>NJPS01000031.1:0-1384393 GCA_002946415.1 Rutstroemia sp. NJR-2017a BVV2 | reverse complement strand
GGGGGGGAGGGCTCAATGGGATTGAAGATGTGATGAGCTGGACTTGGTTGGCATATGTGCTGTGCTGTGATATGATATGGTTTATTGTGGAGTGGGTCTGACTAGTCCTAGTCCTTCTTTGGGATGTCGTATGGTATGTATGTATGTATATTTATGTGTGCTTCAACCAGCTGCTGTGCAAGTAGCTAGCTACGCCGGTGGAGGGGGAAACTATGCTAGGCTATTGAGTGGAACTTGGAACTGGAGGGGAGATGAATAAATGAATGGAATATATGATTTGGAGGTAATGCAATTGGTGGCTTGTTTGTCTAAACTTGCTTGTTTCTCTTCTGAAAAAGTCATCTACGTAAGTTCACGTATGCGCTCGATATCATATCAAGTAACCATCGACTATGCAGGGTGTGGGTAACTTACCGTAGACAAGTAGCAACAAACTCAAAGTACTTAATTATCACATCACATCACATCACATCTTAGAGACTGCTTATAAAGTATAGATAGAACACGGTATCAGAAATTTATTTTTGTAAAACCCAATCAGTCCCCTGATAAACTCAAGTGTAAACCGAGCCGATCCAGCTCCATAGATATCAGCACCAAGGTAAGCAACTCCAGACAATAATCACAGTATTTCCCGTCAAATCATAGGTATAATCATTACATGAAGAAAAAGCAACAAAAAGAAGTTACAGAAGCCACGCTGCACACCACACCACACGACAATCTACTCATCATCATCCTCTGTCCTCAGAACAGGGTACAAGTTATCAGAACTCTTCTCCTCAGGCTTTGCTTGTGTCTTGGTCTCAGTACCAGTCATGGCAACATCTTCTTCGTCGTCTTCGTATTGCTTGTTCTTGAGACGATCACCAATGTAATGTCTTAGAGCTTCAATGACACGAATGTTCTCAATCCACGCCTCTTCGGCTCTGTCCTTGGCACTTTCACCGCTATCAGCAGATTGTGCACCGGGCGAACTGACACCAGAGAGAGCTGGGTCAATGTTAGTTGATATCTCAGTCTTGACGATGTTGTCGGGGCGTGGTGTTCCTTCTTTTGGTGATGGCGTTGGTGAGCCGATGGAAGCATCGCTGACTTCAACACGGGGAGCAACAGCACTGCGCTGAAGTACACCTCCCGAGTAACGGCGACGAAGATCGCTATCAAAGTTGGTACCAAGGGTGGGCGTTGGAGCTGTGGCGGAGTGATGTTGAGAGTAGCCGAGAGATACTGCAGGCAAGTTGGGATATGCTGCGGCAGATGCTGTAGAGCTGTTACGGGAAACAGGTGACATTCCGCTCGATGACATCGGCGAGTTGCCAGAGGTGTATGATACTGAACTTGATGAAGGAGTCAAGGCTGGTGTACCAGATGAACCGGAGTGAGAAGAGGTGGTTGAGGTCATTGGAGCGGAAACGTAAGATGATGAGACGTGTGGAGCCATGGAACCGATGCTGTGGATTGAGGTTTGGGGAGGGGAATGACTCTGGCGGAAGTTGATGCCTTGGTGGGTGTAGTGACTTCCAGGTTGATGAATGCCTGCAGCAGCTGCAGCATTGGAGCTCTCGTAGACTGTTGATTGCATTTGTTCCAAGAAGGTGTCGATGTTCATGAGATCATTCTTGGTTCTCAGATTAGGTAGCGGAAGGGAGTAATGGTGTTGTGGTAGGTGACCTCCATGTCCATGTCCACCGTGTCCTCCGTGTCCGTCGACTGAGACTAATTGTGGGCCTGCATGAATGTAGTCAGAGATTCCTCCTCCGTGAATAGGGATGCCTTGTAGGGCCATCAATCGTTGTCCAACCTGAGCATAAGATGTAGGGTCGATTTGACGACGCTTTGCATCTCCAAAGAAATCATTCAATGCGGCATCATAGCCACGCTTTCTCTCATCATATATCGTGCTTTGGCTGAGTGTGTTTCCGTGGCTCATAGGATAATATACAGATCCTCCGTATGCGGATGATTGTGGAGGCGCAGGTGCGTAGTATCCGTTGTGCGCACTGTGGGAGGCTCCATAAGCTGCGGAGCCCGGGTGCATTTGCGCTCCATGGTCATAATAACCGTTGCCATTAGCTGCAAGATTTCGCAAGTCAGCAATCACTATTCCAAAAGGGTCAGAGCAGAAAAAATGCAACGAGGCAGCGTGAGCCCTTACGTACCTTTGCCTCCAGCCTGGCGATATCCTCCATTTGGACCGCCAGCTTGTTCTGGAGATCTCAACAGCACAGAGTCGTCGGCGTGTGTCTATCGTTATGTTAGATACATTCAAGTGTTTGAATTGAGAGATATGCATACCTTGACGTGCTTCTTCAGATCCTGAGGACGCTTGAAAGCTTTACCGCAGAAGTCACATTTGTGCGGTTTGAGTGGAACATGGACTCGAATGTGGGATGTGATGTGGTCGCGCTTGACGGTAGTGGTACGGCATGAGTTCCACCCGCAAGTGAGGTTCAAGTTATTTGTGCTCTTTCTTCCAACATGTTTCTCGCAGATGTGGTCCTGAGAAAGAAATGTTGGTCAGTAAGGATGCAATATTACAATGGATTGGGTCTTCTTGTCAGATGCGAAGACGATGCTGAACTTACAAACAGAGACTCTGGTGTAGGACATCTTTCCGAACATTTCTCCCATTGACATAGCAAACTATCATCGGCGACGACGGTTTGTTGCGCTGGGGTTTCCGTTGAGGTCGCAGTACTGGTTGTGTTTGTACCGGTAGAGGTAGTTGTGTTTGTGGATTGGGCTTGAGCAGGCTGTTGCTGCTGGGTCTGATCTTGTGCCGACATCGTGAAGGGTCGTAATTGTGGGACAAGGTAGGAACAGGAAGACCGACCAACCAATGAGCGTTGCTCGGTTATTGGTGTCCGAATAGACTAACGGTGAAAGGAAAGGTGTAGCTGAGTAGTCTAGGTTCTCTTCTTAAGGCTGAATCTCGTTTGATAGAAATCCAGAGAAGTCGAATAATCGGTTTTGGCAGCGTTGAAGAATTGAAAAGAGGGAGTTTAAGAGTTTTGGCGACCTATTTCTCTTTAAGACTGTCAACCACGCGAGGGAGGAAGTTGGGTTCTTCTTGTAATCAATTCATTTGAAATCTCGGCGGGACCACGTCTTGGCATTTGGTCTTGGCATCTTGTTGGGGACTAGCTTCCACTCGTAGTCTCTTGGCATTCCGGTCGGCTCAAACATAGCCCGCCTTCCTGATTGGCTTAGGGTTCTTGGCTTGTATTAGGAGGAATAAAGCTGGTCATTGTGCCTGCAGGCGAGGTGTGTGTCTGATTCCAGCTGAGCATTGAGCACATTTTCTGCACTTTGCACCCGTTTATTTACCCAAGAGATTGCGCCCCGAGGCCAAGAACGGAGTTACTTGGCTCACTTGGCCTCGCGCGCCGTCTTGGCCTCTTGGCCATTTGGCTGTGCTTCCTCTTTTATCTCGTCTATTCAAAGTTTCACGTCAGACGACCGAGATTAGAATAACATGATACGAGGAGAAGTTGGGACGAGGGCAAACCGATGTTTTGTGCACAGAGGAGAGGGAGAAGGGGACGGAGAAAGTGAATGCGGCCTGGGACTTGGGGAGGTTTGGTGTAGCGCTCACCCCGCCATGACCAGATTTCACTTATGATCACACCATTTCTCGCACTTCGTGGCTTCACAAAGTCTATACTGGAGTTTACTCAAGCAAGAGCATGATGGGTAAGGGAGAAGGGATAAGGGATAAGGGATGGTTTCACGGAAAGTCCAAAAATACATTTGTCTTTCTCATGTCACTCATCATCATTTGTGTCAAACAAAGTCCGCTCCAGTCTCCAGCCTCCAGCGTTTTGAGTTCCTGCCTTGGGAAAAGTAAATACTACTTGTATTTGTTGTATGTCTATGCCATCATCATGAATTGGTAGACTGCTAAAGCAAGATATATTCTGAGTTTACGCTGATCAGGACTCAGAATACTTGATTGTCTGCACTGCATACTCGCCGGACGTCCATTCCGTACTGTACGGTATTAACTGGTAAGATAGTGCAAGTATATTGACTTTTCTCCTAATGCAGTGCTATGCATGCGGGGTTCGGGGTTCACCTATTCACGGGAGCTACTTTCTCTCGCGGGACTGGATTTCATTCAATGCATTAGTTATGACTTATGCACGCTTATCCACACTTTATGCATCTATATTATTCCTACCCTGGGATAAGGAGGCAACTTTTATGTAATTTATGTATCGCAATAACTTGCCGCTGAACATGCCCAGAGCTTGGCCCACCACCTTCATTTTGTGTTCCTCCGCTCTCCAAGAATTTCCACTCTCTTGCCAATGTTTGTTATTTCATGCCATGTTTCCGAACTTCCAATCTCCTGTTCTCCATTGTGTCAACTCTTGGGCGTTATTTTGAGGCAGTGATCCTTCACCAATTGCAGTCAATCAATCAATGTATCGAGCATTTAGTCGAGCGTTTAGTGTTGACTCAAGCGTTGCCCTCTGAATGAGTCACTGCCGTTCGAAGGATCATTTCGAAGGCGTTGTTCAAACGACACTCCCAATAATGACTGTTCGCTTTCGTATATCGATGCTTTGCAGCACACTCCGTAGGTCATTGTAAGCAGATGGTTCGGCGGTTGAGTGGGTGTCAAAATTTTCTGGTTAATACATATAGAGTAGATTTCTGCGTCAAGTACAGCGAACACCACAACTGGTCAATCCAATCTCTTCCTGTTTCATTCCAAGTACTTTGGCATTCTAGCATCTTCATTATCCCCAAGCTATTCGTTTCCATCCGTGTTTCTTCTAATTATCGCACCCCCTGATCCGGACCAAGCATCTCTCATGGCGGGTACCGTGGGTCAAGACGAGTTGGTCTTGCAACGACATCTCGAAGATCATTTCCAAGTAGCGCCACCAGAGTACTGGAATGAAGTCCAAACATCCTTTCAAACACTAAAGAAACTTCTTGCAGCGCAATCTTCCAATGATGAGGACTCAAATAACAAAAGTCCTAACGGCCAAGACGACGATGAAATACCAAGCGCTCGTCTTGCACGCATAGGCGCTCTTCCAAAGCTTGTGGCGTTTGCCACCGGGACTCATGCTTTGAAACTTACCGCTACGAACGAATCGTTGGAATGTGTCGTCTTTGGTACTATCTCATCGAAGCTTTTCGTTAACGTATTTTGGGAATCGATCCTTAGCGCCCAAGCAACAGTCCCTATTTTTGTACGTTCAGTACGAACTACTAGTCACCCAAAGTTCACTCTGAGAATTCGATCTTGTCTTTTCGAAGTAACGTATAGTTCTTGTGAGAAGTTACTCAGAAAGTGCGTTCCTATCCAAGCCTCCACACCATCTGCCTTGATTTCCAACGACCTGAGCATAGCCTCCGGAGGAAAAGCTTGTATCATTGCTAACAAGCTGAATAGCCATGATTCCATATTTGAAGCTAGTGCTGAAAATTGTGCCGACAAATGGGCGTTGAATCAAATCAAAAGGCTTCGGCATGTGAGCACAATAGCTTCCACCTGTATGTACACCTCGTCTTCTTGGCTTCACTTGGCCTCGTCATCCAGGAGCATTCACCTGACGATGTTACAGTCGACACCCGTCCAGCCCTACGACTAACATATCACTACATTCGGGCATGGGCAACCGTACAGGGACTATACGGAAGTTTTCCGGCCGGCGGGCTCACTCCGTTGGCAATTTTAGAGCTTCTCCGCAGTGCCACATCAAGTGAATCTGAAGACTACAGGCTCGGTGCTTGTATCAGTCGATTCTTCACCTATTATACCGAGAACTCGGACTTGGAGGCTCTACTGTCTTCGCCGGGCAGGTATGTAGCCTTGTTCTGTTGTTTCCCAATTTCTAGAACTAACAATTCGGTTTAGCAGTGTCCCGTCAGTAGATGAACATTCACAGGAAATTATCAACCACAAGCTGCAAGCTCTAGCTACGGAGATTACCAATGTGCCCAAAGATGGTAATGCATCTTATTGGCAAGCTCTCCTAACGGAGATGGAGCATCAACCCCTCGTGGAGAGAATCGAGTCATCTCACATCATCGAAATCAAGTTGCTGTACTCAGGGACATCCTTCAATGAGTGTCATCAGTGGCTAGCCATGGTCAAGTCGAGGCTGGCTGATCTCAGAAAAGGTATTCTGCCTTCCATGTGAAGTCTACGGCATCTCTAGAACCAAAAATTACCCAATTGCAAGTACTAACAATATCTAGCTTTACTTGATATTACCAATCCCTCACCCCGAATTCATGTCTGGCCTCAACAATTTGTTCCCGCCAGCGCATCTGACACCGATCCCGTCTACGAAGGATGCTACCTCATTGGCCTATCGCCCCCTTATTCCTCTGCTCCGCCTAACACGACGCCTCCATTTTCATCCAGCACATCTATCTCCATTACCAATACGATCAAGACCTTTGAATCCGACCTTCAGAAAGCCAGCACCGAGTACAGTCAATCCTACGTGTTCATTCACCTTCACTCCACAACCGAATCCCACCCCCATCTTGAGCACCTTCGTCCATGCACCAAAACCTGGAATCTTCCTGACGTCGAGCCACCTTTTCCTCAATCTCAATCCCAAGCCAGTTCAACCTCCGCCGGCCCCATTCCCCGTCGTCCCATCCACCCTTCCACAACCCCTTCCTCCTTCACTCAAACTACAAACACTTCCCTTCGCCCAGCAAAAGACATACTCTCCCGTCTTCGCCATGACCCGCAGTACGATATCGAGCGCTACGTAATCGGTTATATCGACCGGCATAGCGAAGGACTGAAACGCAAGAACGCCGGTGATTGGGCACGAGATACCACGGACGAGGATTGGATCCCCGAACATCGAATTGTGTATTTTGCGGAAAAGGGGGCTCCGGACGGAGTGTATGTGTGGGATAGAGAAGGTAGGGTTGATGGAATCTTTGGGAGTGGGAGGGGTGGTGTGAGGAGTTGAGTTTGGTGGTGATTTTGTCGATGCAATTGTCAACCAGAGCACAAAATTGTACCATACACGAGCAGCACACAAGAAACAATACTATAAATATTTCCCGGGTTTCTATCATGTCTGGTTTCATTGTCCATTCAATTTTATCTTCCTCAGCCCAACGCAAATCGTTATGATGATTGAGCGAAGTGAAGTGAAGTGACTTGAATCTTGTATGGCCTACATTGAATTCCAGTCGTACACCGGTATCATTGCAATATTGTAACTTGGAGCTCACAAGACAGATATTCCTTAAGACTGCATATGGAGTAGCTCGATCGACCAACATGGATACTAACAATCAACCAACCCCACATCATGATATGACATAACACACCAGTTATACTCCGTAGCTCCATCGAGCAGCGTACTATATTGTATGTATTCACTGACCGTGCCACCCGACCTCCGCATCCGAAGTACCGACAATGACCCCGCGCATTTCCCCCTCCCACTCTCTTTCTCTATCTTTCCGCTCCTCTATCCTTTATCCTCAATTCTATTTCCACACTTCCTTCCCACTTCTCTATCCTCGAACCTCACTTCCATCTTCCACCCCCATCTCATTTCCCCATCCTGTCTCACCCATCCACTCCCTCCTGCCATCCCCCACATCTACTTCAATCAAAATGTCTCAACCCCACACCTACAGCTCGACCTACCCGCAGGCCATCAAGCCCGAAACCGGCATCAAAGAGTTCTTTGAGAAGTTCTACGAGATTAGCGATACGAGGGATAGACATGAGGATTATGCGGCGTGTTTTACGGAGGATGCGACGTTGTTTATGGGGGTTAAGGAGAGTAGGGGTTTTGAGGGTAGGTGGGCGTTTTTCTTTTTTTGGCTTTGGGATGAAGGGGGATGGTGGGGGATGGTGATGGGGGGGGGAGGGAAGGAGGATGAGAGATAGGGGATGAGCAGGAAGCGTGCGTGAAGAAGGAGACAAGGAAGCTAGCTATTCAGCAATCTAAAGCTTTTCCTCACGTGTATCCGGAATCCTGTTCATCCCCTGTTCAGAAGCAGCAGGCAAAGCATTTGAGAAAAGAGCTAAGCTAATGATACTTACGGGGTGAATAGAAATCCTAGCTTTCAGAAAAGGGATGTGGGAGAAAGTGGAAAAGAGATTGCATACGATAAAGAAGGTTTTCCCGTTTGGGGATGGAGCTAAGGAGGTTATGCTTTATGGGACTGTGGAGGTGAGTTTCTTTCTTTTTCGTTTCTGTGGTTGTTGGGGGAGTGGATGAGGTGAGAGGAAAGAATGGCGGTTCAGGCTGGTGATGCTGTTGAAGATGTGTATGAGACGAATTTGGAAGAGGTCATAAGAGGAAGCATTAGATACCGGGGTAGTGGAGGGAGACTACGTTTTCGGGGTCACTTGTAAAAGAAAGTGCTAATTCATCTTCATCTTCAGTATCTCTTGAAAGATGGAAGAAAAGCCACGGTTAGTACTGCTCCTTACAGTTATCTGATTTATATCCTCAGAAGGAGAAGTCATGAGGTCACGGGTTGAAGTAGAAATGGGGCGTGAAGGAAAGATGAAATCATGCAGGAAACAGGAAGTAGAAATGAAGCTTGAAGAAAGGATAAATTGTGCTTGAAACAGGAAGCTTACTGCTAATTAGGTCGATTGGGCAGGAAGAGCGGAATTGGTTAAGCAAGGGGAGGATTGGAAGATGAGCTATTATCAGGTGTATTTGGTGAGTTCTTCCTTATCATTGGTGGTTTGTCGTTTTGATGGAAGGGGTTGGTTGGGAGGGTAGGTAATGTGAGCTGAACTAATCGACTTTTATAGGATTCTGCTGCTCTTCAGAATGCTAAGTAAGCCCGAGAAGGATAATACTCGAGAGAGATGTGCTGGGGATTCATGCCGGGTGGTTTGACAGCAACGGATATGGAGAAACACGCACATAGGTGAACGAAAGTCTTCGATTTAGATATGCAAGATATGTAACATAGTAGCCGAAGATATCGTGCAGCTTTACCATGGGAAAGTAAACCAATCCACAAGTCGAACTGTGTAGATCAAGGTCTTGGTTTGTGGTTTCTTGGATTTATGGAAGCATTAATGTGACCCAAAACGCCATTTGTACAAATCCATAACTCCATCTTTCTCGGAACGATTCGACTTTTGCATGATTTCGTGGAATCCTCCCCGCCACTAGGAATTGGCGCTCCTGAAGGTATAGGTGACTGGTCGGAAACAACCAGTAACTCTTCACGCGTCATCCATTGCACTTTTGCCACTGGCCCTCCCAGAACTGATGCGTGCAATCCACCCTCGCAACATCAATTAACCCCTCAATCATCCATCTCCATCTCGTCTTCAACCCCACCCCCAACCAAAGCCTTCTGTCTAATCTTCTGTTGACCAAACACCTTGCTTTGACTCCTCTCCATATCGACCTCTTCGAACTCCTCGCCCAACTCCTCCAATCTCTTCTTCTCGCTACCCCTCATCTTCGGCAACAAATCAGAATGCTCAGCAACCAATTTCCTATTTGCCTCCCTCTGTCTCTCCTTGTTACCAGCCATCCTCTTCTTGTAGAATACTCTCTCCCTCCTCTGTCTAATCTCCGCCACTCTTTGCATGGCCTTAAGCGTCGTGGCAATGTGCTCGCGGTTGTAGCGTACAGGAACGTTGCGACGAGCGGCGAAGTTGAGTGTGCTGTCCACGACCATCTCTTTTCCGGCAGCCTTACGGAAAGCTTTGGTCCATTTGAGTTTGCGCGGGTTACGCTTCATTTTGAACTGTGAGGGAAGCGTTAGCTGGCGTGTGGAGGAGAAGGAAAGAATGCGGATTGAAGCATACGTTCTTGTGGCATTTACTGCGGCAGAATCGGAATGTTCGCGCATCGTTTCGCACGAAGGTTATGCCTTTGCTCGGGTAGCATGGCTGCGAACAGAAGTAACAGGTTTCTATTCTGTTAGATGGTTAGCATGGCATACAAAATAGGTAGCTTCATCTCAAGCAATTAAGCATTTCCAGATATATTGAAAGCTCGAATACCACAGTTAAAGGATATCGAGTGGGTGCAGCTAATAGGGCGATCGTACCTCATGTTGCCGGTTTTATGTCTTGTACCAGCTTATTTGTCGTTGTCTTGCTGCTTCTCTCGATAACTTCCTGGAGAAATTTTGGCTCGCTCTGACTTTTTTTCGCTTAGCGCCGCGCCTCACGATAAGATAATGATTGCACGTGATACACTTTTCATTGGTCGTGGTTGCTCGACCTCCTCACCTCCTGCTTGTCTTTTCTTATATTTTTTGCTCGTGGTTTGGAGGATCAATTATCTTCTGAATACCATACACTACATGCTGATGCTCACGCATTTTGAGTTTCTTTACTTGGCGCTTGTCCCCAAGTATTCTCTATGAGCAAGAGATTGTTCCTGTGAAAATTTCATTGAAGTATTTTCGAGCTCAAGAGCTTGATAGAGACCATGTCGCTTTACTATGAGGCAGCTGATGTTTTAACAGCTCCAACTAATAAGGGAGGCAGCTTGAAATCTAGAGTGTTCAGCAAGAAAGATTTAAAATCCCCGCCAGCACAGGTGTATGCTCTTGCCATAGAGACATGCAAATGGAGTCCTGTTTTGAAGGAGGTTATCGAAAATGCAGATATATTACGGCTTGAGCGAAAGGTGAGTACTTGATTAAAGTATACAGAATACCGTTAACCTGGTTTATAGTTGACACCCATTTTGTCGCTCCTACTTGTTCATGACTTCTTGCTGGCAAAGAAAGGAATTGCTCTTCCAGCTACTCATGGTCTAAGGACATCTGTTGAGCGCCACAAAGGCAGATTGCAAGCAGAACTGACCAAGGCAAGGCTTAGGAGGAAATTGAGCACCATGGAGGTTTTGAAAGCACATATCGAAAGTGGTTTGGAAAATGCTTCGGATGAGGCTGAGGCGCCATATCCCCGATGGGTTCGCATCAACACTCTGAAAACTACCCTGGAGGATCAACTCGATACAACTTTTGCCGATTATGAACGCGCAGCTACGATAGATTCCGTTAGACGGAAAGGCTCGAAGAAGTTGTATATCGATGTACACATTCCGAACCTCGTCGCCATATCACCGAGTGTTGATCTTATAAAGAGCGAAGCTTACAAGTCTGGGGCAATAATTTTCCAGGACAAAGCCTCGTGCTTTCCAGCATACTTACTAGATCCACTACCTGAGGATGGCGATATTATTGACTCGTGCTCAGCGCCTGGGAACAAGACAACTCATATTGCAGCCATTCTTGTTGATCGCCTACCAGAACCAGATGAGTCTACGCAAGTCATTCATGCTTTCGAGAAAAACAATGGTCGAGCTGAAACTCTTGAAAAGATGGTGAATTTAGCAGGATCAAACACTTTTACCACTCTTCATGCTGGTCAAGATTTTCTGAAGACCGATCCAAATGCCGCCGTGTACAAGAATGTTGGCGCACTTCTTCTGGATCCCAGCTGTTCTGGGAGTGGGATTGTTGGCAGAGATGATATGCCGGAGCTGCACTTACCGGTTCTGACCCAGGCGGCTGCGGCTCCATCGTCTAAAAATCGGAAGAAGGCGAAGAAAGGTACGGCAGATGAGGAAAGTGGTCGAAAGCGAAAGCGTGAAGAGGAGGAGGAAGCACTAGAAATGGTAGACGATGATGGGGTTGTTACGGCCGTTGATACGGATGCTGAGCTCAAGTCAAGATTGTCTGCTCTAGCGGAATTTCAGCTAGAGCTTTTACTCCACGCCTTCAAATACCCAGCTGCCCGGAAGATTACCTATTCCACCTGTTCAATACATGCTGAGGAAAATGAGTCTGTTGTTCGGAAAGCTTTGGAATCAAGTCTTGCGAAAGAAAGAGGCTGGAAAATACTCAAGCGCGATGAGCAGATTCGAGGGATGAGAGAATGGCCCGTTCGGGGATCTGCTGAAGCTTGCGAAGGAGACCACACGCTTTCAGAGGCCTGCATTCGAGCCAACAAAGGAGACGAGAATGGCACGATGGGCTTCTTCTTGGCTGGTTTTGTGAGAAGCCAATCATCCACCGCTGATCCAGAGACAGAGTTTCTTCGAGATGAACGTGGACATCTTGTGAGGGACGTAATGGGATTCCCAGTGAGGCGGTTGCCAGAGAATGAAGAGCGAATGGATTTAGAAGGTGGTGATAATCTTCCAGGTCCACTACATCCCCCGCCTCAGCATGAGTATGAGGAAGAAGATGAATGGGGTGGTCTTGAGGATGATGATACGGCCCCGACCACTGAGGCCGTGGTGGTAGAACCACCAGCCGAGAAGAAAGGCAAGCCAAAGCCGAACAAGCACACCCCGGATGCGATCAAGAGACGAGTGGACCTAGGAGCAAGGGATAAAAAACGCCGAAAAGGAAAACGATAAGAGAGCATGGGTAAAATCTGCAAGTGGGGCGTACCGACCTTCTAGAATTTTGGTAATTTCGCCCCTTTAAATTTCCTCAAGCTCTTCTCTAGTTTTATACAATAATCAGATGTTCTTTGGTACCAAGCCGGGAGAGATACCGGATATAAGGTTATTTTATGCTTATAACTTCGTTTAACCCCTAACTTTGGTAAGCCCCGCCACATCCTAGCTTCACGGTGCAGCATAAATCGGTGGATCATAACTTTGTCTCGGGCTCGCATCCTCGTGAACACCCAAGATACCCAACCGCGATTCATGTTCCTCTCCAGCGCAGCAGTAACAGGCCGGTGATAAAGAGGTTCTGATTTTATCGAGGATAATGATCCGATAATTGTTTAGTAGCAATAAGCAACTATAATACAATATCCCAAATCGCCCTTTTCCTCTACGCAAGAGAGCCTTCCCAGCTCTGGCCCTAGGCACAGCGTTCCAAATCGGACTGTTCTCCTTCGGAGAGCCCGCCCGCGTGTGCTCTGGACCTTTGAAATCAAAGGGCCCGTGATATAGTAATATATCCACTTACGGCCGTATACACCTGCGCTATTGACATCCGAGTCGCTTTTCTTTTGATTGGGAATCTCAGCTCTTCTCTCCCTCCTGTTACCCCCAGCAGTGAGATAACTCCAGCCCGTTGGAAGTTGCTGAAACTCCGATCGCCGTTCTTCAAGTCCGTTTCAAAACTCCTTTATGAATTAAATGACTAATGCTTCATGGTGATAAAGTACTTATGTCCGTTCATACGAAGCATTCTCGGTTAAGTCGGCAAGAACGGGCCAGAATCGGTGTGGCTAGGCTGGATTATGAACGGCATGATGATGCTTTAGTACTACTTAGGTGTCTAGTCCGCCATAGAATACATCCATAACCCTAGGCAAATCGCACTAGAATTCTGCACAGCGGACGATGCAGATTCCGTAACTAGATTATCCGCTGCACATTTATGCATAATTGCATATGTGGTGCACAATTGCTTTATAGTTGGGATAAATCAAAATCCGGATGTTGAAATGTAGTTTCGGGCCGTGTACGAAGGTTTCCTTCTGTTTCCACTGGGTGATGGTAGATGTGATATGTGCATTGATGGCAATTTGTAATATATAGTGCGAGGGGTACGCGGTTCTTTCTTGTGTTTATAAACTACCTGCATGCCACATTTGTTCAATAAGAAACCCAATTAGTTATCGTTCAATATAATCGACCACATCCTTCGCAGGCATCACGATCCCTTCCGCAATTTACATAAAGCCAGTGGCATACCGTGGCTGGAAACATGTCATCCTCGTCTTCTTCCACGATGGCAGCAGACATGTCAGATAGAGATATTGAAGAACAGAAAACTCAACAGAAGCGAGCCCGGCATTGGCATTTAGTCTTCGATCAAACTCATGTAACACCCGAAGTGCTGAACCACCCGTACAGGGGTTCAGGTACAGAAGAAGATCCTTATGTGGTGGAGTATATACCGAACGACAGGAGGAACCCTCTGGAATGGACAATGTTCAAGAAATGGACAATCACTTTGTTAGTGGCAGTTGTAAGTCCTCCCCTTTTTGTTTCGGTTGATGCTCGCCTATACGACGGATTAAATTTCCTGTGACTTTCGGCATGTGCAATGCAGATCATCCCTCACATGCTTGCACAAGCTAAAGCCTATTAACACAATGACTTGTGCCTTTGTACCTCGCTAATCATGCCTGCAGGCTACCTTGGCAGTTTCATTCGTTTCTTCGGCATATACTGGTGGTGTGGATCAAATCATGATGGAATTCAAAGTTGGCACGGAAGTCGTGACATTAGGAGTCTCCCTCTTCGTCTTGGGTTTTGCGATTGGTCCTTTACTGTGGGCTCCTCTGTCTGAGTTATATGGTCGACAGGTTCTTTTCATTGGAACTTATTTGGCTTTGACAGCGTTCAATGCTGGCGCTGCAGGTTCTCAGAACATCCAGACTCTACTCATCCTTCGGTTCTTCGCAGGAGCATTCGGTTCAAGTCCCCTCACAAATGCTGGAGGAGTTATTGCAGATATGTTCGCTGCGTCTCATCGAGGTATAGCTATGGCTATCTTCGCTGCTGCTCCTTTCATGGGTCCAGCCATCGGTCCAATTGTAGGAGGCTTCTTGGGCGAGTCTGAAGGATGGAGATGGGTTGAAGGACTTATGGCCATCTTCACAGGAGCCCTTTTGATCATTGGCGGCCTAACAATCCCCGAAACCTACTCGCCAGTCATCCTCCGTCGACGCGCTAAGAAGATGTCTGCTATGACTGGAAAAGTCTACAAGTCAAAGATCGAGGTAGACAACGGTGCTAAATCCATCAAGCAGGAGTTCAAGGTTGCCCTATCTAGACCTTGGATCTTGTTGTTCAGAGAACCCATTGTCTTCCTACTCAGCTTGTACATGGCAATTATTTACGGAACGTTATACATGCTGTTCAGTGCATTCCCGATCGTTTATCAGCTGGAAAGAGGCTGGAGTGCAGGTGTTTCGGGTCTGGCTTTCCTCGGGGTACTAGTCGGCATGATGTTTGCTGTAGGATACTCTCTATGGGACAACAAACGCTACAACAGTGTTGCCGCTCAACACAATGGTATGGCACCTCCAGAAGCAAGACTTCCTCCTGCAATCATCGGTAGCTTTGCTTTGCCGATAGGACTCTTCTGGTTTGCCTGGACGAACTATCCTAGCCTTCACTGGAGCGTTAGTATTATCGCCACTGCACCCTTTGGATTCGGCATGGTGTTAGTGTTCTTGAGTATCATGAACTACCTGATCGATACATACGTTATCTATGCTGCTTCGGTCCTTGCAGCCAACTCAGTACTTCGATCACTATTCGGCGCTGCTTTCCCTCTTTTCACTACTTGTAAGTTTTCTCTCCCCAATACCCAGCTCTCACACTTCGCTCCCCTATCTCACCCTCGCTTATGAAACTTTAAACTAACCAACCAAAAATAGACATGTACGATAACCTTGGAATTCATTGGGCTTCCTCGATTCCAGCCTTCCTTGCATTAGCTTGCGTTCCATTCCCATTCTTGTTCTATAAGTACGGAGAAGCGATCCGCATGAAGTGCAAGTTCGCCGCGGAAGCGGCACGTGTCCTGGCGCAAATGCGAGGAATCACAACAAGCGAAGATGCCGCAGAACAAAAGGTGGAGGAGATGGAGGACAACGAAGCCAGAGTACGTACCCTGAGAGGTGAAGGCGGAGAAGGGAGTGATTTCGAGAAGAATGAGCCAACAGATACGAACAAGGCAGGAACTGAAAAGTAATGATTGTTGATATTTGATGCATTGAAAGCGGGTTAGCGATGAAGCATTGATTGGCGTCAGGTAGCATTGGAAAAAGGATTTTGGGGCATGCATTAAAATTGGGTGGGATAGATAATGTATATAACCGGTAGATAGATTTGATACCCTCACGACTTACAGAGTAATATATTGCGACGAAGATTTCTCAAGTATGATTTGTCTTGTTCTGTAGTGCGATATGCGTGATGTTTATGATTGGGTCCAGTCCAGCTACGCCGCTGGTGTAAGGGGTCTGGAAAGTATCTATGACCTGGGATACATACATATCTTGGCCATGGATCGAAGACGACAGTTCAACTTTGAAATCTGATGAGGTAGAGTAGAATTGAGGCGGTTAGAGTCGCATATGTGATGTTCTTCGAGGAGCAGCGTAAATTGAATAGGTAAAAATTTTGGGCTTCCTGTAAGCTGCGAAGTTATGAACTGGGCTGGGGCTTTGCTGTAGCTTAGTATTCTGCTGTCAATCCTCCAGACAAATTAGGCATAGCTTAGCAAGTCAAATCTTCCAAATTCAATGTTGTATCAACTTCACTCAATAACACTTCTAGGACAATCAATACAACATTACACGAAATCTGCCAGAGAAGAAGAGCCTATACATTGTTGAATATGGCAACGCTTACGGAAAGGGATGCCAGTGCCTCTAGATTACCCCTTATATTTACATGACGTGGAAGCACGACGAGCTTTTCGGACGAAACCCCAACTGCATGAGGCGAAGGACGGATTTGGGGCACTTGAGGCGGAGGCGTCCTAATATTGTCCTACAAGGCGCACTTAGCAGTCCTTCCTTTTCCTTGCCTGCCTGCTAGAAATTTTTACCTACCGTGGCCAATGCAAATGCAATCGCTAGGTCAGCATTGGAAGCATCCACTTTCTACTTACATAACCGTGAAATATCACTATCAAAGTCGCTATATTTCAATGTTCGACAAGGATTTACACATCCAAACTCGATGGGGCTCGAAGCGTGTCTTCGGTGACCTGAAATATATGGTACTCGAGTATATTTATGTCGCGGAGAACCACGCCGCACACCAGGTACTCGGGTCATCTTTTTATCACACATCACGTTCCAAAGTTGTTGAGATGTGCCCCATTGATCCTTCAATAAGGGGTTCGTGATGGACTACCCAATTCAGTGATTGGGAACTTCACTGTAACCACTTGATATTGGTAGGCTGCGAAATGGGTACCCATGGGTGGGTTTTCACGTTGGTGGCTCAATTTACCCAAATTCTTACTCCCATCCCTTCCCACTGGTAAGTTACCGCCCCATTCACCATCTATGTATGATTAGCAACCTTTGTTGTTGTGTATTGCGGTCCATTTACCTCTTTTTTCCACTTGAGTATGATGCCCTACGATATTATTCCACACGAAGATTCTGTTGTGAGCTCCAATCATGATTGTCGTTCAGCCTGACGGAAAAGCGAACTTGGTTGCGACTGTCTCTTTCTTGATAATTGATAGTATGGTCCTACTTCTGCGTCTAGTCTCTAAACGAAAGACGCAGTCGGGTGTTCATTTGGACGATTGGTTCATTTTTGCAGCTTATTTGGTGTTTGCAGCACAGTCTTCAGTTATCATATATGGTGAGTGTGGAACCGCGAAGTCTAAAATGAGTTACTGACATTCTCTTACGTATAGATGTGGTCACTATTGCCGGTACCCTTGACCCAGGATTGATCCCCGGTCCCTCCACTCGATTGAGAATGCTCAAGGTGAACTCCTACCATCGTCTCTGCGGGGTATTCGCTGACGTTCGCGCTAGTTTCTATGGATTGGCAGTCTGCACTACCCGCTGGTCATCACAATGGTGAAGCTCTCAATCCTGAGTTTCTACCTATCGGTGTTTACGGTTGGGAAGGCATTTCGACTTGCTACTTGGATTGTGGTTTGTCTCTGCGTGATGTGGGGGATCGGTACCATGTGTTTGACAGCATTCGGATGCAAACCTATTATCGCAGCCTACGACCTGACACTCAGGCTCAAGCCTACTACGCGTTGTTTTCCCTACGGCCCAATAGTGCTTGTCTTCGAGTTGCCCAATGCAATATTAGACGCAGTCATACTAATCTTGCCAATATTTATCATTCACACCCTTCATTTGCCTCTAAGGAAAAAGCTTCTCCTTGTCCTGTTGTTCTGGACTGGTGGTTTGTGAGTCCATATTTCTCGTGGAGCTTCATTTCCCTGAAAGACTATCGCTAACGCCACCCATAGTGTCATGATAACGTGCATTTTACGCATAGTATATTCCTTCGACCCAAAAGATATACAGCACCGTAAGCATCTAGTCCTTCCCCTTCTCAATCTTGCTAATTAGATGGTAGTTAAAAGCTTCCCTATTGCTAATGAATGGCTCATGATCGAAGAGGGTTCTGCAATCGTCGCGGCTTGCCTCCCTACCTTCCGTCCTCTTGTGACAGCTTGTTTCAAGTTCGCCGACACATTTACCGAAAGGTTCACCTCGACTGGGAGTAGTCCTCGATCTCATGGCCTAGCTGCAAGTGGGTTTTCAAATGGGCATCTCCATAGCGCGAGACGTTATAATCGCGTTGATGAAGACAATCATGAACAAGCTCCGGACCCTCAAGCCCGAGGCATGGCCGGGAGCCGTTGGCAAATGCGCTCAGAATCGATACCACTTAATGATATCCACGTTTGAGGATGTGGTGGGGTTCTTCAGATGTACATAGAGCATCCTCAATGTTCAAATATAAATTGAACAATCAGACATCTCCTTTCGTGGGAGAAGAATGGTGTTTTCGATTTCCAAGGTTCGATTTGGTTATGGATTTGTCCTTCTTCAAGAAAATTCTGACGTTTTTACCACTGGCATTCTGCTCAAGGGTAATATTCAGTCGTCTGAAAAGGGCCACGGTTAGTAGAGCGAGCTCGGTAACCATCGTTTCAAACCCGTGTTACCAACAGGCTCCCTGCTCGATCTGAAAGCGGAACTTGAGCCTCCTTGAGGGATAAGAAAACGAAAGCCAGGCCTTGGGCGGTCAAATCATACGGCATACATCCCACTCAAGCCCCAAATCTTTCGAAGTAGAGCAGCTCTCCCAACAACATACCTCCCTAAATGTACTCAACCGCATACTATGCTACGCAAAAACATCGAATTTCGAACCCATGACAACGTGACTCTTCATGGTTTGTTATATACACCTGAGAGCGCCTCGGACGACAAGAAACCGCTAGTCATAGTCATTTTTGCCGGCTGGGCAACTCTCAAAGGAATGGATTTCGATCAGTCTGCTGAGGCACTTGTTGTCCTAGTGCGCCAATATATTTATGCTGCATGTAAGCGCATCTAGTCAGGAAAGGGTGAAAGTATACAAGAGAACTATGCTGGCACATAAACGCCCTTGCATTTTTAGGAAAGCACCTTCTTTACTAGTAACTAGTTGACCCAAAACAACCTCAAAAAATCAAAAATGAACATACAACAGTGGGGATTCGCTGGTGGTCACCCACCCAACTACTAATCCACCGATTCAAGGCTTGTGTCTGGCAGAGCGGACGGGATGCCCAATTCTCCTTGATCTATGGTCGTATGTGACAGCTGGAGTGTAAATGTAAAATATGACCGACGTGCACGAGGATGCGGTGCTTATTGAGCGTGCTACAACACCCTACCATGGCCCATTCTGACTATGCGGTGGCGGTGACGACGACGAAGATCGGATTAGTATAGCTGGTGCAAAAGAAATTGGGATTCCTCAATTTTGAATAGATTGCGTGATGCATAAATCCTCTTCTATTCTCACACTCTCAACCCATCAATTGCCTAATATCCTCCGGCGGCCACCTGACCTGAGCGAAACTCAGACACCTCTTAATACTCTGCAAGAACTTTCTTGTAATCTCATCACCCATTACATGTCCTTTGTCACTCTCATGCAGCTTCTCTCGCGCACTACGCTCGTGAATACCAACCATAGTGACACCGATAGGCCAAGCCGCTTTCCCGATACTGAGCCGTAGATATCCATCGTTTGCGTCGACGTAGCGTTTCTCTTGTGCGGCTTTGACGATCTCCACGACCGGCTCAAGGATACTTTCGTCTAGGTCTCCTTTTTCGAACTTGCGGAAGAGCTGCATGTTGTTAGGTTTGGTTCTTGTATGACTAACTGTGTCGGAGGACTTACCGGAGTCATGTTCTCCTTGCTCTGAACCATGGCATTGTAAGCTGCCTTACTGGCAAACGTATCCCTCTTCTCCTTCTCCAAAGCTTGCTCCCACTCCGTCAACACCATCGTAAAGTAAGAAGCCAACTGCCTAA
The DNA here is from genome assembly GCA_002946415.1 of Rutstroemia sp. NJR-2017a BVV2. NCBI lineage: Eukaryota > Fungi > Ascomycota > Leotiomycetes > Helotiales > Rutstroemiaceae > Rutstroemia > Rutstroemia sp. NJR-2017a BVV2. The sequence continues at coordinate 1,364,376 of NJPS01000031.1, read as the reverse complement.
ACAGATACTTCCTCCCCTCCTCATCCTTCGGTACCGTATCCACCTTCATATCCTTCTCCTCCACCAACTGCAACGTTGTCGGAATCGGACCCGTCGTCATCACAATGCCCAGTTTCCTATACCTCCTCAATCTCTGCTTATGGGTCTCCGCAAACAGTTTCGCAGGATTTCCCATCTCTCTCAATTTCTGTATCAACTCCTCATCTTTGATATCATCCTCCTCAACCTCTTGACTATCCTCCTTCACCAACTCTGGTAACCCCAACCTCTTCCTCCGTTTACGTTCTTCTTCCACCTCCCTCTCTTCTCTCTGCCGCCGGGACTCTTCAGCTAGCCTCCTGCGCTTCTCCTCGCGAACTCGAACTGCTTCTGCTTCTTCGTCTTCTCGTTTGCGCTTTTGCGCCAATTTGGCTTCGCGCTCTGCTTCGATGGCGCGCTGCTCCGCGATATATTTGGCTTGTCGTTCGGCTTCGATTTCTGACCGTTTCATGTATTTCTTTGAACTGTCGCCTGTGGATTCGGCCTTTTTGGAGATCTCCTTCGCCATGAGAGATGCGAAATCCATGTTTGCGGTTGATTGCTCTCTGCACAAGTTGCTGTAAATGGTACAAATGCGTTATTGCTCAAATTTTAAGTATTATACAGTATGTGGTATACCTGAGTTGATCTGAGCAAGATTCTGGAGGACATATAATTATTGTTGGTTGTCGCATACCTTGACGATAAGTGACTTCGCAAGGTCCGAGGCTGAACATTTTTTTTGGCGAGGCAGCCTCGAGCTCTTTCGCATTTTACTCATTGCCTTCGTTTTCTTCACAACCTTATTATGATTAATTGAATTTTCATACCTGAAACTAAGATCTAATGCCATGGCTACAGCTGCATTAACCAAAGTTGATCGACAATCAGTGGTACCTTTCCATCTAAAGCTATTCTATAAGAACGGCGCATTTCACAGGTAAATCAACACTTCAGCCTTCTCCAGCCTCGACCTGGAAAGTAGCCATTCTTGTGACAAATAGCTAAAACAAACACAGACTCGATGAATTCAATCCTCATGGCGAATTACCCGCTCATGTCAACATATCCACATGGCAATCATGTACGCTGCGCGAATTATCCCATCTTCTCTTCACCGCGCTCCCAGATCTCATTCCGGATCCGGCGATAGGCACTCGACTTTCCTTTCGACTGATATTTCCCGATGCACGTAACACTACGTCGGGGGTCGCTCGGTATATGACAAAGGATCTGGGTAGTATAATAATTGGAGATGGGGGACCGGGCATCATGCCGGATGATGAAGAGGCTGTGATTGTGGCAGGTGGGATAATGGCTGGGGGGATGTTGGGAGAACCAGAGAAGACATTACAAGATGCGAGATTTGTGATTGGAGATTATGTTTGTTGTGCTATACTTCCGCCATTACCGGATGGTGGTGTTGCGCCGCCACCTAGTGGTCTGTCAAGAGGTGGATTTGGTGCAGGTAGAGGAATGGGTGACTTTGGTGGTAGGGGATCGAGGGAGAATGGATTTGGTGGAGGGTTTAGAGGAAGAGGAGGACCACGAGGTGGTGGATTTAATCAAGGGATGGGCGGTGCTAGTGGAGTTCCAAGTGGAGAATGGAGGAGGGGGGAAAGAGTCCCTGATGGTCCTTCAGGCGGAAGGGGTCGAGGATTCGGAGGTGGATTCGGCGGTGGTGGTGGTCGAGGAAGATACTGATATTTCAAACCAAATGAAGGAAGGCATCCGTATTTATTGCGAGGGCTTCACATCCGCAGGCGTTTGTTAGCCATTCGTCGTTCCATTGAGTGGTTCTTCACCGGTATTCTCGTACTATTACTGTCGTCTCGAGATATTTATTTTAGCTTTTACCTGCGCCGACAGCTCGGCAATAGCATGTAAAGCACATTTTAGATGGTCAAAAACATACCGGTCATCCGGGAATCTGGATATGGAGCCGTATCCGTCCATACTTTGATACATGGAATAGAAGCATGCGACGACAAGAATTCTTACTGCAGTATCGACTCAAATAATATCGGTGACCAGAACCATCTTTGTTTCATTGGGCTTGCATCTGTATGCTTCGATCGCCCTTCCTTACGACATATATACAGCTCGCTCCCGCCCATCTTGCTCCCCATCCCAAGAACCTCCCAACCCCGCTCTCTAAAATTCCGAGATAGTATCACCTCTCCTCTTACCCCTCATATCCCATTTCCCCTATCAACCCGTCAGTACTTCTTCCCTGCAAATAGCCAGCCAGCCCTCTCCCATCTTACCTCAGTCTTGTAAGCCACAATCCCCAAAAGCGTCGGCACGAACACCGCATACAAGAATGTAATTCTCGCCGTTCGTCCAGTCCATCGGAAGTACTTGTGGCGATTCACACTCATATCTTTGCGCATCCGCGTTAGCCTTCTACTCCAACCATAACCGCTTCCGCCTCCCTGCTCAATTGCACGGCTGCTGGAGAGAGTGACATACTTGAGAACTTGACCAACGCCGGGTCCATCGCGAGTGCTATTTCATGTCAGCTTAGCTCATTTTCCTCGAAATATGCGTGCATGCTCACGGGTATGATTGCTTCCTCCCGCCATATTGAAAGTTGTTATGCGATCACCAGGGGGTTGATTTTGGTGGGCTTGATGCTCAATTGCGTACGATTGAGGTTTGTGATGTCGAAGCTAGAACGAGTGTCGGATGTACGGATGTACGTTTCTCCGATCCGTGAGCTTCCGGTCATCTTATCATGCTCTTAACTGCAACCGGCTTGTTTACGATCGTGAATGATTATAGGCAATACTGGTTTGGAAACCGTTAGGTCTTACATTATGTACAAGGTTAGAACTCCAATCATAAGTTACGGAATCCGAACAAACATGGACCTGGTGCTCCACGTGGATTTCAGGCCTGCAGCTACAAATATCAGACCATTTTCCACATCAAACATGCCTCCTCGTTCATACCTTTTGGAAATCTAATAGTCCAACTAATTACAATGGCATCTATTGCTACAGTACCAGCTTCTTCGGAGCAGCCAAAGATCAAACTCTATTGGTACTTACTTACCTCCGTGTCCAATTTCCCACCACTATCAAAATTCTCTAACAAAGATTCACAGGCTCAATGAATCACGTTCACACCGACTTCTGTGGCTTCTAGAAGTACTAAAGCTCCCATATGAGCTGGAGATATTGCATAGATTAGATAATAAAGTAGCGCCGGCCGAGTTGAAGAAGCTTCATCCTTTGGGGAAAGCTCCTGTTCTTACTATTACTCCGCCTCATGCGGAGAAGCCGGTGGTACTCGTTGAGAGTGCGGTTATTATCGAGTGAGCAGTTTCATTTCCACCTTGAGTTGGATGGATGCTGGAGTTTGAAGGAAAAGTCCTGTGGATATCTGAGCGGGGTTAGAACATCCAAGGAGTGAAGAGATTCCTCATGAAATTCGGCCACCTCTAAATAAGTGTATACTCATCTAATCGGTTACAGATATCTCCTAGACCACTTCGCTCAAGGAACAACACTCGTACCTCCCCGCTATAAACCCAATCAAGAAGGACAAGTTGGCGGCGAGACTGAAGAATGGATGCGTTACCGCCACTATATGCACTATTCTGAAGGCTCCTTCATGCCTGTCCTTGTGATTGGAATAATAATGAGCAGTACTGTCCTCTGCCCGGCATTCTCCACCTAAAACTAACCCGTCCCTCCAGTGCTCACCTCCCCCAGTATTCCTTTCTTCCTCCGACCCATCACCGGTCTCATTGCCCACAAATTCCACAGCGCCTTTCTGGACAATGAATACGCGACCCATCTCTCTTTCCTAGAGACCCAAATCAAAACTTCGTCCGGGAAATATCTTTGCGGTGATCATCTCACAGGTGCGGACATAATCATGAGTTTCCCGCTGATAGCTGCGAGAGAGAAATCTGGAGCATTCACGAAGGAGAGGTATCCGGAGTTGATGGCGTATTTGGAGAGGTTGGAGAACGAAAAAGGTTATAAGAAGGCGGTGGAGATCGTGGTGGAAAGGGAAGGAGAGTTTATTGCCATTTGAGGCATTTGAGGGAGGGGAAATGCGTGAGTGTTTTCTAGGTGCGTTGAGTAAACGAGCGCGACGTATAAGGTGTACGTCGGTGATAGTGCCTTTGTGATATATTTGTCTGTCGTCTGTGAATCGCCGGTCATGACTTCGTCACTACTGAAGGCTAATAAACATCTCACCTCTTGCGAGCTCGTTCCCTCCCATGTTTGTGTCAGTGATTGTTGTCAACTCCAAAAAGTTTCTATTCTAGTGATCTCAAGTAATTGTCTCACTGCGATCTTTAAGTAGGATCTGATCCTCCCAGCCTCCATTTTTGAAGCCACGTCCTAAAAAGCGGCCCAAAATTTTAGCCGTGTGAAAAGGTCATCGAACCATGTAAGTGTGTACGTAGTTTCAGGATGTGATCCTGGTCAGGGTGAAGGATTTCGGACGTGGCCGTTGTGATCGTTCGTCGGCCTTTCACCAGACTTTCAACGACATCTCGACGTTGAATGAGAACTAGGCCAGCAAAAGAAGAGCTATTCTTCATTTTATCTGCAGTGCTGGAATATGCTGTTTGAATTTATTGCATTGACTACGTTTGCTGCAATGCCTGATTTCAAAGGAGCATTTGTTGCCAGCAAGAATAATGTTGTCTGATGAGTCGTCCCATGATGAACAAGTCATGTTGGAAGTTCCAATTTCTTATGAGTCTGGAGTATGCAATGCATGTAGGGATTTTGCGTCAGAAGCATTCTCCGAAATCCGAACTACGAACGACAGTCTTAATACAGCTCAGCCACTGGGTTGAACTGACTGCCTGCTCAAAAGAAGCAACAGACTGTACCAATAAACAACACCCGAAAACAAACTAGAAGAGGAGACATGGTACCCTAAGAATATGCCGTGAAAGTGGTCGCTGCAAAGGGAAGAACATGCTTGTCAATGCCCATAGGGTGACAGGATATTGATGATCGAGTGGAATACACCCATCTGGATATAACTTTATCGAAGCATGAACATGATTTTGGCATTGGATAGAAAACTCTTGACGAAGATACAATATCAGCCACCAAACGTTTCATTCCAGTAGTAGCCGTTCACTCGAATGGTTTTGGTCGGTACAGCCTACGTTTGCCATTTTCCACATGTAAAATATCGGTGCTCGTTGTGAGTGAAGCACGCGCTGAGATGTTTGTGTCCAGCACATGCGATAAGTCTAGAGGCAGATCTACTCCTACGTGTCTTCGCACTGTTGTGAAAGTATGCTCCAGAGTTTACCGTCTCCGCTGCACGATCTCTCGTATGCCCAGGTTCCACGACATCCATATGCCGCGGTGATGTGATTCTGTTCATAGTAGGTGGTATGTCACAAGAAGTAGTCCGAATGGTTGGTGAGCGGTGAAGAGGGTACAAGTGATCGTCGAAGCTCAAGCATGTTGTGATGTTCTCTGTATCAGCATTGCTCTGACGTGCGATGATGTTTGCATAAAGTCAACGGCTCAAGCACTCGTCATGCTGAGGGACGTCATATAGAGGCTCATGAACGATCGTACGTACGTTCATGAACCTTTAAAAGATGTATGAAATGAAATGGGACAATGCAAAGCGATGGTGGTATACCTCTGTACGAAGTAGCCTTCCATGACTTCCGAAGTTCGAACGTTGAAGTACCCACAGAAAATTCGAGCTCCATCATGCCCGCTTTTGCCCATGCTCCGTGTCCCAAATTAGCGAACGTTGAAGACAGTGATATCTCGATATACGAAGAGTGCGATAAGAAGTAAGATGAAATGTGGAAGAATATCTCGTGAAACCCCTAGATAGCCGACAAGCAATACCAAAGTCTTGGTCTGTCGGTGAGAGACACACTAATATGTACTCCGTACGGAGGTATATTCAAATTGTCGGCCGAAATTGATTTCATGATCATCGCGAATAGTGCTTCGGTCGGTGTGCATACCTTTCCCATTATCCCGTACAGTACTCTGTAAGTAGTACGAGCGGCAGCCAGACAGCAATAACATCCAGCAATAGTCAGTCAATAGCATCATCACATCACAGTAAGGTGACGAGAATAGAAACATCCTCAAGGTACGGTACGGTACGGCGACCGGCAAGATCGCAACCAATGTCGTGATTCGAATCTCCCAGCGAAATTAAGATCAACCAGTTGAAAGATGTGCTGCCAGATTGGGGAGGGAACTGACTGAGGTTGGATTGGAAGAGGAAATTGGAGCGATGATTTCCGGCCAGGTTAAATGATGCTTAAAGTCAAAGGTGACTTACTCCTGGAATTGATGGGACGTACTTCGTAGAGTGGAGGTGACCTATCAGCGATCTCGAAAAGCCCTTGCCCTCTCCTCTTTCCTCTTCCTCTCTCCTCTCGCATGAATTGTCCCTGCCCACGCCACCTGGAACTGAACTACCATTCTTCCAAGTACATACTGCGAAATTGTGAAACCAAACAAAAAAGCACAAGCCACTTCCAGTGTCTACGAGGAAAAACAAATGGATCTGTTTATAGATGTCTTTTAATCTCTAATCTTCAATCTTGAACCTCCAATCTCGAATCCAGGTGAGATTCCAGAAATGAGGATTTACAAGTAAGAACGGAAGGATGGAAGAAGATTATTCACTGCAGTCAGTCTGCCACCATGTTGGAACGTAGCATTCGCAGGAACTCACGGGATGATGATCGCTGACTGTAGACCAAAACCAGGCTGATTTCCAGGATCCCACATTATATAGGGGTTATGACTTATGGGCTGTCCAATGAGCGCTCACCAACGTTTTGTTCCTGCATATACTTTAGTATCCCCTGCGTGAGCAAGCATCCCGTCCCGCGAACAGCACGCCTTGAATGGTCCAACCATGTCTTTAAGCTGGTCCGGTCCTGCTTCGGTGTAGATGACGATCAAGGTCGCGAAACAGTACTACACAAGGGCCACTGGAGCAATGCGACCTTTCATAGGTCGACTGCGGGCAAAGGCAGAAACATTGGGAAACGTTTGTGGCCCTTTGCGGCATCCTTCATATTCACTTCAGAGGCAGAGTGGGCGTGAGTGGATGAAAAAAATGGAGGCTAAGCTTGGCTCCCTCAGTGGTTCCCTCTGGCGAGGAAAAGCGCTGGGTATCCCGGTCGCCCATTCCCGGTCCCCTCGACTACCGGTTCGGAGAGCATGTCAATCAAACTCGAATGGGCAGTCTCTTAGGTACAACCCCGGTATAGTGAATGCATCTCTCCACAGGGACCGCTGGAAGAAGCTCTTCCCTGTTGGCCACAAGGCCCATCTCTCCATCTTTGTGTAATCTCCTCGAAAACTTATATGTGCGTGAATGCCCCTCTCCAAGTCTTTCCTCTTTTCTTCATCCAACAGTCAATCTTCCAGATCCCAAGTACATACCTTGACCTCGGTCGTCCATTCTTTCCAGAACAGTAAATATCTTCTCACAGCTCTTCAGCACCAACTTCACGAACTTTACCTTCTTCCCACAAACAAAAAACCCAAAAACTCAATAATAATCAACATGCGTTTCTCCGTTGTCGCCGTTTCCCTCTTCGCCGGTGCCGCTATGGCCGCCACCAGCACCGACTATGTCACCGAGGAGGTTACCATCACTTCCTGCGCTGCCACTGTCGTAAGTAGTTGAGATCGATGTAGCATGGCACAAATCTAACAAATACCACAGACCAACTGCCCAGCTAGCAGCACGGTTGTTTCAACCACCACCTACGCCAAGCCTTCATCCGCTTCATCAGTCGTCGGCACTGTTGTTACCCCACCAGCAGCTCCCTCTTCCAGCGCTGCTGCTTCATCCGCCAAGCCATCCAGCGCAGCCCCAAGCGTCCTCCCACCTGTCGTCGTCTCCCAGGCTCCTAAACCATCTTACGCTGCCTCCAATGTCCCAGCCCCAATTGTGAACGGTACCAAGCCAGCTGTCAGCAGCAGCTCCAACCTCGGTGTTGCTATCTCAAGCGCAGCTCCATCCGTCTCGGTCATTGCTATCACCACCTGCATCCCAACCGTCATCTACTCCACCGTCCCAATCGCATCGGCCACCTCCACCAACCAAGGACTTACCATCGCACCAAAGCCATCTTCCACCGGCTCCCTCCCAGTCGCAGGTAATGGTACCGCACCAGCTGCCACTGCCACCCCAAGTCAATTCACCGCCGGTGCATCCAACATCCAAATCGGAGGTGCTGCTCTTGCCGCCATCTTCGGTGTCGCTGCATTCCTTTTGTAGATGGTAGACACGCAAAATTTTCTTCTGGCCTTCGCACCAAGGGGTTATGGATGGTAGAGGGCAACACGGCTTAACGAAAACAGGCTGAGGTTTTTATTGATGTTTATTTTGTTTGTTTCTTAGAATTCTGGGGGCGATGGCATGGCTGGATTAGACATCCATTTGCATTTTTCGCTTCAAGATATCAATGTTAATTCCATAATTCTGGATATATGGCATGGGATTGCGGGATGGTGATCGATGTGAGATTTGAAAAGGAAAAGGAAGCTGCTAAGGATTACTTGGATTCACAAAGGCAAAGGTCGACCATTCCTCCTTTTGTCGTCAAAGTATTGAATAGCCAGAATTTGAATTTTCCGATTTACATACATTTTTCAATTTGTTACGTGCAACATTCATGGTCTGTACCACGTTCAGTGAGTTTGAGTTAATTGGACATATCCTTACGAGAGCGAAATCCTGTCACGGAAAGTTCCATCTGGTTGGAATACGAGAATCTTAATTTCCCCGGATTGCCACTGGTTTCACTGTTTCAGGCATTGAGGAGTCGGAAATTGTGAAATTATGATGTCCTCCTGTCGCGCCTGTTTCCTTCCTTCCTCAGGGGGCTGTGCAAATAAGCACCGAAGAAGCCGGATTCGTCGAGTTGACAAGTACCCGGGTTGATGACCAAGTCGGGGTTCTATTACGGAATCTCACGAGCCTCACGAATGTGAGATTACACCCTTTCGTGTTCTACTATGTATCTTAGACCAGAGAAAATAAGTAAAGTACAAGACAACTTTCCAACGGATGGATTAATGGTTTCGGCGCTCTCGGGTCGTGGCGGGCGGGAATCTTGTTTAAGTCAGCAAGTCGGCCGTTCGCATCGTTCTCGTTGCCAAGTCGCTCACTCACATGCCTCGGTTGCGGCTGCAGTGTTCGATAACCTCTGATAGGCAAGATAACGATTTTCTTCCACAACATTAATGATCACCGTTCACTGCATCAGATTCTTTCTGTGGCCTTTGATATTGAAAGCTGTACTTTAAAAAAAATCAAACATACATCCAGTCCATCAAAAGAAGTATCAGAATCGCTCAGGATTCAAATTTTCTTCAGGATCTGTTGTCCAAATCTGTGATCCACTGACTAAATTACGTCAAGGGCAAGGTATTGACTTGCTGGCATAATGAACAACAGCAGAACAAACCATGACATCTGTGCTCGGGGCACAGCACCAAATTCATCACCAATTGACACTGACACTGACACTGACATTGACAGCATGAATGGATTCGTGACGAATACGGCGAATACGCGGAATACGATCTTCGACGAACCAAAACTTCATTCACAGAGGTGCAATTGTGAATACTGTGGGTTTTAGCAATCAACGTTATCTTAAGTCCGCCGCATCCGGCTGTGTTTGGGTCAGCTCCCCTCCTGCCACATCTCGACAATGCCGGACAGTCCCACAACAATTGGTATAGACCGAGATCTTACAATGGATACAGCGGAACAAGGACGGGAACAGACAATGGCTTCTAATAAAAGCTCTGAACCCGGCATTGTGCCTGCGCCATTTACCCACCAAATGTCCACATACATAACCGCAGAACCGAACGAGCTCAGCGATGAATCGGACGAGGCAGACAACATGACTGTATCTAATATATCGAACGATGATGCGCACTCGATTATCGGCGTCACAATCAGCCATGCAGCTTCGCGCATGAAGTCAGCAAGGACACCTGCAGCTGAGAAGGCCGCTGCTATGGACGATTTGGCGGGTGGTTATTTCGATAGCGATCCCGAGACACCATCACCACAGGAACCAGACACACCTACCGCGTCTGATACGGAGGCTGCGAAGCCTCAGACGGGCGTCGACAAGTCATTGCCTAAATTGCCATCACCAAAACTCAAGGACGGACAAAAGTCGCCTCCAACACCATGGCAGCCCGGTCCAAAGTCAATGGTGATACAGAAGGGAGATAACGGGTATAGATCGTCAATGCAGGGCGTATTTGACAGTGGAAGAAAACGTCAAGGGTCTCTATCCAATGGCGCCGAGGCATTGCGAAAGCTCTTACCAAAAAACTTGCCATCAATTGCTCAGGTTGGAAATTTATTCGGGGCTTCCACAAGTTCGGGTCACAAATCTAGAGCTTCAATCAGTTCGCCGAGAAGCGCAACATTTAGCTCAAGTCCCACTTGGTCTTCAAATTCCAAACAAAAAGCTGGAGATGCCCCCCAAGGACTACGACCACGCCCGCATCAAACAACTAAATCGTCCCCGCAAAACGATGCTCCTCGACCAAGTGATGTATCAGGAGTACCCGAGCGACCGAGAACTATACGCAGAGCAACTTCTGACGATTCAATGCTTTACCACAGCTTATCTCGAGCTTCCTCCTTAGGTGACGACTCACGTTTCGAAAACCACCATGACCAGGTTAATTCTCGAGTAAAAGCCATTAGAGATTCTTTACAAGATCGATCAACATTTCGAATGCCACAGATGCCGAGCATGCCAAGTATGCCCCGTGTACCCAGTTTTGGCTTTAGCATGAACTTCTTGAACTCGAATATTGCGTCGTACAGATCAAAGTCAGTTACTGATATGAACCCAGGCATTTTGCAGGCTACTGTTACCAAAAAGAAAGCTCTCGAACCAAGTCCTGTGATCCCGGGGTCACCGAAAGTCTCGGGTGGGGTGCCTAGTGAGAGTACGAGTGCTACAACAGAAGGGACAGTTCTTGATAGGGCGATACAAAATTTGACTGGTGATGTTGTGATTATGGGGGGCTACAGAGGATCTGTCCTTCGATCAGCAAAACCTCCTCATCGTCAATTATGGGTACCTGTGAAAGTGGGACTTAACATTCGTAAGGTAAATTTGGAGGTTGGGTTGGATCCGGAAGATGAGGAAACTATGGAGGAGAGGATCTTTGCTTCGGGAATGCTTCAGAATATTGGACCAGTGGATATCTCGAGGAGGCTGTTTAAGAAATTGCGCGAGTCCGAAAATGCACGAAACGGCAAGCTCAGGGTGTGGGATTACGGGTACGACTGGAGGCTAAGTCCACATCTTTTGAGTCGAAAACTTCAAGCTTTTCTGGAGAAACTTCCATCAAACCAGCCAGGTCCCAACGGGGAACAACCGGAAGGAGCATTGGTTATTGCTCACTCCTTGGGCGGGCTAATAACTCGACATGTTGTGAATCAAAAACCAGAACTTTTCAGTGGAGTCATCTACGCTGGTGTTCCGCAATCTTGTGTGAATATTCTCGGACCCTTCAGAAATGGTGATGCTGTTCTCTTAAGCTCAAGAGTACTTACGGCGCAAGTGAATTTCACTCTCCGGACGAGCTTCGTTCTACTTCCTGAAAATGGAGAGTGTTTCTTCGACCTATACACACGAGAAAAGTACCCAGTTGACTTCTTTAATCTCGACGATTGGATCAAGTACCGGTTCTCGCCAGTTACGGACCAGCCATTACCGCCAATTCAACAATCTACTAGTGGAATAGGCAGCATCCTAAACCTACCTGGAAGTTTCCTGAATCTCCCAATGGCAGGTAAAAAGTCTAGCTCTGGTACTAGCACCCCATCCTCGCCCAGCTCCGCTATGCGCAACGAAAACGATGAACGTAATCCAGCGAACGACCAATCCAAGACAAGTCGCGCTGCTGACGTCCTCCGTAACATTGAAGGCGGAACCGACCGCACCCTCGCCCCTCAGATGGGCAACACTATCAACTCGCCCACCGGTCATACCAAAGGACACAGTCCCTCCGCATCCACCTCTGTCTCTACAGCCGTGACTCTTCCCCGCGATAAAGCAATCCAATATCTCCGTCGCACTCTCGCCGAAACGAAAAAGTTCAAACAAGAACTCCATTTCAAGCCCGAGTTGTCTGACTCAAATCGTTATCCTCCTTTGGCAGTCATCTATGGGAAATCCATCCCAACGGTGTATGGAGCGAAGGTTGCAGGGAGAGAGGGCATTCCGTGCCAGGATGTTTATGATAATCTAGCGTTTGCGAGCGGTGATGGCGTTTGTCTTGCGAAAGAGGCGATGTTGCCTGAGGGATATATGTTGGTTAAAGGTGGAAAGATCAGGAGCGATAGGGGGCATGTTACTTTGTTGGGGGATCTGAATGCGGTGGGTAGGGCGATGGAGGTGGTGAGGAAGGGGAGGGTCAAGGGAATTGGAAGGAATGTGGGTGTGAGTGGGAGTGCCGTTGAGGGAGTAGGTGTTTGAGTGGATGGATAAATGGATGAAGAAGTGAATCAACAAAAGAGAAGGATTTTTGGCTCGATCTTGTTACTCTGTTGGAAGGCGTATGATGGGTGTTTTGTTACATGGTTTTTGACGAAAAATTGCATTGCTTGGTGTGAGGATCGGCTGATGGGTGGTACTTTCGTTGTTTTTAAACTTGGCATTATATCATGTCATGTGGAGCGGAGTTGAACTGGAGTTGGAGTTGATTTAGATACCAGGATGAACGAGGAGATGAAGAAGAGAGATTGATACAACTTGATACTTTTTAGAAAGTAGAATAAGATAGATATCGGCGACGATACAATACGACGATAGACTGATAGATAGATGGATGGATGTGTGGGTGCTTTGGAAGTAGAAATGAAATTTCAGACTTGATTGACACCAACTTTGTGTGTGCTTAAGTGACTGAGTGAAAGTAGCTGGAATAGGTTGGGATGAGCGAGGACCATACAACTGTTACACCATTATGAGGGGGCAGATGACCCAATGACTAAGGGAACGTCAGACATTCAGAGGAGATGCAATCAGAGAAGGAGAAACATCTGGATGAAGACAGGAAGGGATTCAACCAAGAATAGAAGTCCAAAGGGCGAAATTTAATTAGACGGGATGAGCCATTGAAATCCAATTTCATCAATATTGGACTTGAAAATGCTGAGGGAGACTTAGGTCGAGATGTAACGTAATAAATTATCGAAGGTCCCTAACCTTTACTTATACATGCGCATGAAAACAGATTAACCCTCCTCGCCGATCATAGATCCCGTGTCGTTATAAGGATATCATGTCTTCGTCACTATCCTATTGAATGTCCTCCTTATGCTCCATATCCTCCATATCCTCATACATTTACCCTCATTTCCTCGTATTATCATTACTTTATTCCTCCTTGGACAATGACACTTCATCAGGCGAAGCTCCGCCAGCAACCGCAAGTCCCTGAATGATTTCACTTCCTGTAACATATATGATATACGAAGGCACAATCAACCAGGCACCACTGAATCTGTCAGACACGTTCACGCTACAGAATCGGAAAACTTACTTAGGAATGATCCAGAGGAAAATCAAATTCCCCACGCTGTTGTGGCCAATATTCTCATACCCAGAATAGTATTCATTGAGCCCTACATCACATTAGATTAGTAGACGAAAGTACCAGAACCGAATTAACCTCACAATACAACACCGTCTTGCTAACCGTCATCACCGCCGCACTATACCCCACCAACAAAGCCCTCGCCCCCTTTCCCCCCTCAATATACCTCTGCTCCCCCAAAAACCCCGCATTCTCCGGCGCCCCTCTCCCCTGCGCGCTCGACGCCTGTCCATACGCATACAGCATGTACAGATAATACAAATACATGCTCGTCTCCACAACATTCAGAAACGTCTGCGCGTTCGTAAACCCGTTCTGCTCGTTAAACGCCTTCCACCCGTAGATGTAGTCGACGCGCCCGTAGAGCTCGTACGGCGCCCAGATGGGCCAGTGCAAGGAGCCGCCGGGCATGGAGTACGGGCGTAGGAAGCAGTAGCCGGCGTCCCAGATTACGAGGGGGATAGAGATGCTGAGCCAGATGAGGGTCAGGTTTGAGGGCGTGTGCGCCCATTTGGAGCGGCGGGGTGTGTGGCTGCGTGTGGGTGTACTGGAGGTGCCGCGGGTGGGCGTGAGGTTGGGTTCGGGGAATTCTTGGGGGTGACCGCGGGTGGATACCATTTTGGAGGTTGCGTGGAGGTAATTTGTAGGTTTTCTTCTCTGAGGATAATGAATTGAGGAAGAGAACGTCTGACTCGGGGTAGAAATGAAGCTCACTTGAAACTTGTAACCTTTACCTATCAGGCGAGGGGCGAAGGAACGTTGTATCAACGCTTTGAGCTTGTTCAAAGTAAACTTGGTGATTGAGATTCTGACTGGGAAATTAGATTCAAATAATGACTATCCTTTTGCTTGGCTGATCTCAGCTGCTATATTTATTTGCAATTTGTGAGATTGAATTACAATTCCTTAGCATTCAATCTATTTCAGTTATTACGACACCTTGCGGTAATCAATTCAATCTGGGGAAAGCTCCCCGTTCTCATCCCTGTCCATTTCGGCAGAAAAAACCACAACAAACGTCATAGGCGGCATCACAAAGCTGGATTGCCCAAAATTTCTCGTTTGTATATCTGGCGACATCTCGCTCACATCTCGCAAGCCATCGCTGTCGCTAATCTACTCCTCACTCACTTCATCATCCCCTATATAGAACGAGCATTGCCCATTCATGTCATAGCCGCTACAAAGAAAGCCATGAGCTCCCCAACCGCAAAAAAGAGGCGCTCGCAACGAACCCCCGAAATCGTAACCACGCCCACCACCACCGCGAAAATGACCGCCCGTAAATCCCCCTTCATCCCCACCCCCTTCGAGACTCTCCTCCTCTCCATCTACCCCGCGACCCTGCTCATCGGCTCCATCTTCTCCAGCATCAACCCGCAAGTCCGCACCTCCGAATACAGCCCAACGCTGCAGTCTCATCCGGCTAGCACCGCGCCCTCGTATTTTGCTAAGAAGAGCAATGTCTTCAATCAGCTGTTTGTTAAGAAAGGCTGGTTCTGGATCACGCTCAGCTACTTCTTCTTCCTGTTTACGCATCCGTCGACGGGGCCGCCGGGCTCGTTGATCATTACGCCGAGACGGGTGCGCGGCGCGATTCGATGGGCGGTTGTTACGACATGGTGGATCTTCGTCACGCAGTGGTTTTTCGGTCCCGCAATCATCGATCGTGGATTTGTGCTTACGGGCGGGCAGTGCGAGCTGGTGCGCGATGCGGAGAAGGGGCGGGTGGAGATGGATGATACAAGGCAGTTTGTTACGGGCATTGCGTGTAAAGCTGTGGGCGGGAAGTGGAAAGGCGGGCATGATATTAGTGGACATGTGTTCCTATTGGTTCTAGGGAGCATGTTTCTTCTCCAGGAGGTTCTACACGTGGTCTTGAGAAGCATGGGCGTGAAAGAGGAGCGGAGTATTGTGATGCCTGATGGAGCAGTCAAGAGCGCGGAGGTGGAAGCCCCGCCGTATAATGAGGCGGAAGATGTAAATCAGGGGTGGATGAGCTTTAGTGTGAAGGTTGTGTTGGGTGTTGCGGGCTTGAGTTTGTTCATGCTTGCTATGACGGCTATTTATTTTCATACTTGGTTTGAGAAGTTTACGGGATTGGTAGTGGCATTTTTGGGCATTTTCGTCGCGTATTTCTTGCCGAGAGTGGTTCCGGCTGTTAGAGGTATCGTGGGGATGCCGGGGATTTGATATGGGATTGTAGTTATAGATTAATGATATATGTACGTCTGACTTTCTGAAGGTGCACTTTATCTTATTGAAGAGAATGGAAGCTGCTGCATCGGTTGGTCTGTTAACCGTGGGCTAAGGTCTCAGCACTGTTACTGTTTCCATCATTACATAAAAGAATTGGTTCACTGAAGCTTCGCAGTCGGAAACAACAAGGGAGCTTGGGGTCCCTGCTGCAGTAGTTTAGTTTCGGGCTCTAGGCGAGCCCCATTCTCGAAGCATCGCCTGTTCCATACCTCGAAGCCTGGAGGCTTGTGAAAAGAGCTCAACTTAGGGACGACCGACCTCATCATCACATGCTTGTTGAGTGAAAGTATGAAAAGCATTGGCACATTAAGACTCAATGTTCATCTATTGGAAAGTGATCAAGTGATTGCATCTGCAATACATAGTAGAAGTTATACAACTGTAAATCGAGAACATAGGAAAATGTTTAAAAAATAAGTAGAACCCATTATTCCACAGGCCCTTCTATCATCTAAGAATCTAATTCACCAAGTTGCCTTCTGCATCAATCTCATTACCCTCAGCATCATAGTTGAAGTCGCGCTTTTGCTTCTTCGCCTTTTTGGCTTTCTTCGCAGCGCGGTCTACTAGTTGTCCACTCGCATCGATCTCGTTTCCTTCAGCGTCATAGTTGAAGTCTCTTTGGACGATGTTACCCTCCGCATCGATCTCGTTTCCCTCAGCATCGTAGTTGAAATCTCTCTGGACGATATTTCCATTCGCATCGATTTCATTTCCCTCAGCATCGTAGTTGAAATCACGCTTTTGTTTCTTGGCCTTCTTCGCCTTCTTGGGCGCGCGCTGGACTAGGCTTCCGTCAGGGGCAATCTCGTTGCCGTCAGCGTCATATTGGAAGTCTCGCTCGGAGAGGTCCGCATCGTCTAAGATCTCGTTTCCATCTGCGTCATACTCGAAAGCTAGTTTGGTATTAGTTGGCAGTCTTTGACATGCTGAACATCCTGGGTATGACTTACAACCTCTCTTTACGACATTGCCCTCTGCATCGATTTCATCACCATCCGCATTGTAAAGGAAGTCACGCTTTTCAGCGCTATCAGCTGGTAGAATCTCGTTTCCATCTGCATCGTAGTCGAAGTCTGAGTTGATGTTAGATAATGTATCCCCTTCAGCATACTGACCACGACATACCCCTTTTTTGGATAACATTTCCCTCTGCATCTACTTCGTCACCATCTGCATTGTAGTTGAAATCTAGGAAAGGGTCAGCAAGTGTAAAACGATCAGGCACTCCCTGAGGAAGATATGCTACTAACCACGAGCCACAACTTCGTGAGCAACAGAACGAGCAACAGCGTTACTCATATCAGTCGGTGCCGCCTGGACAGCCAACATGGCGCAGAAGGCCAGAATCACACTTGCTGTCGAGGAACGCATCTTGAATGTAAAATGTATTAATGTGTAAAATAAGTATATATGAAGAATCGAAGGAATATCAGGCCAGCTGGACAATACAGAAAAAGATAATCAGAGATTTGTAAAGAGATAAGGTATGTATAGGAGAAACTGTTTGAAAAGCGGAGGAGAGAGCACATATATATACCTACCTACTCGTACTTGGACCGGCTATTCACGTGCGCCAAACTCATGTATCTGAAGGCGAATACTGCAAACACCAACCAAAACTCGAAACATGTTGAAATAAGGATGTTGAGACAGTCCAGACCTGGAGCCGAAGACTGGTCCCAGAATTTTGAGGAGAGAGATTCGTGAAAGAAGATCAGGCGAAACAAATGCGATGTGAGCAGTGGCTACTCCAACGCCATCGGAAACAGTACTTGTCAGACCCCCAATGCTTAGCGGTGCGCCCCGCGCGAAAAGCTTAGTACTTTCAGGTGCCGAGCGAGAATGTGCTCAGACTACGCGCAGCAAAAGCTGGCCAGTTTGATAGAGCCGGATCTGTGATCTCCAGTCGTTACAATAGCAGAAGTAGATTTTCCAAATGGATTAGGGAAATCAACTATATAATTGCATGATTGCCTAATTCCTAGTAGGTCAATTATACATATCATTAAGAAAATATCTAATTGCTTGTGGATAATCAGATGAGAAATCATGATGTTGTTTGATCCCGAGTGAACGACCAGGACAATCACCAGCCGGATTCTATCGAGAGGTAGTAGGGGAGGCGTTGGAGATTGTCCATTACGGAAGTACGCTTTGATGGAAATGGAAATGGACGAAACAACAGTGCGTCCGGAGGAGTGAAGTGAGAAAAGCCGCTTGTTTTACTTTCTCTCTCGCAATGACACAAGGAATCGGAATGAGGCCTGGAACAATGTGGATGGCAAATTTGTCACGAACTGAAATTATTGCGGACTAAAAACGTGATGTAGTATTCCTGGTACATACCAAGTTTCTCGTATTTCGTCTCTCCCTATCGAAACCAGAGCAACTAGTAGTGATATCAATAGCAGCCACCTAAAAACCCAAAGAGCAAACCTACGGAGGATGTCGAAAATTCAGAATACACGGTATGAAACGACGCTGACGTATTAACAAGCACAACCTTCCTTCGATGCATTATCCCTCGGTCCTGTCAGATTCACTCTAGACTGATCTTCCGCTCTTCCTGCGGTTGCTTGTGTGCCACCGGGCCCTCTAGCACCCTTCAGTGATGTCTCGGGGATAGCATTTGCGATGGCTGTGAAGACTTCCGTCACATTTGTGCCAAGCTTAGCACTGGTCTCGAAGAATAATAAGCCTTCTTCTTCCGCATATGATTTAGCTTCCGCAGTCGACACCTTTCTCGCATCGCCAGTTGCGTCTTCGCCTTCGGCAGATTCCTCGTCGCCTAGAGTGCCTGCTTCTCCGCCCTCATTTGTAAGATCCAACTTGTTGCCTACCAGAGCTATAACAATTCCCGGTGATGCCTGTCGCTGGAGTTCTGCAACCCAGTGCTTCGCTTTAACGAGTGATGTTGGTTTTGTGAGGTCGTATACGACGAGAGCAGATTGGGCATTTCGATAGTACATAGGAGCGAGAGATGCGAAACGTTCTTGTCCGGCAGTATCCCAGATCTCGAACTTGATCGTCCTTGTAGGTAGGTTACATTTCTGTGTCAAGAAAGCAGCTATAACCATAATCGTTAGTTGAGCCCTGATAGAATTCCATGTGACGTAAATGAGGATATCATACCTCCAATTGTAGGTTCCTTGTTTTCTTGGAAGTCGTTGTTTACAAATCGCAGTACAAGAGACGACTAAGAACAGTGAGTAGGTTTGCCAGTGATCATTGAAGCTCTGCGATTACCTTTCCTACAGCTGCTTCGCCCAAAAGAACCAGCTTGACGCTGGAACTTGGCTTTGGAGCTGATGCCGTTGAATCCGCCATACGTCACAATGCGGTCTGATACTGGAAGTCTGTAGGCCGTCGTCTTCGAAACGGTTTGATTGAATTTTTGACGGCGCAAGGGTATAGATATAGTCGCTGTCAGTATACTGTATTGTTGAACAATATTCTTGATGAATCCGACTATCTTTATGATATGAAAGTTGCTTCGATACGGTAGGCATCTCTGCTTTCGGAGGAAGATCAATGAATGGCTGGGGTAGAGGAACCCCCAATCCGAAAGTGGTTAAGCGGCGGAGGATTTCCTTTACTTTCGCCGACCGACAAAATATTTTTTGATTTTCCAGCTCAAATAGTTTGGCACTCTTCTACAGCACCAGTCTTACAATCACATACAATTGAATCCGACAGCATGGCAAAACGAAAGGCTGACTCTCAAGGTGCCGCCGCCCCTACTAATGGCGCTAAAAAAGCTAAACAAGATGCGCCGGTGAAGGTTGTTAAGTCCAAGAATCTCTTAGACGATAGTGACAGCAGCGAGGACGAGTCTGTTGGAGGTGCCCCGCTCGAATCTGGATTCAAGGTCAACGAGGAATATGCAAAGAGATTTGAACATAACAAAAAGCGAGAGGAGCTTCATAGGCGTAAGTTTTTCTATCTACTATGCTTAATCAGTCTGCTCATCAGAATTTTGTTAGTGGAGGAAAAATATCAGAAGCAAGCAAAGCCTATAAACGGCCAATACGGTGATAAATACGACGAAGATTCTTCTTCTTCCGATGATGAAGATGAAGACGATGAAGGATTTTTGGCCACAGAGGATTTAGACAAGCAGATCTCCGCAACATTACAAGCACTTCGTTCAAAAGATCCTCGAGTTTACGATGAGAAGGTTACGTTCTATGCGCCAATTGAAGAGGATGGCACTGCAGATTCAGAAAAACCCAAAACGGAACAGCCAATGTACCTGAAGGACTATCATCGGGAAAATCTACTCAATGGTCACACGGGGGCGGAGGAAGAAGAAGATGCGCCGCGAACGTTTGCGCAAGAGCAAGAAGAGTTGAAGAAGAAGATTGTGAGCGAGATGCATGCGGCGGGGGCGGACGACTCAGATGAAGATGAGGACGAAGGATTTTTAGTGCCGAAGAAGTCCGAATCATCGGGTCAAGGAATACACCCTTCGAGAGCCTCACGAATCGAAGTCGACGTTGCGATAGCTGATAAAGACCCCGAGACATTTCTTTCCAATTTTATGGCAGCTCGCGCATGGGTTCCGAGTGGAGAGTCGCGATTTCAGCCATTCGAGTCTGACGACGAGGAAGAAGATGAGCGTGCCGAACAGTTCGAAGCGGCTTACAACCTTCGCTTTGAAGATCCGACTGGTAGTAACGAAATGCTCAAGTCCTACGCAAGAGACGTTGTGGCGGCAAAGTCCGTTCGACGAGAAGAAGTGAGCGGCCGCAAGAAACAAAGAGATGCAGCTCGAGAGAAGAAAGAGGCCGAGAAGAAGGAAAGGGAGGAAGAGAGAGCGCGGCTAAAGCGCCTGAAGATCGAAGAAATGGAGGAAAGGCTTCAGAAGATCAAAAAGGCCGCAGGTATCAAAGGCAAGACCTTAAAGGACGAGGAATGGACGAGTTTCCTCGATGCTGCTTGGGATGACGACAACTGGGAGGCTGAAATGAACAAGCGCTTCGGAGAAGACTATTACGCTGAAAAAGATGTCGCATCGGATAGTGATGAAGAGGTTGACGGAAAGAAGAAGAAAAAGGTCAAGAAGCCAAAGTGGGACGACGATATTGATATTAAGGACCTCATACCTGAATTTGACGACGAAGAGATCTCCAAACCTGCATTTTCATTGTCAGATGTGGAAGAAGAGGGCGACGGCGACAACGAAGATGACGAAGAGACCACGAAAATGTCGAAAACCAACAAAGAACGGCAGATGGAGAAACAAGGCAAGAAAAAAGCAGCCCGATTGGAACGGAAGAAGATTGAAGAACTCGTGGATAGCAAACTTGACCTTGATTTGTCCTTGAATTCGAAGCAACCATCAGTATTCCGATATCGTGAAACGTCACCCACATCTTTCGGTTTGACCGCAAGAGATATTTTGATGGCCGATGATACAGCACTTAACCAATTTGCTGGCCTGAAGAAAATGGCCGCGTTTAGAGATGCGGAGAAGAAGAGGAAGGACAAGAAGGCCCTGGGAAAGAAAGCTAGGCTGAGACAGTGGAGAAAGGAGACATTCGGCAATGAAGATGGTCCAGAGATAGTAATTGGTCCAGACGCTGCCGATGGAGCAGATGCAATGGAGGGTGTAGAGATTCCTGAAGGCAAGAAAAAGAAGAAGAGGTCGAGGAAGAATAAGGGGAAAGCTACTGCTGAGGCTTAGGCTCCTATCATGACTTCGATTGGGGGACTCTGCGCTGTAATTCTGAATTAAGTGGTGTCATTGCAATTTATTAATTGGAACAGTGGTACAGAATATCTACCAATGTAAGCAGGGGGGTCAACCAATATACTGTAATAAACAATACACAACCTCCAAGTCAAGTCTGTATGATGGTTTGTACCATCTCCTATATCTTGACCTGTAGCCACGTCCCATCAGCTTCCTATCATACATCTGCAAGGCAGGCACGAGTAGAGGATACCTATCCAGGGGCAACCTTGAAGTTTAACTTTAGGCTATTGAGGAATGTAGCTCCCCGGATTTAATGCATTCGGTCACCTACAAACAAGCACCAGACAAATTGGGCAATGCCATGAATTAAACTGTTTTGGGAGTCGACGTAATAACCAACTCAACTGTTTATGCTCTTGTCAAGCATTCATACATCATGCACACATAAATACCCTTGAGACTATTAGCTAAATTTAGCACTGCTCTTTTATCGATTTAGCACTGAAGTGTACAACAAAGCGACCCTAAATTTTCATTCTGTGGCACCCAAAATACCCCTGTTCAACCGCCAACCCTCAACTTTGCTCTAGAGTAACTTCGGACGAAAGAGGAGTACATCTCTACTTTCTCGAAATCATTCATTGAATCAATTAGGCTTGCCGTCGAGTCATCCTATCCTCGTTCTACCAGCTCGACACATAATGCAGTTGAGCCTGTCCTTATCATTGACTCTGTATAGAGCCTAATTGCATCGCGATGTCGGACGCCGCCCAAACAGCTTTACCCCAAGTCAATAGACCATTGACCTTAATTTCAGTCGGGCTCAAAGAAGCTGCCCTCGATTCCCCTACCTTTCGCGCAACAGCAGTTCACTTCTCGGATCAGGTTGAGATTTTGGAAAAATGGCTGGACGCATACGTCAAATCAATATCGAAGCTTGTCCACGATGTATGGGCAGTGGAAGAGGCGTTCAACACCTTTCTCCTTCGTTCGATCCCCCCTGCGAACGTATCGGAAGCTGTGCTCGACCATGATTACACATTACTAGCGATGAGGAGATTTGGGGAGGGGTCTAAGGAGTGGTGGTCGCAGCTCATAAATGGCACAAGAAAAATCGATACAAACGTCTGCGAGCCGATCAAATCGTTCATGGCATCTGAACTGCGGAACTTCAAAGACGCCCGCAGATATCTGGAACAATCGCAGAAAACGTTCGATAATACCTTGGCAAGATATGTTAGTCAGTCGAAAACCAAAGAGCCCTCATCGTTGCGAGAAGACGCATTTCAGGTGCACGAGACCAGAAAGGCATATCTGAAAGCATCCTTAGATTTCTGTCTTCTTGCACCGCAGTTAAGATACGCAATCGACAAGTTGCTGGTGAAAGTTTCCACAGACCAGTGGCGAGAAATGAAAAAGTCCAGGGAAAATGCTGCAGGTACTTTCCTCAAATGGAGCGGTGAAATGGATCGAGTGCGGGGATGGAGTAAGGAATTAGAAGCTGGCGAAAGCATCTTCCGGCGTGAATTGCAACTTGCAAGGA
This sequence comes from Rutstroemia sp. NJR-2017a BVV2, assembly GCA_002946415.1. Classification (NCBI taxonomy): domain Eukaryota; kingdom Fungi; phylum Ascomycota; class Leotiomycetes; order Helotiales; family Rutstroemiaceae; genus Rutstroemia; species Rutstroemia sp. NJR-2017a BVV2. The sequence continues at coordinate 1,341,218 of NJPS01000031.1, read as the reverse complement.
GAGAAATAGCAGAGACTGCAGCTCAAGCTTCGAAACCATCTCGAGAGTTGGAGGACTACAACCTTTCTACTGTCGCATTTCTCGGCTCCAAAGGACCGTCAACCATCAATATTTCAGCTCAAGGCAAGGATAGAGAACGGTCGGAGAAACAAGGATGGTTATTTCTGCGAACATTATCTGGAAAACCTGCAAGAACCATTTGGGTGCGTCGTTGGTTCTATGTCAAGAATGGTATTTTTGGATGGTTGGTGCAAGGAGTGCATTCTGGTGGAGTAGAAGAGAGCGAAAAAATTGGCGTCCTCCTCTGCAACGTGAAGCCTGCTGTTCAGGAAGATCGGAGATTCTGTTTCGAAGTCAAGACTAAAAATCAAACTATTCTTCTGCAAGCGGAAACTCAAGGCGTCCTAATGGAGTGGCTGGAGACTTTTGAGGTTGCGAAAAACAGAGCACTTGAAGCCAGTGCAAAAGATACCTTCTCCTACCCTGGAGGAGTTGACCCCGCATTTGCCATAACCCCGCCATCTATTCCAGAATTTGCTGCCAAGAATAACGATGGAAATTCCTCATATGGCAGTGAAGAAGTTTCTGGCTCTGGGCATGAGAGGGCAGGCACTTTGCCTATTCCTGGCTATGAGCTCAATGGGTTAGCTGGAAGGAATAGTTTCGATGTTACTGCTCCTCGTAGGTCTGTAACTTCTAGAGAAGAGGGAGAGAGCAGCCGAGATCATGCCGCAAGGATTATGCAGAAACTGGATCTGCATCGAAAGTCATCAAGCATGCAATCAGACGGCCCACCAAACACGTCTCAGTCTGCAGGCGGCATAGCTAGTCTGATATCGGCTAGCCATAACATACTACCTGTACATGCGCCTTCGCCGTCCATGCAAGGAAGCGCCTCTACTCTTCCATATCCTCAAATCATCCTGCAGTCTCCTACTCAAGAAACCACTCGGAGTACCTTGGCGCCTGCAACACTGGCTAACCCACCTGCCCCTACAAACCTGAGTAAATCAGCGGTAATTGTCAGTGGGGAGCGTGGCATTGGCATCGGCCGAAGTGATGCTACTGGAGGAATGCCCAGTGGTATCATGGCCAATTTATGGGGAAGCACAAACTGGGGTTACGTTAACCGTCTGGAGAAAGGAGACATCAAGTCACCGAGCCCAGGGACGCGGTCAACTCCAGCAAGCCCAAAAATAAAGCCATTAGAGCCATCTCCTAAGATAGGTACGGATGAAAACTTGAAGCCTGACACCAGCCTAGAAATTCCAAAGGCTCCAGTTAGTGCATCAACTGATTCTCTAGCTACACCAGTTCCACACTCTGCTACGCACCGAAAAGCAGCTAGTGTCGACATTGAAGCTCCCCGTTTACAGACCCAGTTGCTCCCGAAAGCAGAGGTTTTTCCCAGCAACTACCCTATTGAACTTAAAACTCAAGAGGCGCAATTCCGAATGCTATTTCCAAACGTTCCACGAGAAGACAAAGTCCTCCTTGTCTTCCGTGCAACCTGGAATCCGAACGAGCAACAAGAATTCCCAGGTCGAGTTTATGTGACGCAAAGGGATATCTACTTTTACAGTCACCATTTGGGTCTAGTTTTGATCACCGGCGTTAGTCTCGCAAGCATCAGCGAGGTCACTGCCGCACCAGGCAAGGATTGTGACTTTTTGTTCTTGCACCTACTTGAGACTTCACCGGATACAGGATATACAAGGATTACCATCAAAACATTCCTTGAACCTCTTCGACTACTGCAGTCACGGCTCAACTTTTTGATTGACATCAATCAAGCAGAGGAAAGAATGAGCCTTGAAGAGATTATGACGGCGTTGATCAAAATGGAAACCGAGGACCCCACCAGAAGTCCTAGCTTGGAAAGCTGGGAGGATGTCTCAGTCAACACACCGATCGACGATGGAACACCCTCTGGTCGCAGTCGTAAAGATCGCGATCTTCGAGCAACTTTACATGTCGAGCGCGGACTGCATCTTGGCAGGAAAGGAAAAGAAGTCACCAAATTCCAGCTCCCTTCCCAGCCAGTTATCTATGAGCCTCCTGACATGCAACGGAAGTCGGTTGAGCGAGAGTTTGATATCAGTCCTAAGGCCCTCTTCCACCTGATGTTCGGTGACAAGAGCGCGGTGTTTCAACTTCTATACCACGAGCGCAGAGCACAAAAGATTGCGCAGAGCCCATGGATCCACCTGGATGGTAATCACATGCGTCGAGAATTCCAATTCCAGATCGACTACGTTGACGTACTTCGAAGATCGCGTCAAGCCAACATTGTTGACCATCAGGTTATTGAGATCATGAATGACCACGTCTGTTATGTCGTCACGGATTCAAAAACTCCGTGGCATCTACCTCATTTCAAGGACTTCATGCTTGTGTCAAAGATCGTGATTACTCACGTCGCCAAGTCTAAGTGCAAGTTGGCAATCTACACCAAAGTCGATTGGTCCAAGTCCCCCAAGTTTTCCAAGGGACTTGTTGAGAAACAGGCACTAGATGATTGTGAAGTCGATGCTTCTGATTTAGCAGATGTTATAGCTGACCAAGTACGCAAACTTGGGCCTCATAGTAGAACCAAGAAGGCTATCCATATCTACGGGCATGTGGGCCAACAAAATACTGTGTCACTCTTTTCGGCGACGGAGTCGAGCAATTCTAAGCGGCCTCAAATCAAGCAACGCACGCTCACAAATATGGTGTTGGAAACCCTCGGCTCCTTTGGTGAAAGTGCTGTGTCTTCAGTAATGATGTGGACCTTTGCTGTGCTTCGATCTTTGTGGAAGATATCTAATGCTCACAGCATCATTCTTAGTGGACTTATCTTGAGTCTCTCACTCAATGCAATTTTCACTTCTCGCGATACCTCGGAGTGGTGGTCAGAACGAAATGCTGCGAAATTCATGACCAGGATGGGAGTTGGACCAAATCCAATGATGAGCAGGACAATTTACTTGAAAGACCTCGACGAGGCAGTGAACAGTCTTTCCACTGATGTCACGGGCACGCACCAAAGCAAATGGTAAATATAACTCTCTTCTAATGTGCGAACTATGCTAACCAGTTATGTGACAGTTATACGCAATTCATGGAGATTGCAAATGTTACAGACTTGGACTCGCCTTACGACATGGCAGGAGCACCGTTCGGTAAAACGTCAACAAGAGCAACAGCTAGGCGTCTTCGAAGAACACGCCAGAATCTAGGCTCGTACCGTCATGATCTAATCATTGCTATGCGCGTAGTGAACAACGTCGAGAGGGAAATGTTGAAGGCGGAATGGGAGAATTGGCTTCTGGACGAGAACATGCGATGCAAGCAAGCCGCAATGATACTTCGAGAGAACCGAACAAGTACTCTACCCACAGGCAAGGTGAAGGGGGGACATCGTCAAGAAGTCCTCAGCGAGAGTGAAGTAAGCGGGGACGATAGCATGAATGGCCTGAGACAATGGCATCAAGAGTATTGTGGCAGCTGTAAAGCCGAGCAGGATATGCTCACTGAGGGTCGACAGGATTTGGCATTTGGTTAATGGTAGTGGATCTGTATAAACCTCAACTATTTTCGCATCATCCATTTGAGCAAGGCGTTGGGTACATGGGACTTAGTGGAGATGATCGCATTGGGAAGGCAATGGTCGTTTTGTATAATCCAGTTGTTGTATATCATAGGGTGTTGGCGGCATGTATATATGAATACAACATGATATTGCTTTCTAGAGTTCCCTCCCGGCCCTCTTAGAGTTTGATATTGGAGTTTAACATTCCACCAAAATTAAGGCCGCATACATTTCCCGTACCGGCAATTGCCAAGTGCCCCTTGATAACACTGACATCATAGCAAACGGCCAACCTTACAGCCCAATTAAAGAAAGTCTTTGAATCCACCCCGCATTGCCGCATTCCCGCATTCAAGTTTCCCATCTTGATTTATCCACGATGATGTATATTTATTGTTTGCACAACTTTCGTGCTATACTTGACTCAAGTATTCAAGCACCCTTCCAATTGAACCTGTACATATCGAACTTCTCTTCCATATCACAACTGCCAGATCGCAATATACGTTGACAAACCAATATACCACTTTATTAGAACGACCTCGGTGTGTTCCAAAAACAATCTGTGCTTTGCTTACCGCGCTTGGTGCATATTTAATTCCAGCCTTACAGGCTTGACCGAAGTCCGAGGGGCGAGGATTACAGTTTACTTGTCAGAACTTCCAGAATCCTGCGGAAGTCAATTTGAGGAGGGGTTATAAATACAGCATTTGGATAATTGTCCAACACCTTTGCAGAGCAAAAAAGGCGCAGGAGGGCGAGGAATACTAACGTTCGACAGAGAGGAGGCTGAAGCAGAGCAATGGCAGCTCTTCACGATGCGCTGAAGACTTTAGGTGCCGCGGATTATACTCAAACGCCTACTGATGACTTGAAGCCATTTCTCGAAGATGCTTTCACCCACGGGCAAACGATTGTTGACTCAATTCCCATATCCGATAAAGCCGAGGCGACTACAGGTCGATCGCGTTCTGGCACCACTTCAATCGCATCTTCTGCCTCCGAGATATTGATTTCCGATGCTAGATCACCATCTCCTCCCCCAGAAGTCGAGGCCCTGCGGAAAGAATGGAAACAAGTGAAATTGAAGCCGGCAGATAATCCATTGGGCATTAGTGTTTACTCTACCAAGGGGAAGGACGGAAAGGGGACTTGGTTTGCAAGAAGGAGTGTGCACGAGGGACTTGGCTTTACAAAATGGAAGAGAGCGTTGGAAAGAGAATTTCCTGAAACGCTGAAAGTTCAGGGTGGACCCGGAGAAGGTAACATCAGAGGTATCGGCGGGGAAAGACGAGTGGCTTATAATTATGTTGGAGGAACCGGAAAAATGGAAGGTATGTCGTGTAGTCTGTATATCATGGAATGGTTCTAACATCTGGTAGTATATCTACTATCGGCACAGTTTCCCGGCCCAACGACACCCCGCGATTTCGTTACTATGTTTATCTCATCAGACCAGGCATTGAAGGAGCAAGGCAATGGAGAAGTACCTCGGCATTTCATGGTTATATCAAAGCCATGTCAACACCCAGATGCTCCTCCACGAGAAGGCTACATACGAGGTCATTACGAATCGGTAGAATTTATTCGAGAAATACCAATCAAGAAGGCTCCACCAAAGTCTACTTCTCCGCAATCACGAAACAGATCGGAATCAAGTCTGAGCAGAGAAGCAGTATTAAGAAATGCGAAGAATCATAATCACGATCCATCTAGAGCATCCGAGGAAGCAGATATTCCTGAAGACGGGGAACATAGCGGTGCAACAGCCCAAGGAGAGGGGACGGGCTTACCGAGCGAAGAGGATGAATCGGAGCAGAACCCTATAGAGTGGATTATGGTAACGAGAAGTGATCCAGGTGGAAGCGTGCCACGATTTATGATTGACAGAGGAACACCGGCAGCGATCGTTTCCGATGCTGGAAAATTCTTAGATTGGGCGTGTTCTAAAACTATTGAGGAGTTGGACAGTGATGGTGAAGAGCCGGATGAGACAGACGCGGGTGACGGAGATCAACAACTTGAGCATCCTCACCATCATCATCGCGAGCACAATCACGAAACTGATCTACATAATTACCAGACGAACGGTCATCTCGTGGGCACAGAGTACAACCCAGATCAGGTTAAGGACTCGCCACAGGAAGGTAACGAGAATGAGGGAGGCATATATGATATGGTAGCTGGTGCTGCTACCACCGCCGGAGCTGTGATTTCAGCTCACGCACCTGCAGTAATTGCAGATCGGCTACCTCAAACCAGTGAATCTTCTTCTACTCCCGAAACAACGCGTGAGCGCTCGCAATCGGTGTCGTCTATCAGCAGTCAATCGACGGTCGATAGTTTTACATCTGCTAGATCATTCGCAAGAGCTTCCACAGACCATACAATTGGAGATCCAGCGGTCGACCAAAAATTCAGTATCCAACATGACAAGGAGCTACAGAAACTTGAGGAGAGGAAAAAGAAATTAAATGAGAAGCTTGAAAGAGCCAAGCAGAAAGAGGCAGAAAAGAAAATGGAGGATGGTGAGAAGGAAAAGGAAGCACTGAGAAAAGTCGAGGAGAAACACGAACGAGAAGTCAAACGGCAGGAGGAAAAATACAGAAAGGAAATGGAGAAACTAGAAAGGAAGAGGGAGAAGGAAGAAGCGAAGAGGAGAAGAAAGGAAGAGAAAGACAAGGATGAAGGTGTGGCGAGGGAAAATGAAGCGTTGAGGGCGGAGCTGGAGGTTTTGAAGAGGGAGAGGGAAGTCCTGAAGACACAGGTTGGGAACGTGCAGAGGGAGAATACATTGTTAGTGGGGAGGATTGGGAAGCTGGGTGTTCCGGGAGAAGAGATATTGAAGGAGGTTAAGGATGAGTTGATGAGGGGTGGAGCGAAGGGAAGGAAGAGGGCGGGAAGTGGAAGGGGTGGTAGTTTTAGTAGTGCGAGGAGCGGTGGAGGGAGTGAGATTGGAGTGTAATGGATCAGTTGACGGGGTAATACGTGGTGGGATGTATGTTGGAGGCCTGAAAGAGGAAGGGCTAATCGGATCGTTTTTCGTATTTTAGATCTAGTGGGATGAGATCTTCATCAGATAGGATTCAGGGATTTACAGTACATAGGGGGATTTACATACCATCAATGAATGAATTACTTGGAATGATTTTCGCAACTAGTTGTCCCGCTGTATATTAGATAATGATTACGTTATACAATTCAACGTTCTAATATACTCAGGATATTCGATCTGTTGACCTACTCTATTGTACTCGATGATATATCTGGCTTCTCCAATGTATATATTGTAGCAGTTGCTCATTAGCTGTTCGGTTACTTGAATGTCCCAACGTGTGTGAAGGCGTCCAATCCACTACTTTGCAGTTAGTGCTTTGTTTGGCTAATACACCGGAACGTTTAATACACTTGAATGTTCTGACACCTGCAGGGCATACGATCTGTATGATGTGCTTGTTCACTTGTAGTCACTCGGATGCTCTAACGTATTTTGGGACAATCGTTCTTTAGTATTTTGTTTGACTATTCATCTGACATCTTGTATGTCCTAACTTAGTCAGAAATTTCAAAGCATCTGGTATTGGCAACCGAATGCCTATTCTCCTCCCAGACATTGTGCTCCTTATCCCATCCAGAATTATTCATTACAATCCTACTTCCCGTAGCTTCTGTTCAAGCCACTTCACATCCTCCTTCGAATCACCTGGTCCGCCGGCCCAGTGTCCCCAGATACTTGGGAAGACTTCGCATTTACCTACTCCGTCTTTCATGTTTGCTACTTCGATTTCGGAGTCTTCGGGGCTGTTGGTTTTGTTAGTTAGTCCGTAGAAGAGAAGGGTTGGTGTGAAATGCAACGAAGGAAATGAGAATAGGAAGGAGATGGGACAATGGATATGACATACGGGAAGTATAAATCGGTCTTGCATGGTAGAACAAGAGTCTTTGCTTTTATAGCTTGCATGGCGGCTTTGAAATCGCCGTTGTAGGGTTCTTGTTTGGAACAATCGCCGGCTTGCCAGGTGTAGAGCATGGTGAGGAGGTTTTCTGGGTCTGTGGTGGGAGAGAGGTGATTAGTGGTTGTTATTTACATAGGAAGGAGGAGAAAAGGAAATAAGATGGATAGTTGAAGGTAACATACCTTTGGAAAGTGCCCATGCTTCCCAGAAATTCTGCATGAAGTCTTCGAGGTTTTTGTATCCAAGATCAGTTTGATAGACCTTCTCACGGTAAAATGCCTGCGTATCAGTCGTTAGTATAGAGCTCACTAATCATGCTTAGAGACTATCCGCCCATTCAAGCTAGAATAACAATAAAAAGCGAAACCTACCTGACTAAATCCCCACCCAGCATAAACTCTCGCAAAAGCCTTTAGACCCGTCTCCCTCTCCTCCTTCCCCCAACTTCTCACTCCGGTCTCCTTCCCACTCGATACCGCATCCTCACCGCTTCCCAAACTTCTTCCCCCGGTTGGTGCAACCAACGCAGCCTTAACTCCCTCCAAAAACACCTGATTATGCTCTGAGGTTTTGGCACTCCCGCAAAATGGTACGCATATGTCCATGAAATCGGGATAGCTCGTTGCCCATTGGTAAGTCTGACCAGCGCCCATGCTCCAACCGAGCACGGCGCGAGCGTGGGTGATGTTCAGGTGTTTGGTGATAAGGGTATGTTGGGCGCGGACGTTGTCGTAGAAGGTCACTTTGGGGAAGGGGGAGAGGTTTGTGTTGGAGGGGGACTAGGGGTGTGTGTTAGGATCGGATGCTCAGTGTTAAGGGGAGGTTGAACGAGTCTGATGGTACGGTAGGAGACGTACGCTTGATTGACCATTTCCAAAAAGAGCAGTGGTTATGATGAAGTATTTCTTGGGGGATAAGACTTTATCTTCACCAATAAGCCATTCATTGGCCTCAAGACCTGTATGCAATTAGCATCCTACTACAACTCCGAGATCATGAGTAAGATACACTGACCTCCAGAATACCACGAAGGATTAATGACAGCAGGAAGTTTTGGATCTCCAAATGTCTTGTATGCTATGAATGCATCAGGGATCTCTTGACCGGACTGGAGTTTCCAGTTTCCGAGCTTGTATATTTGAACTTCTGGCATATTGAGAGTCAGATGTTGTCTTCTTGATATCCTGAGATCAGATCAGTGAGTGAATACCGAGGAGAGAGTTATCTGTAACCTACACTTTAAGTGATTGTATTGTATTGTTCTTCCTGGAACACTTGGATGATGTCGGGCTCGATTTGAGTTGGTCGTCTTCTCACTTTATATCTTGATAGAGTGAGTCGATAGGAGTGACCTTATTGGGAGCTTCATATGCGATTTCCAATAAAGTTGATACCCGACAGCTGCAGTAGCGAGCGGTGCGGGGGTTTTGACGTACGGAAGTACAAACCTCTCGTGTAACTTTGGCAGCCCAAAGTAGTCTAGTCTATCTTCTACCTCATCGCGCATTTTCCCTTGCAGCGGAACGTATCCGTTCTTTTGAACCGCTGCCTCGGTTTACTAAATGATTATTCAAGTATTAGTTATCTGAATATTTATTATCGCGGCTAACTTATTACACATAATATTGAGACTAGCATATACTACCTCAAAAAAACACACACTATGATCCTTCCCCGCCAGGAAACGACAGCAATAGGCCCTGTTTTACGAAGTACTTTAGTACATGCGCGGAGTTAGAGGCGATGTGCATAAACTCGGAAATATAACACCGCATGGGTCTCTTAGGCCTGGAACGGATTATGATAGAATAATATGTTTCGCATGCGCGGACTTAGAGGCGACCTGCATAAACTCACATATATATAACACTGTACGCTCACTTCTCCTTGGTGAGAAGATAATTGAGACTGTCCATGAAATTCTCGGGAATCGAAAGAATTCATATCCTGAATCGGCAGGTGCTATATTCTTGAGCATAAAAAGCATCACTGACGCAATACATTTCCAGCCCCTCCATACACCCCACATTGCACCCCTCGAAAGCGAAATTACCATCAACGACAAGCTTTTCAAGACGCACCTTCGCCATGTCCAACAGACACGATGCCGAGAAGCTGATTCAGCGCAACCCGCACCCTGATTTCAAAGCCGTCGAAGCGCAGCGCGAAGCCTGGGACAGCACACTGCACTGGAACATCCGGCAGACTGTAAAGCCCGACTGGAAACTCGGCGATGGTGCCAACGACAATGGCGAATCGCTCAAGATTCCAGATGTCGAAATCGACCCGTACGAGCCTGGGCGCCCCGCTGTCTACAATTACAAATTGATGATCTCGGCGATAATCCCGCGCCCAATCGGCTTTATCAGCACGCGCAGCGCCGACGGGTCGTCGACGAATTTGGCACCTTTCAGCTATTTCCAGATGGTTAATCATGATCCGCCGCTCTTTACCGTTGGGTACTCGGGCGGGTTTGATAATGCCAAGGATTCGTTGAGGAACTTGAAAGAGAGTGGTGAATGTACGATTAACATAATCAGCGAGCATTTTATCGAGGCTGCAAATGCGACAAGTATCAATGCGCCATATGGCGAGTCGGAATGGGCGTTGAGTGGACTGACACCTGAGGGTTGTAGCACGGTTAAGGCCAGTCGGGTGAAGGAGGCGGTGTTTAGTGTCGAAGGGAAGTTGGAGAGCTTGAGGGAGTTTGAGAGTAAGGCTACGAAGGGGAAGAAGACGGGCGTGCTAGCTATTATTGAGGGGACGAGGTTTTGGGTTAAGGAGAATGCTATTAATGCGGAGAGAAATATGGTGGATCCAGCCGTGAGTTCATATTGCTTCTTTACTATCTCTTTACCATGAGCAGTTACTAACTTATGTATCTCTAGATTCTAAGACCAATGTCCCGTCTCGGTGGCATCACATATGGTCGTACCACCGAAGGCATTGAGCTACCCCGTCCCGATTATGAAAGCACTGTAGCAAAGTCGGAGGAAGCCAAGAAGCTTGTGAAGCCAAAGGCAGACGGACAATGACTTGGAAAGTTGTGAATATTCCTCGCCTGAGAACATGATTTGAAAGTACATTATACAGTAAACACTAGACTAGACCGAATTTCAATCCTAGGACATATCCATCTACCGCGCGCCTTGACAAATTTCCTACGCCCTGGGTAAAAGAATGCCTGACAAGAACCACCCATCCATAAACCTATAGCCCGTAACCCGTTTATCTATTTCGCAAAACTCCCTCCCACCAAAAACCCATGCCGATCAAACGTCCGCCTAAACACCATTTCCTAGAAGCTCCCGCCCATAATGTATAGCGCTCGCTCATCGCCAACCCATCATACACCCCCCAGTATCTACAAATAAAGCGACGTCCCCGCTACTGGCAAGATAAACTCACAACCCAACTTCATCTCCTTCTCCCACGCCAAAATCTGCTTCATGATATATTCACCCGGATCATATGGCTCTGGCAGCAACCGATCTTTAACATGAATAATAACAACCTTGATCCCCTTCAACAAATTCTGTTTCGTTGGTCCAGCAGCTGAAAACACAGTATCGATACTACCATCCTCATCTTCTGCCTCTTCGTCTATAACCGCATCTACCCCACCATGCGAGAAAATCCCCATCCCCTGACTAACAACCGAAAGCGGACTCTTCAGAAGCGAACTCGACTTCCTTTTCCACTGTGGCGACCCTCCTCTGCGCAAATACTCCACCTCACCTCGTTCATTAATTTTCTTCCTCTCTCTGAGCCTCTCCCCGCCCTGCCAATTCTCAACCTCCCTCGCGAGCACGCATAGCTCTTGCATCAAATGTCGCGGGTTCATATGCCCAAACAACTTATCATCTGGTCGCGCATCGTTATACGAACACTCGATGAGAATAGCCTTGAGTCGGCCCTCGACAATCTTGGGGGCTGCGTCATTCCATACGTATTGGTTTCGTGGGAGGATTGATATCGAATCGGGCTCGACGTCGCCGAAGATGAGCACTTCGCGGAGAGTGGTCTTGTCTTGGATGAAGTAGGCGGTGCTGTTGTAAGCATAGTGCTTTTCGCTTGTGTGCTGGGGTATGTTTTCAATGGTGTTGTGGAGAGCCGAGTTGCGTCTGGATTGCGGTGAGCTTGGAGATGAGCGGTCGCGTATGGGGTATTCCCGAGGTGAAGTGCTGTAGGCGCTGGAGTTGTGGTCTTGATCTATGTTTTATTAGACATGCTAATAACCAACCGTAAGGCGTAGGAATTCCGGGAAGAATACGTACTTGAATATTTATGCTCACAACAACCATGACTAACTGCCCAACACTTAACTGCAAGTCCTTTACCAATCTCTACATAACCCTCCGAATGACCTGTACCCAGAACCGGTGAACCACCTGATATCAAGCGATTGAAAGTGACCGCTCCTACTCCATCATCCTCATCCGACAGATTAGGCCAAATAATATCATTAAAGATATGCGCCTTCAAAGCCTCAATGGTGGAAGTCAACCCAGCAAAACACCTTGGTTTGCGGGACCCCAACGCCGTACCAACGATACCGCCAGCAATATGGTCAATATGAGGATGTGTAATAAGAACCGCACCTAATGTGTCGAGCAGGAAGTCTCCAGTATTAGCCTCGATGTTTTTGTGCTTAATTTTGAGTCCTGCGAAAGGTCCATGGTCGACGGTGGTCGGGCGGATATCTGAAGTTACGGATTCCTTGAGCAAGGTGTTGATAGCTGATATGTGAACGCCGGTGTCGACAGCCAAGACTGATTCATTGTCCCAGTTCAAAGCTACGGATCGTACGAGCATTGCTGTGCAGTTGTCCTCGAATGGTCCTCCTCTAGAACCCTATCAGTTTAATTAGCATACTCCCAGAATTTGCCATACAATGGCGCCAGCTTCTATAGAGCATCCAATTCTAATGTGCAAGTATGAAATCAATGCCCTCAACTTGCATCGAACAACCATACACCTTCGCACGTGACACTTGTCAGACCAAAAGCGCCATCCCTTGTGCTACATCAGATGCATCTATCACACCAAGCCCCAAGCGAGTCTCCCCAATAACCCCGTCAGAATAAACCCAACCAAACAAAGAAAGCATAGTCCCGCAGGAAATCAAGCATAACTCACCAAAACAATAACCTGCAAGCCCGGCTCCGAGCTCTCATACTGCATCTCTATATCCACGCTCAACACATTTCCATTCCCATTTCCGTTTCCATTTCCACTCGCATCCCCATCCCCATTCCCATTCTCATCATTCCTCAAATTTCCGCCCGTCATCGAGTTATCCCCCCTTTGTTCGTCCTTTGTCTTTCTCCTCTGCTCCGCTGGAATTCCGCTTGAGGTAACCTTGCTCGACCTGGTACGAAAGCTTGGCATTTCTTTATGCACGAGAGAGAGAGGGAGATCAAAAATTATCGATTGAAGAAGGCAAGTAAATAGCCAGAAAAACAGATTATTGAGTGACTCTTTCTTACTTCAGTGCTGAGCAATTCCCTGTGTTTCCGTGCGACGGTAACCGTGGCTGAGGAGGGAAAGCGAAGGGGCAAGGGCGTTTTGCTTGTTCTTTGTGGTGGGCTGGCTGTTGCAAAGTTGCAAGTGCAGTTTCCTGTGGCAAATGCTATGCTGGCAAGGCCAGTCTTTCCTGAACCAGTCAACTACAAGAAAGAAGTAGAGCAGGAGCGAAAGCTGAATGCTATGCAATGCAATGTAACTTCCCAAGGTTGGATCGGGACTTTATACGGTAGGCATCTTTGGAATGAGCATGCGACACGTGACTGTAAAGGAAATGCATTTTTGCGAGACCTTTGAGCTGCAACAAGGAGGTGAAAATTCTCTCATTTCTTTCATTGGATTATTGGTATTTATTTCTGTTGGTTATCTGGTACTGGAAGGATATACGAACCGTTTCTTTGTCGGTTTCAGCTTCGAGGGTTGCATTAGGCGCAAGGATATGCGCTTTGTATCATTCATTGTCTATGCACGGCACTAAGGCTGCAGCACGCCTATGTGGGCAGTGGAGGAAGTGTCAATACGACACATACTGGCAGTTCAAATCAACAGCATCTTTGACCGAAGATCTACATTATACCTATGTATGATTTACATTTACGATGCATTTTATTGAATACATAAGCCGCTGATCCCAATGCTCACAAGTCCATGTGCCACACCCCACGCCATTCCTATGTATATCAATTGTCGAAGAGGGAAGTCATAATGAGCAGCCTACCCAAGTTCCATCATTTATGAACTCCTTTCCTGACCCTTCCATGGTCTATCGTCCTAGTCTCCGAGCTTTTCTTCAACCACACTCCCACCCTATAACTCATTTATTGATTCGCACGATTATAATGCAATATAGTATCCTTCCAATCATCATCATCATCCATATTGTGCACCCGTAGACCACCGCTAGCCGGCTGCTGACTAGGTAAACTCCATCGATCATTTCCGTCGTGCAGCTGAACAGAAGGGACAGTTGGCTGTGGGCCCATGCCTGGCTTTGGTCCAACGTTCGGTGGTGCGGCATCATTTGGTCCAAATCCTGGCACTACGAAGTCTGAATATGGATTATCGAAGCTAATGGCCGAACCATCGAAATTACTGCTTGGGAGTTCGTATTGGCTCTGAGAATGGGCAGGAGGTGTTTCGTCGTTGTCTCTCTGTGCGCTGTGTGCGGAAGGTGATCCAAACATTGAATTGTCGTAATTATCAGCTGGCATTTCGGATATACCTGTTGGGAGAGGAGCAAAACTGTTCTGTGACTGTAACATTTGGCGCTCTCGTTCCTGCTGTTCGACAATCTGTGGGGCAGGCTCGACGTTGCGTAAGCTGCTAGCAATCACACTGCCATTTCGAATGCTGCCCATGCCGCTGCGGGGCTCCATCGTCTCTGTGACATCCGAAAGCCCAGACTCGGCATCTCGAATTCCAAACTGTGCCATCGTGCGCATTTTGCGCGTAACCCAACTTGCAAGTATTTTACCGCGTTGCTTTTCCCCAAGCCTGGATCTTGGGAAGTCACCTCTGTTGACAAACGCAACAATATCCACAACGATTTGATGCTCATTGAGGATTGCATTAACGATAACTGGCACAATGGATGCGAGATATGCTTTTCGTCCTACCTCGACCAGCACAACCACAAGACCACCAGCCTGGAACACAGCACTAAAACATCGTAAGCTTGGCAATTTTTCAACACGTTACAAAAGACTTACCATCCACCAGGTACGATATTGCGATGGCATTTCTCGACCGAAGACTCGATGTCCATAGGAAAGTGACTGAGTCCATTTATTTCGAAGGTTTCACCCACGCTGCCTAAGACGAAGAGAACCTGCATTTCGACCAAGGCACCGTTTGGACCAATGGGCCTGCTCACATTGTATAAAAATCCTAGGTCTCCAGTGCGCACGTATTGCACATTTGGATCTCCATCTACAGTACGGCCGTCGAATCTTTCGGAATCAAAGGCATCCTTGGAGCCATAGAATGCTCGGACACAAGCCTCAGACTCTACCCAAATTTCACCATACTCACCTTCGTGGCAAAGACAGCGACTCTCTGGATTAACGATAGCTATTTGTGTCGACACAGGCACCATTCCGGAATCTTGTACCATAAGTGCTCTCGACTCGGTACCAGGTTCAACTGGATACACCATGCCACGTCGTAATGCTTGAGTATCTAGCCATAGCTCAACTGGCTCAATGCACATGTATGATCGAGAAGCAATCATAGGATTGAGAACGTGAGAATAGACTGTGTTGATGGCAGTAAGATCAAGCCCAGTCGCAGCGAAATGCATGCGTACTTTCTGGAAAACATCGACACGGGGTCTCCCTTCCGCGGAGATCATCATGTTCTTCAACTCATGCAGGTTGAACCCTTTACCAGGCATAACTGCCATGGCGTGATCCAGCATTTGAGGAGTGGCATAAGTGTCCTTGATTTTGTACCGAGCTAACGTCAAGAAAAGGGATACCGGGTTCTGCGCGAATTCCACCGGTGAGACGAGGTAGGTCGGGGCACCAACAAAGATACCCATTAGACAACTATGTATGAACCCCAAACCTGTTGTACTTCTTACGCAACCAAGGACAGGTCTTGAACTTGTCATTTGGCAGGTCTCTTTCTGCACTTTACACATGCCCATAATGGTGTCGTGGCCTAACTGAACAGCAATACGGCGTTGATCGGGTGTCCAATAAGTCCAAACAAGTGCTGGAAATCCAGGCTGAACCCAGGCAGGTAACATGGTGAGTCCAAGATCTCGACAGCCATTGTTCTGCTTTGGTGGTTTAGAGGTGTTATAAATGCTCGGAACCGACACCTTCAAAACCTGTGCTGATTGTTTGACGTGCTGTGACACAGCTTTTTGTTTCAAAAGATGATCTACATCTTGGTTGACCAGGACCGCCTTGACATGATAGTCTGCGACCATGTGTAGAAATGCTGGGGCGTCTTCGTTGAGGCGGTTCTGATCCAAAGGTGCCATAGGTATGGCTGTCGCACCCAAGCAAAAGCATGCGTGCGTGGCATAGACAAAGTCCTCTGAATGTGTGTACATCAGGATTAGATGATCGCCGGCTCGTATCTTAACCTTGTTCTTGAGGTACATGGCTACTGCAGCCACTTTGGTGTCGAACTTTTTCCAAGTAATGCCCTTGCCCTCCCTGCCGCGTCCATCGATGGTGCAATACGAAAGTTCGTCGGCTTGTCTTGCGACGCGCCATTGAAGCAAATCCACAATGCTTAGAAAGTTGTTTAATGGTGTGGATGTTCGATCATCTATTACCACTTCGCGACGATCAATTCCAGAATACTGCTTGTCGCCAGGGGATAATATATCTTCACGAGTTTGAGTAGCAAGTGGCGACCATATTCCTCCAATAGGATCCACGCCAATAGGCAAATTGAGAACAGCTCTCTCTACGCCAAACTTTACATGGACGCAAGGCAAGTTTCCAAGATCGAATTCGCGACGACAAAGCATGTTACCGATCTCTCTACGCCCGCATTTAAGAACTTTGGGCAGAGTGTTTGGTGCTGTAATCATGACACAGTATACCCTCAAATGGTGCTCTTGCATTAACACTTCCATACATCTCTCCGACAATGAATCGAGAAGCGCAGTATCAAGCTGCCGCGGAGGACCACCAGATGTTGCTGGCGCCGTTGACGCAGAAGGAGATTCCAACAAGACGATAGGCAGATGCTCGTCATTGACGAATACGTCGAATGCAGAACAGTCATAGATTTTCGGTACATTCTTCATGATACTTACTATGATATGTTGCACAAAGAAGTAACGATGCTCAGCCACTTCATGGCCATGCTCGACCCACTCAACTTTTTGACGGAGTCGGTCTTCGTAGAGGCCCAAAACGAACACTTTTCCTTCAATGACAGTGCCGAGTAGACCTGTACGGAGGAATTCAGGTTCAACCATCATTGGAGTAGGATCGCCCTGTTCGAACTTGTAAGGTCTAGCGTGGAAAATCTGTTCGGTGTGTTTGGGTAGTGCCCAAAAACCTCCAGAGAGCGAAGGGGAGTCCACCCAGATTTCTCCTACGGAATGTGGCGAGGCAAGAAGGCCGGTTTCTGGGTCTACTACTGCAAGAGTCGCATCAGGTATAGGGAAGCCGAATGCGCCCACACGTACAGTCCCCGGCTCACTGCCAGCCTTTTTGCGCGCTTCTTCACCTATGGCAACGACAACAACCTCATTGGTCTTTAGTGCCTCTCGATCCAAAAGGACTTCACTGAGTTCGGTTCTTCCTTTTTGTTCCGTTGGAGCCACTGTGCCACCTCCAATGAGACTTCCGAACCCATTTCCGGTAGACTTTTCTTTCTCCTCTGGTTTCTCCTCGATTGAATCGTCATCGGAGCCTATATCTAGCTTTAACGGACATCCCATCCGTTCCTCCCCTCCCAGCCAATCGCGCATACTGATGACCATACCACCGTGTTCTGGAAGGCACAGCATTGGCGCGACCAATTCTCGTGCTCGTGGATTACGCATCGGCCTTAACCATCGGTCCGCTAGAACTTCATGGAATTCGCTGTCAACGGTCAAAGTATCAATTAGACACAACTTCACATCCTTGAAGTTGGGCTCCATGCCTTTTTTGAAATTTCGAGTCGTCATAGGATCCTGTTGATAATTATATGCCGCTCGTTTAAGGCCAGGATAATCAGCAACCATGAGTGTCGCTCTGTATTTAGTGATAAGATGTGCATAAAGACCAGGTGTTTCGACGGCCTTACTCTCCAACCAGACCGTTGTGTGACCACCATATACTGTTAGGAGAACCCCTAAAATCATGCCTATGCCCTGCCGTGGGTCCAGATACGATAGTAAAATTTCACCATGGTTACTTGAGCCTGCCATCAGCCTTCCGTTTTTATCTCTTAGGCCGGGATTGAAAGTGTCACCATGTGCACCAGATGGCACAGTAGATATAATAGCACTCAAGCATGCCATCTGATGCATGATTGTACGATGGCTCATAACCACTCCACGCAGATCACCTGTTGGGGCTCGGGAGAACTCAATGTATGCCAAATCCGGTACAGTTAATGGAGGCGCATCGTCTTTCTTCTTAGGATGCCAACTCCCAAATTCATTCGTCTTCCACCATTCCACTCCTCTTGGCCAATTGAGCTTCTGAGTCGTGATGTCGCGCTGAAAAGCCTTCAAATTATTGTCGGTAGTAAGGGCTAGATGTGCTTGCGTAGAGGTTAGAATTAGGTTAAGCTTCGTATAGTCTTCTAAGTCATTAATCGGCACTGCTACCACCCCAGCTATAAAGCAACCCAGAAGAGCGATTGCAAAATCGATAATTTCAGAGTCGCGATATATTAAAGCAACTCGATCACCTCTGTATAAGGAACTTTTGTCCCTGATGACTTGCGCGACCTTCTCAGCTCGGCTGGTAAGCTTTTCCCAAGTAATAGAAGCGATCTCTTTCCCCTTGTTATCCAACACCCAGTATGCCGGCATCTTAGCATTGGCCTTGCCTCGGTGTCGAAGAACTGCGGCGATGTTATCAAATTTAGACATCGGGGTGCTTGTGTCGTGCGGATCATATACGGCAAATGGCACATCTCGAGGTTCCAGAGGCATTTGATATTCCAGCGCAGCAGGCGGAGGCAGATCGTTGGTAGTCAGCATTGGCGGAGCCATAGCTGCTGTCGGGGAGAATGCGTCGCTGGATGAGTATCTGTGCGGTCCACCGCCGTACGAATCTGGTCCGTTATGTTCGTACCCTTGCTGCCCCGCGAAGTCAGAGAAATAGCCTTGTTGCGATTCACCAAGCATGGTGCCATGCGAGTCCATCATAGTTGCTCCGTGGCTTTGGTCATAAACATCTTGTGGGTGTTCCGTGTAGCCTGCCTGCTGCGTCGGATTGAACGCATAATTTGTGCCGGAAGTCATTGACCCCATTGTCATACTTGGCTCGCCCACACGATCCTGTGAAGTTTCTCCATGGTTTGGTGATCCAGGCATATACGAAGAGTCCCGACTGTAAGAACTATGTCTCTGGTTTGGATTGTGTACCGCCAGCCTCAGATCGGAAGGTCTGCCTGCGTAGGAGAATGTCCGCCCATCTTGTCCTCTGTTTGCCCCAAAACTTCCAGTATCACTCGCCATTGTACCGGTTCGAACTGGAGATGCAGATGCACCGTAGTATTGTTGGGGGTGAGCTTCACTGCCGCTAACACCTCTCGAGTTGGAATTGAGAGCAGCGAGGGATGCGGTCCGCGAGCCATCGTTCGAAGGATGTATGCTGTCATCAGGAGTGTGTATGCGCAGCCCTTTCAGCTCTGCGGCTATCGGGGAGGCGCCCAGGTATTGTGAAAGGAGGAATGTGCGTCGCTTTTGATATCTGCCCAGGAGTCACATACGGTTAGCCAGAGAAGATTTCGAATGGCTGCTAGATCGCAAAATGGCTATACCCTTTCTCTGTAATATCTCCTTCCTGCGGAAAAGCTTGATTAGCAATGAAGTTCTACAGAATTATTTCATCTACCACGGCATGTCATCCTGCAAGCACCTGGTAAAAGGAAGCGCACGCGACGTAACCAAAACGAATCCTCCGTGTTTTGGAGAGGCCTTCACTAACCTCCAATTCATGCTCTAACTCTTGCAGTTTTGCCTGCAGCTCCGGGTTGTTCTCTGCCATCGTGGGTTTATTTCGTAAGGATGAACGAGCAGTATCAATGCAGGAATCGGAGCAGCAGGGGATTTTAAAGAAAGTCGCAAAGTTGGATGTTCGAATGAGGTCTTCAAGAAGGAATTAGGTAGCGTATCGCAAAGGGTTGGGAGCACAAACGTCGAAAAGAGAGAATTACGGACGGTAAAGAAAGAAGGTAGAAAAATGGATAACTTGATTGTGGTTATTTGGATTTGAATGCTACCTAAGTACGAAGAAAGATCAACATCGTCCGTACAGCGGATTTCGGGGAAAGTCGAAAGCATAGCATACTGAATATGAATAATGAATGGATGACTTGAAGATCATAAGCTCGTCACGACCCTGCCGTTGATCTTCCACCGCCTGTAGCTTGTGTGTACTCTCGGTGCGGTTGTACTGTACCGGTCTGGGCCATTGTCTTTCGCCTTTGCCTCTCCTCTGCCTTTTGCCCTTCGTAAAGGAAGAGTACACAGTCAGGAGGGTTGGACAAGGGTACCGGACCAGACGAATCTTCGTCCGACTTGTTCAATTCTAGGTTAGTGGAGTGGATTGGCACAGTACAGTCAGTCAGGACAAGTACTGTACTTGGTACTTCGTATGGATGCTGGTAGTGGGGTGGGGTTGAATTTGACTCGAGTTGTCGTGCTGGAGGTGAGAGGGTTGAAAGCTGCATGCGAACCGGGAATCGCAAACTGCCGATTTGGAATCTCGGATATCTGCAAAGCGAAGAACCTGTTCTTGCTCCAGATGAAGTCATATCTGCCTCCTCCATGTCCATGAGCATACCACCTCCCGGCCTGCCGTGCCTGCTAAGAAAGCCACTCACGTGGCTGCCCATTTTGACAGCAGCACGGCCTGGAGAGCTCCGAGCCCGAGCTATTCGAAGTGCACGGACCTCGTGTTCAGAACCCTTAAAGCTTTTCGACAAAATTTGTCTACAAAGAAAAAATTTCTTTACATTTTGCATCGAAAATATTCCTCTTCTCTTTTCAAATCATGGAGAATTCAGAGGGCTCCCCAAATTTATTCTTGAGCTGCGAAGCACAGCAGCCCTGGTGAATTGATGTCCTTACTCTTGTTTACCTTCCTACTCGTTGAGCAATGGAGTTTGCTCAAATATGGTCCTCAAGAGGGACCGCGCGCTTCAATCCATTGTCAATCTATATATCTATACATAGATCAATGGTTGAGACGACAGGATAGCAACATCTTCAAAGCCATGTCTTTGTTCAAGGTATGTTTATTTTTACTTCATCATATTCCTTTATCTGCCTAGTCCACTTGCTACTGCGACAACTTGACATCATGATGATATACCATAAGATACACAGACCTGTTCTGAATGGCCTCGTGCTGTGTGTTGATTATCTTGGAGACCTTCTGATATTTGTCTCTCATTTCGCATTTTGTTGGCTTGATTCCTTGAGCTACGGACACTATGGCTAACGTCCAAGAAGCAGGCTCTCATTCGTTCCTAATCGATATGTCAATATCGCATGCGCCTCAAGGACCATGGCGCATATGAGATGCTCGCCCAAGAGCTGCATATCGGGGTGGGTTCACATACACACTGCTCAAGATGGGGAGTATGGACACGACAATGCCTGGGAACATCAGGTAACGAGGCATTTCTTTCGATGTTGTCCTGTCGTTGTTCTGTAGGAAACAAGTCTTATTGTTTTCTTTGTTCTCTGGGAACAACGCCTACATCTTCTTTATATATTTCCTTTGTGTCTTCTTCTTTCTTTGTGCTATCTGCAGGATAACATCAAACAAAGACTGTCTTCTTATAAGTATTCGACTGAACAATCCCATTGTGAGAATGTTCAACAAATATTTTCCCAAAGTCTTACTTCGAATTCTGTTCAATATTCCTTTGATTCAACGTATTCAATCGTTGTTCAACACAAGACGACTAAGTCGCATCATATTCAACAAACCAAAAAATCCTACCGAACCTAGTTCAGCAGCGCTGCTAGCACACAGAACAATGTCAGACTATCCTCACCTTCCCCATGGGTTTCCCGACATGCAACACGAAGTTTATCCCACTGGGCAATATGAGGGCTTCTGGGAGCAAGCTCATCCTCAGCCCTCTGACTACCAAAATCTCCAAGAGACTGATTTTAATGCACTCTTGGCAGGGAATATAAACCTTCAAGCTGAGTATTCCCACCCGGCTAATGCTAACTTGGCAACAGTCACACCAAAACCCTCACCAGACAACTCTCCAAGCGGCGAACCTTCCATGTATGAGTATCCGCCACCAGATTCGCCCACCACCTGGGAACCGCGAACTTTCGACTTTCTTCCCAATTTCCATGAACCTGCAGCTTACCGACACCCTATCTTGGCTCAGTTTCCAAGCCCAACGCTGCCTCTGCGTGTAATCGATCAAGTGGGCTATCCATTGGGACCTCACGTCACAGAAGCACTTCGATTGGCCTTAAACCAGCGGACTCAAATAAATCCCTACGGCATTTCGAAACGGAGGTCAGTCACCTCAGTAGCGCCAGCGGTGAAAGCAAGCCCGCGGAGCCCCATCAGACCGGTTAAAAATCCTTTGAAACCTTGGGTCAAGCCCAACCTTAAAACGGCTGGCAAGAACGGACGTCCCGCCAATATTCAATCATTTGATGCCACAAAGGTTTACGACAAACTTCCACACCGTCCTCAGAGTTGGGGAATTAAGAATCACCTTGGCGTACACCCGTTTCGGTATACTGCTGATGGTGAACTATTACCTGACATCAAATTTACACAAGAGCTCCTAATGCAGTACCTGGGCAATCATCCAGGTCACGTAGCACACGGGAAGTACGACACCAAGTCGTCGGGGCTTATCATGTGGGTTCAATCTGTGCCAGCTGATTCCGCAGCACGATATGCAACGGAACATTCTGATAAATGCCGCTACGTTGATTGCCCCGTGCCCAATGGAACCATCCACAAAGGACACTACAGAGTGGCATTTGATGAGCAGTCTTGGTCAAGCAACGATCTCAATCTAGACCCATACAACAACGCCGGATATATGCATCTTTACTGCTTTGAGAAGATGATCGACTTCCCTCAACTCTGCAAAGACTTTAACATCCAGCCCGACACACGCGTATTCCCCAACGAGAAGAAGAACCGGATGGCTGTAACCAGAGATAACCCAGAAATGCGAAACATTGTTCAGGACTACATCAATAACCAGCCTGGGTGGGACCAATTCAGTAATCCTTATAGATACGAGGAAACCCTCAGCTACAAGCTAACTAAAGAACATATCCGAGCCGAGCCAGCCGCTCGCCGGGCAATTCGTAGTAAGCGCGGTGGCAACACAATCGATAAACATCTCAACAACCTGGAAGTGTATATTGCAGGCAACAAACATGTAAGGACGAAACAAGGGAGAGCGGAGCGGAATGCCAATGAGCCGGCCGAGAGTAGACCAGCTAGGAAGACTTCATCAAAGAGGAGGAGAAGTCGTCAAGATGATAGCGATGATTCAGACTCGGAGTTTGAGTTAGATGGTAATGTATTGGCGATGGATTCCTCTGCTCCAGTTCTCAGGAAAAGACAAAGAAGGTGAGATCAAGCATCATCTGGTTGTTCTAAGAGGTAGGAGAGGTAGGTGGTGATTTGGAGGTAAGCAGTACTTTTCAGTTCTTTGTACTTCATTTTTTCCCATTTGGGAAATGTTCTCTTCTATTGTGGTTTTAGCAGTTCGAATTTATTTCAATTCACTTGATATATCTTTCCGTGTGTGTTATCAATAAAATTTATTGTGAATATATTATATTTGATTCTATATATTTCCATATATATGGTTGTCTACTCCAGTAATTGATTAATCCAAACCTATTCGTGAATAAGCGAACGTCACCCCTATCCCATCTCATCACCATAGTCGTATTACAGTGTCTAAACCAAGAGAAAACTCTCACAGATTGATTGCTAGTAGCTGTAAGTAAGTTTATCGTCTCTGTTATGAATTTAACATGTTCCTCTTCATCACTTCCATCCGATCCCGTACGGCGCGAAAAATTCACCTTCGACGCGAACAATCCTAACTCCTCATTTTGAATAACTTCTATTCAGGTGACACTTAGCTTTCCCTGAAACCGAATATTCACTCACATCTACGGTAACTTTAATGGCTAGGCAACAATAGACATCTTAGCTGTACAATATGAAGAAAATGGAGTAGAGATTTTCTTTCCTTTTGTTTATTTTCCGTAACTATAATTCGGGATACTGAAACACTTCTCTGCTGAACTGGCTGTCGACAATTCCGCGTCTGCGAATACCAATTCTATCGTGCTATCTTCGAAGAAATAGAAAAGCCACATTCGTCACATTTCCTTGGTCGAAAAGTCTCAATTACTTCGTCATAAATGCGTTTCATCCCCTTTGCCTCAATTGAAGAAGTGAGTCCCGTCTCTTTAATATTGTATTCACATCCGCCCCTCCACAATAATGACCCGCAACTGACCAGCCCTCTGAATAGATTCCTTTGATGGGTCTCTATCAATATATATGCGGCACGCTGGGCATAATGCCTATCATCAACGCCGCAACGCCACTCACCTCTTACAATCCATTTTGCCGTCGAGATAACATCATGCATTACGTCGAGAACGTCATCGCGGCCGGTGACAACGACAGCGGAATCACCAATATCAACACCTTAAGAAAGTATATCACAGAAACCGTCGACACGCTCGACACTCCCAGACATCCCCTACCATTCGACAAATCAACCCCACCTGCCACCATCAAAATTGAATGTCACATCCCTGGTTTGACAATCTACAATCCTGCCAACAGAGTTCATTCACCGGATCCTGTTACTAAAAGTAATACCAAGCATGGTAGTCCGCGCTCTGGCTGTCTGCGCGCTCTTCGCGACTATCGTATCGTGAAGAAACCACTCGAAGCAAAGAATAAGAGATACTGGAGAGAAAAACTGCGCATTTTGAGGCCGGAGGGATTGAGGGCTGGAAGAGGGGTTTTCCTGCGGAGATTGGAGGGGAGGTTGAAGAAGGTAGTGACGGCAAGATTGAAAAATAGGGGGCGGTCGGTTGGGGAGGAGTGGGAGTGGGAGTGGGTGGAGAAAGAGATGGTGAGGGCTGGTTTGATGGATGGTCAGATGGATCGGGAGTTGGTAGAAATTGCGAGGAAGAAGTGTACGAGGAGGAGAGGAAAGAATTTTGATAAGGATGGTGGATTGATGTTAAGAAGGAGAGTTTTAGGGATGGAGTGTGAGAGGAGGAGAGTGAGGGAGGCTGTGAGGTGTCTTGAGGTGGATGGAGGCAGAGACTGAGAGTGGATTGGGAACAGGAATTTTGAGCGCAGGAGACGCTTCAGACGGAGAACAGATAATAACCATAAGTAAATGTACACCTTTCGATCAACAACATAATGACATTACTTCAGTTCATTGTGCCAAGCTCTGTTAGCCATCTTCAATGATACTGAGAGCTTCTGCTTTTGGCTGACCTAACCCCAAATTAACCACAGAAATGGATACTTATCCATCTCAATAAATTCTGCAAAAGTACATATGAAGAATGGTATTTAAAGACGAAGAGAGATAGGAGCCTAGAATACGGCTACGCAATGAGGAGGCTTATGGCCACGGGTGCGCATGAATCTGAGGTGTGTTTGAGACATGGGCATCTTATCAGATGGTCCTTTGGCTGAGTATGAAAGCATGAAAACATGTAAGAACTTTATGCGCCTGTGATGCACAATCAGATGATATTCCTAGGAAGAGTACTCGTATGCAGGTGCGAAATGACATGGATTTTGGGAGTATGCTATCATTGGGTACGATATTCGTCGGGTTTCCCGGCGATTTGGTGAATGGTGGTTTATGATGCGAGTGAGGGTTGTGGTGAGCTCCGGAGGATGATGATGATGTAAACGTTCCTGGTATTCCTCGGTGATGATCGCTAGGCGGGAATCCCATTAAAATTTCATCACGAATTTTCGAGGCCCTTCCCTTCCTGCGCAGTAAGGAATTATATATCTTCAAGAAAGGACGAACTAAAGAAAGAAAGGAGAAGAATTGAAAAATTGAAAAATTGAAACTACTCATTTTGTTCTTGACGGATATAGTTCTAACTCAGGTGAAACCAGTCACCGTGTTACTTCCGACCAGCCAAAACAATTACTCACTGCCTAGAGCCATTTACAAAGCGAGGGAGAACCTCAGCACATTTCAATACTCCCAAAGCCACACCTCCAAAGAAAGAACAACCTTCGAAGAAAGGACAACGTTCCTTTGCACACGACAGTCCTTTCTACATGCAATATATTCCTCTAAACCAAATATCTCGCAGGAATGAGTTCTGAATAATTACAGAAGTCGGACGTGCCCTCAAAACAAGAAAAACCTCAGCCTCTCGCCACTAAGGTTAAAGTCGCCAATAACAAATCAGCATCCATCCTAGCCCGCAAGCGTCCATCAGACCATCGCATCCTCCTCCACCCTCACGGGAGTACGACCTTTCTTAAACCAGTCGTTCTCCACTTCCCTCACATTTACCAACCTTCTACAACAACACACGAGACAACTTTTTTCGCTTTACGTTCGATCCATTTACCCCCCTTCGACCCCCATCGAGCATTAACACAATTACTCTGGCTGGCCGAGTATATCGGGCTGGATTAATCTTCATCATTGGTTGGCACTCAACTACCTGCGATCTTCATTCGAGAGCAAAGACGACCTGAGAGCATTGTACGATAAGGCAGCCGTTTGACGATGGAGGTTCTGCGGGGGATGCAACAAGCAACATTCGCGACCTCGGTTCTACCTTCGACGCAAACATCGATAGCCAGACCAGGTCCTGCGATTCAAGGTGTTGGTGCAGCCATCCCCGCGACAAGCGACAATGTACAGGTACAATCGAGTAATGGCTCAACGATCAACGGGGTGGTGATAGGGTTATTAAGTTCCTTTGGCTCGGCCATTCTGATCGCTTTCATCTTTTTGATTGTCTATTTCTTTAAATATACGAGCAGTGGCCGCATTCTGTTGGATCGGATCGGAAGGCCGGGAGAATATGACGATGAGCAGGCTTTCGCAAGGGAAGAGGCTGAGGCCTTGGAGGAGATGGATGATTTGCAGAGGACGGAATATTTGAGAGCGAAAGGTACCCATTCTCTCGTGGCTTTGTACCGGTGATGACACTAATCTGTCCCAAGCTTTTATACAGTCCAATCCTCCGGATTCGTTACCAACAGACATCTCGTTATCACAATACTTGGCAATTCAGGAAAAGGGAGTCTCAGCTTGGGAGTTTGAACCAGAATTGGAGATTGCGAATTGTTTTGTGGAAGCAAGGACAGAGATTGAATTCTTTGATAGCGAATGCTGCACTCTCACGAACCTACCAGTACCGAAACAGAATGAGGTCTACTATTGGGAATCGAAGATCTACGATAAGCCGGAATCAACGTTGATTAGCATTGGAGTCGCCACGAAGCCCTATCCTTTGTTCAGGTTACCTGGTATGTTGACAGGATGGTGTTGTGGACATGCGTGGATATAATCGCTGACATATTGTAGGGTGGCACAAATACTCTGTAGCTTATACCTCGACTGGACATCGAAGATTTAACCAGCCCTTTAGCGGACCAACATACGGACCACAATACGTTCAAGGAGATGTTATCGGAGTCGGCTACCGGCCGCGAACTGGAACAATCTTCTTTACTCGAAATGGAAAGAAGCTTGAGGACGTTGCACATGGGCTCAAGTCACAGAATCTGTTCCCAGCTGTAGGCGCAAACGGACCTTGCACGGTACATGTGAATTTTGGACAATCGGGCTTTGTATTCATCGAGGCGAACGTCAAGAAGTGGGGATTGGCTCCAATGACTGGTAGTCTTGCACCACCACCACCATACGGTAGTGAACAGGGTAGCATTCTTCTCGAGGCTGGACGTGATGGAGCTCAGAGCAGTCATGGTCAATATCCTGATCCAAGACATGGCCGAACACGAAGTGGCAACTTTAGGCATGGACCACCCACAAGTCCTGGTCCAGTACGGTCACCCACAGATATCTCCTTAGCACAACTTATACACATTCCCTCAAACGAAAACACTGGCGGGCCATCGAACAGTACAGCGAACGAGACATCAGGGATTACGACACATGGGGGATTGGGAGTTAATGATCATGCGCAACCACCACCGGAATATACGAGTCCGCATACTTCAACGACAGGAAGTCCAAGAGCAAGCACGGATAGCGAAAGGTCGCCAATGTTGAGGAGGGGCAATACGCCGCCGATACCGAGTTACAGTGATGCGGTGGCTCAGCGCGATAGGAGTGCGAGTCGGAGGGCTAGGAGTGATAGTCAGAGGGCGAGGGATGGGAGTCCTTCGCGGTCGTGACGATGAGGTGGTGGAGAAACCTAAGTAGGAAGATTAGGAATGAAGGAGGGAGTTGAAGTTCAAAAAGTATAGCGAAAGTTTGAATAAAGCATTTTGGCAGGGAGAAGCGGAACGGAATGGAGTAGGTGGGATTATTTTCCTCGCGATGCAGAACGGATAGGGAATAGCGGGTTCGAGGAGTCTAAATATGAATATCTTTAGCGTGGGGAGGTTGTATGTGTGTTGATCGGGATGGGGAATGAAACGGGGTCGGGTTTGGCTGGGTTTGCTCGGGTATTAGTGGTGATTGAAATGGG
Source organism: Rutstroemia sp. NJR-2017a BVV2 (assembly GCA_002946415.1). Lineage (NCBI taxonomy): Eukaryota > Fungi > Ascomycota > Leotiomycetes > Helotiales > Rutstroemiaceae > Rutstroemia > Rutstroemia sp. NJR-2017a BVV2. The sequence goes on along the minus strand of NJPS01000031.1, from coordinate 1,312,774 downwards.
GTTGAAAGGGAAGGGTTGGGATAGGATGGATGGATGGGTAGCGAGGGTGGTTAGGCGTTTATTGGGAGTTTATATGGATAAGAAGATGGGTTTGGTTTTTTTTTTTTCAACCTTTTTGTTTGGTTTTTTGGAAGGAGGGGGTGATGAGGGGGTGGAGTGTGGAGGGGTAAGGAGAGGAGGGGTGGGGAAGGCCTGAGGGGTTGGGGATATGGAGTTGGAGTTGGAGGGGGATATGGAGGGGGTGGGGGTGGTGGAAGAATATTGATGACAGCGATTTTGGAGATGGTTCCAAAAGTTCCCTGTGATGGGATACATAGCATGGGATAGGACGAATGAAGGGGATGGAGATGATGGGGGAAAAAGATGTAGCATAGCATTACATAGTCGCCGACGCAATACCACGTACATGATGTTCATTTGTCATAGCAAGTTGGTTTTCATTGTCTTATATGTTGTCGATGTTTAAGTGATGAAGTTGTGTAGATGACTGAAGGTGTGTGAGATATTATGATGGAAAGTGTGTGGGATATTGAAAAGTATGTAAGACGTGGAAGTGGCAAAGTATATGAGATATTGATAGTATTTTAGATACGGAAAGTATGTGAGATATTGAAAGTGTGTTATCTGAAGTGGTGGGTGAGATGTGTTTTGTCTATCTTATGCAATCTGATTACTGCCTGTCCATCCTCTCCCTGAGCCATTGTCATCCATATTTGATATCCTTAATTCAGCTGTCTCCCTAAGAGAGTCCTAAATCTTTGCGCTCCTCTATTGATAGGGGCTTAGCGCCTTTCTCAAGCAGTATTTCGCAGGTATCCTGATTCCTATTCCTAGATGCATACCATAGCGCTGTACAACACTCGTTATCCTTCGACTCAATATCAGCACCTTTCTCGAGCAGTAGCTTCACAATAGTCTCATCGCCGTTCTCACTCGCAATTAAAAGCGCTGTTCGACCCTTATTATCCTTCGACTCAATATCAGCACCTTTCTCGAGCAGTAGCTTCACAATAGTCTCATCGCCGTTCTGACTCGCAATTAAAAGCGCCGTCCAACCCTCGCCATCCTCCTTCGACTCAATATCAGCACCTTTCTCGAGCAGTAGCTTCACAATAGTCTCATCGCCGTTCTGACTCGCAATTAAAAGCGCCGTCCAACCCTCGCCATCCTCCTTCGACTCAATATCAGCACCTTTCTCGAGCAGTAGCTTCACAATAATCTCATAGCCATTCTGACTCGCAAGTGAAAGCGCCGTCTGACCCCTATTATCCTTCGACTCAATATCAGCACCTTTCTCGAGCAGTAGCTTCACAATAGTCTCATCGCCGTTCTTACTCGCAATTAAAAGCGCTGTTCGACCCTTATTATCCTTCGACTCAATATCAGCACCTTTCTCGAGCAGTAGCTTCACAATAGTCTCATCGCCGTTCTTACTCGCAATTGAAAGTGCTGTTCGACCCTCATCATAGTCCTTCGACTCAATATCAGCACCTTTCTCGAGCAGTAGCTTCACAATAGTCTCATAGCCGTTCTCACTCGCAATTAAAAGCGCCGTCCGACTCCATTTATCCTTCGACTCAATATCAGCACCTTTCTCGAGCAGTAGCTTCACAATAGTCTCATGGCTGTTCTCACTCGCAATTAAAAGCGCCGTCCGACTCCATTTATCCTTCGACTCAATATCAGCACCTTTCTCGAGCAGTAGCTTCACAATAGTCTCATACCCGTTCTTACTCGCAACTAAAAGCGCCGTCCAACCCTCGCCATCCTCCTTCGACTCAATATCAGCACCTTTCTCGAGCAGTAGCTTCACAATCCCCTCCAATCCAGAATAGGCTGCTATCAATATTGTGGTAAAAGTTGGACAAGATTCATACTCTGTATTCTCCCAGAACATCTTGAACCACACCGAAGCACTCTTCAAATCTGCGTTGCAAATATTTAATACCGAATGTATTATTGGCTCATCGTCACTGATACAAGCACCACGGAAGTGAGTTGTCCAATTTATGGCCGAATATTTAAGAAAGTCGTCATTAACCATGTATTTGCTGGCCACTGGCATCCCATTTTTATCCGGTAGAACCACCATTCCGGAATTAATGAATTCAAGGTAGACAATGCAACTTTCCGCAATAACTGAGTGCGCTTCACGGAGACTTATAGAGTTATGCCAATATATTGGTACCTCTGGAGTAGCTTTGTGTGTTGATGTTTCCTTTAGGGTAGCTGTTCGTGTTGATAATTTCGAAAGGAGAAACTCTCGAGCAGTTTGGTGAAGAAAATAAACTTTGCCATGGTATACTGAGATGAAAAGTCCACACCAATGTCTGAGATTCCCTTGGAAATCCTCTTCCCTCTCAAGGTCGATTTTCTCTGATGCGTCTATGTTGACAGCAATGTTCATCTCCGCCAAAGTTAGGGGCCGAGTCGCCGCTAAGACTATAGACAAGGCCTTTCGTACCATTTTCCTGTCCCGAGACCTGCTTAGGATCTTCTCGTATGCTCCATTCACACTCTCTGGAAGAGTTGAGATCGCAAGGTCGATACCCCTGTTGGTTTTCTTAAACCCGTCTGACTCTAGGTAATCAAATACAAGGTAAACCCAGAGATAAGTGCGGTGTGGAATTTCGAGTAACCGCTGTTCCAGATGGCTCTTGATTTCCGGTGAAAGCCCTGTCTTCTTTGCCAGCTGGTTAACTCGGTGCTTGATCACGCAATTTACTTCTCGACCTATATCGTCTGATTTATCTTCTCCTGGTATACGAATATAAGGAAAAGTTTTAACCAGGTCCTGGAACTCGGATGTAATTGAGTCGTATGGGCGGCTAGTCAGCAGAAACTTCACTTTGCTAGATTTTGCTTTGGGATTGTGCAAATGATTTTTTAACATTCGCATCAAGCCCTTGAAGTCTGATTCGATGCATTCATCTAAGGCATCCAAAACAAAAATCACAGGTCCTGCCTCGGGATCAGCTCCGGCGTTTTCCAAGATCTCCCATAGCGATGTTGTGACATTCATCAAACCTGTCCCGCTCTTGGAATATTCTGGCATGGCATGTCGGATCAGGGAAGGCTTGTATGAAAAAAGTTGGTGGAGCAATGCGCAAAGTGCTTGTTGGATAGTATTTTGATCCTGGTCCTTGAAAAAGAAGTAGCAAACAGTCGCAGACTGGGGCAATACGCAGTCGATCAGGTATTTAGCTAAAACGCTCTTTCCACAACCGGGATCCGCAGAAGTCAGTAGAATTCCCATATCCTCGTTCAACCATGACTTGAAATTCTGATGATTTAGGAACCACTGACAGGTGCCTTCCACTCGGTCTTCTACGCGACCCTTGTACCATTCATAACTGTCGTCCTTGTTGTCCTTTGTCAGACGGAACAATTGGAAGCATTGTTGCTCTTCTCGAGTGGACAATTTTTCAATGATCTGTTCCTGAATCTTGAGTTGTTCCACTGCTATATTCAGGTGTTCCTTATGGACTCCAAGCTGTTCTTCCGCCACTGACAGAAGTTGCTGCATGTAAGAAGATAAAATTTTTGCCTCCGTATTGAGATTCCCCAGCTCATTTCTCGTTGCTAAGGAGTTTATCTGCTCGAAATCTCTGCGCACAGTCTCTTCGAGAGTGATGATAGTCTTCGTCGTCTCAGCCCAGTCCTCTCCTGAGAATGGGTTCAGATCTTGTCCATAGTTTTTGTACCACTTCCGATAAAATCTCAGAATACTCCGAAATTGAAAATCGAGTATGTGTCGATATAGGCCAACAATTTGCTTCTTCAATTCATCAAATGGGTCAGCGAATAGATCAGCTGGGGCGCTTTTGACACTGGCAGGGTCACGACTGAGCTGTAGCAACAAAGGTTCAAGCGCAACGTAATAGCGCATTCGGGTTGTGACGTAGGTGAATCCATCACGATTCTCTTCATCCGCGATGACGGGCTTCGTGAGAAGTGGAATAACAATACAGACACCTGCCCAGACCATTGAAGCTTCGGGCGAGGCCTTGACCGCTTCACCAATAAAATCTTTTGCCCATGAAACAAATTTCGCCGCTTCTGCAATCCCATTTGGCAGCTTTGTTTTCCCTTCTTCCATTCGACGCAGACCACGTTGGGTTACAGTGTTCAGTTGATGACGGCGTTTAGTAAGATCGGAGTTGTTGATTACATTGTTTGTCATGTTCAGGGTGTTCCCGGCATGCACAAGAGGATCTTCATTTGACTCGGAATCTGTGCCTATGTCAGTAGCAGTCACATATGCTGTGTAAGTGCTACATACTTTTCTCCGATAGCTCAATTGAGAGTAATGTCTCATACTTCAATACCAATTCGGGATTCTCTTTATTAAGGGCTTCATATGCGCAATCCCAAAGTGAATGTTCGCTATCCGGTTTTTCGTGAATTTTCGGCGGATGGTAGTTGGAAGTAACTTTAGAACTATCTTTGTGGAGTACACTTTGAGTCGAGCTAGGGACAGCCAGAGGTGGGGAGGAGGATATCCTCCCCACATCTGGCGGTCCCTTTGTTTTCTCGTTCGGTAGGCAGCACCCAAAGACCCTCCCGAGTTTTCGTACCGTAGACATAGAGGCAGAGGCAGCCATCGTTGGCCGGTTTCCTGTGTTTGAACAAACCCTATGATCTAGTGAACCAACTGAAAAGCTAGTCCTTTCGGTCGGTAAATATCGAAGCGTCTCTCAGGATTGTTTTCGGTTGCGGAATAGCTCTATGATGTGAAATGAGGTAGTAGTAATAGGATGAGTGTTAGGGAGTGGAGGATATAGAATCGTACAGTCGTAACACGAGAGGAAGTGGGGTAAATAGAGAGGGCTCGCGATGTAACAAGACGTTACACCAAAAAGTATCTTCAATTACATTTATATTAAACCTACGAGGCTACGACTAAATGCTTTAGATGCTTCGCTGACCCAAAAGATTCACGCCTTCGCTTGCTGCTTTCAGAGCGAGGTTAAAGACCTCCTGGTGAGCACGCCTCACCTCATTCTTAACAAGCATCAGCTTGAGCTCCTGGACATGCCGAAAGGCCTTGTATTCTTTTTCCTATGTGTCTCAGCCTCATTGACGGGAGGGCTATAAGGACATTCGTCCCCGAAATCCAGGTCGTCCATTCATCCGCAAGATCAGGAAGCTCTTGCCGCACCGCAGTTGCACTGCGCCTCCGTGAAGTATTGGAGTACTGACATGATCGCATAAGCCACTGATCAACTGATCTTGCCATCCGCAGCTTAGGAATGAAGGCTTTCGTATAGAATTTATTAGGCTATGAAATGGGTACTTATGGGTATACTAGAGGGATTGAAGATCTGGGAACCTATCTATGGGTGGATTCCTGGATTGCCAAGAATTTACCACGTGCCCATCACATGATGCGCTAGGATACATCTCTTGAAAATATGTGTTCCTGGCATGGAATCTGCGTGAAAAGAGTTGATGCTGAGGTATTCTTGATTTTGATTGTACTACAGATGCTGGGGTATACTCTAAGCCCAAATTCAACATGTTTCTCTTTTCCATCCCTCGCTCCCAAAACCTGCTGTATCACCTCATATCTCCTTGACAAACCCAACCTCAACCATCTCATTCACCTCCAGGTTTACATCAGCCATCTTCCCGCGGCTGTTTTCGCGTAGAAAGAGAAACAGCCATAATATCGCTCTCCTGAAAAAGTTGGTCCCCTCCCGAATCTTCATCTGCTCTTTTCCCAGCACATACACACAACCCCTCTCCCTCGCCCTATCTAACTCCTCCAACTCCCTCCTCACCTCCTCCGTATGCTCCGCCGAAGACGTCTGTCCCGTCACCGGATTATAATCCCCCGTGATGAACAAAATCAACTGCTCAATAATCGTCGTCCCCATACTCGGCGTCACCACATCATCCGTGTATCCATGTCTAACCGTAACGCGATAACAAGACGGCAGGCCCGGGACTCTCTGTATCACCCAGCGTTCGGCGTCGGGAATCGATGGTACTGATAAGGGGCGGAAGTGCAGGAAGATGAGCAGGCTGGGCATGGCGTTGAATTTTAGTATGAATTGCGTAAATACAATCGGCATGTGTGCCCCGACTTTGTCGAAGAAGATCCCGATGCCGGGGGTGAGGGTAACAGGATGGGAGCCGAATTTCTGCGTGAGGTTGATTTTTGAAGTGCTGCTTGAAGGGGTGACCAGGGCGGAGGCGGGGATCAGGGACAGTGACTCGGAGGTCCATTGTTGCTCTTTGCCGTAGCGCCAGAGGATGAATACGCAGGAGAGGATGGCGGCGAGGAGAAGTGTGAACCAGGCGCCGGTGGGGACTTTGGTGAGCGCGGAAGAGAGGTAGACTCCGTCGAGGGCGGCGAAGATTAGGAAGATGGGGAGGACGAGGAGGATGTTGTGGCGCCAGATTATGATGCTGACGAGGGTGACCATGCAGGTTGTTATGAAGGTTACGATGATAACGCAAACCCCGTAAGCGTTACCAAGGCGAGTCGTCTGAAGTCAAGTGTTAGTGAGGTGGTCAGGAGGAGCGAGGGCCGGTGCGGAGTATTTCCGGACTGAACGTGGACAATCTCAGGATGCGAATGTTCTACTTTAATTTGAACAACCCGAAAGATAAAGTATGTGGATCAACTTCCACCATTCTCCTTGAGATATTGTCGGAGTTTTTCTTAAACATTACACTGATGAGATTGTCCACCTCGTTTAGGAGTATCCAAGCATGTCCCAACTCATCTCGTTCTGAATGTGTAAAACAGCAAAAAACAATGAACAAATAAAAATTACTCACATCACTATACACCGCAGTAACGACCACAGTACCAATCATCAACATCCAATTCGCCAACGGCATATAAACCTGGCCATGGAAAAGTTTCGACGTATGAACCGTCTTGATATGCGGGAAGTAAGAAAGTCTCATAACCTGCGACAGCAGCTGGAAACTAGCCGTAATCATAGCCTGAGATGCTACGATAGCAGCCAGAACTGCAATCACGAGGGAGAAATCTGCTCATGATTAGCTATTTTCAAGTAGACCTTCAAAGGGAAGGGGGAAAACATACAGAATGTTCCCGGAGGCACCGTGTTGAAGAAGGGGTTAGTATAAGCGGTACCTGTCGCATCCCGCGAGATATACGCCGCTTGTCCAATGTACGCCAACAGCAAACACGGGTACGTGAAGGCCAACCACGAGATCTGCACCGCCCTCTTACTAAACGCGCCCAAATCCGCAAACAGGGCTTCGACACCAGTAAAAGCGAGAAGAAGACCGCCCAACGAACGCCATCCGTCTTCTTTGTTGCGGATAAGGTAGCTGAAAGCAAAGCTTGGGGAGAAAGCTTTCAACACAGAGGCGTCAAAGACAGCGAGGTTGTAAATACCGGAGCACATGTTGAAGAGAAGCCAGATGATTACGATGGGGGCGAAGCTGGTGGCGATTTTGCTGGTGCCGAAGGGTTGGATTGCGAAGAGGACGATGAGGATGGCGCAGGTGACTCCGACGATTGTGCTGGTGCTGATGTTTGGTTGAGCGACCTTGAGACCTTGAATTGCACCAAGTACGGATTGCGCAGGTGTGAGAACTCCATCTCTGTTGCATTCCATAACGTTAGAGATGTTAAATACAATGCAGGAGAAGCTCAAGACTTACGACATGACCATCGAAACACCCAACACACCAAGGAATTTCAGCACAACTCGGCAAACCATAGAGCGCTCAATGAACGTACGAACGTTCTTATTCGTCGACTTCATCTCGTTCGTAAGATAGCGCTCCATTTTGACTGTCCCGGAGGTGTTGGGATCCTGCTTGACAATATGCGCATACCGGGCTAACAAGCTATACAGCGCGAAGGTTCCACCTTCTCCATCGTCGTCCGCCGCGAGAACTATAAAGACGTATTTGATAGACACCATAAGCGTAAGGGACCAGATAATTATCGAAAGAGCTCCCACAAGATCCTCATATGACGGGTTGCTCGTGAATGTAGAGGAGTAGACGTAAAGCGGACTCGTGCCTATCCAACCCCATTGCATCAGCGAATTGTCGCAATCTGATCCGGACATTATAACTTACCAATATCACCGTAAATAACACCAGTACTCTGATATGCTAGCCATAATAACATCCAGCCCGTATATGTCTTTTTTGTCCAATTAGCAGTGAAGTGGCGCGCTCAAGGAAACGCGCATCGCACCTGTTTCTTCTTTGTATTCAGATCTGTATTCGCAAGCCGCACCGCTTTCTCCTCCAAATCATGACTGGTGATTCTCTGCGAAACTTTTGAATCCCTCAACACAGCTGTATAAGGAGGCGCGGCATTCGATTTGACCGGTTTGATCTCATCTCCGAATTGGATATGCGGCTGCTGTTGCTGCTGCGGTTGAATCGAGTCTTGATCCGCCATTTTACGCTTGCGCTCCGGTATGCAAACAAATTGCACTTGAAAGAAGGGAGCAAGACGGGCAGGAAAAGAGGTAGGAAGTCAACAAAGAGAGTTTGTGAAATACGTACAGTACTAGGGAATGCGATTCACCTATATACATGACTGTTCCTCCACCACGCCCGTCCACATCTCATCTCATCTTATTGCATCGCCATATCCCACTTCACCAAAAAAAATATTCCAAGCAAGTCCCCTCCATCCACCAACCAACCAACAAACCTTGCACCTGATAGTCATTGGACAATTCCAGCCTCATCTGCAGGGTCAGCTCGTGCCGCGCATGGTTTTGGACCATGTAGCACCGGCAAAAAGCCCAATCCACCAGCAGCCCGTCACCGACGTGACATATGCCCATCACTCACGTAAATGCAACCGGACCTGCCTTATCAACACGTACCAGCCATAGCCCCATGCACAGCAGGTAACTCGAAGCAACTTCGTTATCGTCGCAAGTCCATTCGAGGGCAAAAATGCCTCAGAGGTAACGAAAAATCCCTCACCTCAAGCGAGTAGACGCCACAGCCGGCCGGACAAACCACATTCGATTACAGTCAGCATCCCAGCCCGTGCCCATGTAACCTCTCTGCCAGGAAGAGCGTGAAAGAACGTGGAAATGGTAAGCTATGGCCACCATTTGTCTCTTCCTTGACACGGGTTTGTTTTCGCTGCATTTTGTGGCGGGCGGAGTATGTGGAGTTCGACGCCTGTGAATCTGTGATATTGATATCGATATCGTAGGAATCGCATTAGCAACACTTCTTACCTTCCTATTTTGCGTTTTGAAGGAACGACGTGGTATCCGGTTGCTTGGGAACTTGCTTCCGGCCCTTGACTGGCAAGCTGTGCATTTGCGTGTTGGACATTATGACGGTCTTTGGGGAATGGCAGGGTATTGAAGTGGAAAGTTGGAAGTAAATATACTTCCATGCCTGAGCCGAAGTCACACCGTCCCCTATTGTAACTAGGACGAACCGGATGACAGTTTGTTGTTGCTGTCACCATACTTAGCAGCTGAAGATCTTCATACGGGTGTGAATATACGGTTAGTAGATTATGCAGGGTATTCTCCCCGACAAACTTTGGAGCTTCGCTAGTCAGCTCCAGTACCCTGACTAGTTATGGACTAACCCCGCTCAAGGGTCTAGCAAAGCTTGATGCTAACCTCCGTGTGGTGCCCTTCTCTTCAGAGTAGAAAAAACAGGCCGATTTGGGACAATATATTTAGCTGGTTACTTATTGTCAAATGGATAACTCAAATAGTCTAAAATATTATTGTGTTTTCATTGTCCAATTGTGTTTAAAGCATTATTGTCGGTGTGTTATTTCTACGCCGGAGAGTCCTCCAACGGAAATAGTTCTTACATCGCTAAGTTCGTTATTTCACCGCACGAATCACGAATACGATATTTAATCAATGCCATCAAAATTGCTCCAATGCAATATGTATTTTCATCTCCCCATCCCCAATACATCTAGCTACCATATCTACCATCATCATGCATCTAGCAAGATCTTGTTACCGGTTCATCCACTCGCTAAATTTCCAGATTCCATGCAAATATGTACTGCTGTATCTTTCATTCCGAAAACAAAAGAGTATCTACCTAAACGCCGTATCTCGCCCGCTTCATACAATAAAATGTTGTGTACAAGAAGAAGAAGTTGTTGGGTATCATGAAGCCCCGTTACACCATCGCGCTCCAACTAACAATTCGTAGAATTGCCTGATTGCATGAACATGGCGATCGTGGCACAGAAAGTGCTACGATTGTCACTGTCGAGTGCAGCACTCTTTCCATCGACAGTTACCATGTTGGTTGATGCCTTGGTTGACAATCCATAGATGTGGATTCCACTAGAATTTTCAATTGAAAGCATGTTCTCTTGACAACTTTCAGTGGCGAGACAATCTTGGTTATAGTTGTCGAAGAATGAGTACAAGCCTGCGCCTGCGATCAAGATGTCTTCCGAGTCAACCACGCGAAGTCCCCAAGCTTTATTGGAAGCTGATGTTCCTGACATGACTGGATCAGTGAAGGCTGCGTTGATTGTGAATGGAGTAGAAGCATCTGGGTTGGATTGATAATATGGTGTCTCCGTTTGAATAGCTCCCATAAAGACGTTAGAAGCATTGGTAAGTTGATAGTTGTAGAGAACAGAATGTTCACTACTTGTGCCATACATCCAGGTAGGACCTTCCTCAGAAGAAATGAGTACTCCTCTACCATTGAAAATGTTGATTTGGTTATGATCAGAGAGATCAAGTTCATGATCTGCTACCCAAAACCAGTTGTTCTCTAGGTAAATGGATGCCTTTGCAGTGACATGAAGTAGCATGAATGCACCAATGCACTTTGGATTGGCTGCTGCCGTAACGTTGGGGTTCTTCGCACAGGTGTCTGACTGGAGTTGGGTCCCAGCACTTCCACCAATTCTGACATGGACATCCCACATTCCTGCGGACCCTGGAGAGGTCTCCTTGACATTCCACTCGATCATTTGAGCTCCTGGGTTTGATCCGAGCGTCTCAAAGACGAGATCAGACATCTCAACAGAGCCAGTATCTCCTGGTTGGCCAACCTGAAAGACCGCCTTGGGGTTGGCTTGATCGTTGAATCCCTTCGCCATGATGAGAGGCCAGATTTCTCCAGTGATTTTGATATCCTTAGGAACCTTGACAGTATCGGTCACAACATAAGCACCGTGATCGAAGTAAACAACCTGATCTGTGGTGGCTTTGTTAAGAATCGCTTGAATTGCAGCAGTATCATCGGTGACTCCATCGCCTTTGGCGCCAGCTGCCTTGACGCTCAAGAATGATGAGGCTGGCAAAGACTCGTATTGTGGCTTGGTGCGACCAAACAATTTACCAGTGGAGTCCAGGAGGGTGGCAGGCTTGGTGAAAGCAGTTTGAGATGCCTGAACGACCTTACCAGAGTTTGCACTAGCGTAGACGCGGCCTTGTACCCAAGATCCGATCTTTGTATTACCGGCAAGAGCGGTCGAGTTATCTGCTGCGTTTTGAATTGCAACCGGGACATTGGAAGAAAAGTCAACATTGTCCACGACAAGAGTTCCGTTGGTCCACTTGTTATCTGGGCTCCAGGCTCTTATCCCGACTGGTGTATTTGAGATCGTGCTATCGAGTAGTGTGACAGACCCGACGGTCCGAGCACTTGAACTACCGCTGGACATATCCAGGCCAATACCACAGTTGTTGATCTGGATATTTTGGAGAGTCCAAAGCCAGTTCCAGTTCATGTAAATAGCCGTTTGACAGTTGTTGAAGGTCAGATTCCTCGAGGTGAACTGTTGGTTCCCGAAAAAGGCGCCAAATTTACCGCCGTTGAATGTCAAATCCACTAACATGCCTCCCGAACCGTTGTCCATGAAGATGCCCTATACCTGGTCAGATCCCGCAGTAAGATGGTTGGGTTAAAAGTTGGCGTTGGAATGGATAACTCCCCAACTAATTCTCCATCTGAAGAAAGGACAATGAAAAGGAAAATGCAGCTTACCTGGTGGTTGTTTGCCGATCCGCCATCGGTTCTCATGTTGAAAACAATGTTTTGCAATGAAGTGGCTTGAGCAACTTGCCAGTGAATACCAGTTCCGGTAGAAAGTGGCATTGCAGTTGTGTCAATCACGAAGTTTCTGACCTGGCGGAAGAAGTTGTTCTGATTCACGAACCAATTCTGTCCTGTGTTGCTGTAGGGATCCGCATCGATTAAGGCCATTCCAGCAAAGCTCGCGTCACCTTTGATCGTCGGTGGAGAAACAGCATCGCCGACAAGTTGTGTGTAGTAGTACATAACGATTGGTTTAGATACTTTGTAGGTTCCAGGTCTAAATAGAAGTAAGGTTAGAGTCGGACACTTAGAAGATTAAGCAAAGGCTTAATGAGCCATGAGAACTTACGGGAAGTAGACTAGAGCAGGAGTGACAGTCGATGAGTCGCAACCTTCACCGCATCGGTTTCCAGTGGAGATTGCAAGATTGATAGCGGCAGTGTCATCGGTCGAACCTGAAAGAAAGTCAGACATGCTGCAAATGCAGGTTGTGAACCAGAAGAAAACGTACCATCACCCTTGGCACCAAAGTCCTTGACATTTCGAAAGATTTGAAAGCTGCTCTCGCCATAAGCGACAGTGCCTTGTCGTTTGATCTATTGGGTCAGTCTTTTTCTCGTGGTAAGTCTCATCTAGAGGCGCAAGATATACTTACTGATGCTAACCAGTAGCTAGAGCTCGTCCCAGCCGTAGCAGTACCAGTTGTTTGGGGAACTGGAACAGGAGCAGGTGCTCCAGAAACAATAAAGAAGAGGCGTAGAGCCACGAGAAGTGTAAGTATTGAAAAAGATGCCATCGTTAAGTAAGACCAGCTGCTGTAAGATGTTCGAAAAGAATGTGGATTCTAGCAGTAGATCCTCGCAGTCAGTACTTGTACTTTGTAGATGTTTAAATAAAGTAAAAAGGGTTTCGTTTGTTGCGTCTGGGTGTGGTTGGAAGGAGCGGTTGAATCCTCTTGACCAGTTTGCGGTTTTGGAATGGTATGTAAAGGAAAACGGGAAGGAATGGGGAAGAATGAGGAAGATGATATAATGTGTCAACAGCTCTGTTGTGAAAGTGAATCTATCGTGACATGGTCAACTGAGCAGACAATAGACACCGAAGTAACGAAAAATTGTGCAGGTGATTATTGTTCCGGCTATTTGGGGAGTGAATCCGAAAGATGACAACCAAATCTGTATCCTCACTGTGCAACGGAAACGTAAAAAAGGGCCGACAATACTTACAAGAAGTGAAAAATGATGCTGATCTGAAAGATCAAAGAAAAGAGAGCGTCGTTTGGAAGAATCTGTCGAATGAGGAAATTTCTCATGTCGGGCGTCCTCGGTACTTATATCATGTGCAGCCTCCCTCGCCGCCATCCTTTCGGAACTATCATCCCATAGTCCAAACAAACCCTTTGGAGCGGGAAGGGATACTTTCTTGGTTTGTTCTTCCTGTGGCCCATGCGGAGTGGACTCCGTCCCAGGCACGCGATATAGACGGCCCATGGTTGGAGACCCTGGGGCAGTGAAGAGACCCTCAGATCCAACCAAGAAGTTACCAATGCTACGACTTCCCGAAGTGCCCCGCTCTAGTTCGCGAGAGCCACTGCAAATCACAAACTATTGTCCGAAGTGAGTCGAAACGAGGAGTTTCTTCTTCCGAGTGAATGGCAGTGGAGCCTTCAACGCGAGAGCCACGAAAGGCAACCACAAACAACCGTAAGGAAGAGACGGATAGGATGTGTGAGGTGAAAAGCCCTGCCCTGGTCGATTCACGTCTGGACGGTACGAATCCCAAGACCTTCAGATTGCCAGGCCTTCAGTCGGACGAATACAGGCAAGGTTGTTGGTGTAGTCTGAAACGGTGTTTGTGTCCAGTGTGTGAATATGCGGAGGAAAGGTCGTTCTTTAGATGTTCATTGGTAACACGGACATTTATCAAGCGGCAAATTAGCCACATTTTGCTTTTCGCATTACTTGATTTAGTTTATTCCCGACTAGTTAACTGGTCAGTGCTGCTTGAGTTCTTGTGGCTCTCAATCTAGATGATCTACGCGATGCGATCAAGCCTCTGTCAGCCTCTAGAACCTTGTTGCACGCACCTGCTCCTGTACAGTACCTGTCGAGCTCCCACTTTAGGTCAATGTGGAGAGGAACGATAGCGGGAGTCCCAGCGGCACCTCCCTATAACATTCAATGCTATCGTCGTAGATCACCCCTTCATTTAATATAAAATTCCCCGGTCCCCATTCCTACTAACAACAGCCTGTCATCCTCATGTTGACATGGGTTGCCTATATCTCCGAACTGCTCGTGGCTCTCGGCAGTCGTTCTGTGGCGACGTATGGACAGCCACAAACGCCAGATACAAATAGATATTGTGGATAGTATTGTCGGGATTACCATTGCCAGACAATACCACAACCCAGGTACTGTAATACGTACCCACCCAAGTTATATCAGCCAGACCTTACCTTATAGTAAGAAGGATAAGGTGCTCGAGCAAAATTTGTTTCCTCGCTCCGTTTCAACTGAAGGTGCTACGCGGGTGGTTGTTGGCTGAAAGCTTTTGGATGTTTCATCCATTTTGTTGAGGGGTCAAAATCTGAAACTTCGACTGTCTCAAAGGGCATTGTTTGGATGAACGGAGTCGGTACTTCATCGAATGTACTAAAACACCTTTCTTCGCTTCAAAACAATGTTTCCTCCGACAGAGAAACTGTTTGTTGGGCAGAGAACATCGTAGGATTGAAGGAGCAAGGTGGCCAAAGGACATGGTCCTCAGACCTGGCTGCCTATCATGTTGGTCTATCACATGATATTTTGGTCGCTCTCCTGATGGTCTCACGGTCTAGGTCGCATTTCACGTTACTGTCTAAAGACCATGTAAGCTTTTACGCGTCTTTGACGATACTACCAACAACACTGTAGTCGCCATTACCCTGCCACCAAGGTGATGATTTTGAGGCGCTTCCTACAAAGAAAATCACGTGCCATAGGGACATGTGTCGATCTACGAAAATTCATAGACTTCCAAACATATTTCTCCTTCCTAATTCTTTGAGATATTCACCTTTCAAACTCTTAAGAGAGCTGCCGAAGATCCAGTCAAGTTACCATGGGTTGTAATTAAGTATACCATCCCGCCAACCCAAAAGCGTCTTCGGCTACATTCAACATACCTACCTCCAGTCACAGCCCGATTCTCGTCTTTAAGCCAGTCATCTCCCCACCAAAAAAATGGAGTGATTTATAAATCTTAGTCCAGATAGGTTTATCCTATTCTCTCCCAAGGGAACAAGGAGACTGTCACATAGGCCTCCTCTCTTCTACTAACTGTCGTAATTGGGCATACCGCATGCCTGTAGCCCATGCCGTAAAAGTGAATCTCTCCTGTATGCCGAATCCTATGATTCCTTCCGACACCATATCTATTATCCCGATGGATAGGACCGAAGTTGTTTTTCTCCACGCCAAGTGAAGTCAAGTAAGCCGGTCATGAGATCTAGTAGATCAGGCTCATTCGACATGACGACGAGCAGCTGATAGAAAATGTAATTACTAACCAACCTTTCCCGCCATTCAATTTGTTCTGCCACGAAATTGTTGCTTTTATCATTCCCAGAAGTGACTCCCGGGAGCTTGAGTAGAATGAGAAAGACCTAAAATATAGCTGTAATGAGATCCAGATGATGCATTCTATCTTGTAGGACCCTTATGCCTAGCTTTACTCTGCATCGCATGTAACAAAGCATACAAGATGCCGGTTCCATTGTAGCAATCCGATATGCGGCATTTGGAGCTGAACCCTAGAGGACATGAATTCTTGGACACAGTGAGTAAGATGAGAGACGGCAAGCAGCAGACATACTAATCGCCATATTGCTCAGGGTAAGCATTGTTTTATAGGTGGGCAGGTAGCTTCTTAGGTTTACGCCTACACGGACGAGGTATGTCTTTTGCTGAGCAAGGATCGAAAATGGCGACGAGGAGAGTAGATGGATATTCGGTATGTCAGAATCAAAATGCTGAGTACGATATGAGAGAGGGCGCAAGGGAGGTAGTCGTGAGGACATTCAAGGCCAGTATATGAAGGAGCTACTCAAGCTTGATGATGCGGATGGAGAACGAAATGATACAAAGGAGATATGGATTGGAGTTCACGTCGTGTTCGCCATGAATGAAGGATTACTGGTCCCTCCGCATCTATTCATGTTGGCTAGTGCATGCATACTGGAAATAAGTCCGGCTCCAAAACATAGTCCACACTTGTGGATGATTGACCCATACACTTAGATCAGACCAGAGCAATCGCCATTTTCGAAAGCACGATGGGTCCGCGCGGCATTGAATAGATTACCTACGTCAAAACTCCGTGCAAACTGACCAGTAGACACAGTAGTGACAATGCTGAATAGAGACCAACCAATGGTATCGTATTAACTTCATGATCTCCTATCCAATAACGCGGGATATATCATCCCAGCCGCTGCATCCTACGTACAAGTTCCAACAATTCATTCCATCATAATAGTTGACATAATAACCTCATCTCATCTCATCTCACTCATCCAAAATCTAACCCAATGTCCAAATCGGCGACTTGAGTAACACCTGTCTCCCTCTAACTTCTACACCCATAAAACCAGCAAACCGCACCTTTTGAGCCCCATCTTCGTTCTTCGATTTCTCTCCCGCGCCCTCCTGACCACCCTGACTACTAACACTCATCTTCTTTCCAGGGGGGCCTCCTCCTCCACCCCCCATCATCGCTTGCAGCATGCCCGGCCCTTTGGAGGATTTCTCTTTTGTGAGTTTCGCGTGAGATTTCTGCTCTTCTTTCGGACTGTCGTCCTTGTCGACGCTACCAATACTGCTCGAATCGAGGCCATTCGTTTCCGCGCCTGGATGATCGAGAGTAGGAATGCCGGCTTCGACTTTCATAACAGTTGTCTGTACAAAATCGTTGGGCATGGGGTATGTGACTGATATATCTCGACTCTCGAGTGGAATATTCGCCGCAATGCTCACAGCCAATTCAACAATTGTAGTTGAGAACTCCTCAATTCCGCCTGGAACTGGTTCGCCAAGAAAGTTGATTAAAGTGGCCGTCAGGTTGCTGGTAGTCATTTGAGAAAACTCCTTTTTATGCCCCTCACTTTCAATCGAGTCTAAAGTGTCTCGTAGACCATCCAACGTTGTTAGCCTCCACTGTACTACTTTAGCAGTCAAGGCATCGGATTCCTCCTGGTTGCTGAGAGCCGGGGAGAAGCGCCGTATGTTCTGTTCGATATTCTTCAAGCACGCGCTGAGCTCGCTATCGAGACCTGGGTGGAAAGTTTTATTGAATATCTCATCCACCAGGAATTTCGTAATACAAGCTCTACCCACAGCAGTCATTTCTTGTTTCCCCACCTCCATCGCGTTTCGGTTCACAGATTGTGATAGCCATGACGGTACTGTCCTCCAATCTTTTCTGATATTGAAAGCCAGATTCGTGATGGCTCCATCTAATCTTTGAAATCGTGATATGTATTCATTGTCGTCAAGGGAGGTGCGCGATTGTGATAGTCGTTGGTTGGCCAATGTATTTTGTAGTTGTTCAACTTGACCCTGCAAAGACTCGACCGATGCTGTCTTGTCGAAGTAAAGCCCTTTGACCTTCTTATATTTCTGGACTTAAGGGCTGTTAGTGGCACTCGGGGATCCTTCGACAAAAAACACCTACGTAGCTCTTTATATGCTTCATTAACATCTCTATCTGCTGGCGCAGGTGGTGGAGTACTTCGTCCTTGCTCACCCCCACCGGAAGGGTTATACTGATCTCGCTGTGGAGGGCCACCTCTATAATTTTGACCTTGGGATGCTGGAGGCAATGGACTTAATCCTGAGGGTTGGGATGGCTGGCTGCTATTTAACTGCTGTTGTTGGCGATACGCCGGAGGGTCTCTACCCTCTGATTGTGCCATGGCTTGTATTATTTGCCTGGAGTCTGCAGAGCGTCGGTTTTGTTGTGTGGAGGAAGGTGCCATGTGAAGGTGTTGTGATAAAGGTCGAGTATTGGGCAATCCTTGGATTGGGCCCTGAATCGACGTCGTACGCTCTGGGTATTCTGATCGATTGGCGTGGTGTATGCTTGTAGGGGATTGGTTGTTTGACTGTACTGAGCCAGGTCGTTGTTCGTTTCTGTAATGCGGAAGTGTGTCCTCTTGCTGAGTGGCACTATCTGGGGTGTAATCTTGGTCGTGATATTGACTCGTAGGAGAGCTGGGGAGGCTATTCAATTGCTGCTGCGAGTGGGTTTGCTCAGGTAATTGATACTGATACTGCTGAGCGCTGTCCTGCGTTTGGTAAGAGAGAACACTGTCTGGTGATTGATATTGCTTTGCGCTGTCGGGCGAACGGTGGTAATACCCTTGGTTTGATGATTGCTGATATTGTTGGTCCGGGCTAGTGTTCTGAGACTCGGCCGAATAGAGGGGTGATTCAGAATCGCTTTGTACGGTTCTAATTGTGTTCAAATTTTGTCGCGGTACACGTAGCTGAATAGGACTCTGTGCGCTTTGAGGTGTTTCTTCTTCAGGATCCGTAATGAGATATGGATCCAATCCGTTGTCCTCGGGTCCTTCCTGTGGTGATGGCAGATGGGATCTGGAACCCTGAGCTGCAGGTTGCCAATCTGCCCTTTGATGTTGCTCTCCAGAATCCCTTTGTTGACTAGTTCGTATAATCGGAGGACCGTCGTGTCGTCGCGACAACCTGCGGGCCAGTCCACCTGAATTATTGTTGTAACTTCCTTGTGTAGCGACGGGGGGATGCGATTTGAGTTCGGAGCTACGGTGTGAATTTGTCCCTCGCATACGATCGAAAATGCTGCGTTTCTTGTGTTCAACAGCCGGAGAATGAGATGTATGTCTGCGACCCTGGTTGACTAACCTTTGGGTATCGAGCACTAGATCATCTGCAGAAGAGCCAGCTGGAGATGGGGAAGCGGGGGAAGCTTCCTGCGAATATGTATGTTGGTATCGAGTTTTCAGCGATGGAGGAGGTGAGCCTCCAGAAGATTGATATGCAGCTGCACGAGATGCGACGTCAGGATTTCGGGGGTCGTAGGGCTGTTCGTAGGTGTGAGATGGTGCAGTGGTGGTGGAGGAGGATGTTTGATGTTGTGTTGTGGATCTTCCCTCGCCAGAACCAGACGAGAAGGATTGTTGCGAGGCTGAAGGAGTCACCGCCGCTCTTTCTATAGCAGCTTCGTTCAATGCCTGCTTCGAACGATTGCTATGCTTGAATGGAAAGGGCATTTGTATTATGCTCACGAAACACAATAAACGGAATAAAGAACGAACGGGTCAAGGCCTGGCTGTGCTATGGTGGGGCCGTGAGTTCTTGCTGCTGCGTGCCAGTGCCAGTGCTGCCAGTCGGCGGTCGTTAATGCACCAAACCTGCCAGTTAAAATTCTAACAGATTGGAGCACGCGGTCAAGGACAGTCCCTGAGCGCAACCGTCACCGAACCTTTCGAAACAATATTACCTTGGCTCGGCGAATATGCTTCGAATGGTGGCAAGCTTCTGAGACGATACAGGATACGGAAGTAGACAGGTTCCCAGACAGCGAACAAAGATAATAATAGTATACTCGAGTAAATTTGAGACTCAATTCGGCCGTCTTGAAGTCTCGAGATGCAGCTTGTGGACAGGTTGGGCATGGGGAGAAGGGGCTGAGCAAAAATGGGTTTGGGACGAACTGTTGGCAAGTGATGAAAATCATTGGCCCTGCCGATTGACTTCTGGAAGAACAGGCTGGGTCAATGCAATGTAACATAATATTGCCGTCTATTATCTCATATTCATTGTCTACTGTTCACTGTTTATTGTCTTTCTCGCGATTTTTGTTCGTTTTTCCAAGTTCTGAGTTTGCAGAAAACAAGATATCGAACCTTTCTCACATGTACAATGTATGTATGATAGTGGCAGAGGTGTGCTCAGCTTACCTTCACAACGGAGACTAGAGATATGCGATGGAAGTGGAGACATTGGCTAGAGATAGGATCAATAATGTCACTCAACTCTTGAAAACTCATCTGCTGCAGGTGAGCACGAATTTTACTCGGGAGATGAGAAGAAGGATTATCGGACGGGTGCAAAGTGACTTGGAAGTCAACACTAAACAATGCCGCAAAGTAGTCGGTCGAGAGGTTCCTCAATTCTGCATCTCTAACATCGACATGGAGCGTATAAAATTGGAACAACGGTGAGGGGAATGGTAAGACAGCTTCGCAGCCTCGAAAGCCTTCCTATGTTTGGTATCCGTCTACGCCGTGCAGCGATAAGATATAGCCTATCGGCCGTTGAGAGTCGCAATCTCGAACCCGCATACCTCATAGTTGGTCTTTACCTGTAAGTCTTACATCTCTGCATGATAGTATGATAGTATGATAGTATGATAGTATGATAACTCTGCACCCCAATGTCACTCATAGCACAAGACTCCATAGAATACATCTCCCGACGACTTGGCAATTGACTATCGAATCTCCAACCCATTGAAGTTGCAAAAGCGACATCCTGAATTTTCCGCGCGTTATTTTTAGAACCGACGTCGGAAGCAGCAGATGCCTTTCCTGCGCAGCAGTCCATAAGATGCGGCTTGCATTTGAATGAGATATGATTCTGCAGACGCAACCGAGCAGATTAAGTCGCGAGATTCCGGATAGCTACATGAGGGGCAGAAGCTTCGAAGCTGACGATGCGACCCAAGAGATCAATCATCACATGAATTTCCAAGTAATGAATGGGTTTGGGGAGTTGGGGGCGAGGGAAGAGGGAGGCATTTAGCCCCCGAAGGGCCGACACAACGAAAGCAGATTTGGTTGCAACAATAGCTATAGAGTAGAAAGCGGTTGAGAAGTAAATGCTCTTATGCGGACAAATCAAAGGGCTTCAATGGGTATATAACATACCGTGTAACGTTTTACTATGCAGAGTCTGCACACTGTCTCTCGACAAACGTTCCACAGCAGCAATCTCGGCGGCCTTGGCAATTTGCCTTCTCCCAACGCCCGTTTCATCCAACCCTTTGAAGCTCGAGCCGGAGAGATGGCATGGGAATCTTCTATATCTAAAAATAGCTTCCCGGATAAACCATCAAGCTCTAATAGTCCCGTGAACGGTCATCGACACCGATTAGATTACCAACTGTCGGTCAAGACGGAAGCTTGATTATTGTAGGATTTGGTGATAGCCATTTGACATTCGATAGTGGGAAGGATTCATTTGCAGGAAGCAGCTGCACATAATATTTCCGGTCCCCATGATCGAAGAGGTAGACAGCACAGCTTAATCGGCTGACAGCAGACCCGAGGAAGTAATATTGCAACCTTTCAAACGCTCAAGAGTTGACACCGGAGAGTTTTACGAAGCTCATATCAAGGAAGAAGGAACCCCGCAATCACAAAATGGTCAGCTCGCACAACTCATTACTGCTTTAGGTGCTTTGGGGGCTCAATTGTATGGGAGATCTATCCTTTCTTGGGTTGAGGAGGCATGATTTATCTCCGCATTTCATTATACCGTGCACAGCCTCAGCGTAGCAGCGCTTATGCATGCTCACTAACAGCTCGTTGCATGCTCTGCCGGCAGAGGATTGGGGGCATCCTTTGACACACTTGCAACGACCCTGCACCTTAATCTTATATTACGGAACTTAGGGCTGTAGAACTGTGAGATAGATGATGCTTCAAAGTTTTTCTCCTTTCTTAGCATTTCCTGGACGAAAATAATTGGGGTCAACCAAGCCCATCTTTGACTCCATCTTACTTACCCCTTTAGTCGTACAACGACAACGGTTCCAAATCATACTAGATCTCTCAAAACCACCGAACTACCGCATGCTCTATCCGTTTGTGTGTCAGTACAACCGGCTGTTGTTTCTCTGTTTCCCTCCTTACCTCGCAGCATGAACCGATGTTTCAAGCAAGCACGAGCCGGCGCCCCTTGATCTTCATCCAATCTTGAAGATCTCCATCTTGCAATGCAGATGCCAAGATCCATATATTAAAGTTATGCGATTCCGACTCGCACAAGTGGATACATAGCCTTCAGGGAGCAAGTCAAGTTAAGCTTACTTAGGTAAGCATCTTCATCGTAAGACTTCCCGTCTCATTCCCATGACCGGGGGACCGGCGGGAGACCAGGGCCATATCGCGGTTATTTGGGGTGGCAGGCGTCAACTCTTGCTTTAGTTGACGTCAAGGCTCACTCTTGCTGTTCAGCTTTTCCCATTTTTGGATTAAAGACAGCAAGACAGACAACATCGGACGAGACGGACCTTGCAAAGTTTACCCTCTTTTTCTCACTCACCTACGGTGCTATGTTCCAGCTCTTACCTTGTTGGAGCTGCAAGGTACCGGGAATTATGGAGAATCGTACAGTGGACTAAAAGTACCCAGCAGCGAAAGGATCCATCAGGCAAGCACCATCTCACGTTCCTTTTCGTCCTTGTAAGACCAGATGCGTACAGTACGTAGGCAGTAAGTCGTGCAAGTGAGCTGCAAACAAGAGCGTTCCGGCTGTTCGTCTCCTGTGTGTTCATTTCCATTATTCATATATTCAAGGGGATTCCTCCAAAACACGGACCTTCTTGATTTCGTCCGCCATTCATAAAGATCTTCACCGTCGTTCTTGCCTTGCTTCCCTCTTCTTGATTCACTCTTAATACGAAGTACATACAAGTAGCTTTGCAATTCCACTTTCACTGGACGAAACACTTTCGCTTGTTAGAATCAAATTTCATCATATCTCAACTTTACTTTCCAGGTACATATAATATAGTACATAAACAACCATTTCATCATACTACATTTGTTTACCTTCTTTCTCTCCACAACCACTTCCTTCTTCCTAAAAACCAAACTACACCAAAAGTCCCTTGGATCTACATTCGAAGATCTCGCGCCATCATCCATCTTATCCAAAATAATAAAACCTCCCGCAAATCCATCAAAATGCAATTCCTCACTCTCCTCAGTCTCGTCGCCGGTCTCGTGGCCTCCGCTGATGCCGTCTCCCCAAAACCTCACATTGCGCCTCGTGCTCATGCGCAGAAGCAGTATCTTGCCCCTGCAAGTGTGGCTCGTCTTCAGGCCGCTCAGCCAGCCACAGCTCAGTTCCAGGACTTGATTATCCAAGGCATTGTCACCAGATCTGCTGTTGATAGTGAGAACCGCACTGTTTACGATGAAAGTATCTCTTGTATGTTTGCTCTCCATATATTGCACTCCAGATTCGTTTTTCTAAACTTCTCATTCGTCGTATTTCACCAAGAACTATATATACATCAACATTCACTAACAATTCGCTCAAATTAACAGTCACTTTCATCGACCCAAACAGCAACAGTTCCACCGCTTGTAACGATGATTTCCAAGGCACTGCTGCCAGCACCTCTTTCCCCACCGGCTGGGTTCCCTGCAACAACAACTACAAATTGATGGATGACTTCTACTGGCAATTCACCTCCTACACTTCTCTTACTCTGTTCACTATTGAGCTGATGCACGGTTACGTTGATGCTGGGTATGTTCCTCCGCTCCAGCTTACCTCTCCAAAATATCCTACCTTGCCTATGCAATGAATTCTATCCTATTATTCGACGCTTAGATACTAACACAAAACCCTTAGCTCCAACCAAGCAGTGATCGTCCGCTCCGAAAATAAGACCATCTCGCTCACATGCGCCGATGTAAACCACGTCGATGGATGCTACTCCAACCAAACCATCCCCGTCAAGATCACTTCTGCTGTCGCATAGATGCCTTCTCAGTCTTGAGTTTTTGGGCAGTCATGGCACTTTATGCATTGGTGCTACACAGTAACGTCATGTTATGAACGAGAGCTAAGCATAGCGTGCGGGAAGCTTCGCGTGTATTTTCTTGTACTGATGTTTTCGATTTTGTCGCTGGATTTCTTTTTTGGAAGGCCGAATGGGTATCCAAAGCGTTTGGTATGGAGCAGAAAGTGCGCAGAGGGAGAATCAATGAATAAGATGAGATGAGTAGGACAAAGACAGAGCCCTGGGGAAGAATTCATTTTCGATTCTACGGCTGTCTTGTCTCTTTTAATTGCTGGCGATGGACGATGGATAAATAAATGACGGATGATCATGCATCTGGGGGCATAATTGCGCGCATAACACCGTTCGAGTAGATAGATGATAATACAAATATGCCGAATTTTGATCCGCTATGTAAGGTTATGATATGGTCGTTGATTGCATTGATAAGTGTATGAAGTGAGGTTGATATCTTCTGAGGCAATTCACACCATGCGATTGTTGTGATTGGTGCAGGATAGGAGATTTTCGTGGTGTTGAGATGTTACCTCTCCAGGGCAGTAAAAACAGGCCGATTCGGGACAATGAGTGGTAGCTAGTCATTGTTGTCAAAAGAATATCCTAAATTCTCTTAGGACATTGTGAATGTTTTCCTTGTCCAAATGTCTTTTGGGTGTTGTTGTCGGCCTCTTGTTTCTGCACCGGAGAGGCTGCATTGCATTCATTATATCATATTGCAGTGAAATTGAGCAAAGGAGAAAAGAACCCCAAACAGATGTCTAAAGTGTTCGTAGATCGTATAGTTTATTCATTCATTACATACAGACATGCATACATACATATTAAATTACACATCCGACATTATCCTTGAAAGACCATCGTATGTCTCTCTCTGCTTCATTACCATCACATCACTAAAACGTGAATCAGAACAACCTCTTCCTCAAACTACCCGTCTAGTTCGACGCCCCCGTCGTCACATTCCCATAAACCCACCCATCCTGCGCCTGCTGTCCCTCCCACCCACTCTTCAATCCCCAAACCGCAACACTGACCCCGACTCCCTCATTCAGGCCCTCGGTCGCCACTCTCAACGTATCGAGCTTCCCCTCTGGGAAGAACGTCATCGTACCACTATTACTGCCGCCGTCCAAGAACGCCTCTAGAATCGAGCGGTCGATAACAACATCCAGACTAAACTCGCCGTTTGCGTTGATCGGGTTGCTGACGGAGAAGCGGTCGGTGAAGAAGGGATTGGTTTCTGCGAATCCGAGCATGTTGTGGCGGGAGAGGAAAAACGGGTTGTCACCGCCGAGGAACATGCCCCCGGAGACGGACTCCCCTGTGTAGGAGGAGGAGAAGGTGAAGTTGAGGGTGCCTTGGGAGTAGGCGTTGTTGGGGATGTTGGTGAGGTTTACGGAGAGGTATACGACGCCGCTGGAGAGGGAGGAGTAGTCGACGAGGATGGAGCCGTTGCCGAGACTGTCGTTGACGGCGAGCGGGGTGTCGTAGAGTGGGGTCAGGTCGTACGGGTAGCTGATCAGGGACCAGCCGGTGCGGGTGGCGTTTGCGGTGAGACGCGTGCGGCGCGGGAGGGACATGGAACTGCGCCAGCCTTCGAGAGGACCGGTTGGGACCGATTGTGCGTACTCCCAGTTGGAGACCCAGGCGAGGAAGACGGGGTCTTCGTCTTCGGCGACGCCGTGGAAGAATTGTCCGGCGTAGTTGTCCTTCGCGAAGTCGGCGATGCGGGCGGCGCTGTCGACGGGGGTGAAGTGGGTGCCGTTGAAGTGACCAGGGAAGTATTGCGTGATGGAGCCGCCTTGGGGTGCGCCGGGGTTGATGCTGATGATTAGGAGGTACATGTCCTCGTCATCTTCAGCGTCTTCGACGGGAATCTTGACCAGATTGGGACACTCGTATTGCAGACCGAGAAGGCCCTGATGGCTGAAATTCGAAGCGGCAGTCCATTCTTTCAAGTCAGGGGAGGTGAAGATTCCGATCTCGAAGTCACGAGCGTATGCTACGACCATGACCCATTCGTCGCCGTATTTAATGACGTATGGATCACGGAATTGTGTAGAGTTGGAGGGGATGACTGGGTTCCCCTCGTACTTGGTGAATGTGTAACCGCCATCGGTCGAGTAGGCGATGTTTTGAGTTTCCGCTTCAGGGGTGTTCAAGGTGTAGATGGCAATAACTCCATTGGTTTGGTTTGGGAACAAGCCAGAAGTATTATTGCTGTCAACGACGATACTTCCCGTGAAGATCCCTTCACCTTCAGCACCAGGGTAGAGTGCGATCTTTTGGTTCTCCCATGTGTAGAGATCCTTAGAGGTTGCGTGGCCCCAATGCTGGTTTCCTGCAACAATATCTGTGGGGTTGTCTGATATCTTGTCAATAACTGTTCTGTATATTTGATATTTTGTGAAAGAGTGACATACACTGGTAGTAAATATGCCAGAGACCATCAGCATCTCTGAACAGACCGTTCGGATCATTCATGAAATTCTGAGGCGGTGAGTAATGGATTTGAGGTCTTAGGGCACCAGTGTAGTCTCCTGGAATAGGTGCATCGCTTGGAACATCACTGTCGAATGCCGAAGTAGTTGAGCTGGCCAAGGAGCTTGTAGGTCCCGATGCAATAGCAGGGCTACTTGTAGTGGTTTGAGCGTTTGCGACAGCTGCCAAAAGAGTGGCAGCTAGGAGGGTAAAGCGTGCCATGACGAAGAGATCTGCTGGTCCTGGATGTTGACAGCGGATTCAATTGACCTTTGCAATTCTGCTGGGAACTTTGGAAGCTTTTATACTTGGAAAGCTAGGGTGCCAGCCATGTGGGTGGGAGCTACGGCCGCGCCGATGACAGCAATTGATTACCAAATTGCTAAGTCAAAGTTAAGACAAAATGAGGCTTCTCTCTACCTTCGGTTTCCCCGCCATCTGTATTCTGAAGTTATCCCAGCTCGCCCAGCTAGGGAATATACTAGAAAAGTATAAAGAACAGGCATGCATGCGCCTAACATTGTCTTGCAGATGTAAAGGTTTGACCGAGAAATTCGGCGACTTGTCTCGATGGAGATTAAGTCAGAAGCCGATGCATTTCCAGTGAACGGAGCGAATGGAGTGGGTGAGTGGCTAGAGCCAAAGAAGTCAAATCGGCAGAGCGCACAAGTTGTCATATGTCATCAAACCCTTGTGTGGAACGTTTAATGCATAATGGAAGTGGAGAGGCGAGCGAGGGTGCGAGGGTGGTATTTTCTGATGGGGACCCCGCAATTCTCCCGCCGTCGGCCGACTTTTCCTGCCAAGGAACTCGGGCAATAAATGGACGTAATACCGATCATACCGGCAGCTTGGAAGAACCTGGCGTGCCTGGATCGCCTCCTAGTTCGTCTGCTCTTTGATGTTAGGAAGCAATCGATTATGCATTTTCTCGAGATTATCTGGAAGACTGGAAGACTGGAAGACTGGATGGAAGACTGGAAGACTGGATGGAAGACTGAATGGAAGACAGGAAGATATCAGAGTAGTTCCACAGTCCACGGCCCACGGTCCATAATCCATACTCGATGGTTCTACCAGGCAGCACAAAGTACCGTTAATGAGCTCTGACTACTCCTCCACATGGTTTTTACACCAGGGTCGTACGTGTGCCACGGCTTTCTGCAGGTCCCAGGCTGGAGGGAAAGGAAAGACTTGGTATGAAAGTAGAAAGGTATGAATGTTTATTAAGAAACTCATTAGATTAGTCCTTATGCCATTTGCTCAAGGGGGGTTGTTTGGTCAGAGTAGACGGAATCTCCTTCCCTACATAAGGGGTAGAGTGCGCAATGAATGCATTCGCGCGAGGAGACGACTTTTCGCGATGTTGTTATGAGCAAGGGCGAGCGAGGTGCGTCGTCTATGGTTGGTTTGAGTGACCGTAGCACCACTTTACGCGCTCAGGGCAACCAGTACCAATGAAATCCCGCGCAAAGAGTCCAGATGAGATCCTTGGTCGAGCAACAGCCAGTCGGCATATTACCATTCGCGTTTCCAGGTCCTTCTGCTTCATAACAAAGGTCCAAAGAGGAAATCCTGTGAAACCAATCTTACCACATTGAGCATTGTTTTTGTTTTGCATTCACTTTGTATATGCATTTCGAGATTCTGAGGTGTGAAAGTCGCGACTTGGAGCCTTTGGAGGAGAAGGAAGTGAGAAAGAGGTCGCGTTCTGGTCCAATGTGCTGCTCTTGGTGAGAGAACTTCTGTAGTGAAACTGTACAGTGCAGTACTTCCGTAGAGTACACTACACTTCTTCCGTGCTTGCGTGAATACTTACAGCACATACATCCTCGAATAGCAATATTTCGTCCCACTCCTTCGTTCTTTTCTTAATTCAGCTTCTTACCACCCCCTCCTTTGCTACAGCATCCATACGCATCTGTTGTGTGTTGCAGCCCGCAAGCAGACAACAAGCAGAACAAGAGCAGGAATAGAGACAGAAACCGGTACAGAAAGAGAAAAGCAAGCAATTACGGCTGGCGACAAGGCTCGCGTAGGGGTACTTTTTATCTCCGATAAGGGACTAGCGCCAGATTTGCTTCGAACCTCCAAAATAATATCACATCTGAGGTCACCCACCACAACAATCATAACAAAGCCGACCTACAGCTTCACAACTCACCCAGCTACGAATATTCGGTGGAGGAATCGTAGATACCGGTGTTGTTGGCCTTGCGATCTCCTGCGAGTGGCTGAAGATACATCGACAACCAATTGATTGCGAGACGAGATTCAATAACAGGAAGAAGGTGGCAGGAAACAGACCAAGAAATCACCACACGACGATATCTATTCACAACCACGAAATCCGCGATCGCGCTGCACGTTTGAACCAGGGGATTCGCAACAGAGCAAGCGCGACGAACCGTAAATCTTTAGCTGGCGCAAGAGTCGTTAGGACTTAGCTACTTCGAAGGATTTCATAGTAGCTACTTTCGTCCGAACTTATTTGTTCATTGTTTACGGTTCGCCATGGGCATCAACGGGACCAGCGCGGGCTCAGGCTATAATGCCGAATACCCTCATTCACACCTTAGGCGGGCCCAGAACTCCCTAAATACTCCACCAGTTTCCACACCACCCCGCGCGTCGACCCCTCCTCCAGCAACGGGCAAGAGAGCTTCGGAAAGAAAAGCTCAGCTTGAAAACTCAACACGTACCACCAGTCGGTCTTACCACTCAACTGTCGATGCGATAGATTCAAATGCGCTGAGTAAGGCTCTAATGAGAGAGTTTGAGGATCCCGGGACGAGACATCGTGACATCACCCCTGGAGGTAGTCCCAGCAGGAAGCGACAGAGGGTGTATGGCGACAGGTAAGAATGACCATTTCTATTCTCAAGCTGGTGGAAAATATGGCGTGCTTGATGTTACTGTAACGGTCTGCATGAATGGATGCAGTGCAGCATGCGCAGGATTGATGCTTTTGACTTTGATCTGTCGTCGCCCGATCTGTCGAGTCAAGTCTGCCGACTTGTTCTTGACCCGGCCCCACTGCATCTACCTTATGTACACAATGATTTCTATTCTTTCGAGTACTAACAGATTTAGGTTCATACCAAACAGAGAAGGCCAAGATTTGCAAGCTAGCTTCAGCTTACTTCACGAAGAGGGCTCCCCAGCGACACCTTCGAAGCAAAAGAAAAGAACGCCACATGGCGAGTTGCATTTCCAGAGGAGTAAGTACATGTTAGATCTTTTGTTAATGACAACTTACTGACCTTAATGCCAGCCGAAGAAGCGAATAGAACGTTCTCAACTTTACTCCGTTCCGAGATTTTCGACACCACTATCCCGCAACCAACACCCACTAGTCTATCACCTGAATCACATCAGACAACAATCAATGATCCTACACGTTCACATACCCCACCTAGCATGTCGGGTATATCCGCACTACCCGCATCCTTGACCCCTTCAACTCCACATAAGAACCTATTCACTTACATGTCGCCGCGGCATCACACCACCATTGCCGGACACCCAACTCCATCCCGCACGCCGCAAAGCAGACATGGACCAAACCTCAATGCGAGATCTGAGCTCTATAGTCTAACTCCAGTCCGATTCAATAGCCAACAGATGCTGCTTAGCCCTCGGAAACAACCGCGAGCTGTCAGTAAAGTACCATACAAAGTACTAGACGCACCTGACCTGGCCGATGACTTCTATCTGAATCTCGTGGACTGGGGCAGTAGTAATGTACTCGGTGTAGGGCTTGGTTCATGTGTTTACATGTGGAACTCACAGTCTGGGCGAGTGAATAAGCTTTGTGAACTGCAGGATGACACGGTCACTAGTGTCTCATGGATCCAGCGTGGATCACATATCGCAATTGGCACAGGAAAAGGACTCGTTCAGATCTGGGATGCAGAACGAACGCGTCGGTTACGGACTATGACTGGGCATACGGCGCGAGTAGGCTCTCTGGCGTGGAACGATCACATCCTTACCTCAGGCTCCAGAGACCGTCTTATTTACCATAGAGACGTTCGAGCGCCAGATCAGTACCTAAGAAAATTGGTAGGGCACAAGCAAGAGGTCTGTGGTCTCAGATGGAATTGCGAAGACGGCCAGCTGGCGTCAGGAGGGAATGACAACAAACTTATGGTTTGGGATAAGCTGTCCGAGACACCTACCCACAAGTTTAGCGATCATACTGCTGCTGTTAAAGCCATCGCCTGGTCGCCCCATCAGAGTGGTCTCCTTGCATCTGGAGGTGGTACAGCCGATCGTCGCATCATATTCCATGATACCAAACGGGGTACTAAGATCAACGAAATCGATACCGGGTCACAAGTGTGTAATCTTGCTTGGTCAAAAAACTCGAATGAAATTGTGTCTACCCACGGTTATTCACAGAATCAAATTGTTGTATGGAAATATCCTAGCATGCAACAGGTAGTTAGTTTGACGGGACACACGTATCGAGTTCTGTACCTAGCAATGAGTCCGGATGGGAGAGTAGTAGTTACAGGAGCTGGTGATGAGACGCTCAGGTTCTGGAACGTGTTTGGGCGGAAACCAGGCCAACGGGAAGATGTGGATTCGGGCGGTGGAAGGATTTCGGAGTCCGGTATCATAAGATAATTACTTCTTGGTACTTGTATTCTTGGTTTCTCGACACATATTAGGGTACGGAACGTCTTTGCAGTGGATGGGTGTTGGAATGTTTGGTGGTACGAATACCGATTTGCATTACGGGGCGTTCAGGCATAAATGATTATTTGGCTTAGGCATGGCTTTTGCATGGTTGGAGCTTGGTCGGAGCTTGGTTGGCTACATAACACAGGAGGTCAATTGCAATGAGCGGGTGCTAAGGAGTAGTTTGCTTGTATGCGCGTTGATTTTACGCCTATTTATCTAATCTCTACGGAGCGAAGTGGCGTGTACGGCTTCATGTGTTGTAGCTAGAGGGCAGGACGACTAGGGAAGGTCTGGGAAAAAGACTTTGTAGCTGAGGAAATAGCTGGTCAGATTTCGTCATCATATTAAAATAGATGATTTGGAAGGCAAATTTTCAGCTGTATGCGCTGCTGTAGTGATGTTTGTGTGAATTCTATGTAAGAGATGGAGAATTTCCATCGTTAACTACGAGAGAGTGCTACGGGCTCTTCGGAGGAGAAAAAACAGGCCCATCTGAGGCTCTCAGTACAAAAATGATAATAAGAACTTTATAATCTCTCAAAGTCTTTAGGATATTTATTTAGTGATAATATCCTTAGTATTTCTAATATTTTAGGACTTTTAGGACTTTTAGGATATTTGTTGGATAATATAGTAAATAGCTTCAATATTGTTCTAAATCGGCCTGTTTTTTCTACTCCGAAGAGTACGGGATAAACCCGGTACGAACACACTAGAGGTACAGCGCTCTATATGGATGACCATATATTCACTTCGAACTTCCTACCGTGCTGTATAAGTCACAGGATGAAGGTAAATTATCTGCAAAAGTGAAGTATATATTGCTAATACAAATGAGCTGGTTGTCGTCTTAAGATTTTCAGCCTCGCATCAGGTGACAATCCGGACACTAACATAATTCTCATCTATCCCGAATTTTCTATCAGAAGAAAGTTTGTCGAGTGAATATTTTCTGATACTTTCGACGAGTATTATAGGACTGTTGTTTCTCAAGTGAATCGATCATTAAGCAGTCAAATATCTGTGACTTGAAAGGGGGGCGATTTTTCATATACGGAAGAGTGTTTTTTCTACATCGCGTTCTGTCAACACTCAGAAAACCTCTTCACGCCTTCCAAATCCGCATCTACTCAAGCCGTGCCTACCACAACCAATAATTCTCAATATGGAAAGCCGTATGGATCGTCTAAAAGCTTTGACGGGCGACCAAGAAGTTTATGATGCTCCCGCCGAAACTCAAGAACCGCCAGTGGGATACAAAGTTCGGGCTCAGAATATCTACGAAGGATCTGATTCTGAGGAAGATATGACCGCGATAATGAAAGCTGGTCTTAACAAGGAGCAGTATGGCACTTCTGCGCCTTTACTTTGTGAGCACAAAATACTCCTTGTCTTGCTTCGTGCTAATGATTTTCTACAGTTCCTGAATTAGGTTCAAACGAGTTCCCAGAGTACAAACTTCAATATGGAGAGTTGGCTCCAGAAGGGGAAGGCTTCTGTCTTTGGAAGACCGTTACGAAATATCCTTACAGCTATATTGGGAATGCAAATAGAGCTATGGTAAGTCGTTCCGTCATCTTAAGTCCTCCCATCACTTTCCACTGTGGATCATGCGGGGAGCTCTCAACACTCTTTCCATATCATTCACTGCTCTGCAATGGAGGGGTACAGAAAACAAGCTAAGCTAACTGAAATGTATATGTAGGTCGTAGAGAACTTTTTCCATCATGGGAGGTGCTTTAACCAAACGTGGGATTTGTAAGTTCATGAGCCTTTCCATAACAACAGTCCTTCGGCATCTGACTTTCCGTCAACACTTTCTTGTATTCGCATCTAATATCTCGCATAGCTTCTATCTGTATCGCCTCTCGGAAGATAACAACCAGTCCCCGATTCTTCTTGTCCCAACAAAGCAAGTTGAATACTTCCTCGCCGTCATCAACCAATCGCTTGGTACCAGTTTGACCATTCCCAGCGGAGCAAAAGGAGCCTTCAAGACCGTCTTTAACAACGACGGAACTCCCTACCCCCGATATCTCGGTCGAGCACTAAACCAAAGAATGGCTGACGATCTCAGAGAAGTCATTCCACCGCGATACTACAAGCTCGATGGCGAACCTCGGATTGCCAAGCCACCCATCGACACATCCTTAGCAGCATTCAAAGCCAAGATCGAGGCTATGAACCTGGCTCAAAAAGCAAAGAAGCAGCATAACAAGGAAAAGGCAAAGGTTGAACGTGTTGCCAAGCAGCAATCGTGGAGAAGCTCGACGAAGCGAGTCCAGAGATACCTCGGACTTCGCAAGCGCAGAGACGGTGATCTCGCTGCTGAACAGGCCAAGTCAAAAGGCAAACAGTTAGACTGGAACGATTACACCGTTGCCCTACAACAATCTCTCATTCCAAGTGGACCTAGTACTTTCTATGATCCGGAGAAACCCGCCATCTTCACACAAGAAGATGCAGTTGTCTTCGTCTGTATCGATGTTGAGGCATATGAATTCAACAACAATGTTATCACTGAGATAGGCATCGCGACTTTGGATGTTCTGGATCTCGTCGGCAAGGCACTTGGTCCACTTGCTGTGAACTGGAGAGAAGCTATTCGTGCTCGTCACTTCCGTATCAAAGAGTCTATGCATTTGAACAATTCGGTTCATGTCATTGGTTGTGCTGATAGATTCGAATTTGGGTATGTATTTTTCCCAACCTTTTCCATCTCCGTTCATTTTCCCGCAAGCAAAACTTGCCATTCCACATCCCCATTTCCCTCCTCATCTCCCTACCCACATACTGTTCATCCTTTTCCATCACTTCCTCCCACTCCACCAACTCTCTTCCCCAAATCCCACTAACCTTCCCCCAGAACAAGCGAAATCATCCCGCTCGCCTCTGCCCCCCAAATAATCGGCAGTTGTTTCCGTCCCCCTTTCTCCGGCCCCTCTTCCTCATCCACCACCCCCCGCAACATAATCCTCGTCGGCCACGACGTCGACGCCGACGTGCGCTTCCTCCGACAAATCGGCTACGAAATCAACAACCTCGCCCTGCACGAAACCATCGACACAACCCTCATGTGGCGCGCTCTCAAGCGCGAACCCAATCCCCGTGGGCTCGGCCAGATCCTCGCTGATCTCGATATCGTCGGCTGGAATCTACATAATGCGGGGAATGACGCGGTGTATACGCTGCAGGCGATGCTGGGGATTGCGTGTAAGTATTTGGTGGAGAAAGAGGTGAAGATTGAGGAGAAGAGGGAGAGGGAGAGGAGGAGAGTTGCGGAGTGAGTTCTTCTTTTCTTTCTTTCTTCTTTTTACTACCCCTTTTATATCTGCTCTTTTTTGCT
Organism: Rutstroemia sp. NJR-2017a BVV2; assembly: GCA_002946415.1. Lineage (NCBI taxonomy): Eukaryota > Fungi > Ascomycota > Leotiomycetes > Helotiales > Rutstroemiaceae > Rutstroemia > Rutstroemia sp. NJR-2017a BVV2. Next base: position 1,278,405 of record NJPS01000031.1, on the reverse strand, counting down.
TGATACATTTTTGACTCTTTCTTCTCAAAACTATTCATCCCATATGCAAGCACTAACATACATCTCCCCTCCCCCCAACAGAGCCGTCCGCGAAGCCACCGAAAATGCCCTAGATCGCGAAGAAGGCTGGTCCTCGGAGGGAAGTGATGGTGGAGAACGCATCACGCCGGAAGCCGCGGCGGCAAAGAAAGCCGCGGCCGGGGCGAGAAAGACGGCGAATCAGAGACCGAAGGATGTTAATGCGCTGTGGAAGGATGGCTCTACGTCTACGGGCACGGGTCCGTCGAGTGGAGAGCCGAAGGTTTATTATAGTGGGACGGCTATGTTGGGAGGGGTGGTTGAAAGGGTGGGGAATTTGGATTTGGGGGATGGTGGTGCTGCTGCTGGTGGAGGTGGTAGTAGTGGTACTGGTGCAAGCACGGGTGGATGGAAAGAGGGGAGGGGAAACGGCAAGGGGAAGAAAGGCGGGAATGCGTGGGGAGGGCAGGAGAACCCGCTACAGTGGGGGGATACAAATGGGTGGTGAGAGAAGCCCGACAGTAGGAGCTAGTAGTATGGGTACTACGATGCTCACTGCGGTGGATTTTCGAGACGAAGGACGATAGAATTTAGACGTGAAGTGCGTTGTCCTTCAACTGTGTTTTTTGGACGGCGGAGCATCACACAATGTTCGGCGTGGCTAGATGAGCTTTTTTCAACGAGATATTTTGCCTGGAATAAATAGTACTTATGGTGTGGAATTGCATGGCTTTGAAGGAAGGGGATATAGACGGGAAAGAAAGTGAACATAGACACGCATACTTCGGTTTGAGAGGATGAGATATCATATACTGTTTGCTAGTATCGCATATCTGCGCGCGCATGAATTGAAAGAATAGGAAGAATGGAAATATAAATAGATTAGATTATATAGTCGAGTCGAATCGAATCACTAACTATCGGTATTCGCAATCATCTATCGTCCCTTACGAGAAGAGCCGTATAGATATATATTACAAGAAGCGAGGCCGACTTGATTCGATAAACTCCTTTCCCAAGCTGTCAAATGGCCCAAAATCCCACGATTCGTCTTATGTATATCTCGCGTAATATAAGAAGGAAAGTAGAGTAGAGTAGAGTGGTATATTATGCTTTTCTTTTGTACAGATACAAATAATATACACAGTATACATAATAAACCCCGTGCAAAAGATGACTGACTGACTGGTTTAGAATACCACCGGCAGCTAACTTCATAAAAGCAAAACAAAAATAACGCCTTCGCTATTATGCCTTTATATCGGTCCGTAAAACGCCGTTCGTAGAGTAGAGAAGGAGGATAAGAAGGGGAGTGTGGAAATAGAGGAAGCGAGTGCAGGAGGTTTCGAGCAGGTAGAGGCAGATGGCGAGCCATGGCGTTGGTGAAAGTGGAAACATCAGATATGTGCTTGAGATCTTGAGCACATGAAAAGTCGTATGCGCAGCGCCTAAGCGGACCCAAATCGTAGAATGATGAATGGTGTCTCGTCGAGAGTCGAGGGCGGTTTGAAATCCGCAATATCAACCACGAACCCCCATTATCTCAACTCCATCCATGCACCCTGCTCTTCATCCTCTCAACCTCCATGCCAGTGCGCAGATCCGCATCCACACATATTCCCCGTCCCACACCTAATCCTCGACCCCGCTGCCCCTCCTCCTCGTTTACACCCTCACCCCTCCCTTCATACCTAGTAAAATCTCAACCACTCAGTATCATCCATTCTTCTCCAAAAACTCCTTCGCCTCATTAACCTTCGTCGCCAAATACGGGCTGCCCCCTCGATCGGGATGGTTCAGCATCATCAGCGTGCGGTGGTTCTTGCGGATGCGTTCTTTGGTTAATTGACGTTCGCTGTTTTTGCACAGTTTGGTTAGTTATTTTGTCTTGTCAAGAGAGAATACCTAGGGAGTGAGGGACAGAAAGAGGAGGGGAGATAAGAGAGGGGTTTCAAGGCGGGAAAAAAAGACATACTTCAATTGCAAAATCAACGCAGCTTCCCTCCGATTCATCTTAGGTTCAAAACCACCTTTATAAAATGCTTTACCCAGCGCACCGACCGCTTCGCCGCGCGATCGACGGAATGCTACGAGACCTGCGCGACCCTGTGGTGTGGTTATTAGGACTGACTATCTTTTTCTCTTGGAAAGAGGGAAATGCGGATTCGGACCGGAGGGGTGGGGGGAAGGGAGGAAAACGTACGAGAAATGCGGCTACCGCTACGCCGGCTGCGATGGTAAGGGTTGATGCCATTGTTTATGAGACGAGACGAACGCTGGTGGTGAGTGGGTTGGATTTGAGGTAGGTGGTGGAGTATTTTGGGCGGGCGAAAAGAAAGATCTCATCGCTCGGTGGTCGGATGATGGATTTTCCGCGCCGATGCGAATTCTAGAAGGAAAAAGTGGTTTGTGCGCCACTGGGTTTTGGTGGGGGAGAGATTTTGATATCGATGTTGACAGTTGACGAGAGCGCTGTTGAAACACATGCACCAGCTTGTATACCAAGATATCTTTATATTTAAAACGTTAGCCTGTCTTCGATTTGATCGGAGTACTTCATTCTATATTTCAATGCATGGGACGTAAATTCCTGAAGAGGTGCCTAGCTCTATCCCAAAGTTTACGAAGCTGCTTGGCCACCCAGCGGAAATATTATTTCTTGCTTGAAATCCTTGTGCAATTCATTCTAGTTACGTCTTAGGCCATCTTCATCAATGCATCAACTGAGATGATATGCTGAACATATCACCCTGTACTAGTATTGGGAGTCTATCGTGAGATATTGAGCACCCTAGATAGTGAGAAATTGGTAATTGTTGCTGCGTATACACTCCTGAGATTTCCATTGTGTTGGCCAATTTGATGAATTGGCTAGATTTAGAAAACCTGAGATGGATCACATGGGAGGATTGACATGGCAATGCAGACTGAATTGTGCAGCATGGTGAGGACAATATCTGTAGGTTGGGGTTCAAAAGAAATGTGTGTGACGGTTGGTGAAGATTCTGCTTCATGTGAACTCACCTAACACTGTGTAGCGTGTTGTTTTGAGAGTTGATTTTGACACTGTCCGCATAGACTACGGACTCTCGAAAAAGTCCCAAGAAACCTTAGAGACAAGGGAGGGTAAGGGAACATATGGAAGGAAGATACGTAGTAAGTATAGCCAATATTCCGAGGTCGATCAAGTGGAATCCAACGTGAGAGCTGTGGCGTCTGTTCGGTTTATCCAGCGTTCTTCTTTAAGTATGGAACCTTCTCTTGTGTTTTCACCCTTCATTTTGTGATAACATGGAAGGGCACCTGTATACAGGTCATGACTTGATGGCATAAAAAGACAAGATGTTGAATCGGAGTCAATGGAGGCGGAGAGACCACCATGATTTAAAAGGAGAACACCTGGCTGCATGCTCCGTGCAGAGGGCGAGAAAGATCGGTGGCTATACTTCAAAGCCAGTGCAGGCTCAATATTCACAAAAAGGCGAGGCAAATGAGTATGGAAACAGAATCATTGAAGGTCGTACCCATGGCTGAGGTTGCGTTGCCCGGTATTGGAGGCAGAAATGTAAGTCTCAACGCAAGGGCCGAAGCAGCTTGATGGAGAACATACTGTGAGCTTCGAGTTATCACCAGACACAATGGCTTGTTCCTTTTCTCAGACTCTCTCGGAAATTCTCTAGAATTCTCAAGGTGACAAGGAGACAGACTAAACAACGGATGAGAGCGGACACTTTCCGAAGCAACCCACTAATCATCCAAACTATGGTGAAGAGTTTTCAGAGAAGCCTTAAGCCCAGAAACATATTCGGAATTTTCGCGACAACTAGTCGGAAATCCGCAGCGGAAATAATCACTCGTCCTCATACGCTGTACTGGCCAAGACCAAGACCATATGGCACGTCATCTTCTGCACGTCAGAAAATAAAATCGTATCCAAGAACTGAGACAGCGCAGTATATGAAATTTGCTTATTTGAACGTGGTTCTTCCCTTGGCGAAGCAATTTGCACCGCCTACAACATTGGGCCGGAGGTATACTTGTCGGAAGGTAGACCGACCTACGTAGAAAACCTCCGATCATTCCCTGTAGCGTAGATGCAAGATGCATGCAAGGCCATAATTCGTATAAAATTATCTCCGAGGTTCAACCGTTGCTTGCGAAGGGTTGAAGGTTGGAGACCCAAGAGTGGTGGTTAGTGAAGTTCGTCGGAACTTTCTCTCTTGGGTCAGAGACGCGAGATCCCACCCGATGGAGACATGTCAAGAGTAATCGGACCGAGACGACCTCCATTTCCATGCTAAAGGCAGCATAATCCTTACCAAGGTACGTGAACGGCAGGGTGGATCTGGGGAGCGGGGTGGAAGATTGGGGTAGAAGCAAACAAAACAAATTCAATTCAATTCGGGAAGAGGCTGGCCAACAAACTAAAATTGACCATCGAAGGACTGAAGTCTGTAATATTACGTATAGGAGGCCGGCAGACCAGCAGACCAGCAGACCAGCAGGCCAGGAGACTTCTCAACTCACTCGAGTGAGTCAGGGATGAGACTTACTTGATGCTTAGCAATCGATAGAACCCCTTCACGGAAGCCAATGTCTTTGGCAGTTTCTACCAATATCGCATTTTGTAAGCATTCCGGCGAAGAGTGAAGAAAACGACGATGTTCCTCGCTCCTAGTTCCTCGCCACAAAAACCTGTTCTCGTGGACCGAAGAAAAGTTTGTCAACCGTGTAGAATTTAGTGGAGCTCCAAGGCCCCATCAAGTGACAGACAGTCCAATCCCGGTCCCCGCCTTTTCCCCAAGGCCGACGTTTTACCGATCGTTGGAAATGCGGATCCCACGGATGACGGTGGGGGACGGGGAGTGGGGGATGGGGGATGGGGAGCTTTTCGCGGAGAAAAACGTGTAACGACGTGTAACAGCGTGTACCCCCAAAACATGAGCGAAATAGCTTGCTTTTTGACAAACGCCAATCCAGCCCCGAGACATAATACACCAAAGAGGTGGCTTTTTCTGGCGAAGAAAGTTCTGCAGTTAAGCAGCGCCAATTCATCATCACCCCAAAAATCGTACTTGGTAGAGCTATGGTGGCGGGAAATGGATATACATCGGGACTGCCTCCCCCAATCCAGTAGCACGGCCCTGGTCTTTGCGGGGAATTGAAAGCCCGAAGCTTGTCAGCTTATTCAACGTACAAGTGTTATGCTATGGCACGGCATGGCACGGCAACGAAGCAAGTACCAGGCTCGGGATTTCCAACCGGCATACAACAAGCTACTCTAACCCATGTCACCGTGCATCATCGATAGTTGTGCCTCGGAACTGGAATTCATTCTTCGACTGCCTCGACTGCCCCGACTGCCTCGACTGCGCACAGAAAGTCGAGATGAAACCAAACATCTCTGAAGTCAAGGCGATGGTTCGGATAGAACGCCGAAAGCTTTTAGAACAGAACAGAACATCTGGGGGCAGGCAATGCCAGGTGCAACCTCTAATAGACGACACTTCGTAAGATTCGTAACTGTATCGACACTGCCTTGCCTCTCACAGACTCACACCGATGATCAGGAACCGGACGATGCTGAGAATGCAGAAAAGCAAGAGCACTAAACCTTTCCCAGCTCGGGTATTTTAGCACCCAGCAAGTAGGTAGCAGTAGCACTTCAAGCCCAACCTAGCGGCTCTTCCCCAAACCCCAACAGGCATGTACCTGCGAAGTAGCCGGTGAAAGGAGCTGCAAGCCATCACCACCCCCGGGACAACTAGGTAGCTAGACGGGCACTAATCAAGAAGTCATCGTGTCCATCATTGAATAGCTCATCAGAATGCGCTCCAACTAGTCGCCAACCCACCAACAGACCCCATAGAAAGTCTAGCCATCCATCATGGAAGGAGCTAACAAGGGGAGCTCATGTCGCTCGTGGACTTTCTGCAAGAACCGGGGAAGCTCCAAAGTGCGATTTGCACCACTTGTACCGGCCTGTGGGTTATGGTCACTGGTCAGCAATGGCAAAGGTAATACTTCGTACTTTCGTAGTCATGGTCATGGTAAGCTCGAGATTCGCAACTAGTTCTAGCTTTGGTCCCAGTCCTAGGCATGCATGCCATCCCATTTTCAATATCATGTCAGAAATATCGGAAATATCTACTGGGTTTAGCAGATGTAGGTGCGAGATGAGAGCGTCGCGAATCCGTATAAGTAGCTCGCTGTCCACCCCCCCAGAATGCTCTTTCTCTCCAGACGTGATTGAGATACTCACCTCTCATCTCCATTATCTAGAGTGTATTCAATTCGCTCTTTCCAGGTAATACTGAGATCGTCGTTGCCTCTTTTCGAAAATGCGGTACGCGTACTCACTACTCGCCGTTGAGGTGCTTGCCTCCGTTGCTACGGCAGCTCACATCAAACAACGTCAGGTTCGTACTCCCTCACCCATCAATTCCATTGTACCTTTTTGTCCGCATGCATATTTCCCCCACCAATTCAATATCGCAAACAAAACATCAATTCATTTTGTTTCATTTGTTCAATTGCATATTTCAAAGCACAAATATCAATTGAATAGGACAAGTCGACATGAAAAGTCTACTTGATCTTGTCTATGTTCTCTCATTTCTGGCTTATGGAACTCCGAAATTAATTCTTACACAGTCTTCGAATTTCACCTACCCTGGTGACGTCGACAATGCTACCGTCAGTGGTGCACAATTCGGTCAGACCAGTCCACCTTTCTATCCTTCGCCATGGATGAGCCCCAATGTCGTCGGCTGGGAGGAGGCCTATGCGAAAGCAAAGGACTTCGTTTCTCAGTTGACTCTTTTGGAGAAAGTCAACATCACCACCGGTGTTGGTTGGGAGGGAGAACAGTGTGTTGGTCAAGCTGGATCAGTTCCTCGACTTGGTTTGAGGTCGATGTGTATGCAAGATTCCCCAGTGGGTGTCCGTGATACGGATTACAACTCGGTCTTCTCCAGTGGCCAGACAGTTGCTGCTTCATTCGACCGTGGTTTGATGTATGCTCGAGGCTATGCTATGGGTACGTTATCAATTTCCTTTTCTGCTGGCGCGTGTTGCCAATCAATGCTTCGTGGCTGCCTCAGATGTTCTTGGACTTCTCGGCAATCACTCTGTGATCAGGAGAAGTTCTGAGCACGACGTTGTATTGAGTTGATGAATCAGCACCCCACTTGTGGCTACTCCCGTTGTGATTTCATACTGACAACTACTTATAGGCCAAGAGCACAAAGGAAAGGGTGTCACAGTCCAACTTGGTCCAGTTGCTGGTCCTCTCGGTCGTGCTCCAGAAGGTGGACGTAACTGGGAAGGTTTCAGTCCCGATCCTGTCTTGACAGGTATTGGTATGGCAGAAACCGTCCGAGGTATTCAAGACGCTGGTGTTATTGCTTGTGCTAAGCATTTCATTGGTAATGAACAGGTAAATATCCTTTCCATGCCTTTTTCCGCCACACATACATAGAACTCACGTGGCTAACTATTCCAAAGGAACATTTCCGTCAATCCGGAGAAGCCCAAGGTTACGGCTACAACATCACCGAATCTGGTTCATCTAACATCGACGATACCACCATGCATGAGCTTTACTTGTGGCCATTCGCCGACGCCGTTCGCGCCGGTGTTGGTTCTATTATGTGCAGTTACAATCAAATCAACAACTCCTATGGTTGCCAGAACTCCAAGATGCTTAACAACATCCTCAAAGATGAGCTTGGATTCCAAGGATTCGTCATGAGTGATTGGCAAGCTCAACACACTGGAGCTGCCAGTGCTCTTGCAGGATTGGTAAGAACTTCTTAAATATGTTAACTTGCAACGATCAGTACTGATATTCCTTGACAGGACATGACCATGCCTGGTGATACCGTTTTCAACAGTGGAGAGAGTTTCTGGGGAACCAACCTCACATTGGCTGTCATTAACGGAACTGTTCCTGAATGGAGAATCGACGACATGGCTATGAGAATTATGGCTGCTTACTTCAAGGTCGGGTTGACTTTGGATGAGCCAGAGATCAACTTTTCTTCATGGACTCTTGATACATACGGACCAGTCCACTATGCCGCCAACAAAGATGTCCAACAAATCAACTTCCACGTGGATGTCCGTGGCGACCATGGAGCTTTGATCCGAAAAATTGCTGCACGATCAACCGTCCTTCTCAAGAACACCAACAACGCACTTCCTCTCTCGAAGCCCAAATTCGTTGCTGTCATTGGAGAAGATGCTGGTCCTAACGCTTGGGGTCCGAACGGATGCTCTGACAGAGGTTGCGACAATGGTACCCTTGGAATGGCATGGGGTTCTGGTTCCGCCAACTTCCCTTACCTCGTCACTCCTGATAGTGCTCTTCAAGCCCAAGCCATTATTGATGGATCAAGATACGAAAGCATTTTGGACAACTACGCTACCGCCCAAATCTCCGCACTTGTCGAGCAAGAATACGTCACAGCTATTGTCTTCGTTAACGCTGATTCCGGAGAGGGATATATCAGTGTTGATGGAAATGAGGGAGACCGCAACAACCTAACTCTTTGGCACTCCGGAGATGACTTGATCAAGAACGTCTCTGCCTTGTGCAACAACACAATCGTTGTTATCCACTCCACCGGACCTACTATCGTCACTGAATGGTACGACAGCCCCAACATCACTGCTATCCTTTGGGCAGGTGTACCAGGCCAAGAGAGCGGAAACAGTATCACAGATGTTCTCTACGGAAAGGTCAACCCAGCTGCACGTACTCCATTCACCTGGGGTCCTACCAGAGAGAGCTATGGCACCGATATCCTTTATACCCCCAATAACGGAAACGACGCACCACAGGACAACTTCGCTGAAGGTGTCTTCATCGATTACCGTGGCTTCGACGCTCAAAATGTCACACCGATCTACGAATTCGGATTCGGTCTTTCATACACCACATTCGAGTACTCTGACCTCGCAGTCACCAAGACAAACGCCAGTGGCTACACTCCTACAACTGGCATGAGGGCCGCAGCTCCAGTTCTTGGAAACTTCTCCACAAACTTGGCTGATTACCTCTTCCCCAACGGAAGCTTCCCATACGTCTACCAATACATCTACCCATACCTCAACACCACCGACGCCGTTGCCGCTTCCGCTGACCCACATTACGGCCAAACTGCCGATCAGTTCCTTCCCCCCGGTGCCACTGATGGATCTGCTCAGCCTCTCCTCGCCGCAGGTGGAGCTCCAGGTGGAAACCCACAATTGTACGACATCCTCTACACTGTCACCGCCAAGATCACCAACACTGGCGACCTCAACGGTGAAGAAGTTCCCCAGTTGTACGTCCGTCTCGGTGGACCAAATGATCCTCTTGTCGTCCTTAGAGGCTTCGAGCGTCTCAGCATCGACGCAGGTGAATCCGCTACTTTCACTGCTGATCTCACCAGAAGAGATTTGAGCAACTGGGATACCGTCGCACAAAACTGGGTCATCTCCAGTTACCCCAAGACCGTGTATGTCGGATCTAGCTCGAGAAATCTTCCTTTGAGCCAGACTTTGAGTTAGATGGGATGAATGAGTAGATGGTACATAATGGTTAAGGGGGATGTTATTTTTTTCTTCGGGTATATATATTGGAGGGCCTCTTCAGGAGGATAAACTGACGTTCTTGATGAATTACGATTACATACATGCATGACAATGAGGTGGATAGGGATTAAAGAGATGGAAGAAAGACCATGTCTTCAGTGGTTAATACCATAGGGAGTGGGGGTAATTACTCGTATTGGTAATTGAACAGAGATGTTACTAGCCTAGGGTTAATGAGAAAGTAAAGTAATTCATATTGTACTGTGCTGTGCTGTGCTGTGCTATATACTTGGTGATTGTATGACCGCGTTCTTGGGACTTGTCAACTTATCGTTGCTCAACTTCCACGAGATGCACGGTAATCATGACATGAAAGACTTGGTTGCGATGGAAAGGGATATTCACACCTCACGGACTCTATCTAATCTACATCATGGACGGGACGGGTCAGTATGTTTTTCGGTGCACTCTGTTAATGACAAAGAAATGTTTTTTGGCATCGTTCCATGATTGGAATGTGAGGATGAGAAGCGGTGGGCTTGGGTTAGGGAGCTTGAGGAGCTTATGAAGGAGGTGATGTGGAACTGGAGAATGTCTGTATTGGTTTTGGTGGATTGGATGGTTGGGTATGATAAGGTTGTATGGGAGGTATACTCCTGATTGGGTTGATGAGGAGAAGAAGAAGATGAAAGATAGAAGATTGAAGGGATCTATAAGACGAAGAGAAGCAAATCATGCATCTCGCGACTCAAATCCCATCTTAGATCTCACGCTCGCTAATCTGAAACCCCACCGATTTGTACTTCGTAGGGTTAGTGGGCGTCGGGGAAGCTAAATAAGGTACCCGGAGCCAGACCCAGATCCAGTAGACCCTGTATTGACATCATCGACTCCCTTCCTTTCATCAACAGAACAGAAAAAACAAAAGACGCGTAACTTATTTACTGATCGTGATATTTATTGCTTTGGTTACCAGCGAATGGTACACTTTACTCGGATCGGATAACCCTCCCCCTCCCCGAAATGGTCAAACCAAGAGTCATCTACTGGTTCCGAACCGATCTCCGTCTCCACGATTCTCCCGCCCTTCAAGCCGCACTCGATCTGGATCCCGAAGTCTTATATCCCGTGTGGACTTGGGATCCGCATTATGTGTATCGAGCGCGAGTTGGTGTAAATCGTTGGCAATTCCTGTAAGTGTAGTGTAGTATAGTGCTGTGTTCAATCACATGAAGACGTGCGCGTACTGACAGAAAACTCAGTATCGATTGTCAGAATGATCTCTCCAAATCATTGACCAAGCTCAATTCCAAACAAAAGCTTCTGCTCATTCGAGAGGCACCGCAGACTCTCTTTCCTAAGCTTTTCAAAGCCTGGAAAATAACTCATCTGGTGTTTGAGAAGGATACAGATGCGTATGCGAAGGATCGCGATGCGGATGTTATATCGGCGGCGAAAACATCAGGTGTGAATGTGATTATCAAATCGGGTCGTACGCTTTGGGATAGCGATGAGCTGGTTAAGAAGAATGGAGGGAAGCCTACTATGAGCATAAGTATTGTGCAAACACTTGGTCCGAAGATTGGGAAAGTTCGCAGGCCAATTCCAGCGCCGACTTCTCTTCCGGATCCCGGTGATACCAACCTCGATTTTGAGCAAGTACCTCCAGAACAGACGCCAGATCTGAATCAACCAGCAAGAGAAAATGGTCCAGATAAATCATACACTCAACTGGCCGGTCCCCAAAATGATTTCTCCGTACCTACTCTCGCAGAACTCGGGTTCCCACCCGCAACAACCCCCCACCGCGGCGGCGAAACCATCGCCCTCTCAACCCTCGCCTCCCTCCTCAGCAACCCCCAATACATCGCCACCTTCGAAAAGCCCAAAACCGCACCCACAGCCTTCTCCCCCCAATCCACCACGCTCCTCTCCCCACACCTGCATTTCGGCTCCCTCAGCATCCGCGAATACTACTGGCGCGTGCAGGACCTCCTGTCCGCCTACCCCGGCGGCAAAACCTCCCAACCCCCCGTCTCCCTCATCGGCCAACTGCTTTTCCGGGACATGTATTTCGGCGCCCAGGCTGCACTCGGCTACAATTTTGCTTCTACGATCGGAAACCCCCATTGTCGTTTCGTTCCCTGGCACTTGCGTTCTCCGGTCCCGGAAAACAGGCTTACGAGCCCGCAAACAAGAGAGGAGAAATGGCTCTATAGGTGGAAATACGGCATTACGGGTTTCCCGTTCATCGACGCTCTGATGCGGCAGCTGCGGCAAGAAGGCTGGATTCATCATCTGGGCAGGCATGCGGTCGCCTGTTTCCTTACTCGGGGCGGGTGCTATATTTCCTGGGAACGCGGGCTGGAGGTTTTTGAGGAGTGGCTGTTGGATCATGAGACGGCGTGTAATGTGGGGAATTGGCAGTGGTTGAGCTGTACGGCGTTTTACGCAATGTACTATAGGATGTATAGCCCTATCGCTTTTGGGAAGGGCTGGGATAAAGAGGGAAAGTTTGTTAAGAGGTATGTCCCGGAGCTGAAGGGGCTGGGGGAGAAGTGGATTTATGAGCCTTGGAAGGCGCCGGTGGGGGAGCTGAGGAGGGCGGGGGTGAGGATTGAGGGGGATGGGTTGGGTTCTGGGGGCGAGGGGAAGGAAATGGTGTATCCGTTGCCGATGTTTGATTTTGCGGAGAGGAGGACGGTGTGTTTGGAGGGGATGAAGGGGGCGTATAAGGTGGGGTTGTATGGGGATGATGAGAGGTTGAAGAAGGGGGAATGGAGGAGGTTGTTTGGGGAGGGGGAAGAAGGGGTGAGGGAGGGTGGAGGGGATGGTGGAGGTAAGGTGAAGGGTAGTGAGGATGATGAGACGGTGGAAGAAGATGGTAGGGGTGCGGCTGATAGGGGAGGAGAGGGGGAAGGTGAAGGTGGGAATGCGGAGAGAAAAATAAAAGGGAAGAGGAAGGGAGGTGTGGCGAAGGGTCAAGGGACGTTGGATGGGCATTTTAAGAAGATGAAAAAGTGAGTTGATGGAAGGGTGGAATATTACCCTATGAATTTTGGTCTTGAGGTGAGGAAATGGATGATGTGGTGTTTGCAGAGAGCGGGGCTTGTATCCATTTACTGATGGGATGACGATCAATCATCATGCTTGATGCTTAATAAGAAACTTACAGTGTGCACTTAACAAATAATGTTTGAGTGAAGAAGAGAAAGGAGAAAAAGGGATGTGAGGGGGAGGTGAGAGTATCTGAGCATGCATGGGAAAAAGGCAAGATGAAAGTGTTGTACCGAACTGGGCCCAGAAGCAGTAAATTAAGTACTAGTGATTAGTGGATAGAACACTTTTACATTGTGAAAACCTTTCTTGTGATTATGATACTCATTTTACGCATGCACCGAAATAACTTTCAAGGACCTGAGGTGGGGTGGTTGAACTCTGTGAAATAGGGGGCGAGCATTCATTGAGGCAGGTATATGGCAGTAGCATAGACCAAATTATACAACGAGGGTCACGAAGGGGAGGGAGTAACTCTGATCCGAAGAACACACAGTGACATTCTCAGTTGAGGACATAATGAAGGAACTGTTGTAAAATTATCAATGTAGGCTGCTAATAAAACCTCTCTCGCTGACGTGCCAGTCTCCCTTCGCCTTGTATCATAACGCCCATGGAAATGCAACCGAATGAATGAATGAACTTTCCCTACCCTTTATAATACCAGTCCACTAACAAAAACACCGATGGATATCTATCTATGCACCCTTTTCAAACTCCCGCAAACCATATAAACCAAAACTCCAAAAAGAGACACTTTCAAACAGCTGAGTAAGGCAGCGGCGGATCATCGTACTCATCATTTGTACCCTCGTAACCGACCCCATGCCTTCCAGCTCTATTCCGCGAAATCGTCCCCATCCGAGGCAGCGGTTCAAAAATCCTAACAACCGCATCTCCCCTCCGGTTTTCTCCCCCCCTCCGCTGCCGTACCCTCGCCAACAAATCCCCCCTCCTCTGACTCGGCCTCAACGTCCTCCAGCTCCTAAACTCCTCCAACAACTCCCTCGCCTCCGCCTCCCACGGTCTCATCTCCACACGCCTCTCCGCCTGCCACACCAATTCATCCACTGAATTCAACCGCACGCATTCCTCGTGCCAGAAGGTCAGGAAAACGACGACTTTCCGCCGCACGAGCGTATTAGTTACATCTGTGTTCCTCGTGATTCTGGCGATATTGATTGTTGACCCGTGCGGGCGCTGCGGGATAGGGTGCTCGGGCGAGGGCGCCGGGTGGATGATTTGGTTTGCGAGGAGCACGGCGTGGATGTTGCGGGATGAGGCTTCGCAGCGGGCGAGGCCGGCGATGAAGAATGCGAGTGAGCCGAGATAGCGTGGATGAGGGAGCGTGTGCTGGTATTCCCAGACGCGGTCGGCGGTGGGTAGGGAGATGGCGAGGCTGGGGTATGAGTCGTCGGGGAGGACTTGGGTGAAGTGGCGGCTGTTGAAGAGGGCGGCGAGTTGGGAGGCTGGGGGGAGGTCATGCATGATTTTGTTGGTTATTTGGTAAGGATAGCGAGGGGTGATTGCATGTGGGTACTCTGATTGGCAGTATGGGATATGGATAGATTGCACAAGGATGTTTCATGGTGGGGAGGAGATCTCGAATGAGATCCAAGAAATGGAACGTATACATTTTACTCGCCGTCGCACTTGCTTGCGCTGTATCAGCTCCTGCATTTTCTGGATAGCAGAACCGTGCAATTGGTTTGGCAGGAGCGAGGCTGAAAAACGAGGCTTTAACCCCCCGCTTTTTCGACCCCGTCGCGTCGCCTCGCCTCGTAAACCCTTTTGAGGAAGCCGAGATCCCGACGCAGGATTTGTGAGAAGTTAGTCATGCAGAGGTCACTTGAACACTTGCTCGTGATATCTCTGGTCCCGTAAGAGGTTATCGCTCAGCGCCGTATTGACTGGAAGGCGTTGAGTTGGAGGATTTGTCGCGCAGAGTTAACGAATTCGCATGGCCGAGGCACATACAGTGGGTAGTTAGCTGTGTTGTGTTGTGTTGTCCACTCGAAGCTTTCTCGCCAATCCTCTGCATTGTGGCGATATGTTCAACAGAAAAATACGTACCTCAATATGTTTGTCTGGATGACAGTGTTCGAAGGTTAAAAGAAAGATCTTGTTTCATGAATTGTTCATTTTGCACTGCCACTGCGGCGAGAGCATCGTTCAACCTGTCGTCCGTGATGAGAGATGTTTTAATCCCAACAATCTTTTACGCCTTTCGCCTCAGGATAGCCACTATTTTCAGCCGTCCTAGGATACATCTGCCACGTCGAACGACTTACTTGTATACAGAAAATAGTGTCTGCCCTGACTCAACGCGAAAAACAAGCCAGATCTTGATATCGCAAGAGATTTTCATCCTATCCATGGCACGATTGCGAATCTGTGCATATCTCGAAGCCTGATATAGGCAGGGATGAAATGCGATGATGGAAGATTCGGTTCAGTAAGTACTTGTAGTGTTTTGATACTCGAAACAGAAGCAGAAAAAGCAAAGAAAATAGTCGGACGATAGATGCTGGCTGATATGGGCACCCAAACTGTCGATCATATCATGCGGGCATCCATTCTCTTCTGGATCGATGTATGTACAAATGTGCGACGTCTTTTCCAGAAGACCAGAAAGCCAGAAAACGGAAAGCTGATATCATGCGTCACACTGCGTTTGTGTCCACGTTCGCACGGCTCTGATAGGCACGAGTCAGTGTATCTAAGCGCGCAGGTCAAGTCACCTGTCCTCCTGTGTCCCTGGCCAGGTTGCGTCTCTGCCTCTCGGGCAGCATTTCGCTCGTAAAGCTGTGGATAGAAGCGCTTCGATGCGGGCAAGGACAGGACTTGCGCATGGCATAGGCTCATTGAATGCTCACCGTAAGATGGCCGAAGTATGGCCTTGTGACCACGCTCCACGAAGTTTTCTCCTGGGTTGATGATCCCGAGTAGATATCCCTCAGCGCTTTGGAATGCTTCAAATTCTGAAAGTCACGGGAGCGGGCAGGACATAAGGGTAAGGACGTAATGGCTGGCTTGTGATTGTCAGATTCCGAGGTTTCAAGATTGGATGAAAGATGCGGATGCGGGCGTGGGTGTGGGCGTGGGCGTGGGTGTGGGTGCATTGAATGTGCATATGGATGTGGAGGTGCGATGTGGATGGGATGTGGATGGGATGTGGATGGGATGTGGATGGGATGTGGATGTGGATGTGGATGGTTACATGCAGAGCCAAAGCCTTACTTCGCACAAGCTTGTAGATTTTCTTGCGATGACTCTTTCACTGCCCAGATGTAACCAGTCTCGCCTATCAAGCGTTATCCATATCGGACTTGCCCGGCCCGTTGATTTGCACAACGAAAAACACGAAAAACACGAAAAACATGCCCTGTGGCGGTGCAAAATAATAAACTCGCCGTGGCCATTCAAGGGCGAATCATCGACGCCCGAAAAACGAATACAGTATGGTTAAACACTATCTAATAATAGCCGTCCGCAGAAAACGCACCTCGCAACTTGGATCGTCCAAACTTCTCCATGCTCGCCACTGAACGCGTACACCGAGAACGAGATCGTTGAGCTTCTGCAATAGTATGTGAGTGTTATGTACTCCTCCGAGGTTCATGCTGTCAACTGTCGGTATTGCAGGAAAACTGGGCTTCCATGCCCTACCTCCACTCCCCTCCACAGCAGCACGAAATAGGAGCAATAAGCTTTTCCCATAATCCGAACCTGTTATGGATTATTGCAACTACCTGAGTAGGTTTAGACGATATGGTTGGTACTCCTTGTCAAGAGAGAAAAGCCGTTCAACCGACCACGAGCGAATCACAAGCCAGAAACGACCTTTTGACAGCGACACTACTTTTTCCAGCCGGGATATGCATTTTCGACATTTGCCAACTACAGGCTCAGATTTCTTCTCCTCGATGGATCTAGTGATCATTTAAGAGACTTTTTTTTCTTTGCCATTCGTGCTAAAAAGTCGTCCGTCTTACCCCATGGAAAAGTTGCCAAAGTCGATTCATGCAGGAGAGTCCATTTTTGGCATTATGGATGAGATAGGTTCGAAATCCGGCCGCCTGTGTCCGAGTCTGAGACTCTTGACTCCATAGTCGGTCGACGCGGAGCTTCAGAATGGTTCTTTGAAGAGTAAGGAGAGGAGATGAGCTCATGGCGACCACATTAGCAAGCCCCATCGCGGAGATATTTCGTTCTTCACGATGGGGGTGTGAGTGAGATGTTTCATAAGGTTGACGCAACCACAGAGCCCTTTCTGCCCTTCCGTATGCGCTGAATCTGCATTGTGCTGTGATGAAGGCTGCATGGGATAGGCCTGGGAGGCTTCTGATGCAAGTCATACACTATCGTCGGTCGACCGGTCTCATCCTCGGTTGCTAATACGGCTTGCGCGCGAATAAAGCCGATGAGGATATTCCTCTTTTTGACGTGGAGGGGTAGGATGAGTGTCAATTCTAGGTTCAAGGTGCAAGGAAAGACAGGGCAGGGCTACAGTGAGATAAGTTGGTTCTACGATACCAGAATGAGCCCGTAGAAGCCGGATGAGATTGTAACCTCCCAGGACGTGCACAGTACAAGGACGGAACGGTAGGTAGTAAACTATGGGATAGTAAAATGAGCGTCATGGGCTCTCCATCAAAAAGAGTTGCGATAATACAGCCCGGTATGAAAGATCTTCAGCCATTTCAAGGTTCTCTCTCAATGTGGACACAGAGTTTTAATAAGATACCGGAATTGGGAATCTGACTGGGGAAGTTTGGGAACGGTCCCAACGTTGTAATTTCCATATATCTTGTGCTCTTGGGTTGATTGGGTTCCCGACGAGTATATTACAAATGACGGTCCCAAATGACTATTTATTGATTGACATAATATAGCTATCCGTAATACTGGAAAAACAGACGGTTACTGCATTGCATGTCCTAGACTCCTCTCTTAGATACGATATTCAATTGAATGGAGCTGAGATATCAAAGCGATATCAAGGAATCTGGATCCGAATCGCGAAGAGGGTTGATATTTGCTAGGTACAGTCCACTAAGCCGTATCCATTATTTCCCCGACCGTGGCGGGTAATCTTTAGAGCCCATGCCCACTGCCACTGCCAGTGCCACTGGACTTGTACACTTCATCCTGACGAATACCTCTGTCTTGCACAGATCATCACTCTGTCGTACCACCAGACGGACGAAGTATGGAACGTTGGATGTACATTGCTATTCCCGAGGCCCTCAATTCCATCAGATCCATCATGTTCTTTAGACACACACTGTTCTTTACTTTTTAATTGTCTCTTGGCGATGCTAGGCTGTGTGGTACGGCCGTGCATGCATGATTCTACCTAGGTCTGTATTGAAAAGGGTGTTGTCAGTGGCTAAATGGATTGTTGCTAACTTGCTCCACGATACTGGGAACAGAAATGCAAGATTTCTGCACATTTCAGCTGCAATGGTAACTGAAAGTGGGTAAGTTCGAGTTTTTCATGCCGGTACACTGTAAGGTTCTATAGATATCTCACTACAGTACTAGGTACAGGTATGGGTTGTATTACTGTGCATGTGGCCACTAGACATCATTTGTTTCCTCTTCTTTTTGCAGTGCATGCATGCAGATGCAGCACTGCCCCAGCTACTTTCTGCTGCCCTTCCGAGTCTTCCCAGCAGTTCTGCGTATTTGCTGTACGGAGAACTGCACTCCTCACTCACTGCCCAGTTAGTCGTACTCTGCCACTATTGCGTACGGGGACGGGCACGGCTATGGACGGTGGGTTGCAGGTTGCAGGTTGTGGGTTGTGGCTACTGTGAGACTCCTGACTACAGCCACGACGTCTGCTTGATACTTTGACTAGAACTAGACCCTTCAAAGTATCTTGCAGCTCTTTCGACCTTTACGAGCGAATGGGGCACGCTGCCAGAGGATTTCCTCTGATATGGTGGAGTCCAAAAAGGATCTGCTCTACCACACGTTAACCACTTTCAGTGTCTCCTCCTAGCCTTTCCTAACTACCAGTTACCTAGATACCCTTTTTTACTACAAACACTTTTCTTTCTACCCTACCACAAGCCGTCTGCACCCAAAGCAAAACATTACGCCTACTTTCTCTACTTCTCCACAATGCGATAAATCGAAAAGGGAAAAGAGCAAAATCAAGAATTTCCGTCAACCACCATCATTACCCCTTCATCCCTACCAGCCGATCCCGCCCGCTTATACTAAATAGCTGATCGTTGACCTCGTTCTTATAATAACCCCACCATCCACTTCATCTCTTTTTTCTTACCCTTCCCTTCTCCACGATCCCATTCGTCGGTACCTTTTCCCATATCTTTCTAAGGCGCGCAAACTAAATCCCTTGTCTCGGGACCGCCAAAAAGATATATCTTCATTTTTATACACGTTCTGGTTTTTTCGTTTTCCATCTTTGTCACATTCTCGACGTTCCTCCCCTCGGATATCTACCATCAACCCGCTCACCACTCGCCACCCGTCATACCACATTTTCCTCCTCGACTTCTCCCAATGCCTCCTCAATTGCTTCCTGCGTCAGCTGCCGCTTTCGCCCCAAGAGCTTCATCTGTAAATGTTGTGTTAAGTTCAAAAGTTGAGCCATGGTTGACTCAAACGCTCAAGCGGATAAATCGCATAAAGCGACCTCTCAATAGTGTACCACAACATCAAAGATGTTTGACAGAAACTTTGTCATCTTCCACAGCGATATGGACTTTGGGCTCTCTCATGCTATCCAAAGCTCCAGAGCAAAGACGCGAAGACTCGAATCCATTGGTCGAGGCTCTGTTCAACTATCAGCTCATCCATGTCGAAGCTTACATTGTCCATGTGGATATGGTATTACGAAATGAGGTCGCTTTCAAACTCACTCCAGATACGATTGAAACTCTTATCGAATATCACAAGGAAGTACATTGCTTGGACATCGCAGCCAATACCTACGAATGGTCGGAGAAGGAGCAACAAGTCAAGAAGATGCACGAGGATTTCATCCAAGCTATCAACAAGTTTGTCTACCGAACACACGTCACTGCCCTAGAAGGATTAGAAGAAGACGGAGCCGGCGAACTTCTCTGTGGAAAGAGTGAGGAAGTCAAGAATAACATCATGGGACTTTTTCTCCCCCTCCTCCCACCACCACCAAGGATCGTCGACATGGTAAGACCTCCAACTCTATTACCTAGTTCACCCGCTGGTGCAAACTGGTGGTCACAGGCAACTATGCCCGTTACTACCGCAGCACCAGTCGATCCATGGAGGGTAGTCCCATCAAGTCCAAACGCAACAACAGCAGCAGACACACAATCATTATGGGCAAGCATGGGACTAAATGAGATACAACTTCCTTCACCCACTCCATCCTTCAGTCAACCATATACCACAGCTGGACTGTTCTATAGCGCGCCGCAAGTCAGCTGTCCGATTCCGGCTCTTCCATTACCAAGCATGCTTGCACAACAACATTGTGGTGTAGGCATGGGTATGCATATGGGATATGGTGGATTCGGCGGTGGATGGGACCGCTATCAAGAGTATGCCACGACAATGTGACAACCAAGGCCCGCTACTTCCAACAACTGGACTACTACCCGCTCCGGGGTTTAGGACGGGCAACCACGATTCATGGCATACTAGCCTTTTGTACAAGACAAACCATATACATACATGGGATCGACGGATTTCTTTAGCGGCATCTGATACCTTCGAGGGACATAACGGCGTTTTTGCATAAAATTTTCGGACCTCATCAGCGATTGAGCGTTTCCAGGGAACTACAAAGATTATACTTAATAAACCAGCAACCACCAAACTCATCTCCTTTGCTCGGCAATATATATAATAGGATACCACTTTTTCTATCTTCATGTTTTTTTCCTTTTTTTTCCCTTTCCTCATCAAATCGATTTTTAGCGCGGCGAGTTTGGGTTTGCTTTCACACGCATGACACCACGGCAAGACCGGTTCATCACATCTTTTTTTCCTTTCACATCGCATATGGCAGGACCTGGGCGGGCTATTTTGAGAGCATTTACTGGATAAGAATTTATAAAGAAAGAATAACGCAGCAATGCAGGGCTTTTCGGGCGCGTCCGGATATATTGTTTTTGTTTTTTTCCTTTTCAAGATATCATCATGTTTTGGGTGGGTGGAAAAAAGAGCCGGATCTCTCTGTTTGTCTTGCGGATATATCCCTTTGAGTGTTTCTGTTTTGTTTCTTTCCTTGCGCAGTTTTACGAGTTATGAATCATGTTGTCACGAGCCGATTTCATGAATTTCATGACTTCAAAATCATCATTAACGGCCGAAAAGATAGGTAGAGATTTGATATCTCTCCTTTACTTCTTCTTCCGTGCGTGGGGTTTGAGGGCATGGCTTCTGGAAGAATATAATCTGGCATATGATTTATGAGCTGCGCTTAGAGAACAGGATGGCACTACAAAATTTGCTGGAATATTCGGGCCGGATTGGAATGTCTGCCGTGCAGATTTTCTCTACCAGCAGAATGCACTTCTGTGTGCGTTCGACGAACTGGGACGATATACGAGTTTCCTCACCTACAAACACGACACCACAAATTGATACGATGATATCTGCGACAAGACGGATATTCGCTGTGCGGATTCCGGGCTTGGAGCGAAATTGTCCTTTCGACACTTCTTTTCTTCCGATTACTGATCATCGACATCTATCTGCTACGGATTTCCTACTTTTCCTACTCATCCGCCACTTTCCTCGGAAACGATTACGATTCGATAACATCAACCTGCGAGCCGGGGCTATCGATGGACTTATCCTTTTTGGGGACACTTGGATATGAGATGGGATTGCTGGGGTTTCTTGTAGGGATTTTTTGGACATGGGATGGGTATCGGGGGAAGGGTAGTAGGAGATAGGACGCGTAGCTCATCTCACTACTTCCCGCACATCTCTCTTCGGACATCTAGATCGCTAGTCGATGTTGATGGAAGAGGATTGATGGTGTAGGAATACTGGATACTTGACCTGTAGAGCAGGATAGGTGGATAGTATGAGATGCTGGTTTTTTTTGGGATGTCATCACTGGTTGATGGATAGGACGATACGAAGGGCATATTTACACGTCTGGTACGTGGTAGTAGCTGGATGTGATGAACTGGGACGGGTCCGGTGGGCGAAGGAAGCAATAGCTAGGGTAGGGATGGGAGAGATATAGTTTGATCTAAAAATCGAATGAATATAAAAAACATTGAAAAGATCACATCTACTTTCCCCAACTCGTGCGTGCATGGCTTGACTGATGATGCGATTTCACGATTTCACATTTTCACGTGCGAATGAATCATCAAGATCCTTCTTCCTTCCTTCCCGCGATATTCAAAGACAAGAAAGAGAAACAAGAAAGAAACCCAGATCTGGACCGCGCATGACTCGAATCCATCCCAGTTCCTAATCTCCAGTGACATTCTCCACAAAATCAATCCCATCTCCGAAAGTCTACAGTAGTTCAGTTCAAAGATCTTACTGTAACAGTAACTAACTTAGCTAACTAGCATCGGAGAACCAGGTGCGGAGCTGCGAATGTAACCTCACGCATCGCAACCCCAACTAAACCATTTACAAGCCCCATTCCCGAGATGTGAACCGATAGGCTGAGAGTACGATTGGGTTGGTCGGTAGGGGTTGTTGCGCTTTCGCTTGGTGGGCGCGCGAGCTGGTATGGGGCCCGGGCTGGCTGGGGCTGGAACGGCTTGAGGGGGAGAGGATTTTGGTGCTTATGGTAGCGGGTGAGGATTACAGTAGTTGGGATGGGATGGATTACGGGTGCATTTTTGTGCTTACCTATTACAACTACAACAACGGGCACAGTTGGTCAGATTGATATCATGCGTAGATTGCAAAAGGAAGGAAAGAAAAATTCAATAAGTTATCCTTAGTCACCGGAAGAATAAACTAGATTGCTAGATAAATATGCAAAAGAAGAACCTTTCATGCGTAGAATTGTGATGTGATGTGATTCCACGCATAGTTATGCAGCACGCAGCACACCGTTAGGTTTGTGTGCATACCCTTACAGTGTACAGTAGCGCTCAGGTTGAGACCACCATCTATCTGCCGGATCGACGCAAAATTCTCGACTGTATTATACGGCTTCCCTTTCGGGATATCCAGCACGACTCGCTCGTAAAAGACAGTCTCCCTTCAATAGTCCAGTTCGGTGCCTCTTGGCTTGGCCCATATCCCAAAAAATCCCAACTCCCAGGTCCCGAAATCCTGAACTCGCCAAGTCCGAAATCCCAAATACAACCTCCCTCGCATTCGGATTCAGCACCCTATCCCATCCCATCCCAATCCCCAGCTTTCCTCAGCCCTTTCCAACAAACCTCGCCGCACATCCGCATACATGACATGACATGACATCGCCCCCTCCCTCTCTCTCCTCTCCTCGCCCCCCTCGAAAGTCTCACCTTATCCTAAGCGCCCAGCGCGTACCCGCAAGCAAGAACGGCGAAATGCCGGTCGGTCATGCGTGCCCAATATTTGCGTGCGTGCGTCCATGCACCGAACTGAAGCTAAGCTAAGCGCCCGGCGGAACAATACCTCTGCCAGGCCTGGCTGACAGGTGAGACTTTGCCCTTTAAGCGCTAGATGGATTGGGCATGTATAGTACGAGAACGAAAAGGGAACGAGGATAGATAGCGGCGGGGCATGCAAGTAGTCAGGTCGATCATATGTGATATGACCGCCAGGCGGCCATAGTGCTTGCTTGCAGATGGAATAACTTATGGACGTGGGATATTTTCGAAAAGAAGACAACAACAAGCTAACTAACCAACTAACTAACTATAATCCCGTATTAAGAAATATAAGAGGAAACTGCTACCTTGTAGTATAGTAGTGTACAATATAATAAATCCCCCAAATCAAACAAATTCACAAAAGCGGTAACCCGACTCAACACTCGCATCTCGCGGTGTGACCGGGAGGCAAGCCGAACCACCGGGGGTTATGTACGGCTTTGGAGACGGGACACCCGAGGGGCGCGTGTGATATCGAAATCCAAATGCGTCATACATCTTTGTGACTCTGGACTTTGTGATTGTGTGCCGCGTTTGCTTTGGTTCGGGTCGTAAAGATGATCTTCGGGCCGAGAGGAGAGTGGAATGGCCGAGTCGGCGGGTGGTTGATACTGGTGTGGGAAGAATGTAACAAGGTAGGTGATGGATGTGTCTTTAGGGGTTTGGGGACTCAGTGATGACTACTTAGCGTCTTCAAATATGATCTAGTTAGGTACTGGAGATCGAGTATTCAGTAACATAATCACCCTAATCAAACTACCTTCAACTGTAGAACATGTGACTGCAACCCCTCGATGTACTCAACGATACTGCAAACAGATTGTAATACGGCTCTAAAAAACGTGCAAAAGACTCGAGATGCTGCTCTCTTCAAGAAATATAATACTTTTCGGTGATAGAAATCATAAAATTATGACCGCACAACGCAAAAACTCTTTCCCAAATACCACGCGACACTCCCCCTTGAAATATCCGAAGAGGCCAATTAGTCTCTCACCTGAAATGCCAAAATCAAGCCAACATGATCCAAGTCCGGATATCTAATCTCAAACTACGACCATATACCGCATTTGATGCCTCATCAGCTATTGCTTATCTTCCAATTTCTTGAAGATTCCCCTAATTTTCGCTTCGATCCCCTCTAATCCAACCATAAACGCAACATCTATGTCCTCCAATATCTCTTCATTTTCCAGTGAAGCACCTGCTATTTTTTGTGCACCCGGCCTGTTGGCTAGCCAGGTTTGCTTCACCAAGCTCAGCATGCCTGCGGCATAGATGTGAATAGTGTGGTTTGGAGGAGGAGTTGACGGTGCTGTTGGGGTTGGGGTGGGCGGCAGTTCAGCTGTTGCTAGACATGAGGGCTTTGTAGATGGTGACACAGAGGCTGCAATTGATGATATATGGGTGTCTTCGGCAACATTCTTATTCTCATCTCCATCTTCATCTTCATGGATGACACTTGCTTCATCTTCGTAGATGATAGTCGCTTCATCTTTATGTATGACAGATGGAGATGCTGGTGCAGATACACTCCCATGCAACACAGCCAGTGTGACAGCCACTGGAGCAACGTGAGGACCGCAGTCGACTACTATCGTATCACTAGGAGTAGGAGTTGGAGAATTAGTATCCAACGCCTCATTCCCCTCGGCCCTTGGAAGTGCTGGTGCTTTAGAGCCGAAAATCTGCTCGGCTAATTCAGCGTTTCTTCTTTGATTTTCAAGAATTGTCTGCATAGTTATATCCCTTGGTAGTTGGGTAGAGGTACTACTTGCGCTGCTGCTTCTCTCTTCTTGTCTTTGTTTCTTACGTGGTGACTTCTCGAGTGTTTCGGACGTTTTTCGCTTTAGTAGGAGAGTGGGGATGAACTCAGAGTTATGACTTGAATTCTACGCAAAGTTAGTACTTTCTATGTGTGCAGAATAAAACCTTCGGTTGGTACCTCTATGCCGTTGCGGATAAATCCTGAAGTACTAAGGCCCTGTAGGTTCGCGGATGAGACTTTGAAAGTGATGATTTTCGATTTCTTGGTGTTGGCTTCACTTTCCTTAATTTGAGAAGTGTTGAGTCTTGCGCTGAGGTTGAGATGCTGAGAGGATGGCTATAGAGAATGGTTAGTTCGTGCAGATAAAGCCGGCAGAGTAAACACTTGCAAGTAACGAGCCTCTATCAGATGCTGCAGATTCGCTCGTATGAATGATCGCATTGATATCCTCCTTCTCATCAAACCACAGTCAGCCTCGTACATTCCAGTAGTCTGTATATTACCGTCACACCCTGTATCGCACACACTTGAATCTCCATAATCCATTCTGACTCCGCACACATTCTATACGAAGTCCCCCAAGGAGCTCCAGTTCCATCATTGTGACTTACCTCATTGACCCTCTTATCGACATTCCTACACTGCGAGTATCCTACTACCGTCCGCTCTGATTCTTGCCCTTCTTTTGCTTTCTTAATCTCACACTCCTCTCTAAATAGACGTCTCGCAACATCCAAGCTAACGGCACTCGAAATACGTTGCAAGTGGTTCATAGCTGACATTGCCAATGGCTTCTGAGGTCGAATATCGAGAGGAAATGCTTCATCTACGCTAGAAATATTCCAGCTGCTACAGACTCGAGCACGGAGACGTTCGAGGGCCTTGCGGCTAATATCATTGAGGAGGCCAGCCTGCCAGAAGGTAAGTAAACCTGTCAGCCGTGTTGATCAAGCTAGAACACGGGGATGTAAAGTAGAGCTCACAGTTCTGTTACGACCTTGGAGGCTGGATGAATTAGTATTGGAGGAGCTAGAGCTGATATCTGAAGCATTAGATGTCCGCGACTTATGGTTCTCTTTCTGTGTGGATGTCAGACTTTTTCAGGTTGTTTTCGTTGTTCGAGTCATCGAATTTCGAAGGGGAAGAATATTTTCCACACAACACGGTATAAATCGAAGGAAGACGAGAAAAATGTGCTACATGATGGTCAAATGTAGTACGAGCCAGGATAAAGACTTACGTTCAGCGAGTTATAAAACGCGGAGGAATCAGGTCGAGCCGTCATTTTGCCTGTCCTCCCTGTGCTGCGCAACTATCTTGATATCTCTGCAATCTTCTTAATAATCTTTCCGGTGCGTTCACTCACCGCCGCGAAATTTGTGTAGTTAGGCGGGAATGGGAATCTCTTCCAAATACTTGAGAAGATATATTTTGAAGGAAAGGGCCCTCTCGACGAACCCAGGGACGGTTAATGCAAAGGCTAAGGAAAGAGCAGACTGAATTTTTAAAGGCAAGTCGTCCTGTATCGTGCGATAGAGTGAATACAGATCCAATCGCTTACTGGTTGAGATGGTAAATCAACAGCAGCAAGCAGATCATCCTAAGATTTCAGTAAAACCATTACTAAGGTTAGAGAAGAAAGCACAAAGGACTGGTAGCAGAATCAATCTAATGAGTAAAGTAAAAAGGTCAGAACTGGTGGAATCAAGATACAAAATTGGGAAAGAACCAGAAATTGCGGGTTGCATCGTGGATACCTCAATACTTGAAACCAGAAGACTCACATCAGCTTCGCATCTAGGACTTGTCCCAATAATGGTTCTTTCAAGCATTCAAGGCTCTTGGAAGTGGAAATGTAGCTTGACGTTCTTCTTAAATCGAAGAAGAGATACTATCCGGCGTTTGTTTGCGATGGTATAAACGCAAACTACACAGTCATAGTGGATATTGTCGTCGTAGCGACGCCTATTGTTGTCGTGTATAAACCAATCAGCAACATTGATGCGCATGTATAGGTTTATCTCCAGACGGGTGTTGGCATATACCCAAATATTCCCACATCTGCTGTTATTCTCTGTTTGAGAACTGAACCTTGATTTGTAATTCAATGGACCACTTGTTGGTCGTCAAACGCGCCTTCGTCGATTAAAGATACCATGACATGACAAACAGGGAGCGAATATTACATCTTGGTCATTTCCATCGCCATTTCCCTTCAAAAATAATGTTATGCAGAAAGAAATGGCCAAGAGCACTCGTTGGCTACCAAGGGAAGAAGAGGCAGGAACGCTTACTCTTTTGTGACCGTTTGTCGAACTTGGTAGGGTGAGGTTCCGTGATAATTCTGCCCAGCTCATGCAGTTGGTTTCTTGTACTACTTCGGCCAATATCAAAAAGCTACAGGCTATTTCTTAGGTGCGGCCGACGACAATACCAAAACCAAAAAGAAAGATAGCCAGTGAAAACATCAACTTATAGTGTCTCGGATTCTCTATGATATTCGTTTGACCACAGCAACCAAGCTACAGCACATTGCCTCTAATTGGCCTGTTTGTTCTGCGCTGGAAAGACCATCTACTGATGGCAGTGTAAATGATTTGAGCGATACTATCGATATCATCCGTCAGGATTAAATCGCACTTGCTTTGCTATCGATATCATCCATCAGGATTAAATCGCACTTGCTTTGGTAGAGTCAGATATGATCGACATTGGCTCCTTGAAATCTTGGGCGCAAGTATGATTGCAAGTATCGCATACGGAGGCTTTGATTTTCTGAAATGTATCATACCAAGACTCCCTACCTTTCAAATAATGAATATCTTGCTCCAATGTTCCTATAAACCATACGTTCCTCTATTAAGCTACCTATAAATATATTCATCCACTCCCCAAATGCATTATGTTAGAAATATGATATACAAATACCGCCTGGGCTCCATTATCCCGAGGAGAAAAAGAGACGACTCACGAACTCCATGCTGAAACCAAACTACCGCCCATGATATACATGTTTCCTTATCCCTCATGAGATCTTAGCAATCCTCTTCTTGGCAATATCCATCTTTCCTTTCACCCTATCCGCATCCTCATCCACTCTCTTCAACATCTCATTCTGTATTTCCAGCTCGCCTTGGATAGCCAATCCCATCTCTTTTTGTCGGCGCACAATCTTAGCCAGCTCCTCTACATCCAAGTCTTGATCTTGCATCATTTGTTTCTGCAATTGCAGGACTCCTTCGTTGTCCAATTCACGAGTCTTGTTTGTTTCTGGGACCGGTGCACCGAGAACTCGTCCGCTAGGCTTCGTAACGCCGGGTCCGAATAACGCGCTTTTGTCTGCTTGTGTCGCCGCAGCACTCCCACTACCCCCAGTCGTACCCCCGTTTTGGTTCTTGACTGCCAGTGAAACGGCTAATTTTTCCAGTCCTTCTTTCTCTACCTTTGCGCTGCCTAAGAGATCTCTCCTCCTCCTCAACTCTCCCGCGCCCACCTTCGCCTCTCCCCTCCCATTCTTGTCGCCCTCGCTCATGAATTTCAACCCTTCTTCCAAGTCTCTAATGAGCCCGCCGGCCTTCACCAAGCATGTCTTTGCTTTCGCTCCTGCCTCATATTGACCTGCAGCCGTAGTCGCCGAATCTCTCCGTCCTAGAAACAAACGTGCATCATGCAATTGACCCTTCAACTCTCTGTGCACATCCAACCAAACCTGCGAATCCGCCATCAACGCCCCATTACTCCCCGCCCCCCTTTGACTCGCAGCGATCAATCCTTCTCTCGCACTGCTCAAACTTGCATTGCCGCTCGTACTCGGTAAGTTGAGAAAGGAGCGCCATACCGAGGTCTCGCGCCATCGTCGGTCAGGATTTTCGGCGATTGAGCGCAAGTACGTTTCGAGTTCTTTGCGACGAGTTTCGGTGAGTTCAGGGGAGGATACAGTTGACTTGAACCAGGTTTTCGCTGGAAGCGGTGCCGGAGGTGGTGAGGATATGAGGCTGGTGAGTGAGGAATGGAGGGCTACGAAGTCGGAAAAGCGTTTTTGTACGACGAATGTGCGTAGTGGAAGGCGTAAAGTAATGTTATAGAGCGTGTATGGCTTTTCATTCGAATCATTGGAAAGTATCGTGCTCGGAATCGATATCTCAAGAGGCGGTGCCATTGTCAGTTGCTATGTGATGTGATGTGATGTGATGTGATGTGATGTGAAGTTGATGTGTAGTTTGTGAGAGGAAAATTGGTTGTTCCTTCGTGGCTTGGTTTGGCTTGGGTTGGCTTGGGACGGCTTATTTGAGGTTGCCTTGTTCGGGCGCGAGACTTGGTCATTCACGATAAGTAACGGTTGCGCATGACGATAAGCATTTAGGAGTCAGGGCTTTGTAGGTACATGAACAGTCAGATCTAATACAACTGTATTTGTGGGGAATCTTCTAATTAGAACTCCACAGAGAAGCTTCTGGTGAATTATGTAGGATTTGACATGCTTAGAAAGAAGACTTCTGCGCAAATAATCCTGGGTAGCCAATAATGCTATCCCATCCTCGTGCCTTTTTATAATGTGCTCTGGTTCAAATTCATACCTCATGACCATCATGCTGTAACTCCTCCTTTACAAACAAAACAGTATATCTACCGCATTTCGAACCTCCTTCCCATTTCTGAGATATAAAAAAAGCAATCTAAAATGTCTCCTGGTCGTCGACTTCCGCCTCGGCAGGTATCTCGAAGCCATCCTCTGTAGAGTACAGGATGGTTTGGATATGCTTGATTAATCCATCTTCTTGCTTCTCGATTTCGGGGTCCTCCTCGCATGCTTGTTGAACCAAAAGCTCGATATCTCTAAGCTTGCTGAAATAGAAGTCTCTCTCGCGTTCCAATCCAGCAACGGTCTCTTTTAGTGTATCGTTCTCTTTCTGTAGAGCCGCTGATGCAGCACCGCCACTGACACCGCCACCAACCTTGGGAACACGTCCAGCACCGGTCGTTGGTGTAGTTCCTCGTCGAGCAGCTCCGGTAGAAGTTCGTGGTGCGGCAGAAGGCGCCGCTGGCGCGCCACCAGCGGCCCGTCGTCGACCTACAGCATCATAGTCGCCCCCTGGAAAGTATTGGTCCCAATATCTCTTTGTCCACTGGAGAAACTCCAGGTTATCTTGCATCTTGCATTTGATGAGTTGTTCGACATGGATGTTTCGATCAATCTGATGGCGTGTAAAGCAATCTGGACCATTCAGTTAGTGGCTGACAGAATGAGGTGAACAGGAGATTCTAACTCTGTAATATTTTGAAGTTTTGCAGATATGCATATTCTGTGTTAACGTTGAACTTCACTTTTGACATTGGTACATCGAGAAAGATACTATCGAAGACCTGGCAGAGAGCCGCGCTGCATTGGAAGAACAGAATTAGTGCATGCTTCAAAAAGGAGTATCATGGTGGAATCCGGCGCAGGTATCGGAAGACTTACCCAGTACCGCATTGTTCGACTTTGGTGATGTTAAGTTGCAATAGGTTGTTAAGCCATTGTACAAGCTCCTGTCTGCATTCGATTTGTCAGAGATTTTTATGTCTTGCTGTAAACTCATCACGACTTTCAACGAACCTTGATTCTCCCATCTTCAAGATATTTGCTTCGGCAGAGGCTATTGAGCAGATCGAAGATGCCTTGAGCTGGATATAACTCGAACAGTTAAAAACTGTGTCGCAGGATATCGGATGGTAGAAAGTTCAAGAAATTTTCTGGGGAAGGTTTATCGCGACAACAGAGATCTTGTTTGGGTTTTTGGTGTCTCCTGTCGCCTTAGGTAACGATTCGAAGAGCATCTGCAGCCTGAAAATCCAGGTTACCAGGAGCAAAATGAGGGGCAAGTCCGTTCTACGGCCCGGGCTGAACCTTGATATGACAGGTGTGGGACATGGGACGTGAAGCGTGAAGCGTGAAGCGTGAAGCATGGAAATGGCAGGTGTTGTTTATATTTGCTTCTCGTAACCGTATTACCTCGCTGCCAAAATTCTACTTCAATTGGATGACTTTGTCTCCAGAGCTCACGCGACTGGATTTTCTCTATGGACCTTTCCCTTAAAACGTCTACATACAGTCTGATTCTTGCCCATCACTCAGTACTCAGTACCACCATGACGCGTACCATGCTACCACACACTCACTACAGCTTGCACAAGAACGTACATGCATCGGTTGCTTTGGGTCTCCAGGGATCACAAGAACCATAGCCAGCATAAGGAACAAGTGGGAACCACCACGCGACCGTCTCCTCTCCCTCGGGGCGTATGTCACACGTGCTAATACTCCCAAATTTGCGCACCGAGTACCTTGGTTCCTGAGATGTTGATGCTGCATCGGCCGGGTCTATCCCGATCATATCTTATATGCATAATTTCATTTTGCTTTGGGCTAGGTGCGTAGCTTGGGACGAGATTGCCTGTACAAATATAGCTTAAACGGGCAGTACTTCTCTCCTCTCCACTCTCCACTCTCCACTCTCCACTCTCCACTCTCCCCTCCCCCCTCACCCCCGGAGGTGTTCCTCCTCGGCTTCTGGGGAAATTAACCGGCCATTCCAAAACAGGCATCCACGAGCCACTCTTGAAGACTGAGGCGGCAATGCTATTCTCGCGAACTTAAGGTTGTTTAGCCAAGCTGGTCGCAATTGTCACATCGACCAAGCAAAGATTCGGCTGTAGCCGAGTTCTAGGAACGGATACACACCCGCGTAGTGTCTCCATCATCTAACGGATTAATATGAAATGTCAATAATCTTCCTCTTTCGGCTGCAGAAGGTCAATTCCATCCCTGCTGAACCTGGCATCCATGGATATCACGCAGCAATGACAATATAGTCTATCATCATCAGCGCATCGCTAACGTCCCGGGAAAAATTCCTTGCGCTACTTGCATGACGAACTAACTTCCTCACTTTCCTTTTCTTGGTTGGAATTGTGTTGGAAATTTATGGGCTTGAATCTATTTCGATATGTCTTGGCTTTGACTATTTTCCCTATATATGAGACCCCTCTCTTCACAAATCTATCCCAGGAACTTGTTAGAACCTCAAGCCAACGCATCCGATATTCGGTGCCCAGAGATTCAACATGGTTGTGGTCAACGTTCAACTCATCGTGCTTGCATTCTCGGCCTTGACTTATGCGCAAGTCAAGCAGCCGTCTTTTGTACACGAAACCAAACGGTCAAGCATAGCTAGAGCAGATACTCTGGAAGAGAGAGACAGTGTTCCTGCGGGCTATGTTGCGTCTCCATACTATCCGACGCCGAAAGGTGGGGTGAGTATACCCCGTTTACGTATTTCGCTTTTCGAAGCCTTGTGTCTCCTTAATAGATTTTGCTGTTGCTTAGTTTATGGGGATATCGGCACATATGACTGCCAAATGCTAACATACGAGTTTTCTAGTGGGTTAGCGATTGGGCTGCAGCGTATGCAAAGGCGCAAGTTGTTGTAGCCAATATGACCTTGGCTGAGAAAGTGAACTTGACGTCGGGAACTGGTGAATTAAGTAAGCTACTCCTTTCTACTCCTTAAGCCAAACCGAAGCTAACAATATTTAGTGGTAAGCGATTCTTGAGATGGACCGGAATTTGTATGCTAAAGCCCTGTTTGAAAGGAAAATTGTGTAGGCAACACTGGGTCTGCACTACGCCTTGGGATTCGGGGTCTGTGTCTGCAAGATTCCGCCCTTGGAGTTGCTTCTACCGACTTCAATACTGCCTTTCCAGCCGGTATCACCGTCGGTGCAACCTGGAGTAAAGATTTGGCATATCAGAGAGGCCTTGCCATGGGTGCCGAAGCACGTGGGAAAGGAGTAAACGTCTTACTTGGGCCCACAGTGGGTAAGGTCTATCTGTGCAGTTGTTGCGCTCTGCTTTTATTATGTATTACCTGTGCTGACCTTTCAAGGCCCAATTGGCAGAAAACCACGCGGTGGTCGCAACTGGGAAGGTTTCGGTGCTGGTATGTTCACATCAAGTGGGGCGGCATTTACAAGAAATCTAATTTTGGCTAGATCCTGTCCTTCAAGCCAAAGGAGGTGCCCAGACAATCACAGGCATTCAGGCGAATGGGGTCATAGCTACCATCAAGCACTTCATTGGCAATGAGCAAGAAGCCTACAGAATGGATATTGTTCCGCATGGTCTTATGAGAGCTCTCAGCAGCAACATTGACGACAGGTAAGTTTGTTTGCTCAATGTTTAGACAATGAAGCTAAGTGTTAGAACCCTTCACGAGTTGTACATGTGGCCATTTGCCGAAGGAATCAAAGCTGGTGTTGGCTCGGTTATGACAGCTTACAATGAGGTAAGCATTTTCACAGGAGAGGAACGCCAATCCGTTGCCGTTTGCCGGGATTTAGCTGCTCAAGACTCCATTTCTCTGCATGCTTGAAAGTCCATGTTGCATTGAGAAGTCATCATTAGCTCAAGATCTTATCACACTTACCGAACGCACCACTCGCTCGTACAAATTCCGACCACCCTGGGTTTGGATAGCTTGGCTAATCATATGCTGTGAAAATAGGTCAACGGCAGTGCATCAAGCCAAAATTCTATGCTGATAAACGGTCTGCTTAAAGACGAACTCGGTTTCCAAGGTCTTGTATGGTTCCCCTGACCATTTCTTGTTAAGTGATCAAGTCTAACTCTTTCAGGTTATGTGCGATTGGTTATCTCAAATAGGTGGTGTTTCTTCAGCTTTGGCAGGATTGGATATGGCAATGCCTGGAGACGGGGGGATCCCGCTCCTTGGCGAAGCATACTGGGCATACGAACTATCCACAGCTGTCCTGAATGGGACTGTTCCTGTCGACCGATTGAACGATATGGTCACTAGAATTGTTGCTACATGGTGAGTACTTCGCGTGCATTGATTGCTAGGGGCGGTCCAACCTCTGATGCATCATGAGTATGCTGAAATCCGACTGCGGGTGACAAAGTTGTCATTGTTCAAAGATAAAATGCACTTGAAGGGCGTTCAAGCTTGACTAACTCTGAACAGGTACCAACTCGGACAAGACAAGAGCTTTCCAGCACCAAACTTCTCAGCATATACCTCAGCTGATACAGGACCATGCTACCCTGGAGCACTCATTTCTCCAACATGTACAGTCAATCAACATGTGAACGTGCAAGCAAACCATGCCACTGTTGCTCGTAATGTTTCCCGAGAAGCTATCACACTACTCAAGAATGCCAACAATACCCTGCCATTGTCTGCCTCGGCATCCTTGAAGATTTTCGGATCCGACGCACAAAATAATCCTGATGGTCCGAACGCTTGTAGTCAGAGGGGTTGCGATACTGGTGTACTTGGGATGGGTTGGGGATCTGGTACGTTTACAACATTCCAGAAGTGGATAGTCACTAATTTATACCACAGGAACTGCCAACTATCCTTACCTAGATGCTCCAATCGATGCAATCAAACGCAAGGCTGCAAACGTCACATACTATAGCAGCGATAGCTTCCCATCAGGTCTGACAGCATCTCCTAACGACATCGCTGTTGTATTCATCAACAGTGATTCCGGTGAAAATTCCATCACAGTCGAAGGAAACGACGGCGATCGCTCTTCCTCTGGTCTCTACGCGTGGCACAACGGCGACGCACTAGTCCAAGCTGCTGCTGCAAAGTACTCTACTGTTATAGTCGTTGTACATACCGTCGGACCCATTCTGGTCGAAAATTGGATAGACCTGCCATCCGTAAAATCCGTCCTCTTCGCCCATCTTCCTGGCCAAGAAGCAGGTAACTCACTAACAGATATTCTCTTCGGCGACTACTCACCCAGTGGTCATCTACCATACTCGATCCCGAAGGCCGAAACCGATTACCCAGACTCCGTGAGTCTTGTCGGATTTGAGCTCGTCCAGGTCCAGGATACCTTTTCCGAAGGACTCTATATTGATTACCGCTACTTAAACAAACATTCAATCACCCCACGTTTCCCCTTCGGCCACGGTCTCTCGTACACAACCTTCTCCCGCACCGCAACAATCACCGCGAATAAAGCACTGACATCTCTCCCACCCGCCCGTTCTCCAAAGGGGTCCACTCCCGTCTACAGCACCGCCATCCCGCCCGCAGCCGAAGTTGCATGGCCAGCTAAATTGAACCGAATATGGCGCTTCCTCTACCCATACCTCGACAACCCACAATCCATCACCCCAGCCCCCTTCGTCTACCCCGCCGGCTACACCAACGTCTCCAAACCCGATCCTCCGGCAGGTGGCTCTCAAGGCGGTAACCCCGCCCTCTTCGACACTATGTTTACTGTCTCTGTCACCGTAACAAACACCGGTCTCGTGGCGGGTAAGTCCGTAGCAATGCTCTACGTACAATACCCCTCTGATTCCGCATACGATACGCCCGTGATACAGTTGCGAGACTATGCAAAGACGGATACGCTAGCTCCGGGTGGGAAACAGACTGTGACGTTGACGCTGACGAGGAAGGATCTGAGTGTCTGGGATACGGTGAAGCAGAATTGGGTGCTGCCAGTTAGTACGTCGAAGCCGTACTTGTTTTGGGTGGGGGATAGTTCGGGTGGATTGAGTTTGGCTTGTGAGAGTATTTCGGGGACCTGCAGTGGTGGGAGAACGGCACCTGTTGTGTAAGATGGTGATGGTAGCAGGGGATGGGTACGTTATTAGGTTTGTGGGTTATTTAGGACCGAGAGTTGGTTCAGATAATATGTTTGTAGTTATAATTATGCTTAATCGAACGAGGAACTGCTCTCACCATGGATTCGTGAAAATTGCCACACTCTCGTCTCGAATTGTGGTTCCTAATGTTGATGATATAAGATACTAAATAAACAGTGGCTAACATATACGACCTTAGAAACCTTCGCCTTGCCTACAACAATATTCCAAATCCAGTAGTATAACGACATTCACCAGCTTTTCGATTTTCGAATCTGAATTCGGGGTTCCAAATTCGGATAAGCTTATTCCTGTGTTAGTTGTTGCATGAAACACAGCGTCAGGTGATCTGCACGTGTAGCTACCCCCTTTGACACATTTTGGGCAATACTTTCGGAATTCGAAGAAGTAAGCAAACAGTTACTTGAATAGGAATAACGTGTGTTATATACTTACGAATGATGATATACCCCTAGCTCCTTCGTTCTGCCTGCTATTTTCTTTTCCTTTTTTGCCATACATTTGCTTTACATTTGCTTTACGCTTGCATGTCTACATTAAAGTTTTAAGATGCCATCTACAGAGTATTCTAAACTTTACACCGAAGACTCTGATTCTCTCTCTAGAGATGAGGAAGTCGCCCACCAACATCTCTGTCAGAAATGTCTGGCAGATATCAATCAAGTGACAGAGAATCGAGGAACTGCACGGAGACTTTTCGCTGGAGTTTCGTTGTCTAAAGTTCTTGCTTTCACACTCTTAATAACGGCTAATCTTGGAACCATTGGCTTGTGGTGGAGACAAAGTCCCACGGTGACGGATTGTGTTCGGCCACTTTTAAGTTATTGTAAGACTTCTTGTTCATCTTAGATGGAAATGAAGGCTAACATCCTCACTAGCCCCCGCGAAGGCTGATGGCGCCCTCGAATACAAAAAGAGCAGACTCACTGTGGACATCGACGCAAATGTCTATACCGGACCTCCTCGCCCTGTTCACGATGAAGCATGGTCTCGCCTCCCACAGCGTATGTTCTCCCATTTCCACCCTCTGTGTCTCGACTAAATCCCCACGACACACTCTAGCAATCGCAATCAAGATTTCCAAGGACGAATTGCACCAACTAGGCGAAGACTCCATTGAATTTGCCGATGGCTCTGGTTATGTCGCGGAGCTCGCAGTCTACCACGAGCTCCACTGCATTGTAAGACCTCTAATTTCAACATCGATCTTACATACTACCCTTGTTATTTGCTAACTGATCCCTTTTAAGAAACGCCTCCGTCGTCACAGATATCTCGATCATTACTACCCCAACATGACTGCTCTCCAGCGCTACAGAGAGGATATCCACTACGGTGAGTAGATCTGTGCCGCCGATGCTTCTTCCCTATTCACTGATTGGATTAATGATGTTTTTTCTAACACGATAAATAGACCATTGCTTGGAGTACTGGCGCGAGGCTGCCATGTGTCGAGGAGATACGTCCCTTGCAACATTCATATGGCGTGATGGACGACCTGTCTCTCGAGTGTACAATGATCGCGAGTGCGTGGATTGGGAAAAGCTGGATATGTGGGCAAGAACAAGAATGGCTAACTTGACGGACTTCTCAATCTTGCGGCATGAGTAAAATAGTCAGGAGATTGGCCTTTGTATTCTGCATAGGAAGGTGCTGGAGCTAGTTTCACCGTTGAACATTTTATGTGTCTGAATTCACACTTAATTGTTAACACAGCTACTCTTACAATCCAAGATTAATGTTTGCCATCTTAGTTGTTGAGATTCCTACGTCGTTTCTTTACATGATTCCCGTATCCGTACTATTCTTCCACGTCTCCGCGAACTCCTTCACACTTTCAAAATTACGACACATCCGCGGATATCCCCATCCTGTCGTCGCATCTGTTGTTAGATTCACGTATTCTAAATTGGTGTCCGCCGCACATATGAGTGCTCTCCTCAGGTAATCGAAGCAATGCCGCAGATGCCCTACACTTACTCTAGCGGTTTGTGCTTGGATATATGCATTGGGTACCGTGCCGTTTAGTATTTCTAGCTCATGATACATGCCGTAGAATGCTAATCTTAGGCCGTGCTGCGAGGGTAGTCGGGCATATTAGTATATGTTATGCAGTAAGAGAGATAGTCGAGGCGGTATTCAAAATAGCTTGGACTTACAAGACAGTGCAGCTGGTGGAAGATGGCAATTCCTTTCACCTCGGGAGATATATCTGGATGATAGATAAATCCTCTCCCCACTGTACATTTAGCCAAATCTGGAGGAGTTAGATGCTATTAGGAGACACTTACTAGGCATCAAGGACGACCAAGCAGCTTCTGAGTCAACTGTTGGCGGCGACGAGAATGTAAAGTTATGATGCCATGTTTCTTCTACATTTCCATATGGGGCTAAATTATCTCCATGTCAATAAATTCTTTCATAAATCCAGTGCAACACTCTCAAATATTTCGGTCAGGTGTACATACGAAGCAAGCGAGTGTTTGTCTTTTCTACATAGCTGCTTGACATTTTCCCTAACTGGAAACCAAGCAGCAAGAACCCTAATGACAAGGTGAAGAACCCGAGCATCCGACACCAAGACGCAGACATTCTGACTGAATGTTTGGATGTGGTGTCATTTGAGGGAAGTACCTGATACCGCACGCCCAAGGCCGGAAAGCAAGAAAGTAAAGCCATAATTTCCAAATATTCCTGAGAACTTGCTAGGAGAATGGAACTTTGACCTACTGTCCGTCTCCTCCCTCGAAAATTCTGGAGATAAAGGCCTCAGAGATGCAGGTTTATACGACGCATTCGTTCCATCCCTCTGATCCTTTACGTAGAGCCATGTTAGGGATCATCGCACCAGGTAGGGATGAACCATTAAACTGCGTTTCCCCCCCTCCTACTCGAGTATTAGATTCGGCATTCCATTCACGTCGTATTTCGACATGGAAAACTTTTCTCCCCGAGCATGCACTCGCACGTACCGAACCTTTTCCAGAAATGCCGGCTTCTCAACCCTGATATTATCGACGCCTTTGAGTTTGACATAAAGGGTCCCCGGGAAATATTACCCCACCATAATCTTTCCGCTCATTCCTACACCCCTTTGACGTAAACTTACATTCTCTCCGCTGAGCCTTAAAGCCGCATTATTGAGTAGCACTGCAGTCTGAATATGCACATTGGACAACTTTTGGCCATGGATCCAAGCACATATTTATCAGGATGACACGACGGGAGTGCCATTCCGGCGGCGTTCGCGACACCTCGAATAAGAGCACTTTCTGATCCGAGAATAACTTATTTGCAAAAAGCAAGATCTGGGTGATGTTGAATCTATTCTGCAAATTAAGGGGTCTTCCTATCGGCTCTCGCCTTGGATATGCCTGGTGTTGTGATAAAGTTAACCTTTTGTTGATCGTTCGCAGTACTTTCCCAAAAAGATTCCAGTGCCGATATTGACCTCAAGACTCAAGTGGACATGCAACGTTTTATGCCTAAATGCGAACTTTATAAATGTCATCGATCATCATCAGCATCCTATTGGTTCTCAAGTCTACCCCCTTTCTCCGCCGGATATGCATAACATCGTATCTATGTCGGTATCGTAGTGTCGAAACGGACATACCTCTGAATCATACAAGCATCATGCTCATCACATGCTATATCGAATATGAGCGAGATACAAATGTTTGGCTTACGTAGAGTACGACGGCACAGCAACTCGGTGTGGCTCATTGCGTGTGCCAATCACTAGGCTTTCTAAGTTCTTACCCTACGATCAAAGTTTGGCTTGCAAGAACTGTGCCTCATATGCCCTCCGGACAAAGTGATATCGGGGGAAGAGTGAACTCTAAGGATATATAGACTTGTGTGCTTATCGTATTCGGTGCGTGAAATACAAGTACTGTAAAGAAACTCCCGATTGATCGTCCTACATCATCAGAAAACCACTTTGACATCTGACCAGTTATCCTCGCACCGCGCTCTTCAACCACGATGAAGCTGTTTACCACCATTTTCGCTTTGCTCGGGTTTCTAGCCTTGAGCGCAGCAGCCCCAGTCTCTCTTGGTATGTTAGCCCTTACAGACTGGAATGTTTACCACAAATAAGTTTTTGACACTGATATATCGATAGATCTGGATGATTTCGTTGCGAACGCCTGGAGCAGACTTGCTGCGGTTGAGGATTTGGACCCGACTGCGCCGGAGTTTCGAGTTACGGATCTAGTCCGCGAATAGATGTTGACTTGTAAAGGTGCCGGAGGTAGATGTTGGTTGAGATCGTGTCGTTGAACGGAAAATTTGGTGGTTGAAATATGGGTATAATCAAATTGTTCATTCTGAATCATTCATGAAGCGATGACTGTGAATGAGACTTAACACGCGAGTGGAAATGCAATATATAATGATGATACGGTTTGATGCCTGCTTCATTCGT
Organism: Rutstroemia sp. NJR-2017a BVV2; assembly: GCA_002946415.1. Taxonomy (NCBI): domain Eukaryota; kingdom Fungi; phylum Ascomycota; class Leotiomycetes; order Helotiales; family Rutstroemiaceae; genus Rutstroemia; species Rutstroemia sp. NJR-2017a BVV2. The sequence goes on along the minus strand of NJPS01000031.1, from coordinate 1,238,284 downwards.
GGTTTCAAGGTGTACTTTGCACATAGAAGTGATGCTATCTCTGGGCCGCCAACCTCACTCCCAGCCTTTTTCTCTATAACATATCCAAGTCTACTTAGCAGAAGACCCATCTACGACTGGCTTCCTCCCAAGAGCGACGCAAAACGGTTGAACGAAACGAGCACCTTTAGAGATCTCAGCAAATGCTGAAGGTATTGAAATACCAAAATCCTTGAGCTTCTGCTGTACAAAAGGACTCGGATTATTGCTCATCTCATGAACCACGCTGCAGGCCATATCGGAAGCCAATTTTGACTGCCATGGCTGCTCAAAGGCAAATACTTCCTCTATGTTCTCCAATCCAAATTCCTGGAACGTTGTGGGTAGACGCTCAATCCATCTGCGAGGGTTAGAATAGGAAAGATATTCGGAAACAGAAAGTCCAGGTTGCGAAAGGAATGTCTTACCTGTGATCCTTTATTTTTTGCGTCAGGGTGCAAAGTTTCCTAACATTAGGTGAGGGTTCGCCGTCTGGACCTTCAGCGATTGCTCGAAGAGGATCGAATTCGTTCCATTGAATGTATCCTCCTGGGCCTGCAACTGTCAGTCATCGCATTGCTTTCGTTGGCCAGACTGGGATAAAGTACGTAGTAGTTTCAAAGCGTGTGTTAGCAGCGCTGTAGGATCTCCATTCGGAACACCACCAAGCCAAAGACGTAGATAGACGACATCGAAAGTACCTTGCAAATCGCTAGGCGGGTCTGGTGTGAGGTTGTCTAGAATTTCTAGTTTGACATTAGGTGGCAGATATTTCGGATGGGGGTATTGAGCGTCGGAAATGTCGAAGCCATACAACTGTGTGGTCTCCGGTAATTGTCGAGCAAGATCTAACACCCAGATTCTACACGATAAAGTTCAGATTGTGGGAACCCAAGCGGAACGATAGAGCTGGAATAGTCCCTTACCCTGTGCCGGTCCCAAGATCCGCAATCCTGGTGTTCGGCCCATTCAGAGAAATTGAGGGATGCAAGAGATAGCCAAGGCCATCTTTCCAGAGGTAATGCTGTAGGTTGAGTCTTGCCCCTAGGTTAGAATAGATTCGACAGCCTAGGGGGAGCAAGCGTAGTCACCTAATGGAGGCGTGCATGTCCCGCACCAACAAGTAATCTGGTTCATTATCCATGATGGTTGTGTAATACAAAATGCAATAAGTCGCTATCAAAGGTTTGAAATATGAAAAAAAGCCAAACGAGTAGGTTATAAGTTGATGACGGGGACGTGTCGAACCGTCGTGTATGGCGGCGGCACAGCCGATTGTCGTATGATTAACCTTATTGTAGCTACTCACTTCCTCAAATGCCGACGTACTACGGGATACGATTGGACCATCATCTTCGACGTGGTCAAGAGGAGGTCTCCAACAATTACTACGTTTATGGACCATGTGGATAGCCGTTCAAAGGGAAGGATCAAGCAGAAGCAACATAACCCGCAGGACTTTTTGCGTAAATTTTCATGCACGTGTAACATTTATCATGTAAGAAACCTCAAGGAATATAGATTGGCTTCAGAAATGTGTAATTCATGCTCTTACACTTTTCCTCCTGTCTCGACTTACCCTCACTGAATCGCTGAAACATATCTGGTCTCAAGCACAGTTCTATTCAAAGATATCTCAAATCTGGAAATATGCGCGAAGTATCGCAACGTCTCATTTTGCTTCTTCCATTGATCTAAAAAGCCATTGCACGACAAAGCTACTCACTGTTTGCGACATAGAATCAAGCCTTCTAATTGCCACTCCCTGTCGGCATGCCAATCGGACAACTCTCCCCAGAACTCCGTCCGTTGGATTTCTCTTGGCAGCACATATTGAGAAGATAATGCCCCGGAAGAGGCAGGACGATATAACAGTGTCTGCGTTGCCACACAGCCTTCAAATTTCTGCGTCGCACTGGTAGAAATCCCCGTACGTCCGTCCTGATAGCGCCAGGAATAAACCGTGACATAGCTTCCTACAAACGAACGGCCCATAAGGTCTTCAGAGCAGCCAGTCTTTAACCAACCGAGTCTTCTTAACTCTACATACTTAATATAATTTCCCTTCGACACAAAGAATGAATAGTGCGCTTGGCGATTAGAAACTTCAGAACAGCTTTTACCTCTGCTACCTACCCTTTGAGTATCGAGAAATTGTCACCCGCGATGGCTCCTCCTCCCCCCTCCGCAGCTTACCTGGCGGAAGACTCTAGCGCTGGAATACTTGCTGTCGGCATCGTCTTCACCATACTCAATGTTGTCTTTGTCTTCACACGAGTGGTTTCGCAGAGATCACTGGGACGAAAGTTTAGTTTGTCTGATTTATTCTCCTATCTTGGCTTTTTCTTCGTCATGGGCCAGTGTGCTATCGGCTTAGGTCAGTATCTTACTCTCATAGGTTCATGTATCCGGGCAGATTTGAAATCTCCAACAGGAAGTGAAAAGTGTTCCAAGCCCTGCTGACTTGATCGAACACAGCGATGCCCAGTACCGCAGGAGTAGGGAGACATATCCAATATGTCCAGATGCATGAGCCTCAAAAACTCGTTCCCGCATTGAAAATCAAATACGCCATAGCCGTCCTCTATATATCGTCATTTACGTTGCCAAAGTTGTCTATCTTGTGCCTCTATCTGGAAGTGTTCTCTGCCTCGAGGCGTATGCGATTGTTTACCTACATCCTCATTGGCGTTGTGGTTGCCACTTGGATCAGTGAGACACTGACCTCGCTCCTGCAATGTATTCCAGTCGCCGCTGTGTGGAACAAAAGTATCCATGGCCACTGCGTTGACCGCATCAAGATGTTTCAATACTACAGCATCCCAAACATCATTACGGACGTTGCGATGATGGTCTTGCCACTTCCTACCATCTGGTCTCTAAACATGACTAGGAGAATTAAGATCGCTGTCACCTTCACTTTCCTTCTCGGAAGCGTGTAAGTAGCGTTTCGGTCATTGTCTGGAATCTGCTTGATCACTAACATAGACTAGTGGTTTGATTTGCGCAATTGTTCGCATAGTACTTTTCGGAAGAATCAATGCTCTGACCGACCCGACTTGGGCATCCGTTACATTGCAAGAGTTCACCATAATTGAAGTCAGCATGTACTTCATGGCAGGAATTCTTCCCACATTGAGGAGCTTCGCCACGGCATCTTGGGTGCAGATCAGGAGCAACATCTGGTCCGTGTTAACTGGCTCACGGGCCTCTGCATCGAGGGACTCTCCATGGGTGAGCAGCAACAAATCGTCTCCGCCACGAACTACTCGCTATCATTCGAATGAGATCATAGAAGGGAGTAGCGACGAATACAATCTTGTAGACTACAACAGCCAAAGTACGCATGGAGGGAAGGTAGAGAGTCTTCATGACGTAAAAGACGGGATCACAAAGACGGAGCAAATTACGATCACACGCCAGCCAGCCTGAGCCAGTGTGAAGGAAACCACGATGGCGCAGAGAGTGTGGAGGACATCGGTATAGCCAGTGGCTATGATTGCGAGTTCGATGGCTCCAAGATGTACATTCTTTTCTCTTTGAACTACAATGAACGACTTAATTCGGAAATTCTTTCACTGGAAGTTGTATGATTAAACCCTTATATAGGCAATGGACCTGATATCCACACTGCACTCGTCTTCTAAGATCTTTTCTCATGTAAAGCTATATGTTACGATTCATATTTCGCGTATACTCCTCTTATGATGATCCCTTTTATGACTATTCGTCGCTCTACTAGTCGATACTAAAGGCACACTCAAGCTCTCTGGTGTAGGAATAATGGGCTAACAATACTACCAAAAAGATATTTGGACAATGAAAATATAAAAATATCTTAGAGCCTTTAGGATATCCGTTTGACAACAGTAATCAGTTCCAACATATTGTCCCAGATCGGCTTGTTTTTCTGCCCTGGAGAGTCAAGCTCCGTACTTGCAGAGAGGAAGACTCGGCAGCAAGACATGATCAAGGACTGCGAAATACACTGCGGGAAACGGGAAAACGCCACAGAAAAATACGTAAGGACGGACTAAAAGCCCATCGGAAACGCTGCATTTGAGTAAGACAGCCCCATGCCACCCATTGTGCACATCTTGCAGCTGGCTGTGGTTTGGTAAGTCCACACACTCTCGTCTGCGCATGGTCTAATATTCCTGTCGCGAAAGGAATCAATCATGGGAAGAGCCGCTTGGCATCCGCCTGCCCCTGCCCCTGCCGCATTACTGTGGCAGAAGGGTAATGATCCAACATGTACGTTATTCGAGAAGTGTCATCCTATTCGCCGGGTCGTGTATAGCACACAGTGTGAGAGATATACCGACCGATTAGCTATCACGACGCCATCTCTACCCCAAACAATTCTCAATGCATTGTATGCAGTCTGAATCCAATCGGGCCACTGAGTAGGAGCCGGCCACTAAATCTTTGGCTGATGTACAGCGTACCCATGTCAAATGAGCGAGTGTGGTAAGAAATTAGCAAGCATTTACAATATAATCGCGGGGTCCCCAGCAAAACAGCAACTTAGCGTTTCAAATAGAGCTCGTGTCGCGACTTGCGATATCCCTTCCTATATCAAGATCCCAATATTTATTCTCTCCAAATATGAATCTGAAAACTATTTCAGCTCACACAGAATGATTGCGCCGTTGTCCAATCAGCAAGACCTAGAATCATTTCCTGCCAGGCTGCTCCATACTGCCCCTCTCTGCGTATCTCTCCTTTCCAGTCCGTCATGTCGTGTAATCAGTCAGTCCACTTGTGGCCTGTCAAATGCTACACTTTAAACATCCCCGAAGCCTACCAGATTTCTCATTTTGCGCGATATTGCAACCGAGCTACCACACCATCGTGAATGCCAATCCTGAGCATCAATCGCGATATTCAGTACTATCATAGCAGTGGCTAATACTGTGGCTGGACAGAAGGTATCAAAGTCTGTAAATACCCTTCACTGAGCGGGATTGAAATCATATCGTAGTCGATTTAGCAATTGCTACGATGGACGATTTGAAGAAACTCAACTCAATCGCCGCTGCTACTTTGTTCGGTTGTTCTCTACTCGAGTTTTATCCCTGCAATCTCATATTTGAAGTTAGAGCTAAATAATCACGTGATAGGCCATTATTGCCAAGCACCCTCTCACGCTATGCCCAACAGGTATTAGCCATCGCATTTCATCGTATTCTCCAACCCCCACTTTCTTCGCCCGCAACTACCAGTCGACATGGCCAATTATCGTGAAAAGATAGTGCCCAAAAGGACAGCAGCAACGGTCTTTACACAAAGGCGTGCCTTCCGCTGATTCCACAACCAAATGCCCGCCATTGACTTGTCAGTAAGGTTAGGGAATCATCCTCAAGGTGTCAGCGAAGCAAACGCGCGGTGACATGTTCGTCGAAGCGTAGGTCTGAACCCGGAGTACAGCGAAAACCCCGAGCACCAACATCCTCTGCGGGAAAACAAGACTTTGTGCAAAGAAGTATGCGACTTCGTTCTGCTATTCTCTTTCAGCGAACTCAAGCCAACGTCTGTGGGGCAGGCTGACTGCTTCGCCATCCATGGATCGAAAGCGATCGCGTGAAGTCGAACACCCGCTTGACGACGACCACGTAACTGCGAATGCTAACATAGGGGCAAAGACCGTTTATATATGTACACTCGAGGGGTCACCATAGCGAACACGTTTGTGGTATCTTCTCCGCGTGTCCTCCACTTTGCAGTAGTCTTCTGCCACTTTCCTTTTCTCCAGAGTCTTCGCCTACACACCACTTTGCCTCCCCATCTGGATTACCTGCCGACGTCCTTCTGCACCGGCCATTCTCTTATGCTCTCAAATTTGTCGCTCTCCTCACCTTCGTTGTTGGTATGCGCCCATATAATCTCTTCGGTCCTCTCGTGCTCCGCCAACTCCTTTATCCTTATCCTCCCGATTCCTATTCCGGCCTCTGACTTTCTACAACTCTTGTTCCCTTGCTTATTCCCTCTTCTCCCTCCATCCGCGTCGCTGTGCCTCTTCCGCTCCCTCCGCTCCCTTTCACTCTTCTGGTTTCGCTCCTCCAGATTCCATTTTCCATCTCCTGACTACCCCAACAATTCTAGTAATCCCAAAAGAGACCAACAAGCTTACAATACCATTTCCACCCCAAATTTACTGAAACAACCCTTCTTCTTTTCCAATACTCTCATAGCTTCGAGGACAGCAGTACCCACTGCCCATGCTAAAATCAAGTGTCAGTCCCAGCCGCAATTTAGTTCAAATTCCTTAATCAGCCAGCAAGCCAGAGCTACCACCCACTAGGAGGGGGTAAGAAACCTTTACCAAAATCTTGTAAATAAGCTCCGACAAGAGCGGAACGATCACATACGACCATAGATCAAGGAGAATTGGGCTATCAGTATGATCTATAGACTATAGCAGCTGTCGCCGTCCCGAATCCAGAGTTCCAACTTCCGTATTATGTAGGTACTTATCCGGTTTCTCTTGAAACGGTTTTTTGATTGATCTTTTTGCCAACTAATTAAGATATATTCCAGATCCAGTTTCATCCTATATATCTTGGCACAATAGGGATATGATTGAGACGGTTCCGAACACGTGCATTCACCTGGGATGTAGTCGCATGTTCACAATGAAGTGAAGCAAACCGGCATTGGTAACGGGAAAGATGCTGAGACATCTTACATCTACTCAAGAAATATAATTGATGATGTCACCCCCCAACTTGAAGATTCCTATAATTAAAATCATCTCAGCACTAATATTACTGTTCAGAGAATCGCCATCCGTTGTCACCCCTTATAAGTTTGACTCTGATTCGTTTCGCAGACTGATACAAATCCTTTTGCTGAACAAGTAAGCCTTCACCACTTTTTTCCAGCTCGTGCCGCTGTCGCACGACAGCGGAATCATCCAAACCATGCCACATCAGTGCCAGAGAGGAGCTCTTCCAATCGCCCTGCCACCAATAGTCCATGCTCCGATGCGCCGTTACGATAACTGTGCAAAGGAAGAGAACGGCGAGGCCTAGAACCACCGCTGCAAGGCTTATCCATGCCCACCGCACCCTTATGCAGATTGCTTCCCGCTGCGCCTGTCCGTGGACGAAAGTCAAATCTGAACTGTCCAAAGACTTCTGTCTCATGGCTCCTGTGATCGACCAGGCTAGGCCGTCCATGAAGGACTCAAAGCTCTGTTGCGTTGCTTGGCCTTCCTTGAATAGCTGAGTAGTCCAAGGGTCGCCCCCGGTTTCATTTGCCGATAGGCTGTTATAGTCGTGCAGAATCTCAACCCAACTATCGCTGATTTGTGCAAAGAGGAAACTATGCATGGCCATGGTAAAACCCGCGCCAAGTCTCCAGAAACATCTCGTTGGGTACCACATGGCCGGACTAGTAGATGCATTTAGTCTGCCGTACTCGCGGGCAAATGGATCATCGTACGGAGTCATGGTATCTGTTCTTATTTGAATGGTATTGTCAGAAGTTTTATACGGTGTGGCGTTGCAGGAGATAAAGGAGCCGGTATTTGATAGGGTGAGGTTCGTCGCGAGGGCGAATCCATTCTTGGGCAAGTCGACGTAGGTTAGGTTTATGTCTACTCCGACTTCACGTTCGGAGTACACCCCGTTCGTAACACTGGCTTCATAGCTCTTGATACAGGGGAAAAGGGAACAGCGATATGCCGCGGAGGATGCTGGGTTCCAGCCTGCTATTCTCGTCAATAAGCCATCAAACGTGAAGACAGTTGCGTTGACTAGCTTATTCTCGGCCGTCATCATTAATGTCCCTGCACCGATTGTTGCGCCTGATGCAAGTGACATATTCCAGAAACCAGACTCATTATTGCTGGAAATGGTACTAGAGATGTCGGAACAGGACCGACACATGGCAAGAGATTGAAAGGCTGGAAATGTGCAGTTGCCTGTTGAGCAGGACGCTTTTATACTTTCTGAACTGCTTGTTGGTGAACCCATGAGTCCATTATACGCCGCAACCTGTTCAAAGCCCACTAAACTGTAATCCAGCGGACCGAGCCTTTGCCTAGTGTCGAACGTCTGCGTCCTCGGAGCCCTGGCGTCTGTTGAATTGATAGCATTGGAAACATTCCGCAAGCAGGTATAGTCTTGAATGATCTGCTGCGAGACAGGATCTACAAGCAAACCTAGAATAGTCAAGAAAGCTCCGAAGTTCACTATCCATCTGGAAAGTTACCGTTAGCCGGAGCCCAACCGAAGGTTTAGTCGACCTTGCTGGGGATAGAAGAGAGGACAAGTGGGACGTACAAGATGCTGTTCAGATGTAATGGCCATGAGAACACCATACGAGCTGACCCCCAAGCGCCTCTGCTTACTCGATCTATCCGCTCCATATCAGCCAGCGCGTGGGGTTTCTTGAACAGAAGCCATTTGAGCTGACTGGTTCCTGCCGTTCCATTAATCAGATAAAAAAATCTTCCAAAATCTCAGCACAAATTGTCCCATTCTTACCTTCAGCTACAGCAAATAATAAAGCTGCTTTGAATAGAGCTATGAAAACAGATATCAGGGCGTTAACAGTGATTTTGTATGGCCACTGAGGTCGCGGTTGACCTTGATGAAGCGAAAGAATCAAGACCAAGGCTACCAGGGACAAAGCGGCGACCAGGAGGCTTAGCAATTCGGTCGACCAGATCCGGAAAGTGGTGCAAAGCCGACTTTTTGCATACTGCTGCAGTAATTTGGACTCTGTCGCAGCCTTCCCGCTCCCTGGCCGCGGTGCCTGATCTGAGGCTCCATCTTCAATCATATCGTTTGCGCCACCATTGCTTCGAGTCTCGAGATCTGAGTTTCTACTCTCATTCGATCCGTTTGTGCTATCATACCTTTGTGTTTCAATACTTCCGGAATCATCATCCGGGAGAGGTTGAGACGTTGTCGATGGTGGCACGTCAGCGAGAAGCGTGCTACTTTCATGAGAACCTTGGACTGGCATGATGGAAATGTTGTGGTCGAATGATTTCAGAATTGTGCGAGAAATGATACAGTGATCTTGCAATTGATGAAGAAATTCATATTTAAAAGAGAGGGAATGCTTCTCCATTTGGATGAAGCCGTGGGTGAAAAACAGCCCCCGTAAATGCCTCCTAGATTTAGCCTGGTGTCACGCTGATGCTTCAGCCATGCGGCGTAGATGTAAGTCGTCGCCCCCCATTGTGACCGATTTACTTGTGTCTGTGGGGGCTGGAAGCCTTATAACCAATAGTAATACGAAGTACTATATATGCGACTTTACTGCTCGAAGCCCAGTTGTCAGTATTGCCACAATTTCAGCGGTCGCATTTCACCTCAATTGTGCGTCCTCACCAATCCACGCGTTTCTCTTACGGACTCTTAATATTTTCCTTTAACTGAACTCCGTCACATACGACCATAGATCAAGGAGAATTGGGCTATCTCTATGGTCTATTACTACCGTCGCTATTCCGAATCCAAAATTCCGATTTCAGTATAATATTTCTGGTTGTTCTTCTTGAAGTTACAGGGGTCAAATAGGCGGCAATGATTTAGTTACAGGCTTGATTCTAGGACTACTGAGCTATCTGCGAAGTACAGTGGGAAGGACTAGCTATACTTATAGGCATCTTCGGGCCTATTGTCACAGGCTTTATAAACCTAATCGATCACTACATTGTTCGGTATAAGGTGTAGTGGGGGTATACCTCACCTACCCCACCATAGTGGTTCCAACAGTTCTTACTTGAAGTCCGATTTAAAATCCGAAATCCGAAATTCGTATTCTGTATATAGGATTAGAAGTAATCATCAATTGCTAGGACTCTCTATCATCCTATAGTCGGACATTGGTGCACCATGTACTCTGTTTACCAGAAACTGTTGCTAGGAAGTCACTGCTTCGTCTGCTATCATAAGTCTTGTACAGGCACGTACAGAGGTCTTGGAGGTTGATCGGGATGGTACTGATAATGTAGTGCCTGTAGGCTCAAATGGATTTAAAAGTAAGGGTAACTTGTGCTTGATTCAACTGTTCTACGGGCCTATCTACGGTAGGAAGGACTCTTTATATAGGTAGGCAACTTAGGGTAACTCTTAACGCCTACGGGCCCTGTTTTAGCGCCGAAGGCCGATATGCACCTAAAAGCCGAAATCCTACAGGCTTTATCAACAAGATGCACACTATCATTACTATTAAGTTCAATTCAATTTTGATACAGTAATGGCCTAACAGGGCCTTATAATACACTAAACTACACTTTCAGTCACAGTGTGCAAATGCGATAGTTGAAATCCTTTCAAAGTCTCGGAAATTCAGAATGTTCACACTATTTCAACATTTACACCTCTCTCAACCTTGATATTGACATCACTCTTGAGTGCTTTCTCATGATCGACAGGGTCCGCGATGCTATTAACCAGATCTCCTCTCGTAGCCTTTGCTGTGCTCATTACTAAGGTGTTCAAACTCGTGGCCTGGTAATTACTCTCGGGAATCGGATAGTAAGCTGCTTCTATTGCGCCAGTAGCCGAAAACCTTGAATTTGGACTTCGAATCGTTTGAGTTATAAGAGCCTAGTAAGCGTGTTGATGTTCCCCCTTGACCTAACAAAGACCGCAAGGAGCTGATCAAGCCTAGCCCACCGAAAGAGTGCTTGAAAAGCAAATAACATGCAGGCATTGACGAACAAATTATAACGACATTGATTTCTACAACTCTTGTGAAGCATTGTGTGAAGCAGAATCCACTCATATAAGCCATAATTGACACTCCTCAGGAGTGGCGTCACTTTTGGGTTCACACATTGGACGATGCATCCGATATTCTGAATGGCATCATTTCGTTATCAATGTGTAATTTCATTCGTTTTGCTGCGCCTATTAAAAGGACCGATAAATGGTCCTTTTCCTGGCCTACATAATGGTCCATATGACCCAGATTAGCTCGGTACAATACAATGCACTTTTACCTTATTCTCACAACTCTGATTCTGAGAATTAGCACCGGTACTAACCGAGGAAAAGGAGATGATGGTGGGATCAAAGCTTACACTGATGTGACAAATGCACCTTCGTTCCAATTGACGTCCGGACCGTATGTCAGCTCATAACGATAGTATAGACTGACACAACTTCCAACAATCGCGCTGCCTGAGGTCAGTCTAAAAGTACCATGCGACTTAGGATACCTCAAGATGATAGCTACTTACAAAATACTGGTCGTGAAAATGGCCATAATACCAAGCTTGGTCCTGCTTGGCATTTGGAGGTTGATGACAGGTCGGATTGGCAAGAATAGGATATATATATCAAGTAATATGTTACAAGCACCTTGAACAATAGCCAATGGTTCAATGCGAGCACATCGAGCGAACGTCGCAGTGGTAGACCAAGATCCACTAGGCGAAGGAGCACAAAAGTATGCTAGGAGTGGGATATTAACCATATAGATTGCGAAGTCTGCTACGAAACCAAGATATACTGCATAACGAAACTTTCGATTGGTCCCAAAAATCCGTAAATAGAGCAATAGAATGGGAATTCTTGAGAACATAAATGCGAAGGCGAAAACGTTATTCTGAGCATATCGTTTCTGCGGATGATGTGAGTTATGAACATAAAACGATAGTAGGTTTAGGGAACATACTTTCCAGTAGGTCTCACTGAACCAACGAACAGGGACATCCCACATATGTCTGGATACCCAGGCCACTAGAGCTGCTTTGGCATTGGTTCGTATTATCGATTGTATGAGCTGTCTTACAATCAAGGATGAAGGCCGTGTAGATTATCGACAGACTCTGTTACCCATCGTCAGGTGAAGTCTGGTCGAAGATAAATCGAAGCTTAGGTACAATGCACTGCAGGTACTTACGGTTGCTATAAGACAAAAGCTAAGAGCAATTAGTCAAGACAAGCAAAGGGCGGTTGGTCCACCTACAGTCCTCTGCTCCCGGAGAGCGTAACACTAGGAAATTGTTGTACAAGCGCAAGCCCACAAATAGGACGGTCAGAGACAAAAATATAGCAGAGACCACAATGATAGGAACTTCCTATGAAGGAGGATTTATTAGATTCACCACCTTGCCTGGCGGTGGCGGCTCCGAAAGCATAGTAGCCTTGATTGCCGCAATGGCGGCTGCTTCAGCTGAGCTTGCTGCTACACTCAATATCGTTGTAGTCATGATATGATTGAAGTAATTTGAATGATGGAAGAAATAATACTACTGGAGAGCTCCATTTAAGTGGATGGTATTTCTTGGTTGATAGAAATGTTTAGGGAAGTAGCCTGCCTCATCCCTTCCTGTGGGTTGACTGCTCAGCCGTGGCATAAGATCACTTCCAAAAGGGGGATCTAATGCTTGGTTGATAAAGTCTGATTCTCTAAAAGATGGGGGAAGAGCAGGGTGGTTAAATACCCAGCTGGGCCAGCTCTTCCGTACAACTACGGATCTAGCTAATTCTACGAATGCCCTCATTTCAGCCCCATTCCGTACATTTAATTAGCCCTTGTATTGCCCCTCCGTAGTCTACGCCCCATTTAATCTCGCTTGACCAACACTTCCAAGCCTTGAAACGTCAATAAAAGTCGCCGTACGGCGCAGAGGTAACCATTGTGAATATTCTCATTGCTCAAGCAAGGCCGGGTTGAATCTGAGTAATGCTTGGGGGCCGAGCCACCTTTCATCCAGTAGACAAGCCATTCTTTGTTATCTTTCTGAACTGGGTGTGCGTAAAAGGTAAGAACAAATGATCACAATATCTGACGTCGTTTTTGCGGCTGTTTGAGTAGCTAATCTGACATACGTTGTATTACCATGAGCAGGACGTTTTCAAGAAACTGCACCATTGGCTACAATATACGAAGATGTCGGGGAGGTGGTAGCCTATCTATTTCGTCCCATATCCGGTTTTCTTGAGAAACTTGGATTCATGACATGACCAAGCATTCCATAAGCCGTTTGAGGCTGTCGTACCGTCCTCGTTTATATTCAATTCTAGAGGGTGACTTTAAAGATGGAAGAAGCGTACACAATGCTACAGCATCATGGTCCGGGCGACGCGATAGGTGGACATATTCTTGTAATTGCAACCCTGCCTATGTCACTATCATGCATACAATCTAGAGTGCGGCGTATTTCCTTTTTGTGCAGAGTGAATGCATGCCACTCACCCGTTCGATGCGCCAGTGAGGCTCAGCTATACCATCTTTCAAGACATCGCACAGCTTTTTTCCTATGCTTGTTGCCCGACTGCATGGGAAATTTACTATATTTATTAGTTATGTCGTATTTGCTTTCAGCCTCTTTACACCACCTTCCTAATAAACCTCGATAAAACAATTCATCTTAGTCGTTGCGTAAATAAGAGTTGAGCGCATATGCCTCGTCGGGATGTTACAGAAAAGAATAGCTGCTTAGCAGGTTGCTTATACATATTGTGCTGTTGGTACAGGGGTGGGAAAGTTGGTACTATGTTGGGGTTGGTGTATTGTTGGGCCGAGTGAACATTAGCCTGGCTGATGTATATAGATTTAGCTAAATTAGGTAATTATATAGTTTGAAATTTTCGTCTTTCAAAGCTTGTTGTAATTCACCTAATTGTCAATAGTATTATACAATAGTTTGAAACCTAGGAACGACTTCCACGATTCACACCTAGTTATTGCACCTTTATCACAATCGTATCATTGAAAGATTGTATAGTCACTCCCAGCACTATGACTTCCTCGACTTATGACTTCCTATTAAAAGAACTAGAAGGCAAGATCGCACAACCGCACAGCGACGGCTACGAAGCCTCCTTGAAATCCTACTTCACTGTTCAAGAAACAGAGCTGAGACCGGCCTTTATCATCTTCCCTACTTCGGCTCATGATGTCTCCCGGATCTTGAAGAGCTTGGCCGCTTGCGACACAGGAACTAAAGCCTGTACAAAGGTAGCAGTTCGAGGAGGGGGCCACAGTCCTTTTGCCGGTAGCGCCAATGTTAATGATGGCATCACCATCGATCTAAGAAGTATCAACACAGTTGAAGTAAATGAAACAAGAAGCATTGCTTCCATTGGAGGTGGTGCTATCTGGGGTCATGTGTATGAGAAGCTAGATCCATTGGGTCTATCTGTGCTTGGTGGCCATGTGTATGATGTAGGCGTTGGAGGCTTCACTCTGGGAGGTAAGCATTGAATGAAGCCCTTCCTCTTTTATCGGCGGGGATTGCCCTAGAACTCAGCATTAACATGGTGTACAGGGGGGTTCTCTTCTCTCTCACCGAGATACGGGATGTGCTGTGATATGGTCGAAAACTTTGAGGTGGTTCTTGCCAATGGTGAAATCATCAACGCCAATGCCAATGAAAATTCGGACTTGTGGACTGCCCTTAAAGGAGGTAGCAACAACTTCGGCATCGTGACTCGGTTTGATATGAGAACATTTCAGCAAGGTAAGCAGTGGGCTGGGCTTGTTGTCTATCCCATCACTACTCTTGACGACCACTGGAAGGCACTTGAGAGTATGGGGAATGACTGGGATCCATATGGTTCATTGAAGTTGAGCATAACCTTTTCACCTCAAACGAAATTTACCATCGCTTCAAACTTTGAGTACACAAAGGAAGACAGCGCACCTGATGTCTTCCGAGCTTTCATGGACATCGCACCTCAATATAGAAATACCATGAAGATAACAACCCTGAGCGAAACAGCCAAGGATATCCAAAAGTTGCAGGCCAATGGTGTTCGCCAGATCTTTGCTACGACGTCCTTCTACTATTCTGCTGCACATCTGCAGAATATATACAGTCTCTTCAAGAATGCTGTTGCATCTGTGGAGAACACCAAAGGTATACGCTGGACTCTGACATACTGGCGTATCCATAGCTCAGTTGCAACCAAATCAGCAGCATGTGGCGGTAATTCCACTGGCCTCGATACTTCTGGAGGCTCCCTTGTTCTCTGCGTGTTGACATATTCTTGGGAAGACGCATCGGACGATGAAGCCATGAATGGAGCCGCGAAACTTTTCATCGAAGAGGTCGATAAGCTGAGCAGTGATGCAGGGCTGTTCAATCGCTACAAGTATGTTAACTACTCCGCTGGTTACCAAGACCCAATTAGTGGGTATGGAGATGAGATGAAAGCGAAACTGCAGGAAATAAGCAAGAAGTATGACCCCGAAGGGTTTTTTCAGACGAACGTTCCGGGTGGCTTCAAAATATTCTTGACAACCGGTTAGATGTAAGGGTACGAAATTGGTCGCTCACGTATTACTACTCAGAATTAAAGGAGCTCCATTTAAAGCTCTTTCCTACCTTCTTTAGCTGTTTGGGTTTTCAATCAAATCGTCATCTATCTCACAATCTTTCCCAATCACAAGAGTTGACTCGATAATCCATCTCCACAGAAAACCTTAGACTAAAAGCACCAAGAACGTAGTGTAGAGCTTGTGGGATCGAGCTGGACAGTTACTGATGCTTTCAGGGCAGGCGGTGACTATAGCTGTTCTGGTGGAGAATACTGTTGAAGTGGTATATTCGATCTCTGATGAAATGGTGCTCTGTGTCGGAACGATGATCTGTGATGAGGGGATGCTCTGTGTCGAGACAGTGCCGCTGATTTTAGAAGAGTCCTAACCTCCATACAGAACAATTAATAGTAAGAGCTCAGGCCACATCTCGTCGCACCCCTTAAGCGAGATGCGGTCACCCATTTTAATTCCCATACTAGAACTTCAAAATTTTAGAATTAAATCAACTTATAATATTTATCCTTAAAAATGACAATAGATCCTCGCCCTGGGTCGCCAAATCATGTGCATAAATCTAATGAGCAATGGTCAAGCCCGAAGCGTTCGAGAGTGCTTCAAGCCCGGGCAGATGGGAAATCCTGGAATCAGATCGAGGCCGAATTAGGGGTACCACGATCTAGTGCTAGAAGCATATGTCGCTCCCAACGAGAAAGAAGGAATAGGAAAGGTGTAGGAGGGGTTCCGGCGATGATGTCGGCAAAGGAAGTTCGCAGAGTTATCAGGGAAATCTCAAGAAGTTGGCATAGGCGTAAGATGACTTATACACAGGTGAAAGCAGTGCTAGGGGTTAAAGCATCTGTTCGTACAATCCGTCGGGAGCTTCGCAAACTTGGATACCGCCGGTGTATAGCTTGTCCTAGACCCTTTATCAATAGGATTCAAGCAAAGAAGCGGCTACAGTTTGCAAGACTACACCGGTGGTGGGGTACAAGTGATTATGCTGCCTCTCAGCCAGAAGGGGGTGATTGGCGGAAGGTTTACTGGTCGGATGAAGCTTCCTTTGAGACGGGCAAAAGAGGAAGGATCTGGGTGACTCGCCGGCCTGATGAAAAGCGGTGTTTAAACTGTGTTCAATCGGTGTACCGCTCAGGGAGGGTATCAGTTATGATTTGGGGTATGATCGGTTGGAACTATAAATCACCTCTAGTCTTCCTTGAAAAAAGACCTGGTTGCCGGGGTATTGATTCAACAGCATATAAGGAACAAGTGCTTGAGCCGGTTATATTCCCACTATTTAAAAAGGTTGGGACTGAGTATATCTTCATGGAGGATAGGTCGAAAGTGCATAGTGGGTATGCTCGGGTGGCCCGGTTTGAGCAGGGTATTAGGACTCTTAACTGGCCACCATGCTCCCCTGATTTGAACCCAATTGAGAAGGTCTGGCGCTGGATGAAACATAGGATTAATCAGCTGCCATTTGTACCTACTTCCCTTGAAGAGCTAAAGCGAGAGATTCAGAGGTTGTGGGATGAGATGGATCCGAAGACTTTTCACCCAGAGATCGAAAGGCTAACATGTAAATTAGAAGATGTAATTAAGGTTAAAGGAAGAGCTACTATACACTAATAATATCCTTCAATTTCAAGCAAAAATATTATGTTGTTTATTTTTAATTTAATATTGAAGTAAATGGGTGAAAAATGAGGGGGGTGCGACGAGATGTGGCCTGAGCTCTTATATAATCGCAAATCAGCAAAGTCCTGACACATACGACCATAGATCAAGGAGATTTGGGCATCCCGTCCGCTCTGCCATACACAAGCCTTGAATCGGTGGATTAGTAGTTGGGTGGGTGACCACCAGCGAATCCCCACTGTTGTATGTATTTTTTCTTTTTTTGGTATATGACAAGCAGGTAGGTTGCGTTTCAAACACTCTCGTGGCTTGCTTCCGCAGTTCTCTACCTCTGAAACATGAATTGACCGGACCGTATAAGATCAAGTTTGTGAACTCATCGCTTGGTGATTGATTTCTCCACTCAAAGTTTGGAGATGACTCCAGACAGCCTGTTCTGCAGGTTGACAGTGCTTGGACAGCGTCCAGTATGGGTTGTATTCACTTGGTAAAACCCCCACATTTTCTCGCAATGGATGCTCACTTCTCGTGACGAACGATGACTTCGGTAGCACAATCCTCTGAGTCGATATCATCTCGCCAAGTCGACCCAAGGGAAGCGTTCTAACAGCTCCAACTATCGGCTCGTCCCATGACATCAAACTTCCCTAAACATTCGTGTAACTTGACCAAAATAATACGTCATATTCTCGGTTGCTCAGCAACGCCAATCTCAAGCCACAACACACCTAATTTACGCGTAGCAAAACATTTTCTGTTTTTCTCATCTCGTCGCTCGTGTTAATGTAAGCTGGCCCGCCGGGCGCATTTCCGGGCGGACACTTCGATCAAATGAGAGGAGAGAGATGGGCAAAAAGAAAACTTAAATAGATTGATTATTTTGGCAGTTGTGGTGTAACGATAGGCTTCAGGAACGTGTTTTGGGCTATTCCCGCTTCCTTCCGTATCAATAATATTGTTTATGCGCTGCGTGAGTAAGGACTATTTCTGACCATGTTCATCCAATGGGCGGATGTTTAGGGGAACCGGCATGAACCTCAATAGTTACAGCTGCAGGAAGAAAAAGTAAAATTGACTGGAAGGGAGATCCTGACAGTCCTAGCGGGCGGACCGTTCCTCTGTCATGTAAGTTACTGTATCATGTTATGTGGTGACCGTGGGTGGGCAGTTATTCGAGGGATGAGTGTTGCAGGAGGGGATTGGATGGGATGAGCTGGGCGAAATTGGGAGTGGAGTGGGTACGCGCGAGTTTAATCAATGAATGTTCAGTTCGTCTTAACTTCGTGTCCCTCATCTTGCGGGGCAACAGGAAGGAGATATGTTTGCGTGGTTGCTCCGAAAAGATTGGATGGTTTTGATGCAACAGGCAATGTTTTGAACCAAAAGTTCCACAGCGCTACTCTCGATTTGATTCCGCTGAAGAAGTCTTAGGACGAATAGGAGAATTGTTTGGATAGCCACCTGGACAGCTAGCTAACGCGAGAGCGTTGTTGAACTCGTGATGAAATACTTCGAGATAAGTCCACGCGATTATTGGCCGTCGGCAGGGTTTATCCTCTTTCATGAGCGTCTTTTCCGATGAAATAGCTGAGACCCTGCGGAAAGATGGGATGATGATATGTGGACTTCTAAGTTCCAAGAGGAGGGTCAAAAGGGTCAAGAGGGAAGCTTCAAGACTAGCAAGCATCTAGCTTTTGTATTTCTTTGCCGATGAAGGGGCAGAAAGAGCAGGATAGGCGAACAGCGAACAGCGAACAGACAATAACCAAGACTTTGACAGCTTCATCTCATCTGCCATCCTCCGTACTTAACAGTCGAAAGTAAAACTCTAAACGATATTCACTCAATCGCGTCGTTGCTGCATTACTTCATTGATAAAACATCAATTGATTGATCGTCGGTCAATTGACCGTTATCAATCCTTCGGCAGTTACTCCGTAACCTTACACACTCACATTTATCTCCAAGGACTCGACCACTTATCGCCCTGCAGCTCGGCTACAACAACCTTACGCACTTTTATTTTTTTGGCTCGCTTTTCTGGCTCGTACCTTGGAAAGTAAACACAGCCGTGACCAAGCAGAATTTACCACCTAACCTCTTTTTTCTTCTTGTATCTACCTACCCTTGCGGATTGGCCTGCTTCTGGAGGAGAAGGAAAGAAAGAAACCACGAACCGAAGAGACAGAATCGAAATACACGCAGACTCAGCTTCCGACTTTTATTTGTGTGAATTTGATTGAATGTATCCTAGAAGGAAATCGTGGAGTTGCTGCTAGCGAAGTTCTGCCATTTGTCAACAAAAATTTCAAAGCGTTCGGCGACGTCTTCTTTCTGGAGGTATTTTCGAATCTTCCTTCTCCAGGTCTTGTCTGCGACAGAAGAAACTCCCAGGCTGACTTTTATTGGCTTATCCAGTTCGTTCATGGCTTAATGAGAAATTCCCAATCTTTTCGTTCCTGTTCGAGATACCCCCCATTTGCGAAATCGACCTTCGAGAAATCAGGTAGCAGCGGCTGCCTTATGAGTACATATTGAGTTTGCTATAATCTTCTGCACATAGAACCACAATGGATGATGACGATGGACCACCTCCACCGCCGCCGCCTCATGGCACTCCACCAAAATCTTCGGGTCTGCCGCCTGGAAAGTACGACATATTCATCATACCACCGCATGCGTCGGGAGCAGGGTTTCTGTACCTACCTTCACTACAGCCCAACGTCAACAGTTTCGTAGCGGGATTTGCCTCGGCGCTTTTGCTCGTCGCAGTTGGGACTATGCTGAAGCCGCTTATGGGGAGCATCAGAGGCGGTGGACCGACTACAGTGATATTGATGATTGCGATTGGGTTGGGTGCGTGGGCACTCGGCAGGATGCAAACGAATGGATTTGGATTTAGGTCTGGATTCGGACCCGGATTTGGACCGAGTGGCGGGGGAGGCGGTGTGCCTCCCAATAGTGGAGCCAATTCTGGGGCGCACAATGCGTATTCCGGTGGATCTACACCAGGTGGTGATGGCCAGCGAACATCTGGTTTCGGAACAGGGTCAGGGCCTACACCTGGCGCTGGAGGCCCACCTCCCCGACCACAACACGGAGCAGGTACAAGACAAAGGGCTGGGTCGACTTGGGAACAAGAAGATCCTCCTTCTCCTGGTACAGGTCCAAGTTCAGCAGGTCCAAACCCCAATACGAATAATCAATCGCACGCCAACGCAAATGCCAACACAAACGCCAACGCAAACACCGACTCCAACACCGACTCCAACGCCCACTCCAACACCAACTCAAACACCAACTCAAACGCCAACACGGACGCGAATGCTGCTAAGACTGCTTGGGAGAAGGCTAGGGAAGACATAAGGAGAAAAGAAGAAGAGAAGAAAAAGCAGGAAGCCGACAAAAAGCGAAAAGAAGATTTGGAGAGAAGGCTCAGGGAGTTACGTGAAAAAGAAGCGCGGGAACGGGAAGCTCGAGAGAAGCGGCAGCGAGAGGAGGAAGCACGAATACGAGAAGCTCGGGAACAAGCACGAAGGGAAGAGGAAGCCAGACAGAAAGCAGAGGAAGCAAGAATAAGAGAGGCTCGGGAACAGGCTCGACGAGAGGAAGAAGTTCGGCAGAAAGCGACGGAAGCACGAATAAGAGAAGCTCGGGAACAGGCTCGACGAGAGGAGGAAGTTCGGCAGAGAGCGGCAGACGCACGAATACGAGAAGCTAGGGAACAAGCGCGGCGAGAGGAGGAATCTAGGCAGATCCTGGAGGAAGCTAAGCGGAAAGCAGAGCAAGAACGGAGGGAGAAAGAGGAGGAAGCCAGAAGGGAAGCTGCGAGATTGGAAGAAGACAGGCGACGACAGGAAATCCAAGGTAAACTAGAAGCAGCAAGGTTAGAAGCAGCAAGGTTGGAGGCTGCGAGATTGGAAGCAGCAAGGTTGGAAGAAGAAGAGCGAAGACGGGCCGTCAAAGCGAAACTAGAAGAAGCGAGGTTAGGAGCAGCAAGGTTGGAAGCAGCCAGGTTGGAAGAAGAAAGACAGGGACGAGAAGCCCAAGCCAAAGTAGAAGCGGAAGCAAGAGCAAAAGCGGCAAGAGAGAAAGCGGAATCCGAAGCAAAAGCTGCAAGAGAAAAGGCTGAAGCGGAAGCCATGGCCGCCAAAGTGAAAGCGGAAGCAGAGGCTAAAGCAAAGGCGGAAAGGTCCAAAGCCTGGGAGGAGGCTAAAGCTGCAGCGAAGGCAAAGGTGGCAGCGGAGAGGGCAGCACGGGAGAAGGCGGCACGAGAAAAGGCAGAACTCGAAAAGGCTGCGGCAGAACAAAAGAGGGGAGGTACTTATGCCTTTTCTGCCGTTGGAGAAAAAACAAGTATATGGCCAAATGGAAAGCCACCGTCCGCGACACCACGATCGAGCGCTGGCTCAACAACAAGCCAGACAAAGCCCTCACCAACAACCCAAGCCAAATCCCCACCACCACAGCCACCCTCGCCAACCAAGAAAGCTCCTACTCCGACAACAAGAACTTATGGGGTTACCGAGAACGATCCCAAGTCGCCCACCGACAAGATACCAAGACCAGCACGGAAAAAGTCGGTTGGCTCGATGTATTCCGACTCATCTTACGCCGCATCGCAATCAACAAGCAAAACTACGCCTCCACCATCGACACGAAGTGCCTATAGCACCAAGGATCCCGATAAGATCGTTATCAAAGCTGTCTATGCTTTTAACAATGCATTTCACAAAACGCCCACTTCTCAACTGATTTCTGGTACCGGTTCGGTTACAGATGGATTGATCCTAAGAATCACGACAGAAGGTCTCTTCATAGATGATGATGTGCGAGGCGTCCCCCAACGTGAGTGGGACGTCAAGGCATGGACAATGAAACTTGTAGAGGTATGGTGTCCTAACTTTCGCCAAGCTGCGCGTGCTACCCCGAATTCGTCTGCTGCTCATAAGAATCCTGTCCGACGACTTTGGGGCCTTGACAAAGAATTGGCTGCATCAGAGGAAGAGAAAGATGCTCTTCTAGTTAGCATGCTCCAACTTTGTCGAGAGAACTGCCGCACACGTTCTACTTCTACTACCTCTGCTACGTCGTCTGTGTATTCTGCCAGTTCCTATGCTTCATCGGATGCGCGGTCTTCCGTCTCTTCTGATTACGCTTCTTCTGTTGGCTCGTCTCATTCGCCTTCTGAAACGCAGGATCGTGGCAGTAAGGGAAGAACTAACAAAAATGCACAGACGGGCGAATCTAAAAATGCTGGCTTGCATCTTCTGAGAGCAAGTATCAGGGATCAGGAAGGGAGGAAGTATGTTTTCGTCATTGCGGAATCGGAAAGTTGGAAAGTGGCATTGGGTTTGCAGAGGTTGAGAAGAGGTACGCAGGTCAGATCTTTGGGTGTGAGTGGTATGAGTGCAATTGATTCGAGAACAACGTTGGATAATTTGGGATGGTTGGGATAATCATATCAAGGTATTTGAGTTGGGACTATTCTACGCGGATGTGGAATGTTACAAGGAATGTGGTTAGGTCTTTTTCTTCCCCAGTTATGATTGTGGTTTTTCATTAAAGTCTAGCATTTACATCCGACATCAGCATCAGCGACGGAGTTTTTGTACTTCCCTCTTCTTCCGAATGGACAATACCTTCATCATGATAGGCGTTGAGATGGATGATTTCCTGTCTTTCTTTTGTCAAGTTGTTAGTGTGTGGTGTAAGTCCATTTTTGTGGCGACTTTTGTCATTAGATGATGATCGAGGGTACCAGTACCTAGTGTTTGGTTTATTAGATTTGATTGTTTAATGTTGGATATACAACGATGTGTCACTCCTTCGCTGAGGATGAATGGATAGGCGGCTGTAGATTGATAGATAGATAGATACAGATGTCAGATACCTAGTAATCACGAGATACCATGGCAATTTCGATGAGTATCATCAGAGACATCGTGTTTTAGGCAGAGCCAGCTTGCTCATTTGTCATTCTAATAGTCATTCATTCCTTCACGATAGGTAGAGTCATCGACTCCCAACCAAGTCATACTATCTACTGTGCTCGTCTATGCTAGAGTCATCCCAATCTCCACCCACTAGGTACCTATACTTACGTGCTCTCTGACACCTCGCTGAACTGACGACTCCATCTTCTGCCTTCGGTAAAGGTGCAAGCTCGTCGGCCCGTTTCTGTCTGTACTGGATAGTGCAGGCTAGCTCTTCTTCGGCACAGCACGTGTGTAGTCTTCTCGAATATAACTTCTACTTCGGGTAGCTCTCTCCGATTGAGGATCTGGGGAAATACGAGGTCTAGCTTCTGCCTACGGTAGACTAGAGATCTGGGTCAAGAATCCGGCGTGTTGGTGATGAGGCGGAGTTTCGGGCTATGATTTTACTAACTTAGTGTATGGAACTTGAAGAGACACTGTGGTTTATCCCGTTCGTTCGGGTGACGGGTACTTCTTCTATGCGTCACACTAGAACCCAATCCGACTTCGCCACACCACCACAAGCTGCATCAGCCACAACTGTACGACATCCGAATCCGAGGCTGCCAATCTCCTCCTTTCTGCATACCACAACTAGAAATCTTGATTCTAAATCTCTTCTCCGTCGGACACCCATCCGTGGCATAGCACCGGAGCATAAACAATTTTACCGACTGACTGGTCGTGATTTGGGCTGCAGTCTTCTCAGGGTTGATCCTTGTCGATTGGCATGACATAGGCATCGCCACAGTCAATGAGTCACTGCACTCCATGTGGATTTTTACCGACAGGCAGGATAGGCCTCCTCCCCTCGTCGTACCACGGCGTGGTCGGGTCGGGATTGGATGATTTGGGTGTATAAGCACATGATTACTTTTTTTCTTGAAGATACTATGGAGTCGGTCTTTCGAGTCATATTGCGAGACCGGAAATGGGATGACTCCAGGGGGGATGTTGTCCGGAAGCTTGGGTTTGTATTTGATCTATATAAGGAGAAGGTTGATGGGTGGTCTGTATTTTGGTCTCTTGTTTCTTTAATCCTTTTGGGTTAACTTTTCCTTTTCTATACTCTCTCTCTCTCTCCAACTTTGGTTTTTGGATACACATTTATCAATTGTGGAGAGTTCCATGAACGCACAACCTACCACCACCACTACATCAACTCCGACAATGGCCACAGCAACAACGGCCCTCCCCTTCTCCTCCCTCATCCCCGCCCCCCATCACCGCAAAAACCGCCGCAGAGAACGCCCCGGTTCTCGCGCCCGGCGCTCGCTCTCCCGCAAAGAATCTCTACAATCCGAACTCTCAGAAGGACTCCTCGAAGCCCGCGACGCCACTTTGCGTCTACCGTCTGATAATCAGCACCACCATCCAGGTGTGCAGATCGCGCTGATGAACCGAAGTCGGCCGAGTCCAGTCTTGAGGCAGAATTGGGAGCAGAGTGCTGCGAGGTGGAGGGCGAGGGAGATGGAGGAGAAGATTGCGGAGATGGTGAGGGAGCAGAGGAGGATGTTTGGGGGGGAGGAAGATGCGGGTTCCGGGGAGGATATCGATGGGGTAGGTGAGGAGATGGATCTTTGTCCAGCGATGTTGGAGGTGGTGTTGAGGCTTTGGGGGGATGTGGATTATGCGGATCCTTAGGGCTGGGTGCTAGGTTTATTGGGATAATCTTTTTTTTGATATGTGGTTTTTCCTTCTTGGTTGGTTGGTTTTTCGTTCTTGTTGGGGAGTGGGGCTTATGGGCGGAGTTATGTGTGTGCTTGAGGAAAGCGACGGTGAAGCTTACGCATCTCTACCTCACAGGCGTCACATCGCATAAGTATTCTCCATGAGGAAACCTGCCTCGACTCATCAGTCAATCTCCAACTCAAGTCCACACCACTTCTCGACTCTCACACATCATCAAATAAACCCGAGTACACCACCAAACCCCCCAAACTTCGGCGCACCGAAAACGCGCGCAAGGAATCAACGTGGCAGGACATGGAGCTGCAGCTCTCGCTCTACCTCTCGCTATCTTCCTTAACGGATGATAAAGAGATCTCGAGGTTTATGGACGATAGATCTACTACTGTTCCTCTTACTACTACCACTGCCATGGAACCAACAAGCGAAGAGACGATTCAACATCAAAATCTCTCAACTACGGACACCGACACTAATGCAGATATCATCCCTTCAGACACGGATTTGAAACCAGCTGATGATACCGTGCTGTCTTCACCTATCCCCACCTCACCAGATGAATCCGCACCCGCACCTTCCGTGAAATCTAATCATATACCGCGGGACTCGCATGCACTTTCCACTTCCACGGATTCACCATCATCAACCTTATCATTCGCAGATGAATGGACATTTCTCTACACCGACACCAACACCGACACCCATCCACATACACAACACCCAACCAACGCAAAGATAAACAACCACACTGAAGCCGGCACACATTCTGATAACCGAACACAACCACATCTACAACCACAATCCCCACTCCCCCTCTCACCATTCTCAGAAACAGAAACTTGGATACTGGTTGAGTGACGACCCTGTAGTAGATCTCTCTTCTTTATTTTCTTCTTTTATTCTGCCTCTCTGTTTAGAAAGAGGAATTAGACGGGAAAGTGGAAGAAGAAAAATGAAGAAGGAAAAAGGAAAATGGAAAGGAAAAAAGAAATGAAAAACGAAGATATCGAGAATACATCCCCGAGAACCGCGAGAGCGAGAGGGGCGATATCTTCTTAAAATGAAAAAGGAAGAACGAGGAGGAGGGGAAGAAAACAGAAGAAAAAGAAGAAGGGAGATCCGGTCCTCTATAGCTTGGCTTTTCTAAGGGTTTCTGAGAATGAGCGGTTGGGATAGGGATAGACAGGGGTGGGAGTAGGTGTTGTTGGTGAGGGTATCGACAAAATGTGTTGATTGTCAGATGGGTGGGAGTTTGGGTTTGTGTTCTGGGTCATGCTGATTGCTGTGGATGGATGGATGAATTGGTACGAATCGGTCGGTCGGTCGTTGGAGATGTGCACGCACCAAAGACTTAGACAGCTGTGTGCTCGCGATCTCTTCATTTTTCTTCTTCTTTCCTCTTCTTCTCGTCCATCCCATCTCATCTTGGAGAGGGAAATGGAGTTGGAAAAGGAACCTTGTTAAAAAGGAGAGGAGATCGTTAAGGAGCTCGCTATTCAAGGCTTTAAAAAAGGGGGGGTTACTGCGTGTTTGTGCTTCTGAGTGGGATCTTTTTATTTATTATTTATTCTTCTTCTAAGGGGCTGTTATTCTTTATTTTGTTTGCGCTTTTATATATATTCATTTACTGAGCTGGTCTGGTTAGATAGCGTACCACCTGATGCCAATTTACTACTTTGTTTTCCCGGGAACCTTTGATATTTTCTCTCTCTCTGATGGTATGTGTAATGAATGGTATGATGTGATGTGATTGATAGTAAGAGGAATATAGAAATAAATGAGCGTGAAACATAGCAAAAAAGTATCGAGATCCGTCCGTCTATAAGCTCAGCAGCGACTAATCAACTGAAAGTAGTATATCACTATACATGTAACTTATCAACTCCTATCACTCGAGCAAATATCCATACAGGGGGACGGACCTACCTATCTACCTACCTCCCTATGTAGCGCTTAATCTCCCCCCCCCCCCCCAATGACCCCAATCCCCTCAGCCCCCTCAGCCCCATCTCTCACCTCCCTCATCCATCTATGCGCCTCCCCCCCCTCCATCCTTTTCTTCACACCATCAAGCAGATAGGGTAGATACAGAAGCCTCACCGCACTCAACTCCCACCTCCACCCTAAGCCTCACTCATACTGTCCATAGCACCGTAGACTAACTAGCTAGCTCTTTCACTCACCTCTCCACTGCACCTAAAATTCGTCACCTAAACCCGTCACCCTAAATCATCACCACAAAATCACCATCAAAGCAGTAGCAACAATCGATCAATCAATCATGAAACCAAGATCTTGGGTATAATGCAGTCTATATTTCTCTCTGTCTGTTCATCTGTCTGTAATCTCCTCCTCCATCATCTTCATCTTCATTTTCCCACCGCATCCATCCACCATTCATCCCAAAAGCACTTTCCAAATCAGACAACAACCAACCACATAAAGCACACACATATACTAAGAAACACCGAAAATTTTCTGATTGTACACAAGGAGAATTGCACTCCTTCCCTTCCTTCATCCTCCCATCCCTAACCCTAACACTCCGCCCGATTTTTTAGATCAAGTATCAAAAACCTGCCACCCAAAGAGAGAAAAAAACCCAGCTACAAGAACCAGGTGCTCGACCTATCTTGCCCCATCATCTAAGATAGAGAGCACACTGATCGTAAAAAATCAGTCCAGCCTAACCTAACCCAACAAACATACATATATCCACACGCACACACATTTCCATAAAGAACTCCACACCAAGATCAAGAACATTGATCTCGAAAAGTGTTGTTTTCTGGCCTTTGCCACCGCGTCCCAAGTTCCAAGGTATAGACATTCCCATTTTCCCCAGAGTCCAAACCCTGCCCACAGACAGGAAGTACCTTTTTGTTCTTCGTAAAAGAAAATAATCCATCATGACGATCATCAATCCCGAATCAAAGACAGAAAAGGGGCCGTAGCGCCTAGAGAAACCATAAAAAATATAACTAAAAGATGATAATAGGAAAGCAGCCCTATGAACATAGGTTGCAGCGAGCCAGCAACGATGTCTAACGTACAATAGAATTCGCAAGGCTATGCAGTAAAGGAAACGAAAGTGAAAAAAAATCCGAAGAAGACTAAAAAGGTCATATACAAGGTGGGTGTGAGGTATAGAATGTGTCAAAAGCGACTAAGTGGTGAAGATCCGAGGTCGAAAAAAAGGCTTATTTCATGGCGTCGTAGATGCGGAGTTTGAATTGAACTCTATATTTGTTGCTGCATGAGTTGCTGTGTGTTGATAAGCTGACTGGGGGCAGCCATACCAGAACCAACCATTCCCATAGACATGTTCGGCATTCCACCGAAATTCGAAGTCATGTTTTGAGGAAGGTAGCCATTTTCGGAATTGGGAGAAGCATCTTCGAGGGGTCCAAGGTGATCTTCACCCTCGTATTCTTCTTCTTCACCACTGTAGCTGCCATAGGCACCTTCTGATCCGTCACCACGGTCATGTGTGCGGCGATGTCTAGAAATTAAAGTTAGTATATGACCGAAAATTGTCGAGTTGACACAATTTGCTGAGTGTGTTGTGTGCTTTGCTGAATTCATGTTGTGTGGGGATTGTAAATCAAAAAAATGTATAACATACTGTGCTAGGTTGTCGGAGCGGGAGAATGCTTTGCTACAATGTGGGCAGATGTAGGGTCTCTCTTGTGTATGTGTTCTCACATGTCTAGGAGGAGGGGTTAAGTCAGCGGCCTGATCTACTACAGCCGGACAAATAAAATTATATGACAAAGAAAAGTAGAAACATACCGTTTGAGATGTTCTAAACGCTTGAACAAACGACCGCAAGTGGGGATTGGGCAGGAGTGAGACTTTTGTGGGTAAGGGCCAAGTTCCATCATTGTGGCACTTCGTGCTCTTCGGACTACTCCACTAGGTCCTTGCATGTGTCGTCGTTGAGGGGAATGATCAAGTGGACTATCACCTGAAAGATCGTCATTGTTCAACTGGAAATCAGTTTGCTGCAAAGACAATGGGTTCATGTGAGGGCTGTCCTCGACAGTTGAGAGAGGGGTGCCATGTCTGGAGAGTTCAAGGAGATCCTTGTGATGTTGCGATATCTGGTTGATCTGGTTGCTGTAGGTAAGTCCAGGTGGGGAGTTGTCACCAGACTCATCACCTTCAGCCACAGGCCCGACAGATGTAGAGATCGATCTTCTCAAATCTGAAGGTCGGTGAGCTTGATGAGCGTGTTGTCCAGCAGCTGTAGCAGCCGCCACAATTGAGGCAACTCCAGGAGGAATGGAAGAGCGGCGTCTTCTCTGCTTGTAGGTTGGTGATCCTTCAATAACAGAGTAGACGTTGTTTGATGGGTATCCTCTGGCGGCATGCGAGAATTGAGGTCCGGACAAGTTTGACGGAGGCAACTGCATCATTGTGTGGAGACCATTGACACCACCCATGTGGTCTGGAATAGCCGTGTAAAGACCAGTCTCTTCATTGGCAATGTATGCTGGTTCAGCACCCATGCCCAAAGCTTGTTGAGGAGGGGTGATAGGTTCAAACGAGATGCCACGAGCGCTGTAATCTTCGTAGTGCGATGAGACAAATGATGGTGCAGGAGAGTATTCCAATCCATACGCGGGCATGGAAGCGTGTCGCTGGTGTGTTTGTGAGATCGGCACACCATTTTGATTGTATTGAACGCGTCCGAAATCAGGTTCCCTCTTGACAACATGCTGTTGTTGCATTTGTGGTTGTTGCATGGTCATTTGTTGGTAAGCGGCCATTTGGTTCATTTCTTCTGGCATGGCCATTGCTTGTGGGATCATTTGCGGAGGAGGCATGGAGTCCATTGCTCGCATCACTGGGGATGTCGACTGAGATTGCGATTGAGAGTATGATGGTTGCTGAGCGGAGAAGGATGAGGAGTTCGCTTGTTGGGCCTTGGTGAGTTGCTCGAATAACGATTGCGACGAGTCGAATTCGAAAGACAGCGCTGGCTCATTGACAGCCACGGTCGTTGCCTCCTGTCCCATCTTCTCCCTCTTCAGGTCGCGCTCAAGCGCATCGAGGAAAAGTCTGTCGTGTGGGACACTATACCAGTAGAAAACCTTCTGCTTCTTTTGTGTTCGAATGCAGTTGTTCTTGTACAGGAAGTCAAGGAAACCACTCTTTGGCTCTTCGAGTGAGGCATCGGTGCCAGATTTCAAGTTTCGCAGATCCGAGAAGATACCTTCTTCAAATTTCTTCGAGTTCTTAACCGGGCGACCGAAGGCTTGGAATCGAAACGACAGACATCTTACGATATCTGTGCCGGAGATGTGAAAGAGGTTATTCCTACACCATTGTTAGAATCGCCGCAGAACATATTCAATATTGCGCGTAGCCATACCATAATACACAAGAGACATATTCGCCTGTTGGTAAAAGGAATCGTCGAATGTATTGGTCGGGTGTCCAGTCAACGGGAGCAGATATTAAAAAGTATTTTACTAAAGCGAGGGTCAGCAATGCTAAATAAAAAGGTGTTGGTGGTATCAGTTGTACTTACAGTTGTCAACTTGTTGGAGGGCTACTTGAGCATCTTGAGGAAGACTTTGTTGTGCTTCACTGCTCAGCATGAAGGTTTCTGGTTTTTGCGGAGGAGCCATCGTCGCATGATGTTGGGAATACATCATATGCGCCATTCAATTGAGTCGAAACAACGACCCGAGAACAGCAGGATAGGGTATCGAATGAATCAGCGACAGATCGAAACAAAATGTCAGAGGCCGTAAGGCTGAGTAGCAGAAAGTGTGTCGAAGTATGGGACGTATTGATTAATGTTGAGGGGTAATCTGAAAACCGGCGACGTCGATGAAGCAGTAGTGTGGCCTTGGAAGGTTGGAAGTAGAATTGACGGAAGAAGCGAGTGTCGGACAGTCCTACGGGGAGGATATCTCTACGTGAAGGGTTTGATGTTTTGGTAAGGAGGGCCTGCTCCGATCAGATATACCAAATGGAAACAGTTGACGTCCGAAGGGGGTGGTTCGAGGCCAGCTAGAACTCAACTACACTTGGGTTCGAAAAATTCCAAAGATCGAAAACGACGAGCGGACGGGGAGGAAGAAGTAATAAAATAAAAGAGCTGCTGGAGCAAGGCCGTCTAGGTCGCGGGATACAAATTAAAGATGGGGAATAAAAGAGACGAAATAGAATTCCGAGCGACGACAAGGAAGTAGTAAGTAGTGGATGGGTATGTGGGTGGGTGTGGGTGTGGGTTGTAAGGAAAGAGTAGAGTAGTAAAGTAGTAGAGAAGTCGAAGTGTTTCAGCTCAGAGGTGAGAGAAAAGTAGTGTAGGAATTGGTCTCTAAAATTGGGGGGAGTGGGTGTGGGAGGAGTGGGCGTGGGCGTGGGTGGGCGTGTGGGCGGGAAATTCGTTTGGTTCGGTCGGCTGAAATGGGAGAAGAGAAAAAAGGTACGCTCGGATGAAAACAGAGAGCACCAGCATCCAGCACACAGACACACGGGTGCGGTCGAAAAGAGAAGAAGCAGCGATGCTTTGGGAATATGGATTCCGAGAGGGTAACGGGAGCGACCTGCGACAACAACGAGAGAGATGTAAGAGAAGATGGGGATTGTGAATCGAGTTTGAGATGGAGATGGGAGAAGAAAGCAGGCACGGGAGGGGGGTTGGTTTAAGATGAAGATTGGTAGTGAATGGTCGTTTGAGAAAGCCGGTCTGCTTCGGCTGCGGTTGACTAGGGCCCTACGGTGGTCGGCTTCGTCGCTTTTTCCGCTTTGGGTCGCTTTGGGTAAAGAAATGTAGCCAAGGAAGGACGTTGTTGGATGAGAAAAGAGGGAAGGGGAGGGGGGAGGGGAGGGGAGAGCAGGGAAGGGTGGATAGATGCGCGTGTGTAGATGGTGGTGGTGGGTGGGTGGAGGGTGGTAGCTGGTGCACTGGTGGCCGTGGGCGATGGGCGATGGGCGATTGTACCTTCGTAGATTTCCTAGGTAGCGCGACTGGGTTGTCTTTCCTGCTGCTAGCTTCTTTCCTGACTAGACAGACTCATGAATAGCCAGCACTCTAGGATCAATCGCTGTCTTTTTGCTTTGGCTCTTTCCTCTGCTGTGCTCTGCTCTCCTCTGCTCGGCTCTCTTCAAGGTTCTTGTTGCTTTTGCTGGGGTGGTGCGCTGTGGGTACCTTGCTGATATAGAATGGTATGGTAAGGGTAAGGTATGTCAGAAAATGCTCCAGGATTACCTGCTGCAAGTGTCTTTTTCTCCTTCCCTCTTCCAGCTTTCTTTCCTCGATTCTTCCTTGCTGGTTGGACGATGGATGGGGGATGGTGGATGGTGGTGCGTGCTTTTCCAAAATAGCTCTCCCTCCTGCACGCACAATGCACGAAGTATGGTAGCCACGGTAGCTTATGGTTATGTACGAAGTATGTACCAGTATGTACTCCGTAATCCGTAATCCGTAATCCGTACTTAGAAGCAGCACGCACAAGCAAGATCTCCCTCTTCTCTGGCACGCACACACACTCGCTCGCACCGGTTCTTTTCTTAGCCCCTTGAAAGAAATAATGGGCCGCCGAAAGGTACGGCACAGGACGGTGCAAGTGACCAAAAATTGGGTGGAGAATAACAACAAACAAGGGGGGTAAAAGAGCGAACAAGCACCAAGCACCCAGCACCAAGCAACTCCGAAGGGAAATACTCGTGCGTTGAGTCGAATCGTGCGTGCTGCTGTTACTTTTTTAGGATCTCGCCGCTTCGAGCTTCTTGATTTCTTGAACCAGGGCCTTGAATCGTACTTGTAAAACGTTGTTGAACGGTTGGGGGAATGGTCAGGCCACAAAAGGTTGTTTGGACAGAGCAGGGTATATACCAGGCAGGACGGATTACTTCTTCATCTTCGTCTCCTTCTAAGTTCTAACCTTAAGTTACTTTCTCTTCCTTTGCCTTTCCTTCGACCCGGAAAAGAGATGAAGTGAATCGTTCGTTCCTCTCCCTAACACCCAAACGGCTGTAAGAAGCGAGAGCGAATCGCAAAGTGGATGTTCTTTTCCTTCTAGTCTTCTAGAGCACCGCGTACAGACATACTAGACTACGAGAGCGAAAGACTATTGTTCGCTGTGGCCTTAACGTTATTGAAAATGATTCCGAGATGTTCCCCTGAGACATCACAGATAACCGAATGGATGCGCATTCTTGTTGAGGTAATATGTCTTCGATTTCTGCTCGGATTAGGCATAGATGAGCAATAGAATATATCCGAGGAGGTCTGAATTCGGTTTAATGCTGTCCTAGTTTCGATTATTTCCCTCTCGTGCGTCGACGTTATTCTTGGACGATGAGATGGCATTAGATTATTCATGCCACAAAGCGGCACCGACTACTTTCGTCCAGCGTTATGTACTTGCTGCACAATGCGAGCCATTCAACATGCCGAATTCCACAATATAACCGCTAGGGCATCGTTGTTTGGTTATTGGGCAGATTCATTACAGCGGCAGCCAGTATAATAATAACCACCATAGGTTGCGCGCCTTTATGCCTGTATGGTTGGTATTTTTCTCTAGCCAGCTGTAAAGAAGTCATCTGTTGTTGATGTTTGGATACTTCTTAACCAATACTTGCCCTTCTGTAATACAATCTACCCGCCGGCTGCGTCCTGTGAAGCCCGCAAGTAGTAGCCAACACCACACATACCAGCGCATCGTATCGCATCGATTGCTATTTTGTTTCTCTCGCTCTTTTCCGGAGAACATGCAGCAAAGCCCGATACGATGCGATGCTTGCCGCCCATAACCTAATTGCACACACCAGATTCAGATACTGACCGGTACAACACAATACCGTCGATCCATCTTGAGCTTAGCGGCGGTACTTCCGTGCAGGACATGTCTTTCCCTTTCGAAATCCCCCTGTCGGTCGTGTCAAGCAGAATGGCACATTATCACCTCTCCCTCCGTTCAGGGCCTGCATGTTTGAGAAAAGATACGCTACTACGCCAACCAAGGGATATGACCGCACGCGGCGCACGCTGCTCCTGGCGCTTGTTTCTAGTTCTTCCCTTACCTACCGTACCATTGCATCAGCATCCCTCCTCGCGCCTCTCTTTTCCCATCATCAGCCATGCATGCACGTCTGTATTTCGTGCGAGAGAGCACTGTACAGTAAGAGCGAGGTGTGAACAGGAGCGAGGCAAAGCACAAGCGAATGATACTTGCCTCTTTAATGGAGAGCTATGTCACCACACCCGTTCCCTCTCCCCCCCGATCGGTCAGCTTGAGCTTTCCCTCCGTTCCTCTGCGCTCGTTCGAACAGACAGACCGAAGGGAGACAGAAAGAAAGAGGAGATTAAACAGAGTTTGTGTTTCAGGGTATTCAGGCTAGTGCTAGGTGGGGCTGCTTACCTAGCTGATCAGCGAACTCTAGAACTTAAGATCAACATTAAGCAAAACAATATTATCACCATCATTATCATATCCGACAACGATAACGCTTTCTTCCAATAATAAGTACGAGATTCGAAACATATTCCCTCGGAGTCTGTTTCTCATTGCACAGAAGGTCGTTCGTTCCTTCGTTTCTTCCTTCTGCTTTGGCTCCCTTCTTACGGTATTCTATCTCTCCCAAATGTCTTGCTTAGGGGTTCACATGATTATGTCAACCAGCAAATGCAGGCAGCAACTCTCATGCCACTTTGGACCCGGTCCTCTTCCCCATTCGACATGTAATTTCCGCATAACCTTGCGCACTGCATCACACTACAGCATTCACCCACCGGTAAAAAAGCCGATTTTGTGGTTCCTCCCTATGCAAATTGCTCTGCGCTCGGAAGAACATGTCTGATTAAGTGATGACGATTGTGCAAAAGACGCAGGCACGCCGTAATAACTCTCCTGTACGCAGGGGGGCCGTGGAGGCCGTACCTACATTAGTGTGCAAGTGGTACCAAATGTTGAAGATCCCAGTTCCAAACGGATGTGTGTTTTTCCCTGAACTGCACCAAAGGGGCTAGTGCTACCGCTTGGGGACTCGGAGTGTGGAAACGGGGAAGGTCGAAGAGGGGAGAAGGAGAATTTTCTATTCTTGAACTTGGGAGCTAACGGCTTGGGAGGCAGGCAAGAACGACCTTTTTGTGGGTGAGGGAGGGAAGAAGGGACAGCAAAAGGTGGAGTATGACAGGGCATCGCGGACGGCAGTATTTTTCATGAATAGAGACAAAAAGAAGATTCACAGTCACAGTCAGTAGTTAGATATCAAAGCGTAGATGATCCCGTCAGTGCAAGAAGGCGAGAACTATGCTAAGAAGACTCATGCGATGGTGATGGACGGCTGATCGATGAGTAATGAGAAGGCGAAAATGTCCTCACTCATTTCGAAGCCGCAGATAGGTTCGACCTAGGACTTCTCACTGATAGCAAAGTGCCGTCACAGCGGAGTCCTAGTCATCGAAGCCGTTTCTGCCAGCGGCCGAGAGCGTAGAAAGAACAAAGCTTCGAGAACGAACGTAAATGCCTCTGCGTACGAGCGGGCGCGACCTGAGCGTTCCCTCCCTGGGCAATGGTTGAAACAAGAGTATACTTACTCGTTCAACTAGCCAGACCATGGTCTCCCAGGATGGGGGAAGCTGGCGCTCCGCGGAAGTTCGATACCAGCAAGTATTTGATTTCGGTCCAAGTACCCAGGGTGCAATGTGATGTGACATCGACGCCAAAAATGGGCACTCTTGCCCGCGAGTCAACCGTCGCCCCCGTCGAGTCCCACTACCTACATGCAGCGTGCATGTCCGTCCTAGGCCAAGTGGTACCCGAAGGAGGGGGTGCATCTCTTAACATGAAACGACGCTGAGGGGATCTCGGCTTGCTTCAGAAATGCAGGTACGCTTATTCGTGACGACCTTGCGTGCCGTTGACGATTGCAACGCAGTAAATGGCCGCCTCGATTTCGCCCCCTCGAAACTTGTCTGCTTTCGCGGCCTTGCTTCATCATTCATGACCATTCGGATGGAAGGAAGGTAGCGCCATAAACATGTTCATCACAAGCATTGCCAGATTCATGCAACGAGCCGGGCTGGACGGACTAACTAGTCGGCTCCTGCTTTTTTCTTTGGCTTTGCTTGCGACGGGATGCCATTGTTATTTCCATCCTGCTTGTGATTTTGGGTTGCATTTCGGGCTAGATAACGATTCAGCGGCGCAGGATTTCGATTCATGGTCGACATCTATTTCTCACGTTTTTAGTGATGATCAGAATGGTGATCTTTGGGCTCCGATGATGCTATGTGAACGCTGTGGCGGTCCTGAGTTAAACCTTCTCGACCTTCCCGATGAGCAAGCAGTAATGCTATCCATTAATCATCGTTGCAATAGCGGCATTAATGAGATTGGACCCTTCCATTCTCTCTCCAATCAACTGCTATGCATTGAAGTAGCCACAAAATAGTACATACAGGATGTACCTTGTCATGAGTACCTACCTGCCTATGCATAGTTAACTCCACAATCCCAAAAATCCTACGACTCACTCCTCACGTACGTGCACAACTCGCACAGAATGTCCCAATAAGCAAATCTTACCACAACCAAAGTTCAAAGTCAGCAATAACCAGCACTCGCACCGTTGTCAGATCGGCTCCTCGGCAGGATTCCTCGTATCTCAAATCTGTTCCTGCGTATACCTCTATCTGGCCAGCCACCAAGAATGGAATGGAATCCCCTCCCTCCCAGCTTCGGGGAAGCTTTCAAGCTTAAGCCTGGAGCTGCGTACCTGTTTGATCGTCATTGTGAAACACCTTTGCACGAAATATGCCCGATGCGGCCAGGTCTGGCCATGGTGATATGATGGGCCCCGTTCTCAACGTTCCCCAAGGGCCGGGCGTGCTTGGCCGTTCGCCACAAATACGCCGATATGGACTATGATGATGTTTCTCTCAAGCCTCAATCCTAGATGAAAGTCACCCTGCCTTGTCTGCTCTGGACCTTTCTTCTTCTTTTCACCCAAATCGACAAAGCGGTGTGATATCAAGAGCAACCCCGACCGCATAATCTTCCTCTGCCGTCGTATATTAAAATTAATATTAATATAAAGGTTAAGATAAGATTTTCGGCGAAAAAAATAAAAAAACAAGAGATCATCAACACTGTAGCCCCTTTTAAGCTTCCTTACCAATGCTTTTTTCTTTTCTTCCCACATTATTTCGCAATGAATTTTCCGAGATTTTCTTTTGGTGTACTGCAGGAAATGGAAATCTAACCTGGCCTACCTGCGTAGTCAAATAAGCGCGCTCTGGGGAAGGTGTTGATTTGGGCGACTCTTCGTGTCCATTCGTTCTTTGGCAATATGAACCCGAGCGTTTACTTACATGACTTACATGACCTTACTTGTAGATAGTATCTGGTAACGCCTTCCTACTGGCCACTCTGTGCGACGTCCCATGCAGTGATCCCGAAAATAGAGGTTTAGTATAGCACCAATCCATGGTTCTCCAACCGGGGAGATGATGTTACCAACTTAACAGTTCACTGATAGCTACTAAAGTACGTACCCATCTTTCTCCCGCTCTCTCGCTGCCAAAACACAAACTCTATTCCCAAATACCGAGCGCGTCGCCGAATCCATTGGACGGCCCAAATCCGACAAAAACGAAATTTCTGATACAGCGCACTAGAACAAGGTTCACACTCGCGTGAAACATGGTGATGCGCGCGTCGCTATTGGTCGAGAGGTCCGGCTGTCTCAGTGCTTTTCGGGATCTAGATTTTGGTGGTTTCCTTACCAATTACTTACATATTCGTGACGAGGTGAGAAGGATGAGAAAGAAACTAATGCGCTTTGGTCGATACGAACCGATATCAGCCATTCGATTCCAAATTCCAGCCACCTCAACCGCCGCCCGTTGTTTGGCCGTACAGGAGGCCCGTTTGGTTTGCTCGTGACTCGGTTCGGCATCTACTTGTTCTGCACACTCAGCGCTTCCAACGCAGAATTTGTCTGCACAAGTGCTTCGGCGTCTAATTAATATGTATTCATTGCCAATCATTCGTTTGCTGCATAAATAGCCTGTGATCGGTAGATCACATGCTGGTTTTCGAGCCATTGAGAGTATGCGACTGTTGCTCTCTGCCGCCCAGAATAACTCGGGTCGTGGGCGCTTTTCTTCAGGAAACTTTACGGTGCGCTACTGTGTCTTGCATACGCACTGCCTGCCTGCCCGTCCGCCTGAAACGTAGACAGCTGTAGTAGCGATGCGATGCATTGCGGTGCGGCGTATTCTTTTCTTCCATCTTACCTCACTCACGCTTCCTTCCCGTGCTACCTTGCCATGCCAAATGCCAAGGCGAAACATGGAGGAAAGGAGGATTGCGCTGGGGCTTCTGGAGTTTTCCCGTCTGGCGCGATGTGCTTCCTACCTGTACATTATGTGGCTTATGCTCGCTACCAGGGTAGATTATGGATGGGATTATGGATGGGATGTCCTTACTGGTGAGTTAAGTTACATTATATCTAGCGTGCTGAATGGATAGGAAGTACGATTGCGACTTTGATGTGCAGGTACGTATCTAGGTGGGTGTGTTGGTGGTGAGATTGCTCGGTGGGTTTGTATTGTTGACTTGCGGATAATACGTACAGACGTGAAATTAAAGTACACTCAACATGCTCTGATTATCAAGTCCATATCTCTTCCTGCATGTAACCCAAGTAAGTTCTTTCAATATCACTTCCCTCTCGTACCTTACATATGCACACGCACGCATCAACTCAGCCTTCAGTCGGTTGGCGGCACAGCGTTTCCCCAACAGTTCTTCATCCAATGCACTGGTATCCGTCTCCATCCCCTTCCCATATCTCGCACGGGAATTATCTATCCACGCAATGAATCGAAGTTTCGAAACACGAGAAAGGATCGCAAAATGCGAAACTAGATAAGTCATCTGGTCGTCCATCGCAGGATCTGATATTGCTAGTTGAGAGATAAGAGGGCGAGATTGTGTGTTGCATATCGCAAAAGGGAGCATCTGAGTAAGATCGATGATCGGATTTCTTGTTTGGAGAGGGTTTGAGGTTTGCGTTTGGTGGTGGTGGAGAGGTGAGGTGAGGTGAGGTGAGGTGGTAGTGGGAGGATTACGGCGTGGGTGTTGTGGGAGGGATTGGTGGGATTGGGATTGGGGGATAGGATGGATAGGAGGGAAGGGTTGTTGAGTGTACAGGTAGTGTAGTGTAGATTCACAGAGCCTCAGGGGAAGTGGATGTACGGTAGAGTTACGAGATAAAGAAAAGACATGAGGTACATGTTATGATTGAAGGCTTCTGTAAGTTGTTAGAGTAGGCGGAATCCTCTACGGTTTTTCCATGTGGAAGAATTCTGATAGATATGTACTACCTACCGAAACA
Organism: Rutstroemia sp. NJR-2017a BVV2; assembly: GCA_002946415.1. Classification (NCBI taxonomy): domain Eukaryota; kingdom Fungi; phylum Ascomycota; class Leotiomycetes; order Helotiales; family Rutstroemiaceae; genus Rutstroemia; species Rutstroemia sp. NJR-2017a BVV2. The sequence goes on along the minus strand of NJPS01000031.1, from coordinate 1,199,354 downwards.
ACTTCCTCGGCGTTTTGATAGATACGCAGCACTAATTCCAGGTCACATCGTGTTGTTGCAATACTACTTCGACGATTTCCATGGCCGGACTTGTCTCCGTACACACCTTCATCGGTCATACATGATATTCGGTCTGTCCGTCACATTACACACCTCCACTTCTCATACAATATTCACTTCGATTCATTGCACTTTCACATCACATCACATCACATCTTTGCAGATTAACTGCATGCAGGAGCAGCTACGGCCACATGCAGTGCTAGTTGAACGAACATACTGGAGTGTGTGTAGTCGCAGGATCTCTCATCTGTGAAGTTACAGATATCTTGAGAGCGTGCACACTTATCACAGATCTTCATATCTTGCACACATACCATCAAGTGTGGCCGCAGCTATACGATAGCTTGTATGGCGAGATCCAGCGCTCCCTGTGTCTTGAGTCTCGGATTTCTCGTGCGAGTCGTGCATGAGGTTTAGATGTATTGGTAACTTGAATCCAACCAGTCTGATATATGTATCATCCCGTGCTCTTTGTTTGTAACCATACGCCTAGAAAAGTATGCCTCCCTTTAGTCGTCATATCTTACCTTTGGATATCATCTCGAAAGGCCAATCCTGTAACAAGTGTCGTTTCCTCATGATGCCAACTAAACCGTTTCTAATATGAATCCCATTGATACACATTCTAGTACGTGGGAGTTCTTGTATTGATGCAGGCCTAATGTTTTTGTGAACCGTTGGTACTCAGGCCACCCACGTCCAGATATACTCATGTCTGTCGTGAATAGATTCTTGCTTCTAGTGTTAGTCTCTTCCCGTCCTTCTCCCTACCTTCACTGGACCCTTCGTTGTATGAATGCTTTCCCATACTGAAAGACCACTGTCAAAGTCCTGAGAACTTGTCGGAATATGATTCATATAGCTACAGGAGAGAATCACTTGTACAGCGTAGCCCACAGGTGTGCTAAATTAGGGTAGTTGATATAAGAGAGCAGGCCATATAATGAATGACCTACTCTCTCCCCTTAGAATGAATCGATCTATCTAGATCAAGCACAATTATGTTCTATTGAATGATATAGCTAGTGCCACTGTCTAGAGGTTAAAACCACAGAACCAGTTACGGGCCATTCATTGATCATATCATGAAATGTCATCGAGTCTCTATGTTGCTTAATTTCTCAACCGTTGCACCAGTATCATTTCAAATGGGCGATTCGGTGCAGTGGTTCAGGTAAGTCTCTTTCAACTAAACTATGGGTTGGAGTGATCATTAAATAGATCCACTGTCCTGTACTGCATAGATTTAACTAATACCATGAATGTCCTCTCGTAGGCCCATACCATACATTGGTTGTCTCCTGTAGTCTCGCCGCTAGTCCATTGAATCTCTTTCCGACACGCTTTCCCATGTCTATCTTCCGGGGCGGGTGCCGGGGTGGAATAATTGATACTCAGCGGAAGCATGCGTGAACATCAAGACTATTGCCAAAGATGCAACATGGGCTTGATGGGTTAATGGGTAGTTTGAGGACGACGGAAGGGAGGAGAAGGGGAGCAGGAAACGGAAGCAATTGTTGATAGATTAGACCCAGATTGATTTATATAGGTAACAGTAGACGTGTAGGGGAGGTCCCCCGCACTCCAACTTCCAAGACACGCGTACCCTCTGGCATCTAAGCTAAGCGTTTTGCGCACTTATAATTGCATTCATGTTTCTTGCTTTATGCGGACCAGACTTCTGCTCCGCAACGGCTTTGTATTCTTCTTGAACGACCGAGTTACAGAAGTTATCAAAATAAATTCACCGGTCGAGCTCTTGCCCCTCCAACATGCGAAATTCTCCTCAATCAATCCTAACCCAGTAAAATGCTCTAGATCGAACCTCCCCCGTATACTCCACACTAACATGCACCAGCATGATAATGCATAGTCAAATCAAGCCACGTTATGTTTGACATAAAACCGACGTGCAACAAAACCCTTTTCAAACTGGGGAGCCATCGTCAATATTCACCACCAACCAACCCGAATAACCGGATTAGGAAATCATGCAATATATTCTCCGAGGAAGGTCCCATCGACGCCTGATGTCACCTGGCCCTCTCCGGCCCAATGAAGCATAAATAGCGGAGCCAGTGATTGCTGCTGCGCGTTTCGAGTGTGTGCTTCTTGGTCGTTGGTGGGATGAGCGGGGACGGTCCTTGGGGTGGTCTGTGCTTCCCTAATGTTGATGTTGCGCGAGAGATGCACGTTCTGCCGCATTGGGTGGACCATGCTGGGACGAGGTAGCAATGGAGTAAATGTTCGCTCTCGACACAGAGCGCAAACATGGGTATGCAGATATTGTATGAGCACACACGGTTGTGCTTTAATCCTTCGATCGGAATCTTGCTGACGGCACCTTCACGCAGCGCATCTACTAGTCACTGCTTGCCGCCGAGCAAATTAAACGCCGAGCCTGCAAGATGTCGGAGAGGATGCACGATTTCTTATAGAGACTTCATCTTCACTATGTCGATCCACAGTTCATCACAATGTCTTTAATGACGGGCAGGAGAACCCGTACGTGCAGATACGACCAAGCTTCCCCACAATGTGTGCTCCTCTCAATGCTCTCATCCAGTTGGAGATGCGCAACAGCCGCTGAGACCCTTACTTGGTCCGTAATTTGAGAATGACAGATCTTATCTTCATTGCGACTTCAGATATACTGCCGAAGTCGAGAATTTGGAAATTTACCATGTCCATCCGCTTGGTCGTGGTTGGAAGAAGCCAGAAGGATTCAAAAGCTTGTTGATATCCTCGGGTTTCGATGACTAGTCACATCTCACTAGATCTGAAGACGGGAGCTTGCAATGGGACACTTCCGTTGGCGACAGCAAGAAATCGAAGCGTCATGGTAGAGAAATGCACATGCCTTCCCCATGCCGTATCACGCGAGGGCCACCAGAGGCCGGCAAGAGAATCCAGAAATGGGGTTGGAGTGGTATTGTGTAATGTCAACTCGACATGGATGGCAAAAGTGGGAGAACGGAATGCAGAAGATGCGACCTACTTCGTAGAGTGGGAAACCCATGAATATGGTCGACGGCCTTGGTTGAAAGTGGACAATTCGATTTATGTCGTAAAGTCTCGAGGGGTTCTGTCTTAGAGTCGTGATCTTCAGACCAGTGCCTGAGTGAAAGTATGAAGCTCTACTGCTGCAGAGCAGACCCGCTGAACCGACGACTTTCACTGGAATGCGACTGCGCTTTCCAGATCAACGATGCCCCGGAAATAACTTACTGTGAAAACAAGATCATTTTCGGGCCTCTTTGCGCTGCTCAAGATGCATTATCTCACGTACTGCAACATCTTCATCTGATGAGTTCAATGAATGCAGGCACTGGTATAATAAAAGATATTCATATCCGACAGCAGCCCATTCTGTGTGCCGTTGCAGCGGTCTACAGGTCAGGCAGTCATTGTGTGACAAACTACCTTGAGAGGACGGCATGTAAGGCAGGCTATGCAGTAATCATCCTTTACTTAATTTGCTTACTGCATTCTCTATCGCATCAGACCACCCCCAGAGCTCTCACGTACAATGTGCTTATTTTCGATATCAAAATACCATTTGCTAGCCACGCAGCTTGTCCTTGCCATCTCCCTTTCTATATTCCTTTCTTCATAAGGCGATTGCATGGAGCATCTTACCTGCGTCGCTGTACGACCGCTCTACAGTTTCTTGTCAAATTATATTATCAAGTAGATGTCCTTGCCATTGGCCCATCCACTAGTCGTGGAGATTCTGACGGCAAAGCACGTTTACACGAAATTCGAGTGTGCTCGGAGACTGTCGACGTATGCAGCAAGAAATTTCAATCTACTTATGCTTGTTTCCTATCGGTTAGCTACGCAGTCCGAACGAACTTGTTCGATAACTTGGCTGACCGCTAAACATAACTTGCGGTTACTTTACATCTATTTGGAAAACCTCAACTCGGTCAACATCGTCATCTCTCCACTTACGTCCAGACCTTGCCAGTATGGATAAGTCGGATCACGTTTAGGCACATAGTACCATCAACCAAAGCTGCGGAACTCACAAGCTTCGCAAGAGACAGGGACTTGGACGACCTACTGCACAGGACCGGAAGAATCGTAAGGACTTACAAGTGCAGATGTCACTAGTCGTGGTCCTGGCAAGTTCGTACATTACTCTCTCGGTCCTTTTTCTTGAACCCTAGCTGCAAGAGCATCATCTTTCCCGACCATTGGTTTGATTGAAACCGTTTATCGTATACATGACGATCCGCACCAATACAGACTCGCACGATCCCACCCGCCACCGTGTTTTTCGTAAAATTCGTGACTGCCTGAGACTTCATTGGTCATGTGTATGCAGACTGTGGAGTGACATCGTGATATATTTTCCTTCCCTTGTCCGGACCTCATTATCCGACTTTAGCCTAAATGCACATGACAGGGCCTTGCCAGAATGCGGGGTACGACGATGGGTTATTGCTTCTCCACATCCCGCGTTTTTGCACTTTTTAGTGCGGTTTCTCTGGCACTTCAATTTCATTTGCCATTCCCATTTATCCATCATATTATCCGGAGCTATGCTGACTGCTTTGATATGCAGAGAGGATTCGTGGGACTGCGAGGAAGAGGATCCACGAGCTACTGGGTATATGTTCAGAGATGCTATGAAAAGGCTGTTGACTGCTGTTTCTCAACTATTGTAACGATTCCTCTGTTCTTGTGCATTTACACAGTTTCAATCGATTTCGCCAACACAATAATCTCATCATGCCAGGTGGAGCCCCCGTCCACGGTCTCCATGATGCGGCATTGGAGCGTCGCCAGCAGCTCATGGGCAGTAGTGGGCCTGCAGCTCTTGTGAAGAACTTTCGTGTTTTCAGTATTGCTCTATTTGCTTGCATTGGCGGACTACTCTATGTAAATAAGGCCCTCTTCTGAGAATCTACTCCAGTATATCCATGAGATTGAGACAAGTGCTAATTACGTTTTTTATCATGATAGGGATACAACCAGGGAGTCTTCTCTGGCGTACTGACAATGAACTCTTTCATGTCTCATATGGGCGAATGGGATAGCACTAATCCTGCAGACCAGAGTAAGAAGGGATGGTTGACCAGTATTTTGGAACTTGGTGCTTGGATTGGAACACTACTAAGTGGTTTCATGGCGGAAACACTAAGTAGAAAATATGGAATCTTGGTCGCTACTGGTGAGTTTCTTCCTCCACCTATACATCTTGAGTCCGAGAAGGCAGTGGGTTAGCATGTCCAAGACTAACAACAGAACCACACAGCTGTTTTCATCGTCGGCGTCATCGTCCAAGCAACCTCTGTTTCAGCCGGACACTCTGCTATCCTCGGTGGCCGTTTCATCACCGGAATGGGTGTTGGATCCCTCAGTATGATCGTCCCAATGTACAACGCTGAAGTAGCACCACCAGAAGTCAGAGGTTCTTTGATCGCTCTACAGCAACTCGCTATCTGCGCTGGAATTATGATCTCCTTCTGGATCGATTACGGCACCAACTATATTGGAGGAACCGGCAACACACAATCCGATGCATCATGGTTGGTACCTATCTGCCTCCAGTTATTCCCTGCTCTGGTCTTGTTTGCAGGAATGATCTTCATGCCCTTCAGTCCTAGGTGGTTGGCACATCATGGGCGGGAAGAAGAGGCTAGAAGAGTGCTCGCAAAACTGAGAGGCCTACCAATGGATCACCAATTGGTCGAGATAGAATTCTTGGAGATAAAAGCTCAGAGTATGTTTGAGAAGAGAACAATCGCAGAGATGTGGCCTGGTTTGCAGACATTGAGCTGGCAGAATACTGCCAAGTTGCAATTTGTAGCCATTGGAAGCCTGTTCAGAACGAGACCTATGTTCAAGCGAGTCATTGTAGCGACTGTCACTATGTTCTTCCAGCAATGGACAGGTATTAACGTAAGTTCTCGGGCTATCTCCACCTCCTCCTTAACTTTCTCGCAATGCAATAATCGACAAAAGAAGGAATCGATACTGACATCCTTATCAGGCAATTCTCTACTATGCTCCCACCATCTTCCAAGACCTTGGTCTTTCCAGCAACACCATCTCTCTTCTCGCTACCGGTGTAGTAGGAATCGTCATGTTCCTCGCCACCATCCCCTCAGTCCTCTACATTGACAAACTCGGTCGCAAACCCATCTTGACGATCGGCGCCATCGGCATGGCAACTTGCCACATCATCATTGCTGTCATCGTAGCCAAGAACCGCGATCAATGGGAAACACACAAAGCTGCTGGTTGGGCTGCTGTCGCCATGGTTTGGTATGTCCTACCTCTCTCGTTCAATCTAGTATATTTCAACTAACATCAACCCAGGCTCTTCGTTATTCATTTCGGCTACTCCTGGGGTCCTTGTGCCTGGATTCTCGTCGCTGAAATCTGGCCCCTTTCTAGCCGTCCATATGGTATTGCGCTAGGTGCCAGTAGTAACTGGATGAACAACTTCATCGTTGGCCAAGTCACTCCGGATATGTTGACTGGCATCAGTTATGGTACTTATATCCTCTTCGGACTATTGACGTATATGGGAGCGGCATTTATCTGGTGGGGTGTTCCCGAGACGAGCAGATTGGGATGTAAGTTATCCTTTTTATTCAATCATGAAACTTCAGAAGCGCGGTCGATATTCCGGCATAGACGAATGAACAAATGCTGACAACCCTCTAGTGGAAGAAATGGATCTCGTCTTTGGAAGCGAAGGTGTAGGAAGAGGTGACTTGGAGAGAATGGAAGCCGTTAGGAGAGAAGTGGGACTGGACAGAATATTGCAAGATATGAGCGATGATGGCAAACAGTCACCAGTTACGGAGCACAAGACCGAAGGCACAGAGAAGATGAATGAGTTGTAGGTCCGAATCTGGGCACACATTCGTTAATTTTTATATTTTTAATATATATTTTGCGGTGAGAAACGAAAGTTTTACGAAGTGGAAGGAGATTAGGAACTTAGCAATCTAGTATCCTTTTTACCCTGCTTATATGCTATTTTCGTGATGTTCTGCCTGCATAGTTATTAGAGGCAATAATTAGTTTCCTCTCTAAAGAAGTCAATCAAGTGAGTCGTCAAATTTAAGTATATATGCTTTCCGTGTTGGAGGCGGGGAATCCCTAGTTATGGTGCCCGCCTCTTACGGGCCAACCCCTGCTTCTGGTAAAGAGGAACTGAGTTGTTTGACAATATCGAAGCTTGGTATCGTCTTGATTGCTGGAAAGAATGAGCACTGTATCCAATGCGGACGGAGTTACATCGCGGACTTGAAGTCTATGGCTAAACTTACCTCCTTTGTGGATTGTTCGGGGCCTGAGCCGGGTTATACAGTAGAGCCACGACAGACAGTTCCAGGCTATTCACTGTAGGACGCAGCTTAGGGTATCTGCGAATTAGCCTGCCTGGGCATGCGCTCCAGTCATACCATGAGAGGATTCCGAAGCGTTTGTCGAATTTACCAAGCTGCGCCTTAAGCACGGAAATCTGATAAAGGTAATTGCATGAATGACAAATAGTTCGGTTCAAAAAAGGAAATATAGCTTGACCGCCGCTTACTTGGTTTGAACACCCACGCACCCCACCAGATCGCTATCGATAGTGTTAACAGGTGTAAAGATGCGGAGCCTAGAGGACTGAACACCAGTCAACGATAACGCGCCCAGAGTAACTTATACGTCTAGTACTTGGATAAATCGTTACTTTTTGCGTTGTCCTGTGTTATGTTTTCGGAAACATCTTCCTAATTTCGCACATGTAACATCGTCGCGAGCAGTATTTGAAGTCGCAGCCTCGACACACTTTCAGGATTAATTGGTTAGAGGACATATCGATGGAGGCTTGCACTTGGTCTAAGCGCTCGGGTTCCTGGCCGCAGCGGACGACAGCCTACAGGCGGGGTGAGATCCACTTCTCGACTCGGAACACACACATTCAAATGTTCGAAGATTTCTGAGATGGTTGAGCCTCGATACAATGGTAATCACAGAAGCTAAACGTGCTGGCTGAAACTCCATCAGAAAAGGGAGTGCGATGTTGGAGTAGAACCTCGCACCCGGGTTGATTGGGTGGTTCAGTGATGTGTTTGATAGGAGCATGGGTGGACTAAAATACCGTCCACAACTGCCAGTCATTCCCTGGGTCGGCGATAGTTGCGTTTTCTCGGGTTGGTTTACTGTTTCAAGCTGCAGAAAGCGGCGCAGCAGCACGTGCATTCTCTAAAGTATCATCGTATACTTGATGAGCTGTGGTGCAGTTATATTATATCAAGTCTGCTGCTTGGGCATTTACAAACCTAATTCCACACAACTTCTTGTCTTGTTTTGTTCTTGTCGGGCCTGTCTCTGTTGGTTTATTTATTTCATATTTCAACATGTCCAATAGTACCCTATCTACCAATGGTACTGATTGCGTTGTCGATGGAAACTCCGATATCTACGGCCTCGGAATTCGCATTGGTTTCTACCTACAATGGTACAGCACCGTTATAGCCTCGATGCCGAGACGGCGACACGGCAAACTCGCAGGCGATGAAGCTCAAGGCCTAGTCTACTCCAACATTATTTTCAGCGTGGCCACCTTCATAGCCCTGGCAACCCAAACATCCAATCTCCAGCTCTCCGAAATATACATCGTTCTGCTGCTCATTTTCGGCTACCAATACTTTTCTATCCCCGTGATCGTGTTCAACCTATTTGAAAGTATTATACAGATCGTCAAAGGCGAAGTCAGAGAAAGCGATGCTGGTCGTGGATGGGTGTACAATCTGCTCTTCTCCATCCTGCTGTTTGCGACTTCGTGCTTCCAGCTCTGGTTTTGGGCAGGCCATTTCCAAAGTGGCGGGCAGAAACCCAGTTGTCCGGAGTTCGGATTTGCGTTCAACAAAGTCGAGCTCGATAATAAGGGCTTTCGTGCCTTCAACCTCGCATGGTTTTCGTGGTTGTTGATTATGTCGCTGCTATTTGTATATGCCGCCTGGAACATGTTTTCTACGCGGAGGAAAAACTCGGCCACGGGGTCAGTTCGAGATACGCTATCTACAAAGCCCTCAAGGTATGCCAAACCCATAGTCTGTACGCTACTTGATCATTTTACTAACGTAGGGTTTCTCTCTTCACAGAAGTAGCCTTGGGAGCTCACGAAGCAATTCTATGATGGACTATCTCCGTGCTGCAGCATTAGTCCTCTTTGTTGCCATCGTGATCATAGCAGTGGAGGCCAGCATAACATGGAACCATATATCCGGCGTTGGAACTCTGGACTCGGCTGGCCAGCTAATTCCATTTTTTATCGGTCTGGGAGCAATGTTACGGGTGTTCTATGTTGGCTTCAGGGACTGGCATCCATCACACGAGATGGTATACTAGGTCAGAGAATTTGGGATTGAGTAACTCGAGGAAGTGCAAGGCTGGAGGGAAGGGGAAACGCTCCGCACTGGCGTATGAATTGGAGTTGGTCTTTGGTCATGGGTTTAATTCTACTAATAGAAATCAAACAACCACATAATCGTGCAGTTGATTATCCTACTTCATTTGAAAAATTCTACTTCTGCTACAGTATTCCAACAACTGCAGCCCACGGATGTGGGTCTATCAACCTGGCCAGCTTTTGCTACGTATGCTCACGAGACTAATATGATCTACATACAGTATAGCGAATTCGTGACTACCCGCTGCACGCACTGCCACTTTATCAATGTACAAGTACCATCAGGTACATCACAATGCCCAATCTACTTTATTTAGCTCTGTGCCTCTTGCTTGCATGATGGAACACGCAGCTTAAACCTTTGTGGGATCGGTGAGCCATTCCATGTGATACGATACCGGAATTCTGGTACCCTACTTGACTCGAGAAAAGAAGTATTTGGAATTAAGGAGAACCGGGAGCAGAAGCTACCTCTTGGGGGCCGTGGGAGCCTGTCGCAATGCCTAACCTCGCGAGGGGGCCAAAATAAATGTCACACCAAATATTTGTAATTTAATAGAAATATCGGCAATGAAGATAAAAATGTACTATGTATACGAAAAGTATAGAGCTGGTTTCTGGGACTATTCTGAGTATGTTTTCATAAGAATTGACCAATAATTTGTTGAGATATAAAAGAATACAAAAGATAACTTTTTATTTAAATAATCAGTTTCTTAGCCAGACCGATTTTTTGGTGTGATGTTGAAATGGCGATGTGGTGTGCGGCCCCGCAGTACCAAGCATCATAGAACCCCGGCAACGACCACTCGATTATTCGAAGACCGTGGTCTACCAGTATGTGACAAGACGGATAAGGAAGTGGAGTAGTATCAGATATGAGGCCGTGCATGATAAGTAAGAGGCTATGGTCTACTACAACACCGCTAACAGTTGGAGACAGTCTGAGGTAAAATAGACCACTCTGGGGTTCCGAGGCAGTTAAATAAGTCCCTAATCATACTACTTGCAATTGCTCTTCCTACTGCATGGCCCACCATCACTACCGCCAGCGTAATCCGTCTCGGAGATCTTCACGAGATTATGATGACTCTTCAGATAATGATTTGGAATCAGATGATGGCTACGACTCGGCGAGCACGTCTGGATCTATAGACTCCGAATCTGAAGATGAATATGTCTCGAATTACACAACTTCTCCTCGACGTACACAGACCCACAACAACTATGAGGACAGTGAGTACGATTCCTCAGACAACGAAAGCGATCATGACCCACCAGCGCGTCAGTCTCCCTCTCCTCCACTAAGACGCTACCCCGCACCCGGTCGCCCCAATTCCCACCACACATACAACAACCGCTCAAGCGAGTCCTTGAGCGATGAAATTGAAAGCAACGCTTGTTCGGATTCCGACTGTGGATGCCAAACTCGCAGTCCCGGCCCCCGAACCTCCCGCCCCAGCGGTCCGTATACGACAAATTCTGACCCGTACCTTTCGTCGCCCGGACATCGATATCCAGACCAGAGAGGTAGCCGAGCTTCCGGTAGGCGGACGGTGGATCCGGGTAGTCGAGGAACGACCCGGAGAGCCTACTCGGATGAAACTTATAGGCGTAGCTCGGGTCGTGGCCAAGTTCGGGACGGGAGAAGTAGGAGGTCGCGGGGAGGGAATGAAGATCGGTCGAGGCGCCGTGAGAGGTATCGGGAGCCGAGATATGGTGGTGATAGTGATGATGAAGGAGCTGGGCAGGGTGGGTTGGTTCGGATCTTGCGTTTGGGTGTTCGAGCGCTTGGGAGTGGTTTGGGTGGATGATCAAACGATGTATGTAATTTCTAGGGTTATGGGTTCCAAATTTCAATGCTTTCCGCTTAAATGGTGCTGGCGCCAGTGAGGTAGAACAGTTGCTGAGCGGTAATCCCACTTGCAGTGGCGGACCCGTTGACCTGATCCAGTTATTCTACTGGCTTCAAATTGTCTTCTCAACTGGGTCAACAGAGTAGTTTTTCATGTTAAAGCAATGAGATTCAAACTAGCTGCGTCTCTTTTCGCATTGGAGTCTCAGGGACTGTGAAAATAACCCTTCGAGAACCGAATTGTATCCAAACTATTGACATTCAAGAATGACCATACGTAGAACAGGACAGTGTAAGGTCCAAATGTTAGAATCAATTGGCCAGAGCATGACATTCAGTTGACCCGCCGCAAGTGACTGACATACTACGGAATCACATTTCGCACAGTCTTCTGCGTGTAGAAGAGGAATAAAAGTAGAGCGTACCTCTTAAGTATAGCGGTCTCAAGGGTATTATATATATCAACTGTATCTGAAAGCTACTTGCATTCACCGCCGTCGGTGACTAAATCTGATCAATCGCTTCGTAATCCTGTGGAACAAAAAATTGCTGCGGAAATACCCATCCTCCCTCATCTGTAGAGCCTGCCATTATGTCAATGCACGACCAATCCTCGTCAAAGACCGGTGGTATTCCAGGCCAGTTTGCTTCGTCTATTAAATCTTCTGTAGTGTCTGTTTGATATTGACTTCCCGACGTGCTTCCAGTGCTGTGAGGGGCGAATCTTTCAACTGTGGCTTCAATAAGCCGTTGAACTTTCTTAGCATCTTTGCGGGTTATCGACTGCTCCAGACAGATGAGCTTAGCATCTTGGAGCATATTCAATGACGCCTCCACGTCAAAAGCCATAGTACTCCCAGGGCTGGCAGCACTGTGTTTGGTATAACACACGCATAAGCACAGCGTTGTGCAACCCAGCAAGAAATCGTGAAGTGTGATATTTCCCATGAACCATCGCTCTGCTTCAAGGTGTCCGCCAACCCCAAACTCATTGTACACCTCCAGAAATTGCTTGATCAGGTCTGAAGCTGCCGTATAACACACTCGAAGGCTGTTTGTATTTCCACGAGTAATGTATTTTCGATGTAAGACGCAGAGCGATTTGTGGTAGATAGAACATACACACAAGCGAGCAATCATCACCGAAGGCGAATCAACTATTGAATCGGCCATGGGCCGAGGCTGATAGCAACCCGGAAGATTTGCAAAAGTATTGCGAAGTTCCTGGTCTATTTCTTGGAGCTCTTCTTGCGAACGTTCAGTTGCAGAAAGAGTATGTCGGATAATCTTTTCGAACACAGTGACTAGTTTGTGCTTTGCAACATAAAACTGCAGTTCGGTAGGCTCAGTTACTGGTCTGGCAGGCGGCAGTTCCAGAGTATCTTCATCGAAATCAGAGTCCAACAGGTTAGTCGGTGGCTTTGTATCCCAGGTGGGGAATTGGACGTTGCTTGGTAGCCCAAGTTGAAAAGAGACCAATGTATCAAGCTGCATACATAAAGACCAAGCCCGTCGACGTATCTCGCCCTCAAACGCCGAAACTTTCCCTTTGAAGTTGTCGGCGTCTCGATGATAACACATTACTGTCGCAAGACGAACTAGTGTCCCGAAAAGGATTGCGATATCAGGGCCAAAATCTGCTCCACTGAGGCATTTTGCGTGTGCATACAAGAGAAGTGCTTCTACAGAAAATCTTTGAGGTCGACGATATTCTCCAGCTACCAGACAATGCGCAGCTGCTGTTGCATACCGACCGAGCGTTCCATGTTCCTCAGCCCCAGTGGTTTTTGATAGGACATCAGTAGATATTCCAAGCATTGAGAACAAAATAGAGGCCCATAATGGCGAGGCAGTCGCAGGATTGTCCCAGAACGTCTGATACAACCGCCGGAATTGTCCGGTATGGATGAAAGGAGCGGCGACCGTCTTCGATCTAAAGTATGCTCCAACCAGACGATCCGCTTTCTGCCTCGTTGGTAGAAACTGTGAAAGTACATAGTGGTATGGCAATGCCTTTTTGGTGCCGAAAAGAACGCCATATGCATCGTAGCTTTTGTAATCTGTGCCAGCATCTTCGAAATCGTCATGATCCCTCATAACACTCCTAAGCTCATCAATGTCGTCAAGCATCGCGGACCAGTGGGTGGCCCCATTGTGAAGCGATTCAGGTGAGAATTCGACTCTACCGCTGTGGCTCTGAGTTGTGCTGGAATGGATAGAAGGAGTCTGTGATTTCGAAAGCTCACGGATCAATTTCTCTAAATGTTCAAGCCTGACCTCGGCTTCTGACAGATTTTGACGATCATTGCTGTGTCCCTCGGACCTCGCATATGCACAAGATGAAGCCTCATCTCTACGAGTGCAGGAAGCGCAAGGAAGATGGCGATCGCATCTCAGCTTTCGTCGTCGACACTCAATGCAAGCGCGTAGCTCCCGATGCCTCGTGATTCGACGGTTTTGAGCAGGATTCATTTTTTCGGCGGGGAGGATGAACGTCATTAAGGCGGATTTTACAATAGTTATATACTCACCCACCACAACGTGATGGCAGGATTGCTAATCACACTCCTCGCTTAACGGGTCTTCTTTGGTTAGCTTCGCATTACTCGTCCAAATAACCCATTTCGAACACTCCGGACAGAAAGAAACATTATTAGAGGTGTGTTAGTAACCTTGCAGCGGGTAGCGAGATTGGACTAACTCCGTATCTCCTTTCAAAATGTTACACTCCCGGCTCCATATAGGAATGACACACCACGCTTCAGAATCTCAGTCTCAAACCCCCTAGTAGATGGCCAACTTCTCTTTCTCAGGGAACCGCTCTATCATTGAATATAGTTATGCAAAACAGGCTTTGTGCCAACTCGGTACAATCAACAGATGGAGAAGTATGATGACCACTGTTCATGTACGATCAGAATACACCTGGCAAGATTGTGAATACTGCAAGAACTCGAGTACCCTGAATATAATTTACCACGCTTGAGTCCCATTTGCAGTAACAACCTTGCCAACATCGGCATCTCTGCCTCCCTCAATGACATCTCTAATGAATCCTCCCGCAATACTGGGATCTTGCGCTCCCATCTTCTTCAGAGCTTCAGCGCCTGCCCCCCCCGAGACCTGTAGCTAAGAACCCGGGTGAGATTGCCCACACTTTTACACCATCTTCATGAAGCATACGATGCCATTCTCGCATCACCATATTCAAGCCGGTCTTAACACTACGATATGCTGGCACATTGAAGCTTTTTCCGTCGAAGTTGCCTTGGGCCACCCTTTTGGCGAATAATGATTAACCGCAAAGGCTATGTTTTCCGAGTTGGCGATAGATGAAGTACCGGAAGTCATGAATAGCAAGCGAGGATTGGGTGTCTGTGTCTGGAGAAGCAAAGGCATGAAAATGGTTGTCATGACCTGAGATCCGGTAATATTAAGATCCCACGATCTATTCCACATCTCACGCTCTGTCAGGCTCCCCTTCGTTAGCCTTCGAGTAATGTATATGGATCATGAGAAAAAATTTTACCAGCATTGTTGACCAAAACATCTAATCTCCCGAACTTTGCTTGAATTTCGTCGAAGGCCTTCTTGATCGACTTATCTTGCTCAATATCGATCTGCACTGCCGAGAGCTTGCTGCTGGTCTGCGGAAACTCGGCCACTGCCTTATCAATGGCTGCATGAACTTTTGTTAGAGACCGCCCTGCGAGGACGATATCATATCCCTTGGTAGAAGCACAAAGGGCTTTCACAATTTCGAATCCAATGTCGGTATTTGCTGCCCGTGATCAGAATGACTTCCTTTGAAGACATTTTGTAAATGTAGTGATGGATAAAAGTTTGATAATAAGTAGAAAGAACGTAGTATCTGCCATCTCAACACAAGATCGAGGTAGAAAATGGAGTGTATATATATTGCTTGTATTTTTTTTGTCTTGCAAGCAACAACTGATCCTATTCCGACTGGCCCGCCCAATATCTCGGGCGAGTCGGACGAGCCGGCTTCTTAATGCCATCTAGTTGAATCAACGCTGCACTTCCAGCACAACATATTTCTCTCGTGCGAGATATCATTATAGCCAAGGAAACCTCTTTATCCTAGTCCGCGCGTCAAAACGTGTACCCGATGTCCGAAAGAGCAAAATAAGGCTTGATTTTGAACAAATATTCGCAGCACTGAAAGTCCGACATAACTTTGCACATTGACATTGAAAGGTGAATAATCTGGGGTGGAAGCTCTATCATGAACCAGGCTTTGGGCTAATTTCTCATATAAAGTCATCAGCAGCAGAAGAACCTTTGGTGTGACGTCTTCTTTCTGTACCTTACGTGAGGGCTTTGAGAGCTCGGGGTCCAATTGAATTAGTGCGATGGAATAGTGCCACAGCGTAGCGGAGAAAATTTTGTCCGATGCATCGGAAATAAACTTACCTAATCCCCTTGCCCACGGACTAATCCATAACTGGCAAAAGCAACCACATCGCGACTTACCTGCTTGAAGATGTTGGCTTTCCGAAGGCGATTCACTGTCGAAAAGCTCATCTCTTGAAGCAATCCAGACTCGCACAGCATAGACCATACTCAGCATTCAAGAAAGACGCGCAAAACCGTGTCTTTACGCAGCCTGTTCCTTATGCGCCTCACCCCTCACGGAATCTGCCATCATCCAACCTGTCACCTTCAACCTCCAAGCATTCAACATCTTCTCCCTTCTCTCCACACGTCACTTATACTCGTCGCGTAAAGAGCCGAGATAATATTATTAATCAACATGGCTCCGACACCTACACCAGGAACACCTCGACGAGCTGCAAGTAGCTCAGGCAGTAGATCGACACGTCCAAAATCCGCCTCAGCTTCGAGCCGCAGATTCGACAATCACGTAATCAAGAATCCTGTCTCCGAGCCGCCTAAAAAGGGCCGGTACGTTCCAGGTGGTCCTGGCGGAGGCGGCAGATACGTCGATGAACATGGCGCAGATATACTATTGGTCGGTGGTACAGGTCCTGGAGGATATAATTACGTTGGTCCGCGTGGTCGCATAGGGCGGGAGAACGCCGCGAATGGAGTTCAACCTGTCGTATATCCGCGCAGAGAAAACCGAACTACAAGAACAAGAACTGTTCTTCCGCGAGCACAACCACCACCAATGCCCGCTCCTAGTAGATTTGGGTCGTCCTCGCAAGCCGCAGCTGCTGTCGCGCAAAATGATGGCTATAAACCACGGGAAGAACGAAGCTGGGAAGAGTTTCACCCCGATCTGGATATCACCCAAGAAATGCTATGCTTCAGTCAAGAGCAAGTAGAAGGATTACCTGTTTCAAGACCGAGCACACCTGCCGGCGCATCACAATCGGTCGAAGAATCTGTCAATGGCAAGCTTGGCCAGACAGAGGGAGGAGAAAAAAGTACAACTGCAAGCCCCTCTGGCGCCACATCAACCCCATCTATAAACGGTGTACCAATACCCTTTGCTATCCCGGGCACCCCTGGCGGAGGGAAAAGAAGACCTGGTCGACCACCTAAGAACCCCGAAGCATTTTACGCAGCAAGAGCGGCGGCGAACCTTGGAATAGTCTTCAACGGCAGTCTACCGAAGACACCTAAGACACCAAAGTCGATTAACATAAACAATACAAACGCAAAAGAAAAGCTGACATTACCCCAGCCATCTTTCCGGATGACAAACACGCTTGCGAAGTTCGACACTCCAGAATTCGATCAATATGTTGACAAATCGATGGCAAACGTAGGATACCAGGAAAGCGATGTCTTTATCCGACCCGAGCAAGAATACATCAAAGCTTCCGATATTAATTTCAACGAGGATTTGGATGGGATTGGAGGCCCCCTTGGGCGTGTCGAATACGATATGGACGAAGCGGATGACAAGTGGCTGCAGCAATACAATGAAAGACGGAAGGCTGAGACTCTCGATGAGGTACCGCGACACATCTTCGAGGTCACTCTCACAAAGATCGAGAAAGATTGGCACAGCTTGGAACGAGCCATCCCGAAACCCAACCCAAAACCTCCTCAGACACACAGACCAAGGTCGAGCTCTGCTGCGGCGGTGAATGGCGAGGCCCAAGTGGGAGAAGAGCAAGATAGTAAGTGCGCTATTTGTGATGATGGAGATTGCGAGAACACAAACGCAATTGTCTTCTGTGATGGTTGTGATCTCGCTGTACATCAAGAATGCTATGGTGTTCCATTTATTCCAGAAGGTCAATGGATGTGTAGAAAGTGTCAACTAATCGGCCGCTCTACTCCTGTAAGTTTCACACCATGTTATATTGATCCACTCTTACTAATCTTCTACTTAGACTTGTATCTTCTGCCCGAATACAGATGGTGCATTCAAGCAAACCAATGCGTCGAAATGGTCACATCTTCTTTGCGCCATGTGGATTCCAGAAGTTTCCCTCGGTAATACTACGTTCATGGAGCCCGTTATGGAAGTAGAGAAGGTGCCGAAGAGCAGATGGAAGCTCAACTGTTACATTTGCAACCAAGCTATGGGTGCTTGTGTCCAGTGTGGGAATAAATCTTGTTTTACAGCCTTCCATGTTACTTGTGCACGGAGGGCTCGGCTGTTCCTGAAGATGAAGAATAATCATGGGACTCTTGCTATACTGGATGGTAATACTGTACTGAAAGCATTTTGCGACAAACACAGTCCTCATGATCATGCTCGAGAGAACGATACGGTGGCAGCAACCATCGAAGCTCGAAGGTTCTACAAGAGAACAATGCGCGGTCGTGTTTGGGCTGACACCAACGAATCAGCATCTGTCTTAGCAAAAGCACATCGCAGGGCTGGAAGACAACCAGAAGGCTTGGAGGTGGTCGGCGCCCATGGTTCGGTCTTAGGCTATGTTAATTCAGATTCGATGAGCGACGAGCCCCCGGTAAAGGGTGTCTGGAAGCTTCCGTCCGGCGCTCCGATCATTCCCAAAATCATTTACAACTCTGTCGAGAATTCTTTGATGCGTTACACGATCCGCAAACGCAAGGAATGGGTGGCCGACTGCTGTAGATATTGGACGCTCAAACGTGAAGCCCGCAGAGGTGCAGCTCTACTCAAACGTCTTCAGCTGCAAATGGAAAGCTTCTCCTCCATGGAGATCACACGGCGTAACTTTTCCGGAATGGGTCATGTTGGTAGGGAAAGACTGGCGCGTCGTATAGGGTTTGCTCAGTTGCTACTTAAAGACATCGAAAAGCTTCGCGCGCTTGCTGAGAGTGTCAAAGAACGTGAGCAGAAGAAACTGGAAAGCGCGCGGTGCGAAAAAGATGCTGTGGATACAATTTATTTTCCTGTAGCTCACCTCTTACCACCAGTCGTAGAGAAGGCCTTACAGTAAGTTAAACTAAGACCTCACATGTATTAAAACTAACGGAATACAGGTTTGACATTAAGAAAGTCTTCACAAGCGGGCTTATGGAACTTCGCGCTAAGCTAGACCAGCGATTTTATACTACTACCGGTGCTTTTGCGAAAGATCTTAGCGCTAAGTTCACTGTAGCAATCATGAACGATTCGCTAAGTGCCAAAGGCCTAGCATCCGATGATATCGAAAAGATGTCGCCAAATAAGAAGCATGGCACGGATATTCGAGACCGTCGGAAACTTGGGAAGCGCATCATCAAAGCAGTCCAACCAATGCTGGAAGCTGCACTTAGAGCTGAGTGTGATGTGCTCAAGAAACCCGTTGATGACCAGCTGGCCAATCTTAATATACTGCTCGAAAGCTGTTTGCTGCCTGCTGAAGGGTCTAATGGCCTACAAGAAGCGCTGGCAGACCTTCATGGTGCTGAACGCTCACACGATGATGATGTGCCAGATGCCTTCAAAGCAAGTAACCCGGAGTCAACCGAGTTTTCTGCCAATCTGGAAGGCGAAGCTGTATTGAAGTCGGAGTCCACAAATGGAGATGTTGAGATGTCAGATGTTGCTGATCGTGATGCCGAGGATGTTATTCACGTCGATTCCATGATCGATCCTGCGTTGAGGGATTTGGGAGCTCCTATTATCCAAGTTGCAGGAGAAGTTAAAGAAACCAAAACCAATGGTATCACACCCCCTGAGACCTACGGTTATTCTTCGACTGTGGAAGTTACTCAGATCACCCCTCCGACGCCCCCAGTATCAACGGGCGAGAATCCGACCGAAAGCGCGGATGTTCTCAACAACGGTGGTATTCTGTGGTATGTGAAAGATTTTCAACCTGAAGGCACCAGCATCTTGCAAGACGTACCAGCCGAACACACAAACGGTTCCGTCGATAGTGAAGAGCTCAGCGATATGGACGAAGAGGATGTAAAGGCATTGGCTGATCCGGAAGCTGGCCCTAGCGTGCAGAGTGGTACGCCAGCCACAAAGGCGAAGAAAGGAAAGAGCAGAAAGAAATGGCGAGGATTCAAGTAAGGCTACTTTTATGCCTCGCGATTTCTGCTTATGGGACATGTATGATATGGTTTTCAGTTCAAGGAGTGTGTGCGAATAGGGTAGGAGTTCCTTGATATCCCGGCCTTACTTTACTTGTGGGAGGTAGCATGGAGTTTTGGTGAGATCTCAAGGGGAAAAGCATCGAAGCTTTCAACGGTTGAGATGGAGTTCACAGGCGCGGATTGATTGGACCTTTTGAAAGGGCTTACTTTGGTCTCAAGTTGTACATTCTGCTAAAGCTTTTACTTGTCGTGCTAAGGGCCGGGCAAGAAATTGGCGGAATGGGACAATGATACATCTCGCAGGTTACGTTCTATTCATGATTCATGTTGTAAGATAGTCGGAGCAAGATAGTACACAGTTTTTAAAAGTCTCGCATTGCGCTGGACCACGCAATATCAATCTTGTTGAATTTCTACATTCCTGTTCTGATATTGCCGACTTCTCCAAATACGGTGATGTGAGTGGTGGAAAATTAACTACCGAGTAAGAACCCACGTATCAAAGCCGGATTCCAAGCCATGGATAAAATGATCTCCTTGAAGCCATTTTTAAAAATTCCCGAACCAAGACAAGCACCCCGGAAAAAATTAAGAGGGCCCTTTTGAAACCGCACGATGACCTAAACCCCGCTGAAGTGGGGGGTGTGAAAGCTTTCCTTCGAATGGAGGTAGGATGAGCCTGCGACGGAGGAGGGGAAATACTGGGGAATTTATTGCTATAGTCTGCTTGGCGGATGGTGGGCTGGGGGAACGGGAGTATTTATCTGTATATTTCCTCTTGTCTGCTTGCTCTTTCTACTTATCTTTTACACTCTTCTTCCCTTTCTCGGTCCGTGGATATATATACCGCATACTGCAATCAGCAGCATCGATCGTTCTCCCATACAACTACCACCCCGCATACACTTCCTATCCTCCGCATAACGCAAAATGCCATACCCAGAGACCTTCACCGGCTTCCAGATCGAAGATCCAGCCAAATGGAGCGAGTTCCACAAGAACGAATACAAGCCTAAGCCCTTCGGTGACTACGATGTCGACATCAAGATTCTAGCCTGCGGTGTTTGCGCCAGTGATTTGCACACTGTCAGTGGAGGATGGGGTGAACAGAAATTCCCGCTCTGCGTTGGCCACGGTATGGATTTCCAATCCCGAACATTTCCCCTCCTTTGTCGCCGTGCTCCTGACTCAGGCTGTCTTTCCCCGCACAATCATGAGTGGAAACGCATATACTGACCCCGCATTACAGAGATCGTTGGAACGGCATTGCGCGTCGGCCCGAAAGTAACACTCATCAAAGAAGGCCAACGTGTCGGTGTCGGCGCCCAGTCCTACTCCTGTCTGCAGTGCAGACAGTGCAAGAATGATAACGAGACTTATTGCCAACATCAATTGGATACATATGGTGCTGTGTGGCCGGATACGGGAATTGTTAGCCAGGGTGGTTATGCTAGCCATGTTAGGACACACGAGCATTGGTATGTTTTCCTGTTTTATTCTATTCTTCGTTTCCTCGATCTATTCTTTGATCCAGAGAAGAGAACGATTTGCAGATTTATACTCGTTAAAATAAATAATGCTAACAAGCGGAAAAGGGTCTTCCCCATTCCAGACGAGCTCGCAACCGAAGAAGCCGCCCCTATGCTCTGCGCCGGTCTAACAGCCTTCTCCCCTCTCGTCCGAAACGGATGCGGACCAGGCAAGAAAGTTGGAATTGTCGGATTGGGTGGTATTGGACATTTCGGCGTAATGTTCGCCAAGGCACTGGGAGCTGAGACATGGGCTATCTCTAGGTACATACTTGCCCATCTTTCCCGATCCACTCCCCGTTCACTACATCGAATGCAATACTGACTCCTCACCCCCTTCATCAGATCCCACGCCAAAGAAGCCGACGCCGTCAAATTGGGCGCCGACGGCTACCTCGCCAGCGCCGACCCAGACTGGAACAAAGAGCACGTAATGACATTCGACCTAATCGTGAACACCGCCTCCTCCAACAGCGGCTTCAACCTTCCCGAATATCTTTCCCTTCTCGACGTGCACGGGCGTTGGATCAGCGTCGGGCTGCCCGAAGGCGAAGGGCAGACGGTGCGCACGCAAGACTTCCTCGCAAACGGGTGTCTGATTGGCGGAAGCCATTTGGGGAGCAGAAAGGAGACGTTGGCTATGTTGGACTTGGCAGCCAAGAAGGGGATTAAGAGCTGGGTTGAGACGATAGAGATTGGAGAGGAGGGTTTGAAGACGGCGTTGACGAGGCTGCATGCGAATGATGTTCGGTATAGGTTTACGATGGTGGGGTATGATAAGTGTTTTGGGGCTTAAGTAGGGCATTTATGTAGATATATGTAGCGATGTTCTGGATAAGAATCGAAAGTTACATCACTAGAGTTGTTTTGATGTGCAGCTAAGATGTCGCTTGGCGTCGTACGTGCTAGCCACTTGAAGGGTAGGTGGGTGGAATTATTCATCAGAAGAGAGCTAAAGTATTGCGGATTATCCCTACAACTCCTAGTCCAAGTCACTCTACAAAGTACGGAAATCATCAAGGTATCCGGCCAGATCGCTCCTGCATACATGATATACCAAAGCAACCAACTATTTCCCCATTCATCTTGTCAAAGCCTCCAACTATAAAATCACGGTAATATACAACCTCTCACTGCCCACAACACAGATTCTCATACATATCTGCGTAACTGTTTGACGAATCGTTAGTTATTTGTAAACCAGGTACTTTCAGGGATAAACTTACATCAAGAGTCAAAGTCTTTGAACTATTAACTTCCTGGTCCCTAAACACACCCACCAAACTCTCACTACCCTGGAACAAGCCCGTCTTCAAACTGATAACAATGAATTGCATACCAGGGCCCGCATGCTCTTTAATGTAATTCTTGATCTTCTCCACATTTGCATTATCAAGCGCGGCATCGACTTCATCCAAGACGAAAAAGGGAGACGGTTGGTAGCTGTGGACTGCAAAGAGAAGAGCCAGTGCAGCCATGGTCTTCTCACCACCAGACAAATGCTCCATGTCACGGAAACGCTTGAGAGGAGGCATGGCGTGGTATTTGATTCCAGAGAGGTATGGTGCATCGCTGTCCTCGATATCAAGGTATGCTTGACCGCCGAGCGGGAAGGTAGCCGAACGTGTGAGATCTTTGTAGACGTGGGTGATTTGCTCGGAGATGTGGGAAAATGCTTTGTTGAAGAGTTCGTATCGCTTCTCTTTGACTTCGTTGAAGGCATCTCGAGACGCCTTCGCTGCTTTCCGGGCGGTTTCGAAGTCTTTCTCGGTGTCTCGGAGACGTGATTCTACACTGTCAAGGCGTTCGATGGCACGCATATTTGGATTCAGTTTTTCAAGCTCCCCATTGAGGTTGGAGATCTTCTCCTGCAATTGTTCCTCAACGTCTTCTTCATCGGGCTGTTTCATGTCAGTTGGGGCGTCCAAAATATTGCTACTTTTCTGGATACATACGTTTTTCAGATCATCATCAAGCTCATCGAAGTCTACGACAATGCCATAATCCTTTATTACTTCGTCTGGTTGGTCACCTTCATCGACATCCATAGCATCTGGATCTTCTTGCTGCATAGTGTCATTGACGGGTAGACTTTCTAGTGACTTTGAGCCTTCGGCTAATGGTATGGCGATCTGTTCCATTTTGCAGCGACGTAGCAAGGCATATCGGCTGGCGCTAACACGCTGGGCTTCTGCTTCCAAAGTAGTAATGGCTTTCGTCCTAGTATCGATTTCTCTGCTTTGCTTTTGCAGTTCATTTCGAGCGGCTGTAACCTTGTCGGTTTTGGCGGCAATCTTCTCTCGCAGCTTGTGAAGGGTGTCTTCTAATGCGGTCACTGCTGCCCGGTCTTCATCCATGGCTTCTTCAATGGTTCTCATGTCTGCTTCGTATGTTTCAAGGTCCTTTTCTGACCTCTCAATTGATGCTTCGTTTTGTGTCAAGCGTGCTTGGGCTTCTTTCACACATTGCTCCTGCCATCGGATAGTGCTCAACAATGATTGTTTCTGCCGCTCGAACTCGTTTCTCTTTTCCAGGGCTTCTTGCTCGAGACTTCCTTGCTGTGCCTCGTAATCACGGATACTAGCATATTCCAACCTCCTGCAAAATGCATCGAAAATTTTGTCCTCGACCTTTGCAATCGCTTGTCGGAATTCTTCTACCTTGCGACGGAGCTTCTCAACCTCTGCGCGCTTTTCTTCATACTTGGGTTGCAGCTCATTCAGCTGGCGTTGTTCATGCTCCAACTGTCTCCTCTGACTGGCGATGTTTTTCTCAAACGCATTTAGCTCCTGCTGTTCATAAGCGATCTTCTGATTGAGGTTGTTTATTTCATTATTCAAAGATTCTTCCTCAGCCCCCTTTCTCCGAGTATCCGACAAAGACTTCAGTTCATTTTCATATTTCATAGAAATTGTTCTCAACTTTTCGACATCAACATCATCAAACTTTCGTTTGGAACCACGGTCAGGAACACGGCCACCAGTAATGTTACCAGCTTTCGCGATGACGATGCCGTCCAGAGTAACAGCCTTGACTTGAAGCTTTTTTCTGTAGCAGATATCCTTCGCTGTCGCAAGATCGTCACAGACGACTGAGCTTCCGCAGGCGTAAGACATAGCTCGCTCGAGAGATGAATCGAAATCAATCGTGTCGATAGTCAAGCGTGCCTTGGATAATCCTTTCAAGGTAGAGTTTGTTGCATTGACTTTAATGTTATCAAGGGGGATGAAAGTCATCGGGCCATGGCGTTGATCCTTGAGATATTGAACGCATTCCGTACCAGTCTTCTCCGTATCAACAACAACGGAATCGAAATCACGACCAAGGGCTGTGATGACAGCCTCTTCGAATTTCTTCTGTTTAGGCTTGCATAGTTCTCCAACGCGGCCACGAACACCTGGGAAGAGTCTCTTGAGTGAGATTACTGTATCCTTAAGATCCTTCTCCCTGGCACTCTGCCTCCGACCATCTTCAGCCTCTTTGATCTGCTTCAAGATCTCCTGCAGCTTTTCATCCAGGTCAGTCCTCAATTGATTCGTTCGAACTCGTTCCGATTGGATTGTGTTATATTCCTTCTTCTTGGCGTTTCGTGCTTTGGAAGTCTCTTCAATAGATGATCTTAGGTTGTCTCTACGGCGCACACTGATGTCATGGTCATTTTGATACTTTTCAACAGATGCTTGGGCAGCTTCCATCTTGCTCTTAAGACTGTTCGCTGTGACTTCGTCGGTTTTCAGTTGTCGCACAAGGTTGTCGAGTTGGGCTTGGTCCTCAGACGTCTTCTTAACAACCTCAGACTTGAGCTTGTTATATTCCTTGAAATCATTTTCACTCAATTGCTTGCCTTGGTTCTTCAAGGTTTCCTGCCATTGAACTTCGAATTGCTTCTGAGCCTTGTCAACTGTAGCCAACTGCTTCTGCAAACCTTGCAACGTCTTGGATTCCTTGTCCCGAGTCTCGACGATGGTTGCCCCCTTCTTCCTGAATTTCTCGAGATTCGATGTCAGAGATTCAATTTTTTCCCTGATTGGTACTAGGTCAACCTCTTTCGCATCGATATCCTTTTCCTTGCGCTTGATGTTTCGCTCAACTTTGGCCGAATCAGCAACCACCTTATCACGCTCTTGACGAGCGGTATCAAAGTTCTTTTGATATTTCTCTACGCCACGGCGGAACTCTTTCAAATTCTCCTGGTGCTCTTGAATGCTAGCACTTGACTCATCCATGACCCGTTGGAACCGGTAAAGCTTCCACAGGATATGGGTAACAATCGCGTTGTCTCGCTCTTCCGCTTTATTTTGGAAGTTCTCAGCCTCTTTCTTCTGCTCTTGGTATTGTTTGATTTCCGAATTGATACCACGTCTGCGCTGCAGGCTGTAATTCTGTTCCTCGGCAGCCTTTTCCGCTTCATCTTTTAGACGTTCATATTCGGCCTTGTATTCCAGACTCCCGGAGATTTGTTCAATGAGCCGGGTTAGGTCCTTGGGCGATTGAGAGGCAATGGCTTCGACGTCACCCTGGAAAACCAAGAAGTTCCGAGCCTTGATCAAAATATTCTCGGATTCGAGAGCATCATTGTATGCTTGCGCGGTGACAACGCGATCATTGATGCGATACTCGCTAGCGCCCTGATTTGTGATTGTGCGCTTCCACTTTTGTTCATCGCCAGCATCATCTTCGTATACGGCCATAACCCATGCACTCTTGGGATCGTTGCGCGCAGGTCTTTGAGATTGGGACTCTTCGTCCGAGCCTGCACCATCCCCATTCGCATGGCCATTCGCAGCCGGGTCCACCACAGATCCATCATCGTTGATTTTCGAGGTTTTCAAAACTCTTCCGCGGTATACTAAATCTCGTAGTTGCGCCGAACGTAGGTGGGACGATTTGATACCCAGAACGAAGGATATCGCGTCCATACTACCAGCAGTTAGTCAATAAGCAGTCTACATCTCCTTGACTGCCACGTACGAATTCGATTTGCCAGAGCCATTGGGGCCGATAATAGAGGTGAAGTAAGAGTCTCCAAACAACAATGTATGATGGCCCTTATAGGACTTGAAGTCTAAGAACAGTCAACACAAGCCACCGTCAAAAATGCGCACATAGCTCACTAAACAATTCTAGACGTATGAGTTTCCCCATATTGACTGTAACGCGTCGCTCGTGGTGGGGTGTACGCGTAGATCTTCAGTGAATAAAAGAAGGAGAGAAAGATTGGAGGTCAGGGTTTAATGCGATTTTCTCAGACGCCCATCCAGAGGAGAATTTACAAGCGGAATTAGAAAAACAGAAGAGATGCGGAAAATATCTGGAGTTGCGGCGTGGAACCGTTGCTCTGAACTGAGCTTGCTGAACATCACAAAAAGTCGCGAACTTGAGACGGTGATAGAGTATCACGTGTTCATGCTTGAGCTTTATCTGATTATCTAACAGTTTTAGGCTTGATTTGCAGAACTCCACGCCAAACCCACGAAGGTCTTTTGGAACTTGTACAGAAGTACTCATGTTGGTCTTTGCTTGTCTACTGGCTGTTATAGGTAACTTACATTGCCTTTGGCTTTCGGGGTCCTCTTCATAGAAGCGATTTATTCCCTCTGAATTGTTGGTTTCACGTCTCAAATGGGTGCCCAAACAAAAGCTTTGTGCGCCAGCAGGTGCAGCTGCAGCATGCGCAACGGAAATGACGAAATGTATTCCGCCTGTATTGAGGCTTCAAGGATTGTGACAGCACCACAACAATTTCCAACAACTTTTCCATACCTTTTTCTACTCAAAATCAGAATTTCTCGAAAACTCTCCAAAAATTTACATTATTTCGTGAATAACTCAGAAGCAACTGATAAGAGAGAGCTTTTTATCTGCATCCGCTTGTTCACAAAGTAACGGCGAGATCCTCAGCAATTTAGTTCCGCTTTCATCTGACTATCGACAAACATCCAACCAGCATCTTGCATCTAGGCACGATCTCGAATCTCTACCTCTCAGCGCCTCAAACGTGGTGCAGGCCACAACAACATCACTCAACTCTCGAGTCAGAAGTTCTTTGATATTGGAACTTATTTCCGTTTTCAGAGGGTTTTGTTCATGTGCTTTAGACCCACGGCATTTGGTTATCTGGACATATAAGTTGTCAGTTTGAAGCAAGATCGTCTGGTAGGTTTTCTATTGATTATATATTCTATTCTCTTTCAACATGGCTGACATAGTGTTAAGAGGTGCTTCAGCCTTCAGGCGCATTTGTTTCTACGATCCTATACCTAGTCGCCCACGTTCCATCCTCGAAATGTCCGCTCCCATGCCAATACCGAATTCCAGATCAGAGCCCGCTCTTGATACGGAAAGCCTTTCTACCAAGAATACTACAACTCCGAGCGGTGCATCAACCGGAAGCTCCCCTCCTAATGACAATAAGGCAGCCGCGTTCACGGCTTCCACGCCGGGCAGTCCTGAGCTATCACGGCGGCCTTCCTTCTCCGGGAGCAGTTCATATCAAGAGGACTGGGAGCCATGGCCACCTTTGGATAAAATAACAGTCTTTGACCTGTTGGATAATTTCGCCCTGCCACAACAGCTAGAGAAATTTCAAAGAAACCTGTCGATGCAGACGGAGAAAGTACGGCGACAACGAGACAAGTTGAAGACCAGGTCAAGCCATGCGAAAACAAGAGTCGTCGAAGAATGGCGCAGGCGAATTCCTACAGCCGATGAGCAACTCGACAGATATCGGAAGAAGATGCGGGACAGTGTCGACAGGCTTGGTACCCGGTGGAATGATACAAAAGCAGTGACACTCCGTGAAAAGGTATCTTTTATCTGCGGTGTCCTGAATGTTCTGATCAGTGGGTACCTACTTGGAGGTTACCCGGAATATTTTCATTGGTGGTACACAGCTCAACTGCTCTATTTCATGCCTATTCGTTACTATACCTACCACAAACGTGGTTATCACTACTTCTTAGCGGATCTATGCTACTTCGTCAACTTCCTCTGCGTCCTGTCGATCTGGGTCTTCCCTCAGTCTAAGCGCCTTTTTATCAGCACTTATTGCTTGGTTTTCGGAAACAATGCTATTGCAATCGTTATGTGGAGAAACTCGATGGTCTTCCATAGCTTCGATAAAGTCACCTCCCTGTTCATTCACATCATGCCTTGTGTTACACTACATTGTATTGTACACCTTCTTGATGCATCATTACAGGAAGCACGGTTTCCCGCTATCTATGCTATACGTACATCTCCTGCAGGATCGAGTACTCATTACGGTATTCTCTCCATGGCACTTTGGTCTTCTATCCCATACGCAGTATGGCAACTTTCATACCATTTCCTCATCACCGTCCGCCGACGAGAGAAGATCGCTGCTGGACGTCCTACATCCTTCACTTGGCTCAGGAAATCCTATTCCAAAGCTTGGATCGGCAAAATGGTCTTGTCACTTCCAGACTCTTTACAAGAGCCTGCTTTCATGCTGATACAATATTCCTACGCTTTACTCACCATGTTACCATGCCCATTGTGGTTTTGGTACCGGTACCTTTCTGGCGCATTCTTGATCGCCGTATTCTGTTGGTCTGTCTATAACGGTGCGAACTACTATATCGAAGTATTCGGCAAACGTTTCCAAAACGAACTCGAAGAGATGAAGCGAGAAGTTCAGAAGTGGCAGAACACACCAGAAATGATCACCTCCCCGCTTATGACACCCAAAACTGAAGGTGGGGAATTAGCCAACGACGATAGTGGGGAAAGCAAGAAACCTAGAGTCCATTCCAGGAGCACCAGTCTAGATAAGATTCCCTTGTTGAACGAGCAACCAGGAAGCAGTGGCATTGACGGAGGTGCTCGAGATGTCGCGAAACCAAGGAAGATTGGAGATATGCCGGCATAATCGACGAAATGGCACCGCTTGGAATTTACTAGTTCGATTGAGATATTTTCAAATGACGATACGCTTGCTTTCGTGGTTGTAATTTGCGTTGCGGATGGTTGCATTGCAGAGGGGTACCGATGGAGGATATACCACGGCTGGCGTTAAGGTTACGATAGTACAGTACATATATCAATCAACTAATATGGTATAGAAGACATAGAACACATTGATATTTATCCATGCTATTATGTCCATTCTATTTTATGGTCTAGTACTTATAAATCCATTTTTTTGATGAGTGATCAAAATAGCACATGCATCACACATCCTTCAGTATCGCATTTAACAAATATCAGGATCTTATAGTAGTACAGCCTTACATACTATTTACAGGCGAGCCGCTTATCTATTGCAATCTATCTGCAAGAGTAACACCGTACCACATGGTTGCTATTAAAGAGAACATATTGACCAAAGATGAAATACCATGCATCTGTCCAAAGGCCTTGTTCAATCGTTCCATCTCCTTCGAATGAGGCGCCGCGTCATATGATTTCTTACCATCTCTGGTTTCTACGATGTACCAAATTAGTCATGTTCCCAGAATCGCATACATAACCCCTCTCGGCGATCGACAACATACCTTGATGCTTCCGCTCCTTCATGATTTTAGTCGTGGCCGGACCCAACACAGCCAAGTTTGCTAACCCAGTCACAAACATCGTCGCCAACGGGACCAGCACGCTCCATCGATTTGTCTCTGCAAATGCTCCAGCGAGACCGGATGCTGTGCCCAAAAGCGTTTTGGAGCCGGGGTAGGTGATGGCGAGGACGGCAGGGAGAGCGGTTTGCAAGGAGAAGTAAATGGGGAAGAGGTTTTGTTGGAGAACGGAGAACTGAGGGCGGGGAAGTGACTTGTAGGATACTATGCCGTTGATGAAGGATTGGAAGAATTGGGTTCCGAGAAGGGTGCCATATCTGGGAGGTTTGTTAGTGGGTCATGTTGACAAGAAAGTAAGGAAGGTAGGGAAGTGTAGAAGTCGTACGTTAAGATATGGTATGGCGCAGGAGTTTTGAAGATCGATAGGTCTGGCATTGTGAAGTTATGGTCTTGAAAGTCTTCAGCTGTGATGTTGTACTTGCTGGAAGTGTAGAGCTGTAACAGAAGACGTTATTGAACGATCCACAAAATAAATGGCCTGAGACAAACCCCGCGGAGGTAATGACGAGCTTCATATGGAGATCGGAAACTTTAGATGGTTCAAAAAGCCGAGGTTTGCTTCACGTGATCACGCGAATTACAGTAGATCGGTGCGCGTCTGCCTGTTTGCTTGCCTATTTTGTGCCGCGCCGTGGAAGCATTTAATCCTCCTAAGACGAAATCTCCCATCAGAAATTCATGCATATGCCAAAAACCAAACATGACTGACAAGCAAGCAACAGTCTACGTCGTCGACGTAGGCAAGTCTTTAGGTGAATGTCACAATGGACGAACAGAAACCGATCTCGAATATGCCATGCGATACGTCTGGGACAAGATCACGTTGACGATGTCAGCTGCGCGAGCGACAGACGCCATCGGAATTGTTGGTCTTCGAACTGATGAGACAGATAATGGACCTCACGAGAAAGGCGAAGAAGGATATGAAAATATCACCGTTTTAAAACCTCTTGGGCAATTTACTATGTCGCATCTCGAGCAGTTTCGAGAGGAGATCAAACCGAGCAACACCGATGCTGGAGATGCTGTATCCGCTATTGTGGTTGCAACAGATATGATTGAGAAGCATACTACTTTAAAATCTGGAAAGCCAGGGAAGTTTGCTAGAAAGATTGTACTAGTAACGGATGGGCAGGGAAATATGGATGGCGATGCGCTGGATGATATTGCGAAACATATAAACGAGTGTGATATTACCCTAGTCATCATGTACGTGCTTGTTGTCAGATCTTAGTGCCAATGCTAATGTTTCCAGTGGAGTTGACTTTGATGACGCTGAATATGGCTTCAAAGAGGAAGATAAGGACGCCGCGAAGGCAGCAAACGAAAAAATCCTCAGGTCTCTGGCGGAACAGTGTACAAATGGAATATTCGGCACTACGGAAGAGGCTATTAAGGAACTGGCGACACCAGTGGTCAAAGTTTCAAGACCATATTCTACCTTCGATGGCCAACTTACCCTAGGAGACCCTAATAAATATCCAGAAACCTCCATGTCCCTGGATGTTGTCCGGTATTTTAAGACTAAGATAGCCAAACCACCTTCAGCCAGCAGTTTCGTGGTTCGAACTTCTAATGAGGATGAAAGTCACCATGTAGATGAGGATACGCCTGATGCTCCGAACGCGAGCGACCTGGCGGCTGTCAGAAGTTCTAGAACCTACAAAGTCAATGACCCAAATGCTCCTGGTGGAAAGAGAGATGTTGATCGAGAAGATCTGTCCAAGGGCTATGAATATGGTAGTACCATTGTTCCCATGAATGAGTCTGACGCGAACGTTACTCAGTTAGAGACGTTCAAAAGCTTCTCGATCATTGGCTTTGTGCCGAACACGGTAAGTCTGTGAAAGGCGCGATTGAATATTGATGGAGTCTAATTTCAGTTTAGTACGAAAGATACCTTAACATGGGAGAGAGTTGCATCACAATTGCTCAGAGGTCCAATGAGAAAGCAAGAATGGCACTGTCTTCTTTTGCTCACGCTCTGCATGAGCTTGAGGCATGTGCGGTTGCCAGAATAGTTCTGAAAGATGGCAAAGATCCTGTCATAATTCTGCTAGCTCCGCTGATAGAACCTGATCTGGAAGCCCTTGTTGATGTACCTCTGCCATTTGCAGAAGACGTGCGGACATACAGATTTGCTCCGCTCGACAGGGTTATCAACAGCTCTGGTGGACTGATGGAAAAGCATAAAAACCTACCGAAGAAAGATTTGAAAGATGCTATGAGTGATTTCGTAGATAGTATGGATCTATCGGCGGCTGGAAAGGATGACGAGGGGTATTGCAAGCCAATGTATTTCCAGGGAAGCATTTGCTAACATTGGTACAGCGAGCCGACGGAATACATGTCAATCGAAGACACGTATACTCCTGTTCTACATCGAATTAACCAAGCCATCCGAAGACGTGCGGTAAAGCCGGATGAAGGAGTAACCCCACCAGCCGATATCTTAACTAAATGGGCCAACCCACCCCCAGAATTGGTGAGCCAGTCTAATGCGATCCTCGAGAAACTGATCAAAGCGGCGGATCTTAAGAAGGGTATGTCTGCTTCCTCGCTCATGTCAATCAGTCACTAATCACAACCATCAGTGCCACCGAAAACAAAAGCCAAGCGTACCAGAGAAACCATCAAGCCCCTCTCCGGTCTCGACGTAGATGCCATCCTCGGCCGAGAAAAACGTCAAAAGACCAAGATCTCCGTTGACAACGCAGTCCCCGAATTCAAGCAAAAAATCAGCAGCACAGACTCCGTCGATGCCATTAAGAAAGCCGCGAAAGAGATGGGCGAGGCTGTCTGCACATTAATCAAACAGAGTACGGGCAACGCGAAATATGGACAAGCGGCGGAATATATGAGGACGATGCGGACTGAGTTGATTGAATTGATCGAACCGGATATCTACAACAACTTTCTAAGAGAATTAAAGACGCAGATTAAGACTGATGCGTTGGGTGATCATCGGAAGGAGTTTTGGTTTGATTGTGTGAGGAAGATGAAGTTGGGGTTGATTCATAAAGATGAAGCGGAGAATACTAGTTTGACAGAGGAGGAAGCGAGAACTGTGAGTGAACTGATTTTTCTTGTTTTGTGTTCCGATGACTAACAATATTTTAGTTCTACAGTCTGAGCACGTAGAGAGCTTAGGAATAGGAAGGAGAAGGTGCCAGTAATCTGTTGAACGATTTAAAACGGCGAGTCAGGCCTGTCAGATATTGTATATTGGACTGCCGATACCACTTTGAGCTATTTATCGCCGCGGAGATACCATTGGATTTGTTTGTTCATAACTTAATGATCTCAAATATGGTTGAGAAGAAAATTTCAGACAGCTTTGGGACGTGTCGGAGGGGCCGATTGTAAAACTAGATACCTCAAAGCGGGCGATAAAATATGTATTATGAAGATATTGATGCTGTATTTGATACGCTATGCTCTTGACCAAACAAATAAACTTGAGCGCGCTCGAGACAACAAATGATGGAAGTCCCAAGTGGCATTCAACCTTCCAGTCCAGTTTGCTGGAGTATAATGACGAAGGCAGCACCAGGGTACGCAAACTATCCGACTCGAAGGTGGTTAAGGTAATCGGATAATTGGCGCGCCCCCTCGTCCAGTACACAAAAATCAATCTACTCCCTGCAAGGTATCACTCACTCGCCTTCCCGCCACAAACACTACTGGTGGTGTATAATGCTTCCTTCCATGGACAACATATATAATACCAGACAGAAAAATAACGCCCACCCAAACTGCAGGAGCCCACTACATCCATATTAGCACAGTTCCACCTTGAATTCTTCACTCGCATACCAAACATCGCGCCTGCTTTACAGCTGACGAAGGGAAAAAGTAAAATAAACTCACATTTGCACTTCCCGTCGTAACCGGCACAGCACTAGGAAAACAACTCCAAACCATGATGAACCCTGAATACGCAAAAGCAAACGCATTAATCGGCAAG
This sequence comes from Rutstroemia sp. NJR-2017a BVV2, assembly GCA_002946415.1. Lineage (NCBI taxonomy): Eukaryota > Fungi > Ascomycota > Leotiomycetes > Helotiales > Rutstroemiaceae > Rutstroemia > Rutstroemia sp. NJR-2017a BVV2. The sequence continues at coordinate 1,165,462 of NJPS01000031.1, read as the reverse complement.
CCCCACCTCCCTAGACTCCATCTCGCGCGGGGTAAAGGCTCGCCACGTATGCGTTTGAGCAGCACGCAGCCGATAGATATCATGTATGTGGAGAGTAGAGCGAGGAGCGAGAGGGAGACGATGATGTTGAAGGCGAAGTTAGATCCGAAGTTGATGAGGCAGAGGAGAGTGGTGAGGAAAGAGGTGAGGTAGATGCTGTTGGGGGGGATGTTGAGGGTGTGGTTCATCTAGTAGAATGATGTTAGTTTCCTTTCTTTCTTTCTTTCTTTCTTTCTTTCTTTCTTTCTTTCTTACATGAATATGGCACGTGAAAAAGGAATAGGGAGGCGAGAGAGCTTACCCGGGATATCCATTTGGAGTAGGGAAATCCCTTGTCTCTTGAAAAAGCCCACATTTCACGAGAAGTGCTAGCCAGTGCTGTTATATTTCCGGAAAATATCAGCAAGAGCAAAATGATCATCAACACAGTTGCCATTGCTGTAGAGCCGGTGTTCAGAAAGAGGTTCAGATAAGGTGCCGTAGAGTCAATAGCGTCATTGAGGTCGCCGATACAGAAAAGCATTGTAGCTAACATGATGATGCCGAGAAAGACGTTCATTAAATACGACCACCACATTGCGCGAGGAACATTTAGTGAGGCGTCTTCAACTTCTTCGGCTGGTGGGAGAATTAGTAGGGTTCTCACTGGGGGGAAATGGTGCTGCTTACAGATATGCACAGCACTATCGGACCCTAACGAATGTCAGTCAATCATATAAAGATCAACATCAACGGATCAGGGGCTCTTGAATTCTAACCAAGATTGCAATATATAACCGAAACCTGTGCAATCAAGCAACTTGTCCCCGTATTACTCCACCCGGCATTATTGACCACCTTCAAAAAGACATCACTTGCAGAATTCTTCGGCGTCATCACCCAAAGAGGGACGAGCACCACAATAAATCCGAGAAGATGCCCGAACAACGAGAACGTCTCGATCATAGGAAGCGTTTTAGCAAGCCAGGTGTTGAAGACAATGGTGATGAGCAAGTAGCCAATCATCAGGAGTGTATATTGCCATGTGGTAAAAGCAAAATCTGGGTCAGTTATTTGGGCTATTGCTTCGACAAGAGTGGTAAGAACGAAGACGCTGCTTGCGAAGGAGGAAATCCAACCGAGGGTTGACATCCATCCTGTTCGTAGAATCAGTATTCGGATGCATTTGGGATGGTGATATATCATCACCTGCGGTATAGCTTAAGATTTTCTGGTATTTCGGCGGCGAGAACTCCGAAACCCAATGGTACTGTCCTATTCCCATTAGTCCCAAAATCTGGTCCCGAAATAGCCATACATACCACCACTTGTCGGCGCCATCGATTCCATCTCAGCCAGCGAAGCCACAATTGTCGAATAACAAGTGACGGTCCCCAGAAAAACCCACCACAACCCCGCAAATCCTCCATTCGTCAACCCTACACTCAGCGATCTATCACAATGACCGGTCAGAAAACTCCCATTTAGCAGTCCAGCAACCATACGAACACTAGAACAAATTCCCATGTTGCCATATAAATCGAGATAAACCCCAGCGTGGATAAAAGGTTGAAGTTCCGCTACAACTCAATTCGTCAATTCTCTTCTCCTCAACCTAATTGACTTTGATATGACGAAGTACCTTGAACTCCCGTTTCTTTCCCAACCTATGCATATCCTCAAGATCATTTTTGGTATCTCCATTCCACATATGGAGCCCATTCGTCGTGTTCGGCGGTTCTGCCGTTTCCAGACTTTCTTCTGTGTCTCGCTCAGTCGCGCCATAATGGCTTTTGGGCTCGAAGGCTTCTTCTGCCTTGTCACTCGGAGCCATGGTTTCTCACTTGAGATACCACCTTATTTTTGGTAGACGTTAGATTGTGAATTAAGTGTGCCTTAATGGGGAGTGCAAAAGACATAGGGAACCATCAATAAGATTGCGGGATGATGATTTGTCTTTTCTTGGTATCTACATCTCTTATCTGGCGACTTCATCGCAGATCTAGATTTCTTGTGCAGTCCTAGCGTCATCCTGACGAATTGTGTTCCTGCGGGCGCTGCTTTTTCCCCACCCGCTATCTCTATAGTTTAGCCTAAACCAAACTGTGATGGTCAGCGGTGTTGTTGCACAGTAAAGAACAAAAGCGATTAGCAGACTTTATGTAAAACCATGATAGCTTACTTCAGTTGACACGACACTGCAAGACAAGATTGAATATCTCTGCTTTTCCCCCTCTCCTGAGACGCAATCACGACATAGAGATATCCTCATCGCCCGTTTTCTTGGGAGATCCTTTGGCCCAGTTAAAGATCTTGTACTGAAGCTTGTCCTTGCTCAAAACAACTAATCTCTTCGAGTCGTCGTTCATCCTCCCACCAGATTGTGATCGAACCGCAATTTTCTCTGGTGAAAAAGAACTGTTACTATCAAACTCGCTCTGTAAGAAGTTGGCGACCACTTCCTCATTGTCAAAGACGACAGGTTTGCAAGTGCTAGCCGCATTTCGATGAGATTGGTATTTGAAATGGCTTTGGGTGGTCTTCCATGCATCTTCTCGATTTTCATATGCCAGGCCCAGCAGTTTGCATTTTCCTATATCCAAGTCAGCAAAGGTTGAAATACACCCCAGGTTCCATGTCAATTACCTTTATTTTCCCAAAACAGTAGTAAATTACTGCGGTCCAAGAATTTGATGGATTTGATATTCCCATCGCCCAACTGTAGTAAGGCTGCATTCGTTCCTAAAACAGTGCTGATGCCATTTTCGATCGACAGGAGAGCTTGAACAATCCGCACTACTTGCGATTAGCCTTCCCGGACATTAGTCCAATCATCACAGGGCTGACAAACCTTGATTTGGGGATCCCTTGGGTATAAAAGCACAATAAGCGTGAGAAATATGATGATCCTAGGGACAATCAGCATTGAAATTTATTCCTCGAGAAACGACCTACCACTTCATTCATTGTCACATCCATAGATACGTTATCTTGGGGAACTCCTAACTCCATTGGCTTGCCAAATAGGACGTTCCGCTTTTCAGCTTCGGCAATTTGGCTGAAAATGGCGGATGCCTGGCCTCTCAAGTACTTGCAAAGAAACTCCACCTGCAGCAGCGTCTTTCTGTGTTTTTGGCCTTGCTCTTGCTTTTCAAGCTGCCTGGTGAGCTTGTCGAATAAGTGGGCATCCTTTCTAGCGTGTGCGCACTCGTCTTCAAAGTCTGCAGGCGTGACTTCGGTGATAAAAGCGGACAATGGGCTGTTGGTCATGGCCGTTTGGATATATAACAGAACTTTGCTGTGATCTATCGAGGCTTCCTTGTCCGCGGCATCTTCAGAGTGTGATAGCGAATCAGATGAAAGCCGATCAATCTCATACCGTATCCAGGTCGAAAATGATGTAAACAGGTCCAACTCTTCTACTACTTGGAGAAGTATCTTTGTCGACACGAGATGCAAACTTGCAATGGTATCCATGATTAAAGTGATTTGGTGACTTGAGAAACCTAAAGAGTCATCAGAACCTTGGAATTTCGCGATCCCATTCAATCGGCTAAGAATGACGGAGCAACGATCGAGGGCGGGCAGCATGTTTTCATGCACCAAACGTCTCAGATTCTCCAAGCCTGAGACTACAACCTTCTCCCATCTTTTGTGGCCCTAGAATCTTAGCTTTAGGAAAACGATTAAGGTTTGTGAAAATCGCCTACCCTTTCTGTCAGGATATCTACGAGCCACTCTTTCACAGATGGAAACGTATGACCCGTTGTGACTGAATGGTAGAGTGCTTGTACGATTGTACGGGTTCCTTGTTCTGCAAGCGTCTCGTTAATACTCCGGAGAAATCGGCTGGGCAAGTCTTGGACCGTCTTCCACTCAGCAATCATAAGTATCTGTATCTGATTGATGTATCTCAAAAGATTCTCCAGAGCTGTTGATCGGGAGGCAAGAACAGAGAGATACTCGCTTGAAGCAGATAGGAAACGCAGATCCATAGGCACAAGGTAGATCTTCTCATCGGGATCGGCGCCTTTCATGAGCAGTGCATGCGTTGAATATGATTCGTTCGCTGCATGAGAGATGAGATATGCAGGCTTTTTGTTTATGACTACGGGTGATTTGAAAGATCCCACAACAAATGAGTCGTAGATGCTAACATGGATATCTCCTTCTTTGGTTCCAACAATCATAACATCTGCTATGTCGTTGTCTTTTGGATCAAATGGACGGAAAAGTGCATCCAGTGAAGATCTAGAACTAAAGACATCATCCCTATAGCAAAGTTAAGAAGACATCACAAGAAAGGGACGTTCACTTACGAAGTCCCGCCTCCAGGAAGTACGCTTAATTTGGGCAGACTTGGCTCAATATCAAGAAGAGACAGATCTCTTGGTAGATTCAGGAAAGACTCCTTGCCAAACTTGTTTGACTCATCTTTGAACATATCCTCCCATGTGCTAGTATCTGCTTTCGAGCTTTTCCGAGGGACGGTTTTACCAATGCTGTTTGATTTCCATCCCATGCACGTGACACCTGATATCTCTTGACCGTCTGAAGCCGCGAGGAATTGATGGACAACCTTGCTACTTTCAGCTCCGACAAGTCGCACCGAGCCATCATTCCAGGCAATAGCTAGCAGCTGACCTGAAAGAGTTGTTAGTTTTTAACTCTATCACTTCTGAAGATCTCGGGTACCATTGGGCTTCCAGCTTATTTGTTGCACTTGTAGTGTGTTAATCTTCTGCGCAGCTCCATACACACGCTGGCCATTGAGACGATAAATCAATACTTGCTGATCTGTGCTCCCTAAGGCAACCAAGTCCATCGAAGGGCAGTAGGCAATTAAGGCCGGATTAATTGTTTGGTGCAGAGTTTTCTCGCCGAGCAATTCGAGCCGCGTTTGATCCGCCATGGTTTCCAAGCCCAGAGTTCCTCATAAAAAGGCTACAATATCTTATTGCATGGATGAAGTATCACATTTCTGATGCCGATGGAATAAATTGTAGTCGAGTCGACGTGTTAAACATTCGCGTCGTTGTTTGCAAGCTGGGTTAAGCGAGACATCAGACCAAATATATGCTGTAATTTACCTACAGGTCGTGCTTTCCTCTTTACACTTCGTTCTTCAAAAGTATTCATTGAATAGTATTATAACGGTTCATTGATATTGGGAATACAATAATATCATTGGTCTTCATTTTCTCTATGGCTCGTACAAGAATAAAGATTATGAGTCGCCTTCCATCCTACGCCATGCTGCACGTCATTCAAATCCCAACCATTTTTACCCTCTAAAAGTGCTCACTCTACCACATAGGAGTCTGCAACAGATTTGATTTCCTTAGAGAAGTCAACGGCCTCATTCATTTCGAGTAATGTGACGTTAGTAACCTGAGCGCACGTTAGCCTTGGGTACGATATGTGGGGGTCACTGAATAACTTACATCGACATCAATAAATGGATTTGTCTTTGCAAATTTGACCTGCATGGGAAAGAAATCGTTCTCATCGCCATCCTGGACCTCAAACTCAAAAGATCCTGAGCCATTTGAAGAATCTACAGATCCAATTGTCCATTCAAGACTATCTCCCGATACCTCGTATGTTGCGTCAAAGCTTGAAACAGCAGGCTCACTTGATGCATACGGAATGATGACTGTCACATCCTTCAGAGGATCCTCGCCAGTGAGCTCATACTCTACAGTGATGTTGAGAGGATCACCCTGACCACCAACGACCCATACGGTGAATTGAATTGGAAGAGCAGTAGTGTCATCTGTCTTTGGAGACGCTTTCCACCGAAGCACTCCCACAGAGTTGTTTACTGGGAAGCCTTTTGCAGTGTTTGTCATTTGAATAGCCTTGGATCCATTGAACATGGCCTTGTCCACATTTGGGTGCGTTCTAAATTGTACTCCATGACTTTGCTTGGCAACAAGGTCCAACTTAACTTTGGTAAGAGTAGGATCTGAGATTCGTAAGTGCAGATCACCCTTGATTTCCAAAGAGTTTAGGGATCCATCCCGAGACAGCTTAGCATTGATCGTTTCTGCAATTGTGACATGAATTGCATCACGGTCTGATGCAGAAGGTGTATGTGGGGTTTGTTCAGTAGCAGCAGGGGTGGGATGATTAGGAATTAGAGGAGATGATGCGGTTTCCTCTATTTCAGCACCCATATCGCCACGAACACGTTCGAACATGTCTGTAGTCTTTGACTTTTTACCCAACTGCATTCCCTTGCCTTTTGGTGCGCTAGCCCTGAAAATTGTCAACACTGAGCATCATGGTCATTGCGTAGGAGCGCAATAACATACTTGAATGATTTGTTCTTTTCCGCTTCATAAGAATCATAGGTATCGGTGACCGCTGGCCGTGTAGGAGCTGTGTAGGTGGGGTAAACTGGTGTTCTTGGAATGGCACCTCTGCCGCTTCGAGAAGCCTCCTTGCGCTGCATTTCGAGTTGTTTCGCCTTGCGCTTGCGATCTTCGGTAGCTTCCAGTTCTTTGTTCTGTAAACATCAGCCAAAAGCCTAAGATATCTGCTCCATGGCGTCCTACCCTAGAGATAATCTCTTGTATTCTCTCTTCGTGACTCTCCATTTCTAGGAATGTTTTGATCTGGCTAATCGTAAGGTTCTCCCGATATCCAAGTGTGACCAATTCATCGAAGGCACTCAGTAACTCGTAGGCATTCTTCAGAATTTCCCGTTCATCGAGGGTCCTGCATGTGCTCGTAACGACTTGGGCGAAAAGGTGTAGAGAATCGATGTCCTGTAGGATATTGGACTGCTTGTTTGTGATGAGAACCATGTATAACTCGTCAAGCGGTTGATACACGAATCGCACATTGTCCTGCTCGACAGTCGTATGCTGGGTTCCGGAATCTGCCAACTTGGGAAAAGATGCTAGGAGCGCTTCAATTCTCGACCTTTGCATTTCACGAAACTGCCTGGAGAGGACAGCTTTTCCTCCACGGGTGCATATCGAAGCCGCCAACACAACCTACAATCTTTATTAGCAGGATTTACAGAAGAATTTTCGACTTAAATTGCGCACCATTTTCGATTATTTATGTGAGAGCTTCGTTCAATTGTGTGCTGAAGTATTCTGGCTGTGTTAAGTCAGAGTGTCCCTACCTAAGATGTGTATATCGGTGGTAGGCCAAATAATGTTCCGATATAGCATTACACGTGACTGTCTTAGCTCCTTTTGCTGCACCACGTTAATTTTAGCGTTGCATGATCCCCCAGAAGGACCGAACTTCTTGTTAACCTTTGAGCCTTGCGGAGCTGAATATTGAAAGACACCCATAGATCGACGACAATCTGGATAAAATTTATTTCTCGTTCGGAGGATCGTATCTCTTAACATCTCACCCTCTGTGATGTTCTTCTATTCACCTATTCAAACAGCAGACAATCTAACGTTTGGCCTTTGTTACTGCAGCAGCCGCTCTCCCGTGAACGCGGAAATTGCAAAGCCGCCAACCTTCAAATAAAGAGATTCAGCACTTCTCACTCAACTCTAGTCTGACTTCAGTGTCTAGCTAAATAATCATATCGCGACACAAACTACACCCTACGTCCACGCGTGCTAATTATCCGGCAGGAGATAGCAACTGCAAAGCACATGAACGTCGCAACTCTCACTGCACCTTCAGCCCTCAATACCATGGCGGACGATAGCATGGAGTTGACCTCCGAACATGGGCACGATATCATCGAGGAAGATATTGATATCGACATCGACATAAACTCTGGTCATGTCGACGAGGATGATATTCTAGACGACATCGATGAAGCCAATCTTGATATATCCACAAACGCGCAAAATGACGATTTAATGGTCGATGACGACGATGACCCGTCATTTCACATGGAAGATGCAGATTTACTTCAAGAAGAAGTTATCGACCACAACATGGAACAAGATCTTGCCGGTACCTCCGTTGACGAAGATGGAATTGCTCACGTAACTTTCGATGAGATACATGCTGCACAGCCTACAACCACGAATATAGAAGATTCTGAGCTTGTATGGGATAATCCGGCGAACGTGGAGGGCGTCTTTGAGGTTGCAGACGCGACTCTTGCCAATCAAGACGAGGTCGCCCAGATTACAGAAGAGGCGCATGTCGTCAGCAATACGGCTATCCACGATGTTCAGGAAACAATCCAAGCTGTGGAGCAGGAGCCTGAACAAGCCGAACCCACGACCCCTGAGCCGCAGCATATTATCCATAACGATGTTGAGAGTGCAAGCAATCACGATGAAGGTAAAGGCCTGGAGACCTCGGCGGCTCCTTCGCCACATGCACCTACCGATCAAGGTTCTCGAGAGGCAACCCCGCAGATGGCCAATCCCGATGATCAGTCTACCTACACCACAGAAACCAACCATGAGACATCATATACAGCTGCAGAACTCGAACCTGATACCAACAACAACAATGATGAGCAGCCAATTATCGAGGGGGACGCTGGTGATACCGAACCATCCACAGCAGCAAACCCACCTACAGAAGACCCCGACGACTTGAGTGATCTGAACCACTCACATGAAATTTTGGTCAAATACAATGGTCGTAAATACCCCTTGATCAGGAAGTCTCCTTCAGATCATCCCAATGACTTCTTTTTTGAAGACCCCTCCGTCCTTGAAAAACCACTCGTGGACTTTTGTACCGAAATTCGTGCAGTACTTGTAGAAGAGAACCTCCCAGAAAAGGATAAGGTCACCCTGATCATTGAGGAGCTACAGCTTGTAATTGATGAGGTCAGTACCATTATTCTTACACCCTTTTTTATTTTATATAGAAAATGCTAATGCTTAGTGCAGACTCATTTAACACATTATCCTGCCGACTTGAGCTTAAGCCAAATCATCAGCTTGTATGAAAGGCTTTCTAGCAATGATGGATCTGATGTAATCGCACCGTTGAACCTAAGACTGGTAATCGAGCCTACGGGGTATGACCGGTTTTCGATGCTACTGCAGGGAGCTGCTGAAGGGAAAGGACTATCGGAGTATCTTACATGGGATGCTGACAGTGAAGATGATCCAACCGAATTTGGCGAGCTGACAGAAGCTCACGACCTTGAATCCAACTTTGACGAGCAACTTCTGGAAACCTCCCAGGAGGAGTCAGGTGCCGATATCGAGGACAAGCATGATTATAATCTTGACTCTAAGACGTCCCTTGAATCACACAATGATGAGCAACACGAAAGCCTTCAACATGCCGAGATCGGTGATACAGCTAGTGCTGAAATTCAACTGCCAGAGCAGGAAAACGTACCATCAGACTCAAATGATCAAGAACTAGCAACCATAAATACAAAACAAACGAAACAAGAAGAGGTCTCGGCATCCGTTGATGAGACTAATAACGATGATGGCGACATAATCGATTACGACGATGAAGAGAACGTGGAAGCGCAATCAGAGGGCACAGATAAAAAGAATACTGTCGCCACTGGTGAAAATCGACCACATGACGGTACATCCACCTATTTCTATTTACCCTGCATTCTCCCTATCACTTGCTTTTGTTCTAGTTGTAATGATCTAATTCTAATCGAATGTCGCGCGGCAGATGAAGGAAATAACCGACGAGGCTCCATTCCGCTCAAAGCTGAAGACGGAATAGAAGAATCTGCTCATGAGATTGTGACGACTACAACTGATGCAGAGGGTACCGCGCAAACTACTGAAAATACAGAAGATGCACAGAGCGACATAGGTTATGAAGATGAAGCCGAGGAGGATTTCAGAAAGGAAATCGAAGATGATTTGGGTCCCGAGTATACTGTAGATAACGATGAAAACGTGGAGGGCAGTAATGATTCGAACGAATCTAATAACGCGGCTGGGGAGCATACTTTAGACAAAGAGACCGCCGAAAACGAAAAGGATAGATACGACGATGGCCAAGACCAAGCAAGTCATGTTCCAGCTGCTGAGCAAGTCGAATTAAGCTTCACCGAGGTTATCGAGAATAGCGAAACACAGATTGTGGAAGACGACGAGTTTGACTTGGGAGATGGTGCCGACAAAGAGAACGGGGTTTACGATGAAGACCAGCTGGGCGATTCGTATGAATTTGATGGCGATGCTCTTGATATCCCAGCCGACGAAGAATTTATCGCCATTACAAGCGGTAATGGGTCTGGTGATGTAGCAGAGTCTGACAGTGCCACGATAAGCAATGCTTCGATAGCAGACCTTCAGTCTAGCCACTCAATCACTGCTGACGGCCAGAATCAAGAAGATGAGATCGGTTATGACGACGATGAAGAAGAGGAAGAGCCCGGGTCTCCAACGATTCAACAAGCAACACCTCCCAGCCCAAAAGACTCGCCTGGCTCGAGTTATGGGAAGAGGCCCAGAGCTGAAGCAGACTTTGAAGATGGCGAGAGTCAGAGAACCAAGGGTCCGAAAATTCTTAGATTGAGTTGATGGCGATATAACTGACAATCTGTAGAAACCAAGCGCATCCGATCATAGGTTCTTGTTCAACCAACACATTGAATGTGTGGTTGATGATTCTCCTACAGTACTTTCAGCACATGCCTTGGCAACTGCGAGCTCATCTCAACGTCTTCAAAGTTTTCTGAAGCGAAACTCTTCTCTAATTTCACCAAGGACGTAATACTGACATATACGACAAATACTTCACCTATACGACCCACCATACGACTCAACCGAAGACGGCAAATATTTACAAATATCAGAGGTAGGTCCTAACAACAGGTATGATGGTATTGACCCTTTAATGCCCCTCCCAACCCCACTAAACGTCTCTCCGCTCCTTGATGCGATTCAGTTATACACTCAAAATATCTAGCATTTCATTATTTTAGCATAGCCAGGCGCAACTCAAAACCTGTCGAGGCGGTCGGCCAGGATATCAGGTGTGGGAAAAGTCGGGGCTAGGTTACGTGGGTGCGTTATGGAGTTTGGCTTGTGTAAGAAGTTGTTGCTGTGCGATACCCTTTCGAGCAGGATAATCTGGGTGAATTTTATGGTCGAAACGGAGGGTAATGATGGACTTGGGGCCTTTAAGGTACCTCCGTTGATCGTTGAAGGATATCTGGTATGGGCATGCAATACTCAGGGTTTGGGATTTTCCAGTCTACTGCCAGTATAACGAACCATATCATTCCCCCTATCTTAGTCAGTTGCTCTATGCCCGCTTGTGATAATCGGACGCGTTCAACGGCGTCGAAGTGTGGGGATAAGTTCTTTAGTTTCCGTAAGGTCCTGCTAGCTTGAGATAATGGTCATATCACGAATTGCTTGGCGGGAAAGTGATCGATATTGTTCTATAACTTTACTCTGCACTTTTTGCTCATGCGATAACCGAGTATAGAGAACAATTGCATAACTCAATCATGATCAGAATTTGTTGAGGCGAAAGCTCTGATGTTAGAGGAAACAGTGACCTTCCGAGCTTCCTGGAGGAGGTGCCTGCTAGGTACTAGGCAAGTTACAGGTAGGCCGTACTTGGTACGGATACGTAGTGTACAGCCCCGTAAGCGTGCGCGTCAGACAGCCTTTAAAAGTTTAGATCCCTAGAAGATTACTAGTACGCTAAAACCTCAGCGTTGTGCCTGAGCAAAGTGCCGTAAGGGAGGTCCTTTAGGTCCTCAAATAATACCAACTTGGCCAGCTAGCCAGCCAGTTATCGACCTCATCCCTCATCGTGGCTCAGGAACAGACAAACTCTAAGTTACAAGCACACCTGCTATTTGTTGGTTGGTTGTACCTGTATCTGGCCCCAGATACAAGTACCTACAAGTAAGACGAGAAGAGTTGTACTTTACATGAGATCGTTGTAAAGAAAACAGGAAAAGGGGGAGTCGCCAAACATCAGCATGTTCGTAATAAGCCTACCGATAACCTTACTTCCGTACGTATAGATGGCCATCCGTAGCTCTGCCTTCTCCCTGCCTGCCCTCGTATTAACAAACGTTCATAATTCCCATTCGGATGGTGGAAGTGATTTCACCATCTCCTCTCCGCTGAGTCTGCTCATTGTTCGGGTTACCCTTGACCTTTTTAAAACCTTTTCGTTTATGCTAAATTTAGAGGAACGACTCACTGCCCCAACGTGCTAGGTAGGCCAGCCCAGACACAAGACAGGCCAGAGTTCAGACTTGCTGAACACTAGTAACAGAACCACTCACTCGTTTCATCTCACTCTCAGGTTTCCCAATTGTCAATTCGGAATCCGTACTCGAGCCGCATATTTCCCACGCACATTCATTCACGATACAAAGATCATCCCACACTGCCAAGGAAGTACTTGTGGCTTCAATTATCGCAGTTCTTCGAGATTCCCATTCCTCCCGTCGACACTTGTGACCACAATATCGCTGCCTCGGTTCATAGGCATTTCGAAACGCAGGATTAAGAGCACAGCTAGGGGTGAAACTTTCTCATGACCTTGCACGTCGACTTGCGATCATCACGTTCATTTCCTGCGAAGCGCGCTTTCGAAAGAATTACATTGTGTTCTTAGGAGTCTGCGGATAAGTTTGCGCCGATAACAACCCTTGCGCGGTCGTCATCTTGAATACGTTACGAGGTTTTGTCGGAGCGTGAGCTCAAACGCTCCACGAACAACACATATCACAAGGAGGAGAGGTCTAGCCTCTGCGCATCAAGATGCTGGAGGATAAGTAAGTCGAGGCATCTTGGAGATTTACTTGTCGCACGAATATTATGTGGGATGTACGTAGTCAAGAGGCTAATATGACGATGAAGATACATAGGGTTGGCATTAGCCATCACCTCAACCATGGCGATAGGTATGGCTCCCTAGCTGCAATCATAATGAGGAGGCAAGACTAATGGGCTTTCTTCACAGGCACAAGTTTCGTTATCACGAAGAAGGTACGACTTTTAGAACTTCGAAGATCCATACATGAGTTTTCCTAACGAGATAACTAGGGATTGATGGACGCTGAAGAACGGCATGGTTTCGAGGGAGACGGTTTCACATATCTCAAAAGTCCAATATGGTGGGGTGGCATAGTCGCATGTACGGGAAACCTCTTCTAGGATGTGGAGACGCAAGCTAACGAATATGGGCAGTAATCGTTGGAGAAATTGCAAACTTCGCGGCATATGCATTTGCACCGGCGATTCTGGTTACACCTCTGGGAGCGCTCAGTGTATTGATCGGAGCGGTTTTGGGCTCATACTTTCTGGACGAGAAGCTGGGCACATTAGGGAAGCTCGGATGCGCAATATGTCTAATAGGATCTGTTATCATTGTCCTTCACGCGCCACCGGACAAGGAGATCAAGAGGATTGACGAGATTCTTCACTATGCCATTCAGCCAGGTACGTGATCTCGCAATCTTGCAGCTTTTGTAAGCTAACAGGATGCAGGATTTCTTATCTTTTGCGGTTCTGTTGCGATATTTGCCGCCATTATGATTTACAGAGTAGCCCCGATATACGGCAAGAAGAATCCGCTGGTTTACTTATCGATATGTTCGACTGTCGGAGGAGTGTCAGTTATGTCGGTGAAGGCATTTGGTATTGCCGTAAAGCTGACTCTTGGTGGTGAAAATCAATTCATCTACCCATCGACTTACGTCTTCATCATCGTCACTGTAGTCTGCATTTTGACACAGATGAACTACTTCAACAAAGCCCTGAGCCAGTTCCCAACTTCTATGTAAGCTCAAGAACGCACTACAGATTTTATAGCTATTCTAACGTTTGCTCAGTGTTAACCCACTTTACTACGTTACTTTCACCACAGCGACCCTTACTGCTTCGTTCATCCTATACGGTGGATTCAATACCTCCGACGCAGTGAACACTATTTCACTACTCAGCGGATTCCTGGTGATCTTTACTGGAGTCTACCTACTCAACATATCGAGATCCGACCCAGAAGGACGCAAAATGATGCACGGCGCGGACGGAATAGCGACCGATCCTCTCTCCGGTATCCAGACAAGACGAAGTATGCAAGCTAGACGAAGCACCGATCCGCACAGAATGAGCCTGGGCAGCAATGGGTTCGGTCGAGGCGACAGGGAGGGGCTCATCCACGCCTATGACGAAGAAGAGAATGTCGGATTCGGTCTTGCAGATCTCGGGGAAGACAGTGACGAATCCGACGACGATTTACCACCCCCAACGCGGCCTATGAATGGAAAGGCGAATGGACACAGCAGCAAGAAGAGTTTTAGCGAGCCATTAGAGACGGAGCGGCCGAGCAGATCTTCAAATCGGTAATATTTGAATATCAAAAAAGTGTCCAGTCATGCATACATGATTTCTCCTTTTTCCATTTGTTCTTGCTCAAAAAACTGTATTTGGTAGTCCTAGGCGGGGTTGGGAATTTTAACTGCAAAAGCCGTGTTTGTATTTCATCTAGACATTGCTTTTGGTAGCAGCTTGGTCTGCTGGGGCTCATATTTTAAAGTACGACTGCATGAGGTTCAGGCGTTTGGGGGCTGCTATCTTTTGTACAAAAGGGAAAGATATGTACGATATATATATGTGGGCAAATTGAGAGGAGCCCTTGTAAAGGACGTGCCAAAGCTTAATATGAATGCACATGAAGATGGGCTCACAACTGAGATCATTTTTTACTTTTTCCATTCAATTTTTTATGAAGTGTTTAGAAAGCCGTGAAATTTGTTGGCTATGAATACAAGCTCTTTATGAACTAGAACTCGCACGCAAATGTTTGGAAACGCCCCTCCATCTCAGCCTTAACTTATTCCTCCGCAGCTGGTTGTGGCTCCTCCTCACCGGCCTGCTCTTGCGAGCGAGCAGCCTCAGCAGCCGCCTGTGCAGCTGCAGCCTTAGCACCGTAATCCTGGCTCATGGGTTGAACCACAGTTTGCTCCTCCTTTGGCTCGATGATGGTGACGGAATCTGGCAAAGACTTTTGAGGTCCAGACTTTCCTTCTGGGTCAGATCCACGCATGATCTTGACCTTGATACCGAGAACACCTTGTCTCAAGAGAACGTGACGGGTAGCAGAGTCGATGAAGTCCTTGGCTGGCTGACCAGAGTGGATCATGAAACCATCAGTGAACTTCATGGACTTGGCACGAGCAGCGCGCAATTTTCCGGAAACAACGACCTCACAACCCTTAGCACCGCTCTCCATGATGAATCGGAGAACACCATAGCAAGCTCTTCGGACCGCAAGACCGTTGAGGAGTTTGTATCGGAGAGACTCGCATTGAGCGACGGCGGAGAGACCTCGGTTTTGCACCTTGGCGGCGTACAGGGAAACGCTGTTCTCGGGGAACTTGAAGCGCTTCTGAATGAGCGAGGTCAGCTCGCGGATGCGGCGTCCTTGCTCACCGAGAACTTCTTGGGTGTGGGTTGCGCGGATGATGATATCGGTGACGGTAGGGGTGACGCGGACTTCGACTCCAGAGTATCCTTCCTCAGCCAATTCGCGTTGGAAGAACTCGTTCAATTCGGCGTAGAAAACACCATCAGCGACGAACTTTCTCCGCTTTGAGCTGTGGTGAGGAGGAACATAAATTAGCGGGTTGTTAGAGGGGTCAAATACACAAAATTGAGGTTTCCTTACATAGCGGCACCTGGGACACCGGAAGCCATATTGTCTGATTTGAGTTGAAGATTTTGGACCTGTGGGAATGAGGCTCAAAAGTCGTCGTCGGTGTTTTGTCGAGGGTCGATTGTCGCGGTTTCAAAATTGAATTTTCCCAAAATCACTACAGTGGGAGGGTCAATTTTTAGTTGATAACTTTAGCGAATTTGTGGATAACAGCCTTGGTTATAAGGCATCACAAGAGCTTCCCGTAAGGCAGATTTGGTTGGTTTGGGGCTTTTGGGCTGTCCCATAGTTACAGGGTTCTGATTTTGGGGCTACTGTGCTGGGTGATATGATGCTGAGCTAGTCTCACAGTGCTGTTTATGACAACATGGAACTCGTTGGGTTATAACACATGACTCTCCGTGATTCATAACGTATGCGCCGACTGTATTGGATATACAATAATAAATCAAGGAAGACAAGAGATTGCATCTACGGAAGGTCAAATGAAATCGACGACTATCAACTCCCGAAGTGAGTGCGCCGTGCCATAGAATCAAAAATGGCCGAGAAACTTCGAGTAACCAAGGTCTGTCGAGAAGTCCCAGGTGTATACTCATGAAAGTTTTGCTGACGCTGTGTATATTCTTGCAGGTCCATGATGTCCAGGTTGTAGCCCGTGGACAAGCTTCCAATGTTACACTACACTTAACAGCCCACCATCTCATTATCGTTCAAGCCGCTCCCAGCCCAGTGTCGTCCCCAGATGGAACCCCTGCGGCGCCTGTTAAGGCACGAGAATCATGGATAGCATATCCCATGATAGCTTATTGCACGTTTCGACCGACTCCGCCAGGATCCGGAATAGCTTCTTCGATACGATTGCGCGGTCGAGACTTTACCTTTTACACGCTCAACTTCGATGATGATAAATCTGCCCGGGAAACTTTCGAAAACATAAAGACGGCTACCTGCAAGGTGGGGAGTATTGAGAAGTTGTACGCTTTTAGCTACAAAGCTCATGGAGCGGAGAAGCACATTAATGGATGGGATGTCTATGATCCCAAAACGGAATGGAAACGGTTAGGGATTAGTGAGAAGGGAGTTGATAGAGGTTGGCGCATATCAAAGCTCAACCAAGACTACGCCTTTTCGCCTACATACCCGGCTCTTCTACCTGTTCCTTCATCCATATCCGACATCACAATCAAGCATGCTGGCCAGCATCGTTCGAGGGCACGGATACCTGTTCTCACATACTTACACCCGGTCAACAACTGCGCTCTAACGAGATGTTCGCAACCGCGAACAGGTATGCGGGGTGCGCGCAGCATCCAGGACGAGAAGTTAGTCAGTGCGTGTTTTTCAGCAACAGCGCAGGCAGATGAGGGGGACTCTGTCTCGCCGGCTATGTCTCGAACAAGCCCAGAATCTAGTTCAGCGGACCTCAGCACGCCCAACAATGGAGAACTGATTGACCCTGAGCAATTCGAGGATGAGCTGATCTCGTCTGGATCAAACATTGAGATACCAGCAGAAAAACCACACGTCTACGGAGCCCAACAAAACAACTTAATTGTTGATGCAAGACCTCCAGTAAACGCATATGCTAACCAAGTAAATGGATTTGGTACAGAGAACATGGACTATTATCCACTCGCCAAGAAAGTATATCTAAATATTGCCAACATTCATGTTATGCGAGACTCGTTGGGGAAAGTTGTAGATGCGATCAAAGATGCGGATATATCTACTCTACCGCCAAATCGGGACCAGCTTGCCAAAAGCGGCTGGTTAAAACACATCGGCGGTATTCTCGATGGAGCATCCATTATTGCTCGACAAGTTGGCATTCAGCACTCACATGTACTGATCCACTGTTCAGATGGCTGGGATCGAACCAGTCAGCTAAGTGCTTTATCTCAGCTAATGCTCGACCCCTATTACAGGACCATTGAAGGTTTCATCGTACTTGTAGAGAAAGATTGGTTGAGCTTTGGACACATGTTCCAGCACAGGTCGGGATTCTTGAATAGTGAAAAGTGGTTTGTCACACAAAATGATGCTCTTGCTGGTTCAGCAATCCAACCTGGTGGGAATTCAGACGGGCGAGGAGATGCGATTGAAAATGCTATTTTGAGCGCGAAACGATTCTTCAACAAAAGCAACGCAAGCCAAGAAGCTGTAACCGACCCCGACATAGATGAAATAATGTTGGCCGAAGACTCTCCCAAGAGGCCTGCGAAACTCGAAGCCCTACCTCAGAGCGAAGCCACCAAACCCAAAGAGACCAGCCCCGTCTTCCACCAGTTCCTCGACGCAACATACCAACTTCTCCGTCAACACCCTACCCGCTTCGAATTCAACGAGCGGTTCCTCCGGCGTCTCCTCTACCATCTCTATTCCTGTCAATACGGCACCTTCCTGTACAACAACGAGAAATCCCGCGTCGACGCCCGAGTAAAAGAACGTACCAAAAGCGTCTGGGCATATTTCCTAGCCAAAAAAGACGAATTCACAAACAAAGAATTCGACGGCGGCGAGATCGACGACCACGTAAAAGGAAAAGAGCGGTTAATCTTCCCTACCTTGGACGACGTGAGATGGTGGCATCAAGCATTCGGCAGAACGGATCTGGAGATGAATGGGCCACATAATCCAGTAACCGAGAGATATTTAGCATTGAGCAATAATGGAAGTAGTGGGTATACGGTTGTGGGAGGAGCTACGACGCCTGCGAGGACAGTGCTAACGGGCGTGGAGAGCGCGGGGAGTCCGACCAAACAGGTGTTGAATGGACCGGCGGCGGGTTTTGCTAGTTTGAGAGAGGGCATTGCAGGGTTGGGGATTGGAAGGGCGAAGGGCTCCGGTTTGGGGAGTAGGAGTCCGGCGGCGGCGAATGAGAGTGCGGGTGCAAATAGTAATGGGAAGCAGGAAATGGAGGTGGAGATGCAATAATGATGGCATGATGGACGATGGGACGGGATGGTTTGGTTCGGGTTCGACTTCTAGGGAGAGTGACTTACAGGCGTTGAATGGTCGGGATTCTTTGATGGGACATGGGAGGGACGAACTGATGGACTGAAAGGAGGATCTGAACTGTATTATTTGTTACGTGGGCATGGCATTGAAGGAGCGAGGCGCTATTGTAGAAGTTCACATCTCTTGGTGTCAGTGGGTGATCAAAATGCAAGACTTGTGTTTATGTCCTTGTCATGACATTAGATTCTTCTTCTTGGTCTTTGCCATCTATGGTTGTTATTCATGCAATATAAATGCATATCATGAATCCGTCCAAGCAAAAACTTTCCTCGAGACATGAAATTACAGCTTTTTATTTATATGCGACATAATTTGATCATAAGAAGACCTCGAGATTGATCTCTAATGTGCTGACAGGATATCTGTGTAATGGTTAGCTCCTATGTTCTTCCGGCTTTCTTTTGTCAAAGCAGGACCACATACCTTAACTCAAATTTGTCCAGGACCGATGGATGCAGAATACCAAATTCCCCCACGCGAACCTCCTTTCCACCTAACCGTAAATAAATAGCCGCAGCATGACCAGCAAAGAAAGTCGGCTCATCAATCTCCTCGATCCAATATCCATCAGGCTTTGTTGGATTTTCCTTAACCTCGAAATCAATCTTTTTGCCTTCTAGACCCTCTTCATGTGTGACGAAGGCGGTTTGCAACATCAAGAGAATTCGATCAAGTAATCCGTGGACGATTTCGAAACCACTCGTTTTACCATACCATGCTGCGGCGAAGTGGCGTTCGTTTCTTGATTTGCGCTCCAACTCTGGAGCTTTGAAGGCGACATCCGATACTTCGAAGACTTTGATGGGAACGGAGTGTTTCTTATTTTCTCGGATGGTTTTCAGAAGTCCTGGGAGGAGAGATGTGCGGACCACTTGATACTCTGCGGTCTTGGGATTGGCGAGACGCACAGCGGAGGTACCATCATCTTTGCGGTTGAGCCATGCGAAATTTTCGTCATGGGAACAGAGAATTAGGGGCATGACTTCACTCCAGCCGGCCATGGCGGCTTCCATTCGGACGATATCGCCAAGTTTGTTGATGGGGAGGGGTTGTGCAATCGTAGAGGCTTTGTTAGGGGAGGTGCGTGGTAGGTTATTGAAGCCGTATGCAATGGCTACGTCTTCCATGATGTCGCACTGATGGAGGACATCGGCTCTCGTCGGAGGTATGGAGACTTCTATTATGTTCTTGTCTTTCGATGAAGGTTTTGCTGAATAGCACATCTTTTTAAGAAGTTCACAGATGCGCTCGGGTGACTCAGAAAGTCCACAGCAGTTATTGATATAATCTACTTCGGCTTCGGCCTGACGGGAGCTGATATTCGGCGTCTGTCGTGTCTCATTGTTGTGTTCCGAACTAATCTCAACAGGCTCAATAGTGAAAGGCTCCGCACAATATTGGGAGAACATCGCAACAATGATGTTGTTAACTATTTCCAACTTTGTGCGATCCGTTCCAGTCATTTCAATGAAAATGTTCTTTGTATTTAGGGTGATCTTGGAATGGTTTCCATTGATAATCGGTGGCATAGACAGGACAGTCCTATTCGAGTCGTAGATAACTGGATATACTGGTTTGTCACGGATGATGTGTAGATATTTCCCCAAATGCTTGTCATTCTCATAGAACTGCATCTGTTCCTCTGCGTTCATTTCCTTTGACTGGTTAAGCGGTATGAACTTGATCTCCTTCGGTGGAAGCGCCTCGTAGGTGAATGGCCCTTGGATAGTATCCAAATCATGTGTGCCAATTGCAACGAGTGTCCGCTGGCGGGCAAGATTTTGGTGAAGCTTGTCTTGTAACGAGATGAAGGAATCATAACTATCCTGGGTGAAGGTAACATTTCGCAGAACCGACGCTGAGATGTAGGGTCGTACTTTCATGGTGTCTTGGTGAACTGTCAACTTCTCTCGCATGCCACTTTCTGGTTCTACCAATCTGTAATTTGGGAATGGCGTCTTCTCTCTGAAAATGTTTAGCATGAGGGCTATGCCTTCGAAGCAAAGCATGTCATATCGATTCGCAGGAATTTCGATCTTGAGTTGCGCGGGTTCCTGTTTGCCATTGACAATAGGGCGCTCCGAGTTCGAAGTATCCTCGTCCAGCTCGATACCAAATTCGAAGCATAATTCCTCGAACTGCTCGGTGGTATACCTAACGTCGCTCAGTTTCGCTCTCTTCCTTGTGCGCTCCAAGGAGTTTCTCTGTACTTACTCTTGCCCTAGAGCTTTGTAGAGCTCAGCCTTATCAACACTGATGGTAGGCATCTTGATTTGAGTGGCTGTAACTTCTGTGAATGCTCGCCAGTTGTGCGATCCAAAATGCGTTCTATGAGTCGAGCGGAAATATATTGGTGGGGTCGGCGCGGAGGGGTTCAATCGAAATTATGACTGTTCTTCAAAATTTATTTGACGCCTCGTATTTGAGGCACAATACTTTGATGGTCGATTCTCAAGTTCAACTCACCGAAGCTGCTGCCAACCAACAATTAATTCGACTACCTCTACCAACCGTAACGCTATTCCCTGCTCTACTTTCAATATTACCTGCCGGAACCTATAGAAGGGAACTCCATAGGTATGTTCATTGAAATTCTTTCCACTCAT
Source organism: Rutstroemia sp. NJR-2017a BVV2 (assembly GCA_002946415.1). Lineage (NCBI taxonomy): Eukaryota > Fungi > Ascomycota > Leotiomycetes > Helotiales > Rutstroemiaceae > Rutstroemia > Rutstroemia sp. NJR-2017a BVV2. Next base: position 1,144,247 of record NJPS01000031.1, on the reverse strand, counting down.
TTCTCCAGCTCAAAGTTATCCCTCGTCACATCCCCCCACTAATTACTCCTACTTATGGACTTTATAGCAAGTACAAGTATTGACCAATATTCAACAGTTGCAAGTCTAAAGCATATCAGAACTTGCTCACTTTCCTTACTCTTTCTGGTATCGCAACTTTAATCGCGAAGTTAAGGACCTATTCACGAACGCCAAACGACCACGCGATAACCATCCTACGATCTATAACCTGATCAGGGACAACGCTTGCCCTGCCAATCCTCTCACCAGTATTCTACCAAGCAAACTTTACGAATCCTCATAATGGCAGACGGTGGAGCTGATAAGACTGATGAGCTCTACCCCATAGCTGTGCTCATCGATGAGTTAAAGGTAGTTCGCTCAAGCGCATTGTCCATATCAAGCAACGCCGTGTTGCGCAGATACTGACAATCTATATAGCATGACGATGTTCTACTACGATTAAATGCTATTCACCGACTCTCCACCATTGCCCTTGCCTTAGGAGCGGACCGCACAAGAGATGAATTGATCCCTTTCTTAGATGGTATGCTATGAAGCCTTGACGATATAGCCCGATGCACTGGTTGATCATATCCTGCAGAATCCGTCGAAGATGAAGATGAAGTTCTTACAGCACTGAGTGAGGAGCTCGGGAATTTCGTAGAATATGTCGGTGGTCCAGAATGGGGTCATGTCCTTCTGTCGCCGCTGGAGAACCTCGCGGCTATCGAGGAGCCCTTGGTACGGGAGAAGGTGGGCAAAAACAGCATCTCAGTCATTGGCAACCCAGCTAATAAACATAGGCTGTGGAATCTTTAAATAAGATATGCGAAGAGCTATCCTCGCAGCAGGTTGAAGAATACTTTATACCTCTCACGATTCGACTTTCAAAAGCGGACTGGTTTACTTCAAAGATATCAGCAACAGGGCTCTACAATGTTCCTTACAAGAAGGCTTCACCACCCATGCAAGAACAGTTACGCCAGCAATTCGGACTTCTAGTTCACGACGAGACTCCCATGGTACGAAGACAATCTGCGAATAATTTGGCAAAGTTCGTGAAAGAAATGCCTGCAACCATCGTTGTGGAAGAAATGATACCGCTTTTCCAACATCTTGCCAGCGACGACCAAGATAGTGTACGCCTCTTGACAGTCGAGATTCTAATAGCCATTGCGGAGGTTGTGCCAAAGGAGCAGCAATCAAGCCATGGAGTTCTACTCACCGCTTTAAGAAGTTTGATTGAGGACAAGAGTTGGAGGGTCAGATACATGGTTGCAGATAGATTTGAAAAGGTGGGCACGATTACTCCCTCCGTTTGAAACCAACTGCTGATTTATCTTTTAGATCGCAAAAGCGGTTGACGATGAAGTGGTAACAAGAGATCTTGTACCGGCATTCGTGAAGTTGTTGAAGGACAGTGAAGCGGAAGTACGAACAGCAATTGCTGGACAAATCCCAGGTATGTCCATTATGAGTCTTGACAAGAAACATTGCTAATGACGCCGGTAGGCTTTTGCAAACTTGTTGACCGCACAACTCTCCTCAACGACATTATGACTACCGTGGAAGATCTGGTCTCTGATACCTCTCAGCATGTCCGTGCCGCTCTCGGTACACAAATAAGTGGGCTTGCACCAATCCTTGGCAAGCAAGAGTATGTCCAATTGTATGTTTACACGCTGGACGTCATGCTAACAACGTTTTTAGAACCATCGATCACTTACTCCCTATGTTCTTGCAAATGCTCAAGGACGAATTCCCCGATGTTCGCTTGCACATTATCTCAAAATTAGAACTTGTCAACCAAGGTCAGTGCTTTTTGTCCATTTTTTCAAATAGTTGAACTAACTCAAACAGTGATCGGTATCGATTTGCTGTCGCAATCTCTTCTACCCGCCATTGTACAGCTTGCTGAGGATAAGCAATGGCGTGTTCGACTTGCTATCATCGAATATATCCCTCTTCTGGCCAGTCAATTAGGTCAGGAATTCTTCGATGAAAAATTGGCTGCCCTTTGCATGGGTTGGTTAGGAGATACAGTCTTCTCGATCCGTGACGCAGCGACCAAGAATCTCAAGAAGCTCACAGAAGTCTTCGGCGTTGGCTGGGCCAATGAAGCTATTATTCCGAAGGTCATGGCGATGGGTGCTCATCCAAATTACCTGTACAGAATGACAACATGTTTTGCTATCACAGTAAGTTTTCAGGAGTGTCATTTCCAAGACAAGATGAGCTGACTTTTCGTAGACTCTTGCAACTGTTGTCAGTCTGGATGTCGTCTCAAATTCCATCTTACCGATGATGGACAAATTGGTTGTTGATGAGATTCCTAATATTCGATTCAACGTCGCCAAATCCTACTCGGAGATCATCTCCGTCCTCAAAAGACTCCCAGATGAGGGAACCGTTTACTCATTAGAGAAATCAGGAAGCTCTGAGCCACCATCCGCCCGCGGACAACAGCTTATCCAAGAACGAATCTTGCCAAATCTGGAGAAGTTGCAGAAGGATGATGATGTGGATGTCCGGTTTTTCGCTACTACGGCCGCAGCTTCCATCTCGGGGGAGCCAATGGAAACTTCATAGAGGATTGGTAAAGGTTTAGTTAATAAAGAAAGACAGTCGCACAATGGGTCATAAAAATATGTATGCTGTTTTAGGCTCAAATGGCCTAAAGTTGGTGGCTTTGCTGTTTTCCTGTTGTTCTAGATCGGGGAGCATGAATACCAGCATAGTCCCTTTTATTATTGAGTTTTCGATAGTGTGCGCGTGTGCTTAATTCTAACGAGTTGCGTAAGTAAGATGAAGTCCAATCATGTCTATGGCAAAGCACCATTAGAAAGGATGAGTGCACATTCATATGTTTTGCCAAAATGACTTCTTTTTGCTATCTATTTTTTGGATTCAGCAGGTCAATGGAGCCTCGCCTTACATCATTCAGCATCTAGCACTTTTAGAACTTTTGGTATTTCCTGACCAAAATCCTTCCACTCCTCCCTCATATACTTCACCCAGCTATGTACACCGAAAGCTAAAACATTCATGGTCACCTTTCCTCGGCACCCCCAAAAGTACTTTTTTTCATGGTCTCATATGACTCGTGACTGGCATTTAGAGCTCTTTCAAAACGGCCTTCAACTCCTCTGCGACCGCATCACCAACCTCGACTGTGCTAGATGATCCGCCGATATCCTTTGTCCTGACACCCTTCTCGATTGTTCTCCTGACGGCCTCTTCCACGGCCTTGGCTTCCTTGGGGAGGTTGAGTGAGTATTGAAGCATCATTGCTACAGAGAGGATCGTTCCCACAGGGTTGACGATGCCTTGGCCAGAGATGTCTGGTGCTGAGCCTGTGTGTTCAGTATGGTTAGCTTGTATTCCAGATACTTTGTAAAATGTAGTAAAAGAGCCATCGAGGGGAGTAACAACATACCATGAATCGGCTCATAAATGCCATTACATCTGCTCTTCCCATCCGGAATACCGCTCAAACTCGCACTTGGCAAGAGTCCAATACTACCCGGAATCACGCTCGCCTCGTCACTGATAATATCACCGAACAAATTGCTCGTCACCACCACACCATTCAGCGCCCGCGGATTCTTCACCATCAACATGGCCGCGCTATCAATCAAATGATGGCCCAGCTTCAACTGCGGGAACTCCTCCGCCATCACTTCCGTGACCGTCTTTCGCCACAACCTCGATGTCGCCAGCACATTCGCCTTATCCAAACTCCACACCGGCAACGGCGGATCGCTCGCCAGCGCCAAACTCGCCGCCAGTCGTGTGATCCGCACAATCTCCTCCCGCGAATAGGGCTCCATATCCCATGCCTTTCCGTCACCGTCGTCTTCCTTGCGGTCGCCGAAGTAGATACCCCCGGTCAGCTCGCGGATGATGCAGAAGTCGGTGCCCTTGCAGACGGACTCCTTAAGCGGGGAGATCTCGACGAGCGACTCCGACGCGAAGTTGCACGGACGCAGGTTGCCGTATGTGCCCATTTGTTTGCGGAGCGTGAGGATGCCTTGCTCCGGACGCACTTTGCCCGTGCCCCATTTGGGACCGCCGATGGCGCCGAGAAGGACGGCCGAGGCGTTTTTGGCGGCTTCGAGAGCTTCGGCTGTGAGGGGTTCGCCGTGGGCGTCGATTGAGCACTGGGGAAAGAGGGGGTTAGCTGAGTTTTAATGAGGACGTCATAGCATCCCCGCATTTCTTTTCCGCTGGTTATTCTTCCACCCAAGAGAAAAGCCCGGCAGTCAAGCTCAAGCTCAAGCTCAAGCTCAAGCTCAATTTCATCTTCCACAGCAACAAACAAACACGTAAGAAAGTAATGAAAGAGGCACTCACCCCACCCAACAAATGTTCCTGGAAGTTAAACTTCCCCACCGACGCCGATCTCTCGGCCTCCACAACCTTAAGGATCTTGACTGCTTCCGCAATAACCTATATACAACCCCTCGTATTAGCTTTTACTCTCCCTCCTCCCTTCCCATTCTCCCTACCCCAAGCGAGAGGAAAAGAAGTGCTTCAACCGCGGAAAGAACGGACATACCTCCGGGCCACAATGATCCCCTCCAAAAACCACAATATTATGCGTAGTCTGAGCCGCCATTTTGTCTGTCTGCCGACGAACACTTCCCGTTCAGTTGAGTTGATCGATAGAAAGCTAGCTACAGCTGCGGAATACTCGAGATTTAAAAGAGAAAGAGAATAAAAAGAGAAAGATTCAACAACTTTGAAAAGGAATTGCGGAGAGGAAGGAGAGTTCACTCTAATAAGTACTTGCATTCCACCTCCGGTCTTTTTCACACACTTACGATAACTTATTTGGACTGCATGCCCCGCCCCCACCTAGTTCCGAGACCGGAATGGAAACCTTCTTGGGTGCTTTCGGCATTCGTTCAGGTACTGGACTGTACGTAAGGAATCAGGATCCATACCATACAATCTAAACGTTACCATTCCAGCCTTATTTGTATCCGAGTACAAACAAGCACACGACAGCGGATGGTCAGACGGTAATCTTGTGCTCTTACCGAGTCTAGGTAAATACGAACAGGTTATTTTTATGTCAATCTTCGAGGCCGACGAATGTCCTTTCCATACGTAGTTTTCATATTTAAAAATTAATACCCCGCGATTCTTTCTTGTCTCTTTCCTTTATTTCATTCCAAGATGAGTATTGTACATTATAGCGGTAGCTAGCAAATTCCTTCTCATCAATTCATCTTTCTTTCCATTCATTTTCCAACTTCTTCATTCTTCATTCTTCATCTTCTTCTTGCTTCCATATATCGTACGAATTGTTTCCATTACACCTGGAAGTGTTGTTGCATTCTGATGCGTGATTGTTGTATGGGGTATGGGGGTATCAGTGATTTTTACAAAAGAAACGCAGACTAGAATAAAAAGAGAAAAGGTAAAAGAAAACAATGTGCTTTCAGCGTAACTAAGACAGATAATGGAATGCTTGAAGGATGCCATTCAAGGCTCATCCCTATTTGAATTCAAGGGGACGCCATGAGGTTAAGCATAGCAGCTGTGTGGTGTGCATTCGTAGACCATGGAACCGTGATTTGGCGAGCAGACCAGCTTATGCCGTATAAAGACGACCTTCAACGTATCAACGAAATGATCTGAACGATTTATGTTCCAATGGGCTGGAAGGGAGATGCCTCTTCTCCCTCTGCAATGCCGTCTCTCTCATCCTGCCACCACGCATGTTTGGTGTCTGGGCACAAAAGGCACAGATATACACTGGTGGAAGACTTCTGCGATCAATGTTGACGCATTGTCCGTGGAGCCAGTTATCGCATGATTCGCTGTTCAGGTTGTGAGTCAATGTGAGATCAAGGTGAGCAACGAAGCAGTGAAACATACCATTGAATCATGAATGGATCGCCGTCCACACTATTGCATACACATCTTGTACTACCGCTTCTTGAACCGGATGGTGTGGCTCCATCCGGATCAGTGAGGGATCTGGTCGAGGATGAGCCGTAATCTGTATATCGACCAGCTCTAGGAGTTGCGTCAGAGTATACGCGATGGTTTCTACCAGTCTGTGACAGCTGTTGACTTTTTCTGCGATCTCTAACAACTTTCCGCAAAGCCGATGCGGCATCCCCAGCCTTGCTCTCGTCCATGACTGTTTCCGCCTCGCTCAATTCATCAATGCTTGTGTGTTGGCTTGAAGATTGGCTGTAACTACTTGCGCTTGTGCTGCGTCTTCGAAATTCATGAGAACTATCATGTCTATTGAGCTTTGGCAAATCGAAAGAGTTGTTACGGCTTAGCACAAGTATAGGTTCTTCGTCAGTGGAAGACTCATAATAGGAATCGTCATAGTCGGCGTAGGATGATCGTCGAGATATGATTCTTTCCGGCTCATCATCAACAACCACGGTAGCACGACCGTTTGCACCCACAGCGAGCTTGACTTCTGGTCGTGTCCTTTGTCTTACGAGAGGTGATTCGGGGATAGAAGTAAGGTTTGGAAGTCGTAGTTGCTTTACTGGAGATATCCGCCCGGAGCCATTGCGAGATCGATCTGTGCAAAACGTTAGTCAATGCCTTGCCAAACCTTCAAGTAATATACCTTTATTTCGTCGATCCCTACTATCACTGGCACTTCTACGAATACCAGGCTGAGCAGACCCTTTCACTGGCGAACTAACAGATCCTCGATGCGCAGCACTAGATTCTCTGAAGCTTCCCGATCGACGAAGCTCTTCCTGGTCTCTCGAATACTCTCGAAGTTGATGCTCGTATGGCTTATAAGCCAACGCTGTATAGCTAGTCGCTGGACGGCTGGTTGGTAGCATAATATCCTCAAAATCAGCCTGCGAACCACTACCGGAATTTGGTCGACTGTAAATAAGACCGGGATCGACAGCCCCAATGAAACTTTCAGCAGCCAAGGGAGCAGAAGAAGCCGGTGCACTGCTGAAAGCAAACGACTGAAGCGAGGCATAAATTTCCGTGGCAGTCGTTGTTGGCAAAGACGATTTAGAAGCAAGCGGTCGTTGACGTTTCCGAGGCTCGGCTTCAATTGGTTTGGAAGGTGGTAGATTCATAGTCTCTTGGAAAATTTGGTTGTTCTTGCCCCAGTCAATAGAATTACTGATCCTATGGCCATGATTTTGGAACATCTCTGGTGAATGTGTCGAGAAATCTATATCCATTCCATCCGCACTAGTGTCCCAGAGAAGTTTGTTATTGGTGAATACCGGAGCTGAAGCAGGCGCAGACATTGGATAAGCGAAAGGGTCCATAGTAGTTGAAGGGTGAATCATTAGTTGAGGTTGAACATTACTCGGGCCAGCATTGGAGGTTCCGAAGCCGTTGTCTTGAGCCTGTGCCTTTCTTGGCATTGGGGAAATTTTCGGTGCCAGTTTCCTGTTGCCCCTCGATGAGTTTGGAGGGGTAGCGGTCTGACTACCAAACGGCTCGTCCAGAGACTTCTTCGGCTTCTGGGGCGTCTTGATAACGTCATTAAATCGTGCCCTTGAGGGGGATTGTGGGACCGGAGAGTTGTCCACTTGCTTGTTTGATTGAGGCATGACCGAAGACATTTGAAGAGTGGTATTTGGCGGTAGCTGATGCATCTGAATACCTAAGTCTGTGACCATGTTTCCCTCGCCATTGAACTGTCCATTGTGGCCCATGGGCGAAAGTGCTTGCACAGTTGAAGTATCAACAAATGCCCGATGTCCATTGATCAAACGCCCGGGTGTGTCATTGAAGACAGAGTAGTCTTCCGCAAACTGCGGAGTCCATCCACCTTGACCCCCATCATATTGCGGTTGCTGTTCCCAACTCATAGCAAAACCTGCTATCCTCTGTTCCACAATGGGTTCCGAGGTGCAAGTATGGCTAGCCCTCCTTCTATATCGCAGACATCCAGACCCTATGTTTCAAAGCGAGTTGCCCAAATTATTCCGAACCAGTATTTTCAAGTTGCAGGAATTTTCTCTCTTGCCAAATATATCCTGTATGACAGTACTTTTTTACCAAGTGGAGCTCCCGAGGTTTTCTTTAGCACATATGTTCCTTCACCAACCACATCAGCCGTTGCTAGGGCCGGGAATAGGGCTTATCAATAGACTGATCGAAGAGGTAGAGCAAAGAGTTTCGAGGATAACGACTCGAGAGGTTTTTCGAAGTGATTGTGGGGTTTGAAGAGCGCAGGTATTCAATGCATGGTAAGAATGTATGTTGATCAAAGTTCTGGAGCGGTAATCTACAGATGTCAGCAGAATTCCTAATCAAGACTGGGAAGACAATTGTGCCTGGGAGAGCAACCGGACTCGGAAGCAGTGGGAAGTACCTCTGGAGAGAAAATACAACTGAAGCAAGAGAATGAATTCGAGGTTGTATGTTTCCAAGGTCCAGAATAGCGGGGATTGTTCTAGGCAACCTAGAGGATATATCCGCCCAGGTCGCTCGCTACCGTAGCTTCAAGAGTCAGGAAAGGATGCCGTAAAATGACGAAAGCCGGAATTCATTATAAGGAGATCCTGAGGTTGGAGATATTATTCATTATTCATAAGGATAGTGAATCGTTGCACGACATAATTGTACGAAGGGCGGGACTTGTAACGATTAGATGGTAACGATGGAGGTACGAAGTATGGTATGTAGAGATTGAGGTACGGGGACAAGACGTTTAGGCCCCGCCTAGGACTGTAACCAGAGACCTGGGACTAAATTCTAGGCCGTTTGAGCCTAGGGAAAGTGGGTAATGTCGCTGGAGTCGGAAATGCTGAGCGTGCCCTTAGTGTGGAGGAATGCTGCTCATTTGACTCATAAGAGGCTGGCGCCCAGGACCAGACCCGACAGACGGCGTTCGAGCCGGATAAAGGAAGGTAGGAGGTTATTAGATTAGATGGCTGGCTACAGGGAGCTGGGTAAGATGCGAGCAGAAAGTAATGAATGAGCAGCAATACAACAGAGCAAGCAGATTTCGTAGCTAACGTCAGAAAAGAATCAAGGAATCGGGCAAAGACATGGGCCGAGCGAGCGAACGAGAGAAGGGAGGAGGATTGAGAGTGGGAGTGGGAGTGGGAGTGGGAGAGCGAGGGCGAGGGCGAGGGCGAGGGCGAGGGGGCTGCTCGTTCGCTCCCGTTCTCAATGATAGGAGGGGCGTGGGTGGTCGAATACTTCCCAGTTGGTCGACTCAAGGGGTGGGAAGGATTTGAGCTGAGTGGCCAAACGGACGCCCGCCATTTCAAGAACCAGAAGTTCATACTATGAACAAGTAATGTAAAGAAGAAAAAGCAAGAATATTGAATTGTATTTGACGATCTCAATTGCATCAAACATTCAATCCTCTCCATCATATGCGATGACAGTACTTTGGTACAGAAGTACCAGCACCCTATTTCTAATCAGTACAAGCCCGAATCTCACTGTTGCATTAGCCTCCCATGGGCCTAAACAGCCTAAATTAGGTGCGATCTTGCAGAGTAGCACGCTATTAACACAATCCTAAGCTGGGCAGGATTGGTACCTGCGTGACGTCCATTCCTATTCGATAAGCCAAAAGAGACCATATTTCGTAGAGTCTTGCGGCTTCTGATGGTAAGAGTTTTGCGGCTTCATTGGTAATTGTCAATGCCTCCACAAGATTTACTCACAGACTCCCCTCAGTGCCGCACTCGCACAGCTCTCGAGCGAGCCCCCCTTCATCCGCGACTACCCTAGACCTGAATACGATAGCATCATCGATATCCCAATCCAACTCTATCCCAAGAAAGGGGAACCCAAATGATTGGTCCATAGGCCTCCGGAAATGAAGCACACTGATTTCCTCCTACACATTCTTTACTTTTTCCATGCCGACTCTCTACATTAGACGCAAGTCGTACATCTCAGCCAACCCCCGCATCTCGCACCTCCCTTTTTAAGGTCTACACCCGCGCTGCGATATTCGCCTCCAGACATCCTTCGTCAAGATCTGAAAGCTCGTTCGTCAGGCAACGAAGCGTAGCAGCGCGATATCCTACCAATCATCACCTGCCTTGCCTTGACCCCTTCATTTTCCCCGCGGGTTGATACGACGTCTTGGGTGCTCCTCTCCAGCCCTACCAATTCTAAAGATATCCAACTCAAGCCAACATATGCACAGCCCATACCTGCCTCTCTCTCCTCCCCCCGCATCAGCCGTTCATACATATATTCAATAATGCTGTAGCTAGTCGCCACAGCTTCCTTTTGCGCCACATCTCAATACAGTATCTCCGTCTCCCACCTAATATTTCCATACCCTACCCTCCTGCTAACCTTCGGCTGGATACCTCCCGCGTGTCTTCCCCTCGCCGTCCTCCTCTCCTCCCCGGCATAACACTACTACCCGTCCCCGAGCCCATTCCGATCATCCCATCGTCATCCCATCCCATCAATCCACGATCCCATCCCCATCAATCGTAGACACCCTTCCGCAATGCATAAACCACACCACCACACAAGCAATGCATAAACCGCCAAACCCCCCTCTCCAACCTTCTTCACGCATGCATAAATCCCGCTCACGCTAGTTGATTGCGTAAGAAAGTCTATCTAGCAGACAGCGCAGACCCTGCCGCTGCTGCTACGGAGAGGTGGCTGGGTGAGTGGATAGATTGATGATGGGAAAACGTGCGGTTCTTGTCAGTATCGTAGCCCAACGTAGTATCGTCGTATGGCAGGTTGGTGTATCGTGGGATGTTCGGATGAGTCGATCTAGGACAGGGGCGTGTGGATTGGGTATTGGGCGAGGAAGCTAGTAGGGGAGGGGGGAGAGGAGGAAGGGGTTGTGCGAGGTGGGAATAGAAAAACGTGATGTTACCGATAGACTGGCTAGGTGTGAGATATTGCGAGGTGAAGTTTCTGGTAGAGTAGATTCTTTGAGAGAATCTTATAGATTCAATTTATCGAAGGCGACGGAAGAAAGTCTCGATGCACACGACCGTCAGAAGTTCCAATTGCCATCATTCACATATTCTCAAGTAAAGGCACATTCAGTAGATGATAAAGTACTGTTGAAAATGTCATGAACCGGTCATTACTGCTGTGTGCTAAAGCTAATGCATGCAATCGATGTACTCGCTCGCCATGGTATATCCTCCCCCCTTTTCCATGACAGGATTCTACTCTGTCGTGTATACCTGTCCCTCGTCAACCCGCGCGGTCTAAGATCGCATCCTAAAGCTAAATACCGATACAATAACCTAGTATGACCGGAGAATGAAAGAAGTCACTAGGACTGTCATCTTCTGCTCTTTCTGCTTTCTGCCCGTTCTTTCTCGTAAAATAATTCGTAAAAACATCAGATTCTCAACACCACCGTGCCTGATCGCCCAGACATCCTCCCAAAGCAAAAAAAACAAGAAGACAGCTCGATTTCGCAATGCAAACCAAAACAAGACAAGACCATTTCCAAAGGCTTCCTCATAAAAGAGCCATGTTCCCGTATATTTCCAGCTCTTTTAGAGTTTTCCCGTTCCATTCCTTTCCATTTCCGTTCCCCCTCCCCAAAACCTGTATGAAACCAACCCGGTCCCCAAGATCCCCAATCGTACCACCTGAAGCAAAGATATAAAATGAAAGATGCATGTGTTCTGCTCCGCGCCTCTCCAATGGTAATTCCCCCGTATGTATATGACGTACGCTGTTGTGCAAAAGAATGATTCTGTCAAAGAAAAGAGTCTGCGCAACAACTAGTAAGAAAATTCAAATTTGAAGAAAGTGTTGTTTAAAAAAGATTTCTCGTAACGATAATTCGAATCCAAAAGAGTGAAAGAAAAGAAGATAGAAAAGAGAAGTGGTTGAATGAATTGAATCTGATCAATGATCATATCATTGTCGAAAGCCCATCCAATGGACTGATTGCGGAGTTCCTCTGGTGCAGCATACCAGGAGTCGGCGTCGACGTAACCGAGACTGCACTCATCTGTGGTGTCATGGGCGGCTGCGACGGACTGGATGTTATATTATCCAACCGTTGTGGTCTGGGGGGCGGTTTCGTCATGTTTGAGGCTCCGAGGGCACGAGTGTGTGAAGACTCGCGTCTCCGTTTTGGAGCATCCTTGATTTTCGGATGTGTGTGACACTGATGATTAATCGATATGTTAGTTACCGATTTCAGATTCGGGTGCTCAGACACCGAAAATGGACATAAATCAGATGAAACTCACTTTGTAAGCATGCCGAAACCAGGTGGTCCCCTTCTTCTTGCTGCTCACGAGAGCGACCCAGTCGTTGCAACTTCCACACAGACCTTCCCAGACATCAGGGTTTCCGTCCATGCGTCGCGTTTCTTGAGGCTCTTGGAACGGGCTGCCGGTCGCCGCTGAGATACCGTGGGTGAAACTTTTGTCGTACTGCAGAAAATGTTTTAGCTCGCGCAAAATTGTTAACGAAAAGGAAGAACATACCCAGAATGCGCTATTCTTCAATACCAGCCAGCGCCCTGGTTTGCAAATTCCACACCATCCTTCCCGCTTGTTTCCGTGACCGCGAACCCATCTAGGTGTGTAAAGATCTCCATCAAATCGTAATTCTTGCTCGTGAGGTACAAGGTCGGGATCTGAAGGGTTCATGTCCTCTGGTGGAGGTGGTATCTGCTCCTCTTGTAGAGAGGCGTAAAGATCCGGAGGATCACTTAAATCAGAATAGTGAGTATGTAACGCATGCGGATCGGCGTTGCTTTGAAGCATGCGGAAAAGACCATGAGATAGGAGAGGTGGTGGTGCGTCGAATTGATGTGGCTCTTGATAAGTATGTGATGGGAGAAGCATGCTGTTTCGATAAGAAGGTCCATTATTGGTAATCATGAAAGGATGTTGCTGCGTCTGCAAATTATGCATATTTAGAGGCTGTTGAGTGTTTGGTATGGTGGGAGAAGAGTGTCTAGATGACATCCGTTGAGGATATGGTGGAAATGACTCATGCCCTTGGTGGTATACAAATGGCGATGGACGTCGATTTGGCGCAGGTGCGTACGATCCTGTTGACCACCTCTTACCTCTGTTGCTATCCATACTGTAGGGTGCTGAGCGCATAGTTGGACGTGGCGAAGGAGAAGCCCTGCCTCTGCTTTGTGTTCGAACAAGTTCGGATCTGTTCTGGGGTGTCATTCTAGGTGAGGCCACAGGCGATAGCTGTGTGGAAGACATCAATGAATTTCTGTTTGATAGAGGTGGGTAATCTGAGCTGAACGAAGGTGCTTCAGATAATGTAGCGGAAAAGTCTTCATATGATGGCATATCAGAAAGTCCCGTGGTCGACAATGTGAATGATGAGCCAGACATTCGCCGTGACCCAAATGGTTGATCCATGCTCAGGCGATCTGTATCCATTCCAGAGCCACATCTTAAGTCTAAGATTGGTACAGCCTCATCAGTTGTGTAGGCTTGGCCCATATGCATTTCCGTGTCGAGACCGTGCATATCCATACCATCGTCAGAAGGCTTCGGGTTCCAGTGATCTGTGAAGTCGAAGTCAGAAAACGCTTTTCCGCTGAGGCAGATAGCATGATCTCTATGCAACTCACGATCCGGTCCTGACGATGGTGGATAAAAGTCTTGCTGAACGGCGTAGTTATGTGATAAACCGTCGTGCATCGGCTGCAATGGCATTGTTGAGGAATCCCAGGCTGGTAGAGCATAGTTGTTTGCTTCTGGCATGCAATATGAGAACCCTGTCTCATGTATCGTTGCTGGTCGCGGTCTCGTAGTTGGTTGTGGTGGTGTCGTCGTCGACCACATGCCCAGGCCTATACTCTCCTGCTTCATAGACATTTCGTTGGGATTCATGTTGACTGTGGAAGATGGAAAAGACCGTGGTGGGTAATCTCTCCTGAACTTATTGTTCGGATTAAAAGCAAAAGAAGGTGGCAGTGGAACTGAATGGTGGCTAGAGGAGATGTAAGTAGGGTGGAACTAAAAGAGGGGCTGTTGTGGATTCCTCACGATGGTGCCGGACTGGAGTCCATGACGAAGGAGAAGTCCAGGACAAAGATTGCAATTAGGAGCCGAAAGTCTATCAAGATCGTCGTCAGCCTGGATCAGTCTAGAAGAAAGGGAAGGTATCCAAGGAGTGATCCACCGGTCCCGGGGGTCGGCAAGATGAAAGTATGGCCCGAAGGAATTAAGGATTTTGTAACTTACCAGATATGATAAAACCCGAGCGATGCGTAACTCTGATAAGTTATACTGTAGGGAATGCGTAGAGTTTTCCGATGAAACGAAATTGGATAACGATACCTCGCGCTGAGGGTATGTGGGTAGGTTACTATGAATCAGTTGATGGTCTTGGGTGGAAATGAGCGTGATGAGTTGAGCTATGCAATATAGAAACAAACTCGTTTGGTGATCGACGTAGCCTGGCTTGAAGTAGATGAGAGCCAGCTCCCAGTATATAGAGGAGGGGGAAAGCGAAATTAAAAAGACCGTAAAGGAGTGACTGGCCGAATAGATTAGGAAGAGTTGCGGTTGGGACGACGCGAAAAAGGTGGAAGAGGGGCAGTGCAGAGATCCATGAGGTATAAGAGAAGCAAGAGTCGAGGGTCGCCTGTCGTGGTTTGCAGCCCTGCCCGGGATCGGGATGTCGTCGACGGACCCATGCCAGCGTTCCTGATACAAGCCAAACCTCACAAAACTGGTGTGGAGAGAGGTCTGGAAGTGCGCTTGGCCGAAAAGGCTTGGCTTTACATGGATGGGCGAGTGGGGTGTGGATGTGGATGGGGATGTGGATGTGGGAAGGGAGGGAAGGGGAGAGAGGACAGAGACGAGTGGGTAGCCAGTGGGTAGCGTAGCTGGAGTTCAACGGGTAGTGTGTGTAGTAGTGGGTAGTGCGTAGTGCGTAATAGGATGGACGGGTAATAGATTAGTGAGCACATATTGCAGTGTCGAAAGCGTGCAGGGCTGGGTCCTTTGGTCAGGGACTGGCCCACTGCCGCTGACCCATCATGGAACGACATTGGTGAGAGGGTGCGAGTTATGTGTTCATCCAGCAGCAAGATTCTAGAGGACTAAGGACTACGGTAGAGGGGGGTGGCTGGTCCTGTCTCATCGCGACGCCACTACACCTGAACCAGAGCAGTATCTGGGGTAAGGCAGGTAGGCTGAGGGAGAATGATGCCGTCGGAGTCCACCTGGGTTTCCCTTTTGATGGGCTGGTCGAGGAGGGGAGCACGAAGGAGGATGTTTTCCATACCACTTGGGCTCACGGGGGGGTTCGTAGCTTCTCAGACATTTCCCTATCAGGTAAGTCGGGGGAGAATTCGTAACGTCCAGGGTAACCAATTGAGCCATGAAAAGTAAATCCGAAATCAGCGAGGACCAATGGGACCCAGAATTGGCGTTGGCCAGGGGGGAGGGGGGAGGGGGGAAGGGGGAAGAGAAAATTAGAAAAAGGGTCTAAGGTTTTGGTTTGAGAGAGAAAGGTGTTGAAAGTACAGTACTTAGTACTCAGTCAGGACTTAGTTTAGTAATACCTTCGAGCAGATGTGGACACAAAACAGGTGGGAATGTGGGAACAACCAGGATTATGTTTGGTTGCAAGATCAGGCGCTGTTTGAGGATCTTCCACACGTCCACATTTTCCAGACTTTCCATCATTTTCCCACACGGGTAACAGGGGTACTCCACGATGCATGCTACCTAGTAGGGAACATACCAAGGTCGCGAGAAGCTGTACAACAAGGCATATCAGCCCTAATATGATATGATATTATATGATAAAACTGGCCGCTAAGTATACGTTAAGCTGGGAAAAAGCTGGGAAAAGCTGGAAAAAGGTAGTTGAAGGCATATTTAGGCAGGTAACCGGTAGCAGGTAACAGGAAACTAGATGGTCGTAGTCTGATAGCTGTACTTCGTAGGAAACTACTCGTCAACGAGGGATGTCTACAATTGTATTGGCTATTCCATCATTCAGGCCGCGAGGTCTAGAAGCTACAATGCACCAGGCGAGTAGTCATTACATTTCTAATACTCCCGACCTATCATAACGGCTGATCGCCATTTCCACCACCACACCTGAGAAAATGTAAGAAATCCAAAAGGCTATTTAAAGATTCTCGCCAACCCTTCATTTATACCCGTACGCAGCAAAGTATTGAACATGTAAAAGCAGAAGCAGACGCAGACGCAGACGCAGAAGCAGAAGCACAAAAGGACTGAATATCTCGCTCCGCAGCAGCACAATCTAGACCGCCTTCTTCCCATCAGAGCGAATCGTATGAGCGGGTATTTGGAATGGCAATGATACTGATGTGAAATACACGGAGTTAGAGAATCTGAGCTCGGAGCTTGAGAGCGTTTGTGTTTCTTTGGTCTGGGAGTATCCGAGTCTGTCCACTATCTGTCGGTACCTGGTGTGCTCAGAGCTCATTATCCGATCCTGGTCATATGTAGGTTCGGCAGCGTTTGATGACAAGGATTGTGAAACTCGTAACAGGGGAAGCTGACCTGATCTCACCCCTTCCCTTTCCTCCTCGTCCTGTCCCAGTTAGCTAGTCCCAGTGTCCCTCTTGCTGTCCCGAGTCGCCGTATATTCCGAGGATAACGAGCCATACAACAGCCAGTCTCGAAAAGTCGCGATTAAACTTTGTCTTCGTCGGTTTACCCAAGTGCTTCCGGATGACCAGGAAGCAACCTTGATATCGGGCAAGGAACATTGCTTTCAACATTGTACAACTCAACCACACCACCAGCTTCTTCGTACAGCAGCTATGGCCACAGCAACCCCAACCGCCCCGAAGTAAGTACAGCCGACGGCGACAGCAACAGCTAGAGCAGCAGCAGCAGCAGCAGCAGTTACCGGGATCCTAGGTAGAGGAAAGAAAGATGATGATCAAGATCGCTGCGACCTACGAATAAATGTCCGATTTGTCAATCGCTCCCCACATCAATAGCAACCCGCATCCCGGCTCGATAACTCCATTTCGGCTGGTGCTCGCCGAGGCTACATATTCCTTCTCCGAGAAAGCAGCTCGAGTAGCTCAGCATCTGTCATTCTAGCATAACAGCACAACTACCTGGTTGCTTTCATTCGGTGATCAACTCTTTCGATTGTTACTGCCTACCGAGGGGCACAAATAGTATCACTACAGCCAAGCTGGTACTTCATACCCGGCGCAAGTGGACTAATGAGGAAAGGTAGGAGAAGCACACAGAACGGAAGGATCGCTAGGTATGTGCGCTTCGTGATCCCCCTGCGCGCGCTGCTCTCAAACTTGGTGAAGTTCCAAAGCAGCCAAGGAACGCAAGGTGG
Organism: Rutstroemia sp. NJR-2017a BVV2; assembly: GCA_002946415.1. Taxonomy (NCBI): domain Eukaryota; kingdom Fungi; phylum Ascomycota; class Leotiomycetes; order Helotiales; family Rutstroemiaceae; genus Rutstroemia; species Rutstroemia sp. NJR-2017a BVV2. The sequence continues at coordinate 1,126,979 of NJPS01000031.1, read as the reverse complement.
TATCTTCGGAAAATATTCTCTATCGGGGTTATACAATAATTGTCCACGTCCACTCTACAGGGCGTATGCCCTTCTACCACATCGGTTTTCCATATGAGTTTGTGCGCGCGGGCATGGGCAAGTCCTGTTCGGCTGGCTGGCTGGCTGGCTGGTACATCGATTAGATGGTGGATGGTGGATGTGGTATTTACGGTACATCCATACGGAGAATTAACCTTAGAATAAAACAACCTTTTCATACGAAGTAATTGCCCACGACTCACGACTCACGAATCCTCGAGCCTTAGCCGGACACTCAGTCATTCAGCCGTGTCAGCTCACAACAACTCGCAAGCTTTACTCTATGTACCTTTTTCTCATACTCACCATCCCACTCTGCTCCACGACCACCACAACGCCTCTATTCAACCATGATCCATACATCCTCATCCTCATGCTCGTCCACCATCCGAAGAATCCGATCATCCCGCTCATCCACCTCACCTCGTAGGGCAGCAGGGCTTCACTTCAATTCAATCTACCTACCGTCTCTCCATACAACTAAGCCACATGCGAGTGTCTGATAGCCCGTGCACACGGGTTATCAAAAGTTCCATTGTTCTAGAGACAAGAAACGAAATGAAGGTCGCAGTAGCTCGAGCTCACCGTTCAGAGAAACAAAAACGATGTCATTGCACTCCACTCTCATACCTTAATATCCGTTGTCCGTTGGGCGTCTCGTCTCCGCTGCTATTTCGGTCTACTAGGCTACCGCATTCTTCGACTTACTTCGTGCTATCCACACCGTGCCACACCTCTAACCTCCAGATCCAAATATACACAACCGACAACCGAGAAAGGACATCCCATCTCCCCTCTCCGTCAACCTCAAACCCAGCTACCATACCCGGTATCAAGCCCGCCCCTGTCCATCTCAACTCAGCCACGAATTTCCGCATCGAGCCACACCTTCTATCCTTACCACTTTCCTTCTCTCGCACACACCCTCTGCGATACTCCGAAAATCCCCCACACAAGACAAGAATCCCAGGAGCCCCGTCAGCCGTACTCTACGAAGCAACAGCTAACTCTAACGTACAAAGCACTGTTCAACCACGCATGAATGAACGGCGCCCAAACAGGAAGTATTGTGGAATGTGGGCACCAGGGCCCCTTGAAATCCCCTTCTTTCTTTAATTTGCAACCAAAACAACCGCACTGATCCTCGGTAATAACATACCTCGTATGGTGATCACCGATCATGACGGTATTGATGTTGGTCCGTGAGACGTACGATGCGAAATAGAAGGGATCTCTGGGTCCCAGCTATCTATCTGGCGTACCGCCGGAGCGGAAATTCTCTCGCCAGAGCGAGAATGAACCAGATATAGTACGCTAGGGGTAGAGCGATATGAGATACCGACCTACCTGCCGCGCTGGACGCGCATTCCCACCACTGTATCTTGCGCACGTCCTAGATTTGGAAACTTCTACTGACCTTCTAGAGGAATTTCGGAGCAGACCGGTCGGTGGGTTGTTTGATTTCTGAGGATGGACTATGTGGAGGTGGAAGAAGTCCCCTTGAATTAAACTACTGTTTCTTTCTTCTTTTCCTCCTCTCTTGTTTCCAAGACGAAAAACTAGATGGAGGGTCCATCTGAACTATTGTAAGAGCAGACACTAAACAGATGTGGAGGGAAGAAAGAGAACTTGGGAAGAACGCTTAGCCAATTAATTCCTAATATCTCGTCCAGCCTCGAAAAGAAGCTGCTTCGTAAGAAGGCGACTTATCGAGCCATCATCCCATCCCATCCGAACCTTGAATGCCGAACCCAACCCAGCCATCCATCCCATCGATCGTCCGGTCTGTATGTCCATCTCCCACATCTTTCATCCCAATAGCATCTCTATCCCAGCAAGCCAAAAAAGCAAAACCCAAAGCCCGAGAAAGAGAGGAAGGATTTGCATGGCTGTCTATATTTGGTAGCATATCACGTCAATATTCTTCCTTCCCTCTTTCCCCTTGCCCTGTCCTGTGCTATCCTATTCCTTGTACCACAGCTCTTGCTTTACGGAGTGCTGACCAAGAAATGTCTCGCTCGCGCTCCATGCCGTTTGGGTCTCGGCCCAGAGACAATAAAAATATAGTTTTTTCGGCAAACACGTGCATGCACTTGCTATTCATATACTGTGTACCATATATTTTCGGACCAGCTGCTCGTTTGTTGCAGGTGGATGGATTCAACGCTTGATTACCTACCTACGCGACTACGTAGGCCGTCGTGAAAATGTGATAGATATTTCACATGTTTGCTTATCTCCATGCCATATCGCCGGTGCCTGCCCTGCCTTGCCTTGTCTTGCGTAACTTAAATTCCCCTTCCGTTTTGCCGTCTCTGGATGTGAGAATATAGATGGTAGCACAACGCCAGAAATAGAATTCAGCGAAAAGAAATGCAAATCAATTCTTTCCTTTCCTTTCCTTTCCGCCTACCTGCAAAATGCCAACCTAACTCTTACTTAATCCATTCTTCCACTTGAGAAATGCAAACCAAGCAAGCAAGCAAGCAAGCACACTTCCCATAACACCATGTCATGTCATGTTCTGTCATACCATTCCCAACATCTGACTAACTTAGTTGCCAATCCTCCTCCAAACCTCCTTCTCCCCAGCCGATAACTTCTCCCCCGCACTCTCAGCCCATTTCTTCGCGCTATTCCAGAATCCTTCGCCCTCGGCATCCTGGCGTTGTTCGTCATCTGCTCTTCCTCCTTGCACCCCTCCTCCGGTGTTACTGCTGCTATAGTTGGAGTTGTAGTTCGCGTGGGGAAGATTCTGGTGCTGGTGCTGGTGCTGGTGCTGCTGCGCAGACGGTAGCTCGGCCGCATACACGTTCTGCTGATAACCCGGTGGGTGTTCAAGACTTCGTTGCTGTGTTTGCGTTTGTGTCGCGGGAGGCTGTGGCCCTGTGCCTGTGCCAGCAGCATGCACGGGCAACGAAACTGGTAGAGAGTGCATGGACGGCGTGTTCGCTGTTGTCGTAGAACGTGGTGGGGGATTGCTGAGTGGAGGTGGGATGCCCATCTGATGGGGGAGGTGGGGAGGGGGTATTGAAGATGATGATACAGATGCAGATGCAGTTGGTAGAGGGGTAGGTGCAGCGGGGGATGCTGTAGATGGAATGGGGCCCGTCAACCCAGTTGCTGGCTTCGGAAATGCTCCAGGCTGCGGTGGAGGGGGAACGTCGGAAGAAGCATCTTTTATCGTGCGCGTTGGTGTTGGCGCTGGGTTTGGTGACGGATATGCATGGAGGTAACGTTCGGCTGCAGTAGATAATGAGGAAGTGGGTGCGGGCACGCTTGCACCGGGTTGCGCTGCTGCGTACGATGTGCTTGTTGATGTGGAGGTGAAGGTGGGGTTTGCGCTTGTTTCTGCAGGTGAAGTGGAATGTGTAGAACCTGATTGCGCATTGATGGGTGCGTTTGTATGTAACGGGATGCCTGACATGTTTGATCGTCTGGTTCGTGTGGGTGATATTGTCGGCAATAGTAATTGTGAGGTGATTCGTGTGTATGTATGTATGATGCAGAATGATCCTGCGTCGGAATATGGTCTTGATATGGAGATGCCTAGCACAGAATGATATGTTGGCAGATGTGAGGGATGAGAAATTGGTTATTGGTTGGAATGCTTTGCAGATCGAATTCTGCAGTCTGACAAGCCATGAACTGATGTGCAAGTGTGTCTAGGTGCAGAAATTGGTTATTATCGGATTCTACTATCGATTCTTTGTTCCGAGATTGCGGTGAATGATTTGCGTTGTTGGATTGGCATTGCATTGTTACTCTGCTTCATATACAAGTTCCGTTTTGGTGTACTCAAGTATGCTGATGTTATTGTTGAATGTCTGTCCGGTCCATGCTGTGATGACGACGTTCGGACACAAAACGAGAGATGATCTACACATCATGTCATGTACACCTGTACTTTCTCCAAAAACAAGCGCCCAAGAACCAACAACAAATCATCTGCTCTCTATTAGATATTATTTACATCGACAGAAACAACTCTTTGTGCTCCAACCTCTTACTTCAAGCCCACCCCAAAGCATAGATCGAAGAAAAGGAACAGAAGAAACGAGAAACGAGCAAGTTACAAAGGGAACAACTCAAGTCGTTCAAACACGGATATTTCAGGTCTGACCGTTCATCCCGCACTTTGCTTCACCTGAGAAAGACGTAAGATTATAGTAGTGGTAATCTCACCGTTACAGTCCGGGACAAAGAAACCAATCAATCAAGAATCGGAAAGCACAATGAATCTACCCTACTTTTCGATTAGGAATCTGAGATTGGGTTTCCGAACATCATGGGATTAAGTCAATCTAGATGGTCAGATACCGCTTCATCTAGGACAACTAATCTCCTATGCTCCGTTTATTCCGTTTGCTCCGAAAACAGACGGCATGGTGTTCATTCGGGAGCATGGAGAGTTTCGTCGTAACTTTGCTATGAGGTTGATTTTCGACCTTGAATGGTTTACGGCTTGATCAGCTCTCCTTGGATAATCGTTTACACAGCCTAAACGGAGAAGTCCTACAGGAGTTATTTTTCTGTCACTCCGTAGTTTTTTGTCCTACCCCAATTCTCTCAGTTGCTAGAGATGAAGTCCAAAAGATGTTCTCCTTCGTATGCAAGTGCTAGGAGATCCTCGCCGCGTCTCAATATTCTTGTCGCCCTCTGTTGCGATGTCAAAAAGAGGTATCTCAAGGGCACTGAGTTGAGAGGGCCGGCTTCCCAAAGCAGTCAAACGACACCTACACTGACTCATTCCCTGCTGTAGGTCACACAGAAAGCAGTGGCCTGGAGGTAAAGACGCTCCCCCCTTATATTTATTGTCTACTTTTCTGTAAAGCTATCCTGGGCTTGTAGGAACTTATACATTGCAAAAGATTAATGTCACGCCGATATTCATTCCAGCTGCATAGAAACTAGATGGTCAAATTTATATACACAAAAAATGTCTGACGCAAATCTCTACTATGTCCAAACTATTATCAAAAGGCTTCACTAAAGGCTTCCGTGGATTGCTGTGTTCTAGCAGCAGTGAACTGAATGGAAGTTGATAGCGCATTATTGAAGGCTCCGAGGCCTACCGTGAACGTTCTATACATTTTTGCTGAAGGGTATTCCTGAAAATCTGAAGATTTGAAAATTGAGACCATGGATCTGAACAGAGACTTGAATCCCCCTTCGTCATCGCATAAATGAAGAATGGGTTGATCAGAAATTGCGGTTGAGCGAATGTAATTGTCGGATGATGCCGGTCTAACTGCTAGGTGTTTTACGTGTTGGATATCAGAGAGTTCATGATCATGGAAGACTTGGACCGGTTCACGTGTAAATTTTAGCTTTCTCTAGATCTGTTCGTCCTATATTAAGTGAAAATGTTTCATCTCTTTCTCTGGAGTTCCCGATAAACTCCAGCACCAACCCCAATTACCAACAGAATGGCGTTGAAAATAGCCATCATGTAAAACGGGGCCCCGTTCGAGACGTTATCGAACAGATAGCCGCCAAGTTTGGTAAGTAAAAGTATGGCTGCACCCCCTGATAGAGAGTAAACACCTGCAATAGAACCCTTAAGATGGCTTCTGGAAGAAGCCTTGCTAGATTTTGGAGATCCCATTAGTGGTGCAGTTTCAGGTGCATCGTTTAATGGGCGATCGATACTGTCAACCGCATCGTGTAGTTGCGCAGACAGGTTATAACCACCTTCGGCTCCGAGAACACCTCTACCCAGAAGACCAAGACTACAGACGATCTGTTCGGAGTGTTAATGCACAACATACTTTGTTCGGAGATTGTGCCGTATCTAGCAAACCGGAAAGGTGGTGTGATATTCCGATATTCAATCATTAAGACCTTTCTCGGAGAACACTCTCCATTGGGATCGAATATAGGCTTCGAATTTGCAGAAATGAAACACAAATAGGGATGAAAATGTAACTTAGACTTACTGCTCCAATTTGGCTTATGCCAATCAATGCAACCATGATAAACACTGCAGGGCTTCCTCCTCGGCCGTTGATGTCTTGCGGTTCAGGGCTAACAAGTTGAGCAAATCCCGTGTACCCAACTATCCCAAATATGCTCGCCGCGAGAAGTGGTACATTGAAACGGCGGAAGCGATCTGACAAATACCCGAATACCGGGGCACATAACAGCGCAATTAATTGCGACACCCCTGTCAACTCTGCTGCTAGGACGTATGCTCTACGGCATTCTTTCTTGAGCTCGGGCGACGGGTCATTTGGAGATCCTTGGCAGAAGCCATGCCCGATAAAATAAGAGTTTATGTAGAGGGGAATAAAAAGTGATATGCCAACAGACGAAGCACGTGCGACGAATCCACCGAGATACCCAAGTCCAATTTGGGCGTCTTTGAAGCCCAAGACGGTGGAATCACGGAGTAAGATCCAATACGGCTGAAATCCTTCTGCTTCATCTCGTCCGTGTCCAAAGTCGTTCGATTCCTCAGCATGGTACTCTCGAGGAACTGCTTTGCCAAGAAGTAGGCTCCATCCCTTCCCATCTTCATCTGCTAGCCCTCTCAGGCCAATGAAACAGAAGCAAGAAACTAGAAGAGCCACGACTCCGACCACGTAGAAGCTGTCCGACACCGCCTGGCCTTGAGACACCCCTTTAATCTGCGAGAATTGAGCTGGCAGCGGCAGAAATACGGCCAGTGCAACCAATGCCCCGCATCCGGTGAAGAGTCCTACTAAGCCGGCCAATCGTGGAGGGCTGGATCCAGTCTGTTTGTTGGTTTGTGATGGTTCGCTCGGGCTCTGAGTATTGTAATTGGCCGGCGTTATTGTAGTCTCGGAATCTAGGGATCGAGCTGCAATGCTGTGACGGACATTTTCTGGCAAGGCGGTTCTCGATATGTAGGAATCCTCCGAATTGTCGGTTTCTCGGCCTGTCATCGAAGGTAGGATTGCTGTCACCATGGTGGCACTTCAGTTTCGGTTAGTATGCGGGTGCAGTGTTCCTCGGATATCAAACTCACGTAGCAGCTCCTCCGACGGAAAAGAAGAGCCTCGCAAGGAGGAGTTGTGGGAAGACATTTTTGGCTTGCACGAATAGGATCAATGCCACACCTACGATCGCATATCCAAGTACACATACAATCCGGACACCAACCCTGTCGCTGAGAATACCCCACGCCGGGCAGGCTATCAGAGCGACCAGTTCGTCAACAAAACCCTTCATTACATGTAAGTATTCAATATTGGGTGAAAATGCAACATCAATATGGTCGTACCAAAGTGCCTACTAAGTCCCCCACGCCATCTTTGACGCCAATGAGATCGGTAATGACGAATGATACGCTGCTATTGAGAAAGACAAGGAAGGATATCGAGAATAAACAAACAGCCAAAAGATAGGTTACTGCTTGCGTATTCGTCGTTCTCGAGGAAAATGGCAGATATCTTGATACCGACATCGTCGCCGAATTTTGTGTTACCCCGGATGGCCGGGAACTTCAAGCGAAACCGGTCAGCACGTCCATTCAATTACTCGGTGACGATCAGAAGGCGCATTGTTTGAAGGCGTTGATAATAACGAAGCTGCTCTTTCGTATGGAGCTGGTTGATGGTCGTTGTCGGTGATGGTCGCGCATTCGCTAGCTCCGAGACCAGCCCTGATGAGCTCATCTGGGTTGATTATGTAATGACTGAAACAACGCTAATAGACGGAGGATAACTTTCTCGAATAGTGCTTGCATTTAGGTTTGTGGTTTGTATAAACACCGTACTCGTATCTGAACGCATGCTTTCTTTTGGCATTCACGGCCTTCCTCTTTCGCTCCTGTACTGTGGGCATACGCGTTTACTTCGTAGGCACGCCCACCTACCGCACACCACGTCGAAAGTACGAAGTATAAACAGCCAGCAATAAACTACGGAGCGGGATAAACGCAAGTTTCCCAACCCACCGGCCAGCTGTGGCAAGATCGAGAAGCGGAAGTTGACTATGCGTAAACTCTATTCCCATTGAACAAAAGAGGCGCCTTAGGGCGAAGTCCAGCCAGATACCGACTTCAAACAACTGATCGAAACCTGCAGCCACCTAGCCACCTAGCCATCTAGCCACGGACGCCACACCCAGTCTCCTGTGACTTCATCTTATCTCGGCACCATCTGAGACAACGTGGGACTGAACGGACTGGCGGTATCTCTCCAGAATACCGTCTCAAACCGAACGCTGAAAAGCAAAAACCCCCAACTCTCTTTATATACCCACCCACTCACCGCAATTGTTCGCATTACACAATAACCTAATCTAATTTCCATTATTCAATATCTGGCTCGAACCTTGATGACGAATTCGAGGTGATATCTTGGACGCTTGCAAAGTTTTCACGTCCCGGAATCGTCGAACCCACTTCCGGGACCCGGTGGGGCTATGATCGGGATGCCGAAGAGACCATTCGAAGCCGAATCGCACCTGTTCCCCCAACTCAAGGATGCTTTCTTCTTTTTCTCCAGTCTGTTTCTAACTTCCTCTTCCGTGTGCTGCCTTTCCATTGGAGGATCCAGCACAAAGATACGTGAGCTCACAATGGGCCATTTTTACGACGCCCATGAGAAGGGCTAATCCTGCTTTTGATTTGATGGAAGACCACAGCAAGAGCATGGATTGAAGTAAGGAGCATCATGCCTTACCCCGGTATGATCCATAGAGGGTGATAGCATCGTGGCATGTTCGTTCGCTCGTACGTACATTACATTACATGTGCATCAGAAACATAGATACCAGTAAAATTACAGCACCGGATGCTGGGTCAGTGAAAAGAAATTTGGACACCGCTTCATGGGCAATCTTGCCTCTGCTTCCAAGGTTTTTCTTAGTGTTACTTCCACATCTTTTCTGTCTCCTCTATTACAAGTCATGCATGTCGCATACTGCAGTGTACCAAGTTATTGAGCGCGTGATTCAATGGAGATATTGGGCAGCAAATCACAATATGGAATGTAGAGAGCTTGTAAAGGATGGAAGGACTTGGGCGGGCATTGTGCAAATGATAGCTACTTTCAGGTGAGTAGGGGAAGTAGGGGTATGAAGGACAATCGTCTTATAAGGAGGGTTGTGATTGACTGACCGTGTACGAGCATGCTTTACCCGGATACCTCGTTATTTGTTCCTGGGCGCTGTGGTCACACAAGCATGATTAAATTTTTGACAAGACAACTCCAACTTATCCAGAATCCAGAATGCGGAGGATGTGAAATGTATGGGATATGGTTTCTGACGGGGGATCCTTGGAAGTATCGAAGACGATCATAAAAGACCATCACATCATGTAGCGGTTAGGGTCTAACAATGTCTATGGAGACTCGTAGTTGATTTTCGCGCAGCACGCTCTGGCTCCTCAGATGATCTATGTGGATAAAAGATACGCATTTAGAATCGGTTCTATTTCTCAATATGATATGATGTGATTATAGCTGCGTGTGTCATGTATTGGGTACTTTTCATACGAGTTCCCTCCGTACGGTAGACCCGGTTGGCTACCGCTTTATGCAATGGACGGGACGTCACGGCCAGTCTGGACGGGTTGTGCTTCCAGCAATTGTGGAAATCGGTATCGTGAAGCATGGAAGCGGATCTTTTTGCCTCCTGTGGTGCTGCCCAGTTGACGAAAACCCGGATGCTGTTTCAGTGACCTCGAAATACGAACGATCAATAGTTCTACGAGACAGGGTAGGTGTCGCTTCTACCCGGTTCTCGCAGGAAAGATACAACACTGATTAGCCGACCGTTGCAATAATGATATGATCCCCGGTATAGTACAAGATTCACGACGGTACACATACATCCACATGTACATTGTACGCACTCGAGAGACCTCTTTTGATGTATCGCATGGTTCCTGCAATCGATCTGGCTAGAGTGCATAAAGTTATATGCCTCGACCACTGTTATTGGGCCAAAAGATTCCGAGAGCGAACTACCAAACCGCCAGCGCCAAAAAGAACAGTTGGGGGCGCAAAACAACCAGATGATGGGGATTTCGGAAGTGATACGTCTTCTTTGTGGATCTCTGCAAGACGTGCGACCTACGACTAGCACGACTAGCACTCCTTAGCACTGCACTTAGCACTGCAAAGCACTTCTGCAGGACAGCGACCAGGGAGGCTCTCGCTCATTTGCCGAGCTGTTCTTGCTAAAACGGTTTTCTCCCGACGTAACTAAGTAAGTACCGTAGTTCTCGGCGCGATGTGTCGCCCAACTAAGTGCTCCTTGCTCCTCCTGCCCGGATAAACTCCGTTCCTACGCGGTTAGTCTGGGCCATTGCGGTGATAGGTCGATGCGCAATGCTCATGCTATCGGCAAGTGGGGAGCGACTCCTCTGGCAGACGATAGCCGTAGCTGACCAGCCAGGATGTCCAGGAATCTTCGGCTTTTATTCCTTTTTCCTTGGGTTTCCTTTTTTTCCGACTTTTCCTGCCCAGGAGTGCAGGCTCACCCCCGGGCCCCAGCCTGCCCCAGGTACTCAGTAAGCAGTACATGCTCTCATCGTGACGACTCCCACTCCTCGAAGCAGCTAACCTTCGGAGATCTTTACGCTCCAGCACCTACCTCCGTCCTCAGGCCCAATTGAGAAATCCGGCATGGCTCCAATCCTATTGGAGGCGGAAAGTTGTCCGGCCGCATATGCGGCTAGGAATGATACTTTCCAGAATCCTGAGTACCTCAGACCACCAAAAAGAAATGTCCATACTACCGCAACATGTGTCTGGGAAAGGGTCTACCCGGTCAATGAGCGTTCGAATCGTAAGTGCGGTGTGCAATCAGATGGCAGCACATTTTGGGCTGCTTCTGCTAGATCTTTGACACGTCTGCTCCCTCACTACCCAATTCCGGTAGACTGGAGGTTGTTTTTGCGTTCCAGCTCGCCAGCCGAGAAGGTTTGTCCTATTGTCTTGCCCACACAACACAGCACAGCACACCAAGCACCATATACGCCATACACCTCACAGCACATCTGAACTCTCTACGGTGGGAACCTTGCTAAAACTACTAATCACGGCTAGTCCTGCGCAGAGATGCTAACCTGCTAACCTGCTAACCTGCTAGCAATCTAAAAGAAATGCCTTTCCCTTAGTCTCAGGGCCTATGTCGGTCGTCCACCCCCACCACGCTAGATTCACTGTTTAATGCACCTCCATGCTATTCCCCAAAGCATGGCGAAGCAAGGATTTGCGATCCGTGTTCTCTCCAGTCACCAGTGAGCTTCGCAAAGTCCCAAACCAGAAGGCACGTTGCGGCCAAGGTCAGGATCTCAACCCACTTTGCTACCCTATACCCTATCACATCGACTTTCGTCTCACCATTCATCACCTACGTTCTTCATCTCCACTTCGGGCGTTAACTCCTTGACTTCATCTTGTGTGCCCTGGTCTCGGCCTCGCATAACCCTTTCTTGCTCCTTCCTGTCATAGACATAGTACTACTATCCGCATCAATATTTCTCTTATATTAGAGGGGCCTGCTCATCGGCGGTTCCGATTCTTTCCTCCCTCAAGTCAGCTTTGAACACATCTGCTCTATACTTCTTCCACCTTCTCTACATACTATTTCCATCTTCACTTCCTTCACCTTCAAAGTACCATCTCAGACTTTCAGACTTTGTGTCCTTTACTTTACTTCATCTATGCGGTAGCATTTACAGCTGTTCTACCTATCTATTTACCAAATCAACATCCACAATGTCGCCAGCTGCCATTGCCGAAGTCCCGCATGGGGACACTTTTGTTACCAGTTCATATACTGGTAACGGAGTGTCATCCTTCACAAAAGGAGGAGCGGTTCAAGGCATGAAAAGAACTACATTTTCGCTGGACCGACATCTGCACAAAGACTTTCCAGTGGTTGTGGGAGGGCAAGGAAGTGAACTCTACACAAAAGACGGCCGGACAATATTTGATGCAACATCAGGTGCTGCTGTGTCATGTTTGGGACATGGCAACAAACGAGTTGTCAGAGCCGTGTGCCAGCAGATGGCATCAGGCATACCATATCTCGCATCAGGGTTCTTTGGCAATGAAACGGTTAATGAGCTATGTGAAGAGCTCATTAAAGGCACTGATCATAAGATGGCCAGAGTCTACTTGACCGGGTCCGGTGAGTTCCTTCTCCCCCACATCTGTCGGCTACGCTAATCGAAACAGGATCGGAAGCCATGGAAGCGACGGCGAAGCTAGCTCGGCAGTACTTCTACGAGCAGGACAAATCTACAAAGAGAGTGAATTTCATCGCCCGACAAGGTTCATATCATGGAAACACCCTTGGCGCCTTGGGCTTGTCTGGACACATAGCTCGGAGAGCGCCCTATGCGCCGTTTCTTATGAATAATGTCCATCACGTGTCTTCATGCAATCCATACCGCCAACGCTTAGACGGTGAATCTGACGCTGCATTCGTGTCTCGAAAAGCGGCTGAGCTTGAGGCGAAGTTTCAAGAGCTCGGTCCGGAAACAGTTATTGGCTTCGTCGCAGAACCAATTGTTGGTGCAGCTTTGGGCTGTGTGTCTGCCGTGTCCGGATATCTGAAAGCCATGCGGGATGTCTGCCATAGACATGGAGCTTTATTCATTCTTGATGAAGTCATGTGCGGAATGGGCCGATCTGGCACGTTGCATGCATGGCAATCAGAAGGAGTCGCGCCGGATCTTCAAACTATTGGCAAAGGCCTTGGAGGTGGATATCAACCTATCGCCGCAGTTCTGATATCTCAGAAAGTTATCAACGTCTTATATGACGGCACTGGTCAATTTATCCATGGACAAACCTACCAGGGGATGCCCGTACAAGCAGCTGCAGCACTTGAGGTCCAACGCATCATCCGATCACACAGCGTCCTTGAAAACGTCCAAAAACAAGGTGCATACCTCGGCAAGCTTCTCAAGCAGCGACTGGGCGATCACCCCAATATTGGAGAAATCCGCGGTAAGGGTCTATTCTGGGGTATGGAGTTTGTCAAGGACAGACGCTCCAAGACGCCCTTTGAGACTAAACTCAACATCGCGCAGAGAGTGCACGACATGGCGATTTCGGAACCCTACAACATGACGATCTATCCTGGTACAGGCACATGCGATGGCTACTCTGGCGACCATGTCATGTTGTCGCCGAATTATATGGTTTCGAAAAAGGACATTGAACATATTGTTCGGGTGACAGAGGAAGTAGTCAAGGCAGTTTTCGAAAATGTTCATAGCTCCTGAAGAGACCTCCGGCGTTCATATTAGTCATTGGGTCGGTGCAATGGAAAAAGGCTGGTTGGGTGCAAATTGTAGACGTGGGCGACAAGGGGATCAATTGCAATAAGAGGCTTGGGGCGTGAATGGGAGTTATAGAGGACGGGATGATCGCTTGTTTATTTGTATTTCAAACTCCTCATATGCTTTGCTCAATATCTTTCTACCATTTAGTTTCTATACGGTCAATGGACATATCTTCTACTTAAAGCTCAAGCCCCGCTCGATGAGTAGCTTGTTGGTGGGCTTTATGTGGTGTTGCGGCGCAGTCTATCAGGACTTCCCCTTTACATAACATTACCCCCAAAAAGTATCGCAAGAGAAAATAAATTACCATTATCAGAACTGATTTATGCACTCCAGTAATGTGACCACTGAAATCCCTTACCTTAATTTGGTTCGGGAGATATCCAATGAAAAGTAATTAATCATCGCATCCCTTACCTCACCATCTGCACATCATAGACGCATACACTACGGAGTATTTATGACAAAAAGACACCCCACCCAATGCGGAAAAAGATGACAGTCCGGTAGATCACCTAACGTCAGCAATACTGTCCGCGTCTCATGTAGCTTACGCACAGGCTTACTGCATGTATGGACATGACTTGCATAAGGGCTCTCTTATGCCGACGTCCATGTTCAATACCTCTCTACAGCAATGTCATGTCATCTATGCATTTCATTTCATTTCTCCTCTACATTCCCGCGCCGCCAGATTTCCTAAAACAAACACTACAAACCGTCTGACCTTTCCTTCCCCCAAAACTAAAACTCCTATACTCAATCTTCCTCAGCACCTCAAACCTCTCCCCATCTTCTTCTTGTTCCGCTTCCCCTCGAACAAACCACTCAATCAGCTCCTCCTCAGTCCAATTACAGCTCGTAACAAGCAACACCCCGTCCCTCCTCACCAACTTCAATACCCTCTCCCTATACCCTTCACATATCCTCCTCCCTTGTTCATCCGTCTCCTCACTCAAACTAATCGCATCGAAAGTGCCCTTGTCAACCACAACATCCCATCCGTGCGCCTGTTGTCCGTTGAGGACTTTCGGCTCGGGTGATTCTTTCATGATATCCCATATCGTCCATTCGATGTCCTGTTCTCCTTCCTTTTCCGTCGCGGATATCCTGCGCGCGAATTCTATTGATTTCTCAGAGTAATCCACACCCATTAGTCGACCTGTCCATTTTTTCTTCTCCCCTTCCCCTTCCACTTCTTGCCCATCCTCATCGTGCTCATCATCCTCGTCCTCCTGGTCCTGCTCCTCCCCGTCCCGTAACCGTATCATAAAATGTCCATTCCCCGTCCCCAAATCCAGCACACTAATTCCCGCTCTCGTCTCCCTCTCCCCTCCCAGCCTCAACTCCAGCAAATCACCCCCAACAACCTCTTCATTCAAAAATTCCACAACCTTATCCTCCGCAGACGAATCGTCGAACCAGATTGTGCCAATATCAGAGGAGTCGAGCGTATGGTTGCTGATTTCGAGGTTGTAAAGATTATCCCAGCTATGCAGAGATATTTTATTAGTCTGAACGTATGAGAAATAGGTGTAAGATTGCTTGGGAAGAGGTTTGTGCGGAAGATGGGTATTGGGAAATGGCAATAGGTAAAAAATGAGGGGTAGATGGAGGGGTAATGAAATCATGGAAATAGGTGATTTGACTTACTATTCTTTTGTGCCTAGCGCGGAGGGCTCGAGATGCGAAAGCTTTGAGGCTTCGGGCTCCATTTCAGACTTGACAAGTATAGATAAAGAGATATGAGTCTAGAAAGCTTGTATTTAGTAAGGTATGAAGTATGTGCTGAGTAGGAAGAACAAAAAAGTGTCGGCGCGGCAGAAATATAGACGCCGACTCTGCGGAGCTTCTCTTCGCATTTCGGGACCGGGAATAGAGCTCTCTCGACGTAGTATGCGCTCATTCTTCTATTTCTCTGGACAAACACTATCTCGAATTCATGGTCAGAAAAGACGCCCGAATACGGTGTGGAGTTCTTGAGATAATTATTGAGGTGATTGTCGATATTCTCGCGTCCTCTGAACCGCGAATTGTTATAAACTAGCCAGCAATGCGTTTCAGCACTCTCTATCAACCCTCAAGCCTCCAGCTCATTTATGAATTGTCAACCAGTATACCTTTAACGCCAGAACGTCCTGAGTGAGAACTCATTCCCAATTTAAGCTTATACACACCTCCGCTGCGCGACCGTCCTCCATTCTACCCAACCTCGCCGATCCCAGATCTGTCTCTCTACTTCTTATTCCCCCCTCCCACCTCCTTCCCAGCATCCCTCTTCCCCCCCGTCGCCTCCAGCACACCCTTAACATCCTCCCCCAACTCCGGCATCGCCCTCTCCATCTCCCCCGCCAAAATATCTCTAAAACTCGCAAACGCCTCCATCTTCCCCTTCATCGTCTGATTGCCCTTGCGCGCCAACTCCACAAATTCTCTCGTGTAGATATCCGGATTACGTCCATTGTCTACATACTGAATGAGCTCTGGCGGGATAATCGGCAGTCGGTTTTCGTCTTGTGTAAGACGATGGACAGACTGTAGGGAGGAGGAGAGTCGAAGAATGGAGGCTTCGAGAATATCGCGGGAGGGACGACCAGAGATGTCGTATGAGGAGATTTGGACAAGGATTTCGTAAAGGTCTTGAATTACATTCTTGATGGAGTCTTCCATGGTGATTTGTTAGATTGAGACCTCGAAGTTAGGAGCGGAGGGATGAGAAGCGCAAAGACTTACGTTCAACGGCATTGTGATCCGCGTTATTAACTGGCGCCATTCCTTTGATAGCGTGGTACGCAATACAATGGCTAAATGGTTGATGTAAATATGTGGTGGTAACATGGAGAGAGAGGAATAAAGGAACAGCCTCGCTTCCAGCCTTGATTAGGTAATAATCCCAACGATAGCCTTGTTCAGAGGTATTTCAAAACGACGTCGAGAAGCTCCTTCCAAGCAACGAGTTTTCTTACAGAATGTATGTGGGCATTGTGGAAATGATGCATGAATTTCCTTCACACACTTGAAACCTAAGAGTTTGCAAGCGCAAATTAGTTTGTCCAAGACTCGTGTAATTATAGGATTTTCTTTCTGTCTGTTCATCATTCACATCTTGTCTGCTTCTTATACCCGGCCCATTTGCCCACGATCTCCAAGGTCTGACGCCCTCATCTCAAACCTCTGTATTGCTCTGAAACATCTCATTCTTCACAGAACAAGTTCCTCAATTCCTTCTTCAAATCCTCCCTCTTCGGATCCAACCCAAACTCCTCATCCCCCAATCTCACCACCTCTTTCCCTTTCCACGGGCCCTTTCCCTTTCCACGGGCCCTTTCCCTTTCCCGCTCCCTCCGTCTGACTTCTCTCCTTCCTCTTCTTTCCCATCTCGCTCGCAATCTCACTTGCATTAGCTGTGCCGACTCTCTGCCTCCTAATCTTCTCAATAATCGGTTCCGGTTGCCTTTCCATCTTATAGGATTTTGGCAGCATGGACGAAATCGGCTTGTATCTATCAAGATACTCGGAACTCGTATTGAAAATTGAAGTCGCGATAGGATTCTTGTTTATCTTGGAGGGGTTGGGGAAACTCTCAAAGGTTGAGGAAGACGTCTGTGGAGAGGGGCTTTCGAGGGACGCCCCAAGTTCGCAGCAAGAACTTTTGCGTGATCCCAAGAATTGTGCAGCATCGGTGGATACGATCGTACTATTTAGGGGATTGGTTCGGGGATAGGGTGTTGGTTGACGTTCGTAGAGTTCTTTATGGTGGTAATCTTGGCTATCAACCTGCGCAGGCTCAATGGTATTAGAGCGACGATGTTTGCGGTAGGCGGAGTGTCTATGACTATGTTCCTTCGAAGCACCAATCTCAATGGAGACTGAACGAGGTCTACTGCTCCGATTTCGTCTCGTAAATCCTTCTGGAGACGGCGCATCTAAAGTCAGAGGAAGCCTTGTTGCATCATCAGTCATGTCTGAAAACGAAGTTAATCTTGAACGTCCCGGAGTTAAGCCACCAGCTGCTGATGGTTTTCTCGTTGGCTTAGGAGTTACCTCCTCTGCCGAAAGACAAAATGTAGCAAAAGTGTGGCTACCTATACAGTCCTCAGTATGATCAATCTGTAGTCCAGCAAAAGCTGCTGGATATGTCGCTCGAGATTCTGCGATACTGGCCTTTCGTTGCTGATCTCTTTCTCGATGTACATTGTTCGGAAGCAATGACATCCATTTTGGTAGTGGTTTTGTCTTGCTTGGAGCAAAAGCCGGTCCAGTGGGATCAAAAATTGAAACATAGACATCCAAATTACTGGCTTCCGCTTCCTCTTGTCCGAAATCCGCAGCCTCACGGTCACTATGCGAATGCTCATCTTCATCTGGGTTGCTGTCTTCCGATAATCCCATATCTGCTGCATCGTTGAGAAGAGGGAATTCCTCCTACAATTGTCAGCATATCATGTCTGCTGAGAATAGAGGATTGCATACCTGATGCGTAGACGATTCTTTGATCAGCTTCCTGATATTCCTTTCGTTAATCGCTGTCAACCTTCTCGACCTATCAGACGAACTTTGTGAATCTGCACCAGGCATCTCCTCGCCATCTAGCCCCCCCACGACAACATCCTTTCTCTTCCCCTCTCTTTTCTCCCTTCTCTCACACCCCAGTCTATCTTCATCCAACCTTTGCAATCTGCACCTCGTCAATCCCCCATCATACCTCGAAACATTCTCCAGTCCTCTTTCCAACACCTTCTTCTCCCCATACCCCTTATCCCTCGTCTCCACCTCACACCACTCGCAAAGCGGGATTTTATCTAATTCCGTCCCCTTCCCATGTTCCTCCTCTCCTCCACCTATAGCCCACGTATCCACGTTTCCCAATCCTACCCCGCACAGTAAACACCCGAAGCATCCACGATGCCAAAAACACCACCCTAAACTAACCACCTCGTCGCCGCGCACAATACACTCGCCGCAAACCCAACATATGCTCAGATCGAGCACAGCACGCCAACAGGCCACGCAGACGATGCGGCTAGAGGAGCCGAGCAGTTTGGGAAGGGCAGGAGGATGTTGCGGCTGCCAGCAAATAGTGCAGATGAATGATGGTCCAGAGGTTTTCTTGCTTGAGGTTGGGGAACGAGTAATCGTCGTTTTGGTCGGAGTCAAAGTGGGCACAGAGGTGGCTTTTGGCGGGAGAGAAGGACGCGAGGAGAGGGGAAAAGTTGCTGCGAGGGATGTCGAAGGGATGCTGGCTGCGACGGTATGGTTGCGGGGACGGGTGAGGATTAAAGAGGAGATTGGTGGACGAGGAGTTCCTTGACGGTTGGACATTGTCTTGTGGTTATGGTAATTGACCATCTGATCAGTTTGATGTTGCAATTTAAAGCCGCTTGTCTATAATGAATGTTGAGAACGAATGTAAGAGTATATTTATACTGTATAATTATAAAAACGGTGTTGAACAGATAATCGATACGAAGCGACTTGATTAAATGAATGTAGACGGTGCCAGGATGGTGTCTCAGCTGGCACTGATTGACGCGGCCTCCATATTGTTAGGTATGCTTAAGATGGAGAATAAAACTGCAAAGTTATTCGCTGCTTGAGATGGATATCTAACATAAACGACTTTTTTCATTTCTCATTAATTAGGAAGGAGCAAGCTGGGAATGACTAAGTACAGAAACAACGACCTTATGAAAAATCCCTTGACTCCAACAACATGAATGGATACCCTCAATAAAGCTCATCTTGCGGAATACCTCTAAAGTTATCCTAGAAACTCCAGGTCCTATCTCAGAAAACATGAGTAGATGCCGCATACCAACCAACTCACGATATGCACAAATATTCCATCTCAACGCCACCAACAAACTCCAGAAGCAAATAGAAACAATCCTGGGCATACAAAGAATGTATGAATATATCAACTAGAATAAATGGTCAAGTGCCATTGTACGTATGTCCCTTTATTTTCGGTTCTTGGGTCGTGCAAGCATATTAAGACGACTCAAGGTTAAACCTCTCTTCTTAGCTGGGCTCTTGGGAATCGCAGCATCATTCTGGGCATGAAGACGTGGTGCCATCAGCATTTCACCTTCAGGGACCTGAGACTTCTGCTTCTTTGGCGATCTGTCTTCCTCGTCGTCGGACTCAATGCGGCGACGCTTCTTGTTCGACATGCCATGAGGAACGGTGGGAATATCCGCTCGTTCAACAACAGCCTTATTAAAGCCTTTAGGGACAGCCTCGACGTTCTCCTTGTTGCTATCGGGGAAGCTGCCTGGCATAGATCCTGGGAATATACTTCGTCGTACTTGACGAACGGTAGCCTGGTGTGGGGAGGAGCCAAAACCTTCTGGAGATTTACCGAAGCTGATGGTATGGTCACTACGAAATGTAAACGTACCAGGGACTGAAGGAGGAGGAAATGCAGGAGCAGTCTGGAGAGGAGGTTCGGGAAGAGGTCTAACTCCAGCAAGCGAAGGGTATTCTACTGCACCAGAACTCTCACCGTTATCCTGCGCTCTAGCTTGGCCATGCGAGGAAGCAGGTTTGCGTGGTGGAAATGCCGAGGTGGCCTTTAGGCTGCTCTTAGAAGTTGAGCGAGGGATGGCAGACTTGACCGGAGAAGGTGATGGTGGAACAGAAGTCGCATGGCCGTCCCTAGTATCAGGAGTGAATTCAACACGTTTCACACTCTTTACACGACCAACACCGATAGGTGTTGTAGGAACAGATGGAAGGGCCTTTTCGACGTTTGACTGGCTTGCGCTCATTGCCAAAGAAGGTATAGTGGATGGCTTGCTTGCCTTCTTTGTGCTGAAGCTTGGATGCCGAAGAATGGACTTGATCCTATCAAACTTACTTGGCGTGCGCAATGTAACCTTGCTAGGTGCGGTCATAGAACCAGCAATGTTGTTCATCGTGGCAGCTTTTGTCAATCCACGAGGAGTACTTTTCGGATTGGGCTTTGAAGGCGATTTTGACAAAGTAGGTATTTGAGTGGCAGGATGCTTGACGCTTGTGGTGCGAGCCAATGATGCTTGTGTAGGAGTAGTTAGAGATGCAAGAACACTAGCAGATTTAGAACGAGGAGTTGAAGGTCCTGCTGCTGCAGTGGTAGTGTTTCCACGGGATGCAGGTCTGGCTGAGGAAGTATCATCGGTAACACGTTGACGAGCACGCTTTGCGGGGGCACTATTTTCAAGTCGGTCACTCTCAGTGCTAGCTCCTCGTGATGAGCCTTGGCTATCTTCTCTCTCACCAAGCTGCGCTCTCGATTGCGTTCGTTTCAGAGATGAAGTAGCTGGCGTGATTCTACCCGGTTGAGCGCGAAAAGCAGAAGGGTGATTGGCGATCGAATCCATTTTTTTGAACCTGCAGTGAGTTAGCCTTGTTTTCTGAATCTTGGCAGATCTATGTTCGGAATTCCGGTTTTATAAGAAGACTCTACTTACTCGGCCATGTGAACTTCGCTGTATCTGTTCGCTTTGCCTTTTGCTTGCGCAATTTTGCGTCCTCCCATATGGCTACTACCAGCTGCATCTGCCTTTCTCTGTTCTTCTTCTCGTTCGGCAGCAAGCTTGGCCTTGATGCGAAGCGCTTCCTCACGCAACTCGTCCATCATACGTTGAGCCTCAGGTCCGAGCATTGGGGCAGGGCGCGCGAACTTGAAGTCAAAAGTTGGAGAACTGATGCCAATTTTCGAAGGGGTTTGTTGTTGGACACCGGAAGGTTGATCACCGCCTTTAGCTTCAATATCTTTAAACCCATGTCGAAGTCCAGAGTCTGGCTTTTGAGTAGTAGACCTGTGTGTCATAGATGGGTGCATCTCTTCTAGAGGGGGCTTGATACGGCCTCCAGTCGCTGGCGTCTGAGGGGTTTGTACTTGCAAAGTGGCCATAGTCGGAATGCTCGGTTGCTTTTCTTCGGTAGGAGTCTCATCATGCTCAGCGAGAGCTGTGAGACGAGGTGCGGCTTCTTGGTGCGCCTAAGAATTAACATAAGTATTCTATCTAGACCTCATCGAATTAATAGCCGGGGTCTGATATACTTACTTTGGCTGGGGTACGCAGTCTAGAAGACCTGCGACGCGGAGGCGACATTATGCTTGGAAGCACTTCAAATGCGATGATGAATATTGATGAGGAGCAAGAATGGATTGATTCAAAAAGATCTAGATCACCAATTCCTATGTCAAGGTAATGTAAGCCACCATTCGTTGATGGATGGAATTGAAATGTGGATAAGTCTTGATCTTGGGTATGAAATCATGCGTTTGTTCAGTTTGTTGACATTCGAGGTCCAAAAGTAAACAAGGATAAAACACGCTAAAACGCAATAGTCACATGACGGCCCCGCTGTTTTAGCCTCAACCTGGACGTCGACATAACATCTGGTTTCTAGGTTGAATGTCTGTTTCTCATGATATCGTTATAAATAAAATACGTGCATCTGTTTAGATACTCTCATCAATCTGTGTATGCATGAAGACATCCCATGGACAGGTATACATTTCCGTGTACAGTGCCGAGCCTTTACCTCTGCTTGCGATTGTGGTGAGGAGTCCAACTTATCCAACTCGATGAAACAATATCAATCTTCCTTCAGCCATGATCAATCCTTTTTACATATCTACTGGGTACTTAAAAACCAACGAACATCTCACATTATTCCACAGATCAGCCATGGACTCCTGGTATTCTACTGTGACGAACCAAAAGGCCACTGGGGCTTTACTCCAGCAGTATGCTGCTACTGCGGAGATGAAGTTGCTGTTGACTCTAGATGACAAGTGTTCTCTAATGGCACAGTTTCCGGACTCTGTTCGGCAACAATCTGCTCCAAAGAAGTCTCCATCTACCGAGGCCTACATTTGAAAGCCAAACTCCAGTTTCCTCATCTCCTGAGAGATATTCACTACTATCTACGAGGGAGCTTCGCTACCACAGCAACGTCCATCAGAGATGCCCAAATGTGTAGTTAGTACAGGAGAGGAGGTCTGTATAGATCAAACCATCCCCCACCTGGAGGATAATAATAAGTAACCAATAATCAACCAGCACTAACTGTTCCATGGTGAGAGGCAATTGAGTGCCCTGGTTTGGTTCAGCACCAATATCAGCATCTACGCTCTTTCCAGCTCTACCTACAGCTTTACCAGCTTTACTCTTCCTCGAATCCTCCCAGATTATGAATAAGCGTCTCCGATGCATCCAATGCACGATGCCCTGGGTCCTTCGCTCGCTAGTCATTAGGAGTGAGGCAGGCTGGACTGTATCCGCTCCGCACAGCCTACTGAGCCCTTCCATCACGGTAGTTTACCTTGGATATCGTATTTTCGGTCATACTATTCTTCAGTCGTGCATAGAGGTAGCAGGCACATACTTTACGCAGGACACCAGGAGCCGAGATGAAAGGTACGGGCTGGAGGTCAAATAGAAGCTCAAGTGTTGCAACTGGAGAAAATGGAGTTGGAAATGGGTTGAAAAAATATAGTTGCTGATATAATCGCTACCTTCTCGTTGCTGTTCTCAGGAATAATGTAAATTCCATCAAATTAAGTGTTATCACAGTTTGTTTAGTACTCTTCATCTGTGTCTTCGATGTTTCAGAACGCACCATCAATTTAACACATCATTATGTGTATATACTATCAAAGTTTTGCTTTCTCCTTGCACGCAGCCTCAAACCATTTTTGGAATTCTTTCGTCTCCCGCTCTATCATCCCTCTAGCCGTAGAGATATCCAGATTGGGGATGGTGATCATTTCCCTTATATCACTATGATACTTCTCTTTATTATGGCCGTAAGGTACGTAAACTCCATCGCTTTTCAACTTCTCAGGCTCCGTAACAGCTAACTTCAAGAATGTCCCCCACCCGTTCCAAAACTCTTGCATATGCTTCACACCTCCAAGTCCTATAATTAGGGGAAAGCAGTGCGGCATTGCTTCATAGAAGTTCCAACTCACCACCACGCCATCAGCAACCGCTTGTTGCGCGATTATCTTTCCGCTATCGATCATCTTCTCTTCGCCATAAGCGAGCCACATTGGCGGACTTGCTTTCCACGACCCAGACATAGTAGGACTCACAAGTGGATGACTATTGGAAAGTCCGTGGCAGTACATATTCGCACGCGGAGGACTCGATGGCCATACGTCGCAGGCAGGGTAGTTAGGATCGGACCATGGGGTGCGGTAACCAAGTACATCGTACTTTGCATTTAAATTATGAGAGGGCAAAGCGAATGACTGGTCTGCCACTAGAGACAAGCATCCGATCGCAGCTGGACAACCCATCGAGACCGTTTTCCCGCGAAATATAATTGGTCTCTTAGCAGATTGAATGCAAAGCAACACCTTGAGGAGCCCGAACATGAGATTAGCACCAGCACTATCTCCAGCTAGGACGATTCGAGAAGCAGAGATCGGGGAGTGAAGAGCATCCGCGTTCGGAAACTGGAGAGACATGTAAACTAGAATCAAATCTAGCAATGCGGCAGGGAAGACGTGTTGGGGAGAGAGGCGATAATTGATAGAAAGACAGACGCCTCCTGTCTCCCTGGCCAGATGACCCGCTGCATCACGGTATTTCTGGGCACTTCCTTGCCTGGAATAATGTTATAAACACGTATCAGGGTGGATTAGATACACCTACAAGAATGAACCACCGTGAGCATACATGACTATCACTGGGCTTGTGGCAGTTTGGATCAACTTCTGATATCGTTCTTTCCTCGAAGCCCCCTCCTTTAGAGCTTCGGTACTCATCTTCGTGCTGTATGTGACCCACTCAGCAGGAACATCTGTCCACGATGGTTTCTCGTACTCGATGATTCCGAGATCATCAATGACATCGAAAACAGCCTCTCGAATAGTCTCCATTTCAGTTGGCGAAGAGAATATATCTTGGTGGGCCCAGATCGAATTGGTGCCATTTTTCACAGTGTATTTGGCGCTTCGGGCTTGGAATGCAGATATTGTAGGAGGAGGCTCCATATACATAGTTTTACGAACTTTGTTTATAAGTTTGGCAGTCTGCTCGTCCCATTTATCCTGCGGTGGGTATTCTGGTGGCATCTTGGTCGGGAAGTTGAATGTCGAAGTTGCGCTCTAATGAATGGTTATTTTTCGCACTGAAGGATCGCTATATACCGCCACAGTTTGGGAGGTAAAATCAAGGCTTTTATGTTTCTAAAGAAACCAATTTATGTCAAAACTCCTGTTCGGTCACGGGGTTGAGCGGTTGTGTTACCGAAGTCCAAGACCCGATTGAACCATCGTACATAAGCACAGCCTTTGGATGCTACATGACCTTTGATAAGAAGTTGAGCCATTGCAAAAGTTTTTAATGCACTCTAGATATCCTATTATTTGGTATGTGATATTTAGAACTGTATTGAAGATTGAATAATACTAACTTACCCTCCACGCTAGCGTCTGGGAAAATCTATTCCATACATTTCCAGTTCGCTCGCATGAAAAGATTACCATATCAATATCAATCATCGTATCACTGAACGAATGCGGTCGACAAATCTTGGATAGAAACCATACAGTACTACAAACCGGTCTCGAACTCGCAGGTTGCCTCTTTCCCTGTTATTTGTGGCAAAGCTTCCCTCCAACCTGATACCATGTAATTCCTGAGGATTGAGAGCAGTTAGCTCCTTTGAAGCCGCAATATCTGTAGTATTATTTATCTCAGAGTGAAACTAGTTCTTTCTCGTTAAGGAGCTCTGGCTATGTTGAGAGTTCTGCATATTTTTTCGGATATTAGGAAGCTTGTGCCCCAGTCTTGCGAAGCTGATCCACCACTCTGTCGAGATAGCATCGAACGAACACCGTTGACTATCGACTCGGGGCCACTCTGGAGTAGAGGACCGAATGTTGAAAGGCATGTGGTGACAGTAGAGCTGCAACGTCCTCTCTCCATCTAGATATAGTTGTTGTCTATGATCCCTAAAATGGAGATGTGAGCAAACGTCAAGACGGTCTTGGTTGGCTTGAAGCCACTTACTTGTGAACTTGGGACTTACCTAACCCTCGATAAGTTGGAGGAATTGACATAGTAAAACCGAACAGCAGCGGAAACGACACAGCTTGGAGTCTGTCAGCCGAATCGTTGGTATTGGAACCTCCGAGCATTTGGAGGTTCCAGATCTCGTGCATCCTTACTACACATTCGGCAAATATCGCATGTTCAACAAGCATTTCATCTTTCTTGATGTATGTTTTTGGTTCCAGGGGAAGCCTTAAATGCATGGTAAGAACAGTTGGTATGCAAGTATTCAATATTTCGTGCCCCCAGGGCGCATTATATCGTAACATTGACCTATTGCAATCGAAACTTTTCCAACGCATTGCCTTGACAGAATGAATCAACATGAAAAACTTGATTTTCATATTCATCTGGGCAGGAGGAAGAACATATATGCATATGCTCTGCTACCGATAGTTTGCGCAACCGTCCGATCAAGGACATTCGAAGTCTTCGAAAGAGATAATTCTAGATTCCACACGCAGCAACACGATAAACTACCCGCTGAAAATGTTCGAACAAAGTCGAATTGTAGAGTTGGCTTCGAATATCTCCAAAAACACAGCTATGGTTGCCAAGTATCTCGAAAGTCATGGAATACCTAGCCCCTCGTTCAAGAAAGATTATGTCGAACCCAAAGATCTTCCAACTGAGATCATGGCTGCAAAACAGGCAATCGTGGAAGCGACAGAAGAGTTGAACGTTCTTGCACTAGGTCCGACAGCATTTTTGACTGCTACCCATGTATATATCGGATACATAAATTGTATCCAACACTTGAAAAGGAACACTATTCTAACGTGATAACAGACGACTATTCTTCCTGCTCTCCATTCTATCTATCGACATGATATCGCCACCAAATTCCAGATCGATGAAGCAACCACCTTTGCCGATATCTCTCGCAAGATAGCAATGGATTTTTCAGATACAGAACGTATCCTTCGTAGGGCTATGACACAACGTATATTCTCTGAACCACGCCCGGATGTAGTGGCTAATACAGCTATCTCAAGGGCTATAGCTAACACTCCCCTCCTGAGTTCCTATTTGGATCTTCTAACCGAGGAAATTTGGCTGGGCAGCTCTAGGGTAGTCGATGTAATGGCGAAATGGCCTGGTTCTATCGAACCAGATGAGACAGGGTATAATCTTGCCAGTGGTATAACCGATGCATATTTCGAAGGACTCTAGAAAGATTCTGTACGGTCAAACCGCTTCGATGAAGTCATGATGTTTACGCATAATGGCGGTGCATTTGAAGAGCTGGGTTGGTCAAGTATTACGATTGGCAATCCATTAGTGACGGCACAGTCGTGGAACTAGGTGGAAGTCAAGGTACCATGTGTTTCGATCTCGCCCGGAACTTCCCCAATATGAAATGCATCTGCCAAGATCTTCCGGCAGTCGTGGAAGCAGCTTCTGTTCCGGAAGATCTCCAAGGAAAAGTTCAACTTATGCCTCACGACTTCTTCACAGAGCAACCGATCAAGAACTGTGAACCCAAAAGTGACGCCACTCCTGAGGAGTGTCAATTATGGCTTATATGAGTGGATTCTGCTTCACATACCCCCCCGCAGAGCGAACAGCTCTGCCCATTGATTCGTCTTATTGCCGAGGAGCCCTCTTTTTGCTCGACTTAATGACGTTTTGTGTTTATGGCAACCAATGAACAGCAGTAATTGTGCACATTTGGCAACATTTGTCTGTTTTTTGCTTGGGCGACATTACAACTCATAAACATGATTCGGTGATGGAGATAGGTCTAGTGAGCCTTTTTACCACTGAGCCAGAAGCGCGGAATAAGGACTCATAACTGTGAACCCAAAAGTGACGCCACTCCTGAGGAGTGTCAATTATGGCTTATATGAGTGGATTCTGCTTCACAAGAACGCTGATGCGTATCTTTTCCGCTGGATCTTCCATGACTGGTCCGACAAGTATAACATTCAGATATTGCAAAACCTGGTTCCGGCACTCAAGGACCGTGCTAGGATACTCATTGGTGAGCTCTGTCTCCCGGAACCTGGAAAAGTGACATCAATGGTGGTTGAAAGACGCATGAGGTAAAATCTACTCTCTTCCCTTGAATAACTGCACTAATGCCCATGAAGACAGACAGATCTGGTGATGAAAGCATGTTTGAATGGAAAGGAGAGAAGCGAGGCAGAATGGGCTCGGCTGTTCGAAGCGGGCGATCCTAGATTCAAATTTCAAGGAGCTATGAAGGTGCCTCATTCGAGATGGGCTGTTATGGAGGCTATTTGGGATGGAAAGACGGAGTCAACCCGCATTTTAAAGTCATCATGAACATCATCAGACGAAGTAATTGATACTGTGTGACATGCCTCGTATTTCAGAGAGTGGTTGCTTGTACAGTATATTCCTAGGATCGCACGCAGTGATGAATCTCAGGACGGACTCTCCAGGGGAGGAAAAATAGGCCGATTTGAGACAAGATAATATAGCTGATTACTGTTGTCAAATGAATATCTTAAAGAATCTAAGATATTATAATACTTTTATTGTCCCGTTGTCTTTTGAACATTGTCGCCGGCCTGTTATTCCTATACCGAAGAGGATGGAGCATACTTGTCGGGAGTTGGAGGCTTAGTCAGCCACTCACAGATTACCCCTTGTCTCACTTGGAGCCCGCATTGTTAGCCTGTCGATCAACCTAGCCAAGGATCAATGATCTCAAGAGCCACATCGCTGTCCAACGAGAAGCCGTATAGTAGCAAGGATTAAGCTTTTCTGTATAACGGAATCTTCATTACCGAATGGTTCGATCATTTTCACTTCCGTACTCGTAAATCTTTGGACACCTAAGGTACTATTTCTTCCTCAAAACATCACCGTCCTGTCTAGAAGCCGTATAGAAGCAGGATTAAGCTTTTCTGTACAACGGAATCTTCATTACCGAATGGTTCGATCATTTTCCCCTTCGTACTCGTAAATCTTTGGATACTTAAGGTACTATTTCTTCCTCAAAACATCACCGTCCTCTCTATATTTCACGTCCCTCTGCCAATAAACAACCTCTCAAGCATCCACGGCTTCGCAATCGAATTTCATCAATTGTTGGATTAACAACCTCCAGCTATGGCTCCAAAAAAGGCTGTCTCCAAGACAGCGGAGCCTCATGGCTATGAATTTGGAGGACCGTAAGTAAACAGAGCTCAAGCAAGGGTGTGCAATTACTGACAACTACCTAGATTGGGAGCATTTGGCATCTCTTTCGGCCTACCTATACTCTGCTACCTCACCACCCTCCTCTGCAACGATATCTCGGGATGCCCAGTCCCATCGACCCTTTCACCTTCGACTCTTACTATCGAAAAGCTTAAACAAGAGGTTGGATGGCCTGCGAACGGAATCTGGGGATTGTCCAGTTGGGACGTCTTTGGCAAGGTCCTTGGCTATTATGGTTTGAGTTTGATCTTGCACAAGGTCTTGCCAGGAGAACATGTTGAAGGAGTAGAGCTTGCATCCGGTGGAAAGCTCAAGTACAAATTCAACAGTATGCCAAGTACATGCCCACCAGCCATTCTTTGCTAACAAAAGACAGCTTGGTCCTCTACTATGGTCACCTTCGCCATATGTCTCGCTGGAACTATCACGCAGGGAGCAGATTTCCCAGTCTGGACCTTCATGTACGACAACTATCTACAAATCCTGACAGCCAACATCATCATATCCTACACGCTAGCCACGTACGTCTACGTCCGCAGCTTTAGCGTGAAGCCTGGCAACCCCGAATTTCGCGAGCTGGCTGCAGGTGGTCACTCAGGAAACATGCTTTACGATTGGTTCATTGGACGCGAACTCAACCCAAGAGTTACTATTCCATTGATTGGCGAAATTGATATCAAGGAGTTTTGCGAGCTGCGACCTGGTCTCATGGGGTGGCTTCTACTCGATTATGCATTTGTCGCTCACCAATATAAAGCTTACGGATATGTTACCGATAGTATACTCCTAATCACCGCATTCCAAACGCTGTATGTGCTTGATTCATACTGGATGGAGAACGCTATCCTTACCACTATGGATATCACTACGGACGGCTTCGGTTTCATGCTCGCATTTGGAGACCTGGTCTGGGTGCCATTCATCTATTCCCTTCAAGCTCGTTACCTCTCGGTGTATCCTCTTTCACTTGGTGTCCTTGGGACAACCGGTGTACTTGCTGTCGTTGGCGTTGGCTACTACATATTCCGTGGTGCCAACAATGAGAAGAATCGTTTCCGCACCAATCCCCAGGACCCTCGTATCTCACATCTCAAATACATGGAAACAGCTTCCGGCTCCAAGTTATTGATTTCTGGTTGGTGGGGTACTGCTCGTCACATCAATTACTTCGGCGACTGGATCATGGCATGGGCCTATTGCTTACCTACCGGAATTGCTGGTTACCTTGTACATCACGTCCCTACGCATAAGCAGTCATTAGCAGATGGCAGCTTTGTGTATAGTGATATGGAGGTTACCCAAGGTGATGCTCGCGGATGGGGAATGATCATAACCTATTTTTATGTGATTTACTTCGGGGTGTTGCTGGTTCACAGAGAATTGAGGGATGAGGAGAAATGCCAGAGGAAGTATGGCGCAGACTGGGACAAATACAAGCAGATCGTTAGATACAGGATCATCCCAGGCATTTATTAAAATGCTCGATGATGATGTTTTCGACATACGAGGAACAGGCTTTCGTAGCAGGAGGGAATGGAGGCTTTTGCGGCTGGAGAGGGAACCAGCCAACATGCGTATACTATTTAGTCATACAATTAATAATACCTAAGCTTCTTATCATCTCTCGAGGGGTCGGTGACGGCTGCCAAGCAAGAGAGGAAAAATAATTGGTTCGTGAGACTATATTTCTCTGCCGTGCACCGCGTGGACGCATGTCCGCGGTCAAGGAACTCTTTCGAGGGCTGCGCATTTTCCCTTCGCAACATTCGAAGACGGGTATAAAGTTACTCTTTTTTGGGATAAGCAGCGATTATCAGTTTCGACTCCTGTGAGACAATCAGAGCAACAGACTCTGCCAGCCTGGAATAACCAAGTTAAGCTAACTTGGAACACTGCGCTTTTGTTCCTGCTGTGTTTTCGAGCAGAGACATCTATGCAGGCGTTTTGATCGGGAAGTTGCGTCTCTTGCAGAAGAGATCGCACGCTGCTATTGTGATGGACTGTGCGATGCCGTGAAGTAGCTAGACTGGTTGTTCCTGCCACTTCGGGTTGTTGGGTCTGGGTCTGCTGGCTATGTGAGTGACATATCTTTCGAGTTGTTGACGGAGTTTTGTTGTGATCTGATGGTGGTGAGGAGGGACAGGAAACGTAGGACAGGACGGCGTGGTTGGTGTGGAGACGGGGCAGAAAGAGGAGATGTCGTGGAGGAGCTGGAGGGGAAAGGAGAGATGCGGTTGTAAGAATAGGGTCGACGAGGGTTCGCTGGGCTCAGAGGGCATGCTGAGGAGAGGAGGACGTGTTGGCAGAGATGAGAGATTCCTGCTGGAAAGTAAGTTTCTGGATCGATTGTTGCAACGGTGGAAGTGAAAGCTGGCGAGCTTTGCTTGAGCTTGATGGCCCACGAATGGGTCAACTGCTTTCCTTCAAAAGTGTTTTGTTGCATATCTACTACGGAAACTCTTCGGCTTAACTCTCATTGGCACAATGGCCGGTAATACTCAGTTCTCATTGGCCCCTGGCCGGTGATGCTCAGTGAGTGCAGGTTGAGCAAAGTAAAAGAGAAAGTAAAAGAGAAAATTCCCACTTTCTGCTCTCACTTTTGCCAATATTCACTAGAATTGGTGGCGTAGCAAGTGGCTCCGAAATGGTTCCGTCGACCGTAGATTACGATTATTTGGTTGGCTTCGAGGCCTTGGCTGCTATTCACCATGTCATATCCACTACATGATATCGGTGCTAATCTTCCCATTACTACTAGTGAATTATCTACGCTGTGCCATAGAAGTCGAACCAATCTAACCATTCCATGCCTGTCTTATCCTCAAACTGAAAATTAACGGGACTCATTCCTAGATTTCCTCCAGAGCTATCAACGAGGTCATCGATCTGGTTATCTGACATGGCAGATAGCTGGAGCGTCTCAGCTGCAGCAGCACTTATTGCCAACTCCTCAGCATTTCGTGTCCTATCATTGAATCCTTCGTCTGGGGCGAAAGGAACCGGAACAGCGGCTGTTCGTTGGAGGACAGCAGCGTTCCGGATTATTTCCTTCAAGTGGCGACCATACAATGCAGAATTCCCTTTCCTGTGCGGGGTAACATTTCCAATTCTCTCCAAGACACCCGCAGTTTCCTGAATGAGGACTTCT
Organism: Rutstroemia sp. NJR-2017a BVV2; assembly: GCA_002946415.1. Taxonomy (NCBI): domain Eukaryota; kingdom Fungi; phylum Ascomycota; class Leotiomycetes; order Helotiales; family Rutstroemiaceae; genus Rutstroemia; species Rutstroemia sp. NJR-2017a BVV2. Next base: position 1,095,265 of record NJPS01000031.1, on the reverse strand, counting down.
ATACTTTTCCTTAGACCCGTTTTATTGTCCAGGCTTAGATACAGCGCAAAACAAGCCGAAAATGAAACCATTATTGCGGTGTTATTGGGCATTGATTGCAGAAGTGATTCACCACGAACGGCTGCTCGCATCACGTTGAGTGCGGCTGAAAGCCCCCCGGAACGGAAGAACCTCGATATTTCCGGAGTAGCAGTTGGGTGGTTGAGGACACTGCTGTAGATCGAAAGGCGAGCGTGTGAGACGAGGATTTCGACATATGGAGGTAGGCGAAGCTCGTGATCTCGTCCTATCTCAACCTTCCAGGTGGAATACCAAGAGGTAAAAAACTCGTCAATCATTTGCCGGAGAGACCTAGCAACTACATATCCTTCTGCTCCACCGGCTTTACTGCTGTCGCATGTTTCCTTGATTCTTAGAATTAATGCTACCTGGAAGTTCACGTATTAGCGAGTGAAAGTGATAATGTGATTAGATACGTACCAGATCTCTTCTCAAAACACTTGACGCGACAATTGAGCCATCCCAAATATCAGATATAGGAGATTTGTGCCATATATCGCATCTTTCCACTAAAGGAGAAATTTGGACTGTGAAGGACCGGCCTCGTGCCAAACATACACTAGACAGACAATTTAGTCTTCTGCTAGGTTGCAAAATATGCATATTCGTCCAGAGACTTACCCTCTATCGAGATTAAATAGTGATAGCCATATCCTTTCACGGCGTCGCAGTAATCTTTGACCCCAGTTTGACAGTGGTTGAACATCTGAAAAACCATCCATATCCAGAGCCTTCTTTGCAGTGATACAGTCGGACCTCGAAACGTTGGCTGGCAGAATATTCGGGCTCGACACTATGATCTTGTTTAGGGATATATCAAGGGCAATAGAATGTGCCATTGCCATGTACGAGCATGTTTCATCATCAGTCCAATGGTTTTCTAATGTCATCCATGGCACATTAACCATGAAACCAAGCACTATCTCGGGTGAGCGATATCGTTTCTTAATGACATGGTGTGCAAGATAGTTTCGATGATTTGAGAGTCGCTTTGCAAGAGCCGCCGCTGAGGGAATGAAAAGTGCGGATGCAGCCAACATGGAAGTAAGAAGGAATGACGACCTTGAGCGAATGAAGTCTGCTGTGTGAACGAGTGGATCTAGACCCCATCTAGTATGACTGAGATTGTTGTTGAAGCTAGATTATAATGAGTGAGTTTGGCTCATATATTCTAGAATTCGAGGACTTACAATTCGACGAGTGTTCGCATTTCATCGAAGGTGACAAGACCGGTGTCGACGGGATCAATGTCACTGCCGATATCAAGACGTGGTTGGTACGGTCCGAAAAATCGACGAAGCTCACCGTCGGTCTGACCTACTGCACCAGGAGAAATGAAATCCCTACTATGAAGGTTGATAGTATCGTGCGCTTTTGCACGTGATACGGAATCCGCCAAATCAGACGCTCGAGCGAGGAGTTGTAGAGGATTTTCAGCATCATCCAAGGCTAGCTCATTTCCTATAACCTGCCCAGACAGTGGGAAGTTATGGAATGATGGAGCTTGCTGGTAGCTGTTTTGCGGTACGAGCGGGGTTTCAGACGAGGAGCGAACGTCACCCCGCTCAACTGTCGACGGAGTGGATGACCTGGGATCATCTGTCACTAGGCTTTCAGCCTCGCTGAGAAGGATTTTCAGACGTTGTTCATCATCTGTGAATGAGATGCCCTTATTCTTGGATGTTTTGATAGCCTGCTCTATTCGATGCACGGCTTTATCTAATCCACTCCGTTTGCTAAAGCAAGACAAATTAACAGGCTTGAGCGGTAAAAGCTGCAGAAATCTCACTTTTTAATTCCTTTCCGCCTTCCTACATGATAATCAGGTATGAGGCATTCTGCACTGTTCTGGCGACATCGTTTGCACGTGGTGGTGTCTGAAGACTCGCGGACACAACGAGTTTTACTTCGTCGACAATTGAGACAGGCTGCCTGTTTTGGTGCCCGCCCGACTGCGCGCCTGCCGTCACCCAGATCTAAGACTTCTGATGCTTGTACCGACCATTCGTTCATTTCAATGGATATACGAGTTTCGGCCTACTAGTGAAAGATGTTGGGAATGGGGACAAACAACCGAATCATGGCATGGAGTGAAGCTCGGGTACATTACCATAGCCGACTTTGGCGATGGGACTGTGGGCTATTAAGACGAGAAGTCTACTGCTTCGACTTCATCGCAAAAATCCAGCGAAGATACGAGACAGTATGCAAAGAGAATTTTCGAATTGGAGGCGAACTTTCTTGTAGCCTTGCTTCGACGTAACATTGAGTGTCGCCCTGTGGCGTGCCAAAGATTCCGGATCTGCCGGAAATAGTAGGCAAACCTTTTTACAATGTCTAAGTTACCGACTAGAGAGACGATCGGCTACAATACAAGCCACAAGAGTACGATACTCGTAATCTTCTGTACTCTATACTGTATGCTCCGGACTCTGAACGAGCCGAAATCGTCTCTCCGGTGCAGAAATGGCAAGCCGACAACGACACGCGAAAGACATCACATATCTTGGAGTCTTCACGATATTCGTTTGACAACAGTAAGGTTAATCAGCTGCAATATATGGTCCAAATCGGCCTGTTTCAGTTCTCCAACATAGGCCGCCTCAATCGGTGACACTTTTATTTCCGAATCCACCTGCGCTCCCTGGCTCGCCGGGGTTACATTTATTTCCGTCATTTCTAACATCACATCGCATCACGTCAACGGTATTAGTATGTCTGCAGCCGTTTCCTTCTTCCGCCAACATCCATTGCGGTTACAATGTCGAAGCTTTCTTCCAGTTTGAAAGCCCTCATAAACGCGCCTCATGCGCGCCCAGGATATTCTGCGGCCCCACGAAATATTCGCGCCGTCTTCCAAAATGTGCAAGCAGAAGCTTCAGCGAAGAAGGTTGGCCTGCCATCATGGCTCACGATCTCGGTACGCTCCTTTTTTGACTATATGCGATGGACATCGAGCAGAGGAATTGACTCCTAGAATTTCAGACTGCTGCGACAATGACGATGAATTCCCCTGATTCAATGATGGAGCTCTTTCGACTAGCAACAGAGAACAAGGACCATGCACAATCTGTCAAGATTGTGGAACAGATGAGGGAGATAGGGTTGAAATGCATTGGTTTCAATGGAGTAAGTTGCGCGTTCATCAACTACTCTGGCGGATACTAATCAAAATTCCAAGATACCTAGAACTATTAATGTCCTAGGCCAATTTCGTGCTCAATTGCCATCTGATATCATTGATGCATTGAGCAAAGCTCCATCTCGGTATTTGTTCTAGTCCTCTGTTCCCCTTGTCATTTGAAGGCAAAGCCAGCCTGCTAACACATTGGATCCTAGAGAACTCACATCTTCCAACGTGGACGACGCCAAAGTCCGTGGTCGCGAACTATGGGATTCCATATATCGTCCGTTCGAAACGAAGCTACTCGATAAGCTCGCAGATTCTCACCCTGATCTTCCCGTTCAAATTCTGACATCGTACTCGAGTCTCTTCGCCGACCCACCTATTTCGTCTCGACCTATCAAGGTTGGCAGAGTTTTAACGAGTTTAATCGGGATAACATGTTTAAGAGCACAAACTGGAGTTGGCCCACAGGTTACCAGTCACATCTTCGGTCTACGAAAAGCCTTTGAAGATGGCACATATAAAGCTGAAGGAGAAGAGCATGTGGAGGGGGGTGAATGGCTAGCAGGTGAGGCAGGGAACACCTGGATTCTCGATACTGTGGATCGGATTGTTGAAGCGATCGGTCATGAGAGTGGAGGAACGACATTCGCACCAGGAATCAAAGCCAAGCTGTAAATACGCTGGATGCGGTCATGGACCAAATGTATAAACAAGATCTAGATATTAGGGACGCGGATTTATTTAAGCAACATCCTAATACACTATCCATTTCCAAGAACAGAAGGACAGCCTTTTCACGACAGACTTAACTGCGCCGGAACCGTAACCGGAGCCACTGTTGAAAATTATACAGCAAATACCTTCAGGAGATCCAATGTCTAGTGAGTTCTCATCCTCCTCCCTGGCCTGCTGTCTCATACTATCCCACCCATAAATAACCAGGCATAGATAGACTCCACTCGACCTGTCGCTCCCAGCACCCGAAGTGCATTCAGAATGCTCCACCATGCCCAATCCTTCAATATGCCCTTGGTATGCGTCATATCATTGCTCTTGATTCCAGTGGTGTCTCTTTGCCAACCAGCATTCACTACCATTGTGTATCCAATGCGTTGCAGTATCGTGATGTCGAAGTGCAACCTCGTTTTCTTGTTCACAATGAGGCCTGTCTTGAGTTCGTAAAACACAGCTTTCTTCAAGTGCTCGAGAGTGATACGGACAGAAGTCTAACTGATTCTCGGAGGACTCGGCAATGGGTAACCATGTCGGATCAACTTCGTATGAAATTACGGCGAATTGTGACCCAATCTCTCCAAACCCATATCCTCGGCCTTGCGACGGGAAGTTAGACGGACCAGGAAGTTCTGAGTGATGGTGCAGATAGCGTTTGTCACCCCGAGTGGAAGCGAAGTCCTTGCTTTTTACAGATCGAGGAGAATTTGGAGCTTGTACGATGATACTATCTGCCGATCTAGTATCATTTTTTCTTCGGTTGGAAGTTACTATCTGTGCTGTGCTATTCGTTCAACAGCAATACGTTAGCATATATACGACGAGGAATGATGAGCGCTGAGTATTATACCGGTTCTCGCCATCTCTCCTCTCCTCTACCTCTTCAGAGTTTGTATTCGGCATGGACACGCAAGGTCGCTGGATACTGGACAGTTTGGCAGAACAGAATCTTGACTAGAAGCCTTTGTGTGCAAATGAGCGGGGATTCATCAACAATTTTGTTGGCAGTTGCACTCAGCGCTACAATCACAGGAGCCATCAAGTGTTAAATACCGCTGCGTTTCTTCAGTGTAGGAACCGCGTAAGTCGCTCATATCAAATTACTCTGAAGCCAGATTTGCGGCTCTTGACCGCAAATCTCACTACCCAATTATTGTCAAGCTCAAAGAATCGGCCTCTACCAACCGTCACGGGAAGTCTTATCTCCTATTTTCTTCCCCGAACCGAGAAAAGCTAGCTTGAAACATGACTGGATATTCTCCAGATGTTTGTCCTTCACCGTTTGTAGGTCGTTGCCGTGGAACTATTGCCCACAACTCAGCCTTATGCCAAGCCAAAGATTCATTGTTTTTCTACGTTTTGCTGTTTGGTACGAATGTTTGAATCATGTACTACTCGACACATATTTGTAGTCCCCGTTCTAACACCAATCAGCACGTAGAGATAACCTCTCCAATGTTAATTCATTGGCTAAATCGAGATCGTGGAGCGACAGGGACTACAAAGATATATCCAGAATACAAAGTACATAGTTATGGCGGTGACGAGCATTTGCGATTAGCTGCAAGTAATTGGACAGTGTCTTTCCGGGGTTGTGCTTATTTGCATATGCATGCACACCAATTTGGGTATTTCCCATGGGCAATCCCATACTGAAGACAGTTGTCGATGTTCAGTTACTACCCCAACATTCTAGATGCATAGAAGCATGGTAAATGGATTTTAAGCGTCTGCATACTTGCAGAAACGAGAAGCGCTGCCGATTTCCCCTAGTGCATGTTCCTTATCTCGAGGTACTTGAGTCCGCTGCACTGGACGAATAAATTTGCGATGACGTCGCTCTGATCAGCTTGGCGGCTTCGGTGATTTTTCTAGGGATGTCATAAAATGGTCTGGTGTCCTTCTTGCGTATGCCATGTCCGTGTTATTGGTCGAGAAATGTGGTCGAAAACTGCGCCCGTAACGATTGAGCGGTCTGGGGCTGATTTAGTGTGGGTGGTCTGGAGAAGCTGAGCCTCATTCGTTACTCACATTTATACTCCGGGAGCTTATTTTCCCACGTTGTCTAGGCTGCATGCACTTTTCTGCTTTGAACAATTCTGGCTTTCCCATGCAGTGTTGAAGCATACACACCCCAGGCACACTGCTCTGATTGCTACCTAGGTTGGGCACCAACGCGGCAGATTGGTGCTTCCGTCAACCGCTCAGCCCTCCAGTTGCCTATCACGGTCACACTAATTCAATTGCTAGCGCTTGAACACAGGGCATACTTCACAAAGTCATGTACGAAAGACGCCAATATGTCATATTCACCAATCAGTTAATAGATATTCCCAACAATCGACACTGCTCAGCACTATGTACCACTGTGTCGGGAATCCAAACACACTAGAATAGGAATTCCTAACTGGAAACATACCGCTTGTTGTGCTCAACGTGTTAAGGTCACCTGGCGTTATGATGCCACATTTCGCAATATCTCGAAGCTGGTCATTATAAGAATGCCTCACCTGAGCATGGATGGAGATGCAGAGTGTGCTCCTCAAATTGGACGATTGCGCGCTAAAGGCTCCGCGGAGATTTTCTCTTTGCGCTAGTCATTTCACCACTTTCACGTATTGGGCAACCCCATATGAAACGCTTGAATGAACAGTATTTATTTATTTACACTATGATATACACTAATCGACGCCATGTACGCCTACTCCATACTTCTAACCTCATCCGCAACCTTGAATTCAGCATCCGTCTTCTTCTGGACCTCCTCGATCTCCACACCAGGCGCAAGCTCCGTGAGCGTCAAACCTCCATTCGCTCTATCGACTTCGAATACACACTAGATAATTCGTATCAGTACATACTTTTCTTCACCGCTCCATTCCTAACCACACAGCCGCGCATCACATACTGGCCGGGCAAAGAATGACGAAGCGGAAATGAAAGACTCACCAAATCAGTGATGATCGTGCTCACAACCTTCGCACCTGTCAGGGGCAAACTGCAGTTCTGCACGATCTTGGGGCTGCCGTCTTTGGCGACGTGTTCGGTGGCTACGACGATCTTGGTCTCGTCGGGGTTGGACACGAGGTCCATGGCGCCGCCCATGCCTTTGAAGATCTATTTTTGTGTGAGCTTGTGCGGGGCGGTGAGAAGGGGCTTGAGGGAAAGGGAGGTGGCTTACCTTGCCTGGAATCATGTAGTTGGCTAGATCACCGTTTGCGCCTACTTGGAGAGCCTGTCCAGATGTTAGTCAATGCGGTGGAGAGGAAGCGTGAAAGGGGCACAAACTCCGAGGACGGAAACATCGATGTGGCCACCACGGATCATGGCGAATGATTCGGCACTGTCGAATGTTGAGGCACCTGGAACGAGTGTCACCGTTTCCTTGCCGGCGTTGATAATATCACTAGCTGATTGTTAGCGTATTTTCGGTAATGGGTAAAAGGGGCTATGTACGGGTCGACCTCGTCTTCTGTTGGATAGGGTCCCTGGTTAGAGTTAGCTTCGCTGTCACAAGACTTGGCAATAATCCTTCGTACCATTCCTAAGATTCCGTTCTCTGACTGAATCCACACCTTCGTCTCGGGTGAGAGGAAAGAAGGCGCAAGAGTTGGCAATCCTACACATGTTAGCCGTCAGATATTCATGCGACTAAAGGAACCAAACCTACCAACACCAAGATTGACATAGTAACCATTCTTCAACTCCTTCGCTGTTCGTCGGGCGATTCTATCTCTTCGTTCGTTTGCGTCTGACTTGCTTGATGCGTCTCCTTTCTGACCTTCCGGTCGACGGGTGGTCTTCAATTCCAGCTTCTTCTCTACAGTTGCTGGAACAATGCGATCGATATAGATACCTGGAAGATGGATATCGGCGGGAGCTATCGAACCAATTGGTACGATGTTCTCGGCTTCTACTATGGCAACCTTTGCAGCTTTGGCCATGATTGGACCGAATGTTCTGGTGGTGTATCTGGAATTTTGTCAATACAACTTCTCTTATGAGTGATAATTACCTAGACGTACCTGAACTGGCAGTTGCCTGCTTCATCCACTTTCCATGCTCTCAGAATTGCCACGTCTCCCTTGATGGCTTTCTCCATAGAGTATGTCTTGCCGTCAAACTCCCGGGTTTCTCGAACTTGTCCCTTTTCAAGGACCTTGTTCTCCTTGGATCCTTCATCTGGGGGGCCCAACCTCGTTGGAATACCTCCCGTCTGTAATAAAGTGCCTATCATAACCATCAATACTCCTTTCTGCGTGAAATGAATAATCTAGATAGTACTTACTAACACCCGTTGGCGTATAAAATGCCGGAATACCAGCCCCACCTGCTCGTAACCTCTCTGCAATCGTTCCTTGCGGACATAACTCGATAGCAATCTTCCCCTCTAGATACTTCTTTTCTAGAATTTTATTGCTTCCAATGAAACTTAGGATTAACCTGTTTACCTGCCCAGATTGAGTCAATGCCGATAGTCCACCGGGTATCGAGGCTCCCGCGTTATTCGATACTGCGGTTAGCGAATGTAGATCTTCTACTCCTCGTCGTTCCAACGCCGCAATTAATGTTTCTAGCACATCCTCTCAGCACCGACTCGAAGCGTAAGACCAATTGGCCAGTTTGGGAAATACACACCAGCTGTTCCGCACAATCCAAATCCCGCACTCAAAATCGTAGACCCGCTCTTCACATCCGCAACCGCTTCATCGGCATTCTTATACACCTTACTCTGACCTCTAATAACCTTCGGCGCCGGCGACTCTTCGTCCTTGTATGGATTCCGCGGCGCTTCGAGAAGTGTCCGGGATGTCTGGAAATGTCGGATGTCTCGTAATCGGGGAATATATTTGATGGATGACGACACCCGAATACTGGGTAGTCGGGTGCTGAGGGTGATTGTGCGACGGATGAAAGACATATCTACAGTTCGGATGAGGAGGAAAGAGAAATTGAAGGAAGAAGATGGCAGTATGAATGTATATATTGGATTTGAGCAATGATGTCGTGCTGTTTGCAATTTGTGGCACTGGTTTCGGCAGTTGATTTGACTCCGCTGGACCCAAGTGCTGTGCTTCGGTGATACTTTTATATCCGGTCAAAGCAAGACGTAATTCACAACCCTTATTTTTTGCAACAAATGAAAGTATTCTCGGTCAAATCGATCTCGGTATCGGAAGGGGAAGCTGATATATCTATATACTGTACCAAGCTCATAAACCTAAAGATATTCTGGTTAGCCAGTGCTGAGAAAATCCGCTTCTATCGGATAAAGTCTTTGCCATCCTCACGAAAAAAAGGAAGTGCTTCCTTTTCATGTATCTTTAACCTGTAAAAAGTTGCCAAAAAAATTCAAACTCGCACATGAGGTATTGAACCACACCCGATTTGAACGGATAACCTTTCGATCTGGAGTCGAACGCGCTACCGTTGCGCCAGCTGTTGAATGCGTTAGAATGATGATAGATGATGAGTGGGTTTGAAAGTCTCTTACCAGTCCATTGAGCTTGATGCCTGATTTGTTGAGCTCGGGTTGCTTATTTGTGTTTATAAAAGATGGCATTAAAGATTTGAGGTGGGGTTCACGAGGGGTGGGGCTAACCCGTGGATGGAGAAGTTTGGTGAGTTGGTACTGTAGATAAGCTACGATGCAGTTTTGCGGTTTATCCGTCCAGTGTTCCGCAAGAACTTCAACACGCTGTGGGCGGCAGACAAGAAAATTCCAAGAAGCTGCTGTGGTCTCGGCGCTTGATGGAGGCATTGCACAGTGGAAGTGTGCCGCGGACCGCGGTGCACCACACGAGATGCAACGTCAAATGTTGCCGTTAGACGTGACTCAGCTTTTCCTATCCCTAGGTTATCAGAGCTCTGTATCCATTGCAATGTCAACAGAAGGGAACTGGACGCTGTTATTTCGGTCGACCGTTGACACAACCGATGTCAGAATCTAGATGAATCACTTGAGACTGATGATTGGCTTCACCGCAGCTTTGCTGAAACCACTCCCATAATGGCCGTCATTATCAGACCGCTGGGCGATGGAGGCTGGATGTATTCTCTGCGTGTATGATGGCTCGAATACTGTTTCGATACTACCGCGCAGCCCAAGTCCATTCTGAGCTTGGCCGTCATAGGGTTTTCTTGAGGCTCTGGCCTCTACATAACTGTCAGTTGAGTTTTCAAACACTGACAGACTCGAAAGTAACAAGAACTCGTTTTCTAATCTCCTTCGAGAGCTGACTTTCCAGAAATTCGAAGTCTTGTGCTTTGAGTAGGAGATACTTCCCCAGTCATGAGCAGCGTCTCGAAAGGAACTCCACGGGCTTGTCCTTGCGGACCATCGTTTGTTCATGTCTGGAGTGTTTGTGAAAGTTCACTCTGTATTGAGGGGGATGACATTCTAACCAAATTTCTGCCTATATATGAGCATTCCTATCTAATCCTGCAGAGCACTTATAAATAGAATGCTCGCTTGGAATATTAAGTTTCTTCGAGCTATTTATTTCACCTTTGCGGTATGTTCCCTATGTTCCTTGTGGTCTACAGATATCTCACTGGCGTAATTCAAGATGAAGTGAATTATGAGTGAGCTTTAGCCACATAAGATAGCGGATATTCACTGGTATGATTCACATCGTTGATAGCGCCAAAAGCTCTTCTCGAGAGATAAGAGCTTTCCAGATATCTACTTTTTATATTTCTCTCCATCAATGGCTTTTAAGATGTTGTTACTAGACAACCAAAACCACACGAACAAATATCAACCCCTCGTGGATCAGTTTCCCGAACGACCAATTATTCGCCGAATCACCGGAATATCTCTGAGCGTATGCTCGGCTCATGCAAACCGCAGTCGCTACCAAAGTCGCGGCTTCTTCATTCAGAGCACAGCTGTCAAAACCCATTTTCCAGAGAACTGAAAACGCACGCGACAACATCTCAATTTCAGCATCCGTATTCCATTGCATTTCATCTGTTGATCAGCATAACTAACTTCCAAAATGCCAAGAGGAAGACCTAAGGGATCTACCAATGGTGGTAAGGTTCTTTGCACCTTTGGAGGCTCAGATGCAAGTATCATGCTGATGCTTTCAGGCGTTGCAAGGACGACCAAACGCTTCGAGAGAATCCATCAGGAGGCGCAAAAGAGATTTGAGCAGGCGAAACTGAATAGTGTACCCCTCGAGGACCTTGAAGCCGAATGCTACGCAGAGATAGCCATCAGCTCCAAGGGCACAAACGCATTACATACATGTCGCGCAATTCTAAACCTGATCGAAGAAGCTCGAGGCATGATTCAAGCCCAGGGTTTCGAACTAGGCCCTGCACCAAAGACAAGTCTTGAGGATCCAGACCGGAGTTTCGAATTAAGCCCTGCACAAACGACGTCTAGTAACGAGCTTCTACCACAGCAACCGTTAACTATGAGCGAGCAAATCTATGCAGATCGTTTCAAGTACAGGCTGGAGATGGGCGAAAGCAAGGAAGAGGCACATATCAGAGCTGCATCGGAGGCACAAACGTACGAAATGCTCGTAGATTATCATCGGGAACAAGCTGGACGGGAATTGTTAGACGAGATTAAGAAAGAGAAGAATGATATCAAAAGCGAGACGAAAGAGGTTGGCCCGGGCGATGAAAATGGTTCTTGAGTTTTGTTAGTAGACGTCGAGAACTCTTGCTGCTGAGACTGGAGATGGAAAACCGGTATATCTCGATATTCTTCTCTCCTTCGAATGCGATGGCGTTTATGAAGGAAAGTTGCTTGAAGTTGCTTGCATTTGAGGAACACAACCTCAGTCTTCAAGCCAATAAGGGTTTCGGTGTCAGTGCGGATTTTCCATGTCGACGGTGTTAGCGAACCCAAGATATACTGTGGCCAGTCAAGAGTGTATATATTCTTGAGGAGCGGACTATGTCCTCTTTATTCACTTACATTCTATGTCTTGTCCATTGCCATCGCTGTCATAAATTTTGTTCGCTGTCAGTGAACATGTATTGCGGTTTCATGGAGCTAGTTAGGCTTCCAAACAGGAATGTTGCCACCACACTCAACAACGCCTTTGAAGTATTCCCAATCTAGCATGCGATCTTCGTTGTTTCATGCATATTTCAACCTGGCGACGTTGTTGGTTTCGAATTGGAATGGTTCACAACCACCAAGCGTCCAAGTCGTTAAACTCTCATCAGACCTCAATATTCCTATGCATCTACTCCTTGATCTCTAACATCATAATATTGCTAGTAGCCTCACTATTAGTGAGTGATCAATGTCCCTTGCGCGGTATCGATAGATTGATACTTATCCCTCTATTGCATTCCTGTATGTAACCTTGCTTGACTGTCAAAATTAGGTGAGACAATCAACCAGCAAGCACAGAAGGAATTTATGGCGCGTCATACTTAATTCTAGTATGTAAATCCATTCTTGGGCAGACTATAAGTTATCTTCAGCGCTCTGCGTCTTGGTTGAATTGATTCAGTGTTCTGCTTCAACTGTCCTCCAGCAAATTAGCAGTGCAACCTACACAATCATGAAGCTCATTGCCGTCCCTATTCTAGTGATGTCGTTGGTAACACACCTCGTTGCAGCCGCGCCAGTTTCTGTAACCATCCATCATTCATCTCATCTGGAAGATAACATCTAACGTCTCATATCAGGACCTCAACCACGCCAAACGCTCTGCCGAGCTTGCGAACCTGCATCTGGGGGATATTGCACTGGCAAATGGGAATTCAATCGTTCGTAACCCCAATCGATGCAGTCCTACCCATGATATTCTGTAGCTGATGATTTCTATAGAAGGGCAATACGATCCCCATCAACCTAACCGGCGATGGAAACGATACGTTGGGTGGCCTTGCCAAGAACCTTGGCCAGGACGCTGGCAAGGACCTTGGAGTTGGGGTGACTGAATCCACACCCCCTTAGAAGTTTTCGCTAGATATTGGACGGCTCATATGTCCTGTCCCTATTTGGACACAGTACGTGAATGGCTTGAGCTAAGATGGTTTTTTGTACGTAGCATAGTAATAACAAGGATTAGTATCCCTTGCATATCCGGTTTGCTTGACTTGATCCATTTGATTCCGCCTCCATGAGCTATGATATGCCGCTTTACCCGTGCATGTCGCTCATATTGTTGAAGCGCCATAAGGCTAAAGTTGTAGGGCTGTAGGGCGCTCCTACAGGCACTATAAGACTCTAAAATGCAGGGCTTTGCAGCGTACTTTAGGCGCTGTGTGGGGTTGTTGGCCTGTGCAACGACCCTCGTTGGCCCGATCTTCAACCTCAAGAATCCTTCGTATTCCCAATTCTGAATTTACAAAAGCTTTCCGAGAACTACATCCAATACACCCTCAAGTGTAGGTGCGTGCTCGGAATTTGGAACTCCTTAAAAGCACCTTCGAAGAAGAACCCTCAATCTTGATAGTGTCCTGGCTGTAATATCTTTTATGAATATTACAGTCACGGTGCACCACTGTCGACGTCGGCCACTTTAGCCGCCAACAATCCTGCGACCAACAAACACATCAGTGAAGACAGTCGCAATACACTTCGCCTCACCATTTCTGAGGCCTTGTATGTACAATCTACGGTCTACGCAGATTTAAAACATGTCAAACGCCACGGCCATGGCTCCTCATTGGCATATTCTCTTCTATGGATGTCAGATGCGGTCGACGCCAACAAAGCCCTCCGGACGTCATGGTCGACCATCCGCCAGAATCTCCAACAATTTTACTCTCATTTGAACCCCAAGTTATCTTCTATCAAGTTGAGGACCTTTTACAGCTCCAAACGATATTTCGCAAGCAACATGGAGAAATCATACAGAGTGAGTATTTTTGATATTCACGAATTAACATTCTCTAACCTGTATATAGAACGCAGTTACACTGCTTGAATCTCGGAATACTGGTGCGAAGAGCACCAAGCGTAGCAGAGCTTCGCAGCTATTCCGAAAGTCGACATGTGTGGCCGGTGATGGCGAGGAACCTGGAGCGGAGGCGACAACAAGTGATTGGAGTACATCAGAAGCAGATGCACTTCGACCAAGTTCAAAGGCTATGACTGAGTGGCTCGAGGCTCTAGGGTACAATGTAAGTAATGGTGCATTGATAGATCGCTCTCTTCGCTAATTCTAATGGCAGAGCAACGCATTCGACATTATTCATGTTGGGGGTCTCAAGGGGAAAGCTTCTACATGTCACCTCGTGAAATCGTTCATTTCGACTTATGCGTCAAGAACCGGTATCTCGAAAAGGGTTGGTCTATACACGAATCCGTACTCTTCCAACCTCCGGGAACCGATCAAGATCCACTCCAAGCCTATTTCAGAAGAGAAGTTTGCCAGATATTTCTTTGAAGTATGGGAGAAACTATCTGCAAATTTTGCGGAAAACATGATGCCGGATTACATGCAATTACGCTTACTGGTTGCCATCTACGCCTTCTCGGCAGAAGACGTGGATATCGCAGTCATGGAGACTCATTGCGGAGGAGAAAGCGACGCAACAAACTTCATTAAACCTGTAGCTGTGGGTATCTGCCAGATCAACAGCACTCTCGTCGAACCTAACGGCCCCTCCGTTGAGGACATCGCTTGGCATACAGGTGGGATGATGAAGACGGATTCCCCAGCATTCTCCATTCCTCAAGATCTGGAAGTCCAAAAAGTTCTCGAGGCGCGTGCAAATGAGAAGTCTGTCCCCTTGAACTTCATTCGTGAAGACAATCGCCTTCCCATTACCGCACATGCTCTCAAGAAGGACGTCATGAGGTTCCAATGCTCGCTAGCACTTGCCCTTGTCGATACATACCTCACATCTCTCTGCAACGAGAAATATCCTCCATTGTCCTCGGAGGATATCTCTAGTGGTCTGGATCGTTTCTTCTGGCCCGGCCGCTTCCAGAAACTGGAAGTGGGACAGAATACTTGGTTCTTGGATGGTGCGAACAACCATGTAACAGTGCCGAAGGCAGCAGAATGGTTCGCTCAGAGCGTATCCGAGGAGGCTACCATGACACCCTTCGCGTACATGTTTAGGAAATTGAAACAAAGGCTCCTGAATACAGAGCTTCCCATGAATCCCAAGGTTTTGATCTTCAGTCATCCTAGGCAGGATGGAGGAAAGGTCGTTGAAAGCCTTGCGAAGGCTTTGGAGAAAAACAGAGTCAAGGTAAAGCATGTTATCTTCACCACGGATTGGGATGATAGTAAGTTCAGTTCCTTTGCATGGTAATAGAAACAAGGCCCCCTTACTAACAATATCACAGCCAGCAAAATCACCGACGGAGATATCTCCGCCATGCGCGAGTATGCTCAAAAATGGCAAAGAATTTCTCCCAATTCTAGTATCCTTTTGGAACCAAACAACGGCGCGGCAATTGATCTAGCCACCAAGATTGGTTACCAAAACCATGCTATGGAGTGTTTGGTTACCGGTAGCTTGTATCTGGTCGGATCAGCGTTGAGACACCTGGACCCAACTGGTGAGAAGGTGTAAAGTTAGTTTCAGATTTCTGTTTAAATGTGTGATGGTAATGGAAGCGTTATGGGATTGCCTGCTGGATAGGCATCTTTTATAATAGTTCTTTGGAGTTCTAGGGATACTCAATTGCTACTTCATTTTATTTTACGTGCAATCTTTGAGTGCGCAAGTGACGAATTTGAGCTTGTCGGAGTTGTTTCTGCTATTTCTGGCTTTCTCTATCGTACTGTACTTACTTACGATAATTTCATTACACCTCCAGGCTCACAAGCGACATAATACTTAGCTACCTCTGCCTATTCATGACCTCCATCTACTTCCCCATCTCCTTCCTCCCCAGCCCCCCCTCCGCTCCCTTTCCACCCCCTTTCCCCTCCTTCTCCTTCCCCTTCTTCCTAGCAACCACCTTCGCCGCAACCGCTTCCTCCGGCAACCCATACACCTGCCGCATATTTCCTCGTTTCCCAATCACGCGATGCAGATTGATCCTCTCAGGTTCCGAACCGCCCTCGTATCCGGGCTCTGGATCCGAGCCCGGGACTGGGAGCTTCGGTTTCGAGGATTTGGGCTTTGGGGGTTTCTTTGTCGAGGAGGAGGAGGAGGAGGGTTGAGGTGGCATGTTAATTTGTCTTGGTTGTGTGGGCTCTAGAATTGGGTCGCTGGGTTTTGATATGATGTGTATGTTCAATAATGCTGTTGGAGTTTGTGATGGTGTCTTGATGAATTGATATTGCGGAGTGTAGGGAGAAACACATTTTTATATAGGAGTGGGTATGGAAATCAAACACAGCGTTTTGCTATGCTGATGCGATGTACTCAAAAAATAAAACAATCAGTGACAGACCCGGCCGCCGTCTGCGGATTACCTAACTTAGTAGCAAGTACACAATATGACTGCCTTGGCCCGGGGCTACGTATAGATGGTCGCAAAAGCTCCACTTGTGCTTTTCTGGATGCCTGGGAAGTCTTGGAATGTCCATGTAAGCAGTTGGTTCTTGGTCACCATTGTTCGCGGAGCTGCAGCATATGGGAATATTAATGGTGACAGTTTGAATAGTTTAAATACCGACTACCCTATCCACGGTTGGTAATATCCAACGATACAAACCGAGCAGTAAATTACAAAATAATTCCAAGAACGATACAAGACAAGCCATTCTGTTAAATCTCCTCACGAGCAGCACCACAACATTCAATCCATAGAACCCAGGTCCTCGATCATACGCACATACACTCATGCCCTGATCCACTGCAATGGGGCGCTCTTCTTTCATCCCAGCCTGCCCCTATCCCAATCCTCATCCAATCCCCTATTCTACCCCCCAAGATAAAGATTGAAGATGAATAGTGTAAGTCGAACAACAGCCGCTTCAGGCAATAGAAATACCGAAGCTACCGCAAACGAATGATTTAATCTGTTAAAGCTTTGACAGCTGAAGTGAGGTGGAGGTAGACTCAAGTCAGAGCTGAAGCCGAAGCAGAACCCAAAGTTGTGAATGAAATCTTCTGATAATCGTGCCGAAACGTCTGCATGTCTTTTAGAGAGCAGCAGAAATGAGATCGACGTGTGAATTGACGTGACGATTGAAACAAAGATGCAAATGGTGATAGGTCAGGGTCGAAGTATCGTGTACTGAAATCATGTTGTAGGCCCGCTTGTCGTCTCGAGAGCAGCAGGGATGCCAGTGGATTTCATTGATTTCGACTCGTAATTGACGGAAGTAATGTAAAGCGAAGATGCGGTAGGTGTGTTGACTTGTCGTGATTGAGCTGAAAGATCTGGGCTTGACTTCTAGCGCACTAGCTCCAGTCTCGAGTATCGACAAGTGTTGTGAGAGGTGAGAGGCGAATGATGAGTGGTGATTTGATAAGGTGTAAATGATAATAAAAGAGTTGAAGTTTAAGAGCACTGTGCTGACTTCCAAAACGCGCTGCAACAGTGTCGTGGAACTCTTGTGTAAAGTAAAGTTCATGAGAGAAACTTGAATAGAGAACCTGTGACCATTTGACCCTTTCCTGGAACCGGTAAATCCTGGGATTGTCGCCGAAGGGGGGATGCCTGGTGGAGGAGAAGTCCAGTCCGAGACAGCCTTCCTCGACAGCAAGACGGAGTGTGTGGGGCTATTAGCGAAAGTTCTGTGGCGGATTTTGAGTTGAGGACAGGTAGAACACTTACTTGTTTGTTTCATGAGAAACAATGCACTATTCCTTCCACTCCATCCCTTCATGTGCCCTACACCGAAGAGCGAGCGGCCTCAGCTCGTCTTTGCGTTCGAACCTAACCTATAAAACGTCAACCAAACAAAAATGGGTGGATTACCGCTATGAAAGGAAAAGCAAACTCCGAACTCCAGAAGCCAAAGGTCCAGTAGGATGGAAAGTATATGGTGGGGCGATGTTCGCTTTTTTGGTGATTGTTTTGTGATACCTGGAAGGATGTAGGAACAGGTTACCAGCCCATTCGTCCAGTCTAGCCAGGCCTTTATTTTGATGTTTTTTTGGCGATGGCTGATAAGGCGCATCTATTTTAGTTGTAAGAAGAAGAGGACATACATACCTTGATCATGATCCATGGATTCGAAGGCCAGAAAAGTAGGTCGCCGAAGTCCGGGTTTGGTTCCAGGAAGGGTCAATTGGGCACAGGTTAGTAATGGTCTGGTAGACAAGACAAGATACCAATGCGCTTAGAACTCTCCGCCAGGAAGCTATCTGCAGTATTGGCATTTGTAATGTTCATTCTGTAACCCTTTGTTGAATGTCTGATAGAGACATCCATCTGCACTTTCCTCGACTTCCCTAGGAACATCAGGAACAAAGCCACCACGACTAGCGCTCTTGAAGCATTCGCATGTTCCGGGGACATATACGAAAGCGGCGTCGCCGTAGCCGGTCTTTGTTGGAGCAGTGAAGATGCCATCAGGGCGGACGTGGTAGAGGGTGCCAGCATTGTCTTGTTGAACGCGAGCTGGGAACCTAACGTGCGCGGTGTGTCCACTAGGCTTCAAGTCAGTCCAAATGATACTTAAAGATTGGAAGGTAAATTAAACAGTAACTTACTTGACACGATTACCCTCGATATCATCATCGTAGGATACAGCGACCATGTGATCGCATTCGAAGAAAGCAATGCGCGCTGCAATCTCATCGTCCGGAGTGGTAAAGAAAGAAACACTTCTCGCAGGGCGAGAAGTGAGGCTTTCCGACTTGTTCCGGAAACAGGATTTGAGCGGCTTTGCTGGTCTCGAGACGGTAACTTCCGCAGTGTTATCGGCAGGGCTGGCGAGAGAGAGACACTCGAAGAGTGCTTCCAGGCCCGTGGTGGTGTTGTCGGCAGCTTCGCAAAGAGAGATGTTGCCAAAGGAGGCAACAAGCTCATCAATGTCCGCTGAAGTCTGCGCAGGAAGAGATACCGAAGGGACGGCGTGTGCAACCGAGGGAAGAGCTGATTGGGTCTCGGGAAGCTCTTTGAGAGTGACAGTCGCTTGGATAGGACTGAAATAAGTGATGGCGAGAACGCCGAGGAAGAGGGTGGCGAAGATGACTGGTGAGAAGGACATTGCGATTATTGTTGTGGTAAACAAAAATCGGCACGCCGACGAGGATGGAAATAACGGTATTGGAGGGTGGAAGAGCGTGAGAAAGCCGATGAGTTGGTAAGACCCAAAGATGATAGATGTAGAAGTAAGCAAGCAATGAAAGCAATAATGAAGTTGATAATCGGTAAAAGCAGATTATCAATTGAAGGCTTGCGTGCGTACTGAGGAGGAAAGGAAGAAGAAGAAATCGAGAAATCGAGAGGGAACGACGAGGTTATAAACAAATGAGGTACTGGCAACGGTACTAGTGTGGTTGTCACCTCACCAAGGGAGATATCGTTCCTTCCTTAGCAACGTCGAGGTCATCCGAAGTCGACGGTGGCAGGTCCCAGCGAAAAGTAACCGGCAACGACCACCCAGCAACGGCATCTCCAGCAACGGCATCTCTAGCAACGGCATCTCCAGTAACATAACATGGGACGAGAGGTGATGTAATTACCGCAGAGTGAATTGGCTACCATCGAGTCCTTGAACTTGGCTCTGATATATCCAACTTCTGCTGCTGTGGCGTACGGTCGACGACCCAAGTGGTTCGCAACCGCACAGCTTTTGATAGAATTCAGATTCGAGGTTTTCCAATCCAACAGAAAATCTCAACTTCTCCTAAGCAAGCAATGAAGACGTACCGACTGCTGATCACGAAAAGATGGTCCTGGTCGCACCTACCTGTATTCACTAAAGCAACAGTGGCATTTTGCGCCAATCACCATTAACCTGCAATCAAACAAAATGAATGTGCAGAAAGGACTAGCAGAATGCTCCAATAACTCTGTGCAATACTTCCTCCAATTCCAATCCTACATCTGGATTAAGAAAGGGCTCTTATCACCATATCCGAGTCCTGGTTTCAGTATTTGATTTGTACGTTTTTCTGTCTATCTCTATATCTTCGTTTCCCGGTGTTTGAATCCCAAAATGAGTAATGGAGCTCTCACCTCACAACGCAGAAGCACTCTGTACCAAGGGCCCTTCCCTTGAACCATTAAGCCGGCTAGAGAATATGTTGAATGACTTCATCACGAGTATAGTTTGTGTTCAAGAACCTCGACCAAAAATCATCGTGGTTAACTACTTAAAATCAATATCGCGTGCTCTATTAATCAGGCGAAAGAACGACTTACTGTAACCACCACATATACGCCTCTTGCCTGTAAAGGCGGATCTCCCATGCAGTATCCTCCAGTTGTCGAAGACTATTAAAGCATCAGCATTACTCGTTTCCATGAATAAGAACCCTGCGGCCTTTGACCACTCACTCAAGGCGCGTCCAGGTTGGAGCTGCTCCCAGTATTGCATTTTCGGATCATTCACGATATCACTGAAAGCTTTCGCACTGCCAGCCCACTTTTCAAAAATCCTCGGGTTTACTGTACGCCTGTCCGCGTTGTTCCACCTTATTTGCAGAGGAAGATTCGCAGGACCCGTTTGGGTAAGGACAGGAAAATTCCGAGATGGATGGATCGTAATGCCGTCGTTTCCGCTGGCGTGCCATGAAATATTGTAGGTATACAGATTCTCTCGGTCTCTAATATCGAGTTCTTGAGCAGCTTTAAAACCATCAACCAGGAGAGATTCTCCGCCAACGCCGTCTTCGTGTGAAAGAAGGTGGAACATCTGGAGGCCAGCCGGATCAGTGAAATAAGTTGTGTCGGTGTGCGGCCCAATGGCTTCACTTGTATAGGCAGTGTCCTTCATGGTGAGATCAGATGTGAAATCGTAAAAGCCGCCTGGATTCCTTAGTGAATGGTTTCAAAACTCGTCTGAGCACATTTACCATAGTGAGTGGGTCGCACGAAAGAAATACGTTCAAGCAGTTCTTGAGTCTTGTGAGGACATACGGGGACACCGTCCACGAAACAAAAGCCGAACTCTCTCTAGAAAATAGAAGTTAAGCATGGACTAGAATTGCAGGTCATTTACTTACAATCTTCTGTGTCCATCTTCCAACTCCTGCATCACTGGCCATGACCTCATCATACTGAACTGATGGGGGATTTTCCTTGATTTGATCTGCTGTCCAAAGGACTGGGCCGACTATTCTAGAAGTTTTTCAGTAAAGTCGACTGTAGTTACGCTCATATCGAAAACACACGTCTCAAGTCCAAGTCCTTGCGCCTTGTAGAAGGATCGTGAACTGTATTTTAATAGCCATTCCCAGGGGTAAAGACCAATGTGATGCGTGTCCCCTGCACATAGTTAGACACAGTGAACGTCATCATAATGCAGAGGTAATGTACATTTCACTTCTAGCCCTGTGGCCCTCACTACGACGCTAGAGTCTGGTAGTTTGTCAAGCTGAGTAAAAGTCAGTTGAACCTGCTACTAGCCCAATATGAAAATTCGCACCGAGAATATATCAACCTCTCTCTGCAGCGTGTCTTGCCGCCTACATCTTGGGCATGGACAATTGTCTCTAGAGTGCTAGATAAGTCATAGTACAGTACATGATACTTTCCTGCAGCTTACCTGAGCCATATTCGGGGTCTATGAGGGCAATTAGTACTAGGTATCTATGAGGTAGAGGGGCCATACACAGTTCTATTCCCAAAAATAAAGGGGAGCTGTACGGAAGTATCATTGCTATGGAGCTCATCGCCATCTCGCAGATCAGGATCTAGGAACCTGATACGCAGTTTGTTCCCAGTAGTATTTGCAACTTTGATGGAGCTGGCGAAGGGACTTGGCGAGGGCTCAGGCGGTCGAAGAATCTCAGGTTTCTCCGATCTGTCCCGAGATACATATTTACGGATCAACCTTGTGCCTTGGGTGGTCATAGCCTCAAACATCGCAGGAGAAGTTGAATCACTATACAAGCGACGGCCACCTACACGGATTGTGCGCTGAACCCGAAGAGCTGATGCGATCATCATAGCTGCCAGCTGTGAAACGTTGCCTGCTTGGTATGACTATGTCTGATCTCAGTAATTTGGACGCCAGCAACCACGTTAAGATAAGCGCTCGTCGACTGTGTGAGCATGCGGCAAAATTCGCGACGTCGTACCACCAGCTAGATCACTCTTACACCTATTTCACAAACGCTAGAGCTACTCAGACAAACACAGGTCGTCAGACAACTTCTCTAGCTCGGTTCAACCCTCCGGAGAAACGTAATTCCGAACACCGAAGCTGTCTTCTCCAGACCTGCAGATTATCCTCTGGAAAAACCAAGTTGCGACAATGTTAAGATCTTCCCGCAAGCAACAATAACCTTTCATGATGGCGACTGAAGACGAGCGATACCGTACATCCACCCAGTACCGGCTCTGGTCCTACACACCCGCCGCTCTCCGCTCCCTCCGCACAACAACCAATTCCAATGCCGCAACTCAGGTGCGCGAAGCTGTGCGGCGTGCTAAAGAAGCCCATGCGCTTTCTTCTAATGATAACAGCGAAGGAGAAAACAGCAGGTCTGCAAGCGCGGCACTTCCGGAAGGAGAGGTGGATTGCTTAACGGTCGATGAGGAATTGAAGCTATTGGATTTCTATTGCAGGCAAACGCTACAATTGGGCGATCATTTGGAAGTGCCCTTGGATGTCAAGGTATGCGCCATTCTCTTTATCTCTTCCTCTTATTTACATTTCGATCCTATGTTTTTATACGAAATGTCTGCTAACTACTTCACCTTCAGGCAACTGCAATCCAATATATTCGCCGCTTCTACACATCCCACAGCTTAATGACTTACCCCCCCACGACCATCCTCAAAACCGCCCTCTTCTTCTCCACCAAAACCGAAAACCACTACACCCGCCTAACCAAATTCGCCGACGCCATCAACGGCACCACCCCCGAAGAAGTGCTCTCATCCGAATTCCTCCTCACACAAGGTCTACGCTTCACATTCGACGTGCGGCACCCCTTCCGCTCCCTCGAGGGCGCCATCATGGAGTTAATATCCATCTCCACCAAACAAATTCCCGTCCCCGCCGAACTCGAAACCCTGCGACCCCCCAACATGCAGAATCTCGTTCTCGAATCCCACGGCATCGCGCGCCGATATCTGAAGACTAGCGCCCTGCTCACCGATGCTTATTTCCATTATACGCCCTCGCAGATCATGTTCGCGGCTCTGTATCTTGCTTCGGAACCTCTTACGACGTTTTACCTTGCGGTGAAATTCCACTCGACGACGAACTCCAATTCGGCGCTGCAGATTAAATTGACGAATACCATCAAGACAATTGCGCAGCTGTTGGCTTCTGTACCGGAGGAGCAGTCGCCGGAGGAGAGGAAAGCGGTTCAAGCTTTGGCGAAGAAGCTCAAGAAGTGCAGGAACCCAGAGAAGGCGGATTTGGTGGGTCTGCAGAGGATGAAAAGGGAGGGAGCGGAGAAGGGAGAGGATGATGAAGAGAAGATCGTTAAGAAAAGAAAGTTGGAGAGGGAAGAAAGGGAGAAGGAGGAGGGTTCGATATTCGGAGGAAGCCTAAAGAAATGAGAAGCTTGTGGAACATTTGCATTCATATTTGTCCGACATCTAGCGTGGCGTTCGGAGGAGCTGAGGATTTGCAGGCGTTTAAAGGAGGTGTTTCGGTAGACATCCACGTTCAATCATAGAGTGATCATATATACTAAGATATGCGAACAGAACCAGGGGAATGGAAAAACACTTTTATTCTTCCTATCTGCCCATATCTCTGTGGCTTTAACTATCGTATGAAATATTATGATATCCTCCCTCGCCTATTCCGATAATGAATCATTCCCTCACTACCGTGACTAGCAGCACCTGATAATTGACGATATCGTGTGTATTGTGGTAAGTAAATCACAAACGCCCGCATGCCCTCATCCCGCAGAGAAGCAAATATTAACCCTTTGCAAAAAATGATAAAGAGAGAAAGATATCGCATCTGCCCCGCCTCCCTCCTACTCACCATTTTCCAACTCTCCAACCCACGGCAACTCATTCTCCTCCACTTTCGCACAAGTCAAATGCCCCACCTCCATCTCATTTTCTCCCCCCATAACATTGATCATCGCGCGATTGGCCACCAAACCTTTGACAGCTTTCGCCGCAAATTCCTTCATCATCCTCAAATCCTCCTCAACCTCTTTCCTCTCCCAATTTCCCCAACCACTTGATCCCGGCTGCGCTTTGTATGGATGTAGCACGCGCAATACATCTTCAATCTGCAGATACGAGTCTCCTCCTCGCGCAATCAATCGGTACATATTGCCCTCGACGACCTTCCCTTGTTTTTCCCGCACCATATTACTTTCACGCACTGCCCCACAGAACCAGTCGTGCCACATCTGCACAACGACCCATGTGTCCAAGGTGCCGGGATCGATTTTGGTAATTGTGATGCGAGAGTTACCTTTAGCCAGACAGCTGGTAAAAAGCTCGGTGTTGACAACGCTTTTGGCGGACTTGAAATCTACGATTTTCGTCTCAATGAGGCGGAGGACTTTGGCGGGTATGTCGTCTCTGGAAACGGGCCATGGCCAGAGAGGAGCTTGGCCAACGATGTGGATTATTGCTTCTCTAAAGATGGGGGCGCATTGAAGTTTCAGCGAAAGGAGGAGAAAGTGCGGTGGGTTCTGGAGGATGGCACTGTGAAGATCGCGGCCATGAGAAAGAAGGGAGTAGCAGATATGCGAACGCACACTAGGGAGGGATTGGTACAGAGAAGCTACCTTGACAAGCAAACCTGCTTGTTCAACAGCTTGATGGATGTCGGTTGTCGAAATTGCAGGTGGGATGTTGTAGTAGCTCTGGAAGAGAAAGTGGTATGCATCAAGGACTTCCGGCTTTACGACTAAAGCTCGCTTGACGGTTGTCACTTGCTGGACTTCCTCGGCTACGGATTGTGCCTGGATAGGAGTCTGCGGTGGGGTAGTAAGTTCAGATTCAGGCGGACTCTGGATAGCGGACTGGGATGGAAGGCCGTGTGAGATGAGCACTGCGTTCTCGTTGAATAATGTATTCTCTGGTGGCTTGATGCCTAGCGGGACAGAAGTATTCCTGTCCTCAACCATCTGAGAATTGTGGACATCTGATGACGGATTGGCTGGTGCATCAAGACTCATCTGTGATAGTTCAAATGGCCGCTCTTTGGGGGTACCTTCGCTGGCTGCCTCCGGGGCTGAATCAATTTTTGACGACGCATGAAATAATTCTTCTCCAATCTTCGTCTCTGGGAAATCGGCCGGGGAAGAAACAGGTTGAGAAATGTCACTGGATAAAGAAAGAAGGGTATTAACTTCTGGGTCAATGATGGGAACGTCCACAACGCCTTCCCCAGACTGCTGCTCGGAAGATGGATCGTGCTGAGATTCGGTAGTAAATGGCAGTATTATGAGTTCTTCCTGCGACTCCATTTTGGGCAAACCATCATGGTTGCTCTCGACAGTGTTGGAGATATTGGGACTTGAGGTTACGGGAGCTAGTGCTGTCAAGGTCTCATTCTCGATTTTGATAACTGCCGAGACTTGGGTTTCAAGGGAGTCTATGGGCGCTGATGCATCTCCTTCCTTTTGAGCTTGGGTGTCATCGGATGGGCCAATATTCGCAGGGTCCGTTTGAACGAGGTTCGGTTGAAGCCCATCAGACTGTAACTCTACGGGTTTGTCCTTCAGCATATATTGTAGTTCTTGAACTGGCTGGGATTCTGGTAGCGGGTCTCTGATATCAGTCCTTGGTTGGGTGTCTGAAGATTCAATTAGCCGATCACTCTGCGGAGCTCCCATGCTCGTGTTCGGATGAACTTCACAAATTTGCCATGGCGCAGTGGCAGACAAAATATGCGTATCCGCGAGCTGTTCTGCTCCAAAATTTACATAGCCCAGAGCATCATGGGTTTTCTTTGGTTCTTCGAACTCTTGTTCAACTTTGATTTCTGGGGACGTAACAGCTTCATGTTCGGCGGAACTGAGAGAACTTGTATTGAACTGAATTCCGGAGTTTTGGAGGGTTGTTTCATCCTGTACTTTCGTCTCCCATGCATTGTGGTATACTTCTTCAGGGTAGTCTCCAGCTCCGTCTAGCTGAGAAATGGCACCGTCGAACATGTTCTGCCTTCTTATAACTGGAGTGTCATGAATTGCACTTCGAATTATTGAGCATAGAGGATCTGCCATGGAGGCTGTTGACGATGACTTGATCTTATTAGTGGCGCCCTGTTTCCCGGCAGGTACCTGTGGCGTCGCTGTATTCGCTTTCTCCGTTTTCTGCGTAAAATTCGCATTGCTGACCTCCCGATGAGGTATTTCGTCTTCGTACATCGTTAAGGACTGTATTAGTTAGTCGAAATTGGTTTTCTCTTTGTTACTCGCAGTAATTGCACGTGAGTGACGAGAGTTACTTACAATGCGTTCCAAAACTGGTATGTCAGACTGATCATCATGGACCAAGCCATATCTTGCCTGAACACCAGACACTCTGGTGATATAGTTGAGTTTGTCATGATCCAATTCTATGGGTGCTACGGCCAAGGTATGTTTGAACCATGGTGATAAAATGGAGAGAAGGGCGGAGCTCAATCTATATTTTCGTTTTTCATCATGATCTGCAAGCGCAATATATACGGTTCCGCAGTCAAAGGGTTTGACCAGGCGATGCGGTCTTGTCATTGGTCGATGAGTAACGGGCCTCTGGTTACCCAGAATTGTCGAACCATTTACTAATTTGCAGTCGGCATCGGATTCCAACTCATCAAGATCGATACTCTCGCGCCGTTGAGCACCTATTTTGCCATCAGCCAATGCAGCTACTCCTGCGGAACATTTCTGTGTTGTATTCTTACCTGTTGCTGGAAGAACAGAGCGTCGGTGCGGTTGCTGTTTAGTGTTCTTTACATACGCTGCTGATGGTTCCTCATTAACCACAAAAGCCTCCTCCACACGTTGCTTCTTAGCAGCCCGGGTGTTTCTCTGTTGACCTCGAGCGGCATCTGCGCCAACTTTGGGTTTTCTGCCTCGAGGAGCCATGACTGATTATCCGAGCAGGAAAAACGATATTGATAGATTTGAGCTGCGAAAATAGGAATGGATTGAAGCAAGTTGAAAAGAAGAGCGATTGGGTAGATAAGGCTGGGACTAGATCTGGTCAAGAAGGTGGAGTTTGTAAAGGTTAAAGTAGAAAGATTGCAAGATTTTGGACTTTGAGAAATAATAGCTGGAGAAAAAACGGCGATCAAGATCGAACGATGATTGTAGTGAATATCTAGATCGAGAATAGAAACTGAAGTAAACTTGACGAAGGAGGAAGAGAGGTTTAGAACTTCTTGCGAAATAGAGAGAAATGGTGCGGAACGAAATTGAGGAGGTGATGGAGAGTTATGAGCTTGTCGAGCAATCCTGAGATGGCACAGATCGTAGTGATTTCAAGACGTCTTGAGGTAGATCTGTCAAGGAAGTGAATAATAGGATGCGCTCAATGTTGTGGTGGCCAGCAATTCAATTGAATGGGGAATATAAATATGAACTGAGAGAGAAGAGAAAAGTCTGTGAAGCTGAGAGGCAATGGAGACTGAATGGAGTTGAGTGTATGTAATATTTAAAAAGTACAAATCATTTGAAGCATGGCTTAAATGAATTGCACGAAACACCCTGAAGGCTCGAAAGGCCTATGAAGAAGGCACTCCTCGCTTAACCGACGAGGAAGGCACGACTTCCATAACATCGCCCGGCGGCTGCTTGTCCCAGAAGCACCAGAAAATGAACGGTTCTTCGTGATGAATTATCTAATCCCTCATTCCGAAACCTTGATCTTCAACAACTTCTCAGCGTTCTTATACGCAAACCCATCCAGCTCCTCACCGAACAGTTCACTCTTCTTGACCTTCTCCATAAACTCAGCACCCCTCTCGTTATTCGAAAATGGATAGTCCACACTATATAGGACCTTATCTCTACTCTTCGTCTGCAACAGACAAGCCAACGGCGCCAACGAGAACATCCCACTCGTCGTCACCCACACATTCTCATCCCACACATCCTTCAACTTCCTGTCTCTACCAAAATGCTCCGCAATTCCATAGATACGGTCGAGTTGAAACGGCAAGAGCTCTCCCATGTGTCCTAGAACCAACTTCAATTTCGGGAACCGATCGAATACCCCCGCAGCGAAGAGACGCAAGAAGTGCAGACCAGTGTCAGAATGCCATCCCCATCCAAAGTTACTGAGACCCATTGCTATACGATCACTATAGTTTCCTCTATACTTATCCATATCACCTTCGGCAGTGAAGGTGGGGTGGATATAAATTGGCACGTCCAGGTCCTGTGCTTTCTCAAAAACACACCAGAATTTCTCGCCGTCGTAAAACTTGCCATCGATATGATTATCGATCAGTGCTCCTACAAAGCCTAGTTCTTTCACACAGCGTTCTAGTTCCTGAGCTGCTGCTGGAGGCTCTCCCATGGGGAGTGTTGCGAAGCCTCTTAGGCGAGAGGGGTTCTTGGAAATAGCTTGAGCAAGTTCATCGTTGATTTCCTTGCTTAGAGACGGTGATGGATCGACGGGTGCGTGTGACAGGACCTGGATTGAGACATTGCCATTGTCCATGTCTTTGATCCTGTCATCTTCAAGGGACTTGAGCTTGTCAGTAAGTTGAGGAGGGAAGTCGACGTTGAAATCGAGCATTGAGGAATTGGACTTTTGGGCCTGTTCGTAGGCCGAGGAGAGATAATGCTCCTCGAGCGTGATTGATGGCAGCATCTTGAAATTTCGACTGTTTGTAGTATGATAATAGATTCTGCTTGATATCTGTTGAGCAGCCAGGGCCCTTTTAAGGCACACTGACCGCAATGAAGATATTAAAGTGGATGAGGACATAGCAGGGATGACGTATCCACTAGTTTCAGGGTTCCTCGGATTTAGCTGTTAAGTTCTGTTATGACCGCACAACCCCGAGTAATACCATATGGGGCAGTCATGTCTTTAAGTACTTCTAGAGACTGGCTACTTTGCAGCTCGGACAATCACGGATGAGCATCTGAATATTTGGCACTAACCGTCTTCAGTCACAGCGAAAGTCTCGATGTATGATGAAGAGGGAAATCTCAGCACTCGTATATACTGCTTAGAGCTCTACAGTCCTCCCACTCTTGGCACTTTCTCTTGCTGCCTCGATGATTTTCAGAACATCTCTGGCTTCGCTTGCTTTAACAGGCACAGCCTCTTCTCCACCATTGGCAATTGCACTCGCAAAGCCGTTGTACAAAGTAGCATACGTCTCCGGCTTCACGTTCTCCAAAACGCTGCCCTTTGGTTTACCTGCTTCTAGTACTACCAACTTCCCTGATCTGTCGGCTGACTCCACACCAAATCCATCATCACCTGGTTTGAGGCCGGCTTTCAATTGATCTTCTTGGACATCCAAGTGGTATTTCTTAAAGCTACCTTGGGAACCGCGAACCCAGTATCTCAACTGCTCTTCCTCGATACACATTACCTGGCAAAATAGTTCCGTTAGTATATAACTTCGAGAGTGTTTTCAGGCGGCCAGAAGAATGATTGGAGAATGCTTACGCCAGCTTTAGCTGTCACTAATGGCCCTTTGTCTCCGTATCCCAGTAAAACGGTCATGCTGTCTGGCTCTGCAGCGCCGTCTGCTCGCTGATTTGCAAATATGGCTGTGGCTGTTTTCGGCATGCCGAATAAACAATAAGCCTGATCTATCACATGTGTTCCGAGATCATACACAACTCCGCCAGCCTGATCCATTGTTAAGGATCCCTTCCAGGTTGGCGGTCTCTCTGCCTTGTATCGATCAAAGTGTGTTTCGTACTCTACTATCCTCCCAAGAGTGCCTTCTCCAATCAATTTCTTGACCGTCAGGAAGTCTGAGTCCCATCTTCGGTTCTGGTATACGCAGATGAGCTTTCCAGTCTCTTTCGAAATGGAGATGAGCTCCGAAGCTTCGGCAGATGTAGGTACGAATGGTTTCTCTACCAAGACGTGCTTTCCAGCTTGTAGAGCAGATTTTGTGAATGGAAAATGTGTCTCCGGTGTTGTTGTGATAATGATAATATCAATTGCTGGGTCTTTGAACATAGCATCTGCGGAGTTGTAGATTTTTGCTTCTGGGTGATCCTTTGAGGCATCATCGTCTGGTTTGGGAGTACGCTGAACGATCGAATGAAGGGTAAACGTAGGTGTTACCGCGATGAGGGGGAGGTGAAAGACCTTGGCGGACATGCTACATAGGAAACAAATGTTAGTTTATGCTCCAGGAAGATCGCTTGTGCCAGAGTACATACCCATAGCCAATGACCCCGACGTTGTATTTCTTGCTTGCCATTCTGAAATCGGTGAGCCGTATTAGATTTTCAAAATCGTTCAGGAGAGACAAACCAAGAGGTTAAATAAGTTGAAGAAGACAGAATTATTCCAAGTTTTAAT
This sequence comes from Rutstroemia sp. NJR-2017a BVV2, assembly GCA_002946415.1. Lineage (NCBI taxonomy): Eukaryota > Fungi > Ascomycota > Leotiomycetes > Helotiales > Rutstroemiaceae > Rutstroemia > Rutstroemia sp. NJR-2017a BVV2. The sequence goes on along the minus strand of NJPS01000031.1, from coordinate 1,064,903 downwards.
TTTGTAAATATGATGAGTTATGCCTGTGACATAAACGAGGGGCGGGGCGGCTAGCGGGGTTCTGGTGTCTGAATAGGTGTGTAGGTCACCGTATCGCGGGGCACTCCTAATATGGTATCTCCGCCTCCGTGTGGGATTACTCACTCCGGCATGCGACTCTTGTTTGCTTCGACAGTTTTGCAGGTCTTTATACCTGCATACGACTTTTAATCATAAGTACTATACGATGAGTGAACTACATACCATTGCTGAACAGATAGCTTAGAAACTGGTCCGATTTGGAAACTCCGCTGATTGCGCGCAAAAGTGCTTCCTACGCTTAACATGAAAACGCCGGTTACCGTTTACTTCTTCTAGACAAATCACACCACTCCCTCAAGCAGAATTTCAAGCCCATACTCTGCCAATATCATGCTGATGTTTGAGTTTGTCCTGAGATATTGCACGGTTTCACCAATGATACTCTCGTGCGTCCTAATGCCCCTCCCTCCCTTAAGCTTCCCGTCGAGGGGAGCGAGTGGATAGTTGCAATTTATAGAGAGCGCAGGCTAGCATCATGATGGGCGGCTGCATGCGCTTCTGTTGCGTTCACGGGAGATCTGCAAGATGTATCGCGATTCGTTGATACGACGGTCAGCTCTAGACAGCTTTTCGCGCTTGATTCACTCCAGAAATCCATTGAAGTGTTGGTGATAGCCGTTACTTGACGGCCAACCGTGAAGAAGGAATATCCGAGGTACAGGTCTATTGGTGATTTGACTGGCAGAAGGCGAAGGCATTCGCGAAGAGATGTTTGCTAGGAAGAATTCGTAGGTGTCTGGAGCATCCAGGACTGGCGTGTAATAGCCAGGCACATCTTGTCATCGAAAGGCCCCCAGTAACATCTCAGCCATCTCAGTGCATAGTTCTCATCGTTGCGAACCAGTCGTTTATAGAGGTGTATTATCAGTCCGCCATTGAGAGACGGATCCTATTTGTGTATAGAAGCAGTTGCTCACGCCTCGAAAGTTGTTTTGGTCATCTTGGTTGCGTCAGCTGTACATGGAGCGAGAGACTGGAGAAGAGCCAAATTCTAGCTTGAGCCTGTGAGGCCGTCATTGATAGGAGTAGAATGGAAACTACCGATTTCCATATGTTTGCTCACAGCACATGCTGGGAGTGAAGCTACTCGCCCCGATATTCCGTGCCGCACACGAGGAGAATCTACTGCAGACCCAGACCGCAGGATCTTGTCCCTCCATGCAATTAATTAGAAAGGACCACTTCATTAACAAAGATGGTGTCCCCGGGCGTTCGTTATCCGACTCTTAAAGCATTTATCGCACATGATGTTAATATCTGTGGATCAATGCATTGAACAGAGTCGCAACCGTGCGGACTTCGTACATTTCCAAAGAAAGTGAAAGCCCGATAGTACTACTTCGTACAGCCATTTCTACAGATCCTGTGCGCAAACCAATCGCATGGAGCGTGACAGGCAGTCTTTTGCATGTCGGCAGAAACAAGCCTCGCATCACCGATCCGCACCACGAACCTCGAATCAGCAGCCACCAAAGGCCAACCACGCACCAACCAACGGTCGGTAAACTTAAGTTCTCCGATGATTTTCACGAAAGTCCAAGCTCCTTCACGACTGGAATCCATCGGAACGACGAACGACGAACGACGAACGATTCAGTAAGACACGGCAGAATCACACTCTCCCATTGGTCAATTTCAATCTAATCCAGACGTCCCTTCAATCATGGCTGTTCCAGATCACTCGTTTGTCGTTTGTCCTGCTCTCACTGTAGCACACAGACGGCGTCAATAAGCCCCGACTGCTTGTATCGATCTAACTTTAGAGGCTTGCATGCAAGAGTTTGCATGGAACTACCATGGAAGTATAATCCTGAATGTGCGAGTATGCGAGTTTGTGTTATATTTAACCAGAGGTAGGCCGTCATGTCGTTCTTCCATCCACAATCTATTATCCTATTCTCCCTTCATCCATTTCCTATCTCTCACGTAAACTGCAATTACAAGAACCATCGCGAAAGGTGGGCGGGCTATATCCATCTTCAATACATTCTCTACTTCTCATATCTCCATTGCATCCAACATGCGATCGACTTCGGTCCTTATCGTTGGCGCTGGACCAACCGGCCTAACACTCGCCCTTGAATTATCTGTTCAAAATATACCATTCATCCTCATCGATGCGCTGCCCACCCCAGCACCGCACTCGAGAGCCTTGATCCTACAATGCCGTTCTGTCGAACTATTGTCGCGACACCCCTTAGTGATATCAACTATTCTTCCTCTCTGCAAACAGAACCTTGGCATCAGCATATACGTCAACAAAAAGAAGGCGTTCGAGATGGACCTGAAGAAGGAAGGCTTCGGAGCATTAGACACCGAGTTCAATGGGCCATACTTTATCAGCCAAAATGTAACCGAGTCAATTCTAGAAAAGCAATTACTCGCATACGGAGGCAAGCTTGAGAGGGGGGTGAAGGCTACCAGTATCGTTCAAGACAGTGAGGGTGTCACTGTTATGACCAGGAAGGTGAGGGACGATGGCTACGAAGAGCCTGGGGAAGAAGAGATTCAATGCAAATACATTGTTGGATGTGACGGTGCACACTCTGCAGTGCGGAAGTCCACCGGTCTCAAGTTCGAAGGGGGAGCATATGCACAGGACTTCTTACTCGCAGATGTGAGCATGAAGTGGAATTACGCCACGGATAGGATGACCATGCTCATGGGCAACGAATTCATGATGTGTTTACCACTTATGGATGGAAAATATCGACTTGTTCTGAGTCAGCCTTCTTCAAAGGAAGGAGTCCCAATTGAGGATGAGCCTACACTACAAGACTTCCGCGATGCATTTTCACGATTAGCAGAAGGAGAGGTGAAGATCGAAGAGCCTCCAACCTGGATGTCCAGATTTAAGCTCCATCATCGTACCGTCGAAGCATACAGGAAAGACCGCGTCTTCGTCGCCGGAGACGCAGCACACATCCACTCTCCTGCCGGCGGACAAGGCATGAACACCGGAATTCAAGACGCCATCAACCTCGGCTGGAAACTGGGCATGGTCCTCCGCAACGAGAAGCCTGATTCCTTCCTCGACGCCTACAGCATCGAAAGACATCGCGTCGGCACCAACCTCCTCAAAGGCACTGACAAAGTTTTCGAGTTCATGGCCACAACCAACCCTATCTACCTCTTCATGCGCAACACCATCTTCCCCTGGGTCGCGCCCCTCGCTTTCAAATCCGGCGCCAACCGCGCTCGTCGCTACCGCTTCGTCTCCCAACTCGGCATCCGCTACCGACACTCCCCCATCGTCAAAACCGCCTCCATGTACCCGGGGCCCCGCCAAGGCGGCGACCGCGCTCCCGACGGCAGTCTACAACTCCCTGGAAAAGGAGGCTCCACGAACCTCTACTCGCTTTTGACAGGACCTACGCACCACTTGGTGCTTTTCTCCGGCTTGGGAAAGAATTCACTGGATTCGGAAGAACTGCTGGAGACGGTCGGCACGGATTTCCCGGAAAAGAACGAGAACTGGCTGAGGATTCATCGTGTTACCAGTTTGATGAGGAGGCAGGAGGGCGATCTATGTGATCATGAAGGCATTTTGCATGAGAGGTATGGGTTTGTGAATCAGCCGGGTTATGTGCTTATTAGACCGGATTTGTATATTGGGTATATTGGGACGATGCAAGGGCTGGGGGAGTGGAAGGCTTCGTTGCTTGTTTAGGGGTTGGTATTGGGCATTGTTTGAGGATTCTGAGCGAGGGGTCTCTAGATGGGATATGTTTGGGACTTGTTGAGAGATGGCTTTGCGAGGTGTTGGGCGTTTCTACTCTGGTTTACGGTGGGCGGTGGGAGGTTGTGGGAGCTCTACTTTATACCATCTCATTTTATTTATATGACAACATTCTACAACGTTTTCTCAAAGCCGTATCCTTGTTTTTATAGTGAACTTGCGCAGCTCCTTCCGAGTGAGTTTATCTACATGAGCGACGACATCTCAATCAGATCTAAAAAGCCTAGCATAGCTTGTTAATGAATAAATAAACAGACCTCTAGCTACGTGAGAGTCTTGGGAATAGAAGAAGCGGTGAATACCGAAAACATGCTATCGAGAAGCGGTGGACAGGACATGCGGATTCAGAGAAGAGGCGCTGCTGCGCAGTTGTGAGGGACAGCAGTGAGTGACGCCATGACTCGAGTGAATCGGGGTGCGGTGAGCAGGGGACCGGAATTTGCCTGTGGTATACGGAACTAGAGAGCAGAGTTGGGATGTGAGGTGAGGGGAATTGCGGCGGAGGGGAATTGGGTTTGAGTTGGTGGTTGTTGGTTTAAGCCTTTGAGGGAAAGGAGGTTTGATCTCGCGGGACTGCGGTCTCGGTAGGAGGGTGGATATATTATGTTAACGTGCTTGTCACTGCTTGATGATGAGGAGCTCTCTTCAGTATCGCAGGTTTACATCTGAACTTATACCTGTAATTTTCTAACCTATATGGATGTTCGAAATCACACATGCGAGTCAAACTGAGTATTGAGTAAGTATATCTTCACCACTTCCAATTCCAGCTCTAAATGACGTCAGTGCCGCTTCAACTTCTCTTGCAAAACCAAACAACCATCGAACTCAATTCACAATCTCCGCTCATTATCGCAACCCATCTAACTGCATTCCGTCCAAACCACTAGCCTCTACCGAGGCCCGACCGACTTTGTGTCTAATACCTCATGGCAACTCGTCTTTCCTTCAGAAACAAGACAAGACAAAAGCACCTTGATGGGTACAGTAGTTAAGCCCACTTGTAGTTAGTTCAAGCCTTCAAGGTAACACATACAAAAGCCCTCCCCACCCAAGCCAAATCAAACCCAAGACACACCACACCACACCAAACCAAGCCAAACCAAAGCACTACTGTACAGTAGTTAACTTAGCCCAGGATGTTATTCGTACAATAAGCAAAAGATAAGGGAGCGGAAACCCAACCCCGCGTTCTCGGCGTGTCCAGTCTGCGCTTGAACGCCGTACCGTGGCACGGGGAAGGGGAGTGTGGAGACGATCCCGAACGCTGCGATACGACAGGCTAAGGTGGAGCAGACGCATGAGGAAATACAGGTAGGCAAGCTCGCTACAGTAGCGCAAGGTGGGGATGGGAATCGGGGAGAATAGATCGCTTGCTTGTTGGCTGTATTGCTGTATGATAGCGGTAATAAATAAGTCACTACTGTGTGACACTAATTAGGAGTTACAGTAGCTATTTCCCCAGGAATACAGCACGATACCACATACAGAGAGGGGAAATGAGGGGAAGGGTCCATGTTACAGTAGCTACTGTATGGGGGCCACTAGCTTGATGCGATAGGGGAATTAAATTTGTGTGGGATCATCTGATGTGAAAGATGGATAGATAGATAGATAGATAGATATCAGGACGGGGCTCGTTGGTCGTCATGTGGTGTGGTGAGGTTTTTTAACGTAGGGAGATGGGACGAAGGAGCGCGTTTACAGTAGTGTGGGCGTAGTGGGTGGGTTTGATTTAGTTTTTTTTTTTTTTTGGGTGAATTCTGCTTGTGCCTTGGAGGGTCGCCGAGAGTGGGGAGGAGGAGAAAAGCTAGAGGTGGAACCTGCAATGGGCTGGGTGGAGAGGTAGATAGATGAGTAGCTACTGTTGTAGAGGGATACCGAGGGACTGGAATATTAGAAAGGGAGATGTGTAGTCGAATGCGGAGGTTATATCTTCACCCAAAATAAGACGCTGAGATGAACCTTAACTAGCCAGCAAACAAGTACATCACAACAGACATCAAAATAGCATACTGAGTAAAGATTTTTCCATTACAGCATCTTTTGTCTAGACCACACAGCTGACCACAGCCATTTCTTATCTTATCTTCTTCATCTTCTTCTCCCAAAATCCAGCACACATGTAAGATAGGAGTGTCCATGAAAGCTCCCAACTCCAAGGATATTATAAAAAGCTTTGAAGCCATGAATTTTTGTAGTTCGAATATGCACAACCTCCAAACCCATTCCCATCCCCATCAGAAAAAAAACAGAACTCCTCATCCCTCAAGAAGAAGACCGATTATTAACACCGCCGCCAATGCTATGCCACCAATCCTCATGCTAATGCGCCAGATATTCGTCGCTTATTTTTCGAAAACTTTCGTGTTTGTAGGTGCGGAAACCTCTCGCCAGCTTGCTGCACCGTTTTGTATTATGACGTCGATGAGCTTCGTGTTCTGCTAAAATCAATTCATTCATTTCGTAAATGTGCGTGCTTTTCCGTGCCGTGGGTTTCGTGAAGTCGTAATAAAGATCTGTAGAGAAAATTGGGTATCCGTGATAGAACAGAAGCTAATATGAGTCGAAAAGATTATGGCGCAATCAAGCAAGCCATGTCTCTTCCCTTCTCGCAGGCGTACTTTCTCCAGGGGTGCCGGGACCACCGCCAATAGTCAAGCCGTCGTCATCGTCATCATCATTGTCGTCTTCTTGGTTGGTGCCATTCTCGACCGGACTGCTGATACCGCCATTTAAGTGTTCACTTTCTGGCTCATTCTCTTCCATCATCCAGGTCAGACCATTTGCTGCTTCTTCCAGTGGGAAGACTTCTCTAGCATATTCCTCCAGTCCTCTGTAGCCTTCCCACAGCTTCAATGCTTCGTCGGGTACCTTCCTTTCCAATTCGTGTTCTCCAAAGTAGGGCGGCTGCCTTCTGCCATCTGGTCCACCAAGGGCATACACTTTCTCCAATGCGACCAACTGGTCTTTATAGCCTCTGGGGATCTTGACTTTGATTTCGATCTTGGGGTTTTGCTTATATCGTACCGGCCGTCCTACTCCACGGGCGAAAGCAGCGCAAGCTTGCCTCGGAGAGAGGAGCTCAAAAGCGAGAGGAATGCGTCGCGCAGGTGATGAAAGCAGCGGGGGGCCATCCTTGATCAGTTGAAGAACTGCAGGTCCAACGTCATGTTCGGCATCTAACCAAGGTAAAGGAACATCGGGATGGAAGGGAGCTTGCCACTCGAAGGAGCCATCAGGTTGCAGAGCCATACAGAAAAGCGGATATGGAAGAGAAGTAAAATTATTATTGTAGATGCCGGTGTAGAGGAAGGTGGTTCTGAGTGACGGTAATTTTGATTGGATATACTTTTCGACCGCGTATTTGGCTGACCATAGGGGAAGGGAAGGCCATGAAGGAGATTGGGCGGAATAATCAGGCATAGAAGAGTAAATGTAATGCTCTACTCCGACAGCAGCAGCAGCATCGGCCAAAGCACACCCAATGGCGTATTCATCGCCCCAGAAAGTGGTATTGATGAACGCTAGTTGTGCACCACGAAATAGATCTCGGATGAGAGGCTCATTCAATTTGGTTGTAGGCGGATCGAGCGTCGGTGATGACCTTGTAGGGGGTGAAATGTACAGATCGCCGACTAAGACGGTGACATTAGGCAAAGAAGATATTTCGCTGGCAACGATTCCATCCAAATTTCGCAACTGAGCTCGCACCTGGTATCCTACTGCACTGGCGACTCGGATAAATGAGGCGGCTTGCCGTCCAGAGGAATTGACAACAGCAATTGTCTTAGATGGTGTACTCATGGCGCGTTTAGTAGGTCGCTCTGAGTAACTTGAAGAATTGTAGATTGTCGCAAAATTGTCCAGAGGCGAACTTTCTGGGTATGACGTGCACGGTGCGTGCTTGAGACTTTTTGAAGAATTTGTTTCTGTTGGTCGTGGTCTAATGACGAGGTTAGACCTCGGTGTTGCTGATGGCATTGGATAAAGTCGTCGTCGGCGTCGGCGTCGGCGTCGGCGTCGGTTAGGATCAAAATAGCCGATTATTGTGCACCCGGAGGGGTTGATTGTTGAGAAGGCTTATCTGATCCGAAAAGCAGTGCAAGGGTGTGTATGCTTTGCAAGGAAAGGGTCAATTATCTTGGAAGAGCTCGCGATGCAGGAAATCTCTCATGTATTTAAAGAGCGTCAGAGGACCCCTCGCATGCGATCCGAGAAAAACGTGGAGATACCGTATGGAGACGGCAGGACGGTAAGCACCAATAAGTCCGTCGATCACTAATGCCAAGACGAATTGCGCAGTGTTCGAGATCCCTCCTCGAATCCTCGAATGCACGGGTTCTGAAAGGCTCAACTCGTCGAATCCGCAAACCAGCCTAATCCAATCCGGCAATCAAGCTCCTCGACTCCTCGATCCCCACGACTACTTGTGTACAAGCCGAAGTAAAGGACGGACAGCCGGTGCGGTGAAAGAAGCGACAAACTTCCTTATCAAAGAAGGGATCAGAAACCAGATATCGTATCGTAGGTGATAACTTGGCCCAATCGGGTAATTTCTAGGAATTCCGATTTGTTTTAGGGCGGTGAGTTTGTCTTGCCTTTTCGTACCTTTTCGTACCTTTTCGTACTAAGAGCTCCAAATAACGGGGAAGTTGGGATGTGTTTCTCCCTTGCAGATTTTTCGAGTAGCTTTAGAAGGAAGTGGAGAGGTGGAGACCTTTGGAGGAAAGAAAATTTTGTTGCTGAGTCTTTCGATATCCAATGGCCGAGGAAGGCACGAAAGAGGAGAGGAATGAGGGGAGGAAGCGAGGGGGGGGGAGGGAAAAGCTTTTCGAGGGATTTCTTTGTGCTGGTCGAGACCTGCTGTGCGAGGGCCCCGGGTGGAGTTGGGTGGGAAAAGGGATGGAAGGGAAAAGGTAAAGAAGTGTCTGTCGGTCGTGGGTTGTGCGGTTGTACAGCTAGATTACTGTATGCGCAGGAATGACGCTGTTACCTAACAGGAGGCAAGTATTTGGTAGTCTTGGAGCAACGCGTGTTATATCGTGTTATATCGGAGCGCAACGGATGTTTCGATGGCTTAGACGAGGCAAGCAGATGGGCAGAATCGATTCTCTAGCAGCAGTTGAAAGGAAGAAGAAGAAAAGAAGAAAGAAGAAAGCAGGAAAACGTCAATTTTCGGTGAGGAATTCAAAAGAAGATACTAGACAGGGAAAACGGACGAGGACGGTAACGGCAAGGTTACAGTAAGGTTATGGAAATCTCGTCAAATCTGGCAATCTACCGTATCAGGGTATCAATCAATCATCACTCATCAATCAATCTGCCTATCTATGTTCGCAAATCAGAAGAGCGCGGATTTCTTAAGGTTGGCTTGGTTGGCTGTTTTCACTGCCCTTCATGACTCGAACCACGTGCACGTTCGTAAGTACAGCATTGCACAACAACTAATAACTCACAACTCGCCAGTTCATCCTAATTTGTACCTGGCGAGATATCTCTTACACAGCTTATCAATCTCCGCAGATATCATCTCTCCTGACCTTCCCCCTCGCTCCGTCGTCTGTTGCTTACTTAGAGTTGTGTGCATGCGGTTTGTCCTCACACCCAGAACCCTGATGGCTACGGAGCAGGTACGGAGCAGCTACGGAGTGCGGTAGTTGGATGAATCTGGTGGACAATGATAGGGAAAACTAAGAAATGATCTACCTGAGGTGTCATCCAGAATGATATAATTCTGCCAGGTAAGGGCAAAACTGGAGACATAATCGCTCCCACGCCCAGTATGCAGGTAGCCATGAAATTGTTTATTTTTATATCAACAGGGCGTAGCAGGGAAAAAAATGCCGCTGCATTAAAAAGAGATTCTCTATTCAGACTAATTAGCAAATACAAATGAGATGGTTTGAGGGATTGGGTAATAGTATCTACCTTAGGTGGCTAGTCGGTGTTGAAAATATCCACAAAACCGTTCGTTGTGTCAAAGTACAAAGTATGGAAGCGTTTTGGAAGAATCTAACCAATAGATCGAATGTTTAATTGCCGGTTGTCCCAGTTTTTCTCGATCATTTCACACAAGCACGAAGCACGACAAGTAACTAACAAGTCATATGATGTTAACGTATCCATGTGCCTTCTCCTTAGTCTCTCGGTGGTGCCACAGTGTGGTCAAGCTGTGGAAAACCTATCAGTCTAGATGTATGGCGACATGATTTGGACAACAATGGGGGGGCATCAAGTAATTCTCCGTGGGGACTGGGATTTCCATGCGACATCCGGATGTCCACGATGTCAAAAGGGCAGGGCACAAAGAAGGGCACAAAGAAGCTATGCCAAGAGCTTGAGAACGTGCTTGTATTCGCATCCTCTTCAAAAGCCGAGTTCCACATTGAGGTTGGAACACAGAGTAGCGTCTATCTACTAGGAAGGCGAGTCCTCAGAACCTCAAGTTGATCGTTCCTCGTTCCATGATGATTCGTCGAGCGAGCGTGCGCTCCGTCGTGATAACCGGTAGGATCATGGCACAACCCGGCTACAGCATATCTTCCGTCTTGGCTGACCAGTTGAGGCTGATATGGTTGTTGCTTTCAATCTTTTCCATCTTTTCCATCTTCGCCTCTTCACCTCTTTTCTATCGGGTACCCGAGTCGGCTTCGAGCGGGAAAGACAGGAGAGAAAGGGCATCACAGTGTCAAACAATCGCGTGATCATAAATGGCCTCACCGATATCCCGGTCTGGTTGATGATAGCTTTGGCTAGTACCATTCCGGTCACTTTGCGACCAGAATTGACCAAACTCGTACTTCGTAAAGAACTGTGAGGTATTTCGTAGAGAAGGCTAAACAGCTATCAAGTTCTACCCTGGCAAAGATAAATTGATTAACTTACCTTGATAGGAAAATGTTTGAGGGAAGCTTGTTCGGCCTGCCACTGCCACGGGCACTGCTCTGTCCAATGAGAACAATCCTTTCTCCAAGCGTTGAAATTACGTAAACAGGATCCCTGTTTTTACACTTCACCGGTTCCCGTTTACTTCAAATTTCCAATTCATTACTTCATAAGAATCGATGCATTTCCGAGTTCACATACAATCTGACCAGCACTTCCGACGCATTAGAAAGCACGAAGGTACACATTTGGCGTTATGAATCATCGTTCTCATCAAAAATCCTAGCAGCATCATCCTACATTCCATCATTCACCACCATATCTCGACTTTCTGGGCTGCGAACATCTACGGAGCATCTAATATCAATGCAAGCCAGTTTGATCCTAGCAACACTTCCCTCTGCAGCGCTGTTCTTAGAATGCGGCTATTCATGGCTAGCTGACTTTCTTGCTGGGGTGTGGTGTCACACAGTGCAGAAAATATGCATACGCAGCGGACCAGTGGGCGCTTCTTTCGTTCTCTCGCACTGCCCTGCACAGACTTCCGGGTTGACCTTGCGGTCGGATTTGGTTTCTTCCATACGACTTTGGTCAGACGCTACCGGGGCTACCAATTGATGAAGCTAGACCTGCATCCGCCCGCGGAGAAGTGCTGTCTGGCATGGTCCAATGCAATATTGGCATGATTGCGACCCCGATGATTTGTAACTATCAAGTTAAGTGAGCCATATTGGCGGACATTACCCCGCAAACTCGATTTACGCCACCACTAAGGCAGAGTCGATGCCTCTCTAAACTGTTTAGGAAGGAGAAAGCTCTGGGAACACACTACGCTTCACTCCCGCTTCATGGTCTCACATGTTCCCGCTCCGGCTGCAATGTAACCTGACATCTATAAGCTGACGATCTCATCATCAGCTATCGTGACCTGGTTTTTCTTATTCATACCTGTCAGAACATTATCTACTCTACGCCACCGAAGGGTACCGCCCATCACGTCACCAAGTGCGACAACAACTAAGATGGAAACAGGGCAATGCCATTCAAAACTGCTATTACTTTTTCTATTCCGAAACTAACTCAATTTCACTACGAGCCACTTGACTGGGCGCACACGAACAACTTCGAAGAGCTTTTACCACCGCTGATGACACAAGAGTGGTTTGGCCGCTTCTCAGCTATCAAATCACCACCGATTCCTTCTAATGACCACAGAAGTTCAAGTGACCGGAATAAGGTATCCAATTGCTCGAGTGGCATTATTTGACATTGTCTTAGTGTATTGACAGGTCTACTTTCTGTGCTTTGACTCAGCCCTGCTACCCAAGTGGAACCACATCTTTACACTTCAATTGTGAAGCCATTCCAAGGACGAACGAATCGACGCTCAGCAGAGATGAATTACAAAATTTGAACTAGCATTGGCCGCATTTTTGGCATTAAGGGTAAGCAGCTAATGCGCGTGCCAACCTGAGGATGTTCGCTGGGAAAGTATTATGTAGGTAAATGTTCCTCCCTTTGTGACTCTCGCGTGCCAGCTGCAATTTCTCGTGGACTTTATCAAGGGATTTCTGGATGCTTCCGGGATCATCTGTCAGAACTGTTTCATCATAAGTGGACTGTGCCTTCTTGATGTCATTCTGTACGCGACTCCAAGTGGACGCTGTTTCTTCAATCACTTTGATTGCTCGCGCTGTTGCATCGCGGTATTCTTTGAAGTCGGAGGATGTGGTCAATCCAGGAATCCATCCTTCGAGGTCTTTCCGTAGATTACGATATACATCGACAAAATTTGCCCCTTCTGGGCAGTGAGCTTCTTTATTCGATTCAAGCTGACAATAGAGAAGTCGCCCTTCCATCTCGAGCCTTGTCGAGATGCTATGAAAGTCCTGGCTGACAAATTTTGTAATATCGTCATGTAAGTTGGCGAGACTCTTGTTTGAGTTTGTCACGACATCATTGAATCCTTGCAGTCGACCCATGACATCAGAAATGACTTCTAAACGTTGTGCTGTGAAAGATCTCCAAGCACGGTCAACTTCTCGACTGGTTTCTACAAATATGTCGATTCCGCGATTGAAATCCTCAGAGCCCGATGTCGATGACCGATGGGCCACAATTGGCAATGCGGCTTTGCTAAACTCAACATGGCCCGATTTGACAAGGCCGCCATCCACAGTGAGCTTGACATTATCATCAAGTCGTTCGAACGCGTTTGTTATGGCAATGACTGCCTTGTTATTTTGGGCTGCCCTGGTCTTGTATTCTGCCTCCAGGTTTTGAGGTTTGGTGCTGGATGATATTGTTAAAAACCAAAGAGCCACTGATACTGCAAGCAGCAATGGGATGAGACTGATAAGGCGGCGAAGGTCAACACCATAATCACGACGAACAGTGTCGAAGAATGAACCGGACGATGGTCGAGGCAATGGACGTGTAGTATTGATCTTGAAACCGTCGGGCAGCCTCAAGTCATCGGGCACTCCACGAGGAGTAGTTTTATCCACAAGTATAGAAGGTCCAGTGGAATGTCTGTTGGTTTTGCGCTCCTGTGGTGGCTTGGCGAACGACCTTCGGCGCTGCGTCTCGGAAAAGGCCATTTCGTCAAGACGCTGTTCGGCGGCTGACTGGAATTGTACTTTTCTTGGTGAGAGAGGCAATTCTGGAATGCTTGCTTTTCTTGGAGAGCCGGCTATTCTTTGATAGCTGGTCGATCCTGGGCGGCTAGACATAGCTGATGGGTCGATTAACCTTTTTCTCTTGATGTACGCTGAAATGTGTGATGATAGTGAAACTCCTGCAGAGGAGCTACTTAATTCGCATGGTAACTTATTGGGATTGCTTGACAAAGAAAGCGATCGAGATAGCTTTTGCTACATGACAAAGAATAACGTCAGGATATCGATATCTTCTTGTTCCGACTCCTTAGTACTGCTTTCATCTTCTGAGTGCGTCGATGAGAATGAACACCTTTGTTCTCGGTGTCCAGAATTTATGCATGACAGTACTTTGTGTTGGTTTCTTTCACGTTGAAGGTATAGCAATGACAGCATTTGATTTGTGTTGCTCTTGGGAGCCGATTGCCAGTGTGCTCTCTCCTTGCTTCCCCCACTGGGGGCCAGAGTATGGAAAAAACTGGTTGGATCACGAAATCTTGTGACAATGACGATTCGTCTTCGTAATGATAAAAAATGCATCTTTTTATATTTTTGTTTCTTTCAATGATGTGAGATTTACGAACTGAATGCGACGTCTGATCCCGTATCTGTATCCGGCTTATGGCCTGTGCTCTCTGCTCTCAAGCCACTGATGACAAGCCACAGTTGAGCACGGACTTCATCTTTTCACGTCCTTCACACGAATCGGAACCAAATGACCCTTCTTCCCCAACATCTCATCTTCCTTGCGTGGACATGCGAAAGAGAAAGACACATTCTCTTTTGACTTCTTTAAAGATTCAAAAGCTCTTAATTTATCGGAAGCGTCGATCCAGTCCATGCCAATCAAACCTCGAAGTTCACGTCAGGCATCCGGATGAATGCGTGGACAATGAGCGTCCAGATCTCCAATCAGCGTTTAATGCCGGGTCAGGCCTGCTTCTACAGTATACTCTCGGAATATATGTGTGCATCCGGAGAGTCTCTGGGAAAGCTTATTGTCCTACAGCGCTGCCACACGTACGAGAATGTGCTCCATGTGCGAGGATCCATTGAATGCACAGGATAGATATCTTGTCGATGCTACCATGGACTGGCTCGAAGCCGCGCATTATCCCAGAATATGATTCTCCAATGGCAACCGCAAGGCTGACTGCCTCCAACATTCTTTGATCGTGAAGCAAATCATCAGATCGAGATACGTTTCACCCAAGAGTGATCCCGACGCTGAAGCGCGCATGAAACTAAATTACCCGAAACTCGAGACGCGTGTTACGGCCGAGTTGCTGCTAAATCTGTGCTGCACGGCATTGACTGAATAGATGAATGTCCATCTGAAGTCGCACGTCTAATTCGACACTCATAGGTAGGTTTGACACTTTTGAGCAGCGACATCCCTTCTTGATCTTTCTCTTCCTTGGTATTCAAGTAGGCCGTGCATACTTCTCTTCATATCATTCGCAATTGGTTTCCTTGTGGAGCCTCTTGATGTATCCCATTGTGCAATCGCCCAATCCGGACTCTCAGAATCTCTGTGGATGATCCCCAAATAGCGCACGAATGTATCCGGTCCACGATGTTTTATAGCTCGGAAACCCGCCAAACCCACTATTTCCCGACCCATCAATATGTTCGCGCGCAAGGTGCTCCCCAGATGAAAATGGTTCCGAACATGAAGACTATGCAAAATGCCTTGAGTCTCCCATTCTTGGAGGCTCAAACGATATCACAGCTTCGAAGATGTAGCTACATATCAGTGATAAGGCCGCCCAGGGCATATTGTCCCCATTATGATATGTGAACCTGAACAGAACCAATGTTACCTCGAATGATTATAGCAGTGGCAACAGCCCTGCTCATCCATATACCTCCAGTTATTTCGAACGATCTCAACGCGTTTCAAAATGGGCGCCAGACTCTGAGCAAAGATAGTCAGCAGAGTGAAGAACAGGTCAGTAGTCGACAATTGCAGCAATGCATTGATGGAGTCGGAGGGCAGCATCAGACAAATGCACAGCAAGCTCAGAGACCACCAATTCAAAGCCAGCAGAGCCAGCCAGGTCAAGCGTTACCACAATTACGAGCACAGCAGAGTCAAGGACAATCGAGCGCAGCTGCAGGCGGGCAATGCTTTTTCCCGAATGGTTCCCCGGATCCAAGCGGCATACCTTGCTTCACTGACGATAACACAAGTAGATGCTGTGGACAAGACGAAATTTGTTCTACCAATAAGTTGTGCGTCGCGAAGAAAGATCCGAACAAGTTCACACGGCGCTCATGCGTCGATCAGACATTCCAATCATGGGACTGTCCCAATGTATGTCAAGGTGGTGAGTATTGACCGAACTATACGCCGACAATTGGTTACTGATCTTATTGTGCTGCAGTTAATGATACAGGGATTGTAGATGTTTTGCCTTGTGGCTCACCTTCGTTGGGGCAATTTTGCTGTGATGAAGGGCAGGGATTTCAATGTTGCTCTATTCCAGAAAAGGTCTTCACGCTTGGGAAATCGAACACTTTCAGCGCGGGTGCTCCCGCAGCATCTGCTTCGGGTCTGACGGAACAGAATCAATCCGCAGCAAACGGTAATAAAGGTTCGAGCTCTACACAAGCCCGACCATCTCAAGCGCAGACGTCTCAGGCGCAACAATCTCAGTCGCAGACGTCTCAGGCGCAACAATCTCAGTCGCAGACGTCCCGGATACAAACTTCTCAGACGCAAACTGCGCAAGTAACCCAGCCAGAGACACAGGTCTCCTCGGCTACCGAGATAGCTGTGAGGACTTCTGCCTCGATACAGGTAATCACATCTCAAGCTCCGCCGCAACTCCCGCCGCAATTCCTGCCACCCGCTTCAACTTCCATTGTTGCCTTTCCCTCTATACAGGCTATAACCTCAGTCACACCAACCGCAATTGCTTCCACATCCGCCCAGCAATCGTTCAATTCTCAGCAATCCGTGCAACCTTCGAGAGGCCAATCAAGCGGAAGCGCATCTCAAAATCAAAACAGTCCAGACAGCCCACAATCATCCTCCACTTCTTCACAATCTCAACCATCGAGTACCAGCCAAGGTGCGAGTACTAGTTCGAATCCAGGCCAGGATTCCAGCCAGAACCACACCCAAAGCGACCAGCCATCGAATCAACAAGACTCCTCCTCAAACAAAAGTTCATCTGCAGCCACCATCGGAGGCTCCGTCGCGGGAGGTCTCGCCTTCCTCGGCATCCTCGCCTACGCAATCTACTTCTTCCGCAAACGCGCCTCCAAGCGCTCCTCCGCCGTTTTCGAGTCCTCGCTCGGAAACACGAATCTCTCGGATGGCAAGCCTTCGAACTCGGGTTTCCGGATCATAGCGGATACGTATGCGATTATCAAGGAGAAGAAGAAGGAAATTGGCACGCAGCGTTCGCGGTCGGGCAGTGCGACAAGTACTGATGCGGTGCCGATTGTGAGGGGGGCGGCGGTGTTGGGGTCGCGGGCTCAGGCGGGGTGGGAGAGGATTGAGGAGTGAGGAGGGGGGAGAGGGGATTAGAAGATTTGTTTTAAGCACTAGTCTACCTATGAGATAGACAGTTCGGTGTTGGAGTTTGTACACTGAGATAATATATACCCTGAGGAAGAAAAATAATGAAAGAACCTTAAAATAGAAATGAGAAGAACTATTAACATAACCACTGGCATCTCATTAGACTAAATCCTCCTAGTATCTGTGGCAGTAACAGGGTGGTAGTCGTTCCACTGGGATATCAGGAATGTTGAAAATTACTTGGATATGTTTTAGCACCATTGGTTTGCCAATCGAGCTCGTATTGCTGCACTCTACCTGCCTAGCTACGGGGAAAACGAGCGCCCGATGCCGTGGCATTCAGTATCTCTCGTAATTATTAGGGCTATATCCATGACGAGAAAAAGACAGGAAATGCTAGACTTATAAATTTATCTGCTTGTCAAACACATGATCGAGTCTCTGTGTATCAAGAACGAGTCGAGGTTGTCGTCAACTAAAGTTTCCCATATTGAATTCCGTTCCTCGCTTAATGCTCTCCACTATCACCGCAAAATATCATATTGTCCACCGGATCGTAGGAGAGCATATCCCTAAGAAGATTAAAATCACAAAACAGAGAAAGAGAAAAAGAAGTTGAGGACGAAAAAAATTCAAAAGAATTGGAGCGGCAGGGAGTCGAACCCTGGACTTCATCGAGTTTTTCTGATCCTTTCGGAAGACAAGATCGTGCAAACGAGGCACTCTACCACTGAGTTACAGCCCCATTTATTGTAATCTTTCAACCTTACATTGAACTATATTGTATATTATTGTTGAGGTATGAATAGAATAGACGTCCCCGAAATATCGCATCCACCAGATCTTCAACAATTTCTGACATTGGTCTATTAAACATATTTCCAACTTCTCACTGGCAATATTGCTTTATTGAACATACAATAAAATTATCAGTCAGAGAATCATAAAAAGATGTTATTCAGTTACGAATTCATACTTGTTTCTACTGCACCCACAGTCCGAGGACACGAGGATTCTTCGGCCAGACGACGAACAGCTTCCATACTGTAATCGTATTGCGTACTTGTTTTCTATCGAAATACAGCCCGTGCTATCAGATGAGATCACGGTAGAGGAAAAATGATCACAAATGGAAGGATTCGAAGTACGATTAAGATGGCTAGGTTCTGCGCTGGGCCAAAATTTCCTCCTCTTTCTTTACTCAACCGTCTCCAAGCTGTACCTAATCTTCTCCCTAGGTTCGGGTTTAGAATCATCGTTCTCATTGTCTGATGAGATAGGGATCATTTCTAGTATTTCTTCCATGGGCACTCACCTTCTTTTCCCTGGTGTCTCGGTCGTCTCCAGTACTGTTGTGCAAGAAGCTGTGCGGGGACTGGAGATGAGTTGAGTGTCTAGTTTGGTGATAAGAGAGTAGAAGAGCTTGGCAGTGAAGTTTTGGTGAACTTGTGGTGTTTCTACCGGTTCTGCTGGTATTGGTATGGATGAATATTGGGATATAGTGAGCGACTGTGATGTCAAAGAAGGAAATACACATGACTTGGCTATCGGATGCTTTGTTGAATAATTGCTGGGATCTGCTGAACTGCACAAATCCACCCAGGATGGTTGCAAGAAGACTGAGTATGAGCTGACATGTGGGACCATCTCTTGGGGGGTGGTTTTGTAGAGTCCGATAGAACGAAGAAGTTATGGTGGAATACATCGGGGTTGAGAATGTAGGTGATAAGAACAACAGTCGTCATGGGCGCGCGGCGGAGGAAGCATTTGATATCGAGGAATTTTTCGGGGTGAAACTTGCGGTGTTGAAAGCTGCGAAGACTATGGACAACCGGACTACCGTAAGTACTGGACCAACTCTTGTACTAAAAGCTTTGCTCGACCTAAGGGGGTTACGCCCAGCTACATCCGATGTCGCCAGCGGTCAGGACTCTGTTCATGCTCAATGGTTAGCATATGCAAGAAAGGCATTCATTCTCTTTCCGGGCAGAAGAAGCAGGAACTAAGCAATGCTTTCTCAGCCGACTGCATCTGGAAAGAAGAACTCCCTCGTTACGTGGCAAGGAGAAGTAGGTGTTGAGTAGGCTATGCAGATGGATATGGAAAAATGCATCTCTTGATATTTAGAGGTAACAGCAAAGAGGACATATAAGCTGCATATGATGTTGACGGAAGCAGAAACGACGGGATCTTTTCAACCAGGGTTGGGTTGTGTTGCGATGTTCCCTAGCTACTATGATGAGCAAGATTAAGAAAGCCATAACTTATCAATCCTATTCGATGGCAGGTTATATTTCCCTAGTTATCGTTATGCGATGACAACGAATGCATACCGCTATTCTGATGGTTCCTTTGATGTCTACTGCCCGGTCGAACATGGTGCTGTGTATACCCGAGACCGACCAAGGCCTTGGTGGGGTGTGATATATGCTTGCACCAGCTTGAGCGGCTGACCTTGCAGTTGCACTATCCGCAGAAAGATGGAACCGGAGTGCTAGTAGCAGTATCGAACATACCTGGATGCATATTGCCGTTCATTCTGATGTCAGTCTTGCAGCACATGACTCTCCTTGACAGTTTCACTTGTTGTGTTACTCAGATCGACTCAGTAAGTTCACAGTCCATTGCAACGACAAAGGGAAGTAACTTGTTCTAGAACCTCTCGGACTCCCGAATAATCAAGGACAAATGGGAAAACAGATATGAAGTTTCCGCATACATGAAGATCTGCTCATCAACATCTGTGTCCTCCTTCCATGCCTCACGACTGTCGAATAAATTAAGCCGAGCGATAAGTCGGCACACTTATCGGTCATTTGATCCTCGGCAGGTCTCCTATTTTCGGTATCAAAGCATTCAACGAGAGCCATCGACGTCCCTCAAATGGCGGCGGTGAATCTCACACACCATGTATATGGCCATGGCGCTGGGAGACTCGAGACAGATTCCTTGATGCTGACTAGAAAGGGAGATCCATCGTTGGTAAAGAGACAAGGCTATGAATGATTAACAATCCATCTTGCCAGGCTATCAAGATCATGGGACTGACAAGGCTCAGACGGACATCCTACTTCATCGGGAAGCCGTTGAGCAAGTTAATGATATCGGATAGAGTCATCCATCATCATGATATGTCCGACTGTCAGAAGATGCAATGCAAGCCTTGCGAAGACAAGGGCGTAAGGGCGCACTTTCTGATAGAAGGCTATGAGAAGCAGTTCTTTAGCCGGCGTCAACAGTCCCGAGCGCGTAGCTAAGGGGGCATGAGCCTTGAAGAATTCATGGACCTGCTTACATAAGACAGCAAGCAGCACCTTTGCACTAATCAAGGAATACTTGGTCTCGAGGATAAATAAGTGTAGTCCCTGTTCTCGCACCTTCTATAGATCGACCAATCAGCTCGCAGCAGTAACATCTGCTATACTACTTGATTCGCCAGAATTTAGATCGTGGAGCGACAGGGACTACACTTATTTATCCTCGAGACCAAGTAAACAAGCGTCGCTTAATTAGAAATCATACTCCACATTTAGCCGTTTTAGATTACTGTTCCACGTTTTCTACCTCCTTTTTTCGAATTTTCAATGCCGGTCGTAGCATCGAGAAGCAGATAGAACTGCAATGACGCCTTTTGGTATCCACCCGGAGATATCATATCTCCCTAAAACTACTGGCTAAGCTCACTTTGTGCTTATCCGATGCCGCCTATTACCGCTATCGCGGTTGCTGAGCAATCAACCCGGGCTAGCATTATGATCGACGGTTATCTGTTTGCACTTTTTTCACTTGGATAGAGAGACTATATAAAGAATGGCGTCCTCTATTGTATCTCGCTATCCTCATCTACTCACTCAGCTCATTCTTCCTATACCGTCACATTCATCAGCTTTGACTGTTTAAGATGTCTTCATCAACTCTCTTCAAACCTCTCAAAGTGGGAGCTGTCAACCTCGAGCACCGGATTGCTTTAGCCCCCCTCACCAGGTTCCGCGCAACCGATGACCATGTACCGCTCCCATTCGTCACAGAGTACTACGCACAACGCGCCTCCGTCCCTGGAACATTGCTGATTACCGAGGGTACCCTTATCGCACCCCAGGGTGGTGGTTATGGAAATGCGCCGGGAATCTGGAATCAAGCCCAAATCGATGCTTGGAAGAAAGTTACCGAAGCCGTACATGCGAAGAAGTCCTATATTTATATGCAACTGTTTGCATTGGGCCGGGGAGCTTCGGCGGAGGTCTTGGAAAAGGATGGCTATGGTGCAAAAGTAAAGGCACCTAGTCCTATCGCTATCAAGGGCGGTCCTCAGCCAGAGGAACTGACTGAAGCTGAGATTGAGGAATACATCACCCTATACACTCAGGCCGCCAAAAACGCAGTCGAAGCCGGATTCGATGGTGTTGAGATTCACGGCGCAAATGGTTATCTACTCGACCAATTCTTGCAAGACGTATCCAACAAGCGTACTGATGCCTGGGGAGGAAGCATAGAGAAGCGGGCAAGACTCGGTATCGAAGTTACCAAATCTATTGTCAATGCCATTGGGGCCGACAGAACTGCTTACAGACTGAGCCCTTACTCATCGTTCCAGGACATGAAGATGGCCGACCCTGTTCCACAATTTAGCTATATTGCCCAGGAGCTCAAGAAATTGAAGATCGCCTACCTCCACCTCATCGAAGGCAGAATCGACGGGAACACAGAGGTGGAATCGGAAGGTGAGAAACTCGACTTCTTGGTCGACATTTGGGACAACGTCAGCCCGCTCTTCATTGCTGGAGGTTTCACACCAGACACTGCTAAGAAGGCAGTCGACGAAGTCTATAAGGGAAAAGACGTCGTGATGGTGTTTGGACGACACTTCATCTCAAACCCGGACTTGGTATATCGTATCAAGGAAGGAATTGAGCTCACACCATATGATAGAGATTTGTTTTATAACGCTAAGGAAGAGAAGGGATATACCACTTGGGCATTTAGCAAGGAGTTTGAGGCAAACCAATCGCGACTATAGATGGGAATAGATATAGAAATCAGAATATAGAATATAGATTAGAAATTTAGAATTGAATAATTGATGTTTCGCATAACATAGCCTATGGGGAGTGGGTGGATGAACTTGTGCCACACTGACTAAGCCACCGCAGATCAGGGAGGTCAACCAAATTAGCGCCAAGGACTTCCTTTGGATCTAAGTCGACAACGTCGAGGTAACAACGTTTACACCAACATTTGCACTCAAGTTGTGTATCAGTTCTTTTTGTCAAGTCGTCTTTCATTCTATTACAATGAGTTTGTAGTGAACTTTCGGAATCACGGTGGATGCCTGCTATTTCGCAAACTGGTTGCGCCACACCACCAACATCCATCCCGTGGCAGATCGACAAATCACGCTATCACAAGCATTCAGAGGCACCTTTTCGATCCATATGCGCCTCAGCTGATGTAAGCCATGATAAAGGGCCTCCAGGACTTCCCCTCCTTCACGCCTCAATCCTACGGTTACGGGGAACGAGTCGTACGACGTTGAGTCAATTCCTCCTCGGACTCACCACACCCACCTTCCCTTCCCTGTCCAAATCCCCGAACACCACGCAGAATACCACGCTCCTTGTATGTCTTATGTTACAGTAAGCATCTCTCGCCCGTTTCCGGCCCGCTCTATTATCCTCTTTCATCCACACTCCTTTTTTCACGTCAAGCCAATTGCAGTCATTCCCGCCTTCAGAATCCTACCCACACCACATCACATCAGCCCGAACGAGCCAACACCACAGTTTTTACACAATGTCAATCCTTCCCCGACGGTACCTCCGTCCCCCACGATTTCATCTGCACCAAAATCCGCGATCCCGTCTCTCCAATCTGATCCTTGCCTTTCTGTTCGTCGCCCTGCTGGATGCCTATTGGACCGTGTATACGCTCCCTTCTCCTATCCGTACTATCACTCCTCCCTTCTCAACCGACAATACTACCCCCTTTACGTCAAACTCCCCCGCAGCCGTCCATCACCCATCCCCTCCATCATCGTTATCAGACGAAAATGTCTCAAATGACCGGACAAACCGAGCCGGTCCCGAATCCATCTTTATTGCGTCCATTTTTCGTAATTCAGAATACATGCTACGCAAAAACTGGTCCGAGGCCCTCCTCGCGCTTGCAACGCATCTCGGCCCCCAAAATGTCTACGTCTCGGTTGTGGAGTCGGGATCCATGGATGATACCAAGGGTGCGCTGGTTGATCTGGATGGCATGTTGGGGGACATGGGGGTCGAGAGAACGATCGAGTTGGGAATGGATTTGGAGGGGCAGCTGGCGGAGCTGGCGAGGGTTCCGGGCGAGGGGGAGGATAGAAGCGGATGGTTGTTTACTGGGAGGACGGAGAAGAGCGAGAGTGGGTGGGAGATGCGGCGGATTCCTTATTTGGCGAAGTTGAGAAATAAAGCTATGGAGCCATTGCTTAGGCTTTGGGATGAGGGCAGAGGAAGGAAATTTGATAAGGTCCTGTGGATTAATGATGTTGTTTTTACTGTATGTCACGTGTCTCTCTTTCTCTTTCCCCCTTTTCTCTTGTCCTATGTTTTCCCTAGTTGGGAAAGCTAATCAAGTCCAAAATAGACGGAAGACGTCACAACATTACTCTCAACAAACTCGGGCTCCTATGCAGCGGCCTGCTCGCTCGACTTCTCCCGTCCAAACAACTACTACGACACCTTCGCTCTCCGCGACTCTCTCGGCTACAAAACCACTTCTCTAACCTGGCCTTACTTCTACTCTTTCCGTTCTCTCGCTGCGCTGAAAGTGAATCAGCCTGTGCCTGTGAAATCATGCTGGAATGGCATGGTTGTTTTTGACGCTGAACCTTTCTATCCCTCTCCGGGTGATGGTAAGGACGTTTTGAGATTCCGCGGCGTAAGCGATTCATTAGCGGAAAAGCATGTAGAAGGCAGCGAGTGCTGTTTCATCCATGCGGATAATGATGAATTGAGGAAGAAAAAAGGAGTCTGGCTGAATCCGAACGTGAAGACGGCGTATTCGAGCGAGACGTACAATATCGTGAATGCGGGAAGGTGGCCAAGATGGTGGCAAGCAGTAATATGGGTGTGGAAGTGGAGGGTTACGAGAATAGGAGTGTTGGGGTGGGGGTGGGCTGAGAGATGGGTTATTGAGGGTAGGGTGAGGAGGTGGGAGGCGGGAGGGGCGGGGAGGGTGGAGAGGGGAAGGGAGTGTCTGATTAATGAGATGCAGATTTTGTATCAGAGCGGTTGGCAGCATGTTTAGATCTGGTTTGTTGTGTCGTTTGGAGTTTTGTACATTTACAGCATGGTGGGCCACTTGGAGCGGGGGAAATCTGGGAATTGAAGGGCATATATAGATGGACTGGCGCGAGCGAAATTGTATCGACTAGCATAACGCATTTGAGGAGCATTACTGGGGCATTGCTGGGGGTCATTTAGAAGTTTCGTGGTTATGGAAGCCTGGGAAGCAGAAGAAGAGCAGGAATGAGCATCTTCAGCTTAAAGCATGTATTGTATTTGTAATAAACTAGATACAGATAAGAATGAAGCATATATATTCTATCGTCCATTGTGCATTTCGGATATGTTCTACTAAACATCCACTCATCTAAGACTGACTGCGGAAGGAACCATATACAACCAGTGAATGATGACCAAATGACGCATTCAAGAGCAACGTCAGATCAGGCGATTTGTGTAAGCCGGGAAATAAACAAAACCGATCCCACGATGAATGTGTTCTTGCTGCCAGGATTCTCAAGTAGAGTGACGTCCAGGACATGATGTACGTACATCGATTTTCAAGGGTATACTGACTCATGTATACACCATGCTTTGTTGTCCACCGCCGCATCAAACGCGTGTGCCCAGTGCAATCAGCAGAGAACACATCATCTCAGGTACCTACTTGAGTTTTTGTTTTAAATGAAGGAAATGCGTGCGTGGGAAATGGAATGTTCGGATTCGAATATCGTATGATGATGATGATGATGATGCTGATGGAGGACTTCCGCCGCGGCTTGGAATATGATCACGTTGTGGAGATGAAAAGATGATCGACAGCGGTGTGAAAAGAACGTAACATCAACGGCGATGATAGTAAGGAGATGATGGAGAGTGCAGGCCTGTAAGAAACTTACGATGGAGATTCATTAATCATATATGATAGATACTGCAGATTCCCAAATGGAGTGCTGATGGAGATGGTGGGGTAAATCAGGGGACGGCCCGCCGCAGATGAGAACTTCATGTACGAGTTGCCTGGTGATGGGAAGTAAAGAGTAATTCTGAAACCTGCTCATTAAGAATACAGCAGAATGGTGCAGTACAAAGCCAGAACCCACGTCTACCAAAGAACGTATGTGTTGTACTACATAAACGTCGTCGCCGACCTGAACTCCTCCTATCTGACCACACTCACTATGGGGAGGAGCATAGACTTCTATGTATAACCAAACAAACCCCTAGGACCCAGACACGTAGTCCGCCTCGAGACATACCAATACCGAGGGGATGGAACCGATTACTCGGTCGAATCTGCTTGCATCAAGCAGCCGCGTACTGCAGTGTAGTGTAGTTCAGCACATCCATATCCAACGATCTGGACGAACCAAACAAAAGCCATAGGAAGTACCGCACGTAGGAGGCCTCGATATGAGGGTGCCTACATGATCGGAGGACATTTTACCCAGCATGTACGTTTCCATCTTGTGTTGCCAACATGACGATATATAGAATATCCCAACATGTTGATTGGCAGCTGAAGATTTACCAACAGCTGAGGAAAAAGAAACAAATACATCGAGAAATTGAGAACTGTGTTTTGCACGTCCAATATAACGATTGGGGCTATTTTCACCTGCTAATGCACGTATGTACATGTTGTAGCTGCAACGAGCTCGGCAATGTCGCAACCAAGCCAAATCCGTGAATGTTTCGGCACCGAATAGCTAAAGTGAGCTGATGGGTTTGAGGCGAACTCGACTCCAGAACCTCTAAAACGGTTACTGGAAATCTGCAGAACGACGTGGAGAAAAGGGAGAAAAGGAAGAAAAGTCGTTATCCGTCTTGAAAATTTCTGGGGTCGGCTATAAAGTTTAGATCTTCTATTCTTACCTTTATTTGAACGACTTCATCAGTCCGGAGTTACCTCCGAGGGTTTATTGACCGGACGTTCTCGTGGTAGTGAGACTATCTCACCTGTATAGCAAAACCGCGCGGCGGTGTAAAATTCTTCAGACATGGAAATGAAAATGTAGAGAAATCCCAAAGCGGAAGTATCCTGTGGTAACCCCCAGGTGCTGCAGCATTAAATGACGTGCATATGTGCGGACACAGACGGTATGAACAAGAAATCCTGGTAACCGGATGGCTAAAGCGTGTTTATACGCGTACCATTGCGTACACTGCACTGCTTCGGAACAGACTTTTCAATCCGGTGGCGTAGTGGTACAAATAACTGCAGAAGCCTAAAGTCTCTCGAGAAGCGGGAGGAGCATGAGCTGACCGCCAGGTGTATTGGAGGCGGGGTGAAGGGAAGCTCGACTAGAGATTTGAAGAGGCAGCCAAGGAGACCCGTCTGGCTTGATAATCCAGATGGAGGTCATCTGCATTAAGATTCCTCCTTGAAGGATGAATTCTGGGATGATCGGCTCGGAAAGACACAGTAGTAAGGCCGACGTTGTACAGATGTTTCGAGGATGTCAAAACCCTGTACTGAAGAAGCCGATGTATATAACGCAGAGTACATCTTGATATGGTACATGTTCAAACCTTAGAAGCGTTGAATAAACAGGACACGCGAGCTCGAATGCCGATTCCGGGAATTGTTTTAGTGATATTGCTCGTATAACAGCAACAGCAGTATGGCAAGGCCAATAGCTACTCAGAAGACAGAACAATGGGTTAGAAACTTAGATGACATGAAGCTTTAAGGTTATATTTCTCTCCCAACTCCGGGCATGTGTGATGAACTTCCGACATCTCATAAACGACACCATGTGAGGGTCGGAGATCGTAGGTAATTCCCACCATTCGGTTGTTTGGCTGCTTGCTCGTGGGAAGAGAGCAGCTGAGCTAAGATCGTATGTATATATGTCTAGGATCTTCTGTGCTTGTCCTCTTGAAAAATAAGCCTGATGCTTGGGAGCCTTTTCTCCACATCCGATAAACAAGATGCAGCATGCATACAGGTTAAGGTATACAGAGAGTTGAGCAACCGTCACTGTCACAGTCACTATCACAATCGCAATCACAATCACAATCATGATCCCCGAGGATTAGTTGATTGTGTACCTGCAGTCCTGGGCCTACCTAAGGCAGGCAGGTAGGTACAAGATTGTTCTCAAAAGCTGTTGTGTATCGGTACATCCGCGATCGTATCAGAAATAAGCCCTGAAGCGTCGCTACAGCCCTTCCCTTTAGGAGATGATATGGTAGTGTTGCCGTATGGGGCTTCGGAGAGCGCCACCGTGTACCACCGAGGGTAAGCAGGTACCCTGAACGATGAGATAGATTTATTGGGAGATGGAGATGGAGAGAAATGAGCTGTATGCTGTGATCCCGTGAATACAGCACAGAAAATTCCGACTTCAGAACGTGTGGGTCTGGCTCAAGCGATGAGAGAGCTTGTTGAGCTCGACCAAGTGAAGCTCTATTCGATAAGTTGTCGTGAAGTACGAGTAGAGACCGAGTTTTGGGGGTGAATCATCAGCGGAAAGACATCATGCATGGGATTATTCACCAACATTGATAAGTTGTTAGTATCCAAATCCGTGTGCTATATTCCATGCGCCCGAGTTCCAGGATCTACTACTGTAAAACGCCCGTAAAATTTGTAAACGCATATGGCATTTACCCATCCGACCCAGTCAGGTCGGGGCTTTGGTTGGGTTGAGTCGATCCGAGTCGCACAGCTTTAAGAAGTACTTCCGTAGCAAGGTAGCTTCATGTACACCAGAGTGGGGAGACATAGAAAAATGCCAATAAGTGACATAGAAAGTCATGCTATTGGTACCCAACGAAACTACTTGGTTAGTACAGAAAGGTACCAGGAGACCAGGTAGACACAAGCTGCACATTCTCATCTTGCTGAGTGAAATTACCCCTTTGGAGAAATGCCGTCTAACGGGATGATCCCAACTGATCTTCGAGTTTGTTGCAGCTCCTTCATTGGCTGGATGCTTTCGGCGTGAAGTAGCCAGGTGTGATGCGTCGTTTCAAGGATAGCCCAGTCTGAGTATGAAAGTAGTAGACGATGTGAAAGGTATCGTGGGTATGTCGTAAGATCACTAAGTGGCCCAGCGCGTGGCATCTGGAGTAGAGGTTCATGAACAGAAAAAGCACCGAACAGTACGTACCTTCCGGGGAGGGGTATTACTGAGCTGTTGGATTAAGTGGACAGAAGGATCTCGGAAGCCCGAAAAGGGTGAGTGATAGTGGGGGCCAGGCGTGGACTGAGCCACGAGCTGAGTTTTATGGTGACATCCGAGTACCGATTTTGAGAAATCTGATTGATCTATTATTGCTGTTATTCCTTTTTATCCCAATCCTCCTGTTTGCACATCGTAGATTCGTAGAGCCAGTCCCTCTCCTTCTCTGCCCATCATCCTCTTTCCACAAATCACGAATATCGTCATCGTTCGCCAGCCTAGACCTTCACAATTATCCAGTTACTCCCGCCTTGGCATGATCTATTGGTCAATACTTGAGGAGAAAAGCAAATACAAGGTATAAATGAGTCCAATGCAAGCACACACACATATCGCCACTGCCTAATAAAGCACTTCCGTGGCGATGCGCGAACTTAATCTAGATTGACCACGTTCAAGCCCCGTGGCCGAACCAGCGAAACTAACAATTTGGGGTAAAAGACACGAGGAATCTAAGCATTCAAGATGGGATGGTGGGCACTGGACGAACGGGTCTGGACGGTTTGAATGGTTCGAGGCGGTTAAGGCTGGATTTGTTTAGTTTATCCCGACATTTCTGCAACTTTCTTTACCCCGTCACTTAAAGCTATAGGACTTTTCCCTCATTAAAGCCTCCCTCGTCAGTATCAGGGCCGACTTTCATCAATATCATTCAATCACATTATTCGAGCCGAGGATGAGAGAGAAACATCCAGGATCGTTATAAATCCACTGAATGAAACCCACAGGAACATTTGTTGCCAGGTGCCTAAGAGGCCTTTCGAAGGCTTTCTCACCTATGTAGGTACTTACTCCGAGAGCGAAGGAAGGATGAGAATTGGTCAGTTCAAGGACCAGCGTCTATCGGGCATCAGACGTCGACAAGTCGCAAGCGCCAGGTGGCACAATGGAGACAAATTGATATACCTGGCCCGTATAGCCATCATCAATGCTTTCGGTGGTATTGTATCCGCAATGACACCCCCCGATGAATCTTATTAAGCCAGAATTGGGAGGAGTGAGATCTTAGAGGAACGGTTGTACTCTCCACAAAACCCCAGGAAATTTCTTGGCATACAGTTCATCCTTAGCTCAGTGAGAGTACCTTCGAAAGTTCTAGTTATCGCTAGGCAACTCATACCATTCCCAAGAGGTTCCACATAAGAAGCCGTTTCCTTTCAAATGGTCCCATCCTATCACCGGAACGGCGATGAGTACTCGTTAGACGACACTATGAATAACAAGTTCTATAGAAAGACGCTTAGGTGATCACGTCTGACATGCGAGGATGCGCGACGGCCAGCCCCCAATTCTTACCCCAACCCTTTGCAGGCCCGTCTTTATTCGCCCATCATGCCGCCGCCGCGCATGTGCAGGAGGGGCCGAACCAGGTTTGAATCTTTTTACTAGGATTATCGGGGAACAAGGGCCAAGTAAGCTTAACGCCGCTTTGAAACAACGGCAGATGGAATTTAGTCACATACAGGAGAGTGCTTCTACTTTCGTAAGACGGAAACGAAATCGCAGGCCAAAGGACACAGGTGAAGAATGCCTTGCCAGGAAAAACAGATGGTGTAATCTCGGTCGAACGTGTGCTAAAGTTTCATGGACACTAAGTATCTGAGCTTTCAAGATTAGTGGAGAAACTGTCAGGTACGAAATACACTGCAACGAATTGATCCCTCTAGAAGGGACAAAAAGCAAATTCCGAATCTCCAAGTCTTCTCTCGGGTTGCACTGTGGTCCATTTCTACCATGTCTTAGTATGTACAATAGTTGGTACTCTCGACAACCGTTGAGGGTATGAAATCTCGTGGTAAGTGGCACAGAGTTAGCATGGTCATCAACAAGTTGTACTTTGTGCTTTCCAAACGAAACAGTAGCAGCTGCTACAGAATGAATTGCTGCTAGACAACAAGAAGAGCTTGCCACAAAGACCCAGGAATCCCTGCAATACCTTGGCACATCTGTTTCTGATCAGTGATATACCGGGGAATCAACAAAGATGGCTTGGACCACGCCAAAGACATTATCTACTTGCCATGTAGCATGTAGCTTTGCGAGACCTGCAGCATGCCTCACCAGACTATGGACTCGGAGAAGCAACACATGATCCAGATCCAGCTGGAATTAATACAGTACAGTGCAGAGAGGAAAGGAAGAGGGGAAAAAAGTGGCAACCATAGATTATGTGGTCCAAGTAAGCACAATATCTGTTCCTTCCTCCAATGAACTTTTAGAACCCGCACGATGCAGTGTGGCTGACATGAAAGTTAAACTACGGCACACTTATGAGCAACGCATTCTGGAGTTAATATTGATGAAGATCTCGGGCGGAGTATAGTAAAGTATTGCGGCACGGAATCTATCATGTACATACAGACGACGGGCCGCATATCGAATACCGCGCATGGTGAAGACGGCATTACATAGATGCGGTACAGGAGAATATTTCTTCAGATCGTTCAACATCGTGACCCCAATGCATACGTAGAGTAACTTGCATGCACGCTATGCGCGCTGCAAAGAAGAACGACAGGCATCTTGGTATCCGCACTTGGTATCCGCACTTGGAGCACACAGTATACTTCGTACACGGAGTGAACAGGACAGGAGTGAAATTATTAAGAGAACTCACGTCTATCTGGAAAGCTAACGCAAAAGATTTTATGGGCTCTCATCGCATTCAGATATGTTCCCAGTTGGAGGATAGTGACTAGATCTATCACCGGATAATTTTTGATAGAGATTTCGTGGGGCCAGGGCGCCCTCGGGAGGGAAGTATACTGGTGATCTTTTCTTGATGGAATCGTCCGATAATTCTTCGGGGGGGGGGAAGGTATGTTCCCAAATCAGGAACTAGTGTCGATAATAGTTTAGTCGGGGTATCAAAAATGACCAGAGGAGTGTTAGGAGTGAAGGGGAGGGCTTCAGTTCTAATGCTTATTTTATTTCACCGCAAACAAATCCTAACCATCAGTCGTAGGTTGTAGGAGTCTATAATTTACGCCATGGATGAATATACGGGAGCGAGGAGGGAATATGGTACACTATACCTACCTAGCTGGGTATGGATCCATATCTTCCCGAGCAATATATTCCCCCTTAAGTACTAAGGTTAGATAGATTTCGGATATTTACATAACTTGTAGCTCTGCTCTGTATAGTACTTCCCATCATATACCGCGTCCGTCTCTTGCACAGTTAACTTTATTGAATTGCCTTGCTCCACCGTCTTGGCCAGCAAAGACTGTCTGTTAATGAGCGACGAGTCGAAGTGACAGATACCTGTTCTGGCAGTTACACGCTTGCAAGTTGTGCCCTCTCTCTTCCTTCATCGACAAAAAAGGAGAGCAAGACTGAGATGAGAATCAGCAAGAGCGAAAGGAACGTCCAACGAAAAGACTCTCAGCACAATAATCCTACGAGCCCTACCTATCTACTCCGTAGACTACTGTACATGCCAGACCCATCCTTCTTGGTTAGCCGTTGCCCGTGTGCGTACACATTTACAGCACAGCACTAGACCTTAGACCTCAGACCTTGGACCTTGACCCTACACCTCCCCTTGTAGAAGGTACTGTAACCCACAACCCACACACCCAATCCAATCCACAAATCCACCATCCACGCAAATCCACATTTTGGCGGCCCTTTCAACTTTCTTCCCGAACGTGCACTTGCACTTAAAGAGCTGACTACCTGCCTGCTACCTGCCTGGGTACAAATTCCCCCAGTCCATTGTAACGTCCCCATCGACCGCAACTGCACTCAAGAAAACTGTCCGTTGTCCGTCTTCTGGCATCCAGCAGCCAGCAGCCACCGCTATTTTTCTTGGGGAGAGGGAAACATCATATAATCTGGAGTCCGACAAACTGAAAGTGGATCAGGAATCTAGTAGACTGGTGAAGGGCAATCTTGCACTGGCGATTTGGACTGGAACAGCAACAGCAACAGGAATAGGAGCTGATACTACGACGGGAATTCGCAATCAACCCCGAAGTCAAACTCGAACTGACCTTCAACTCGAAGTCGCCGTCGACGCGAAATCAACGGTCAATCACTACTCCCTCCTAGCTTCTTCTCTTGTCTGACATTACGGGCTGGCTGTCCGGCCTAACTGGAGACTTCTCTTATACTCAGCCCACAGTACAACGACACACTTTTTCGACCTTTACCTACAGACATCACAAACCTACATATATACCCTCACCACCACAACCCGACTTCTCGACGATATATCCTCCGCTCTTTTCAATCAAGGCTAAATCTACTGCTATCTATTTACTATCGTACTATCTTGCTATCTTCCCGCTCTCTTCTTCTCAACAAATAGCTTTTATTCACCAGCCCCGAGGCATTTGGGTCGACAAAGGTTCCACTAAAAGACTAGCCACCGAGTCTATCCTTCCAGTCTACGCGAGGACCCGAGCACCGCCCAAAAACTATTCACTTCTCCCTTGCAGACGCAACTTGACTTATTATCTCGGTCTGACAGGAATCCTCACGATACCCAGGCCTCGCTTTTCCACCCTCCTCGAGTCTCTCGCGCATACAGCCGTATTGTCAATCCTCTGGACCACTCTCCATTGAGCTTACGCTGACTCAATTGCGATTTGCGATTCTCGCTTTTCTCTGGGCTCTAAATTAAGAACACCCCGCGACTCGATTTAGAACAAAAGATAAGCAATCAGGAGCGAGCCATTGCGACGATCAGACAACCATGATGGATTCACGTCCACCATCTACCAAACTGCCAGCTGGCTTGGCGGGTGTGATGAATGAGCCAGAGGACAACAGAGACTCAGCTTATTATTCTAATTTGGACTCGTCTTCCAAACGTGAGTGCTGACCCTTCGTATGCTGCATTTTTCTACTTCCACTGACACAAACCGATCACAGACAATTCCCAAATGTCGAATGGCGAAGCGATCATGACCCCATCCTCTCTCTATCACTCCTCAAGCACGGATATGAGCCCTTCGCCCATCGCGAACCACATTGGCAGTCAGCAAATAACCTCTCCCGCTTCTGGAGGCATGAGCGTCGCATCCATGGTTTCTCCCTCGAGCGAACAATCAATGGCAGGTCAATTAAACCGGCAATCTTATGGGTCAGGTCTGGGCGCACTCTCAATGAACGGAGATTCTCGACGCGAAAGTGTCGACTCACGACTCGGACATAATTTCGGCGATTTGAGGTTAAATTCTCCATATGCCAGTAATAATCAGTCAACAACGTCGATTCAAAGTACTCTCCAGCAGCAACGCAATCCTGGGAACCCTGCAGACCGCCTATCGAATCCTCGTTTCTCGAACAGCTACCAGCCACAACGATTACCAGAACCATTATCTCCCAAAAGTGCCATCCCCAAGACAGCCCCTGCAATTACTGGCCCAGCAACTGGTAATATTGCCCGTGCAGCAGAACCGACTAAAGGACAAGCTTGGGCGTTCCCCGAAGAGGAAGTGCATAGGATACCGTCTGTATCTCGATCTCGTCATGATGATACACCTAGCAGAGTGGGGACTTCATTTTTGGACTCAAGGCGAAGCAGCATTGCGGAATCTGTGGCGAGCAGTCAGTTCACCACAGAATCTCGCCTACCAGCAGGTCAGCGAAGGTTGGAAGATGGTATGCCATCAGATTTCCGACTGTCAAGAGCTTCCTCTGAATTCCATGGTGTATCTCATCATCATCACTCTTTACAAACTCGTCAGATATCCGACTTGCAATCGGAGGATGCCGACTCGCCCAACAACGGACAGCCTTACAGTAGAACACCAGAGCTGCGTGTCAGTCACAAACTTGCTGAGCGTAAAAGACGAACAGAGATGAAGGAACTTTTCGAGAACCTTAGAGATCTGATGCCCCAAGAGAGGGGCTCCAAGGCTAGCAAGTGGGAAATTTTAACCAAAGGTACGAAAGGGTATTAAAGCCTCAATTTTGGTGTTGTGTTAACCATATTATAGCTATTGCGGAACACAATGCACAAACGAAACGTATCAATGAGTTGCAAGACAAATTATACAGCAGCCAAGTAGAGGTGGAGAATCTTCGACGAGAAAGTAATGTGATTCGCCTAGAGAACTCGCAACTCAGAAACGAACTCAGTCAAATGGGAACGAATAATCACCAGTCAACTATGAACGGCTTCACCACAATACCACAGAATGGTACATCACACGTCGACATGAACGCATACCCCGATGGATACGCACCAAGGGCTTCCTACCAGCAGCGCAACGAGCAGCTTCCGCCCCTTCGTGGACTGTCTCAACCGGAGTCCATGAGTGGAGTTCAGTACCAGTCGGAGGTCGGCCGTGCTAATGGTTTCCGAGATTCTCGTTTCTAGATCTCTTAATACTGACCATTGAATGGTTTGGGAACAACATGAGCTGGCATCACACTGCCGCTTCGAGGGACTCAAAATCCACAACGACCTCTTCTCAATGTTAGTTCAACCGACTTGATACGACTTTCTCCACCCACACTCGTTCGGAGATTAAGTCGTCGTTCAGGCAACGGTGCTATCGCCAATATCCATTTACATTCATCATACTTTACTTTCTTTCAGGAAATCTACCCAGCAAATATCCCTATTCCGCACAACGGATCCGTGTCTTATTAGAAAACCACCTGGTGTCTACTCTACAGCTCATCTTTTTTACTTTCGGAGTCGATGATCTTCAATTTCTTTTGTTTATTGCTTTCGGATACCTCACCTGTTGACTTTCAAATCGTTAACATGGGATTTTGTTTTACAGAAAAGTGGCATGCTCGGGTTCTGTGCGCTGGCGGAGTTACACGGATGCCTCTTGCATTTCTTGGGATGGAGAGGAATCGGAATTGTGAAATTATCTGAGTGGACATTCAGAAAAAAAGGGTATGGGTGTGGAAATGGACATGGAGGAACGATATGAAAGACGAAAGAAGGCGTTTATTTTGAATATACCCGATCCCTCAACCTTTGCAGATCTCTTCTCTACTTACCCATCCAATTTCCATCTTATACTTCTTGGGGGTCTAGAGAGCATTGGAAGAAAAGGCCTGAACAAGGCCAGAGGATGAGATCAACACAAAGACTTTGCCTTTCGCAAATGGATGAAGAAAATCTGGGAGGATAATGTAGTTGAGGGGGATAACGGAGCCTTTTGGCTGTCAATGTTGACAGCTTGTCAACTTAGGATTATTTTCGAGTCGAGGGGTTACTCATAATGTATGAAGTATGAATGAAGACTTATCTGGTCAATTGTGCTTTCATTTGATTGCCGGTGCGTAAATATTGTGATTCTTTCCGTCCCAAGTGAGGTTTGCAGAGAATGAGAGCAAGAAGTGAGGTTCGTCGTCAACACTCGTTTCCCTCGTACAGCCGTGTCCTTGGCGACTCAAAAGCTTGGAAGTCCTGAGCAAAACAGCGAATTTGGGAACGTCTCGGAAGTGAATTGATGGTTAAATAACTCCATCATCTTACCTGCTGAGTCGGCCCGTCCGGCTGGTTATCATGTCATCGAGTCCGTTTCATCGTTTCATCTTCATCCGATATCCCACGCTCAGTCTACCCATGCATTGACAGCCTGGCTCCCCGCATCATTGCACGATGTCTGTATGTCTGTGTCTATTCGCATTATTTACTGCTCGCATCGCTTATCGTGCTTGTCGGCTCGATCTGATATATACTTCAGCACGGATTCCGAAACGTGAAGCGTGTTTTGCGATGCGAGACTAGTTGTTTATTTGGGGATTTTGATGGTTCGATGATGTTATTTTGGAGAGGACGGATATTCATCTGATAATCTTAGCTGTGAAGGGAGGCAGTAGAGGATGAGAAAAGGTAAAAGCAAGGTGGTATTGGTGTGGACATGATGATGGTACGGGCAAGTAGCGCTGGCGGGCGAGTCACCACAGGACTTGCACCTGGACCTTGACCTGAACCGGTGACGTATATCAACTGCTTAACCAGGTCGCAAGAGGAGGGCAGGAGGGAAGAGGGGGTCTCAATAAGCTATTCCTGCATACAAGCAAGTGCTTGCGAACTGAGGGGTAAAATGCTTAGCATTATTATTATAGCCTTCGACCAGGCAATGATGTAATGCGAGATGCATTAGAGGAAAGCAAGATGGCAATGATGCTGTTGTCGGGGGCTATCTATTTGGTGCACGAGAGCGAGGCTACGAAGATTTTATGCTTAATGATTAAGATTGTTGACGCTGACGGGAAGTATAAGGCGAAAGGGGAGAGTAGTGAGTGACGGGGGAGGATTTGTGTATATATGGAGGAGGGTAGTCGTTGAGATGGATGATTTTGAAGAGCAAGATTAGCTTCTCTCTCTGTTTTCGATATCAATCCATCTACCTCCAGTATTGTATAAAATGATCAACGCCTTCATCGATATACGGCCTCTTCAATCACCACGCTTCAAACACACAAGAATTTGATATACCCTTCTCTCGCCAACCACATACCACACCACACCCAACCAGTCAACCAGTCAACCAGCAACAGCACCCATTTCAGCCCTCCAAAATGCACTTCCAACTCACATCCGCCCTCCTTCCCCTCCTCCTTACCACAGCCACCTTTGCTCTCCCAACCACCACCACCACCTCCTCCTCCTCCTCCGACATCGGATACAACACCTGCATAACCAATACCACCTCCGGCAGCGTCTCCAGCTCCGTCGCCTGCATCAGCACATACAACACCTGCATGCAAGCCGCAGCCGGAGACGCAGGTCAGATAACCGCATGGTACGTTTCCTTTTCCTTTTTCCCATTTGCCAAGATCCCTCTATATACAAATCCACAACCAGACACGCCAAACCTCTAGAACCCAACTAACACACCCCCAAGTTCCCTCTCCCTCGCCTCCTGCGAAACCGCCGCCAACACCAAAAAACGCACACTCCTCGGGCTCGCGCACCTCAAACACAAGTTAGGAGCAGCGCTGAGTAAAGTTGCGGAGTCTGATGATGGTGACGCGGAGACAACGACAGATACAGCTATTCCCTGCGCGGACCACCATGGTGGGTCGGCGGTCGGGTCGGTAGGTTGTGTGGGGGAGTTTTTGGGGTGTTTGAATGGGGCGGGAGGGAACGCGGGGACGATCACGGCGTGTTCGTTGGCGTTGAGTGCGTGTGAGGGGGGGTTAATACGAAGGTGTAGGGGGAGATGGGGTGAAAGGGTTGGGGTAAGATGGGGTTTGGGGGGAACAAGGGAGAGAAAGGGGAGTGGCAATAAGGAAGGATAGGTTGTAGGATTAGAAGAGCGAGATTGAGGACGAGGCGGAGGGCTGGGAAGACAAAGGGGTGGGGAAGTATGATGAGTTATATTTATGATTGTATGAGATGTGATACTGTAACTTTACGGTATCATCTATTTCTGACCTTGTATTACTAGATATTTCTAACAATGAAGAAACGACCTTTGCTCTTTTGGCTCTGTGGCTACCTTCAATGCTTTCAACGTACCTGTCCATTTGAGGATTGCAATGAAGTGTATTCGAACAATCTGGACATTTACTGCTTTCATCAAAGGACAATGCATTTGATATTTCTCAGACGACTAAAATCATCTTTTCGAGCTTAACTCCTGATACATGCAAACTGAGTCCGCATCGATACAGATTAAACCGATCATAAATCAACAATACCCGTTAGTCTTCAACCATTCCAAAATAACATCTCTATCTCTACTCTTCATAGCTGCGCGACTTCGAATGAGATCCTCTACGATTGCCAATGTACGGTCATACCCTCTATTGTCCTTATCTTTGAAGAAGTTTCGAATTTCATCATTGACCTTTTCGTCAGCGAAATTGGTCAAACTGACCTTAAGGAAGCGATCAAAAACCACCATGTTTGCAGACCTGATAACGAAGTTAACATTTTCATTCTCTAAGGTATGGAAATGAAAAGAATTAATCTTTGGAATTACTTACAATCTCTCCTTGATAGGGTCGAAATGCTTTTGGATGTATTCCCAAAGCTGGTAGCGAGTTTTCGAGTTGGAAGCCAAAGCAACCGCTCCAGTATGGGTGTCTTGCGTAGGAACTTCTTTAAACAGGAATTCAAAGTAATCCGAAACAAGCTCCGGATCTTGAACTCTGCCCATTTCGCGAAGAATAATCTCTTTACCATCCACGGAAGTTGTTTCATACCACTCCTTCTTAAGTGCATCATATTCGGCCCTACCGCCATTTCGAACAGATATGCCGAAGATGGCCCCTCGAAGACTTGGAGCTATGACGGACCTATCCTCGCCACTCATGTATAGATTGAAGCGTCGCTTGGCTTCGGTAATGATACTACACTATGTTAAAGCTGTACAACATATCCAGACAACCTCTCAAACTTACTCCTTATGCCCATTGATACCAGCTGACTGAATCAATAGTGGTCGAAGTCGTGATTTCAAGAAGTCTTCATCTGCTGGCTGCTCCCAACCAATATTTTCAGCTGCAGAGCTGACCAGCTTCAGGATGAAAGCTTTCATGCCGTCAAGGATCTGGGTTTCGTCTGCAAATATCGACTTTATGGTTCCACAAGGCTGTAAGATCTTGGTCCAAACATAGTAATCGGATTCGCCAGACAAACTCTCGACGAGGGACAAGAAAGCAGTTGCGCTTGCTTCTCCCGAGATTGCCAGATGACCGGCATCACCAATCAACCCTGTCAAGGGAATCAGTTTCAGAAACTTACAAGAAAAACGAACTTAACTTACCGATTTTGTCGCTAAGTTCAAGGCGGTTGAACTGCGTTCCTAGCTTAGCTAATCTGGATGGCGGGTAATTGACACGGTAATAGCCAGCGTTATCTGCATTGATCTTGTAGAAAGAGTCGTCAATATCTCTTATCGTATCTTCCTTCTGCAAGAAACTAATCTTGACTACTTCTTTGCTTCCGGACTTTCCTTGTAAATCCAATGGAACCCACCAAACGGTTTCGTCGTCTTCAGGCTTCACGTCTCCTGTGGAGAGATATCTGCTTTGCTTGAGACCAATTTGTCCAGGTTCTTCGGTCACAGTGATGACTGGATATCCAATAGTGTTAATCCAGGGATCCATCAAGGCTTTGATGTCCTCGCCCGAAGCATTACTTATAGCTGCCCACAGATCTTGACTGGTAGCGTTTCCATAAGCATGGGCTTTCAGGTAGTCCGATACACCTTTTAAGAAGGTCTTTTGACCTAAATGGGTGGACAACATTCGTAGAACAGAGGAACCTTTGAGATAACTGATCGTATCGAAGATCTGATCGACGTCCAAGGCGTCCCTAACTGCAACATGAATCGGGTGGGAACTGCGTAATGAGTCGAGGTTGAGTACGGTTTGCATACTCTCAGCTACAAACTGAGACCATACATTCCAATCAGGATGAAAGTGATCTACTGCTAACCATCCAACCCAGGTAGCAAAACCTTCATTGAGCCATAACT
The DNA here is from genome assembly GCA_002946415.1 of Rutstroemia sp. NJR-2017a BVV2. NCBI lineage: Eukaryota > Fungi > Ascomycota > Leotiomycetes > Helotiales > Rutstroemiaceae > Rutstroemia > Rutstroemia sp. NJR-2017a BVV2. The sequence goes on along the minus strand of NJPS01000031.1, from coordinate 1,025,140 downwards.
CACTCCACCAGTCCATTGTAACAAGATTACCAAACCACTGATGAGCAAGCTCGTGAGCGACAACGTATGCAATTCTATTCTTGAATCTAATATCCGATGTCTTTTCGTCGAATAGTACGGCTGTAGTGCGGTAGGTAACCTGGATACGTCAGTAACCAACTCGGCGCAAGGTGTATCATACATAAGACTGACAAGGCCCCAGTTTTCCATACTACACAGAAATTGTTAGCAGATTGAAGAGTTATGGGAATCACCATTTCGAAATCCAAAGGAGGAAACTTACGCTCCATGTGACTATACGAATAGTTAGCATGAGGTCTTTTTTTAAGAAGAAGCTACAGTGCAGGTAATCTCAACGACGATGATAGGGTCCAAACTTAGAATTATAGATGGGCTGATTGCGATGGCAGCACGGATAATATAGCGTGTTAAGATATGCCCTGCGTGCGGTGCAGGCATAGATTTATATCCGCGCACAGGAAGGTATGACGAAAAGGGAAGCAAAGAGACTTACAAATTCATGAACAGCAAGGAGATCCGCCTTGGGAAGAGGATAATCCAAATCGAAGCTTTCAGAAAGGAAGTCGATGGTCTTGGGAGCATGCTCCAATGCATATTGAGCTTGGTCAATCAAGCCTCTGGTAGTATAGACACGGACAGGAATGGCTTTCCCATTATATTTGCGCTTCGTATAGTCTTCAACGTACTCGAAATCCCCCATTGCCCAGGCGAGGAGATACGTACTCATCACGGGTGTTCTTTCAAACGAGACGAAATGGAGTCCATCCTTGGACTCTCTTGAACCTTTTTCGGGCATGTTACTGAGCGCAACTTGATCCTTGGGAGTTTCAATCTCAAAGTCGAAAGTCGCTTTCAGGTTGGGCTCATCAAAGCATGGGAAGGCCCTACGAGCATCCGAGGACTCAAATTGAGTACTGAACATACAATGGAAATCATCGACCTTGGGCACGGACGCAGCCTGGGTAACCTTTGGCTTGTACTTTGAATAGTAAAAGCCAGCCATGTCATTGTTGATAGTTCCTTGGAATTTGATGGTCAAACACGCGCTCTCGGAAGTCTGGAGCTCATCTGGAAAGCTCAGGGTGACACGTTGCGCTTTGCTATCATAAGAGGTGCCAGTAGATTTGATAGACTGAGAGGTCTTTCCAGCATCCAAAGTTACTTCTGCTTCGTGCACTTTCAATAAATGCGAGTTTAAAGTAATCTCTTTGGTTGCACGGGTGATCTTGGAATGGATGTCGACAGTCCCTTGATAGCTGAACCCACCACCTAACTCGATATCGTAGATAGACAGCGCATAGTGGAATGGCTTGATGGTGTCTGGGAGGATATCACGATCTTGTGCAGATTGAGCCATGGCCGTCGAGCTCAGAATGATTTCCAGAAGTCTGATGGCGTAGTGTTAGCCGGTCGTATTCCCTTGGTATGAGAATGTTTCTCTGGTGGCAGACTATACTGTACTACCTCGTGTTCTTGTCAGATGAGTTGATGTAACACAAAATGCTGTTGATGCAGGAGAAATAGTCGTGTAGGGGTTTTGGAAGAAAAGATACAATCCAGCAGAAGAACGGTTGGAAGAATTCTTATATGGAGTTATGGAACTACAAGAGGTCAAACAATCTTCCACTGGTGCTGCTTGTGTTTTCGCCGTGCTACCAGAGTGGCACTTTTGGCGGGGCATGACATCGCCCACTTACCGAAACAGGTAGCTCATCCGGTGAAGCTTAATTGAATCAATCTTGAGCTTGATTTTGAACCAATCAGGTGCCTTCCCTGCAAGGCTGTGAAACTTCGGTTTCTTTACCTCAAGACGCGAGGAAAGAGCAAACATCAACAACCAACGGTAACACAAAAGCACTACCTTTTTATACAAGACACTATCATGGCGGCAGCCCAAAAGCTCTATCCACGAGCGACATTGAAAAAGATAGTCAAAGCACATTCGAAGCGGAACCTCAGCAAGAATGTGGATGTATTGGTAGGGATCAACAACGCGTCTCCTTTGCACAAGGCTACCTATGCTGATGATTGCGCCGCAGATATTTCTTGATTATGTCCTGTTCCTCGAAACGTAGGTTTCGGCACATCTGCAGAGCTTGTTCTTCGAGATGCTGGGCAGCTGCTAATGTTCTGTGATTAAGTTTGATGAAAGAAGCTGGCATCAATGCGAAACAAGCTGGCGAGCGTGGCATTAGTGCTAAGAGTGTGAAGAAGGTCACTGAAGTATAACTTCCTCCCAAAAGTAGCTGTAAGTGTACATACTGACACACTCGGTATATAGTCAACGCTTTCGAAGTTCAAAGGATAAACACTTGCAGCATGGATGATCTGCATACTGTGAGGCTCGACGATATGAGTTATGAGTTATTCGCGCCATTGAAGAGACAAGGACTATGGAGGTAGCTTGCATGTCAAGAAGGCTAGCAGCGAGGACGAAGAAAGAGGACATTGAGGTTTCAAAGCATTAAAGGAGAAATATCATCGAATGTTCGGAAGAAGAACTAGAAGTTCATGACAAGGCTGAAGGAGCGCCTGAAGGACCGGCTCCACTATCAGGGGGTATCTCCTAGGACATGACTGTGCTTCCGTGCTCGGTATGCCGACGTAGCAGGATCGGATAGAAGAACGAAAGATATTTATGGTGCAAGCGTTACAATTTCCAAATAGCCAGAAGTAGTTAAAATATAGAGTATCGAATCTGTTATCTTCAGCAATCTGACCGTACATAAAAGAAAAAGCGATTTGCATTGTGGCCCGCAGTGAAAAAGATACATTTTTGCTCCCGTTCGTAAGGCTTCATGTTGGGGAAGTCGGATCTTCTAATCTCTTCTGTCATATTCGCTAAGCGGCCGACAAGGTTCTGATCAAAATAATTCCAGCTCAAGTTTACTTGAGTACGGTTGGTGCATCAACACCTTACAGCTTTACACCGTTACACCTATTCAAATTCTCCTCCCTATTCTACTCTCTATCTCAAAAATCTGCAAATCCCCTTTACACTCTCAAGGTATTTATATTCTCTCATTGGACTTCTTCAATTTGGGCGAGATCCAATTCACCTTCATCAGATTGAGCCAACCTGACCTTTTGACAAACAGCCTCCTAAATTTCTGTATCACCAGTTGAAATACCATAACCCATCCGCAATATTCCATATTCGCAATGGCTTCAACTCTGGCTAAGTTGGCAGCTCCCCTGGTTGAATCTAAGTCAGCTAGGAAGAAGAAGGCGAAGGCTTCTGAATCCACTGAAGCACCAAAATCTCCCGCACCTGCAACAGAGCCGACCCCCTCCAATGGAGCTGCGGAGAGCACCAATGGCGATGGCACCTATGAAAGCCCATACATCAAGGAGCTGTACAAGTATGTTTTTCTTGTCCCATACCTTCTTCACTTCCACCATCATAGCATACTTTTGGTCGTTTGCCAAAGCTAACAACAGTCCTCAGAAATATCCGCAACGTCAACAAGAAGATTGTGAGTGACATTTTAAGCATACCGATCTGAAACAGATTGCTGATTGTATCCTGCACAGACCAACGCTTCCAAAGTCGATAACATTCTCGCCGAAAACCCTGGAAAGAGCTTGGACGAATTGGTTGCTGCCCGAAAGATTAATGCCGACCAAAAAGCACAAATTCTGAAGAAGCCATCTCTCGAGGCGTCTTTGGCTCAACTCGAGGAGCAAATCGCACAGTATAAGAAATTCGATCAAGAATATAAGACTAAACTAGCTCAGGAGAAGGCCGAATTTGAGAGGGGTTTTACCGAGCGCGCCAACAAAGAGACTGAGGAAAAGGTCAACGCGGCCAAGGAAGCGGTTGCGAAGCAGAAGGACGAAGAGCAGGAGAGCAACTTACTACTTGTAGCTAAGTTTCTCTGCCTTGCTGCCCTGCGTCGAAGCCCGGAAAATGATCCCAATCTGGATGAAAACAAGGCCATTGAAGGTCTTCTGACTCAGCTCTACAGCGGTGACGAGAATGCTGTTTCTGCTATGACCAAGATCATCAAAGGCTCTGATGAGGTCATTCTTTCTGTCACTGGTGAAGAAGTCACCTCAACCTGTGAGTATATATGGTTGGGCTTGCGTAAACATTTACTTATGAGTCACTAGATGCCGATATCAAGGCTATCGCTCATGCGCTGCAAACTACCCCTGTTCCAGAACCGACCGAAGAGAATACCGAACCCACTGTCGAAGAGGCGAAGGAAGAACAAACTCCCGAGCCTACCGAACATCCTGTCCAGACAGATCCGACTATCGCCAACGCTGGCCTAACTGAGATTAATGACCCTACCACAGCTGCAATGACGAATGGCGAGACTGAGCCTACCTCGGAAGAGGCTTCAGGTGTTCCTGCCAACTCTACCTTTGGTGAGGGTGCCAATGCTGCCGCTGAGGCTAATTGGGACAACAACAATGATTTGTCTGCGTCTCAGGAATGGGTCGAAGTTCCTCGTGATGCTGCTGAAACAGACACTGGAGTCACTGCAACTCCTGCTGCAAATGCCAACACTCAAAGCTGGGCAGATGACCAGCCTGAAGCCCCCGCCAGTGTATGTGTATTGGCTCACTCAATGCCTTCCTAAATGTCTCAAATTTCAGAACATTCACTGACAATATTATGTAGGCTACTGCTACTCCTCCAGCTAACACCAACGCCAATGATGGATTCCATGAAGTCAGCCGTTCTCGTGGCCGTGGTGAATACCGTGGCAGAGGTGGTCGAGGTGATGGCTACCGTCGTGGTGGGCATCGGGGTGATGGACAATATCGCGGTCGTGGTCGAGGTGGTCCCCGTGGAGGAGGTCCTCGTGCCCCAAGAGGAGAGTCATCGTAGACTCACTCAGACTTCGGAACACTAGCTCAAGCTTACACTTCAAAGTGAACTGCTGGGAATAGTGTCACAATAACTTGTAATAACCTCCTTTCATTCACTTGTTACTTGCGGCATGGCATCTCACAAAGGCGAAATGGGTATGTTACTTTTGCATGCACAAACAAGCATTTGCATTTGTCACGTTTATTTGTTTGGCTGGATAGGGCCCTTCTGCACGCATATGATATGGAATATGGAAGAGCGTTGTTCCTTTGTGTCTGCTTTTCGCACCACATATTGTATTCTGTAATTGGTTTTTTTTTCGCTGCTTGTTCATATCCTCCTGTGCTTGGCTTGGTTCTGGCTGGCAATGGGAGCCATAAAAGTTTCGGACGGATGGTGCTGGTCGGGATGGATCGGTTCTGCCGGATGAGATACCTATGATTTGATGGTTGCTATGAGCTTAATGAATGACAATTCACGGATACAGAATACTTGACTACAGGTTCTAAACCGATAATCCACGGTAAGATCGACGATTGTCCTTGTTCACCTGCGATTTCTGCTAGAAATATCATCACGGTTGTAAAGTGTTGAAGGAATCTATTGGAGGGCATGACGGTAATTGAAAGTTTCAAACCCGCCGATGTCGCACATCTACACTCTGATTGCAGAATCAGAGTATGAAATGGATTCAACAAGACGCCTCATGTCTTTTATACGCCATGCGTTCGTACGTGCTCTCGAGTCTCCATGCATGGTGCATATCATGCAACGGAAACTAAGAAGGTAAAGTTCCTCGATGTTACTATCCCACCACCTAATCTTATCTTAGCCCCACACACAAGATGATCTCTTCAGATCGAATTTATCATCAAGAAAGTCCTTCCAACTATAACATATGTCCCGTCCCGACCGTTACGCTCTTAACTCGACTCTCCAGCATTATCACAGCAGGCCAGAACAGCAGCATGCGTTACTACTGCCAGTCGAAGATATGGAACGAGGGGATATCACGAGCAAGTGTCTATGGATAGTTAATCATTCTGCATGTGCCTCTAGGATGGACCGGCCACAACGCGTGATCTTTTTCTCTCGCTCCCCATATCAGTAAGTGTCAATTTAAGAGTAGCGCGCGGAGAAACCTCCATGCACGGTACCAGTTTCTTACCAGTCCCAGGTCAAGCATGGATGTTCTGCCATCAGCGCTACCCTCCACTCCTCCCGCGTTTAGATCTCGGAATCGGGTGCGGTGAGATCATTGCTAGGGGTTGAATGGGTAAACCGGGTAAGATTGCCACGGCGGATATGCAGAGCCCCTATACAGTAGTAGCGATGATCGATAGGTGTTACCGCCTTGGCCACCTCGGCCCTACGCGACAGGGGAACAGAAGCTTATTTTGACGAAGTTGCAGCGCCTGTCCGATGGGGTGATGAGGATTTGCACTAGTACAGGGGTAAGCAGAATTAGACAAGTCAGGGTCCGTATGGTTGATTGAGCTTGATGTCAACTCATGGCCCACATAGATAGCAAACGGCTTTATCTGAGAACACCGTCGACGACTTGATTGCGACGAACTGGTCTGCATGGATAGACACTCTTATCCCAGATGCTTTCAAAGACAGGCGAAAAACACGCCGAGACAGAAAACCAATGAACGACATTCCCGCACTCCGCAGTGCATACGCAGGCAGACGACGCAAGAGCTCTCATTCAGCCCTACGGCGCCGATTTGACGTTTCACACCCCGACAAGGTGAACTGTTCATCTTGCAGGCGAACGTGCACTGCATACCTTGGCCCTGAGAATCCCCAGACCGAGACAAATCATGGCTTGAGGAACACGAGCTCGCCAAACGCGACAGCCGATTGATGATGGGGTGAGCAACATTCAAAGCATGGGCTAGCGAAGTGAGAATGTAGTATATCCTCAAACAGCAAGAATTCGAAACCAGAAGAAATGAAATGAACACATTGCGTCATACTCCTTATCTCACGTGAACAGCACGGGATAGGCAGAATGTTGCAGATCCTTCCAATGGCTTTGGCCCTGCAGCAGAGACTACAGTATGTTCGACTGGATGGCCTCTTCTATCCGGTCCACCTTCCGTTTTAGACACGATCTTGGAGTCTGTCACATCAATAAATCCAATGTCATTATTTATGTAGAAACCACAGATGCAAATTATGGAGGTGGAGGCTGTCGGACATCGCACCAGTACTGTACGCTCCAGCCGAGCCGAGCTGAGCTAGTGTTGGGCTGAAAGAGCACCTTTTCACAGGCTTCTCGGTTATGGAAATGTACCTTCGTAGATGCAGATTGATTTCAGGACGAGAGATTACATGGAAATGGATGTTTAATACGAACAAAGAACCCATATCTCAAAAGTGCAAATTGCTGCTGATTTCTTACCATTCTTCGGTGGCTCCCCATGCCATGGTTTTCTCGCTCGCTCGCTTTATCAGATCAAGGAATTTGTGGAGTTCTGAAAATGGAGCCTTGCACTCCAGAAGGATATTAGTGGGCTTTCTTAGCGCATTCACGTACAATCGGCAAGTGCGAAATGGTTCGACGGAAATCGTACCTTCAACCACCCAAATTCAATCGTCGCACCGCACCACCCAATACCCAATACCCAATACCAATTACTTCTCGACCTCTCCGGAAATCATTAAACATAGCGACACGAAACTTATATCCTCCTACGTCGTAATCGAAATAATTATCACGGTCGCTTATTCCCGACACTTATCTCCATTTGCAGTCATTCTTCGACAAGAGCGTGCGCGAATCTTCATTCCCCCCTCCCTCCACAAACAATCCAACCGTTAAACTTCAGACCTCAGTCGCTCCACCAGAAACCCTTTTTCTACAACACAACCGCACCACATCACAACGCCCTCGGATGGTCGATCGTATGTGAAAACTAAATAATGTCTACCGATATGGATCAGGTAGTAGTACCTGGGGACGGAGATAATATTGCGATCCCGCATGGTCTTGCTTCGCCACCGGAGAGCAATAATGCTGCTAGGACCGACGGAGCCAGCGACTCAGAACTTTCCGACGCTGAATTTACTGAAGACGATCCAATTGAGCCAGATCATTATGCCGACGATGGTCGAGTGCCCGTTTTCAAGCCGACCGCGGCCCAATTCAAAAACTTCAATCTCTACGTTAGTTCATGCATTCCCTAAGTGATGTTTGCGGCAGATATGGACTAATGCGACGGCACATTTAGATGGATAAAATTAACCCATACGGTATGCGAAGCGGTATCGTCAAAGTTATTCCTCCCCCAGAATGGAAAGCCACCCTGCCACCACTAGACGACGCTATCAAAACGATCAGAGTAAAGGAGCCGATCAAACAAGAGATTATGGGTAACGGCGGAACATATCGACAGGCCAATATCCTACACCAGCGTTCATATAACCTACCGCAATGGCGTCAGTTGTGCGATCAAAGCGAACATCAGCCGCCTGCCAAAAGAGGTGAAAGGAGAACGAATATCGACAAAGTCAGGCCTGCACCAAAATCAAAAGGCACATCAACTGGATCAGGAACAAGGAAGCGCGGTCCCGGTCGTCCATCAAAGTCAAAGTCTGTCGCTATATCTGTTGAAACGGAGGACGGCACTCCCGATCGGTTGCCGACTCCAATTTCTCCTAAAGCCGAAGACGATGCTCAATCTATCAAGCAAGAGATTGACGATACAGAGACGCCCGAAAAGCCAAAGGGTGGACGACAAGCGAAGGCGATATCAGTATCTTCACGCCGTAAGAATAACCGTCGTGAAGCCACTGCGATGGTCGATGAAGCCGCATTCAAGGATTTCAAATATGAACTCGAGGGCGAAGACTACTCTCCGGAGCGATGCGAAGAGTTGGAACGACACTACTGGCGTACGCTTACATATGCACCACCGCTATACGGAGCAGATATGCCTGGTTCGCTATTCGATGAAAAAACCGAGCATTGGAATCTCGGAAAGCTCCCGAACATCCTGGACCATTTGGGCGGACAAATTCCAGGTGTCAATACCGCATACTTGTACTTGGGCATGTGGAAAGCTACGTTTGCATGGCATTTAGAAGATGTCGACCTTTACAGCATCAATTACCTTCACTTCGGTGCACCAAAGCAATGGTATAGTATCTCTCAGGGAGATGCACGCCGATTCGAAGCTGCAATGAAGAGCATTTGGCCAGCTGATGCCAAGGCTTGTGATCAATTTCTCCGCCACAAGACCTTCTTGATCTCTCCACAGCATCTGTTGCAGAATTTCAATATCAAGGTCAACAAGATAGTTCATCGTCCAGGTGAATTTGTTATCACCTTCCCATATGGATATCACTCTGGATACAACCTGGGCTACAACTGCGCTGAGGCAGTAAATTTCGGGTTGCCATCATGGATTGAGTATGGTAAGGTAGCGAAGAAGTGCGATTGCAGTCAGGCCCAGGATAGTGTTTGGATTGATGTTAGGGACCTTGAACGTAAGATCAACGGTGAAGAAACCGAGTATGAGACCGACTTCGATGAGGATGAAGACGAAGAAGAGGAGGAAGAAAATGGACCCTCAGATCTGCCCACGCCTCCAGAAAGTAGTGGCGACACGAAAATTAAGACGGGGGCATCACACCGTAAACGTAAGCGCAACGCCAATGGGAAAGATGATCAGCAGAATGTCAAACGGATACGTATGCGGATTAAGGCACCGACCAAAGAACCCTGCGTCCTCTGTCCAAATGATATTCCCTCTGAGCCACTGGTCGCTACCGAAGATGGCCAACAAGCACATCGCATATGCGCTCAGTATATTCCGGAGACTGTCATTGAATCTGAGAACGGGGAGGTTGTCAGTGGCATAAAAGAAATATCGAAAGCGCGTCTGGACCTCAAATGCAACTATTGCCGCTCCAAGAAAGGTGCATGCTTCCAATGCTCAAAGAAGAAGTGTACAAGAGCTTACCACGCTACTTGTGCGGCCGCTGCCGGTGTGTTTGTTGAGCAAGGTGAAATTCCTGTATTTGGTGAAGATGGTACCGAGTACAAGGAATGGGCCATCGAATTCAGTTGTCGTTTCCATCGCAACAAACGTGACAAGAAGTATGACAGCGAAGCGCTCGACGAGGATGCCCGTATTAGGAAAGGGGCTTTGGACCTCAAGGTCGGAGAGGTCTGTCAGATGCAGTATTACAAGGGCGATATTTTCGCTGGTATCCTTGTAGAGAACCGAAAAGGAGAAGAGACAATTCTCGTTGATATTCTTCCGCGCGGGTTCGTGATTCCCTGTTCCTGGACGTTTGTAGACTGGCTAACTCGTCATTTAGCGATCGCGTCGAAGTTGAATACAAGTGGATTCTTATTCCAGAGGCTTCATGGTATACACTGCCAAAGCCATCCGAGAAAGCAATTCCTATGCCGACTTCACGTTCCGAAAAGGCTTCTCTCAATACTAGTAAACGGCAAGCTGATGATATTCCACGAGCTGAGGATGTATTCGTAAAGGGGTGCACTTGGGCAGAGTTCAATAATGTTAAGCTCGCACGCAACCCTGCACAGGTCAAGGTGGATCTAAGCAAGGAGAACCAGATTTGGTATTACCTAGGAAAGAAATCTACTGAAGCTAAGGCGCAATTCACGGAAGATTTGAGAAACCCTAGGCACAACCCCAAGGGTCATTTCCTCGACACGATTCCCAAGGCAGTTGCGCCCATATCGCGCCTATCATATGCAGCATCGTACCCTTCAACGCCTAGCCATAAGCAACCAAGTGCCACTAGCACTCCAAGCACCGCGATCACAACACCCACGCCCCAGATTACTCGTCACCCGTCGCAGGCTTCGCTGTCTAATCCGGCATCAAATCGTCCAGAAAAACCATATGTCTACAAACCTCGAACATCCAGTGCAGATACTTACCGTGTTGATCCACAAGCCTACATATCTCAGCAAACTTTCTTGAAACAATCGGCAACACCGAGACAATATGGATCGACCTCTGGAACGCCGCTGAACTTTGGCACAGATCCCAGATTCCAGAATACTGAAAAGTCGACCCCTGCTCCTCAAACCTCAACAATTCACCCCCAGGCGGTGCCTATGCCTACCCCGACACCAACGCCAACAGCGACTACACACAACCACTATATACCACCACCACGCCAGATTCAAAGTGTACCCCCTCCACATCCGGTCCAGCAAAAATCCAGTCCTCTTGCTCCGCCTAATACGAGCTATCGTCCGCAGGCTCTACCGCCTCTGCCAAAGGGAAATAATCCGTTTAGCAACAGGTCTGCGACTTCCGCACGTGTAAATCCATTCGCGAAATACACTTACCTGCAAGTGGAGCATAACCGCTCTCCGTTAGAGTACAAGAGTCCTTACAGACCTGGGGGTGGCTTCATGAATGGTTATCAAGGCAGTTTGCAAGCACATCTTCAAGCAACTCTGTTTGCCAATCGGTCTGGTTCTGGAAGCTCGAGTGGATCACCTCTTCCGAGCTCAATCTCTGCTTACACTGGCATCGGAGCTGGGGCTCGGAGAACCTCTTCGAATGGGCAGCCATCGTATTCGTCGATTTCCACATATAGCCCCCAGATCTCTCGCACTCCCCAGTCCTCTTATGGCTCGGCCCATGCTTCGCCAGCGCCCTCGGCATCGACCACTTATTCCCAATATTCTACCTCGCGACAACATGATCCGTCTCCGAAGCAAATCCCGAGGCAAGCGGAAAGTACATCGTGGCAGAAGAGGGACGGCGCAGCACTTCATCCAGCGATCCGGCAGCAATATAATACATTGTTTCACAACCGTCAATCACCGCCTCAGCAACAAGGCCAACAACCCACCAACTCGACTCAATACCAGAGTCCTCCACACCCACCGAATGACGGTCAGAGCTCGCAAGCTCAACATGCACCACAGACCCCCAAATCACCCCAGGTAGCAGTACCTCAGAGTTCACAACCGCATCAGCCACAGCAAAGCTCTCATCAACCACAAGCAAAATCCCATAATATGTCAACTGCCTTGGAGACAACTCCTCCATATTCTCCACTTACGCAGAGAGAGCCTAGTCAGCAGCCGGCCATCAAATCTCAAAACTCTTGTCCGCCGGAACAGGAGACGAAACCTCTTTATCCTCATCAGCAATATATCCAGGCAGCGCAGCCACCACAGGTACATCCGCAAACATATGACGCGGCGCCACAACCTCGAGATCTACCAGATGTACCCGTTGATTCGGAATCACTGATCGAAGATATGCTAAAAAGTTTGCGAAAAGTTCCTAGCACGACATGAGAGGAATATTTCATGGTCTATCGGGGAGTTTTGACAAATATAGGATAACTTATCTTTTCTATGAGGTTCACGGTCAATACGGTTGTATTCCAGGAGTAATTGGGAGATATTTTGCTAATTGGGTTTGATCGGTCATGAGTCATGGGGAGTATTATACAATGAGTTTTTACGAAAGACGGTTTGGGCGTTTGGAACTTACACACTGTGACAGCCATCAAGTTTCTCATTTGACTCCTTTTCTCGTTTTTGTGCTTTGATTTTTCAATCATTTGGCGTGATTATACTCGTACGGAACTTTCCATGGCAGTATGCAGTACTTGTTTCTTCATTTTTTTCTTTTTCGTACTTATCTGTTTTATTTTCGGGGTCTTTTATTATTTATAATCCTAGAAATTATAATATGAGTCGAAAAGAAATCCACTCTTGTTAAGAGCATTTTGTTTCGGGGGTATAAAGATTGAGGAAGGCACTTTTGTGAATAGGGCAAACACTCAGACAGGGAGACTGATACACAAGCATTGTTGTTGGGGTTCTTGAGCAGGGGGAAAGGACACGGAGCGGAGAGACGGTGCTGGGTGCAGGTGCGGGTACGTGTGCATGTGCACAGGGAAACGAAACGAAACATGAGTTGTTGCTGTACACTAGTCTGCTCGTAAATTGGTAATACTTAGTACTTCGTACTTGTGATTAAGCATATTATCACCTGCGTCGAGGATTTTGAAGTGAAGTGAAAAGGAGCCTGAAAAGGAGCCTGACTCGTGTGTGGTCCGAATTGGGGGAAGGGTCCGACGTGCGGGCGGGCGGTGATAGTTTAAATATGATCTGATCTGATAGCAATCGTGGATGTGCGTCTCTATCGAGTCTCGACACCTGCCTCCCTGCATGTTGCCGCGCACTTCTGGACTGGGATTCGCCCCGATCGAACGGGCTTGGTTGGCCGGGTCTCAATGGTGTGGTTCCCGTCCCATTCCGCCTTCCTAGAAGTCCCGCCGCGGCTAGCGGGCACCGTGGGTCTGGGGCTCGTCGGTGTGATTGTAGAAGCAGTTGCTCTAAGGGGGTTGTTCAGCCCCATGTACTGTACGGAGGGTGTGACACAGAACTGCACAGACAGCGAATCATACTTGCTAGTGGGGGAGAAACTAGTGCAGATACCACACACTAAGAGATACCCCGCAGCCGCATGAGCTAGAGATGGCTGCTTCCCCGAGGTTCAATTTTTTGCTTTCTTTTTTTTGCCCCTTCGATGTTGAAGAAGTGTCAGGGTTGTTTTTCTTGGGAGAGTTTGGTGGCTGCTAGCTGAATTGGGGGGAGGAGGAAGGGAGATATGGGCTGGGGTGAGAGGAGACAGATAGATACATCGAGGCGGTGGGCAATAGCCATGCTGATACTTACCGATACCGATACTCCATTACAACTAAGAACTTCGTATTCCCCAACGCTTAACGTGCAGATCTTCACATTCTGCTGCTGACAAAGGCACTCGCTTGGCACATGAGTTGTTGTTCTTCTTCATCGGGGGTAGCAACGCCAAGGAGGTTACCGACAAAGGTATGCTGAGCGACACACATGCCACATGCACTACTGTAGCAGGCGCGCTAGATCCAGATGGATCAGGGATGGGGAGTTATGCATGGGACGCTTGATAGGTGGTGCAGTAGTACCGGACGTGTGGGTTGGGATGGGGAGGGGTCGTGGTGTGTGGTAGGTAGGCAGGGCCTTGGCCTCGGTGGATGGAATAGGAGAAGGGTCGCCATTCGAATGCGAGGGGGGCGCGAACGAGATGTAGGTGCGGTGAGCTTGGAGGTATATTATGTTGGGCTGTGCCGTGCGCTATGAGTTGGATTGTGCGCTTCTTTCTTTCACGCTTTGGAGTACTTTTAGTTGAGTATTCGTTTGTCTATCTATCTATCTACTCAATTCTATTCCACGGTCAATTGAAATCTCTGGGAGACATAAGAATATTCCACGCTCAGTCGCCCTGTTATATTTGCATTCCTACCATATATCGAATACCACACCCACCTAAACCACCAAGATGCAGGCCCAAAATGTCGCCCCAGAAAGCGTCGACATCATTTTCGCAGGAGGTGGAACCGCAGCCTGTGTCGCAGCAGGACGTCTCGCGAAAGCGAATCCGGATCTGAAGATCCTGCTTGTCGAGGGCGGGAAGAATAATTTCCAGGATCCTACAATTGTGAATCCCGCTGGTGGGTGCACTTTCTCTTTTGTCTGCTGAGGTATACAGCACGTATGCGGTGGAATTAGTGGTTGGAATTGGAGTGTTCAATGGGAGAATATGAATATGTATGCTGATGCATGTGCCGTGAATAGTCTACCTAAGCCATCTTGTGCCAGGTTCAACTACTGCTCTGGTGTGTTTATCCCCTTTCCCCTCTATATACCATACCCAACCGACCGAATTGAAAACCCGCATATACTAACACCCTCACCCTCCCCAGTTCTACAAATCCAAGCCCTCCGCCCACCTCAACAACCGCGAAGCCATCGTCCCCGCGGGCGGCCTCCTCGGCGGCGGCTCTTCCATAAACTTCATGATGTACACGCGGGCCCAGGACATCGATTTCGATTCCTGGAACACGGAGGGATGGGGATCGAAAGAGATGCGCGAGATGTGCAAGAAGCTGGAGACGTTCCATCCAAAGGGTGAGGAGTTTGATCGCGAGAGACATGGCTACGACGGCCCGGTTCACATTAGTGATGGCGGGCATAGGGGGAAGAGTGAGATGCAGTTTTTGGAGACTGTGAAGGGGATGGGGTTTAACGAGATTGCGGATTTGCAGGATGGGGAGGCGTGTGGAGGGTTTGGCGTAAGTGGTTTTTCTTTTCTGTTTTGCAATGGAAGTATTTCCTGTGGGTTTTTGCTGCTGTGGAAATTGAGGATGGCGAGGGGAATTAATAAGCCAAATGAAGAACAATAAATACTAACTCGAAACCAGAAATGGCTCAGATACGTCTCTCCCGACGGAAAGCGTCAAGACGCAGCCCACACATACATCCACCCACTTCTCCAAGACGGCAAACATCCCAATCTCAAGATCCTCCCCGAATCCAAAGTCGTCCGAGTGCTCTTCGACGATGCAACACCACCCCGCGCAACCGGCATCGAATACATGCCAAACACCGACTATCAGCCCACGATCCAACTCTCCAAGCCCATTCACCATACCATCACCGCAACGAAGCTCGTAGTTGTTTCGGCGGGTGCGCTTGGAACGCCGCAGATCCTCGAGCGCTCGGGTGTTGGGAATCCGGAGATCTTGGATCGAGCGGGTGTTAAGTGCGTGGTGGATTTGAAGGGGGTTGGGGAGAATTATCAAGGTTAGTAGTGCCCGCTGTTTCTCCCTCTCCCGTGAGACAGATGAAGCAAATACTATTTTGCCCTCTTTTTGTGAGATTGGATGAAGCATGCACTGACATCGCAATCATATAGATCATCACCTGACCTTGTTGCCCTACAAAACATCACTTGGCGAGGGCGAAACATTGGACGGCATACTAAGCGGAAGAAAAGACTTTGTAAAAGCCCTTGGAGAAAAAGACCCCATACTCGGCTGGAACGGCATTGGTAAGTTCCCTTCCCTCCCTTCTCCCCTCCCCTCCCTATCCCCCTCCTCTCCTCCTCCCAACTAACCACCCCCCCTCTTAGACGTTTGCGCCAAACTCCGCCCCACCCCCACCGAAATCTCCTCCTTCGACCCCTCCTTCAAATCCGACTGGGACCGCGATTTCGCTACCCAACCCTCCAAACCGCTCATCCTCTGCGGCATCGTCAACGCCTTCCTCGCGGACCCCTCCCTCGTCGACCCCGGCCAATACATCACCATGGGCAACTACACCGCGTACCCGTATTCCCGCGGCTCCATCCACATCACCGACGCCAGCGACATGCACACGGGCTACGAGTTCGACGCCGGCTTCCTCAGCCACCCCAGCGACGTGAAGAAGCAACTCTGGGCATACAAGATGAGCCGGGAGATCGCGCGGCGCTTGCCGTACTATAAAGGCGAGCTGGCGCTGGGACATCCGCAGTTTGCGGAGGGGAGTGCTGCGCGACTGGTGGATGAGCGCGGGGAGGATGGAGAGCTGAAGGAGTTGGTGTATAGTGAGGAGGACGATGCGGCGATTGAGAATTGGATAAGAGAGAATGTGAACACGACGTGGCATTCGTTGGGCACGTGTGCGATGAAAGAGAGGGAGAAGGGGGGTGTGGTGGATCGTTTCTTGAATGTTTACGGCACGACGGGACTGAAGGTTGTGGATTTGAGTATGGTGCCGGAGAATGTGGGGGCAAATACTAATAATACGGCGTTGGCGGTGGGAGAGGCTGCGGCGGTGATTATTGGGAGGGAGTTGGGGTTGACGGTATGAGGCGAAGGAGAAAGGTGTGGGGTTAGGAATGGGGGTTTGTTTTGCTCGTGATGTAAGTGTACTTGTACCTTCTAGGCGGGTTGGATGGCGTGTTCCGATCATTGGTATGGTGGTTTGGGAGATAGATAGAACTGTCCTACTAGGGACGTTAGAATCTAATGAGCTTGTTTCGACCAATCTGTTGAAGGCATGAGTGCTGCCTTACCGTGCAGCTGCCGTATCGTGCGTGAATCATGCATATACTGACGTGATAAAACTGTGAATCTACAAACAAGTGTCAATGAATCAAATACACAAGTCGCTCAGCCAGCGTTCACGCAGCCAAGTTGGACACTTGTCCATATACCTCCGGTTTCCCAAAACAAGTCGCTCTATGTTGGACGCCATGGGAGTCTCCGGTTTACACACGAGTGCCGGATGATCATACTTCTATGAAACAGATCTCTTGCAAATGTAACACCCGATTAATTACCTATCCAGCATCTACTTACCTGCTTGCATTTCCACAATCACACCACATCCACACATTCACTACAGATCTAGCTATCAGCACACGTGGAACTGGTCGTCAAGGAGAAATCGATATACCCATTCACTACAATATACATAACCCATTCAGATATTTAGAAAAAAGAAGTCTCGAGTATTGCCTTGCCTGTTCTGATCATAAAATAACAAAGATACCTAATGTAAAGAGGAACCAACCTGATGCAGACTATACGTGGTAGAGGTGCACTGCATCAAGCCAAAAAAAATCTCAGACCAACAACAGACAGAATAAAAGGAAACCGTGCACGATGGGGGGGAAAAAGAGATGTGAAGCTAAACAAGGTAATATCAGATCCGTTCCCCGAAATTCCTCCCTCCATACACACGCCAGATGTTCATCACAACTCGATATGAATGTCCCCTTCCTTTCCCATCAGCCATTACGTTATCTATTTCCATTCCTTCCCGTTAGCTTCGTTGGTGCAATGTGCACTGCTTTGCAGAAAATGTGATAGTGTTTGGGTGCTCTGCGAGCGAACGTGGGCAGTAACTTTCTCGAAATCCGAGAAATCGAAAATGCAGAGGCCGATCCAATTGACCATGAGTCTAATGCGTTAAAAGGAAATAGGAGAAAAAGTGGGATTTCGTTTCGTGAAGTGTTGCCGCATCATTAACCTAGACTAGACAAAGAAGGATAAAAAGATATCATCTAGCAACATCCACCACCAGACCCCGATTGTACTCCCTGTCCTTGTCCAACCTGTACCGCAGGCTTGTTGTTAGCTGTGGTTGTGCCGATACGTTCCTTGATTTGACGGGCCATGGTTAAGAAAGCCTGCTCGACGTTGCTGGCATTCTTGGCAGAAGTCTCGAGGAATGGGATACCGAGACTGTCAGCAAATTCCTGTAAAAGTAGATGTTAGTCGGAACCTCGGTGAATGCTGCCTGGCGTGATCTGAAGGCTGGGGTGATTGGGGCATGTGATAATGTGTACCTTTGCGACTGTGTAATCCACAACCTTCTTGTCCGCCATATCGCTCTTGTTGCCTACGAGCAACTTGTTGACACCCTCTGTAGCATATCTGTCGATCTCTTGAAGCCATTGCTTAACGTTGTTGAATGAGTCCATGTCGGTAACATCGTAGACGACGCAGATGCCGTGAGCACCTCGGTAGTATGATGATGTGATGGTTCTGAAACGTTCTTGTCCAGCAGTATCCCACTACAAATAAGCATATTAGTACTTTATTTTGCAGGTATCCCCTCCGTCGGAAGCCTTACGATCTGTAACTTCACGGTCTTTCCATCCAACTCGATTGTGCGGATTTTCTATTCCACCATCAGCAAATGCTCTGCCACTTCAGCTCGTAATTACCCACGAAATCAACACCGATTGTCGAGATATAACTCTCGGTATATGTATCATCTGCGAATCGCAACAGAAGACAAGACTTTCCTACACCGGAATCACCGATAAGGAGAAGCTTGAAGAGATAATCGTATCTGTCGAGATCGTTAGCCCGGTCCGCTTCAGGGGAGGCATATCGAGATTGGCGGAGACAATAGAATCTAATCGGACAACATCGTCATAGGAAAGGAAAGTTGCTCTGCAATAGATCGTTAGCATTCATTTGCCTTCGGTGATAAATACGGGGTGTCGGTTTCTTTGAGTGGTTTGTGAAAGAATGACGTTGGCTTGGGGAATATGACATACTACTCTGGATTCATCTTGACTGAGTTTTGTAGTTATATAATCGGGTTTGATAGTGAGGAGTTCTTCTGCCTTGTTCGATTCTGGATGGTGAGCGTCGGGGAGGTTTGTAGTCTGAGGATTACCGCGACTTTGGGGACTTCAACTGTTTAAGATGGAGGCGGTAGGGTGGTCCACGGGTCGCAACTTAGACGAGTGTAGAGCACACGTGATTGGGGGATTATGGGTATGGGGGCAGGCTGGGCAGGGTTTGGTTGGAGGCTGATGCTTTTGCGGGTGATTCAGTGAGCGAGAAAATGTCTCTGAGTTGCGTGGGAGTTCTTTGTTCTTTATAGACAGCAACACAGAAGACCTTTTATTCAATAGTAAATATGTATACGCGCAGTATACGAGACGATGACTGTACTATCATTCACGAAGTGATCGATCCGTTGTCCGTCCCAAACAATGAAATTGTTAGTTCTCTGGTCCGCCGTAGTCCAGTCGGCGTCACTGTGCGACCGCGCTCCACCAAACGTTTTTGCTCCGCTACAGATAAAGCTTGAAGAACCGGGATAGCATCTAGAAAAACTTTGTGGAGATAGTCGTGCCCATAGAAGAATGGTTGTATTTCTAGAACCAGCCACTTTCCCGCCGTCACACATTGAGTACTTCACTGTAGCTCATACATATCCCCCTCTCCATAAATACTCGGCTTATTGATGTTGTCTCGGATAATCCCAAAACAACCAGGCTGATGTCGACTTCTTTCAACCTTGTCCGTGCTGCTCCCAAAAGGCTCAAACTATCTTCTTCGTGTCCCATTCCCTCGATATGTTCAGCGGAACATCCTCTGATTTACACCACCTCTCGGAAAGACTCCCGCTATCTGGCCACCGTCAGTTCGGCATCTAGAATCCTCCCAGATGTGTGGTTTACAGGCTCAGCACCACACTCAAACATCTCACCTCGAGAACCGCACAACCAGAACTCTGGCAAACCTCCAGATGAGCGGACGCTGAAACTAGGCAAAAGTATAGCTCCCCCTCGCTCCACGTAATTGAGAAACACCCAGCTAAACAATGCCCCCGCAGCTCTCCGCATTCTCCAAGAACGCCTCCCCACCCTGCTGCAATCGCCCCTCCCGCAAGAAATCCTCTCCCCGCAAATAACCCTCCACCTCTTCCCCTCCACCCACCCGCATCTCCCCACCGTATCCGGGCGAGTCGCCTACAGCGCCGCGCTCTGGACCTCGCCTATAGCCTGGGGCCGCGTTCCCATCGTTGGCAACGTGCGGCTTGAGATCCTTTCCGAGCGCATACAGAAAACATCTCGGGCCAGTTCGGCGTCGAGCGTGTCCCGTCCCGAGCAGCTTATTGTCCGCTGGCGCACAATCGGGAAGACGAAAAATCGGGGGACTGGAGGGTTCTATAAGGGCATTGGCGCGAAAGATAATGTGGATAAGATTACGGAGTGGCTTGGAGGGGGGAGTGGCGAGGATGATAGTAAGGAGTTTACAGGGCTGTTCATATTTGAGTTTGATGAGGAGGGGAGGATTGTAAGTCATACGATTGAGCATGTACAGGAGGGAGGGAATTGGGAAAGAGGGGTGGGGGCGAAGGTGGTGGGGTTGACCGATTGGTTGCTGGGGGGCATGAGGAACGGGAATGGGAACGACGGGGCACCCTGTCCGGCGTTTTGGGTGGATGAGGGTGAAGAGGGAAGAAGGAGGTAATGAAGGTTCTGATGCGAGTGTATTATATGTTGGAAGGTGATGCTGATACTATGGGATATGCATTTAGCGTTAAGGAGTTTGGAACAGGAGGGTCAGATTTGTGATTGTGTATAACACGGGAGATAAACACCGCTCTAACGAAGCAATGACTGATGAACAGACCTACCGTTTTCAAGATTTCTAGTACAGCACGCAGCTTTGGTGTATTCACCGCCAATTTCTTGTTGAAAATTGAAGTATAATACCTATGCGTCATTCCCTGTATATCCCCGTGCTTGCGCATTCTTGTCATAATCTATACAGAAAAATCCTTCTAATACCCTATATCCTTAGCCCGTCTACTTTTTCTTCTTACATGCTTTCTCGAAAGCCTTCAGAAGATCCTAAAACTCACTTGTTACTATGTATGTATTTCAGGAAAGCAATCAAACTCACCATAAATTCATGATCCTCCATCGAGGCAAAAATCGCGTCTCTGGATAACTTCATCGTGGTAACTTTGGGACTAGAAATGCCAAAAGCCACTCTGGCAAGGAACCTCGGGTCATCCCTTTCCTGGATCTTCTCCAAGACCTGCTTGAATGCGAGCTTATTGAATGGGACTGGAGGGGGAAGTTGAACCTGGATTGGTTTATGCGTCATGCACCACTGACAATGACCGCACTCTTTCTTTCCATCCGGTAGATCGTCACCAAAGTGCTGTGCTAAAGCTTTAGAAAAGCATTTGCTACCTGTGATGAGTTGCAGCATCTGTTCGGTTCGTTGGAGAGCCGCTGTTTCGCGCTCTGTCATGGTTTTGTGTAATACGTCTGCCAGCTTTTCGATCTCTGCAGGTTTCTGGGGCAACTTTTGCAGGACCTTGTAGGTGTTGATAACACCACTGGCTCTTAGATCGACGATCTGCTCGTCATTCCATTCGTTCAGCTTGCCAACGATGTCCTTTCGCTCTATCTTATGTATCATAGCCGCTTCTTCAATATCGATATGATGAAGTTTGGATGCTTTTTTAGCGTGTAACTTAATTGCATTTGCGGCTGGAGATGTATCTGAAGAAAGTTTGGCCTTGTATTTAGTCTCATTCACGGTGTATGAATATTTCTGGTACATCGGTGTTGTAGCGCGTATCAACCCATGGGTGAGCTCGAGTTGAGCATAGATATTGCTCAAGGTGGTGGCCCGAATATCAAATTCTATTTGTTGGTTGTAGTGGGAAGTCTTAATCTGGCTTCCTATTGGCAGCCTCGAATGTGTGCTATCGAATATATCATTGAGCAGATTATGAACCGATGTCCGGGATGGTAAACCTCCTCGAGCGAACAACTCACGCAGGTGAAGGTCTTCGCCGCATACGTAAAAGATGCAATTGGCTGGTTTTCCATCTCGTCCACTTCTTCCAATTTCTTGACCTGGGGGATGTTAGATTATAGTCATAGGAGAAGAAAGATATCATCAAACTCATTAACATGGATAAAGTGAGAACAACGTAATAGAGGACAAGGAAAAGTGGTGTACATACTATAAGATTCCAGACTGCTGGGTATACTGAAATGGACTACATTCCTAATAGAATCTTTATCGATGCCCATGCCGAAAGCAATAGTCGCAACCATAATCATGGAATCGCTTCTCATGAAGGTATCTTGAAGTTTGGTTTTGGTTGCAGTATCCATGCCAGCATGAAATGCCCTGGCCGTAAATCCTTCCTGCCGTAGCTTAGCCGCAAGCTTCTCGGTGTCTTTTTGAAGAGTCACGTAAACAATCGTTGATCCTGTGTTCTTGCGTAGAAATGCACAAAGGTTTGGGAATAGCTCTTCTTTGGTCTTCCCTGACTCTGCTAATAAACGTAGGTTAGAACGGTACGTTGTGGTTCTGAAAAGCCCATCGTTATTGATTTTAAACGCATCGCAGATGTCTTGAGCAACACGGGGCGTAGCCGTTGCGGTTAGGCATACGACACGTTCAGCTTGAATTTCATCGGCAAATCGGGCAATCTCTACTGGATGTTAATCAGGTAAAAGGCATGGCAAATGGGGTACTTTACTTAGATAGTCTGGTCGAAAACTGTGTCCCCATTCACTGATGCAGTGTGCTTCATCTACAGCTAGTAATCTTATGCCTCCACGGACATGTTTCATCTGCTCAACGAAGCCTTCGTTGTTAAGTCTTTCCGGGGCACAGTAAAGTAGCTTTAACTCTCCATTTCGCATAGCATCGACTGTTTGAAGGTATTCTTCCCTAGTTTTAGTTGAGTCGAATGTTGCTGCCGCAATACCACGTCGGGTGAGTGCGTCCACTTGGTCTTTCATCAAAGCAATAAGAGGGGAGACTACCAAAGTGACTAGATTTTTTTGGAACAATCAGTGGCTTTCTTCGGAAACGTTGGAGTGGGTAGAGAGGGATAGACATGTAAGATTGAACATAAATCTTCGTTCAATCCGCTATCTCGACCCTTCCAACTATGGTGTGACTATGCGCAATAATCAACTCACTTCCATGGGCCTTCTTATCACGAGCACCAAGACGCCGGTCCTCCTCTTCGAAGGCTAATGCTGGAACCTGAAAACAGAGACTTTTTCCGCCTCCCGTTGGAAACACAACCGCTGCATTTTGACCGTGGAGAATCCATGATATAGCCTGCTCTTGCTTCAAACGGAAAGAGTTGAGACCAAAGTGGCGCTTCAAAGCAGAAACGGCAGATTCAAAAATCCTAGGAGGTTCCTCAGTCGCCAATTTTTTTGATAATTGTGAGACAATTTCAGACGATGCTTTGCGCTTATGGCTTTGGGGTACTTCCTGACTTTGAGTACCGGCGATGCCTTGGGAAGAAGCCGCAGCTTCGGCCTCATTTACCATATTGAGGAGGTCCGCCTCATCGCCAGAACTGAAGCCATAATCGTCATCTGCAGACATCTTCGCTGTATGCCAAAACAGTCGTTGTTGATTCGGCCTTCTCAAGCCCAGAGAGGTACGACAGCGCTGAAATGGCCCTAATCGCATCTCCCTCGCCACTAGGTTGTAGATGGGTAGAGACCGTGTCGCACTACGAAATACAAAACTGTTTAACGCGTAAGTAAACGCAATCACGTGCAACATCTATCATTTCTCTTTCCTCTTTTCTTTTTCACACGATTATAGTCCCAGTTTACTGCATTATCATAGCTCACAAGAACTTTCATTTGCTGGTAATACATATCTTGACCTCATGATGAGCGTCCTGATCAGGGGTCCGGAATACCTCCCCCATTTACTTAGCTTTATCGAGAGAATTTTGTAGTGACTTTCGAACAACTTACAGTGTAGCATTTGTATATATTTTAATTCTACATGACCTTGACGACCCTTCTCTCTCCGGGCCGCGAGTTTTTATACAATACCTTCCCACATTTCCATAGTACGGGTATCCCCTTCCAAGCCTATCTTCCATACCAGTATATTCCAACGCCCCTTTGAAAACAAACCCACATGTACAGGAATATACCGACGCTACTTGTCTTATGTTACAACCATTAGCCATAAAATAAGAGCCTTTTTCCGGTGCGGTTTCAGACTACGTCTATTTGGCGGCAATCTTGGCTGGAATGCTTCGCCTGAGTCTGATTATTTGCTCATACAACACATCCTTAAATGCAAATAGGAAAGCGGCAGTCATGACACTCTGGGAGACCTTTGGAGCAATACCTGGGTCGAAGTTAGCAAGGCTCTCGAAGATCCATATGGACGATACTTACCCTTGTAGAATCCTGCATATCCTTCTTCTTTGAGAATGCGCCTCATACCTTCAACCATGTTTTCCTTTCCTCCATCTCTGCCAGCAACATGCATGCGGCTCTTGACGGTGATATAAGGATAAGTGATGGTTGTAGCAAAAAGTTTCCCTAGCGCTCCTAAGAGGAACGCAGTTGTAGGTGTGATTCTCTTCTTTTTCTCAATGACATTCTTCAATTGCTCAAAAATGGTGTATTGCAATATCGGGTTGATGACAAGTACCAGCGCTGGCACCACTCCAGCAAACAGAGCTTGCGGTCCTTCTTCTCTTATAAGCGCAAGCAAAGTACCAATTGTCGTTGGTGCCTTTGCAGGTTTCGACCCAGGTAGCAAGCCTTCATCTGTCTCGCTGTTTCTCTTTCTGGTGGTCATTCGTGTGTTGACGACCCAGATCGGGTTTGTGAGGAGGACCGTCGCGGAGCCAGCGATCGCACCCGCAATCATCGACTCGATTGTTGTAAGTTTCTTGGACGCTCTGCCAGCTTTGAGAGCAGCCTTTTCGAAACCGGATCGAGTCCATTCGTACCAGTAATAGTACACAAAATTGGTGACGCTGATGCCGAACAGTGCGGAATCCAGACCGGCGTAAAGACCAGTGAAACCTTCCCGTTGCACGATATGCCTCACCGCATCGAGGAAGCCCGAGTCGGCGCGCTTAGATTCGACTTGTGCGCGAGTAGAGAGGGTAATAAGGGGGTAACTATTGCTTGTCAGGCCGTTGAATGTGGAGAGAAATAGGGGACCAATACGTAAGAGCCATGGAGAGAATGCCCCCGCCGGCACCGGACAAAGCGTGGGCAACATTATCAGACTGTTGAGCGGCCATCATGAACGAGTAGATGGATGATTGTATGATGATACCAGATGAGGTAGATGCTTGATAGATTGACGTGGGTGAAGGGTTGAGTTGAATAGAGCAAGTATGAATCGAGGGTGAGGAATGAAGAATGGAGCATGGAGAATGGAGAATGGAGAATGGAGAATGGAGAATGGAGAATGGAGAATGCAGAATGCTTTGCTTCATCAGATGTGCATATTGCACATCACAACCGTCTCCCGATTTGCCGAGGCAACTTAACGTTAAGCAAGCCCAGGCGTGCCTGCCTTGCCCCAGCTTCCTCCTCCTTACCCTTACCCTTGCATGTCGGTACTCCTTCTCCTTCTCCACAACTTGTCAAATTGGATCAGCAGATTAAAATTTGCACGTGTTAATCTGGTAATCGATAATCTATTTCCCGGGGATCTCGTCGCTGCTTTTCCTCTTCCCTCGGGCGCGTTCGTGTCTATTCTTGGGTCTTTGCTGCTTCAACGGTGGTGGCTGGTGGGCGATGGCTGGTGGACGATGGCTGGTGAAACTTTGAGTTGAAAGGAGCTGTGATTACTAACCCGCCCAGGTGGTTTGACGAGCTGGAAAGCAAACATCAACTTACTTCAATCGCTCTTCGGCTTCCAGCTAACCGTTTCATCGAGATCTTGCTTATCTGTTCTTCATTTTGCACCACATTATTCTCAATTAATTATCCTCAATTATCCATCAATTTATCGTCGCTAAATTACTGCTCCCCTTTTTCGCTCTTTCGCCTTTCCTCAGCCGGCGTGTTTGCGATAGTTTCGTCATCTGCCATTAGATACTGTATACCCAACATTCTTCCATCCTTTCGATTGCATATACCCATACCTATACCGTATATGCTTTTGCTCTGTCGAATTTAGTACTACTCAAACAAAAGCGAAACGCCGCACTTTTCATGTGATCTAACTGGGAAGTCTGAACAGCAGACACACATTCAGTTACTTTGCTTTGCGTTATCTTATCAAGTCATTGTTCGCGTTCGTCAAGGTAATCGAAACTCTGTGAGCGGAAAGCGCATTTCTTCCGACTGCAAGAGAGCATCCTGAGCTGGATGTAAAGCAAAGAACTTGCAAACATGCCTCCAGTTCTTCACGTCCCTACAATGATTTCTGAAACGACGAAACGCCGATTGGAGAATAAGTATGCACCAATTGCACCTCAAGGAGGTGAATATACTCATACCGAACAAGCGTGTGCAAATGCGCTTGATCGCGTAATGCCAGAGCGTCCCATTCAATCACAAGGAATGGGTGATCCAGCGAGGCAACATCTTCGGACTTTACCCTCAAGAGACGTCACAGATCAAAACTTTGATGACGCCTACGTAGCCTTCATCATGTACTGCAATCCATCTGTTGCTTCAGATACAGACACTTCTGAGCTCAAGAAAATTTTCCGTGCGCCACCGAAAAGTGACGGGAAGAGTTTCAGCACGTTTACGCTCTTCGAATTAATACGCAAGTTGGAGAACAAAGAGCTTAAGACGTGGGCTCAGCTGGCGATAGACCTTGGCGTTGAGCCTCCCGCTCTAGACAAGGGTCAAAGTGCTCAAAAAGTCCAGCAGTATGCTGTTAGGCTCAAGGTAGGCTTGATGATATCTTGCAACTGGGCTGGGAGACTGACATTGATTAGCGCTGGATGCATGCGATGCATGTTGATGCTTTTTTTGAATACTTACTGGACAAGCCCCACGTCTATTGGACTCAAGTACCATCTATCAACGAGCCCCCATCGGAATATGGCCGAGATGGGGTTATTGCTGAAGAAGATTTGGCTCTTCGCGCTCTGCTCCCGGAAACACGACCTAAACGTGGACGGAGAAAAGCTGAGGACAGAGAGGATGATGATTTAGGAAGATCGCCATCTCAACGTCCTCGATTAGACTCACCTACTCTATCCGAAGACTTTATGATGGCTAGGGCATCCTTAATGCCAGACACTGCCACTCCAGGGACAGCGACTTCTGCTTTCCAGCAAGGGTTTGATGCGCGTATAGGACCATGGTCCGCAGCAGATGTGCGGGGTCCAGTAGACCATTTTAGATGGGGAGCTCCGCCTGAAAGTGCCACGCCTTTGTCTGCTTACCCCCAATCGGCACTTACGCCATCTAACAGAACGTCACTTTGGGCAGATAATCAAGAGCCTCAATCAGCTACGACACCAAACAAACCTCGTAGCAGACGGCGGCACGGACCTGCGGTATCCTCTGCATGGCCAAGCAATGGCAGTGCGTCGTCTGGAAAGCTACGGGGTAGACCTCCAAGCAACAGATCAGTGACGGATGGTCCATTTTCAACATTTCCCGCGAACCCCAACCCTCACCGAGACACACCAACAGCGACTCCAATAGTACCGGACTCCGAAATACCTAACTTCTTTTCTTCGAGCGTTGACCCTAGCCCCATGAGCGCTCACAGTCAAACTGGTCGCCCAAACCGCCTTTCACTACAGGTCCCACAGCGGAAAGGCGGCAACGTGCGGTTGGCAACGCCTCCACCGCCACCTGTCGTACTCCTCAACGGTGAGAGCGATGCAAATCTACAGCACGACCTAATGAATCAATCACAACAAACATCTTTGATGGAATATTTCAATAGCCCTGGCCCACAAGATCCAAACCTCGAGCATTTCGTAAGCATTGCCTTCCGCCAAAATGAAGATTATGACCGTACGAACATTGATGTGCTAGAATCTCATTTTATTGGTGAGATTCTTGTGGCGGATTGGTATGATGCAGCTGGAAATAGCATTCAGCGTTGTTCAATAGATGAAGCCTCCAAGATCTGCAAACAAGTAATACGCAATCTACAGGCCGAGTCTAGCAGCACGGAAACCTTCCTGATAAATCTTTCAGCTCTTGCTGGAGGCCCCTTGATGACACGTCTACGCGTTATGCGAATTGACATGCCCCCTTCCAGAACGGATTACGAATGCCACTGGAAGATGCGCTTTGGGAGTATCGAAGCAGATTTTACCATCAGAGCGACAGTTGCGAACGAAAGCGGGCCCGATGGCAATGGTGGAATTATTCTGGAGGAAGGAGAGGAAAGCTGGAAGACTAAGTATCTAAACTTGCAGCAGCAGTTAAAAGAGAGGGATACAAAAGTGACGAGGCTGAAGAGGGGAATGGTGGATGCCTTGGTTACTTCTGAAGAATGGGCTAAGTGATAGGGAGTTAGCATCTTCAATAAAGGATGGTGGAGGAGGATGTGATTAGCAACACGATGCACTTTTGAATAGCCTAGCCATGGATACATTAGCTGTCTCGCAAAAGATGGGCTCTATAACTATCCATGGTTAGACTACCTTCTAACCCCCCTGAGCGTGCCCAGGGCTATCAATTAATATAGGGTAAGCGAAGCGCTACTAGATCGCCGCTAGCTACTGCTGAGTGCGCTGCTCAAAATGATTCATTACTACAAATTGAGCTACAGCGAATCGTTGCGAGCAAATCTGTATCAGCAGGTCTAGAGTCCTGAACCGGAACTATGTCCCAACCATTCGTACTCACTCTTCGAATTGACCCAGCCTCCGAAAATCTACTGACGGGCTTACGTACTCGATTTTTCCCTCGGTCTCGCAATTATCTGAATGCTCATATAACACTTTTTCACGCCCTCCCGGCTGCCTCCCTCCCGCTCTACCAAGCTACTCTGACGGAAATCACCCAACGCGAATCTTGCTTCACTCTTGGGCTCAAAAACCCCTTTCCACTGGGGAAGAAGGGAGTTGGGATCAATGTAGCTTCTCACAAACTAAGAGAAATGCGTGAAGAGCTACTGGAGCATTTCAAAAAGGAAGAAGTACAGTTGACGGATCAGGACCAGAGGAAGTTGAGACCGCATGTTACGGTGCAGAACAAGGTTGGGGAAAAGGAGGCTAGGGAGACGTTGGAGATAGTGAAGAGGGAGTTTGAGGAGCAAGCTGGAAGAGCAGAGGCGCTGACTCTATGGAGGTATGAAGTCGGTGGCGAATGGACCCATTTGGAGGATTTCTCATTTCAGTGAAAGCATGCTGTTGCGTCCGGTGATAAACTATCAGACCTAGGCATATGTGAGAACAATTTGCCAACACCTTGAATGGAAGTCTTGTAAATAGTAAGTAACTCTTACATATGAACAAGCCTATGCCATCGACTTCTGTAACATTGTAACTTCAAAAACATATATTCCAAGCTTCGCCAGTGAGAGGCAATGCAGCTCCCCTTGAGATAAATTCTAGATGTCGATGTCATCACTGCCATTTTCGACGTTAGCTGGATTACTAAGCAAATAATTCTCGATAAGATAAGGTTGTAAATAGTTCTAGGCTCGGCTCAAAACATTGAAGCTTTCTCCATTTCAATAGGCACCGATCCAATCAACAAATGACTTTTCATGCAGAAGTCTAGGCAATATCGCGCTTCATAATAATGATAAGTAGTCAAGAAGTGCTGGCATGGCGCCTCCAGCGAAAAGACGGAAGCGCAATGTCGTAGAATCTTCTCCCCAAACCTCCGACAATGACGAAGAGGAACCAGTTTCAGTCAGTAACTTCAAGCGTCGAATGAGTGACTTGATGTCTTCTTCGCCCCCGAGACCAGCTGGCTCTGCGCCAGTTGTTGAACCTACTGCTAGGAAAGGGAGCCAGGCATTGAATCCTCCGGTCACAAGAGCCAAAACTGCGAATCATCCTCACAACGCCGCACCGATATACCTGCCGACTCATCGCAAACAGCCAACAAAGAGTCCTAGTACCAGTCCTGAAAAATCAAGACGCACAACAAAATTTGACGAGAAGCGGAAGAATGCGGACATTCAAACTCTTTTCACAAAACAGGCACAGAGGCAGGACAAGCAACCTAGGGGCGAGACCATACCGAAACAGAGAATAAGAGTTCTAAGTTCGCGGGATGTACAGGAAGTTGAGGATATCATATCTGACGATGATGATGTGGGAGATAGTAAAGCGCAGGCTGTCAGCTTTGTTGGCCAGGCAGCTAAGGGTCGAGTTGTGGGCAGAAATGCATTCACAATGAGTGGTACAAGCGCACCCAGTGCTAGCCAGAAGTTTGTGAAACCAACAAAGCCCTCTGTGGAGCTTCGAGAAGAAGAAGACATGCGACCTTGGGCGGAAAAGTTTGGACCAGTCAATCTTGAGGAGCTTGGGGTTCATAAGAAAAAAGTAGCAGACGTTCGGTTATGGCTGGACAATGTTATGGAAGGACGAATGAGACAAAGGTTGTTGATATTGAAAGGTGCTGCAGGCACCGGGAAAACTACCACGTTGCAACTTCTGGCGAAAGACATGGGATGTGATGTTCTGGAATGGCGGAATCCTGTTGGATCTGTGGCAACAGCCGACGGATTCCAATCAATGACTGCACAATTTGAAGAGTTCATGGGGCGAGGCGGAAAATTTGGCCAACTGGACTTGTTCTCAGATAACGGCATTGTTCCCCCCAAACCAGAGCCCAAACCACTTGACCGTCGGAAACAGATCATACTCGTTGAAGAATTCCCCAACACGTTTACTCGTTCATCGACTGCTTTGGCGTCATTTCGGTCTACAGTATTACAGTATCTTGCGTCCAACACCCCACCACTTTCAATGCCTTACAGTCATCGTGCGAATCACGAACCTGTTACTCCTGTCGTTATGGTCATTTCTGAAACATTACTCACAACGATTTCTGCTTCTGCAGATAGCTTTACTGCTCACCGTCTACTTGGACCTGAGATTCTTCAACATCCTGGTGTTGGAGTCATCGAATTTAATGCGATCGCACCCACGATATTAGCCAAGGCTCTTGAGACAATAGTTCAGAAGGAGTCAAGAAAGTCTGGTCGGAAAAAGACACCAGGACCTCAAGTGCTGAAGAAACTCGGCGAGGTCGGCGACATCAGAAGTGCAATTGGTTCTTTGGAATTCATGTGTTTGAGAGGAGACGTCGATGATTGGGGTGGTAAAGTTGTATTTGGGAAAGGAAAAAAGACAAGCAAAGACACGTCCTTGACAAGAATGGAGGAAGAGTCACTCGAGTTAATCACCCGCCGTGAAGCTAGTCTCGGCATTTTCCATGCAGTAGGTAAAGTCGTCTACAACAAGCGGGACGGAAGAGTCGCAGGAGATGTAGAAAATCTCCCAGATTTCACATCACATCATGCACGACCCAAAAAGTCCGAAGTGCATGTCGACGAACTCATCGATGAAACCGGAACAGATACCCAGACCTTCATCGCCGCTCTCCACGAGAACTACATCCTCTCCTGCGACGCCCCTCCCACATCTTTCGAATTCTCCTCCCTCGACCACGTTAACGGTTGCATCGATGCCCTCTCCGACAGTGACCTTCTCTGCCCCTCCTGGGACGGATCCTTCCAATCGTCCGGCCTCGGCGGCGGGTTCGCCGGCTCCGGCTCCGGCGGCGACATTCTCCGTCAAGACGAAATAACCTTCCAGATCGCCGTCCGCGGCCTTCTATTCTCTCTCCCGCACCCCGTAACACGTAAAGCACCCTCGGCGACGGGTTTCCGCACGGGGAAAGCGAGCGAACAGAACAAGATGTTCTATCCAACCTCGTTGAAACTGTGGCGCTTGAAAGAGGAAATTGAAAATACAATCGATCTCTGGACTACACGGCTGATGAAGGGAGAGATGGAGAACACGACTTCGGTCACCGCCGGCGCGGCGGCGTTTGCAAGACCGAAGGCTGGGACAGTGGAGAGTTGGAAGACGAAAAATGGGGGTGCTAGGAGGACTAAAGTGGTGGGAAAAGGAGAAGAAGAAGATGATGATGATGTCGCGCCGCTTCTCTCCCTCGGTGCTGCAGCCCGCACGGAAATGCTGCTCGAGCGTCTGCCGTATATGGCGCATATAGCGAGGTCGAAAGCGAGGAGGTCAGGGTCTTCGGCTTCGACGTTTGCGATTAGGGATATGGAAAAAGTGACGGTATTTAGAGGGATTGGACATGTAGGTGAGAATGCGGATGAGGATGAGGATGCGGGGGCGGGGATAGATGCCGAGAATGAGAGTTGGGCGACGGATAAGCCAGGTGAGGGGATGAGGGCAAGGAGTAAGAAGGGGGTTGTTATGAGGAAGGGGGAGGGTGAAAAGGCGGGGTTGTTGAAGAAGCAGGAGGTTGTTAAATATGTGCTTAGTGATGATGATATTGAGGATGATTGAGTTGGTGTGGGCTGTACAATCTGAAATGGATGGAAGTGTGGGCTCGGTCGGCGTAATGTGCTTTGTCTGCGGTCCAGTTAGGGGTTTTCAAGCAATAGTAAAAATGGACTGGGCATCTGGATTAGGCTGTTAAATTTGATCTTGTCGTTCATTAGTTGCGTAAACTAGCATAAGATATGCACATATCCTTATAGCAATAGAAGTCATATTGCTCCCCATATTTTAATTTTTCACTTTCATCATCAAAAAGCATTCAATAATGGCCTCCAACCGAATCGAACTCGCTACTACCAAATCCAGTCCATCCCCTAAAATCATCTGCAAACCTAACAGCCATCCCCAAGTACCGCTCATGCACATCCCCCCACGTAAAAGCCGCCTCCTTGATCGCCCGCAATGCCTTCACATAATGCGGATCGCTAGCCCAGTCCCCATTTATCGCTTTATCCTCCACGTATTTCCATCCCTGTGTGGGCTTTTGCTCGATATCCTCGGATATTCGAGGACGTAGCTGCGATGCATAGACGGCGATCGTGAGGAGCCACCATTGTCGGATGAGGCTGACTTGGTGTTTTGCCGGGACGAGAGGAAGGAGGATGCGGATGGCGTGCGAGGTGGTGAGGATATGCACGACGAAGAAATCGTAGGAATGGGTACCGGGTTCAACGGTTTGGACGAGCAGTTGGATGGCGGCTTCTTGGGACTGGCGAAATTGGTCTTTGGGCGAGGTTATTGACCATGCGTTCCAGTATTCGAGAACCAGGGATTCGTGCTCGGAAAAGAGGGTTGAGATGTTGGAAAAGGAGGGCTCCTTAAAGAGCCCGTCGAAGCGGGTGTCGTTGTGGATTTTGTGCAGGATTTCGATGGGAGAGGTGCTGCTGTAGGTGGAGGGACGAGTGTAGGAGGGGTCGTCGAGGTATTTGTGCAGGTTGTCGTAGCAGGTGCTTGCGAGAGAGAGGGCTTCGATGGCGAGTTCGCGGCTGTTGAGTTCAACGGCGTAGCCAAGGTGGATCAAGGGGTGACCGACTATTGAAGGGCTTGTTAGGATGCACAATGAGTCTTCTAGCTGTGCAGGGCATCTACTTACGTCCAGATGTGAGGGCGTTGACCAAAGGTGCCTTTCCACTATATAGGTATTCTTGCAGCAAGGCCTTCCAATCATAGCTAAACTTCAATGCCAATTCATCCTCGAAGAAGTCAACATAAGCTCTCTGGTATCTCTTGTCGCCCAAGAACTCCCTCCAATCTGCATCGGTCAGCTCTCCCGGCGAGTCCTTCCATTCTTCCAAATCTTTGGACTCCTCATCATAGACCTTGTGCAAGTGATCCAAATCTGCTCCTAGAAGATATGCGGATCCTAGATGATGCGGTAGATGGTTATGAAATCGTGTTTCATTATATAGTATTGAGTGATTGATATGGTTTGCTTTGATCAAGTGCTTCAAAGTTCGTGGTCTCTTCTCGGGAGCGGTTTCGATATCGTGGATCTCAACCGATTCGAGATCTATAGGTTGGGTTGAGAATCCAACGGACGTAATATATGTGTAGGCTCTGCTGACCAAAGGCACCCAGTTTATCATAGGCGCCGACATGATTTCTGATTGTTCGACTCTGTAATCGTTAATTGGAATTGAGCGATGTTCCCCTCAATTGTGGTGTCATGTCTGAACAGTGAGTTCGGAGCTCTTTCGTAAAAGTAACCTTAAGCGATTGAACTTTCGTCTTGTGCTTTCAAATGTCACTCCGATATCTTACCAAATATGCCTTCGTCCAATTGCAACGAATTCAGCAATAGACACTTCTTTGATGTGCTGAACAACGACAGCAAATCTGTTGGTGGATTTCATCAAACAGAATCGATCACGGTGGAAGATGGCATTTTGCATTCTGGGGAACTTTCTCCTCACTGAGTTGGACCGTGCACACCACCCATGCACGTCTGATGTCGGCAGTCACAAAACCGGAAAAACGCATCCTCCGACCTCGTCCATAAAAGTCATGAATACATCTTCACCAAGTTGCTCTGTCGCGAAACAATGCCAGCTTCGGAGTTATTGATCTACGCAGAACTACTACCTAACATTCGTCAGATTTCTATTGTTGCTGAGCTAGATACACCATCAGATGCTACCACAACAGTAAAATTAGCTGCTGAAGGACGTCAAGTCGTTCTTCATCACAATGGGAAAGACACGGTTCTGCCACTGCCGGGTCAAGTAGCACCTCAAGCACATATTCAAGCACTTCCTATAGCCCGCAAGGACTTGACATATCGTCTTCCACTGGCTGGTGCATTTCAGCGCGCAGATGTAGACGATGCACAGAGCATTTCCGCTCCCTGGTCTGCGCAAGATTTGATTCCAGGCGCACAGTTTACGTGTCGAAAGTGCAACTCTGCGGTTATCGAGACTGGTAGGATCAAAGAATGGAGAGATCTGCCCAGCGAAAACTGGGCTGAGATGATGGATTTCTGGCATTGTCATAAACCTTCTGATCATGGCCACAGCCATACAAATGACGAACATACCGACCTTGAATCCACGAAAGGGTATGGTGCAAATTCTATGTTTACTGCACAATCTGGAATTGGTTTCGTCGACCTCACAAGCTTTCTCGTTATGGAAAGTGATTGTCTTTCCCTATCACAGGTAAATGATTTCTCTCTTCGTCCTGCTTTCATTTTCTACGTCTTTTAAAAAGTCCTGGGTATCAAGAAGGAGACTAGATCTTGCTGTACGCAAAACCATGGTTTATTCACCGATACAAATGCCCTATATCAGAAATATTGTCACAATCTGCTTCGGCGGCAATTAATCATGCTTACCCTCTTCTTCGGACTACGGGTTCCTTGGTCGATTGAAAGGTTGGCATCTCTGCATTTCACGCCATACTTTTCTCAAGATTCTTGAAAGGCGATGGGATTAGCACGAGAGACATTCTTAGCATTGCGAGCTCTATGACTCTAGAGGAACTTTATTGCTATGCATATCAGCTGTGTGCTATATCTCATGTCTAGACTAACACGTACAGGACGACGCTACCATTTGCAAATCATGCAAAACCACTCTCGGCTTCCCTGATCCTCAAAAACAGGGAGTACGACTCCTCAAATGGACGCTCCAACATCAAGCATCTCCAACAGCACCCTCACCAGCCACGCCCGCATCTCACCCGCCAATATCCTCCATCAGCTCAGCTCAAATCCTAGCTATAATGAGCAGCCAATGCGTCTCCCGCATCGTCCTCTCCCCCAAAATACCAAACCCCACTGCCACCAATCTCAGTATCTGGGTTCTCAGCCCTTCTCTCCGCTACACATCCTCTCTACACAATTCGGACCCATCAGCATTAATAACACCACCTAAGACCGGGATCCTAGCTATGAAAATTCTGTGGGAATCCGTAAGTTCTGCTCGGGCACAGGAGTTGATAATCAGTGAATCTGTAGAGGAATTACTTCTACCTGAAGAGGCGATTTGTGAGTTGAAGGGGATATTAGACGAGAGTGCGAGATATTTGCCGTCTGGTGCTAGGAAATTGCAGACTTGGAATGTGGGTTTGTTGGGAAGATATGAAGGCAGCGGGTAGCTGGAATATCTCCTAGGAGCTCAAGGTTGAAAAGTGATAGTGGAAAAGTCATCTGGTGGCAGCAAATGCTTAGGGATGAAAGTTCTGTAATCTGATAATAACAGTAGAATTTTCCTACTGGTGAATCTTTCCAAAACTGCAAAGAACATTCCAATAACCGTCTAATAATGACTTTTCTCTATCCAATTTTATATCATCTAAGAAATCCAAGCCCTCTCCTCAACATGTAGATGACCACCTGCCTCCTCCAGAATCCCACAATGCTCCGCTCTGCCCGTCTTCTTCGCTAAAAAGAGTGGCGTATTACCTGCTCGGTTTCTCGCATGCACACTTGCACCTCTTCTCAACAGCTATAACCATCACATATTAGCAAACAATAAACTCAGGAAATCCTAGGAACCCCATTTACTCACCTCCTTCAAAACCGCCACCGACGGCCCAACAGCTGCAAGATGCAACGCCGTATTCCCCACATAATCCATCGCCTGCAACAACCCCACCCGATCACTCTCCAGCATACCAACCACCGCATCCACATCCCCCTGCTCGACCGCATACCCCAGCCTCGTGAACGCCTGCTGGGACGGTGTAATCCCCGTGGACTCATTACTCCCCACAGGATGCGCAAATGCCGTGCTGTGATCCTCCGTCATCTCCCCGCGCAACGAACACTGCATCTGCATGGTGATATCCTCGTACTGCAGACCCGGGAGGGCGAGCAGGAACGAGAGTTTAGTCAGCGCGGCTTCGGTTGTGAGATCGTGGCCGAAGACAACGCCGGCGCGGCCGAGGATCGTGGCGGGGGCATACAGCGGCGACACGGAGCCAGATTGGCATTGCGAGACATTGACTATGATGATGCCGCGCGCTACGGCGGCTTTGATGACGGAGATGAGACTGCCGTCTTCGCCCGAGGGCGCGTTGCCTGCGCCGAAAGTTTCGAGGATGAGACCGCGGAGGTTAGGAATGCGCAGGACGCCGTCGATCATTTCGGGTTTGATACCGGGGAAGACGCGTAAGCAGGCTACGTGGGCGGTGTCGAGGTTGGTTTGGACGGAGAATTTGGCGATGGAGCGGGGGCGACGGACGAGGTCCCAGTTTACTTCGGCGCCGAGGGCAGAGACTTTAGCCAGAGGCTGGCAGTTGGGTGAGGCGAAGGCGTCGAAGGATGTGGCGGATACCTTTGTGGTGCGGTTGCCGCGGTAGAGGTTATGGTGGAAGAAGAGGCATACTTCGGGAATCATGAAAGTGCCGGCGATGATGAGGGAGCCGAGGAGGTTGTCGACTGCGTCGGATTGGAGGGCGAAGATGGAGGATTGGGAGCCGGTGAGGATGATGGGTTTGCCGAGGTGGGATAACATGAATGAGAGGGCGGAACTGGTGTATGCTAGACTGTCTGTGCCGTGGAGGACAACGAAGCCATCAAATAGAGCATAGTTCTTCTCAATAGTCGTCGCTATTTGCGTCCAGCCATTCGAGGAGATTGAGGATGAATCAAGCAGGACGGGAAACTCATACAGTGTATAACGAACATGACGAGAATAGGTACTGGGAGGAGTACGTAGACTCGGCAAGTACTCCTCGGTGGTACCATCAGTTATAACTGGGAGAGGATCTAGACAGTAGTCAGTCTTGCATTTAATATTTCACGTTGTTCGGGCACGCTGTCCTCCAGGTTGCGGAAAGCGTAGTAAATCCTTAAGGGGCGTTCCTCCGAAGAAAGAAGTTTGAACTCAATCAATGTAAATGTGTGCAGCAGCCAACTCTGGCTTGCATGTGACCGAAATGTCACCGACGCATCTCTACATCAATACTGCCTAGAAATATGCAGCGATCGAACTGGCTCGAATGAAGCAGTTTGCGATCGAGGTGGTCTCGCCTGCTCTGTTACCCCAAGAAGCGACGTCGTGCTACACTCGAAGCATGTCACCAGCAACGGACAATGTTGAGCAACCATTGCACCAACATCGTCACTTCCGTGGGTATTAATTCCAAGAATCCAGGTTGTGTTCAAGACACAGGACGTCATTTCCTGGACTCCAGGTCTTCCGTGATTGGCACTCCATGTTGTGAGAAGGAGAAATCGGACGTCGGATAGAGGGCACCTCGAAGCCAAGGAAAATTTCATTTATTCTCACCTGGTTTGGAACCGTCGTTGAAGGATGGTCTGGTGGCCATGCCTGCTTCAAGAAAACCTCTCGCAGGTACCAAGCCCTCGGGTGAGGACTTCATGCATATTGTCCCTCCAGTCATGATTATTAGAACCCGCCCTTCTGGATAGCTTTGTGTTGCCATGGCTTCCTCCATTTTGTTTTGGG
The DNA here is from genome assembly GCA_002946415.1 of Rutstroemia sp. NJR-2017a BVV2. Classification (NCBI taxonomy): domain Eukaryota; kingdom Fungi; phylum Ascomycota; class Leotiomycetes; order Helotiales; family Rutstroemiaceae; genus Rutstroemia; species Rutstroemia sp. NJR-2017a BVV2. The sequence goes on along the minus strand of NJPS01000031.1, from coordinate 986,997 downwards.
GGTCTTCTGTTGTTGGAGTAGAAGAGGAAAGTCTATGGTTATAACTTTCCTGAAGGAGAAGGAATGAAGTGAATATGTATTATATTATATATTATAGGATTATAGGACGAAAAGCAGCCGTGGTCGACGATATCGGATTCCAGGTTTTGGCGGGCCATTTCCACAGTTTAACGCAGAGTCGGTTGACCAATGAGAAAGGAATAGCCGCTGATTTTCCTTGCCGGAAATCTCCCATTTGAGAAAATTTTCAAACTATTTGTCTTTTGTTTTAAGGTAGCGCAGGGGGTAAAGTGTACGGGTACAACTCATATGGTGCTGTGCTGTGCATGTTCCTCAAGAGAGGTTGAGCTCCTGTTGCTAAAGAGGCGACGGGGTGACAGGACTGGAAGTTTGAGTATATCCATATTATATCCATACTATATCCATACTATATCCATACTATATCCATACTATATCCATACCCATATCCATATTCTAACGCCCTGTGTAATCCTATCAACGGAAGCCGGCATCCTTCATTTCATCATTCCAAGCTCGCCCTGCAGATGTTTGCGGTACATGGATAGATGACCCCAAACATGTCGTCGGCATAAACTTCTCAAAATCCCTTCACACTGTGCTCTCCTTCCATGACCAATATAAGTTCGAATCCTCCGCCTCCATCTCTTTCTCTCTCATCCGCCACGGGACCGAGCAATCCAATTGTGAAAGCAAACAGTAAACCTTCTCACTCCATCTATAGCTCCACGTCCACCATCACCGTCCACCTCGTGAATTGCGAACCACTCTTCACATCGCAGTGACATTCAAACTCTCTCTGGCGCACCTCGTATATCATATCCAAGACACCACGATTACCATACATGTTTAATATCTAATATACAAGAAACAACTGGATCCTCCCAAGTCATCGCAGTGACATTCCTCCATTTAGGATCCCGCCGACCAATTCACTGGCTACCCATAAGATTCCCGCCAATTCCCAGCTCCAGCTCAAGCCCAACCTTACAGTAAGCCTTAACGCTACATAACTCTACGAAATTCCGATCATTTTCCGTTTTTGACCGATCTCATCTTTTTGTCTCTGTCCGAACAATAACCTTCCACTTACTTACTTTTGTTTGGAATTCATTTTCCTATGCCACAAAAATTCGCTTTCACTACAGCAGCTATGGCAGCAGCGTTAGAAGAAACGCCCGTCTCGTACGAGGATTTGGCCGATATCGAGAGGGAATTCGACGATGCGGAAACGGAGATCAGTACGTTACCTCTTTTGATTGATCTAGATTTGAGTTTGCTGTGTCCGTTCACAGGATAGCCGGAGACCGGAAGGATGCGCCACGAGGATGTACAATAATCATATCAGATTAATCTTCATCTTCTGTGCGACCTTCTGCAATCAATGCACCTACATACATGGCGCAAGTGGCCTGGCGAAGAAGTCAATTGATCTGCATACATCTGCAGCATAATTACATCGAACAAATTGCTAACACCACAACCCCTCAATCTAGTCCGACAACAGGTTGCCCTCACTGCACCTCTTTACACTCGCCGCACGAAAATCACCTCGCAAATCCCGAATTTCTGGCCGCTGGTCCTCGAACAAGCTCCGCCGGATATAGACCAGTATATTCAGCCGTCCGATTCAGCGCTTTTATTGTCCTCTCTGCTTTCTCTACACGTATCGCATTTCGAGATCGAGGATGAGAAAACGCCTGGAGGAGATCCGCGGTCGGTGGCTATTACGTGGGAGTTCTCGAGTAATGATTACTTTGAAGACACGAAGCTGGTAAAGAAGTTTTGGTATAGGCGATCGCTGGACGGTGGGTGGAGTGGGTTGGTATCGGAGCCAGTGAGGATTAAGTGGAAGAAGGGAAAGGATTTGACGGGCGGATTGCTGGATATGGTGTGCAATGCATGGGAGGTAGAAAAGAAAGAAGGAAATCGCAGCGGAGAGAAGAAAAAGGAATTGACCAAGGAGCAGAAAGTTTTAAAGAAGAAAATTGAGAGCACCGGGATGGGAGGAATGAGCTTCTTCGCGTGGTTTGGATTTATAGGACGGAGAATCAGCGCCGAGGAAAGCAAAGAGGCGAATGCTAGAGAGGAGAGAAGGCGGGAACAAAGGAAGAAGGGCGGGAGAATTGAGGAGGCGGAGGAGGAGGAAGATGAGGAAGTGGATGAGGACGAAGAAGATCTGAGTATGAGTTTGGAGATTTTCCCGGACGGAGATGGTCTTGTGATTGCTATTACGGAGGATTTATGGCCAGAAGCTATTAAATATTTCAGTATGTACTCTATCCTTCTTGCTTTGCTCATTCGCGTTTATCTACGTTCACGGACTAACACATCTCTTTCCTTCCAGCACAAGCACAAGAACAAGACGCTCTCTCAGACGCCGACTTCGAATCCGACGACGAAGAAGAAGATGATGACGAAGTACAAGGCAGCGGAAGTGAAGGGGAACGGCCTTCTAAGAAACGGAGATCGTCGTAGTTGCAGAGCCTAAAGAAGTTATGTTGTAGTGGAAAGGATATCAGAGAAGTTACGAGGAGAGAAAGAATATCACAGGAAGGAAAAATAGGATGGCAAGCTTTGAATCTTTTTACCAAAATATGTATTGTATAATTATTACTAGTAACAGACGTCCACTTTCCCTCCGGTCTGGTCTGGTGGGCAATGCCCTATTTGATGGAGGAGATGTCAAAATAGGATAGGAGGGGAGGGGTAAAGATAGGATAGAAGAGAAATAGGAAGAGCATCGAGTATGGTGCGAATAAAAAAGCAGCTACGAGAATCCACAACAAATTAAGGGAACAATCAATCATCAAAGAATATATATGATAGATGAAATTTCTAATTAACCAAAATACACAACCACTAAAAAGGCTACTGGGGTCAGGTTACTCTGTCGAGTCTGTCAACATAGCAGTTACCCCTCCATCCGGTGGAGTTTGGTGATGGCATACTAATACCAAAATCCGATTTGAGACCCTTTTTATCTCTACTATTAAGTACACCTAAACACTTCACAAAAATGACTCTTAATAAATATAAAGATACCTTTTAATTAGGTCTATAAGTAATAGTTAACCAGATATTAAAATTTCAATTTATTGATTTTTGAATAGTTGAAAAGTACTAATGAAAAAATTTGGGTATACCACAACCAAATGCCCTCCAAAAGAACACACAAAATGTTTCTCCTATTCATTTACGCACACTTCTGTATTTTGAATCTTCATATATTATAATAAATGAATTGCCTTCATCCAATCAGAAACAAGTAACAGGCCGGATGGTGTAGTTGGTTATCACGTATCCTTAACACGGATAAGGTCCCCGGTTCGAGCCCGGGTTTGGTCACTTGAATAGGAACTTGAACACATCTGATTATGGAGTATCTTTTTTACATTTTGATATGCTTTGAAGATATAGACGTAGATACAGGAAGAGAGGGTCTTGTCTATTCCTGTTTCCTTTTTTCACGCAAGATGAAAGCGTGTTGAGTGAGGTGGGCTGCAGGCAGAAAATTCTCCACTCTCCTTACCTAGCCGATTCGCTTCGAAAATTTTCCACCGCGTCCCTCTTTCCATTAATTCAACTCATAGACCCCCTTCTCGCCTCTCCCCTGGTCCCCCAAATCCCTCACATTAACCACAAGCCCCCGCTTAACGGTCTCTTCCAAATCTCTCTTCGAGACCTTGCACCGCGCGGTATACTTACACTGTTGTTTTTCGCCAAAGAAGCTTTCCTCCGGACAGCTCATGCCCCACAGCTCGAGCATCAGCACCCAGACCACGAGCCCGGTCACGATGCTGATGAGTTGGAGAGAGCTGAGGTGTTCGGCGAGGGGGAGACAGATCAGGATTATGCAGACGATGAGACGGTTGAGGAGGCGGTATTTTTTGGCGAGGCGGATGCCGCCGCTTTCGCTTTCTTTGTGGATGTGGGAGAGGGAGATGATGCCTAGAGGGAGGGAGGAGGGAGGTTAGTTGGTGGTTTTTGTGGGTTTGGTGGGAAAAGGAAAGTGACAGGGAGAAGTACCCATGCAGAAGAGAGCGATGCCGAAGCCGGCACAGTAGAACCAGCGGAGACCTGATGGTATTTCTTCTTCAGATTTCTCTTGGTAGAATTCTGTAAGATACTCAAGCGAGGTATCTTGACAGTCTCTGGCAACGACAAGTCTAGACAGTGCTGCACCTCCGAGGACGTAGCTCATAATGAAGGGGAGATGGACCAGGCCCCAAGTGATTGCTAATTTTCCATTAGTGTCAAGGACCAACATGATATACGAGACACTCACAAGAAAAAACATGGCGTCTGATGGCATGAGCAAAAAGATCGGCTCCATCCAAATCGAAGTATATCCAATTGAAACTGAACGCTTGGATGAGCCCTAGCACCGCTTTGCCGTAGAAAGCGTTTAAGCCAAAAGAAGTCGCGCTCTGATAGATGATTGCAACCACGGAGTAACCAAACACCAGAGTCACGAAGGCGTTTGTTCTCTCAACTTTATGCTCAATGTTCGTAGCAGGATAGAATTCAAAAACACGGTCTGCCCATGCCTTGAACCTGGCTGAGATATTGGTGCGGATTATCAGTACGATAAAGACCGTTCCGGTGAGATCGACGAACAGGGCAACGGCGATTATGGCGAATCGTCGTGGGAAATCAACGTATATACTTCCTATCCAAATCATGCCAGGTACGAAGATCATTGAAGCTTGGGAGATCATCATCCCCCGGACCATTGGTACGGACCAGGCGAGGAATAAGCAGTAAGTCCCCATGAAGAGACGAGCAGCTACGTAAAATGCTACTAGCATGGTGTATGTGTGTTCGAAGGCATCCAGAATATTTGTAGTTAGACTGCTCGTTTTAGTTCATCGTCGTTCTGAGTTCGAAGGGAGGCTGAGGAATGGTATGGAATAAAACTCACCCAAGTAAGCAGGCCATGATAAACATGATAGAGACTCTTTGAATGATGTCGTCGGTTTCGAACCAAGATATGATGACAGTTAAATCACTCCATATCTTCCAGCTCATGATAAATGTTATCGCGAACCTAAGGAGTTCATATCCAGTTGCATTTTCTGCTGCATGATCTCCGTTGATGGCTAAAATTCCGACGTAGAGCAAGTCCACAAACAGCTCGAAAGATGCAACTTCGGTGATTTCTGAAGCTCTCCATAGAAGACCTTTATGGAAATACTGGCGCACTGTAGGCTAGAAAGAAGAGTCAACACAATCAAGTTTGCTACCGGAGGACGGGATGGACTGTTAGAGCTTGAAGTACTCGGTCAAGAGCATGATATTACCTTCTTATAGAGTTTCATAATTCTTCCATTTCGTCTTTCTGCTTCCCAATCCTTCTTCTCATGATCGTCCGGATGATGATAGCCACTCATCGACGAAGCAGAACTCTGAAGATTCGACCCATCATCGTAAGTTCTCAGATGAGCACTATATCCATATTTCGAAAAACTCGCATCCAAAGCGACAGCATGATCTGTGATCATATGCAATTCCGACACAAGCGCGTCTAGCTCTCCTCTAACAGACTCAAATTCATCATATGCATCACCATGCTTATCTCTGAGAGCTTGCCGCTTCGATTCATGATGACTATGGGCGCTACGAAGAGCATCCAAATGTTCCGGAGAACCATTAATCACAAGATCAAAAGGCTGTTCTTTTTCAATCGCAGCTAGTCTCTGTCTGAGGTTTTCGGCTTCTTCTGGCGATGGTGCTATATGGACTTTCCGGCCGTCAGGTAGCATGAAATTGCGCAGTCGACGCGCTCTGTGGTGATGGCCATGAGGGGTTGTCGACCCATGAGTAGCGGTCGGGGTGGTAGACATTATGGATAGAGATGAAGGAAATTTCTGGAGGATGAAAGGATGACAGATGCGGAGAGTATATACAAAGTAAAGCGGTACTGTACCTGGTATGGAGTTTGACGAGGTTCAATTGCTTGCTGATGCCAAGAAACCAAGCGATTGTGGCTTGAACGGAGCAGGTAAAAGGAGTTTACGCACCCCACGCTGTAACTAGATAAGTAGGTATTACATCGGCCTTACCTGTACATGCAAAGTACTTGGGACATAAGACGATCTAGCAGCACAAGAAGTCAAGACGGCTGTTAAAATGTTGAAGCATGTCCGAATTCAACTGTAGGAAGTTACAAGACACTCAAGAGTAGAGGGGGAAGATGTCCGAGTGCAATTTAAGGTTCGGAGCCGAGCCCGGATCTTGGCTGAGTAATCACACTAATCATCAAGCCGTAACCAGATATGGTAAGGTCAACTTTATGCGCCTTATCTTGAATTGCGCCGCTCAGGAATTCGGACAGCAACATACACCGCGAATATTGTATCCAACATCTTAATCATCTTAGCTGCATTACAAATCTTCGGGCACAAACGGTGATTGTGTGGGTTGATCCCACAAGACAGCGTTAAAGACTATCGCCCATGAGTCTTGGCGTGACTGAGATTCGCGGCGGACCAGCTTGCGGTTCATGATCCACCCATTGTGCCCAGAATCGAATCAGCATTGACGTTGGCGGCCTTGCTTGGAAAATCATCACTGTCATGTACTATCTATCGTCCCGCACGGTGGATATGTCATACCGCCTTCACTACTACCTCCGATAGCTCTATCAACCTCCTCTCGAGCTTCGGGGCATGAAATGGGATCAACTCCCTCCCCCATTCGGCATGGGAAATGCAGCAATGTTAGAAAGAGGTTTGCGCTTTTGGCCCATTGCTGTCGATTTAAACCGTCGTCCGAAAATCTGTGTTTCGATAGTCTCCAGGTCTGCATACCCCTCGAACCCAAAGAGCCGAGCTTGGGTAGTCCCTAGGCAAGTCAGTTCTGCTGTATGGAAAGCATTTTTTAGGGCATGGACGTACAAAATTTGCCACCGGATAATGGTCATACGAGATATGGTAAGGTCGCAAATACAATGCCAGCAAGGACTAATGCCATACTCCCTAGAGCTTTGAAAGGCTTCTCCCACCCAATCCATTGTGGAACGGAAGCAGCGCACATTTCATGTAGAGTGAGATTGCGTGTAGTAGGTGCCGACATATTGTTTGATTCCCGAGTGGGCTATGAGATATTATGGACGGTATCTTACTACGGCCGTGGTTGGGTTAGGGAATATGTAGTGTAGATTCTTGCGGTGTTGGGAGATTCGCTGGAGCGGTCGCGATTGCGAAAGTCTGCAGATCAATATCGATGGTCGCACGGCCCAGATTTACATCCGGAGCCCTGTTGTGGTTCAGAGAACAGTGGAACTCTTCGAAAGGTTTTGATGGAGAATTTGATGTGAAAAGGAATTCTGACCAGAAAAGGTGTTTGCAGGTACGAAATTACCCAAAATCAAGCCGCCTACTGAAGCACTATGTGCCTCAGTCAACGTTGATTTACGGTGTTATACTCGTAACAATCAAAGAAAAGACTCAAAAGGATTCTTATTCGGTGAGTAGATGACATGGTTCTGTGACCGGAACCCAAAATCCGACACGATTCCTCCGGTCAAAATCAAGCTTTGACAGCCAGAGCAACCCATGCAGACATCTGGCAGCCTACCATGCCGTCCGATTCAACAACCAAGCCATTCGCTCGCTCTTTCAGGACCTGCTCTGTAACAGGCAGTATTTGAGCTTTGTCTTCCTCAGACCAGTCATCGCCAACCATAAAGACAAAGTTATCAGTCAGTCCTATTGCTGCTTCATGGAAGCCCTTGTTCCACCACATCACTTCTTGCTCATGCACCTGAATGTCCTCGAAACCCCCGTCCCTCAAACTCGATTCCAACGTCTCCTTCAACGTCCATTGCACCAGTCCCGGTGGCGAAGCAGTTTTTGAGCCCGGCTTTATGATAGCCTGGACCATGTGTAATATCGGAATAAAGTTCATTTTCTTCCAGGAAGTTACTACGGCTCTCCCGCCGTGTTTCAAGGTTCGGTAGATCTCCCGTGCACCTTTGTTTGGGTCGGGGAAAAAGAAGATGCCGAAATTGGTGATTGAGATATCGAACTTTTCGTCGGGGAACTGGAGGTCCATTCCATTCATCACAGCCGTCTCAACTTTATTTCCCCAGTCATTTTCTTTCACGACTTCAGCAACGATAGAGATCATTCCCGGTGCTACATCTGCAGCGTAAACATGTGAGTTTGGATAGGCCGTCAAAATTGCAGCGGCTGCGAAGCCTGGTCCACATGCGTTGTCGAGAACAATGGGATGATCAGGCATGTGATCAGCCAGCAAAGGGACGATATGCTTGATAATACGTAGTGTAGCTCCACCCGTCCGGCGGTCATAAGTTGCCGCATGGGTATTGAAGGAGTCGCCAAGAGGTGTCACATCCGACTTCAAGCTAGTAGCCATGGTTGATGCGTTGCAAGTTCAAGATCAAAACGGTGGACTGAGATGATAGAAGACAACAACTACAATCAAGTGAACTAGAAGCATATGACAGATATCTAGGTAGCCTGCAATTGACATTTATATTTCACCCAAGCAGCCTTGCTGTGCCTCCCTCTAGTTGCGTACGAGAACACGCTTGTGCTATCTGGACCTAGGTGTACTAATCATTGTGCTATATGCATAAGTTACGTGAAAGATTAGGCACTGAAGTGGTGAACATAAGCATTAGGTCAATCTACGAGCTATGGAATGACAAGTGGACCAACAAAGACCAACAAATGCCAACACAACGTTCGGTCAGCTCGTAAAAGTGCCAATCAAGAAGGTATCCTTGACGGACAAATACAATATGAGTAAACTGGAAAGTAGGAATTGAACATAGTCCATAGCGAATCTTATCTCCACGGGGGCCTTTGAAGTTAGGAGGGGGTCTGTCAACAAGCTCAGTATGCTATTGAACCCGATAATTCGACTCTTGCTAGACGACACCAGAGAGTCTACCGGCCGGTATCTTCGGATAAATTTACGTACGCATCAGCCCTAATACTGCGCAGTGCAGAGCTCCACTGTCAAAAGCAAAGAGCAATCCAAGTGTCGGCGGGAATAACACAGAACTCTCATTCTCCACAGCTCGCCATCAGCGCGAAGCCTCTGCTGCTATGACTCAATCGCAAAAGCGGTCGAAGCTTTGATTCTGCATTTGCAAACAGATTCTGTGTGAGAAAAGTCTGATCCAAAAGTTTCCGCACAGACAAATCGCATCCCAAGCTCCGTCGCTCCCCCAATCTAGGCCTAATTTCGGCTTCCATGATCCACAGATGTGCCAGAACTTAAAAGTTTAAAACAACTGCGCCTCGATTGCTTTTAAATATATTTGCTACATGCTCGAAGTGGCCAGCATCGCGAACATCTGCTTTTCCGGTTATTCTGTCTCGCAGATTGTGTGATCGTCTGCTATAATAGCTGATCCGTCGATCATAAATGACAGGCAGTGTGGGAAAACACCGTGCTTCGGTACATTGGTTTGGTTTCGACTTTTTGCAGGAGCAAGTGCCCCAGAAGCAAGAAGTCTCCCGAGTTCAGGGAGATGATACCGGCAATAATTGTGTTGTAGTCAAATCTAGGGCTGATTGTATGCATCGATACCAAAGGTATAGAGGGCTTTAAAGCTTCACGTCAAGTCACGCCGAAAGCGAGTTGCTTCCGCAAGCGACGATGTTGGCTATCTGTGTAACTCTGACAGCAGCCAAGACTTCATGAGAGTCTGATCAATACCCCCTAAGAGAGGGGCAAAGCTTATTCTTATTTCCCCGGAAGCGTAGATGCCCGTCCATTCAAACTGCGCTCGAGATGGAACATACTAGACGAACTAGTTTGATGTTTCACGACTAGGTGCTAATGATCGGGTGTTGCAGCAGAGGGTTTCTCGTCGGTTCAATCTAGAACTCGCAGTTGCTTCGAGACGGGTAACCAGATTGACTTTGTCATGTCCGTCTGGATGTCACTGATCAGAGTTTCACTTCATGTCTTCTACAACTGGCGTGACATTCTGACATGCTATTTCTGTCGACCCACCATGCGCTCGGATGGTCCTTAGAACGATATCTATCATTGCATTGCGCACATCCTCCCAGAAGTGCCCATTGTGTCTCTTTGCTCATTTCGGGACTTTGCAGTTGGCTCTCGCTCGTTGGTGTTTTTTTCGTCTCTCCTTAAAGCTTTTTTGGTTGACAGGCTCAACGTTATTCCTTACTTTTTTAATCTAACCAGCACTTGTTTAACCATGCGTGTACAAACGATCCTTTCTTACGCGCTGGTCGCTTGCACTACCTCGGTGTATGCTGCACCATATGGCTTCAGCAAGTCAAATGTTGTTGCCTTGGCAAGAAAGCCCTTCGTTGCCTCCGGTCGATCTCTTGAAGAGTATGTAGTCAATCTTGCTCCTGCATGTCCATGAAGTGCCCAATGCTCATACAGAATCTATAGGAAAGCCGCTGCACCATCAGCTCCAGCTCCAGCTCCACCAGCGATGAGCGGTATGCCTCCTCCTCCTCCACCCAATAGTACAGCACCTCCACCTCCACCGGCGATAAGCGGCATGCCTCTCCCTCCTCCCCCCAATGGTACAGCACCTCCAGCGCCACCACCGGCACCAAATGCTGCGGCAGCCCCACCAAGCCCGGATGGAAAAATGCCACCACCACCACCAATGAATGGCACAGCTCCTCCTCCTCCGCCTGCTGCAAACGCTGCTGCGGGGCCCCCGGCACCACCTCCGCCAGCAAATGGTACCATGCCTGCACCACCTCCGCCGGGTAACGGTACCGCGCCGGCACCTCCAGCCACGAGCCAGACTTCAAAGAGTGTTGATGCAGCGGATGAGATCAATAGTGCTTCTGAAAATGTAGTCAGCCAAGGGGGGATTGACAGCGCTGTAGAAAAGCCAGGGCAGACGACTAGTAATGGCAGAATCGGCAGTATTTCGAGCAAACCCGGCCAGAAGTCTCAGCAGAATCAACAACTTCAGGAAGCCGATGATAATCAAGGAAATAATGACGGCCAGGAGAATGGTGCGGAAGGAGAAGTTTCCGATAGCCAAGATCTCGCCGCGAAACAGAATGGAACGGCAAACGCTGCACCACCAAACTCGACAGGGACTCCCAAAGGCAAGAGTCCAGACGGTCAAGGTCCGCCAGGTCAGGCAAAGAAACCAGCACCTTCCGGAAAACCTACTCCAAATGCAGGAACAAACTCTACAACCCCTGCTAAACCTGCTAAAGCACCAAAAGGTACAGCTACGCCAGGCCAGGCAAAACCGAAACCTTCAGCAGGGCCCGCAGCCAATCCAGCAACAAACGCAACGACTCCTGCGGTAGCTAAAGGCAAAGGACCGGATGGCCAGGGCCCTCCAGGTCAGAAAGCAGCACCTTCCGGAAAACCTACTCCTAATGCAGGAACCAACTCTACAACTCCCGCTAAAGGACCCAAAGGCACAGCTACTCCAGGCAAGGCAAAACCAAAGCCTTCAGCAGGGCCTGCAGCCAATCCAGCGACAAACGCAACCACCCCTGCAGCAGGTAAAGGCAAAGGTCCAGATGGTCAGAGCCCGCCAGGTCAGGCAAAGAAAGTACCAATGCCTTCATCCGGCCCCGTGCCAAATGCAGCTCAATTGCCCGCACCCAATCCACCGGCAGCTGCCGCTAGCCCTCCATCTGCCCCAGCGAGTCCACCACAAGGTCAACCGGCTGCAGGGAAGGCTCCTCCAGCACCACAGAACGCAACAGATGCTGCAACTCCACCAGCAAGTAAACCGGCTGCCCCAGCAAACCCGCCCGCCGCTCCGGCAGCTCCTCCGAATGCCGCTCAAGCACCTCCGAAACCTTCTGCTGCTCCACCAGCAAGCCCGCCCGCCGCTCCTGTAGCTCCTCAGAACGCCGCTCAAGCATCTCCGCCAACTCCAAGCGGCGCTCCTCAAGGACCACAAGGAAAAGGACCTAATGGTCAAGGTCCTCCGGGTCAGCAAGCTAAACAGGTTTAGCAGTAGATAGGATGGATGGATTGATGGATGGCGATGAGAAAGCTGAGTGCGACGAGTGAGACGGCTTCTGGCTCCTAGAAATAGACCGTGCTATACTTACCAGTCAGAGGATGGGATAGGAATAGCTGAAATGCAGTACCATCTTGCTGGACAGATGGTCCTGCACTTTTGAGACGGCCTTTAGAATATCTTTTTTGATGCAATCATATTCTTATATCAAATCTGTATCCCTCATGAACATTGAACATTAATTCCAGCATCAAGATACCCTAGACCCTTATTCCTCTCAACACATCCATAGTATCTCCCACTCACGGCACACCCTTCCCCTCCCTCGTCGCCTTCGCCAACTCACTTTGCGCCTTATCATCCGCATATCTCTTATAAATCGGTAGGTAATGCTCCCTCTCACTCATACTCATCTTGACACTATCTCTCTCCTCGATCGCCTTTGCCCATTTCTGCCACCTTTCTCTCTTGTCACCCAATTCTTCAATCCCCAGCCCGCCTTTGAATTCATCGAACACCCAAAGTCGTACGGCCCATGGTGCGAGGCAGAAATCGATGAGAGAGGGCTCAGAACCGTTGAAATACGGACCGGAGGCGTCCATTTCGGTGGTGAAGGACTTGAGGTGCGAGAGGAATTGGGAGCGATGTTCGGAGAGTTTGGGGTCATTGGGGGAGGTGGGTTGGTATTGGAGGAAGCGGTGGTAGGCCGGAATTATACGGGAGGTTATGAAGTCCATCCCTAGAGGATTTGTCAGTCCCTATTTTATTTCTCTACCTTTAAGCCACCAAAGGAAATTCCATACAAATTCTCATCCTGGCTTTCTCGAAAGGTTCGCGAGGAAGTAGACGGGGCCAATGCGAAGGATATGCATCTTCAAGGAATTCGCAGATCACATTACTCTCGTAGAGGGCTTTTCCTTCATATGCGAGTGTTGGGACGAGTCCTCGGGGATTGAGTTTTAGGAGAGACTCAGGTTTGTGGTAGGGGTTTACTTCGACGTATTGGAAGGGGATTTTCTTCTCGAGAAGGACGAGGAGGACGCGCTGGACGAAGGGGCAGAACTATTTGGTTGTGAGGTTATGTTCTGTAGACCAGAGAGAATAGAGGAGTCGGCTCGTTCGATGACACGGCCATGGATTGTTGCCCATTTCACTTGAATGAGTTGTTCTCTCACTTGAATAAGTTGTTCTCTATTGTCTAAATTATCGAGGGAATATGAATGTTTGAACAACTTGGAGAAGACGAATGAGAGGGTCGGTAAGTCTTGATATGCCAGCCAGCTATACCAGACAAAGAGGAGAGGTCGTATTCCTACAGCGACCAAAGACCGAATTGGTACCAAATAAAGCTTGCTAACACTTCAGAGCCAATTTGATAAATCCCAGACTTCCAGAAGCCATGTGCTGAGGGGTAACTTCTCACTATCAATCAGGGAATTGGACCTACAATGCTCCCCAAAGCCGATCAAGCCAAGACGAATAAAAGCTATAGAACTTACCCATCCGCTATATAGCTTCAAAGGCTCCTCCTTGGAATGCTCCTCGACCATTTTGGCCGCGAGACCCGTCGCATGCGGATGCAGGTCGGCATCGGGATGAGATGAGCTCATGATGAAATTGGAGATTGAGAAGTGAAAATTGAAATTTGATGAAGCAAATGATTAAAGATTGCTTTCCGATGAGCTGGGTAGATAGAAGTTACCTACAAGATATCATGCGTAGTTGCCTCTGTACCGGTATTTGTAATTCCTGGTTCAGTGGCTGGATTGGGCAGTTGATTGATTTCCAAAAATGACGAAATTGCTGAACGCGGGGGACTAACCGCGCTGTAAGGTTACTGTAACACTTGAGTAGTCATCAGCAAACACGACGGCCCTCAAGATGCACGTAAACATCTCCATACGAGATGAAAATAATCGACAGACAGAGATGGAGTGCAATATAGCAGACTACGAGTACACACATGATAAAATCTCTCCTGCCACATCATCTCCTGAAACCAGATCCCTTGTCCAGCTGAAGTCAAATGGTGCTTCTATCGAAAAAAGAGGCCAATTGTGGCTGAATCACTGACTGGCTGATCTGGCTGATCTGGCTGATCTTTTTTGGCGGGGCACAGCCGCTTTGTCTTGTCCAACGACATCACACCCAACCCTTCTTTTTTCAACCCAATATTTCCTGTTCTCCCTTATTTATTTCTCGAATTTTTGAGAGAGATATTTCTCCTGTCGCTCTATTCAAGAACACCAGGTGCCAAAAGAACGCATCCAAAATGACCGGCCCATCAACGTATTTACCCCTCCCTCTCCGTTCAGATTCATCAACCCGCAGATGAAATTCCAGCTAACCATGTTGTTTTTCTCCAAACCTACAGACCAGGCCAAGAAGGCCCGTCGTTTGCGCCGCCGCCTCTACCAGCGGGATGGATCGCCCAGTGGGACGGTATGTCGAAGAAATACTACTTCGTGCAACTGAGCACGGGAGCATCGCAATGGGACACCCCTACGCAACCCGCACCTACGGGACCGACACCGCAGGCGACGCCGCAGGGAGTGGAACATCCGTATGGCTTGCCGGGCGCGAACGAAAGTAACCATGGATTTGGCGATAATACACAGCAGCATGGAGGGGAACTGCCTGCAGATGGAACCAGGGGCGGTCCGGATGGGGAGAGGGGTATGGGTGTAAGTTTTACTTTCGCATTTTATCACATTTTATCTTGGTCTATCGTGTGCACTTATGGGCTTTGCCGATAATATGCTGATGTTTGCGGGTACGGAATAGTCCGTTCTTATGAACCAATACATGAAGAAACAAACTGGCGGAAACCAACAAAGTAGTCTGGGAGGACTTGGTGGACTAGCAAGTTCATTCTTGGGAGGAGGATCGAGCCACAGTAACAGCAATGCTCACTCGTCATCGAGTGGAGGAGCATCTGGGCTTGGTGGGCTGGCAAGCTCATTTTTGGGAGGAGGATCGAGCCACAACAACAGCAATACACACTCGTCATCGAGCGGAGGATCATCTGGGCTTGGTGGGCTGGCAAGCTCATTTTTGGGAGGAGGATCGAGCCACAACAACAGCAATACACACTCGTCATCGAGCGGAGGATCATCTGGACTTGTGGGCGCCTTGGCTGGCAGTCTCTTGGGAGGCGGAAAGAAACAGGATCACTCGCAAACACAAAGTCACTCGAGCGCGCAGAACACCCAGCACGATCAGACGAGCCAGGGTGGTCACAGTGGGCAAAGCGGATTGATGGGGAGCTTAGGAGGCATGTTTGGACACCAGGGTCAATCGGTATGCGATTTTTAATTCTCGCTGTTATCTCGTCTCATGCTAACACTCCAAATAAGCAGGGCAGCAACTTCGGATATTCAAACCACAGCACCCCGCAAGGAGGATATTCCGGTGCACCTCCTCCAAGCAGTTACCAACCTGGTAATGCTTCTCATAGTTCCTACAGTTCTCCAACACAACAACCATACTCACAAGGACACAACCCCTCACAATCATTTTCTCAAGGACAGCCCTCGTCCCAATATGATCCTAACAATCCTTCTCATGGCATGCCACCAAACCAGCAGCACTATGGCACAACCTCCGGACCATCATATAACGGACCGCAACATCAACAATCATTTGGTCACGGCGCACCGCCGCAACAACATCAATATCCAGGTCCGCCAAGTCATCAACAAGGCTCACAGGGAGGGTACCAGCCACAACAATATGGTGGAGCGCCTGGGTCTGGGATGTCAGGAGGAAACTATCCACCTCCACCGCCAATGGGCCCCCAGCATGGACAGCATGGCTCGCACGGCGGACAGCCAGGCGGTTATTCCCAACAACAACAGTGGTAGTTTCGGAAATTTGATATGCTTATGACATGTGATGGGTGAAAATTCGTTACGTTTGGAAGGGTAGGAATTGTTATTTCCATAGACGGATATCCTGTAAATGCAAGCTTGCAAGGCTTCTTTTAGAGCCATTTGTTTTGGTATTTGAGTCTGCGCTCATGAATTTTTCTTCTCATTATTGGGCTCGTCTGTTCCTATACTGCATATCCAGTCCATGATGTATCGAGAAAGATACCAGCTCCCAACTGCAAGAAGGATGATGTATGCGGCAGTTGGCACCAGTGATCGTGGAACTATGTTGAATATGTAAGGATCGAGGATGATATCGACGAAGACGGGAGGCACGTTCTCCATGAGGGTCTGATTCATCGTATAATAATCTGCTTTGGCATATATCTGCAAGAACAACGTTGACACAACTTCATCTGGGTTATGCTTGTATTTTAGATGTACATTTGTGATATCAGGAGTTCGATCTTCAGTTCCCATGAACAGAGGTTGACGGGACTCGGAATACTGTGCGAGAGATGTAATCAGATCAGGGTTCTCGAAGACAGCGGGCAGTTCATATGTTTCAAGCCGAAATGAGGTTGGCTCCTGGTAAATTGATATTCATTAGCATGAATCAGATGAACCGGATTTAAGACTATGGGGGAACTTACGGTGGCAGCCCAGCATATTCGAACCTCGTACCTCTGTCCTGATTTCAGTCTGTGAAGTAAATACCATGACGGCTTGCCAAGCTTCGACTCTTCTGTAGGAAACTCGGCTTCAATATGGGTTCGCAACGAGGAATGATGTGATGAGAGAGCCTCCAGATGTAAATCCTCAAGGGTAGGATGCTCGAGGGGTACATTTAGCTGTTGCGGACCGAGGAATATGACTTTCTCCGTATTTGCTAATACGTGTTGAATCTGCAGCGCCAGCACAGCTATTGCGCCGGGCAACAGGAATTGTATAGGGGATCGCATGTTCGTTGCTGCACAAAATTGTGTTATATCTTCATATCCATCTTCGCTGTCCTTATTTCCAGTCCGCCTTCACTGATCTTTCGTGCCTTTCCGAAGATCCAAGAATCGGATGCATGTGGGGCACTCCTGGAAGCTTGGACCAATAGCTTCCTAATCAATACTAGACTGAGCGTCGCCAACGCGGTCACCCCTTTCGAATTTTCCCGTTGTTTATGTGTGGATCAAAACCCGAAAAGAAGCGACCATTTAATTCCTCTACCTCCCTCCCCTGTGCTTCCTCATTCCCCACTATCAAATATCTCCCGAAAAAGCAGGACAACCACAATCTTGCAAGAAGATTTCCTTGCTAAGATCATCTTCCTTTCTTTCTGACCAAAAATCAACCTTCGTGCTCTTCATCTATCAACAGTAAACATGAGAGAAGTTATTAGCATCAACGGTAAGCTTCCCTCAACGCGTTGCACTACGCAGCACACCGCTCCAGCATATTAATCATGATGGCATGATAACTTTGATCTGGAAAATATACTGATTTGTGACCTGTATAGTCGGCCAGGCTGGTTGCCAAATTGCCAACTCTTGCTGGGAGGTGAGTTGTTGAGAGGGAACTTAGAAATCGCATTGTTTTCAAGGCGGGGGATGAAATCAACACGAGGTTACTGGACTGCTTGACTGACTTGACATCTTTTTGCCACAGCTCTACTGTCTTGAGCATGGTATTCAGGTATGACTTCCATCCACTTGAATTCTCTATGCATCGGATCAGAACATATCTCTAATGCGCTTCACTTATAGCCCGATGGATACTTGACCGAAGAGCGTAAAGCCGCCGACCCCGACCAAGGCTTCAGCACCTTCTTCTCTGAGACCGGTATGCATACAATTACACAACTACAAGAGAGGACGTTTTACTGACAGGAGTTTGCAACAAAGGCCAAGGAAAATATGTCCCACGTACCATCTACTGCGATCTCGAGCCAAACGTCGTCGATGAGGTTCGAACCGGTACCTACCGCAGCTTGTTCCACCCAGAGCAGATGATTACAGGAAAGGAGGATGCCTCAAATAACTACGCTCGTGGTCACTACACCGTTGGTAAGGAGTTGATCGACAAAGTGTTGGACAAAGTTCGACATGTTGCCGACAACTGCTCTGGTCTCCAAGGATTCCTCGTTTTCCACTCGTTCGGTGGTGGAACTGGTTCTGGTTTCGGTGCCCTTCTTATGGAGCGCTTGTCCGTCGACTTTGGCAAGAAAGTCAAGCTCGAGTTCTGTGTTTACCCAGCACCACAAACCGCCACCTCCGTTGTTGAGCCGTACAACTCCATCTTGACGACCCACACTACCCTCGAGCACTCCGACTGTTCTTTCATGGTTGATAACGAGGCTATCTACGATATTTGCCGAAGAAACCTTGGTCTTGAGCGACCCAACTACGTCAACTTGAACCGTTTGGTTGCCCAAGGTAAGATAAGCCATGAGATTTTGTGGCGTTTACAGTTTTAACTTTTTTCCATAGTTGTTTCTTCCATCACCGCCTCCCTCCGATTCGACGGTTCTCTTAACGTCGATCTTAACGAATTCCAAACTAACCTGGTCCCATACCCACGTATCCATTTCCCTCTCGTTGCCTATGCACCAGTTGTTTCGGCCTCAAAGGCATCTCACGAAGCCAACTCCGTCCAAGAAATTTCCATGTCTTGCTTCGAGCCCAACAACCAGATGGTGAAGTGTGACCCAAGAAACGGAAAATACATGGCTACCTGTTTGTTATACCGTGGTGACGTTGTACCAAACGATGTGCACGGTGCTGTGGCCACCTTGAAGACTAAGCGCACCATTCAATTCGTTGACTGGTGCCCAACTGGTTTCAAGATTGGTATCTGCTTCCAGCCACCTCAAATGGTTCCAAACGGTGATTTGGCTAAAGTCAACCGTGCTGTGTAAGTTTTCATATCCCATGCTTCCCCATCTTCTGTGCTAATAATATTCGCAGCTGCATGCTTTCCAACACAACCGCGATTGCCGAGGCGTGGTCCGCGCTCTCTCACAAATTCGATCTTATGTACTCCAAGCGCGCTTTCGTCCACTGGTATGTTGGTGAGGGTATGGAGGAAGGTGAATTCTCTGAGGCCCGTGAAGATCTTGCGGCTTTGGAGCGTGATTACGAGGAGGTTGCGACAGACTCCCTGGAAGGTGATGATGGTGCCGAGGCTGAGTACTAAGCTATGGCTTTATGGATCATATGGTGTGGGATTACATATTGGCTGGGCTAGATTTGGTACTTGATATGGTAGCATGGGGCTTCTTCGGACAGGTTTTGGAGCATCGTCATGTTTCTCGGCAGGTGCATACATTCTTCCTTCCAGCTAATTCATGAAGGAATTTCCTCTTTTTAATCAGAATGCATCTTTGTAATTCAAATAGCACACAATCGTCGTAGTACCCAATACAGTGAGATGTTTATTCAAGACCCTGAGCTAGCTAGATCTGTATCCGTTCTAAAACCTGGGAGACTATTTATTTTAATAGAACTATTTGTTTGTAAACGAAAATAGAATCAGGGGGTTATATAAAAATGCTGCATAATGAATAACAATGTGCTAACACTCCGTCATGCTGCGAACTCGACCTAGCAACGCGCTTTGGTGCAGTACATTAGCTCTACCTTTACTGTCTGTCATACGGATGTTTCCCATGCAATGCTGTCCGAAAACTGACAGGAAAATGTGGCACAAAACGTTATAAGTGGTGGCTGTCATCCAATCATAAATAAGTTGGAGCATGAAGCAGATGATGTTGCCGATTCTCCGCCTTTCGCTTCCCGCTTTGTTGACCTTACTAGTCTCCCAGTAATTTACGGCTGCTATCTACCTGACCTGTGCAATATCGTGGGTCTTTAAATAGCAAACCACACTGAAACCTGATATATCCCTATTGCTTCCGAGCTCTTTA
The DNA here is from genome assembly GCA_002946415.1 of Rutstroemia sp. NJR-2017a BVV2. NCBI lineage: Eukaryota > Fungi > Ascomycota > Leotiomycetes > Helotiales > Rutstroemiaceae > Rutstroemia > Rutstroemia sp. NJR-2017a BVV2. The sequence continues at coordinate 967,226 of NJPS01000031.1, read as the reverse complement.
TACCCTACTCAATTGTTCCTGAAGCTTCAGTGATCAGTTTTCTCATCCCATCGTCAGGAATCGGAGCAAGAAGGATTAACACAGCTGAGGAGTACGCGAAAGCATCATGGCCGAAGATCCCAGTAAGAAGCCTCTCTCATTACCTGCGCGCACTGAGTTTATTGAAGCTTCTCTCTTGTCGCAAGAAGAAGCTCTTCAAATCTATACATAACTGCAATTGCTGCGGATATTATCATCTATGTATAAGAGTTCAGGTTTGACTGACAGCTTCCAGCGGCCCCGGCCTTAAACCTTACTCCTGAAGAGAAGCGTGTATTTGGGCAGTTATTCCGACAGGCAGATACAGAGAATATTGGAGTCGTGACTGGAGAAGTGGCAGTAAAGTTCTTCGAGAAGACGAGATTGGAACCACGCATCTTAGGAGAGGTAAGTCTCCTGGTTCTTGTGTTGTAACAGAGCGCAAACTGCCATGTACACCTGCACTTCGGTACTGACTGTTGGGATTTTAGATATGGCAGATCGCAGACACTGAGAATCGAGGACTTCTTACACCGGCCGGCTTTGGAATAGTATTAAGGCTAATTGGGCACTATCAAGCTGGACGAGATCCTACGCCCGAGCTGGCACTGCGACCTGGACCATTACCAAAATTCGATGGAGGTATCGGCCCTGCCAGCCCTACCTTTCAGGCTCCCCCAGGGCCTCCTCCCAATGCTATACAACCGCAAGCCAGCGGATCCGGTCCTATTAGAGTGCCTCCACTTACTGCCGATAAATCTACACAATATGCAACACTCTTTGAGAAGTCAGGGGCGCAGGGAGGTATTCTACCGGGAGAACAGGCCAAGCAGATCTTTGAGCGAGCTGGTTTGTCAAATGAAATTTTAGGAAGGATTTGGAATTTGGCGGATACTGAACAGCGTGGAGCCCTTACATCCACGGAATTCGTGATTGCTATGCATCTTCTAGCTTCATTCAAAACCGGCCAACTACGCGCATTACCTAATATTCTTCCCCCTGGCCTCTATGAAGCTGCGACACGAAGAGGTCCTAGTCGCCAATCCACTGGTAACGGCATGTCGGCGATCCCTAGACAGTTCAGTGGTACTGGCCAGGGGAGAGCGAACAGTCCTCTCAGCAGACCCGCATACAGCGCACCCCAGCAGGTTCCACAACCAAGCGGTAGTGATTGGGCTATAAGCCCAATGGACAAACAAAAGTTCGACGGGATTTACAATGGTCTTGACCGAGCGAACAGGGGATATATCACCGGCGATGAAGCAGTGCCATTCTTCTCGGAGTCTAAGTTGCCAGAAGAAGTGTTGGCCCAGATTTGGGATCTGGCCGACATCAATTCTGCTGGTCATCTAACTAGAGATGAATTTGCGGTTGCTATGTATCTGATCCGACAACAGCGAGGCAAACGGGATGGTCGCGATAATTTACCGGCTACCTTACCTCCAAACCTGATTCCGCCGAGTATGAGAAACCAGGTGCGGCCTGCCCCAATGACTACTGCACCTGCTTTTGACGCCCCAGCGCCAACGATGCCGAAATCAGCTGCAGAAGACTTGTTTGGTCTAGATGCGCTTTCCACGCCTGCTGCTGCGCCCGTTCAAGCACCTCAGTCAACTGGAGGCTCTGCATCATTCGGCGCGAACCGTCAATTGAACACAGATCCTTTTGGGAACAGTGCCACACCGTTGACCCCAACATCTCCAGCTCAAGGATCTCCATCGCACGCGTCGTCCGTCTTTAAGCCATTTGTGCCTTCATCCTCTTTTGGACATACACTCACTCAGCATGCCACTGGAGGATCTAGTAGCTCTGCTCCTCCTCGAGGCTTTTCACAGCAACCTTCTGCCAGTGAAGATCTTCTAGGCGATGCTGACCCGGAAATCAGCAGTAAGCTGACAAATGAAACTACTGAACTTGCTAACTTGTCAAATCAAGTCGGCACCCTCTCGACACAGATGCAAGAAGTCCAGGGGCAAAGCGCTTCTACACAGAACGAGCTGACCCAAGCGAATTCGCAAAAGCAGCAATTTGAGGCTCGTCTTGCTCAACTCCGATCATTGTATGAGCAGGAAGTGAAGGATGTCCGCAGCTTAGAGGAAAGATTGACGGCTTCTCGAAATGAAACGAAGAAGTTGCAAACGGAAATTGCAATGATTGAAGGAACCTATACTGACCTTCAGAACCAGCATCGTCAGATAGTCACAGCACTGGAGGCCGATCAACAGGAAAATGCGAATTTGAAAGTGCGTATGCGAGCTGTCAATGCGGAGATCGCGCAACTTAAACCATCTCTTGAGAAGTTGAGATCGGACGCTCGTCAGCAGAAAGGGCTCGTTGCAATCAATAAGAAGCAGCTAGCAACAAATGAGAGTGAACGTGATAAGTTGAAAAACGAGGCCGAGGACTTAACTAAGAGTATCGAAGAAGATACCGCAGCTCTTGCAGCTGCCGCTAGGGCCCGGAGTCAAAGTCCTGTCCAAGCTAGAGCTCAGAGTCCCGCTCAAGTAGCAAGTCCAACACCCTCAACAATGAGCGCCAATAACCCGTTTTTCAAACGCCAAGGAAGCACATCTGAGGCAGGTTCGCCTTTCGCAGCATCACCTATGGCACACTCGACTGATCGCTCATTTGAGAACGTATTCGGCCCAGCCTTTGCTGTTGCTGCTGTATCACATGAAGCACCACCTCCAACTTCGTTCAAACAAGATCTTCCTACCAGACCGCAAACAAGCGGTGGCTTTTCTACTCCCAGCTTGAGCGAAATACCCCCACCTCTACCTGAATCGAGGCAAATGAGTTCAAGTTTCTTGCCCTTCCCAGATCATATTGACTCGGTGACCTCTTCTAGACAGGTATCGGCACCAAACAGCAGATTCGGGGAAGATTCTACCGGAGCCGAAACACCAACGAATTACATGGGGGCAACTCCCACGGGATCCTCAAACGCAGGCCAAGATACTACAAGAGCTGTCTCCCCAGGCCTCGATCGCAAGTCGACGGCTTCACCTGCTGGTACAGAGACTAAGGACACCATTCCTGGAGCCTTCCCAGGAGATGTAAACTCAAACATTGTCGCTACCCCTACAGGTGGTAGTACATTGAGCGAGCAAGCTGCTTCTGATCCATTTGCTGCTTCCAAGGAGCAGCTTTCGCGTTCAGGCACAGCTAAAGATGACTTTGATGCCGCCTTTGCTGGTTTCGGAAGCTCTAACAAGGCTCCTGAGCGTTCCAATACTGCAAGCTCCACCGAGGGACAGGCCGCTCCAGCACCATCTGGATTTAATAAAGAGTTCCCTCCAATCTCGGAATTGGAGAATGATGACGAGAGTGACAGTGAGAATGAGAATGGTGGTTTTGATGATGATTTTGCACCAGCCTCTCCTGGTGAAGTTAGAAAAGCACCGGAAAGTCCTGTTCAATCGCACGGTGCCGCTAGCACTAGTGGAAGTGCAAAGGACTTTCTAGGTGCGCCAACGCCAGGGGCCGATCCTCCTACTCCTGGTGCTCAGGCTTCTCCGCCTGCTTACGACAAAGCTGTTTCTCCCGCTGAACAGGCACACTCCGAGGTTCAACAATTCTCCGGCTTGTTGCCATCCAGGGAAATCCCAAACACAGAGCACGCTAATACTTCATCGAATACCGGGGCCCCGCAAACCGGCTTTGGAGCCCCTCAAGTTTCATCACAGCCTGTCCCTCCGGCTAAGGTTTCGTTTGATGATGATTTCGATGCCGATTTTGACGGCCTTGAAGATGCTAAAGAAGCCGACGCTGAGGATGATTTCGGTACCACTTCTGTTCATGAATCAAGAAATGGCCTTGATGACTTCAATCCTATGTTTGACAGTCCACCACCGTCAAAGCCTCGCGAACACGCCAACAATTCATTCGGAGGCGATAGCTCCGGGTTTGGGGACTTTACTTCAACTCCGCAACAGGCAGGGGCCTCTCCAGCAGCTGTAAATGACAACCATGATTGGGATGCGATTTTCGCTGGACTCGATGGACCTGAAGCCAACAAAGCGTCATCTCAGTCCAATGGGAACGGGCAAGCTCCAAAAGCCGAAGCCCCGGAAAGGCCACAAATCGGAAGAGCTTTGACCGAAGCAGGAGAGCACGATGACCCGATTCTAAAGAATCTTACCAGTATGGGTTATCCAAGGAATGATGCTCTTGCCGCATTGGAAAAGTACGATTACAATTTGGAAAGGGTAAGTTCATGATTATCGCTTCTCAACACTATATACATGGTTCTAACATTATCCTTAGGCTGCCAATCACCTTGCAAGCCAATGATCAGCGAACGGTGAGAGAGGAGGAGGTGAGTGATGGGGAGGAGGGAGAATCAAGGGTAAATTGTGCATAATAATTCACTAATAATGTATTGATTGTACGATCTCATTTTTGCTAGCATTAGCATAGCATTTCACTGTTGACTCTTTTGAGCGTTTACATCGTCCTGTCTTTAATTTTCATTTGTTGTTTTGCGGATTCCTATTGTGGTCTCGGGCGAGAATCGGGGCAGTGCTACAGTCAAATATATTTTCTATGTTCGAACTTTAAGAGTGGTGTGCATATTGTGCTGTCTGTTTCGTGCCCGTCGTTGTGGGATGTCGATCTTTCTTGGGTGCATCTTCATCTTTACTTCGCCGTGGTTTGGACTTGCTTTGGGATGAATGGGTCAGAGCATTGATTTCTGCACCTGTCTACTCATGTGGTCTCTCAAGTAATTCCTCAAGTTCGTTTGTGCATTCACCTATCTACCGTCCATCACGCCCTTCCGTCTCAACTACTGAGCTACTTGACCTGTCCGCCCAGATTCTCGCCGGAAGGTACCGGGAATGATTCATGCAGCAGTCTACGGTGTGAGAGTATTTTTGTTTGCTTACCGGCGAGTAAGGTGTCGTTTGTTGCTGTTATCGTTGGTTCTGCTCAGGTTCTGCTCACCAGGGGGTGTACTAACTACCCGACCAACTTCAAAAACTTCGATACAATATCCAAATTTCTTTTAAACAATCAGATATATAATTATACTGGTATGTAAAGTTCACTTAAAGGATCAGATATATAATTGTACTTGAGGATATATTAGTTCATCATGTTCAAATATTACTTAAACAATCAAAAGTTGGTCGGGTAGTTAGTACACCCCCACTCTAAGACTCCAGACAGAGATGTTGAGAAAGACTCGATAAATGGAACAGACAAGGCGGGTATAGCGGTAGGATCGGCTTAGTGGGAGATCATACAACGAGGAGAAGAATTGCCGACTTTTGTGTCCGCGAGCTGTGTCTTCCAAGTAAGCTTCGATTCCCCGCATCATCTCCACATCGAGCAACCATTTATGGATGCTTCGGATACCGGCATGTTGTAACTTGTAAGCTTACCCCGCCCCCCACATCTTCCCGTTACTTCCTCGCCCGAGCGACCGGTGGGTGCAGCCATTAAGCTCATCGGAGTTAATGCCGCATGCGCTTCTTCGCTGGTCGATCTTAAGATCCTCTATAGTTATATAATTTCTTTGTTCCGCTCCTCTCACCCAATTCATCACTCCTCCAACAAGCTCCCATCTCGGCATTCAATATGCTTCAAACCATACTCTCCCTCCCCACCTGGGTTCTCATATCCCTCATCCCCACCATCTATATCCTCCACGTCCTCCTCGCCGCCGCCCTCTCCCCCCTCCGGCACATCCCCGGCCCCTTCCTCGCGCGCTTCACCCGCCTCTGGTACTGCATCTCCATCTACCGCGGCTCCTACGAGCGCGTGAACCTCGCCCTCCACCGCAAATACGGCCCCATCGTGCGCATCGCCCCCAACGAATACAGCATCGACTCGCCATCAGCCTGCAAGACCATCTACGCAACCAGCAACTCGCACTTTCTCAAAGCGCCCTGGTACAAAGCATGGATGCCGCCCGACGTGACCAAAGCCTCGCTATTCTCCGATCTGAACCCGCATCGCCATGGCAGCCAGCGGCGGAAGTTTGCGAGCTATTACAGTATGAGTAGTTTGGTTGGGTATGAGCGGTTTGTGGATAATTGTACCGAGATGCTGTGTGCGCGGTTTCGCGAATTGAGCGATTATGAGAAGGGAGCGGTGGATCTGCAGCATTGGTTGCAGTGCTATGCGTTTGACGTGATAGGAGAAATTACGTTTGGGAAACGCTTTGGGTTTTTGGAGATGGGCGAGGATGAGGAAGGGGTGTTTGCGGCGATTGATGGACGGGGATGGTATTCTACTTTTGTGGGGATCTGGCCGTGGGTTCATAACTGGGTGTATGGATTGTTGCCGAAGACGGGTGGACATGGGTATGTGTTAGGGTATACGATGAGGCGGATTGAGGAGCGAGTGAAGATTTTGAAGGATCCAAGAATCGCAGAAGAGAAGGAGAGAGAGGGAACGCCGGATATTATGACGAGGATCTTGATGGCGAGTGAGAAGGATCCGGAGAAGGTTACGAGAGGGGATTTGATCACGATGTGTCAGTCGAATATTGGAGCTGGGAGTGATACTACTGCGATTACACTTTCGAGCGTGCTGTATCATTTATTGAAGTTCCCCGAGACATATCAGAAATTGAGAAAGGAGATCGATGACGCGGAAAAGGAGGGGAGAATTTCGGATCCGATTACATTCAAGGAGGCTCAGGGACTACCTTATCTGCAAGCTGCCATAAAAGAAGGATTGCGAGTCCATCCCGCTGTCGGACTAGGTCTCCAACGTGTTGTGCCATCCGAAGGGGCGAACCTTGCCGGCGAATTCATACCCGGTGGTTCAACAGTCGGAATCAACGCATGGGTAGCGCATCGCAACACCACCGTTTTTGGCTCAGATGCAGACACATGGAGGCCGGAGAGATGGCTAGAAATAGAAGAACAAGGACGCGGGGGAGAAGTGGATAAGTATTTCCTTTCCTTTGGTTTAGCATCGAGGACATGCATTGGGAAAAACATTAGTTTGTTGGAGATGAGCAAGTTAATTCCACAATTGGTCAGGAGATTTGATTTTGAATTGGATAAAGAACTGGAGAAAGATGACGGGTTGATCTGTGAAAACAGGTGGTTTGTCAAACAGAAAAATTTCAAGGGAAGGGTTCTGCGGAGAAAAGATGGAGAAAAGTCGTAATGAAGTCTGGCTTGAGTTTTTAGTGGAGATGGAAAAGCCATAATTATTAGAACGACGATGCATTCCACGGTCTATATAATGAAAGGTGAAAATGAATAGAGGAACGTGTCGCTGGCCAGCTCGGATGTCTGACATCAACTCATAGATAAACCGGAGCGAGCTATCTAGCATCCGTCCTTTGCATCGACAGTTTCTTCAACCAACCCACCCTACGTGGTCCCAATAAATAACACAGAATATTCGATTTCAATATGAAAGCTTGCTAGTCCCTCGTGGTTCCTTCATGATGTATTTATGTAGTGTTAAAACTGGTGGAACGAACTGAAGTTAACCACATGCAGATAGTAATTATCACCATAGCCCATGCTCGTACCAATCCTTCCCAATTGTTCCAGGTACTTCATCAATTAAAGATCTTATATACCTCCCAATCACATGAGACTCCGTGAGAGCACCTAAATTCATGACCACGACAACATAGTAAACTGTAACTGCGGTGCAGTAAAGAAATTATTAACAACTCAATGCTTAGCTATGCCTATTCGCTTATTTTACATGAAGTAACAAACGATACGCAGGGTAAATGTACAGGTGCTAGCTTAGAATCCGAAAGGATTTTGTGGAGCTAGAATGATGTTAGTGCAGTCTATGGCGGTTGATGAAGAAGGGAATACTTACTAGCTTGCGACAGGTTTGCACGTCTGCCAGTAGGTTGTGTTTGAAGCTTTTTAGTGTCATTGTTGAGTCCGAATCGAACTACGGTTGATGTGAGCATATATGCAAATCCACCGAATAGTTTGACTTACCTGGAGGAGGGGGTCCAGTCTGTTGTGGAATCAAAGGAGATACAGCTTGTGGCTGCGGCATAGGTGGGACAGGAGGTGGGGTATAGGTTTGAACGTAACCATTAACCATAGTGGCAGCAGTAGGCTGGGGCTGTAAAGCTGAAGGAAGGTAAGAGTTGACACCAGTCTGCTGGGGCAGTTGTTGACCAGTAGGGAATGCGCTTTGGAAACCAGTTGTCTGGGCTTGAAGTGGTTGAAATGGTTGGACGGGAGGGTTGGCAAATGGGGTACCGGTCTGATTGGGCATAAGAGGTTGAGTCTGCTGAAGATTGCCCGTCTGCATGGGGAATTGTTGGAATGCGTTTGGTGCCGCTGGATTGAATTGATTGAAGCCAGTAGGATTAGGCATCATGCCCGTTTGTTGCTGTGCCATGAAATTCTGCTGTTGCTGCATCATTTGCTGTTGTTGTTGTAGCACGCGTTGCTGGCTGAGATCATGCAAGCTTTGTCCAGGAGGGGCAATTTGAGGCTGGAAGGCCCCGTACCCAGTTATTTGAGCTTGCAGTGGAGGTGGTGCATAGGCACTTGCAGTTTGAGGCGCTGATAGTGGCCTTGCAGGTGGGAGGGGCGGAATAAGAGCCCCATTCGGGCCCATCTGTGGTGGCGTAGGACGTTGGCGAGCAATGTTTTGAGGAAAGAGTGGGCCAGAAGGAGTAGGTTGTTGCTGGGGCAATCCAGTTTGTTGAGCACCTATGCCAGCAAAAATTGAAGCTGTGGCAGGTGGAGACTGAGCCTTTACAGGTTCGAGGGGCTGCGTAAGCAAAGAAAGCTCCTGCATAGAACCAGTCAAGGCCGGCTGCTGAGGTGCGGGAGCAGGGGCAGGGGCAGGTTGGGCAGGTTGACTATTGGCTTCTGGCTGTTTCGCTGGCTTGACGTCCCATGCATCGTCCTCAAAGCCGCCTCGCGCTGCGTCCTTCTCCGCTGGTTTGGACGCCGATGCCGAAGGAGTTGCGGCACCTTCAGCAGTTGGCTTTTCGGTGCCATTTTGATTGAACGCCTTAGGATCCACAACATCGTTCGTCTGTACAGCAGGAGCTGGACGGCCTTTGCGGGTATTGTTTTTCAGAGTACCTCCCGGGCCAGAGAAGAGACCACCTTCACCCTCGATGACCTCCTCACCACCAAAGCTAACGTTTCGCTTACCGCCCTGGCGCCCTAATTTCTTGTCTAGGTGTCTCATCACTTTAATGATGTCGCCCTCTCGCAACCCGAGTGTTCTCAAAACAGTTGCGTCGATATCAGGCAAAACGCTCTCGTCCATTGAATCTCGTTTGAATGCCTGCGCATATCGTTCGCAAAGTCCAACAGGAACGTCGCAAGAAAGAAAGAATTGAAACCAATCATAAGTCTCAATCGTCGCTCCTGCAACAGCCCCATTGCTCGAACCACGCTCGGGTACTCGCGACGCTCTTTGCTTTTTGATATCTGATAGTGGTTTATCCTCATCCAAAGACACACCGGTCATTCGCTCAACATACTCAAGATCCTCCACCGACATCTTGACCACCGGGACAGCGATTTTCACACCATTCATCTTGTGCAGATTGATCTTACCATCTTTCAAGGCGAGGAACTGTGCTTCAACGCTGAAGGACTTTGAGCGATCCGTCCACGTCCGCACTTTAGCCGGATCGGGTTCTACTATTGTTAGTGAGTTCGCGTAAAGTTCTTCAGGCAACTTACTAGATTTGGATGGTCTTGATTGGCTACCGTCACTTCGACCGTTTTCTCGTCTTCTCTGTTGACCAGCATTGTTACCATTGTCACGAGCTGATAGACTGCTACCCCTTTCGGGTAATCGCATGCCGGGGCCTACCTCAACCTCCTCTCTCTTCGCTGCCTTCAAAGATTCCTTCGCTAATCGTTCTTCTTCGAGTCTGTTCTGCTCAACCGTGGATATTCCAGCATTGATTCCTGACGAGCTTTGTGACGCTGTTGTGCCGGTTATTTCGATGTAACTACTCGGGACGACTCCTTCCTTTCCGTTTTTCAGTCTTCGTACCATCCACCATTCATCGCTCTTAATGTCGTCGATTATGACAACCTCATCACCAACAGCCACGGTAACTTCGTCGTCACCTTGCGCCATAAAATCATATAATACCTGTCCCCTCTTCCTACCAGATCCGGCTCCAGCGGCTATTACTTCACGTAGCCCTTCGGCTCGGACTGCTCCAGCGAGCTCTCCTAACGCACTGACAATCTCTGTAGCGGTATCCTTCGCACCCGCGTGAAAATCTATGCTCCTGCTTGGACGAACCAGTTCTAAAAAGACGTGCTTGCCTTCAATAGAGTAATGGGTCATCTTCTCCGCCGTCCATTTTTGTTCTGGTCCATCTCGGGAGTGCTCAGGGGCTATCAAAATAGTGCCAGTCGCAATGTTAACGCCAAGCGTTGTAGGCATTTTCTTTTTCTTCCCCATCACGTATACCATCTCACTGATATTGTACATATGAAATCCACCAGGTGAACGAATTGGCACATGTTCATCTGCTCCACGGGGAAACGAAGCTCTGTTATAAGGAGGCGATGGAGCTACGCCTGGGGACGCGGACAATCTTGGAGAATACCGTCGTTGGGGCTCTGGTACTGTTATCTGTGATACTGGTCTGGCAGGTAAAGTTGGTGTGGGAGGCTCTTCGTCGTCGGAAGCCTCAGGTGTGAATTGTGGTGGTGGTCGCGGGGCGAGGGCAGGTGCAGAGATACGGGCGGGAGCTGGTGCTCGAGCCGGTGCTGGTGCCGGTGCCGGTGCCGGTTCAGGCTCTGGAGCTGGCGCTGGCGCTGGCGCTGATGCAGGAGCGGACGCTTGACGCTGTTGTATTATTCCCGCAATCGCAGCTGCTGGATTGGCAATCGCTGGAGATTCTGACGATTCCGGTCCCTGCGGTGACGAGGGGGCCTCCACTTCTACAGTTGGTGCAGGCCGTGGTCGGCTGGGGAGGCTCGGCGGAGCAGGTTGTGCAGGTTCTTCTTCTTCAGACAGTTCGATGTAATTGGCTGGCACAAAGCCAAACTCCCCCTCGAATCCGACAAGGATCCAATCGGGATCAGACGTATCGTAGACATCGAGCTGAGTATCTTCCGTGAATGACAGCTCTTCATCGGTTTGTCGAGTGTAATCGTACAGCGCCCGGGCTTTGCTTGTTGGTTTTGCCTATGAATGAAACAATCAGCCCATACCTTATCTCAAGTCCTCCATGACAGTCTTTCGCAGCCTCCGCGCATTCCATGCTTGCGAATGCTCCCGCTGACCTCTACTGATATTGCAAGACGACATAACCTGACAACTGCATACCTCTTGAATATAATTATTCGGAATTAATCCGACAGGTTCGTCCTCATCTTCAGCCGAGGCCTTCTTCTTTGCTTTCCACCAGTCGTCATCTCCACTCTTTTCCAGGACATAAAGTACGTCTCCTTCACTAATGGTGAGCTCTCCCTCCCCGGCGGGTTCGTAGTCGTATAATGCGGTATAAACACCAAGGAAACCCATCTTCGCAACTGCTATCGTGAGGCGGATATGGAGGGGAGTAGTCCTGCTGCTTATTTCGAAGCTGTTATTGTTCTGCGAAAGGATCTAGGAATAGGCCCCATGTAATTTCGGGAAATCCGCAATTCCAAGTTCGCGATACCGGATTATCCTGACTTGGAGATGGTTGGTTGAGCTTGTTGTCTGAAGCAAACGCAGGTGTTGTACGAGGGACTAGATAATTAGAGGCGAACCTTTATGTATGCCGAAAAGATAAATAATACCAAGGAAAAGGAATATATGAAGCTCTTTCGAAGATTCCTTTCTAGTAAGGAGCAAGACCATCGAAAGGAAATGTTGATGTTCACAAGATAGCATAGCGTCAACGAAACACGGTTTCTGTGCGCGACCGTAGCTAGCGTGGCTGGATCAATTTACCATTCGCTATCGAAAATGTGCATAGGAGATTGCTCCAGACCTCATCACCAGATTCGTCCTGCCCAACCGTCCCAACCTCGTCACCCAATGCCCTGCCTGCACGACAAAGCGATATTTTGGTATTCAGAGTGTTGATGGCCATGTTCTCGGAAGACAACTTGCTACAGAGAGAACGACACGCCGCCATTCCGGCTTCTACTTCTACAGTGCTGCTCTCGGTCTACGAACTAACACACGTATATGCCAAAGCAGTGAGCACAGGAACAGCTCATCGAACGAATGCCTACCAACAGTACCTACTTACCTGCTTACCTAATTCAGGGATCGTGCGTGCGTGCCTGCTTGAAACTACGTCAGTACCACCCAAGAAGCTCTACTGAAGCCCTTGAATTTTATGCATATTTCTCCGATGGATCATCAAGCATAAACTGTCTCATACTCCATATTCGCTCACACCATCAATAATCAGGGATCGGTCTAGGAATATCAAATGGTTTGATGGAGAGATGGCTTGGCTTTACAGCTCAAAAGATTCTGGAAGGAGAATCTGGACTAAAATCCAACCACCGACCATCGGAAGCCACAATCTATATCCTCCCATACCACAGATACTCGTCCTGGTCTAAGCTTACGGTAGGCTTGTCGTACTTGTCTCGAGTTATTGGTGCCAATATTCCCCTTTTTTGGATCCATTCCCCGGAAGCTCGAGGTCTTCCATCGCGGCTGGTCAGCATATGAGTCTTATATATCATGTAAACTCCTTTCTTTCATTTGTCGTCTATTGAAAGTGTTAAGTTCCTACATTAAGTACTCAATAAGTATACTTGAAGTTTAGAGTATTCTCGAGTAACATCCTCCCCTTTCTCTGCTTCGTGTTTGCGAACCAGAAATGCAATGAGAAAAAGCCGACAATGAGGACGATGATAATGTGTGAACCAATGCTGACCCAAATCGCGGTCTCATATTCAGGCTTTTCTTGCTGCCTGAAAATAAAAGCACCCGCAATCCCCCCCAGACCATTACAAGCAGTACTTGCGGCTGCAAAAGTTGCCCTCTTCCACTGTCCTACGATGTTGGAGGACTGATAAGCATTCATAGCGGCCCAGTTCGATACATAACCCCCTGTTGCAAGGTATATGCCCGTATACTGAACAGTGCTCGAATCACTGAAGCCAAGCATGCAAAACCCGGTAATCGTACAGATGCTGTTAAAAGTTATGACCACACCTCGAAGCTCAAAATAATCTCCGACAATCGACGAGGCGATTACAGGAATAACTGCCCAGAAGTATGGTGGAGCCGCCAGCACAATCGATGTGTCCTCTGAAAAGCCCATCTTGTTGTGCAGGATGGTAGGCAGGAAGTATGATAAACCTGCATTCGAGGTCAGCGATTATTTTCATGTGAAAAGTTCCCTGATGAATAGTTGTAGTCGAAATCTAGACGAGGGGACATACTCGTTGACACAAGATTCAAACAGAATAACAAAGCACAGAATCCATATAGTTTTGGGTCCAGAAAGTGCACCAGGCATTTCACGAACGAGAACTCCTCTGCTTTCACATCGCCCCTATCGTCCTTGATCCTTGTTACTGCCAGCTCTTGCTCCTCTGCGGTTAAAAAATGGAAGCTCTTGTGGGCATTCTCGGGGAAGTCAACAATCCAGAAGTATGTCACCAATCCAACCGCTACTACCGTTAGCCCAAGCAATTTTCTACACTGTTGTACACTTACCAACAGCAAGCAGGCCCTGCACCAAAAACATCCATCTCCATCCTGCCAAACCACTTTTTCCGTCGAGTCCACTCAAACCATAATTTAGGATGATGCCTAACCCTACGATGATGACCTCGCCCGTCTGCAGAAAAGCGAAACGCAACTGCTGTTCCTTTCTTGTGTACCAAGTTGAGATTAGGTAACTTAGACCAGGGAAAACAGCAGACTGAGCGATTCCTAGCAATACACGAAGTCCAACCATCTGTTTCCATGTTGAGATGAATGCCGTACACTACTTCACAATCAAAATCCGAACCAGCAGGCGTGAGAAAGCGCAGCGAGCGCGAAAAAGAACAAGCATACCATGGTAATAATTCCAAACCCGAGCGTGATCAAAGAAAACATCAACCGCGGCCCTAAAATCCTGACCGCGATGGTTGCTGGTAGTTGAAATGTGACACTCGCCACCGTGTACACCAGGATCGCGACCGACTGTTCCCCTCATTAGTCTATTCCCATGCTCGAAGACGGCAATATAAGCACATTGAACTTACATATCTATTCCCAACTCCGAAGTCCAGATCACCGAACATGGTTGAAACACTTGCTGAACTTATGATTCCACTGTCCATCAGATTCAAACTGCACAGGATTCCTGCTATGGTGCACAATCTCCAATCCACCTTCCACACCAGTCTCTGGACGAGTTTTTTCCTCCTCAACTCGGAGCCATCAATCATAACCTCCTCGTCCTGAATGTATGTAATTTCAGGTCCCACGGTCGTGGTATTGAAGTGCGGCTTTTTAGTATTGCCACTGCCACTGCCATTGCCAATACCACCACTACGGAGCTGCGGGGCTGCGGTACTCGACTCCATCTCTTCCCTTGTGCTCGCACCTGGGCCAGAAAACACAGCAACTTCTCCGATAATTAATAAAAGGATAAGAACAATACAGCAAAAGAAAACCTCACGATGCTTGATGAATAATGAACAAATCGATATCGAAGCAACTGACTCACCAAAGCCAATCACTTACAAAGCATTATATGTACTCCACTCCGTAGAGCGGAGCACAAGAAGAAACGTTTCTGGTTTGTCTTTTTGTCAATACTCTGTGCATGCAGGACCGCATGGGATCGTCGGGACCCATGTCTGATAAGGAAGGTGAGTCCGATGTGTGTACCGTATAGAGGGAAAGCACGACGATAGTACGACCGTAATGATTAGCTAGCTAGCTACCGGATCGAGGTATGGCGACATGGCAGGAAATGCATACAACGCAGATGCATATGCACAGATAGGAATTGGATTTCGAGAGATGGAAGAGGCGAGACGGACAGGTCTTTTCAGGACTAACATGGTTCTAACAACTCCATCAATCGGAAGTTTTCCAATTGTGTAACCTTACTGTATCAATCAAGCAACCATCATCAAGATCCAAACAATGTAACCTTATTGTATTCGAAAATTCCCAACTCGAAGAACAAAAGTCAGATCCATGTTATGATTGCGATAATCACATTCGCACTGCAAGAGATACCACTCATAATTATTCCCGTCCTTCAGATACTCCGTCAACTAATAACGCCATGAACTACCCTTCT
Organism: Rutstroemia sp. NJR-2017a BVV2; assembly: GCA_002946415.1. Lineage (NCBI taxonomy): Eukaryota > Fungi > Ascomycota > Leotiomycetes > Helotiales > Rutstroemiaceae > Rutstroemia > Rutstroemia sp. NJR-2017a BVV2. The sequence continues at coordinate 952,009 of NJPS01000031.1, read as the reverse complement.
TGTGTTCATGCTCCCGACGCCTTCTACGCTCACGCTTCTCGTGCTCCTCAAGCTCCTCACGCTGACGCTGAAGCTCCTCCTCCCTACGTCTCTCGCGCTTCTCACGCTCAAGCTCCTCAATCTCCATACGTCTCTGACGCTCGGCCTCATCATGTGCGGCAGAATCTTGACGTGGACGTCGTGTTAGAGAGCGACCTCGAGATCTGCTTCTTTCTTGTCGCCCACGTTCTCTGTGGCGTGGTGGCTCCGGCTCTTGGAACACATGAGATGGCTCTCGGACTTCAATCCTGCGGCCCTGTGTACTGGTTAGGGGAGCTTGCTGCGTGTGAACGGGCTGGTGATATTGCGGCGCGGGAAAAGGTAGGTATTGAGGTCCACTAAGAGGCTCAGGTATAGGTTTGTAGTGAGGCTTAGGAAAAGGTAGGTATTGAGGCCCACGAAGAGGCTCAGGTATAGGTTTGTAGTGAGGCTTTGGAAAAGGTAGGTATTGAGGCGCACGAAGAGGCTCGGGAACAGATGGGTAGCCATTGTCTCCATAATGGTGCCCGCTGTGTTTATAACTCATTATGATGACCCTGGCGATGAAGGGAGTATACACTCAAACTAGCAACAAAAAATGATAGAGTTTCGTATCCAGTACGAGCGGGATTGAAATCGCTATTGAAAGGTGTGAAAGTACAGTATATATAGTAGAACCTCGGATTTCCGTTGCGATTAAGCTAACGAGGAGTACTGGCCGTGGCAGTGAGACGCCTGACCTACAGCGAGACCGCGTTCCTGGCCAGATACCATGGACAACTGGTCGTCTAATCTGGACGCTCATCACTACGAACGGCATATCTTCCTCATAAACAATATTGTTTACATAATTCCTGATTTTCGAAATCTGTAGCTGTGGCACAGATAATTTCCTTGCTTGCCCAATTCAAGAGATTGATTCAATCTTGCAAACAAATAGTTGCGGCGGGGGACAGAGCAACGTTCAATTCCGTCGTCTTATGGGCGCGTCTACAACGACCTCCATCGTGGCCCGGAAACGCCGACACAAAACGCTTCACGACACACGAGCCGGCACACGAGGATGAAGAGAGGCTTATTATTCATACGACAGGACATCACCCGAGAGTGACAAATCAATTGACTACAACATGGGCCTTCTTCAGCACCAGTCGTTGACCACCTATCTCAACCACCTTTACTAATGCACCACTCATCACATATGCGACTCTCAAATCCTCCTCTCTTGTCCCTCTCTCGGCCTCGGTTTCTTGCGGCTCCATTGTCTCCGAGTCTATTCTCTCTCCAGTACCCGCCAATTCACACCTATACGTATCCTTACATTTCCGTAACGTGAGTGTCAACTTATATGCGGCGAAGCAGAGTTTGAACAGCTGTTCATATAGTTCATCGTGTACCTTCTTTGGACTGAGAGGGAGGAGAGGTTCCATGATGTTGAAGATTTTGGTTGTGACTTTAGCTGGTCGACAAGGAGTGGGCGGCTGCGGGAGCTGGGACCCAAGTTTGATGGTTTGAATACGCCAGGACGTAAGGTCACTTGCTCGACCTCCTGTGCACTTTCTGTCAGTCGTTTGATCCTTACAAAAGACGCTAGATGCGGGGAAGGAAACGGCGGGGAGAGCCAACCTTTCTCTAGAGTACTCGCCAACGCCATTTCCAGGTCCACCAGCTCTTGCTCAAGCACTCCCTTCCCACCTTCTCCGAAATCATCGAGTCCAAAGATTTGCTTTTGCAATATCTCATCCGCCAATAGTTCGAAGATCATCGCTCTTGTTCGACTTCTTAATTGTGGAATTGTATAATCCTTCTTCCACATCGAGAGAAATCTCTTCTGCTTCTTCTCTAGTATCTTGCTACTCAGGGGTTCTGGTTGGTGAGGTTCAACTCGCTTGTAGTATTTCAGCACGGTTCGCTGGATCTGCTCCCTCAGAGACACAAATTCGTTGATGATGGTGCTGTCATCGACAGCATCGTGGTCGCTGCTTCCCTTATTGATGATTATATTGCGAAAAGCTTGCGTTTGTTCCTGAAGCTGCCGGTTCTTCAGCTCCATGCTACCAAGCTGGGCTCTAGTCTCCTGCTCAGTAGTACTGAGCTTTTGATGAAATTCCCGAATCTGTTTGCTATGTTGCACTTGTGATTGTTTGAGCTGACCTCGTTCCTTTTCGAGTAGTTGGTTGATGCGCTTCAGATTCTCAATCTCTGCGTCGAGAGAATCCCTGGAATCGTTTGAAACGACTCAATGAGCATTCGGGTGAATATTCCGCCCTGGGCAGAACTTTGTCGTGTGCTTGGTCCTTCCATATTTATATGGAGTGTCTTCACCTGGCTTGTCTTCTTCTCTCCACCAGACACCCAACCTGCAAATGCTCAATACTTACCAAACCCCTCGAAACAGGCGGCATGGCGGGCTCTCCTCGTCTCAACCGTCGCTTCGAGCAAGCCGTCAAGGATCTCCTCGGCGAAGAAGCCTACTTCCATCTCCGCAAGACGAGAGCGTTCGAACAAGCCACTCGTCAATTCGACACGCAGATAAAAACTGCGTTTAGAGGCGATCTAGAAGAAGACTATCTCGTCAACTTCCCAATGACGGACTTGAAAGATGATCCGGTGAATAATTTGCAGTCGAATACTTGGGATATGTAGGGGTGTGTTACTTTACCCACCGTTCCTCCCTTCGGTTGGCTTCATGCGAAAATTGCTAACTTTTCAAAAAGGGAAGATGTTAAGGCTATTTTCGATCCACTGATCACAGATATCGAGAGATTGGTGGATGATCAGGTAAATCTGGTTATGGTGAAAAGAATGCAAAGGGGGACAACCGAAAGCAAACGAGATCAAGGTAGGGACCTCTCTGCTCCTTTACTTAGGGATATACATCTGACACCGTCAGGCCATCTTCCTCGTAGGGGGCTTCGGCGCAAGCGAATACCTGAAGACCCGACTCGAAGAAATCCACCTCACTATCCAAATCATCCAACCACACTACGCCTGGTCTGCCATTGTGAAGTAAATTCTCATCCAAAGTTACGCATAAGTGGTACTAACAGTCGCAGGGACGCCGTACTAAGTCGCCTCCCCCAAGAAGCCATCATCGTCTCCACGCAAGCAACTCGTCACTACGGCGTCTCCGCAATGGAGCTCTACGACGAGGAGATCGACAAAGGCCAACTAAAAGTCTACGACGCATCCGACAGCAAACACCGCGCCAAGCGAGTAAGCACCTCCTCCCGCCCCTTTCCCAATCTCCCCACACTAACCCCCTTTAGATGACATGGTACATCTACCGCGGCGAAGATCTCAAGCGCGAACAGTGCATAAAATTCCCCTTCTACCGCACGCTCGACGAAATCCACACCCCGGACGATCTCATCTTCAAAGACGAGCTCATCCAATCCAAGAACAAGGTCCCGCCCACGCACCCCTCCGTTTCGACAACCCGCACCAACTGCATGCTAACATCTGATCTGCGCACCGTGGATAAGGCGCAGGTTCGCAAACGTATGGGCTTGGATGGAAAGACGTATTACGATGTTTATTATGATTTAGTAGTGACGATTCAGCCGGCGATCATGAAGTTTTCGTTGGAGATTATGGGGAAGGAGATGGGGAGTGTGGATGCTAATTATGAGTAATTGAAAGTGTTTGGATCTTGGACACTGGGTGCTGGCCTATTCTCTTTGTGATTCGCGTAGATGATATATAGTCAGATCTTTCCTTGCCAGCATAAGCTTGAATGGTAATCGCCCTGCTATATACCACTTGTCATCTCATGTCTTGGTCTCCTCATCCTTAATGCACTCATCTCTTGATCTGTGCTTTCCAGCCCCGTGAAGTCCTGAAGAGCATCACATAAAGCGCCGTTCGCCCAGCAAGTTGTCAACCTCTGCTTGACTTCTTATCGCCGTGCACCTCCCTCGCCATTTCCCCCCGATAAATGTTGGTCTTATCTGAGGGAAGACACCTTCATACATTTGTATATTTCGCCCATTGAGCGATGTATCTCGAACGGCACCTCGCAATGCAAGTAAATTCCATCCACAAATCCATTAATTATTTCATAAGTTCCGCTCCTTCTCTCACTACCCCAACAAGTGCACCCGTCTGTATAACTTCACTTCCACCACCACTCAACCTATATTCGACATCCGCCAAGCCCTGCAACCAAGTTATCATGACTGGTGCAGGTACGTCAAGCTTCACAAGCTCTTCTGCGAGCGCCGTGATGATGTCTGCTAGCGCAAGACCCTGTGTGGCCTTTATGGCGTTGATCATGGTTAAGCAGGACTTGACATCGGATGTTTTGAGGATGGTGTTCATGATTTTTGATATATCGCCAGGGTGAGGAGATGCAATACACTCGTAGATTGTAGTTTCCGTGATGAGGTCTCGGACAATGTCCTTTTCCGCTATCTTCGGTGTTCCCTTAAGATGAATGGGGGTGCCTTGACGACTATAGTCAGCAAGGGTCCCTTTTGCACTGCGAAAATCATGAATAAGAACTTACTGCTAGCATGACAAGCCTGCAAAACATTCAAGGCCCGTCTCATATCTCCCTTGCTGAGCTTAACCAACGCATCAGTAGCTTCTGGACTGATCTTTACATTCTCCTCCACAATAACCTTATCCACCAACACCCTGATGTCCTTCTCCTTCAACGGACTAAACCTAAATCTCGTGCAACGACTAAGTAGTGCCGGACTGAGCTTATGTGTATAATTTGCAATCACGCAAAACCTCGTATTAGCCGTGTATTTCTCCATAACTCGTCTCAGCGCCATCTGCGCAGTCGAAGTCATCGCATCTGCCTCGTCTAGAATAATGAGCTTATAGGCCCCAGGCGCTGTCGGAGTAGCACCGGCATTCATGGAGAAAATTTGTTTCGTGCTTGCGAATGTCTTGATCTGTTCGCGCACAACCTCAATACCACGATCGTCGGACGCATTGAGCTCCAAAACCATCTGCCGCATGTTCTTCGCGCCATAGATACGTCGAGCCAGAGCAAGAATTGTTGAGGTTTTTCCTGTCCCAGGAGGTCCATAAAAGAGAAGATGTGGGAGCCTCTAAAGATGTAAGGTCAGTTTGTGCTCAAAGAATTGAGAATTTTAAGGAGCTCACATTTGTGTCGACGAATTTGTTTATGGTAGCAAGAATGTCCTGGTGGCCAGAAACATCTTCCAATGTATCTGGGCGGTACTTTTCAACCCTTGGGAACGACTTCGTCAGTCCATACTCCGCAAATGTATAAGAATGTTCTTCTCACCATGGAAGACTATCTTCTGCTTCAACAGGCAGATTGGCCGCGCTCCGTTTGCCCTTCGAATTAGTATTATCAGAGCTGAATGTAATTGAGTCCTGCACAGGAGGCGCATCAATATCCATATCATCTTCGTAATCCGACATCTTCACGGTAGCTTTTGTAATATGCGCAAAAATTTAAGAATTGTTGTTCTACAATCTGGTAACACGGTAGACGCGTCGAGGTATTTGTCGCGTTAAGTGGTTTAACGGTTAGGCCTCCATTTCCAGGCACTAACATTCACTGAATTATTTAAAACTTTCACATAACTACAACAGGAGCATTGACAATGGCTTCTGATTTTCTAAAGAGTGACTAGATAACAAAGTTTAAAGTGTTTTTTAGGTGTCGGTCCAAGCAGAAGAAGCCCAATGAAGCATATGAGTATATCAACTTCCTATCCACCCCATTAACATCTGCCACCATGACAGACTCTCTTTAGTTAGAAAGGAAAGCGACTTTGGTACAAAGTGTGACCTAATATTATACATCCACATAGTGTCTGTTGCAAAATTTGATGACGGGACCGCAGCGCTGCCTGGAAGCCTCAAAGCCACCGCACGACAGCAGAATGCAAAAGTCATAACTATGATCTGTCCAAAGCACTGATGATAGTCCTCAGTGTAGGTTGAATCGTTATGGTAGAATAACTTTTCAAAGAAGATGTTTATTTAAACAGAATGAAAATATCGTAGTTCGACAGAAAGGACCCAGCGGAAAAGGTGGACAATACAAGCTTAGAGTTGCGTCCGCAGAACGTCGAAGAACCAATGGATAGACATCCCGTAGATATGAAGACCGAAAACCAGAAAACAAAAACCCATGGGGATATTTCGCATTGTTATCTTGGACGCATGAAATCTTGTGTCGACGGTAAGTAAGAGATCGTGAGTGGACCCAGAGCACAAAAGGAGCAATATGACAGAGCAGCAAAAGCAAATGGTCAGAGAAAATGGCTTAACGGTAAGCACCACCATAACGAACGTTGGTTGGGGGCATGCGTGGTGGTGGAGCACTGATGGCAGGACCGACGCCGGGGCCGGGTCGAGTTTGGAGGGCGGGGTTTGTGCAAAGCATGCCAACCCTGGAGCCGAACTTGGAACCACGTAGGGATACCATATGCTTGCGAATATGAGATGCAACAATTTCTCGATGCTGTGGGTTGGAGTGTTGTAAGATATATTGAATGAGATAGTTGCCATACTGATCACTGGCAATATCGATAAGTGGAATCCGAGGGCGATCAAGACGACCCTCACAAACGCGATCAAGGTATCGTCCAAGGAAGTCAACGCCACCGATTTTGAGACATTTCTCAACTACCTTTGAGGCGAATTGATCCATGCTATACTCCGAAGCATAGCGAATGACATGATCAATAGCCCGACTACGATCAGCGGGAGCGCCGTGTTCGCAGATATGCTGGATGCACCAGTTGCCAAATTGTCCATGTGCAACAATGTCGATACTAGCAAGGACTTCCTCAATGCAAGGGCGCTGTGATCAGATTAGCATGCTGCGTTGATGATAGCGACTTAATGAATTACCTTGTCTTCCTCAAGACAGTTTTCAAAGATGTTTTGAACAACCAAGCTTCCAGTTTCGCCAAGTGCAACTTCATGCCACATTCCGCGGAGGGCTTCATTGACATACTTCATGATCTGTGGTGGTGACTCAGTCCACCTAAGCTCAAATAACTTCTGCCAAACATGGCAAGCATATCGGTGAATGACCGTCTCAGGGATTCGGCGTAGTAGTTCGTGTACCATGATAGCTTTGTAATCTTCTGGAACGGAATCAAAGGCCTTCTGAACAACGTGGCAGCCGAAAGCATCCATAGAAAGGTTTAGAGTGTTACCACGAATAGCTTCAGCGATCTTGATGACCTGCTCTGGTGTACCATGTTCGAAACAACGTTGCACCAAGAAGTTTCCAAAGCGATTGACCATTAACGGATAGGCTTGAGCCACAATGGCTTCTACTATGTCGTACTTTTGCTCAGTCGTACCAACCTTGAGTTTCTGTTGTAGGAAGATTGAAGCTTGTTGATCATTGTTGCAGACGATCTTGTCAACAATATATTTCCAGTTGCAGTTGACAGTACGGTCAAGCAGACGACGGTAGTTTAAAGGCTCAGTCGTGGGAAGATAGGTTTGGCCTTCAGAGGGGATGGTCTGATTAATTATTAGCCAGATTGTCAACGCATCAATTAGGTCACTCACCTCATTCTTCCATCCTCCGGTTGAGGAGGTAAATTCCGGTGCATGTGGGGAAAGAGGTGTGCCGATTGGCTGAGGTTGATAGCTAGAGTACATGGCGCCACTCATATTCAGACTCATTCCCATCTGAGTTCCAATGGGGGCGGGGATGCCACCAACAGATCCATAAGAGCTTGATGCTGGAGTATAACCATCGAACGAACTTGAGCTGCTCGAATAAGGAACGGAGCCCAAGTTGCGGTTGTTAAATCGTCCACCGTTGTTTCGGCGGTTTCCACCAGGTTGAATCATAAGATCAGGCTCAAATCGTTCGCCACGGAAGGAATTCATGGGTGGTCCAGCAAATGACATGTTTGGGTCAGCGAAAGATTGGTTATATCCACGACCCATCCATTGGCTAGCAGAGACAGGATCCGAGGCCTGAAATGATTGCATGGCTGGCGCACTTTGGAAGCTCGGTTTGCCATTGTTACCCCAAATAGTACGAGTCCGGTTGTACCCACTAGCAGAAAGAGCATCGCTGTGGTCTGACTGTGCATCCTCTTGGGCAGCCCATGAGTTGTCTCGAGACAATTGAGGGCGGAAGTTGTTGAGTGGATGACTGGTGATTTCAGGACCGGTGCCAAGCGGAAATTCTGCCTCGGAGGCACTACCAAGAGCCTGATCGATTGTGTGTTTTGTGATACAATTCTGTGCAAGTTCTTGATCCATGCGTGCAATTCTGCCCTTGGCGGCTTCCAGTTCCAGTTTCAAATGAAGAACTTCTGCACCAGCTCGATCGTCGTCATCGTTGCGACTCTGTGGACGTGTGGTTGGAGCAGTCGTAAGAGTGCAGGAGTTGAAAGTCTCTGTAGCAGGTGTGATTGGGACAGATGTTGGGGCTGAATTGTAGTCAGTGATGCGTGAGCTACCATTGCAGTAGTCATCCGAAAGCCTCAAAGCTTCGTGTTGTCTATTGAGAACAGCTTGTTGTTCGGACAGCTTTGCCAATAGTTTGTCGACAGGGTTGGACTCAACGACGAAGGATGTAGTTGGGAGTGCCGATGATACGGAAACTGATAAGGGTGCTGCTGCAGAAGTAGAGTTCGAGGTCTCGTGGCTCAACTTCATCTTCTGTAATCATTAGACCACGCTTAAAGAAAAAAGACAGGACATTGAATACCTTTGGCGCGGCCTGGTTGCCTAGCTTGTTGGTAGAAAGTGCAGCAGCGGCCTTTTTGAGAGTATTAGCAGTTTCCTGAGTTATAAATATGGTCAGTATGATGTAAAAGTATCTGGAATGAAATGGCATAGATGTAATGAAGAAACGGAATGCGGGGAGAATGTCTTTCGTATGCAGCATTATACATCCACACACTCCAAGTGTGCTGAGCAAAGAGAAGGTGAGGATCAAGCCAAACATTGGGAGGTAGTAGACTGGATGTTGAATAGGGAACCGGTAGGCAGGAGTTTGAAGGATGTGAAACTCACCATTCGTGTGGTCATTCTGTCGACTGCGTCTTCCGAGTTTTCCTGACTGCGAATTGTACGACGAAAGGTTGGTGATCCGTTGGAAGCAACTGAAGAAGCCATATTGCTTGTGGGATATCGTGGGCTGTTGATACGAGAGAGAGAGAGATGGAGATGTCCAAGAGAAACTTATTGCACAGGGCAGAGAGGACTGAGTAAATCGGGGTCTGGTGTCAATGCCTCACTCGTAGATGAGGCGAAAATAAATAGAAAGAAGAGAAGACAAGAAAGATCAAAAGAACAAATAAGAGTCGTAGCTCTAGATGATTAGATTGAGAAGTAACGGTGGACCATTCAAATTTCTTGGTAGCTCTATCCTATTCACATTGCCGGCAAAATCAGACTGTGTAGGAGAGGTTTCTAAGTTTAAACAGAGAGAAAGAAGGGAGTGCGAGAGAGAAGGAAGCGTATAAAGTCAAAAGATGACGGCGACTTAAATTCGTTGCTTGTCGATATAAGTACCCGAGTACCTCGATGAAGGCCCGAAAAGCCCTGAAAGATCAGATAGATGTAAATCAAGATCGAAATTAAGATTGGCGAGAGAGGAAGGAGACGTAGAGATAATCTGATGCTGAGCAACCATTGGCGGATTGGGAGCAAGTGAATATGGGACACTGGAGTGCTCTTACTCCATTTGTTTCTCGGCGACGAAAAGTGACAGTTTACCAACTTGGAAGTCCTTCACGAAGAATAACTCCTCGTCGCTTCCCAACTCGCAATCTGACGTAGGTAGATAGACGAGAGGAGACGAGGCAAGACGACCCAATTCTCAACCATCAGCATCAGAGGAAGAGAGACTTTCCATGAATATCTTGAAACTCCTGTGAATACGGTGATCATGATGTCGTCGTGGTGATGATTTTGTCCCATTAATATTAATTCCCGAGATCTGTTCAAGTTCCAACGGTAGCAGACTGCGCCAGCAGTGAATACTTCGGCGATCTAAATTCAATGCCGTCGGGTTCGTATCCGTGTTTCTATTGTAATTTCGCAGCTTTCGCGGCTCCCAATGAACCAGCAAAATTCTGACTTGTCGTACCCTCCTGAAGTAGGTTGCCTTCAGGGGACCAGTGCACTGAAAAGCTGGCACGATATGGCTCTGATGCAACGGATTTACGCAGTTCGAGAAGGACTAACAGATGACTGCTCGTTATCGCACACCTTCTCAAATGCCAACCATGGCTGAGGCTATGACTTCAATGTTCAAATAGAAAGCTACTTCCTTCCTATCAATAAATACCATGATCTACTGGATGATACCTTCCACTAGACTCCACAAAGCTCATCCCAAACGCCAGTAATGCTACAACTGCATAGAATGCTGTACATGAATCCTTTCCACTGTGGGCCGTTTCGTGGTCTACTTCTTCTTTCCCTTGAACTTCTTCGACTCTGCACATACGTTGTCAGCAAATGATTTCAAACTTCCAAGCATGCCACTTACCTTCTGCCGTCCGCTTCTTCTTTGGCGCACCCTTCCCTCTCGCTTTCAGACTTTGTACAGGTCAGTAATTGCGCGTATAATATGCAGTGAATAGACATACATCGTAATATGCTCGAATCTATCTTCCTCGTCGTCGTCGTAAGTCTCCACGCCGTGTTTCTCATATGCCTTCTGCAGATCCTTGATTGTAGCCATTCTCCGTGGATAGTATTCCGCCAATGCAGGTCCTTTTAATCTTTGCCTGAGGATTTTATTTCCTGTTCGAAGTCCTTCGGGATTGAAGGTGGTCGAGAAGATCTTGCATTGGACCTGTATCCATTAGCTTTGATCTAATGCGCAGTATGAGAAGAAGTAGAATTCTTACTTTCAGGAGGTCGAGGAGCCGCGACTTTGGGATAGACATCGTTGCAGCGATCCAAAAACAAGTACTACTCCTGCCCCTCGATGTGTGATGTCGAGTTCTGTAGATTTTGATATTTCGGACCGACGTAAACCCGACGGAAGTTAAAATCACATGACAATCTCGAGAATCTCGACCGGGCGTCTTGAAGTCTTCCTTCTTCACTTTTTCCCTGCATGTAAGAAGAATGACTTCATCAAATAAGCGGAAATCTTACCCCTACGACGCCGATGATGGCAAGAGTTACAAAAAGGTACGTAAGATCATTTAATTTATCTATTGCTGAACTGATCGAATCAAATAGAGCATGCATGAATTTAAGACCACCGGCCGTGATGATATATCCGATTCCAGACCAGATCATGTGCAACCCAGTTTATCAAAGGCAGAAAACCTCTCCAGACTCTTAAGCGTACTGGATGATGTCTTAAATGAGCAAGATGCCAATGAAATGATGGGTGAAGTCGCATTCAAGCAAGCTCGAGAGCTCCGACATTCTTTACAAACCAAGAAGAGACTGGAAAGGGACCTGCCTCTACCATCTCTTACACTACCTCCATCAGCCAAGTCTGATGCATCCGAAAATCGGAATTTGGGAAACTCAATATCGGCTTTGCAACTTACACCATGGATATCATCTTCGATACCCTCTGAACTACCGCCTCTTCCAAAGATTCTGGACCCGACTCTTGAAATGGCAGCATTCACCCATAGTGGTTGTCTTCCCGGGAGGGTTACCGATCTAAGTTACGAGCGTCTGGAATGGGTGGGAGATGCATACTTATATATCACTTCTACACTACTTATCTCTCAGACATTCCCTGGTCTGCTGCCTGGAAAATGCTCTCAACTCCGAGAGAGACTGATTAAGAATCTCATTTTAGCAGAGTATGCTCGAAAGTATGAGTTCGAGAAACGTGCAAAGCTACCGTCATCTATCATGGCTGGAAACAGAACTTCGGCCACTGCCCATGAAATGACTAAAATCATGGGAGATATCTTCGAGGCATATGTAGCAGCTGTGGTTTTATCAGACCCGACGAACGGGGTAGCACGTGTATCGGAATGGCTGAAGAACCTTTGGGCTATGACGCTAGCGAAAGATATTAGGACCGAGGAGCGAAATGGAAGATTCGATAGCCCTCTCTGGAGACTCAGAGGAGCAATCGAAGAGACCTGTCAAGAAAATGTCAAACCCCGTGTCGAATCACTCAATGCCAAGGATCGACTACAAAGGGCCATAGGTTCTAGGGGTGTTAAGCTGATATACAAAGATAGTGGACCAGTGAAAAAAGACAGTATCTCTAAGTTGCCGTTGTATACGGTTGCCGTTTATCTCACAGGCTGGGGCGAGAATGGCAAACAGCTTGGGTTTGGAAGTGCACTTGGGAAGACAGAGGCTGGCATGAAAGCGGCAGAAAATGCGCTGGCGAACAAGAAGATGATGTCGATCTACCTGGAGAAGAAGAAGGTTTTCGACGCACAGCTGGAAAGAGAAAGGGCAGCTTTGGCAAAACAAGAAGAAGGCCATTGATTGGATAATCTGGATTGCACGAATAGGTTCGGATATGGGACGGCATAGGTCTAGGAGTTTTGCTTGTCGAAGATACCCGAAGAATAATGGTTCCACTTGAACACGCGAGGTATAAGTTCATGTTTCATAAGAAGTCTGTATAAGAATAGAGCAGTTCCCAAGGTGTTCAGCATGCGCCGTGTCTGCTGCAACTCAATATCCGATAGTACCGTGTTCCCACGCTACTGGCTCTCTGCAGCTCCGCACATGTTTGACCATGCCTATGTGGATCGCCAGCACAAAAATTCTCGTGATACTTGTCAACTAATGATCAATTGGATTTCTTTATCTTGACTGTAAGGTACGGCTATACTTCGTACTACGCAGTACGAACTTTCCATCTGAAATATTGCCAACAATTTTCATAGAAACATTCCAAAGAAATGGTCGACCCCTGTCATTGATATCCCTAGCGCCCTCTCCACCAATTCAATCCATGCAAAGCTCCATTCTTCGAGCCTCGGTCTGCGAACGCGATATGAGTGATGCGCATGATAATCATTAAATTATACTTCTATACTCATTAAAATTCCGAATTTGCTCAACTCAATCCTTATTTTGTTTGCACTTTTTTCTTGGTTTCGAATCTTGGGCGTGAGAGAGATATCTGTAGTTGGATATAGGAGACATTGGTAGGCTTTAGATGAGCTGAGAGTGGAAGACAGGTGTAACTTATGATATGGCGGATTCTGTGGGTAAGTGCGCTGTCCATTCATTATGCACACTTTGATCCGAGTCCCGTATGATATTAATGGCATTCAAAAATGAAGATCGAGTATTCGTCCACGCGCTCAACACGGTGAAGAAAATACCTAAAACCGGAGCATCGCGCCCACCGCCTGCAGATAGGCTAAGACTTTATGGACTCTACAAGCAGGCAATGGAGGGGGATGTGGATGGGGTTATGGAGCGGCCGAGCTCGCTGAAGGGGGGACAAAACAACGAAGGTTTACAGGGCGACGAGTTAAAGCGGGAAAGAGACAAGTGGGACGCATGGGATGCGCAAAGAGGAGTTAGTAGGACGGAGGCCAAGAGGAGATATATCGAGGCTCTGATCGATACCATGCATAAGTATGCTAGTACCACGGCGTAAGTTACAGAATCTCCATTGAACATGCTGCGAATTTATGGTAGCATGAGAGGAAGCTAACTTTTCAAACAATTATAGAGACGCAAGGGAGCTGGTTGCTGAACTAGAATTTGTGTGGGATCAGATCAAGAACAACAGTGTATCATCTGCAGAGTCATCGCCAGGAAGAAGGGTACCATCATATACAACCCAATCTGGACAATTTGGAGCAGGGATGCCGGAGAAGGACGGACAAATGAGGGTGCTAAGTCCTATGAGCCAGGACGACGAAGCAGAACGCGAGTCAGAACGAAGGTTGGGATATAACGCCGGTTCCGAAGACGACGATGATGCTGGCAAGGACGACAACAACAAGACAAAATGGAGGAGAAATGTGGAGCAAGCATTGGTGAAAATGACGGCTGAGATTGCTGCCCTGAGGGAGCACATTGCGACAGGGAGGGAATATCAAGGGAAAAAAAGGAGAAGTCCTGGAAAATGGCTGGCGTGGTTTGCCTGGATTGCTACCAGGCATATTCTGGTGGATATTGTTTTGATGGGTATTATACTGCTCTGGATGAGACGGAAAAAGGACAGGAGAGTTGAAGACTTAGTAAGAGAAGGATTAAGAATCGGGCGGGAGTATGTGAGGAAAGTTCTACCTTCCCGGTGACAGTTTCGAAGGGGGATTAAGGCATAACGAGCATTCACTGAGAAACGGAAGAGTCGGATCCTATCACAACCGCCCTCAAGAGCAACTCTGGCGCGGCACAATACGAAGCAGACATGACAGGCAAGGGGATGGGAAGCAGGTATAGATCATTTTAATATCTTTATCAGGAAGAACCGCTGCCGAACCGAGCCCTCTAAGATGGCATCCCCTTCATCTGATCAGCATCAGAGATAGCCGGCATCCACTTGACTCTCTCGCTAACGAACAATTCGCCCTTGGGAACGTGCTCACTCGCCCAATTTATATCATCCAACACGCCTGCTTTTAGAATGACCTTTCCAGGGAAAGAGTCTCCGGTCCGATAGAGGGTAGTGCCACAATTGCCACAGAAATGGGACGTGATTTCATTGCCACTATCAGCCTTTTTGGCGATGGTCTTAGGTTTGCCTGCGTTCTTGACGTTAGATGGAAGGCAGCGGAATAAGAGAAAGTGGAACACGAGAAACATACCTGATTCGAGATTAAATTGTTCCTCTGGAAGCAAGAGATTGTTGCTGTATGTTGCACCGGTGATTTTACGGCAATCGAGGCAGTGGCATAGGAGATGAGCGTCCGGTTCGCCGGAAAAATTTACACGGATCTATCAAGAATTTGTCGTTAGCACATGTCATGGCATATTAGAGTCTCATATCGAGACGAGATGTACTATCATGGATGGTGATTTCAGACCTTGTCACAAAAACATCCTCCTGAAGGCATAGTGATGAACTTGTGGGACGGGATATAAAAAGCAGTGCAATATTAATCTGTTGGCGGTGGTCAAGGTATCGTGTAGTATATAGATAATGACGATCAAAAGATTAATAGATCAATTGTAAGATTATCTCCCTCATATATATAGTCCTACCGATCCCGAACTACTCTTGTCTTTCCCCTCTAATCGAGAAACACAAATACATATTCCCAACTGTCATTTAGCAGCAATATAGCAAGCAAGCGGTGCAACACCGGAGAGCTAACAGAGTGGGGATGGAGCACTAAGTAGAACGACAACTCCATTGCTCGATATGACTGGTTCCCTTCTCCCGGATCTAAAAAGATTCGGCAAGCTTGTGTGAAGTTGTAGCACATCATTACATCGCATGCGGCACTCTCGAATAGAGATATGATGCATCTAAATCGGAACTACGCACTGAGGGAAGCCGGATCGCATTTTTAATAGAAGATATGACGATGCTAACATCTAATTCATTCACTAGTTATGACTACTCTCATATACGGTAGGGAACTTGGTAGAGAAACTTGGATTTATTATGCTCGCTCGGGAACCAAAAACCTACAACCCCACCTCTTCATCGCCATCATCATCTCACAAACTCGAGATAGAATTCGGTGGCGCCGGAAAACCTTATTTGGGCGCATTACCTATCTCGTTCTACCAATCATCTTGTGCTTGTGATCAAATCTGGGTGTCGGACACACTGTTCATGCTGTCCTACCGTGGTTGTAGTCGCACAACGTTTACCAGTCTTTCCCGCAAGGTTTACCGCCGCGATGGCTTCAGAAGTAAGTCTAAGTAAACAAAGCGATCATCACGTCCACACGTGACAACTATGTTATTCTTATCTCCAAATTCGTTAGCTATTGAAAGCTCAGAATCTAACATTCTTTCTCTCAAGTCGCCTTCACAGGAACAGCTATCGTTCCTCCTCTCCACCTCAATCTTCACAGCCTACCCCGGTCCACCTTCAGCACCTCTCCCTACTGACCGGGACGCCAAACTCAGCTTCACGATCCAGAAACTCACGGAACAGCACAGGCAAGTGCGGGACAATATCCTCTCGACGCTTGCTGGTGAGAAGGAAAGATTGATTCTTCAAGCTCGACAGGAACTCTTGGCCTTGGGGTATAAATGGGGTCAGGAGGGCAGCTCACGATTGGAGCGGGAAGAAAATGGGAGAAGAGGAGAGTTGCAGAAGGAATTGGATGAGGTTGTGAGATTGGTGAAGTATTCGAGAGCGAGGAAGGATGTGAAGTCGGAGGAGTACGAGTATGTGGTTGGAGGTGGCAAGGGGAAGAAAGAGCGCAGTGAGGGGTCGAAGGATAGTGATGGGGATGTTGTGATGGGGGAGGATGAGGATACGGAACGCGAGAGTGCGTATGGGATTTGTAGGAGGGTGGATGAAGAGGTTAGGGAGTTGGCGGAGAGGGGGACAAGGGAATTAGAGAGTTACGATGCGCATGCGGAGAGCGTGGTGAGGGGCTACAAAGAATTGCTGAATAAGGGCAAGCCGAGAAATGGGAGTACGAGTGGGGTGGCGGGGTCGCGGAAGGGTAGTGTGACTGGTAGTGAAAGGTCGAGTGCGATACAGAGTCCGATGGAGTCAGTTAGAGAAGGTGATATCAGGAGGCTGAGTACTGGGATGCCGATTGTTGTGGAGAACGGAGGAAAAGGTGCCAGAACTGGAGAAAGTATCGAGGCGTTGGCAAGAAGAGATAGTGCGAGATGAGTTGCTGATACTTGGCGAGAGGCTGCCCAGCTGCAGCGAGAAACCGCATGCTATGCAACACAGAAACAGGCAAAGGATATCATGGCATACGAGATAGCTATATGGTGACCTATGTTTTCTATTCTACATGGTGTGCTGCCGCCGATGTGCCGATCTGCCTCCTGTATGCAAAGGCGGGAATATAGACAACAAATAGCAAAAGCACGCACGTCTTAGAACAAGAGCGCGGAAGGGACTGTAGCTGCGAAGTGCTTGAAAGACCTCTTGTGCCTTCGAGCACGAACAAGCCATCGTGCCACCCTGCAATGACCGTAAGAGAAGTTGAAACTACACTTCGGAGGTGACAATTGCACTTTTACAAAAGTAGTTCATGATCTTGACAGTGGCAGTGTTCAACCGGCCTCAACGCGGTGCTTCTTGCTTCAGAAATATTTCTCACAGTGTAGTGTAGTATGTAGCAGCCGGCGGTAAGTTGCGCATTCATCAAGCAAAAAAGCTTTCATTTGCATCCATTCCAGCGCCCAAAAGTTGTGCTCTAGAGCACCAGATAGAGGAGGACTCGATTGAAGCAAAGAAACCTTACCGAAGTAAGGTATTCAATACTCAAGTACACCTACAATAAAAGGCTCAATACAATTTAAATATCGAGAAAAGAAGAAGAAAAATTACGAAAAGTTTCGCGAGAAGATAAATTTATAGGTGGGCAATTACGTCCGCCAATCATAATTCCAGCTTAGTAAATCATCATACGCTAGAAGTTACATCCGAACGACGAAAGCTTGATAGACGTCTAGATAATTTACTTCAATTGAAAGGCTTCTCCCCCTCTTGCCACTTTGTACAGCATCGTCTGTTTCCTTTTTCTTTCTTTCTTTTTGAGGTCAGGGAGAACACGATGCTGCGACAAGCTTTATCGAGGTCGGCTCTGCGGAGCAGCAGACAGAGCTTGTACGCTGGTAGAACATTCGCGACATCGAGCAGAAGACAGGCAGAGGTTACTCTTACAATTGGTGAGGCGCATTTGATCTGCGGAGTCTGTTATGGAATATCTAGCTAATGTTGAGGTAGATGGCAAACAGGTTTCGATAGAAGGTATGCGGGGAAAGTCATGATTGGGATTAGAAAGTTGTTAACAACGCCACAGCTGGTTCGGCTTTGATCCAAGCATGCCAGAAGGCTGGAGTGACGATACCGAGGTGAGCTTCTCACAGATCTCCATATTGGTGATCATAACTGACGTATCATAGATATTGTTATCATGAGTAGGTCTAAACCGGACACACCATGATATGCCCCCCACTGATCCGAACCCCTCACAGGAAGCTCATGATAGCCGGAAATTGTCGTATGTGTCTCGTCGAAGTTGAGAAAGCACCAAAGCCGGTAGCATCGTGTGCATGGCCAGTACAACCCGGTATGGTCGTTAAGACCAACTCACCTCTTACACATAAAGCCAGAGAAGGAGTGATGGAATTCTTGCTGGCAAATCATCCATTAGATTGCCCCGTTTGCGACCAAGGAGGAGAATGTGACTTACAAGATCAATCGATGAGATACGGAGCCGATCGAGGTCGATTCCACGAGGTTGGTGGAAAGCGTGCTGTTGAGGACAAGAACATTGGCCCCTTGATCAAGACATCAATGAACAGATGTATTCACTGCACAAGATGTATTCGATTCGCGAACGATATTGCTGGTGCCCCGGAACTTGGATCTACTGGACGTGGAAACGATATACAGATTGGAACATACTTAGAGAAGAACTTGGATTCGGAAATGTCTGGAAATGTTATAGATTTATGCCCTGTTGGAGCTCTCACTTCGAAACCATACGCATTCCGAGCACGCCCATGGGAACTAAAGCACTCGGAATCGATTGATGTTCTAGACGGTTTAGGATCAAACATTCGGGTAGACACCAGAGGTCTTGAGGTTATGCGAATTCTCCCAAGGTTGAATGACGATGTAAACGAGGAATGGATCAACGACAAGACACGATTTGCTTGTGATGGTTTAAAGACTCAGCGACTGACCACCCCATTGATCAAGAAGGATGGTAAATTCTTCCCAGCCAGCTGGGAGCAAGCTTTGGTTGAGATTGGAGCTGCTTACAAGGATTTCGCACCAAAGGGCAATGAGTTCAAGGTGATTGCCGGAGAACTCATTGAGACCGAGTCAATGGTTGCGATGAAGGACCTCGCTAACAAGCTCGGTTCGGAAAATTTGGCCCTTGATCAACCCTCTGGAAACGCACCAATGCCACACGGAATTGACGTTCGCTCAAACTACTTGTTTAACTCTAAGATCTGGGGTGTCGAGGAAGCTGACTGCATCTTAATTGTGGGCAGCAACACCCGACACGAAGCTGCTGTTCTTAACGCTCGTATTCGAAAACAATGGTTGAGATCTGACCTTGAGATCGGCGTTGTCGGCCAGCCATGGGAGTCTACCTTCGAGTTTGAGCACCTTGGAACTGATGCGGCTGCTTTGAAAAATGCTCTTGCCGGACCTTTCGGCAAGAAGCTTGCAGCTGCACAAAGACCAATGATCATTGTTGGTTCAGGTGTCACTGATCACCCAGATGCTAAGGCTATGTATGAAATGGTTGGAGGCTTTGTTGACAAGCACGCATCCAACTTCTCGACTGAGGAATGGAACGGCTACAATGTCTTGCAACGTGCTGCTTCAAGGGCCGGTGCATTTGAGGTTGGTTTCACAACGCCATCTCAAGAAGTTGCCGACACCAAGCCTAAGTTCATCTGGTTACTTGGTGCCGATGAGTTCAACCCTGCCGATATTCCCAAGGACGCTTTCGTTGTTTACCAAGGCCATCACGGTGACAGGGGAGCTCAAATTGCAGATGTTGTGCTCCCAGGTGCCGCCTACACAGAGAAGTCCGGAACCTATGTTAACACCGAAGGAAGAGTCCAAATGACCCGTGCTGCTACTGGATTACCTGGTGCCGCACGAGCTGACTGGAAGATTATCCGTGCCGTCAGTGAGTTCCTTGGCGCACCATTACCATACGACGATGTCGCTGCTCTTCGAGACCGCATGGTTGAGATCAGTCCTACCTTGGCCAGCTACGACATTGTTGAGCCAGTCGCCTTGAGGCAGTTGAGTAAGGTTCAATTAGTAGACCAAAACAAGGGTAGCAAGACTAGTGGTGAACCACTAAAGAAGGTTATTGAGAACTTCTACTTCACAGATGTTATTTCAAGAAGGTATGAAAACTTTATTCTCTCTATCATTTTGACATTGCTAACAAGAATCATAGCTCGCCAACGA
Source organism: Rutstroemia sp. NJR-2017a BVV2 (assembly GCA_002946415.1). Classification (NCBI taxonomy): domain Eukaryota; kingdom Fungi; phylum Ascomycota; class Leotiomycetes; order Helotiales; family Rutstroemiaceae; genus Rutstroemia; species Rutstroemia sp. NJR-2017a BVV2. Next base: position 932,007 of record NJPS01000031.1, on the reverse strand, counting down.
TGGCTAGATGTGCGGCTGCGAAGGAAGCAAACAACGCGGAGACCGACTTCATGGCTCCAGGTTATTCCCGTGATAGCCCTCTCGGACGTGTTGCTTACGGACCATGAGCCTTATATTTGAGACCCCTTTGATTTTCTGTGCGCTGTGGTGTTTATGTATATATGGGCAGTAAAATACAAAATGCGTTACAAAGTTTCGATTCCTTGAATATGGTAAAATTGGCTTAAGCTAATGGGTCCTGATTGATAGCTCAAGGCTTTCAAGTGCGGGTGCTACGATATTGGTTGATCGATCACGATGAAGTGCGAGTTTAACAGAAAACGCGTCAAGTATTCGTTAAGTTGAGGAGGAGGTAAAAGATAGGTTGAAGTATAATTAATCTATTCATGAATTTCATATGCAATGCTTTCCAGCCAATGCTTAACCATTAACGCCGTCGCTATAAAGTACCAAGATTCAAACCCGAGCAAGCTCAAGCACCCTCACCCTCCCTCGCGTTGTGTTCCTCCCTGACTTTCCTCATTCTCTCCTCCGCAGCCTTCGCCAATATCTCCCTCCTACTCATCCCCTGCCCCGCATTCGCAACCCCTCCACCCGTACTCTCCGCACCCCCGGTAGCCCCCACTCCCAGCACAAACTCCCCTCCAGTCCACCCCCCATGATCATCCACTTCTCCGCCATAATACTCCTCTTCCTCCTCCACCGCTCTCCCGCCACTCCTCCAATCCGCCCCCTCAACCTCCTTCTCGATCTCCTTACACAGATTCCAGAAATTCCTGTCGTGCGGCCCCCACACGCAATGCGCCAGCTCGTGACACAGCGTCTTGCGGATCGTCTTGTAGTCCCTATACCCATCATACGCATCGGTGCGCAAACGCAGCTCAATTACCTCGCCCTGGTTTCTATTCAGGCCCAAGGTTCGTGACGTCCCTTCGTGTGTAGATGTGGTGTGTTCGACGGGATTCATCTCTGTGAGGAGCGGCACGCTGAATTTGTGTTTGCGCATCGAAGCTTTGATGCCGGCGTCGTCTTTGAGTCGTTGCAGGAATTGCAGGGACCGAGAAGGGTTCGGGAGGTACGGGAGCGGACGCAGCGTGTGGAATGTGTAGGTGGCTTCTTCTTGCTCTTTTTTCCAGTCGTGCGTTTTGTATGCGGATACTTTTTGCTTGGGAGGGGTGGCGTTGACGCGCCGCGAGGCGGCGAGAGCGCCTTCGGCTACGGAAGAGGCTTCGCTGGCGGTGCTGCCCATGAGGGTTATCTTTTTGTCGAGGAGGCTGGTGATGGGGAGAGAGGGGTCTTTGAAGGGGGGTTTGAGAAGACCGAGTTTCGAGATCATGAGTTTTTGGTTGGAGGACGGGATGGAGAGAGTGGCAGAGATGGATTCGGAGAGGTCGGATATCGTCGCTGTTGAGGGTAGCGAGATAGTGTGAGGTTTGCCATGATGCGCAATGGTGAGTGAGACTGGATCTTGGTTGTCAGTGGTCATATCGATGTTTCCTGTATCTGCGGCCATCTTCGTCGGTTTGCGCTGCACAAGTAGAGACTCGAGATGGTAGTCAATTGTAAAGGATATTCAATTGTTTGAAAGACAAAGTGATATTGTAACCTAAGTGTTTGAAAATCTAAATATTGATTTGCGCATCCAGTCCGCAAAACATAACTATTGCTTCATAGCAGAAGCTTCCAGGCAAATGTCTTGCTTCGTAATCATCATGTCCTCGGTGTTAAGGTTGTTGCGCAAGGCCATTCGATCGGACCGCTTTGCCACAAAGACACAGTGCCAAGTGAGCGGATACCCGGCGGCTATTCGCTTCCGCGCTAATGGCTAAATACAGGTCTCATCCCTGCAAGTCCTGTACCTGAGTGTCTGAGTCGCGACCTTAGGAATTAGCTTCATCGTTGCGTGTCCTTAACCCAATTACTGTCAACTACTTCAAATGAACGTCTGATTCTATACTCTCATTATCAACACTTAATTGATCGGATCGCCATACAAAGCTGTGGTCTCTTCTGCCAGCTTCATTTCTTTCTTTATTGCGACTGCGACTGCGACTGCGACTGCGTATGCTGTTAGGGGATATCCCTTCACCTACACATCATGAATCTTTTTCGAATTGCGGGTATGTAGCTATCACCGGTGTGGACTGTTGATGAGGGATATGTGCTGATATTTTGGGCTTTCAGGAGATTTCTCCCATCTCATATCGATCCTGATACTTCTTCATAAAATGTATAATATGAACGTATGTTTCCAACTGCCTAGCCATTCCTCTATCCACGGCAATCCCTGACGTATTCACGCAATAGTCCTGTTCTGGTATATCCTTCAAAACGCAAGCCCTTTACTTCTTCGTCTACACAACCCGCTACCTCGATATCTTCTGGACCTTCACCGAAAGTTACTACAACACCACTTTCAAGATCCTCTTCCTTGTCTCTTCCGGCTACACCATCTACAAAATGACCACGTCCTGGAAGCCCACCCATGACCCCAACCTCGACACTTTCCGCGTTGGGTACCTGCTAGGTGGCGCTCTCCTGATTGCCGTCCTTTTCCCCTACGAGTGGACCTTTTCCGAAATTCTGTGGGCATTTAGTATCTGGCTGGAATCTGTCGCAATTCTTCCGCAACTATTCTTACTGCAGAGAACGGGCGAGGCGGAAACAATCACGGCAAACTACCTATTTGCACTGGGCTTGTATAGGACACTGTACATTCCGAATTGGCTGTGGAGATACTTTGCAGAAGGTCACTTTGATCCTATTTCGGTGATCGCAGGAGTGATACAGACGATTCTTTACTCAGACTTCTTCTGGATTTATTACCAGAAGGTTTTCAAGGGAAAGAAATTTGCCCTGCCAGTATAAATGGATCGGGGCATGGAAGGGACATGAATTGAATCGATGAGTAATCGATCGTTGACGGCTTATATGAAATGGCATGGCATGAATGAAGTGCGAGGAATCAAAGAGGGTTCTTGTGCAAGGAACAGAGAGCGAACGAATGAGATGAGATGAGCCGGCTTTGGGACCGCGGGTCGGAGGAAGCAATTAATGACAAAGCATGGTTTGGCGTTGGGTTGTGGACTTCGATCCCAAGGCAGTTGTCCCTTTTTCGAGAAAAGATGTACAGTATTGTAAAATGCATTAGAAACGTGCCTTCTTCAGCATAATACTATTGGCGAGGTTGACTTTAGTGGCTGCAACTGATCTTCCGCTAGTATTTGCGAGCTCGGACGAGATGCTTCAATAATTAACGAGTCAAAAACAATACTCAAAATATCTCAAGTGATGACAGCTAGGGCTACAATTTTATTATCATCGGTCCCTTACAAGATATGTGTCAGAAAGAAATTGATATGTTTAATTCCTAGAAGATATTTACATTTTGAACAAGAGAAAAACGAACGCCGCCCAATACCTCCAACTCCAAACACCACTCCAAAAAACCAGTCCAACTTCCCTAACTTTACTTGTCCATGCCTTTTCTTCCTTCCCTCTCTTTCCTCTCCCCTTCTCCCTACAACCCACAAATCCCACTCCCCACCAACGGCGCCCTCGGATAATAAACCCTCGGCAACCCCCCCTGCATCGCGACCCCCAAATTCCCACTCCCATCCGTCGTCGCCGTCCCACAGCTCAACACCTCCACCACCTGCATCCCGGCCGTAAACCCCGTCTCTGCGCTCGTCAGCGTCAGCGTGTACGTGCTCCCGCTGGCCCCCATGTTGTTGAACACCCCGATGATCTGGTAATTCGTAAAGCCCTTGCGCATCGCGATCACGTGGCTGTCGCTGTACACGGGGTAGGCTTTGTAGGTGAGGTACGTGGCGTCTTTGTAGATGGCTTGGTTGCGGATTTGGTTGAGGGACGCGATGAGGCTGTAGTAGGTGCTGCTGGTGCTGTAGGAGGAGAGCCAGACCGCTTCGCGGTTGGTGGGGACACCGGAGCCGGAGAAGTGCTGTTCTTGGCCTTGGTAGACTGGGGAGGGTTAGTTTGGGGGGGTTGGGAGTAGGGGGGGGAGAATGGAGATTGGGGATTGGGGTAAGGAGTGGGAAACGTACCGATCGGAATTCCGTCCGCGAGTATGGTGAATGCGATGGCGTTCTTGGTGAGTGCGGCGTCGGATGTGTAGGATGGGAAACGGGCTACGTCGTGGTTTTCGAGGAAGGACCCAAGAAGCGTCGTGTCCGAGCAAGTGGACTTCATCTGGTTGATGCCATTAACAAGGTTGCTGATGCTGCCACTGGTCGATTCGAAGGCTTGGGTAATCCAGTAGTATCTGCAGCTAGTTAGTCAAGACACTCTCTTTCAGATTCCGCGAAAGTGTATACGTACGCTGGGTAGTTGAGCATTCCGTTCATGTAATTTTGATACGGGCAGACGTAGTTAGGGTCGCCGTTGAAGATTTCGCCCACGATGTAGACACCAGCTGAGTTTTGCGTCAGGACTTATAGTAATGGAAATTGAAACTCGAAGTGTTTACATACCTGCAGTCTGGAAGCTAGGGAAAAAGGCCTTGCCGGTTTGCTGAGCACTGTCGACTCTCAAACCATCGATCGAGTAGTTCGCTACAAGTTGAGTGATCCATGAATTCCATGTGCTCTGCACATTGCTATTCTCGGTTCTCAGATCCGGAAGAGATACAGTGTTATCTCCTTCCCAGCAGTTGGTGACGCTGGTTGCGTTGTTGTAGTCAATTAGGCAGAATGGATGGTAGTATGATTGCTGGTGTTTTGTTAGCAGTCTGGACTGACACAAGGGTGGATGAAGAATTGGTAGGGAAAAATAGATGGTGGGGTTACTTACTGAATTGAAAGGCTTGTAGATGCTGTAGTCTACACAGGTTCCGCAGCCAATATATCCCATGTGATTGGTGACAACATCAACCATCAGATACATCCCTCTAGCATGGAGCTATACAAGCTCGGAGTCAGTATGATGGGAATCCAATTGTTCCGAGGCACATTACTCACAGCAGCAGATAAAGCCTTTAGGTCCGCAGCAGTGCCGAAGTTTGAGTTCACAGAATAGATATCCTGTGCCCAGTACCCATGGTAACTTGATCCATCCTATAATTTTCGAATTAGCACATGCATTCACCCACATGTTAGCATGATGCCATTAGCAGACATCAGCTCACTAGCACCTGGTCCGAGACCGCAGAAATTCACATACCGCTGTATTTCCAGCAATGTTAAGCACGATAGGAGAGATCCAAATCTATAACTTGATCAGCATCATATTAAGCAGACTGTCAACCACAAATAGTACTTACAGCTGTAAATCCCATATTCTGGATATAGTCCAGATGATTGATAATACCTCGCCACGTCCCGCCACAGTAGACGCCATTTGCAGCATTACAAGCAGCAGTTGTCGAGCCATCGGTGCGAGCAAATCTATCAGTGATAACCTGATATATGGATTGTCCACGCCAGCCAGCAGCTGAGAGAGCTGTTGCACCATTTGCAAGGCATGTCAAAGGTAGGAGAAAACTCGAGAGCTTCATTTTGGTGCTTGGTGGACGTTTTCAAGACCGGAGAAGAGAGAAAGTTATGAGGGTGAATAGTCGAGAGGGACTAATCGTGGTGTGAAGAAATGATGAATCAAACGAGGCTGTTTGAAGCACACAACATCTACACAGTGAAGACGAAACGGGAGAGAGATAATACTGTATGGGAAGGATATAGGTCATACTTATATATACAAGAAAATCGATGCCGGCTCCTCGCCTTCCTGCATATTGACCTACACGGAAAGAATGAGTATTTCCTCACCTGACTCAATCCTAACCGAGTCCATTCCCAAGTCCGCGAAGATAAGCAACAGAAGCACCTAGGTTCTCCATTGACGGCCAATATCCGATGCATCCAGACATTGCGCACGAAGCCGTACTTCTCGGCCGCGTAATCTGGCAAGCGCTTAGATCTGTTGGTGGGATCACTGTTCTTCCGACGATAGATGCGCTCCACACTGGTAAGCAGAAGTAAAAAACGGCCTAGATTTTGGGTGTGGAGAAGATGGAAGACGATGGAGGGCTGGGTGGTTCGGATAAAGTTTGCGCGGGACGGACGCGGGGTGCAGTGTCCGGTTATTTAGAGGAAGGGTTCCAAGGGGGGGAGGAAATACACATCCCGCCTTGGAGATATGCAAGGGACGAACAAATACGCTTTTGCTTTGAAACTTCAAACGGGTACGGGTGGAGTTGTAGCGGCAAAGGTTCTGCACTGTAAGCAGTGTAAGGAACTGTAAAGAAATTACATCCGAGGTACAAGCACTCACTCGAGTTAAAAGTTACCGACAAAGTAAGCTACAACGGTGTAAAGTACATTTCGCATCCTCACAAAGTCGGTCCTTTCTCTCTCCTTCCAAATTCCCGGCAAGCCTAAATACACGCGCAGCGGAGCACAGATACAATCAAGGACAAGCCCCGAGTCTTTTTGAGGTTTCTACAAACAATCCCAATCTCCGCAGGAACGCACCCCACATTGCGGGGTAGAACCCCCCGGAGGACAAAAAAAAAAGTCGAAAGGAGCCATGACTTTCGAGCTTCCAAGTACAGTTACTGGCACCGAGATATGCACTAGCCTAGCAAGGTCACGTCGGGACATGCGCCGCGAAACGGGCCGAATAAAGACTTTAATGCTTTGAAATCACATGGTTTAGCAAATGCACATACTCTGTACAGTAGTAATTGTGTACAGCAGCTGAGCATACGCTATATGCAGCTGCCGTGCCCGGAAGATCACCACGTGTAAGCCACTGTGAGATTGCCGAATTCTACGCCCACGGCTCTTGCTGCGAGAAGTGAAGATCTTGATTAGACAGAGTCAGGTGAGTGCAAGAACGGGAAGAGACAAATTCTTCCTCAAGGGAAGGGCCGAAAAGAGCCCGCTGCATATGGTTGAAATTACCCCCAAAGGCTGCATAAGGCCCTCCGAGGACGTCATCCTGAGACGTCTGTGGCAACGGGATCTTGTTAAATAAGTTTTGATTCGTGGAGATTTCCTTTGGCCCTAGAATAGACAACATAGCACAAAGCCCAAATGGTATTTTTTTTCATAACGCTCGATGCTTCCCAATGACATATACCAAAATGATTGTTACTATCCCCCTCGGACACCCATCATTGGGCATCTACCCATCGTTGATATGCTCTACCGTCCGGGCGCGTTAGCTCCCATGAAAGGGCCGTTGCCAAACGTAGATCCATCGGGCTGGGCTTCACCAGCTGTAGGTGACTCTTCGATATTCGGCGGATAGAATTGGAATGCAGGATCTATTGCGTTTCCATTTTGAATGAATGAATCCCAAGCATCCTGTTAAAGTTAGAAAATTCCTCACAGTCCACGTAATCGAACGGAGTCTCCGAAGTGAATGTTGTACTTACCCAGTCTAGATTTGCAGGCATCTCCGTCATTCCTGGAACGCTACTTGCGTTGCCGAACATCGAGAATGGGGATGCTGCAGCATTCACATTGGCGAATGGATTGGTGTTATCCATTGGAAAGTTCGGCGTGAGGCCGGTGCTTCCACTCTCCACCATGCTCAAATCCATATTGCCGAATCTCGAAGGCGACTGTCCCATCGCGTTGAATATTGCTGCAGAGTTTGGAGAGAGGCCACCAGAAAGCATACCTAGCGTCATAGCTGCAGAATGCTCGGGTTTGAGATTCTCATCGTCAAATCGAGCAAAAGCTTCTGCTGTAGTAGTGGCTTCTGAAGTTGGAGCAGGAGCTTTTGATGACTTCAATTTCTCAAGAATGATATTCAGTGTCTTTGTTGCCTTGAAAGCTTCCATTGAGTTCTCAACAGTCTCACTCCATATCTTCTGAGAAGTCTCCAATGCTTTAAGCATTCCATCACTCTGTTCCGTCGTCCAGAACTCTGTCTCATACGCTGATTTTTCCGGCAGAGAGTTTGCGTGTATACCATAATGAAGTTCCAGGCATACTATCATGGCCGCAAGTAGGTAGTCATGTTTGGCGAGCGAAGATATTGCCCATTTCATTGACCGTAGTCGTCCTCCAGGCTGTGATTCTTGATGAAGCTTTGCCTGGTGTCGAAGAATCTCCATAGAAGCTTCAACAGCAGTCCGACGAGAATGAGCATACCGGGGATTTGTTCTTCCTCGTGCAAGGTATTTTCGATGAAGAACACACATAGTCTTCTGCCACAAGATGTCCACATTGTACCTGTGCATCAACAGTGTAGCAGGGTCGTGCATGCACTCCTCCATTGGCCTAAGCCGCAGATGAGGAGCGAGATTGTTCTTCAGTTCTCGCAACCTAGCGTCACGTTTCAGGACCTCATCATATCCAACGCCCTTTCCATTGACAGTTTGCATTTGCTCCAGTATAACGTTCAACTCCCAAGCAATATCGACTTTAGCGAGCATATAAGACACTGGTGTGGGTTCGCTAGAAGGACGTGCTGGTGGTAACACTTTTGAATCCGGTCCGAATTCATCTTCAAAAATATTTCTTGGAAGGCGAGCATCGCAGTCGCTATCCCTAATCATGCTGGGAAGAGCGAGCTGGAAGGAAAACATCGTATCCATTGAACGAACAAATGCCCATATCCGGCGTCGCATCTCTCCGTGGAAGGGTGATATGCCAGGATAATTACTTGGATCGCGATGATATCCCATTCGCATAGCTAATCGAGTAATCATGCCTATGATAACCCAAAGACCCACTTCCGCATCCCAGCGGCTGGCGTACTCGCCATGAACGTACAAGATCAGAGTTTCGATAGTGTAAAGAGAAGATTTGGTGTAATCCGAGTTTATGAGGCATTGCACAGTCCGAACTCGATATTCTGCAGCAAGCTCGAGTGTATGACCTAGACAACGAGAGATTAACATCAAGAAGGAGATGACGAATAGGCCTCGTCAAGCCATGGGCGGATGAGTTTGAGAGAACAGCATCCTTACCTTTCCACTCTGGTGGCTCATCGCCAATCTTAGCATACGACTGCATAGCCAGACACAAGATTGAGTATAAAAGACCTAGCCATACTATCGATGTTTTCGAAGGATCTTGCCAGTGACATTGAAGCTCTTTATGGAATGTAGGGGAATGTATGATGTGTACCGCAGGATCATATGTATTGAAGTATCTACACCAACAATTCAGTCTCAGATTTTAATCCTCAGCAGGTTCTTTAGACTGACCTTGTCACAAGTTTATCAACTGCAGATTTAGATGGAACTTCTGATCGAAGCTCAACGTCTGTGGCAGGTGTATGGGCGTTGAATAAAAAGGCTGGGCCATCACTGACAAAACTTGGTTTCTGTGATCGGATTCTTTCGTAATTGGTTTCGAGTTCTCGTTTATGGTTGTTGAAGTAGTTCTTGACTTCTGCGATCTATACCATGGATTAGTAAATGTCTTATGTTTTAGATTTGTAAACAATGCTGTTTGAAAGACATATAGTCCAGGGATAGCAACTGCCTGCTCTTTTGGCGTTCCCTAGTGGGCGCCCTTTCTACAACACTCAAGCCGGAGTACCGGATCTGGTTATGTCTAGCGACTGGTAGATTTGTATTGGTGCTCAGACGGCGGGAGGTTTGGGAGGTTAAATCGATAACAAATAGGAAAAAGAAAAGAAAATAACAACGTACGTCTGCCAAGACTAAATGCCAATGTGAGTCTCCTATGTATGTTGTCTTGCCCTTATCTGAATCAACCTTTAGGACGCCTAACGAGTTAGCAACACCGTCAACATCACTATCATCTTCGTCATCTTCTCTGATCATATCGTCATCCTCTTGCTCAACTTCTCGCGGAAAGGAAGAACCCGCACTATCGCTCTGAGAACGGTTAATGGCAGCAACCGCGGCGGCAGGTCCAGCAGACTGAGCACCATTTGTCATCAAGGACAGAACTAAACCTTCTAAACGGTCAATACGATTTTGCATATCATCAGGGCTGGTTGCTCCTTGACTTTGATTCTTCTTGCGAGTGCCAGGCGCTGCATACGAGCACGAGGAGGCGTCACCTCTCCTTGTGCAATTCTCGCATGGATGCGACCTGTTACACTTCAATCTGCGACCGATCAGTATTTCCGGGTCTAGTTGATCTACGTTTCGGACAAAGAGCAGGAGCCAAGACTCACTTTCTGTGCCTACAGGGACCACATGAGAGTGGAATCCTGTTTCTCTTTCGGACAACCCGATATTGACCCTCCGGAGAGTGGCCACCGAAGCTTGACGAAGTAGTGGAAGGGGGTGTGGGAGTCATAATGATAAATTATTACTGATTGTGAAGAGAAAAAGCCGGAAAGAGAAGAGCTGGAGCTCAAGTCACTGATTTACTCAACAGCACTCTGATGTGGGGGGCTTTGTCCGGATATAGGTTTCTTTAGCAATCTACCCCCTTTGAGGTGTCGGTGTAAGACGATCCTGTTGAGGAAGCAACCAATGGTAGCGATATCAGACGGGGAGGCAAGGTGTTCTTCCACCCAGAAGGTCAACCCCCCGAGCTCGCTAGGTCTAACAGGCCTTATCCTGTGGGAACTAACGTAAGGATCCTGGTGCGCACTGAACAACTGGTGGAGATAGAAATATAATGCAGGTGACAAACAGCCTTATGTCCACTCAGCAACTGTTTGTCTGCACTAGATCTGACGTATAAATGATCCCTTGCGCGCCAGTATCGCCACCAACCTTTATTGACTTGCAATAACGGAACACTGTAGCTTAGACTTCAGCTATTGTGCCGAAGTGTAAATTGGTTCAATCACACGTATGATCTCCCCGATATATTTCTGACTCAACAGGGCCTTCTGTCCGGGCAGTCCTCTTCGACAGCCTCAACACTGACAAATACCCCAGGGTCACCCCAACGCAACGTTTCTAAACTCAAATATGAATTCCTCGGGCGTCCAAGATCGACAACCTTTGCTCCACGAGACCACGTTGAGTATTACTGATTTCCTCCGGTTAAGACGGAAGTCGGTAAGGGAAAAAGCCGAAAGCTGCGCAGAATAGCTTCAGTGACGTCGCACCCTCGCCTTCGAATAAGCAGCTGAGGGATTTGGCGTATGCGACGAATATGAATAGGGATGAGGTTCGAGATGCAAGACGCAAGAGGTGAGAATCGAGGCTAGCTTATTCGACTGCGCACGACCCACGGCCTGTCCGAAATCCGCTGCGCGATATGAAGAAATTACAATTTCGAGGCGGACGTGACGGGAAGGAATGAATGAATATCTTGCGCTTGGTTCGTGGAATGAATATGCGTTCATGGAATCTGCAAGAAAACAGTCAGTACATTGTCTGCTTTGGGGCATTGCCCATAAATTTTCTTTCGGGGGTCCTCACTAGGGGAGGGGTAGATAGAATCTGCGGGTCTACTATTTGGGTATTTGGGTATGCTGTCGCATTCAATATTTCCACCGCCGCCTTAGCAGAAAAGCTTAGGAATCAAGCCAGAGCTTTGCGATTCGACAGATTCCACAGATACCAAGGTTATCGCCGAGTTTCTGTTAACGCCGCTCTTTTTGGTGGAGCTCCTCTGCGGTGTTTCGATATTGATAAAAAGTCAGTTACTTTTGGTAACTTAATCGCGGCGGATTGAGGTTGTTGATGGGGGGTTGATGGTTGACAAATGGCAGCCTCCCGACGCAACACTAAAATAAGGCTGGACTATTTCTGTCAATCGTCCAAAAGCCGTATACAGTATCAACCCCACTCCTGGTCTTCAGGATGCACATCACCCACCACTTGCGGCTGCTTGCAGTTTCTAGTTCTACTTTCTAGAAGTGTAGTGGATGACGGGTCGGCGGTGGGTGGTCTAGCTCAGCACTGTTGGTGCAGAACTGTTGGCGCACATTTAAGGGCTGGATCTTCCTCCGTAAGATTATGTGTGGTGGCAGTGGTGGCAGTGGTGCAGAGGTGGCAGTGGTTGTTACAGGCCTGCAACGTTTGGTGTTCGGTACCGATGACTGTGCGATGTGCCGGCAGGCATGTACCGGTACCGAGGCATGCAGCTGCAATCCAGAATCAATTGCTACCGTCGTTTTCCATATGAGCCGTTGAAGCTTTTGAAGCTTTGGAAGCTTCCGTGCGAACCGATTGCTTGCAGGACAGAACCAATCGACTAGAACTGCAGGTAGGTTCTGGGTGTCGTAGTTGTTCTTGTTAACCTTCGAGCTTTTCGGCGGGTTTCTGTCGTTATTCCGAAAAGGAGGACAATCCCCAGATTTCAGAGCTTTGTCAAGGCACCCGTCTTCGTGCGCGTCCTCTCGAAATGGACAAACGGCTGGACATCACGGCCATTACGGCCATTGCGTCGCTTCCACACGGCTCGACCCGTAACGCTGACTATTCAGGCATGAGCACCTACCATACATATCCATTCAATCCATACATTTGTGGGCAAGAGAAGGCCTGGCTCGCAAATATTGCGTTGGTATGACTCACAAAGTCTGACGATTTCATTAACATTGAACGATAACTAGCAAGCAGATGCCAGACGTTGGATTGACAGCGATGCGGGCATGACGATCACCAGTAGTAAACAGTCCAAATGCGAACGGAGTGGCTCTAACGCCGATAACTCCGAACCCAACAATTGGGAATTTCTACAAGTACTTACTTCGTACAGCACCCACAATGCGATTTCACCAGCTTCCTACCTGAGCCGAGAGCTCCAAAAAAGGCAAGCCAGGTTGACGTTTCGCTGAATAATCAGACGGTCTCGGACATTCTCGATCAGCGGTCCCTGGAGCGGCCCCCACGAACTGGTCGAGGAAGATCTCTGCAACACCTTAACGCCGAACAACTATCAAGTCACTTTGCGACTAGACATTAATTGAAAAATTGAGATTGAGTCATCTCATTGCTTCCGTGAAACGATTTCCATCATTCCTGGGAGTCAAGTTGGAGAATTACTTCGTGCATGGCATGAATAGTGTCAGACGGTCAGGGATAACGATAATGATAGCGTTGCAGTCGGCTCCCCGGCAGCGGATGGTGTTGTCTTTAACGGAACCCCCACCTATCCACCTACACCTTATATGTGCGCCCCCCGAGAATAACCGTAACGTTTCAATCTTCCCAATTGCCACCAGAGAATATGCGAAATAGAAAGAATTCCCCCTTCTCACAAATTCCATTCTGAATATCCAGCTCCAACAGCCAGCAAGCGCTGCGTGAGATTCGTCTTCTATAATCAAGTCGTGCTTGCTTACGACGCATCCACGCATAGTGGCCATAACGGGCAGGACGTTTGCGTGGACGGCATAGGCAGCAGTATTAGCACGCAGAAGACCAATAGCCAAAAGTCCGCTTTGCCATTGTGTTTGGATGCAGTACTTCCAAATTTACTTCTCAATTTGCAATCGAAAGACGCGCCGTTACACTCAATTGACACAACGGCTACAAAGTCATCAGTCTCCATTCCTGATCAATTGAACCAACCCATTTTACCTAAAGATGCTGCGTGAAGAACCCAATCCCTTTACCGGGCAAAGCTCAGGAGACTCACTTTTGCCTAAGAACGTGAAGCCAACCCACTACGAGCTTCAAGTCACCCCCGATCTAGAAAATGCGCAATTCGAGGCCACGGTCTCCATTGACTTCGACGTCGCTTCATACACCAAAGCGGTTGCTCTGCACGCCATCGATCTGCAGATCCAATTCTGCAATCTCGTGATGCCATGGGAAGAACGGATTGCTATTGACAACATTAGCTACGATGCTGTGAAGCAAACCATCTTGATCCCTCTTCCGAATGGATGTGGTGTGCCTCCTGGGGGGAAGCTTCGCCTGGAAATGTACTACACGGGACGCATCGATGAGCGTGGTTCGAATGCAGGCCTATATAGAAGCTCCTTCAAGGATAATGACGGAAATAAAAGCTGGATAGCCTCTACACAGATGCAGCCAACCGGTGCTCGGAGGGTTTTGCCTTGCGTTGACGAACCAGCAGCCAAAGCTACCTTTTCCGTCTCGCTTGTTACGGACCCTGAGTTGACCTGTGTGGGAAACATGGATATACTGAGCGAGAAAGCGCTGGAACATCCAGCAGGTAAAAAACTAACCACATTCAACAAAACGCCCCTTATGTCGACCTATCTTCTTGCATTTGTCGTTGGAAAATTCAGAATGATAGAAAGCAACAACTTCAGAGTGCCTGTGAGGATCTACGCCCCTGAAAACCAGAAGATGAAGAATTGTCGCTTCGCCTTGGAGATCGCGGCCAAAGCTATGGAAGACCATGAACGCACTTTTGGTATAGAATATCCGCTACCCAAACTTGACATGGCCGCCATTCCAGGCCACAGCGGAGCAATGGAGAACTGGGGATGCGTGATATACGACGAGCGATTCCTCCTTGTCGGGAACGACGCCTCCGCAGGCAGTAAACAAGCCGCTGCGCAAACCATAGTGCATGAGCTTGCGCATCAATGGTTTGGAAACATTGTAACTATGCAGTGGTGGGACTCGACTTGGCTGAACGAAGCATTTGCCGAGTGGGCCACGTACAACGCTCTGGAGAATATGTATCCCGAGTGGCACTTCTGGGACCGCTTTGTAGCGTCTGATCCCTTGAACTTTCACCAACCCGGACACCAAGAAGCGCTACGCCTCGATTCGAATTCTTACAGCCACCCGATCGAGGCCCCAGTCAACAGCCCCGACCAGGCAACTCAGATATTCGACGCAATTACGTATTACAAAGGCTGCGCGATACTGAGAATGCTGTCCAGCATCCTTGACCTTGAGACATTCATCAAAGGGGTTCGGCTTCATCTCCGAAACCACACTTATGGGAATGCAACTACCGAAGATCTCTGGGACTCGCTGACTACTTCAAGCGGCATCGATGTACGCGCGATCATGGCGCCCTGGACCAGAACCACCGGGTATCCCGTTCTCGCCGTAGAGGAAGACCCAGAATCAAGTAGCATCCGCGTCGTGCAGCGTCGATTTCGACAAAACACCCAGCCGGACTCCAACAATGATCAAGCATTATGGCCCGTCTATCTAATGGCCCGATCGACTGCCGGACACGAGACCGAGATGTCTTTCCACACGCGCGTGCATACATTCCCCATGTCTCTCGACTTCTACAAACTCAACGCGAACTGCGCCGGTGTATATCGAGTATCGTACCCTCTCTCCCGCTACCAAAAATTCAGCCAGCAGCTCCTCCATCCCAGCAACTCCAACCTCCTCTCCCCCTCCGACAAAATAAACCTCATCTCCGACCTCCTCTCCCTAACCATCTCCCCCAGCAGCACCAGCCCCATCAACATCTCCACCTTCCTCAATTTCCTCCTTCATTTCCGGCACGAAAACAACTTCTTTGTCTGGCGGCAAATCATCTACTCGATCCGCACCCTGCAAAAAGCCTTCCTCTTCTCCAACCCCCGCATCAACGCCAGTCTCGAGCGCTTCCAAGTACATCTCCTCTCCCCTCATCTCTCCTACGATTTCTGGGAAGAAGCCCGGGACGTCAAGGAAGAAAACTCCCTCGACGATCAACTCTCCCGCAGTCTTCTCTTCTCCGCCGCATCCTCGCTCCCGCACGTGCGCGACGCCGCGCATACGTATTTCGAGAATTTCGTCAAAGAGAAAAATAGCACGCCTATCGATCCCAATCTTCGTAAAACAGTCTTCGATATCGTGCTCGAAGACGGAAAAGAACTCCCCCCTGGTCTGCCTACCATCGCTTTTTCCCCCTCCTATTCCAGTCCAGCTCGCGACGACACCTCACCCCAACCAACACACCCCTACCCCATCCTTTCCTCTCTCCTTCTCCACACCACCGACACCCAGCTCCGCAGCGACATCATCCTCTCCCTGGGCCACGCCCGCTCCCCCGGCCATATCCAGCGCACACTATCCCTGTACACCGATCCCCTCCTCGCGGCATCCAGAACCGAGCAGCTAACCCTGCTCGCCTCACTACAAACACATGCCGGGGGCGTGGAAGCCGTGTGGGGGTGGCTACGGGGACATTGGGAAGAATTGACGAGTGGGCCGCAGAGCATTGCGGGGGCCGGGCTGGTGAAGAAGGGGTTGGAGGGGTTGGGGACGTGGGGACAGTTGAGGGAGGTGGAGGGGTTTTTGGGGGGAAAAGGGGGAGGGGTATGTGGATTTTTTTCTGTTCTGTTCTTCTTTTTAATTGTTCTTCCCCGCCTTTCTATTCTTCTTCCCTCCTTTCTTTTGTTCCTGCTTTCTTCCCGCAATTCCCCATTTCGTAAACCACAATCCCCATGACCATGATAAACAAACAAAACAAAACAAAACAAAACAAGCATGCTAACTCAATCGACTAGGGCTACGACATGACGTTCAAACAAGTCATAGACGACATCAAGACGAAAGCGCAGTGGGTAGAGCGGGATATCGAGGAGTTAAAGAAATGGCTTGTGGATAATGGGTTCTGGGAGGAGTAGAATTTTCCTTTTGATTTTTATGAGATGATGTGATTTATGATGTGGTAATGGGAGGGAAGGGGGGAGGGAGGAAGGAGCATAAATGATATTGTAGATAGATAGTATGGCGGAAGGAAAGATGGATGGATGGTTGGTTGGATATATATTCTTTTTAGGACATACGAGAGCTTGGGAGGGGGGAATGAGAGAAGAGATGTGCATCTTCTGTTCTGATCCGTCTTGCTCTCTTTTGCTTGATTGATATATTCCACCAAGCCCACCAATCCCACCAGTCCTTCTTTCTCAACATCACCAGTTCGCAAGAGAGTCAGTCATCACTCACTCATCAAACTCACCCTCTACAACAAACTGCATCACAT
Organism: Rutstroemia sp. NJR-2017a BVV2; assembly: GCA_002946415.1. Taxonomy (NCBI): domain Eukaryota; kingdom Fungi; phylum Ascomycota; class Leotiomycetes; order Helotiales; family Rutstroemiaceae; genus Rutstroemia; species Rutstroemia sp. NJR-2017a BVV2. Next base: position 915,232 of record NJPS01000031.1, on the reverse strand, counting down.
CACATCACATCCATTTACATCACATAAAACATTGCACAAAAACACAAACTTCATACTATCAATGCATGCATTATCCTCCATCCGAACATCCCACTCATTTTCCTCCTCAGATAGGTAGATATTGTATCATCTCTAAAATACAACAAGTGTTTTTCCTTTTCCATAGACCTTGCTGGCTGCTGCTGTTAAATATGCAGTTTTGCATGCAAATACGAAATCCATTCCATTTCCATATTAATATCATGAAAGATATCTCATGTCATGCCATTTCATTTCATCGCATCGCACTGCATCCATTCCATTTCATTTCATTCCATGCTAAAGTCAAAAACTCGGTAATGGGTATCGCCCAAACAGGCAAACGAGGCCAATGATAAAAAAAGATCCATATCATGTCATATCATCTCAACTCATCCCATGCATCTCCAAATCCCCATCCACCATTCATACGATGATCTCATTTGCCCAGAAAGAGAAAAGACGCCCAAATCCCCATCCCCACCGACCGGGTGGAAAGCCTCAATCAAAATGGTATCGATCGTATTGGTATCGCAAGAGTTGAAATATGTCATGAAATTATGTCGATTTTGAAGCGTCCCGTATCACCCAACGTCCGTCCGACTGGCTGGAATAAATTTTTCATGCCTGATAGCAATGATGATAGTATTAATTTGCCCCATCGTGTGTGTTCGCCCATGCACCTTAGAATAAGGCACCCATAATTTTCAAATTTTTCCACCAAAAAAGATATTTAAAGAAAGTGAAGAAGTGAAAGTGTTAACCGCTATGAACATGAGCCAATAATCCGAGTTTTGTCTGGTAGCGTAGGATAGAAAAAGCCGAGAACATTCCAGTATCTCAGAAGCTAATGCTAACTTTCGGAAGATCGGCCATAATGTTCAATGCTGGAGAATAAATAAGCATACTAGAAATCTAGAGGATGCCCAAAGAAAAGAGAGAAGCCGAGTAACCGGAACGGAGCCGTATGGATAATAAAGCTGGAAAATATCTCTGGAAATGATATCATTTATCCGAAATTATGCATAGACATTCACTCGAGTCGGAGACCAGAGGCCATACGAGGAGACATACGCTCGCGGTAAAGATCGAGAATGCGGTTGGCGGTAGTGACCATTTGCGAGAGTTTCTTGAGAAGCATGTCTTGAGGAGAGACATTAGTGACACGCATGAAGAGATGCTCAAGACGTTGAATATAGATATTCATGATCTTAGGAACAAGATCGGCGACTTGGTCATCCTAAAAAAAAATGTTAGCAGTGAATCACAACCCAAAACTATAGATCTACTTACAAGATACCCACTAACCATCTTAAGCTGGAATGCGCCCAAGATAGTTTCCGTCCAAGCAAGACGCTGCTCCATCAGCTCATCTGCCAACTCCATAGTGATGATAGCACCCAGTGAAAGAAGTAAAAGAGGACTGAGATCTTGGATGAACTTGGGAGAGAATCTGCAAAAATATCTTGCGAAGAATTCCTGCTCTCTACCAGTCTGCAACCAACGAACAACAGCATCTTCATACTTGCCCTCTTTCATCATCTCTTCGATCTGTCTGAACATGTCGTCGAACTGCAATTCCTCGGCCGACTTCTCAGGTTCAATGGGAGCAGTCATTGCAGTAGAAACAGAGGGTCTGCTAGATGCATGACCATGACCAGGACCATGGCCTGGGCGTGGACTGGCATGGTGCGAGACAGAAGAAGATTGGCGATCTCTAACGTTAGAGTGCTGGCTACGTAAGAACTGAGCCTGGAATTCGGACTGTGCTGCCGCCATAGAAGTGACGGTTTCGGTGAGACCAGTGACAAGTTGAGTCAACTGCTCAATTTTGACGCTATCTGCATGACGTTGTCGCTCGATGGTACCGATTTGCTCTTGTGCCTGACGATGAACATCAGCTGCAACGCGCTGAGCAGTGGTGACAGCCAATTGAGTGAATGCAGGAGTGACATTGTTGTTCAAAAGCGTAGCAAAGTGCTCCTCAAAACGGAAAGAAACACTCTTGGCCAAAGTCTCTGACATCAACTTGAGAAGTTGAGGTTGTTGCAAAGCCTTGGCAACCGCATCAGGAAGAGCCTTGTGCAACTCTTTTGGCAAATTTTGACTCAAATGAGAGGAAAGCTTAGGTCCGACCAAGTCGTTGACAGACTTGATAGTGACATCACTAATCATTGGGATGATAGAATTGTCGAGAGCTCCGTTAACAACACGCTTGAGTGAATCTTCCATATTGCCAGTCAAAGTGGAAGAAACAAGACGAAGAATGGCATCTTGCTTAGCGTCCGATACCGCAGCTTCGGTACGTCGATCTTCCTTAATCTTTTGATCCAAAGCAGTGAATGAGGCGCCAAGCAATTTCTTCACCTCGCTGGAAACGCGACCTTCAATGTCCTTGAGCGCACCTTCGGATAGATCGGACGCCGAGAAGCTTGGAGCGCTTTCAACATCTGGAATGGTATTCATGTTTGCGCGAGAAGCACTGCCGTTGCGCGAAGCTGAAGCGATATCAGTTGCGATATTCTTGGGTTGTGGAGTTGGTGTAGTGCTGGGAGCTTCAGCAGAAGAATTGGCCTTTCGTCGTTGCTTTTTCTTTTCCGCCTTGTCGGCTCCGCTAGCGCCCGCCGCCGCCGATCCACCGTTAGTGATCGCGATCGGGATCTCTTTCTTCTCAAGCTGCTTCTCTTCAGCTTTCGGCGCCGAGCTAGATGCTTCAGCTTGAGTCTTCTTCGTCTCTTTTGGTGCGATTTCCTTGGCAGCAGGGCGTTGAACAATACGAGTAGGTGTTGGAATTGGAGTCGATACTGGCTCACCTGCCTCGGAAGGTGTTGCAGTAGCGAGAGTAATTTCCTTCAACGAATCAATGGTGACGGCACCAACCTTATCGGCGATAAGAGGCGAGATAACCTTATTGTCATTAGTCCAACCGAGATCGGCCTGTTTGATATTGAGACAAGTGACACCCTTCGAGTGCATAGCATACAGCTCGAACAAAGTAGTTGGCTCTCCGTAGGTGGGAGTTGTAGCAGAGCTTGGAAGAATATCCAAACTTCTAAGGCTTCCTTTGCTAGCGAATGAATATTCTCTCATACCACTAACGACAGCAGTAGATTCTGGCTTAGGAACACTGGGATCGCGGTTCGCAAGCTTTTCGACATACTCAGCTTGAGTGGTGGTACGAGGTAAGTTGTACTTGGGAGCCGACAAGTGAAGGAAGTAGATCGAGTTTCGGGTGGGGTGCCCCACAACAATTATACCACTAGCGGCGTGATACAAGACACTACATACGGCATCCGATTCCTTGCTATGCGGCAAGTGAATTTCTTGAACAGGCTTACCCAATGCGAGATCCCACAATTGCAAAGTATGATTTTGCTTCATCCCCACAATCATGTAACGCAAAGGTCCACCCTTTTGGTATGGGCGCAGTTTGTCAACAAACAAAACAGAAGTAGGCCATGATTTTTCGGTGGCAGGTGTAGTGACCAGAGTCATAAGAGGCTCTTTAATCTCAACAGGCGGTGCCTTTTGGTGAAGATCCTCAGCTGGAATCTGAGTAAGAGCTCGGACATCCCAGAACTTGACTCGTCCAGCCTTGTCGAGGGAAACAATAGTCGAATCATCCTCACTGAACGTGAAGTCTTTGCCAGCCTTGCCAGTATTGACTTTGAGAGATCTATGAGCAAGGTAGCGATCTGTATCAACGATGCGTTCCTTTCCATTTTTCAGGAAAGAATTCTTCATGATAACAGACGGGTAGATGATTTGAATAGACTTTCCACGTCCGACAGCAAAGAACTCTGGGTGGTTTGAGCTCTTTCTAGCCCTAGTCTTGAGAACACCGCCAGCTGACTCATTGTCTGGTGTCTGGATGGGAGGCAGAGCAAAACCATGCATTTCAGGATGGCTTTCCTCAATGAAGTCTCCTTCTCCATCCTTGATAAGAGCCCAGTAAACTGTGCCGCTAATACCAGTACCAATGATGGTCTCCTTTAAATCAGCTGCAGAACGAGAGATCGAAACATTGAAGATACGGTCATGGGTTTCAGTAAATAGTCGAGTATCTTTGCCGTCAGCCTGTTTGATGATGCGAATGCCACCATTCTTCGACATGCCGTACACGATAAAGTTCTCCGATGCAGTAACTAGAGTACGATCAATTTGGTCAAACTCCTTCTTGAGACGCGCAATATCCATGATGGCTTCGTCACGGAAAGAAGGACGTGCTCCCTCCCAGTCCTTGATAGTGATCGAAGTCCATGGCTTCATCGGGAAGTTATAGACCCTGATAACATCCTCGTCGTCCTTCTTGGCAGGACCATCATCAGCATCAGCACTCTCCCAGCTATCGGCAATGTGACCATGTGCAGCATCGTCAATGATTTCTTTGACTTCATCAGCAACCGGAGTAGGCAGATCCTTGAGAATGTCGGCATCTTTGTCAAGCTCCTTCTTGATTGCTATGGCGGCAGTCTGAGCTTTGTCCTCAAACTCAGCTTCAGTCTTAGCAGCAAGCATATCGAGCAGATCCTTCTCGATTGTAGCTTGGGCCTTTTCCTTCTCAGCACGAGCTAGAGCTTCTTGAACCTCTTGGTCGACTGTGTCGCCAATCTCACCAAGTGCATGGCTAACAGTCTCCTTGTGCTCCGAGCCTGTTGCTGGAGCTGGAGCCGGAGCCCCAATGCCAATAAGAGCCTCCAATTGGGTGCGACCATCAGGTAGTGGCGTAGGAGGACCAGAAGAAGGAACAGCAGGGGAGCCAATCTTACGCTTTGAGAATGCTTGAGCTGGGCTACCAGCGACACTTCTCTCATCCATCTTGCGCTTGTTATCATTAGAATCATGACGCTTCAAGATTTGGAACGCAGGCGCATTGAGGTTGGAGCTGGAAGGTGCAGGTGCGTTGCCCTTTGGTGTGCGGTTGCGTGGAGAAGAAGCTGCCAATTCCTCAAAAGGATTGGTATAAGTGAACATGCCAGGGTTGCTCTTCGCCTGGGCCTGCGGGGTAATATCTTGTGCATTTTCCTTGCCATACGGTTTCTCAAGGTGACCCTCGAAAGCCGATTTACCCATCAAACTCATATCAAGAGATGTCTCCTCTAATGTTTGTGCCAAATCACCCACGTCATCGATAGAGCTAGCCTTGCTTGGAGGAGTCAAGACTTTTTCAGCCTTGGCTGGCGGTGAATCATCGCCGGTTTGCGGTGGCTTTGGTTGATTGAGAAGACGAAGTAGATATGCTTGAGTATCGGGGGCAGGAGAAGTCGAAGCAGCAAAGGCAGAAGCTGGCTGGGCTTGAGTAGCAGTGGCAAACTGCGGACTCGCTTGGTGTACAGATGCCGGCTTCTGTTGCGAACCACCCATGAGAGCAGCAAGCAAATCGGAACCACCACGGTTACCGCCACTGATTTGCCCAAGAACATCGGAGCTTCCACCGAAGTTCATAGACGACTCACGCGAAGGAGGTAGTGGTGTGCCGATTGGTGCAGCCTGATTGTTTGGTTTGCTCGCAGAAGGCTGGCTAAACTTCAACAAATTAAGCAAACTTGATGTACGCTCCGTGTTCGACGAGGTACCAACGGGATTGGGAACGCGGGGCTGAGTTTGCGCCTGGGGCTGCTCGACGGGGCTCAAGATAGCAGAGCTATGATACGGAGGCTGAACATGTTGCGGAGTAGGAGGAAGTGGCGAGGAAACGGAAGGCTGCTGGTAATGAGGAGGCAATTGTTGACCTTGACCAAAATAGCCGTTGTTATTATTGTAATAGTTGTAACTAGGCTCCGGATTGTTCGATTTTTGCTGGCGAAGCTGAGCAAATAGACTTTCCAAACCATTATTGGTGCCATCACCACCAGATCCTGTCGGATATCCAGACATGGTGAACGAAGATGAAGCGCAACGAAGGCGCAGCAGAAATTTCGAAAGAAAAAATTAAATTGGATCGATCAAAATCGTAACAAGCGGGAAATGGGTGCTTGGAGAATGTAACGAGGGTTGATTGTGAAGAAGAGCGGAGGAGGGAGAGGAAGAAGAGAAGACCGAAAGAGCCTTTCGAAGTCGATGGAAGAGATAGGTAACCGACAACGTAATTTTCTGGAGACTCGAGAAAAAGGCAGCTCTTGATGTTGTTGAAGAAAACGACAACGTAAAAAAGAAGACTGCTCCCTCAGCAACAAGAATATTGACGCTTTTTCCGAATGTGAAGTTACGAATGGAAGAGAGTAATTGAGGACGAGTAGAGTAGAGTGGAGAGGTGAGGTGAGGTAAGGTGAGGTAAGGTAAGGTAAGGTAAGGTAAGGTAAGGTAAGGTAAGGTAAGGTAAGGTAGATTGATGGTAAGAAAACGGTATTTGTTGTGCGTCGTAGTTGTGAAGAGGCGAAAAAAGGTGGAGGTGGAGAGGAAGGAAGAACGAATCTGCGTGGATAAAACCGCAAGCTTCAATCCAAGGACGGGAGCTTGGGCTCTTTTTCTTCAATTGGCCATTTTTAAAAAGTGCAAACGTATTTGCTATCAATCCGCGCATTTCATTGGCCGATAAGCCGCGCTTCTCGCTAATCGAATCGGCGAATCCAATCAAACTATCAAACAATCCATGATTGCAAAGTACGAGAGAGATCAGTTTGTTCCCATCCCCCATTGTGAAACAGCCGGAAAAGAAACCCGAAGAAGAAATTCGATCACTCAATATATATCTCACATTTCAACAACCACAAATCGCCAGCACCATTCCGAGAAATTGCACAACAACAGACGAACAGAACAATAGATCTCCAGGTTTTCCGAGGCAGCCGAAGAAGGACTTGGTGTCGTTCCCGCTCCCGTTTCCGTACTCACTCACGTCAGCCTTGTGATCCTTTATCCAAAGGGTGATTTGATCTTTTCTGCATGGTTTGAGAGGGAGTTTATCGCACTGCCGTTACCGCATGACTGCGCAATAGAGACTGTCGACATCACGACCTTTGGTCTTTCTTCGTCAACCTACGTCACTCGCAGCATATACGCTCGCTCGACTTCAGCATGTTCTGTCTTAGAAGGTATGGACACCCCTCCCTTTACATCTCCCTCTCCTGTCTCCCACAGATCCACCAAACTAACCCATCTCCTCCTCCAGCTGGCTCCCCCTCCTCTTCATCCCTACCAACGCCTCCCCAATCTTCATCGTCCTCTTCTTCATCTGCACCTACTTCCTCAACCGGCCGTGCGTCTACTGTTCAATCCTTCTCCTCATCCTCTTCGCCTCCTCCTGCCACTGGTCCGACCACTGTTTCTTCGACTTCAGCAGTAATTGGTTCGAGCCGCGCTCATCCTCCCTCTCCTCCACCTCAAGCATCAACTCCAGCATGTCCACCCCGAACGAAACCCTCGACGCCCTCGCCATCTACGCCACAGCCGCCAACAGCACCGCGCTGGCGCTAGCCGAAGAAGCGAAGCGCCGGATACAGGAGACGCGGACGGAGTGGACGGGGATGGGGGTGGAGTGGCTGCGGAGTTTGCTGGGGAAGCGGGAATGGCGGTTACCGTGCGTGGATGTGTATGTTAGGTTGTAAGAGGGTGGGATTCTCCGCGCGGGTTTATTAGAAGGAGGAATAATTACCGATTGAGGGTTTGCCAACGCGGGAGATTACTTAGAGGGTACGTTATGTATAGATGTATTGGTTTGAAGGAGGGGGGCTGGATTTCTTGGTGCTTGGGGGATGTATCTATTTGGGATATTATATCGGATGCATAGATCAAGGCGTTTAGAGTTTGGGGTTCGTCGGTATATAGGAAGGTATTTTAATACTTTTTACAATATTACCCAGCACAGAGTGAAGAGTGCCGTTTGCGGCGTGAGTGGAAATAGTTACGTCAGGTGTGGTGCGGGCAGAGGATGGCCAGGCGCACAAAAGCCTCTTTCATATCATCAAGCGTCTACAAATAGACTTGAATGTTCAGCAACCACAAGTAATCTCATAAAGTATGACCAAACGTTCCCAGAAACTGGATATATATTGCTAGTCATCTCTGACCATGCTATGGCATACCGCCCACGACATGTGCAAATGTCCTCCCCCTACTAGCTGGGCATATATCCCCACGTATGCCGTATCATCTCATCTGAGATTCCTAAGAGGCCATCCATCCATCATGGCTCACATTCATCCATACCTCCACAATATTAACTAGACAAACCCATTCCCACCGCGCGAGACCGAGTCGCTTTTATTGCGACCATTCCAGTCCAGCCCAATTCAAATCCACCCCTTTGTCCCCAAAACGCCATTCCTATGCAATGTGTATGTACACAAAAAAGCTGTCCCTCGTTGCCTCCCTTCCTTGAGAGAGAGACAGATGCAGGTATGTACGCCACCAACCCTACCTGGCTCTTTTGAAAATATATAAATAAATGACGAGAAGAGAGGCGAATCCAAGGACGCCTATTAAATGCCGCTCTTTTGAATTTTGCGCTGGATGCTATGATCAAAGGATATTATTATGTGCCTTCTTCCGTTTCTATTCTCCACCCCGGTTTCCTCTATCGACTTCTGAAATTGTGTCAGGTCTCATCTCATAATACGTTGAGGAGGTTTCGTAGGCCGGCTTTGGGTTTTCTTGATGATTGAATACTGCGCGGCATGTGTGGATGGGTGGTGATTTGGTTTGCTGGTTCAGGAATCCACTCCTTCTGTTCGGGGTGCCAGCGATGTCTGTAAAACTGTTAGCGTTGATCACCAAAATAGGTTGTGGAAAGGAAGCTTACCCCTCATGAAGAGTTTTAGTCAAAGCACGAGGGCTGTACTCATCGGTCAAGACCCTGTCGAAAGAATATGGCACCAGAGCGGGAACACCCTCAAACTCCGTCTCTCGCAAAGGATAGATATCTCTGGTTCGGTATCGATGGTAGTTCTTGCAACTCCAGATACCAGGTTGGGATGAGGGGTTGGTTTCAGCGAGACCAGTGATATCAATGAATAGACCGTTTGAGGTATCAATCCATCTTGCGTCGATCACATTCATTCCATCTCCCCTAACTCTCTCCACGATATTGGGATTAACATCGAGTAGATAATCCCGGTGAACTTCCGAGCCATCCTCTGCCACCGCCGTGTAATTGTGCATCGTCATATTCAAGTTCTCCCCCAACCATGTCAACGTCGCCGCGGAAACCTGAGTATCCAAATCCCAATCCCAAGGCATAATCTTGCCATTCCACCACCAACCCAACAACGTTCCGTGTGCTATCCATGTTTCAATGTTGCGCTCTCGGAAGGTGGTCAGGTATGATCTAATTAGGTATTGTAGGGATTCAACCTTCTCGTCGTAGGTAACGGGCTGGCCTTTATAGTATCGAATGTCGTAGTGTCCTAGGACTTCGTTTCCTCCTGGTTCGTGGAAATATTTTGTGTCCTGATGCTTTATCTTTGGAGGCTTAAGTCTCGGTGGTAAGAAAGCGGCGTCTCTTTCCTCCGCCTGTTCTCCATCTGGCAATGCCGCCACCAGCGTAGACGCAAATAATAATGTTGTTGCGGCAACGGCGAGGAAACTCGGAGGTCGCATCTTGATATTCGAAAGTCCCGGGGTATTCTCGTTGTCTTATCGGCGCATGTAGCTGGGTGAGCAAGCAATTGGGTATCGCTATGCCTATATACAGGTTTGGCGGAGAAGGTGGAAGATCGAGAGTGCGAGAATATTGGAAGGAAACTCCTGATTCAAGTATTTATCAGATATGGGGATGCCCGCGTGCGCTACTTCCAAGACCTAAGGTTGCCAAGATATCCAACAGTTAAGTGGATTGGCCTGTCACACACGAGGCGGTAGGAAACTCGGTGACGTCGGTAGGTTAGAAGGGAATAGATAGCGGACACTCTGCTTCTTAATATCTGTAGAGCAGACTGTACCGTATAGGTATAGTATAGTACAATACAGGCGAGAGAGTGAGCCGCAAATACCAATGAGAAAAAGGATGAGGGACTTGAAGACAACAACAGCAGCTAAAAGTGAAGGAAGACCAACAGAAGAAAGTCGAAACTCGAAGGGAAATAGGGTGGGGAAAGAAAGGAGGAGGTGCAGTAGTGAAGGTGATATAAAAAATCAAGTAAAAGCAGAAGAAATAGAAAGGAACAAAAAAGAGATAACGAACGGTCAGTAGTTTGGTTAGCCGGTAGTAGTCAGTAGTCAGTAGTCAGTAGTCAGTAGTTCAGTCACAGTCCAAGTCATTGATCCAGGGAAATATGCTTCCTTGCCCTCCGACCGACCGATATCTACGAAGTACAAGAACAAGTAGGGAAAGGAAAGTACGGACCCGGTCCCGTAGGTGGTTTCCAAAGGTCCCAAGTTCGCACTGCGCAGGTTCTCAAGTTCCCAAGTCCAGTCGCGGACCACTAAGGAGAGAAAAGGCAGGAAAAGCTTATTCGCCAAGATCTCCCTCTTCCCCAACCCCTGGCCAATCTTGGCCAATCTTGCACAATCTGATAAAAACTGGAGACACGTTTGGAACCGACCGGGTTACGTAGGCATCGCGAATATATTTCAGGGATGGAGAAACTTATCAGAAAAATGGAAGTCATGGGCCGCCACCAATCAGACGCTCTTGTCCCGACGGAGCGTATTCATTTGGCTATTCTAGAAGTACAAGTAATACAAATTGTGGTTTGATGGAGATTTGTATGATGAATCATGTTCTAATTGTGTTGCAGTTATAACCAATAAAAGGGCCAACGAATCCCAGTGAAGAGAAAATCCAAAGGCTTGGCTATCTACCGGCGCTAATGCTCACAGGAGCAACAAGACCAAAACAGTGCGCCCGCGCCGAGAATTCCTCCTCATTCAGCCGCCTCGCGCTTTTGTACATACAACAGTACGGAGTATGTCAAACGAGTCATTATTTGCTGATGCTGATGCTGATGCGTCAGAGGGAACGAAATCCCATCCCATACAAACAATAACGAGCCGTGCTGCGACCTGCGGTTATGGTTGCAGTTTCATATTCGCAGTCGCAGTCGCACGCGCATGCAGGCCTGGCGGCTCCTGCTGCTGTCGTCATCCTTTAAACGGGATCCCGCCAAGGGCTACGCGTACGTACAGCAACATGTCCGGAAAGGGTTATGAGTGCGGAGGAAGAAATAGCCACTCCAGCCTCAACCTTACACTTCTGCGCACACGACTGGCGGGAAATATTGAGAGGCTGCAATTTGGGCGAGCAGCTTTCTACTCGCGTGATCCATTGCCTCGTTGATACAGACCCTACTCATCTTAATTAACTTGTCATCAGATAAGTTACAGATGAAGATGAAAGACTTTTCACTTTTGCAAGCTCCAGATTGCGCTATCTTGTTTGCTTCCCAAATAGGTAATAATGTGCATGCAAATGCTTAGAGCATTTTGTGTCAACGCGCTCTGCTCACCTCCTCTTTCTTTCCTATTTCCGTCCAACATCCCCTCACCAACCTACGAAATACCTACTCCGTACAGTCAAGCCAAGAAGCCAAGAGACCAACACGCCCCAAATACCCCAACGGCAACGTCCAAAAAACCTGATCGTGTGCTCAGCTTCCCAGCTTGTGCGACAGCACGACATCCGAATACCCGTCTGCCAAGATGCTATTTTATGGATTGGTACACAATTTCTATGCGCGGAGCGAAGTCCTGGTCGGCGAATTCTTCGCTCGAGATTGCGATGTGGAAAATGGACTTGGTTGGAGCTGTCATGATTCTGCGGCTTTCTCTGCGCTACTTCATGCATAATGACTCGAGTGTTTCCTGTACGAAGTACAGTACCTCACAGAAAAGTGGGGTAGCCAGATACTGACAGTCTGATGAAGAGTAATCGATATCTGCAACCTACTGTATGGTAGGGTAACTTAGATAAGGCCGTGAACAAACAATGCCAAAGTCCGAAGAATCCGAGAAAAAAAAACATTTAATTTGATATCATATGCATTAACTCAACAATTAGTTGTTTGGAAGTCCAGACCAACAGCTGTGCGCTTGTATGAAACTCGGAGCTGGTGCATTCCGGATGAAAAAGAAGTTCATCGCAATTGATTTGAATTTCTTGGCGCAACTGTTTCGCAACACAACGCAACACATCACTCGCTCCCTGACATTCGAGGGGCGGGAAAGCGGAGAGTTTTATGTTGGGTTGGTAATCCCCCGGGTTTTATGTAAGCGAGAGCGAGGGAGAGGGGTACTTCTTGAGTTCTTGTACCGTTATACGATGGAGAAGAAACGGGTGAAGGATTGAGCTATAGAAACAGCTGTCTTGCCCATCAGATGTCAAGTGATGAAGGTTGGCAAGCTTGAGGTCTGCCCAAAACCTCCTAACCCCAGTCCGTTGGTCGTGTTTCGATTATCCGCGACTGTACCTGGTAGAATACCAAAGGGCAACGTCGCATCAATAGCATTCAGGGCACTTTGGGGATTCTCCTCGAGCTTTATAGGAAAGTGTAAATCATTGCTACCTTGCTAAGGAGGTTAAGATCCTCCAAAGCTCATCCCAGAGCCTGCGAATAGGGTTGCACATTGACTTTTACTCCGTTTGATACTGGCACTTGCCCAGATCAAATTGAACGCTTTTGAAGCCGAGTTAAGACTGGCGAGCATATCGCAGATATGAGCGATCTTAGCATTCCTGCATAGGGAGAAAGCTAGGACTTAACTGGTGACTTGATGCTGCCGCTTAAACTATGCTGTGGAACGCTAGATTTGAAGTCGAAGATTAAATTTACACATCATCAAAGACTTCAGACAAGCCTGTTTTCGAGTATCCAGAAGTTCTGCCGACTTACGCAACAGCGCAAATCTTGTCTCGCTAACAAGTTACTTTGCTTAGCTCCATCTCATTCACTATTCAGTAGAAAGGGTTCAACAATATAATCCTAAACAACACTCCTCTTTCCATCAAACTGCCCCAGCGACTCCCTGCCTCAACAGTAGAGTTCGGCGCTCTACTCGAGAGCGTCGGTACGACAATTCTAGTTGGCCCGGGCGGGCAGTTTGCGGGTTCGAGGTGGGAGCGGAGGACAGTGATTCTGCGGAAGTTCATTGGGGCGATTAAGGCATCTTCGGGTGGCCGGACGCTTTTGTCTTTTTGGATCTCTGTTTTTTTTGCTATTTTTTAGGATTTTAGAGTTGGGTCCGTTATTTGGGAGGGAAGCGATTGGGATAAGCAGTAAGTTTTGGGAAGATGAAGCGATAGTTTAATGGCCAAGCGAGGAACGGAAACGAGGATATATTATTCACTGTGGAAAGCGAGTAGGAAGCGAGAACTTCGCATAATGTCAGTGAGCTTGAAGGTTTTGCTTGGTTTATTTGGACTTCTTTAAGGCCCCAGATATAATCGTCAAAAGATCGTAGAATGGACCATATATGATCAAAATTGAACCTGACCTTTGAACCTGACCTGTTACTGTCAGCTAAATACACTCTCACCCTGACATTTGAAGCATCGCATGTATTGTGATAGTTGCCTTGCTGCCTGGGTCATAGCACTCCCTAGGCACAGACCATGAGAACCAAACATTACCTCGGCCCAATGAACAATCTCCTCCTCGTCAGACTTCCACAGGTAAGTATGACCTTGCCGCAGACAACTCTTATTGTCCGGTAGGACACATTATTATTCGCTGATTCGAGAGCGTTTGCAACATCTCAGACTCGCACAACCGGCGAGATCTCTCTACCTGACGAGAAAGACACACCGATACGGCTGCGGAAAATCCAATGGCTTCCAGTGAAAGGGCCATAATGGCCGTTAGGTCTATCTTTGACCGGTATTTAGTTTTGTTTTCTGTTACATTGCCATCTATTTACTCTCATTCTTGAATACGATTTCTAAAAAGCAACATTTGTCAGAATTGACGCAAGTACTGCTCTGGCAAGCTTGCAGCTGGGTAGTACATCATGCTGCACTTATTCATAATCGACCTTATGCATATACTCTTCCCATGTTACTTTGCTGCACTACACACGACATCTGTAACAAGGCTCTAACGATTTCTAGCTACAAACTGATCGCAGAAGCCCAAGATTACAAGGGCTTCGATAAACATCTCATGGACAATGCCAAGATCCTAGATGCAACTGACAGCGGAGTCACGATCTGTGAATTCACCATCACGGAGCAGTATGGAAACCTGAACGGTGTGATGCACGGCGGTGCCGCTGGTGTAATTTTTGACATGTGTACGACCATTGCGTTGGGTCCAGTTGCTAAGCCAGGGTCTTGGGAGTATAATCTCCTCATATGTTGACGTTCTGGGCGGCTGACTTGATGTAGTTTCTTGGGCGGAGTCACCAGAACGCTTAATATCAGTTATCTGAAGGCGGTGCCGCTTGGTATGTTGCTTTCACTAGGGGTATGGTCGGAATTGTAGAGCATAAGGTTAATCTACTCCAGGCACGACGGTTCGATTGTATAGCGAAGTGGTGCAGTTCGGCAAAACTATGGCGATGATTCGGGGATCGATGACGAGCCAGGACGGTTCGATCACCTATTGCACGTGTGAACATCATAAAGTGAGCGTGCCTACAAAACAGGACCATCTTGCCCATAAAGTGGAGTGGGATGGGTTGTGGAAGAAAGATGTGGATGCGGATTCGAAACCGAAGTTATGATATATAAATATGGATCTCTACGAGAATAGAACGGGAAAGGGAGTTCTAGGATGTCTATAGAGCCTGGGAGCACGAATTGGATTACAGTATATACACGGCTCAAAGTATGGGCATTCACACAATCTCCACATGGTCCCATTTTACATTACTAGCTTACTTTAAGTTACTTGTTTGGTACCATCATCTCAGCCGCATCTTTTCAGACCACGGACGTCGAACTTGCTCTTTCACTTGATACATTTGGTACTTCGAGGCACCTTGCTGTTGTTGTTTTTTTTTTCACTTTCTGGCACCATGTGTCCTTGAACGCACTTTCCCCGTCATACACAGGCCACGTTATAAAAAGCTCAAGGTTGTGCATTATGATGTATTGAAGTTACCTGATATTAAACTAGACATCTTTGGAGATGCTGGCCGCTTCTTTTCTATCCATCCTCACATCCTAGTACGTGGTTGCGCAGCAGGCGGTCGCATCGAGTCCACCAGTTGCCTCAATCCTAAACCAATAGGAAGCTCATCTCTATTCAGGTCGTTCACCGGAAGCCTGCCGGTCAATATTTCTTCCTTGAGAAAAATGCTCAACGCGTCTGTACCCTACAGATACCACAAGTTAGCGCCCACACCTCGTCTAAATCTCCATCCCCATCCCCATCCGCATCTGCCATTAGTTCACTTGGTTCTTACAATCCTCGGTCTGGTCAAAGGCTCACACATCCACCTCCTCTCCAACCTCTTCGCATCGTCCTCCAACCCGATGTAGAAACTCAACCACGAATCAATGCTCGTCACCGTGTTCATGAACTCATGCAGCGGCGTGTGCTTCATCGCGTCGTATTTCCAGTCGATCTGTCGCTGCAACTTGCCGATCGAATCGAAGTACAGCAGGGCGCCGACGGCGGTCGCGCTGCGTGGTCCGAAGCGATCGAGGCTGGGAAGGAGAAATAGTGCGTATTCACCTTCGTGGTAGAACCAGGAGATGCTGCAGCGGTGCACTGACATGCTTTTTTGTTTTTCTTTTCCTGCTTGGTTTCTTTTTTTACTTTTCTTTAGGTTCTTGGATAGATAACCAGATATTGAGTTGTCGTCGGCAACAATCGTGCGAATCTCTCTCTGCACTTGGAATCCCGGAACAGCTTATAAATGTATATCTCATCCCACCCAGCGCCTCACCACACTTTATATACTCAACCGCCGTCGACCCATCTCCATTCCAACGTGCCTGCTCGCTCGCTAGCGTATATACATGGCCAGTCTATGCGACTCAAACTCCCCGCGACATCTCCCCCGAGACCGCCCGCTAGCCCAATCTCTCCTAACCTCAACTCTTAGCTTACTCACCAGTCGCTTCCGCCTGGGGTATCCGCTGCAGTTGTCGGGATACGCCTCGGCTAGCGCAGGCTGTTGGGTGGCTGGAGCAGAGTTTTCGAAGCGGCCGGCCTGCTTGCGTGACCACCGTATACCGCTGCCTGGGGTGTTGAGTCGAGAGCTTACTATGATGGGTTTAGTTGTAGAGTTGAGGTATGGCAGCCTAGATTTTTCTTAAACGCGATGGAATTGGTGATAAGTATGAGAGCTGCTGCGATTGATGATGATGTTGAGGAGCTTGCTTGCTCGCTCACTTACCGAAACTCGCTCGTTGTCAAAAAAGCTTCGAATATGAGTCATCCTATTTAGGCAAATCGACCAAGAGTCGAGGCCAGCAATCTCCCCCGTTACGGAATATACGAAAGAGCCGTTACCTCCATGGACTATCCTACTTGGAGATCCCAAAATACATACATACGCCCAAGGTTACACAAGACGGCCTGCAAATCAGGCCTCTGTTGGCGAGCGTCCGTGTAATAAGCGCTGGAATCTGGAAAGGCGAAGTTGCATGTCTTATTTCAAGCCATTTCTCCCGAAAGACCTATCGTAAACATAAAAATAAAAAGCTTTCCGACATGTCTATATGACACTGGCATCCGATACGAATATGAGGTTCCCATAAGTTATGCATATGGTAAATATAGATGACTCGGTGGTTCCAGATCCTTACAACCGCAAAAAGCTTGGCAGTTATGTCCTCAAACCCAACCATGTGACCCCGTTTTGTGTTGGCAATTTGCCTGTGATACCCAGAATGCCAGTCCTGAAGAATGATGTTTTCGGGAGACTGGTTAGTGATTGTTGGTTGCGAAGTATGCGAATGTTGCAGCGTATGCTATTAAAAATGCGACTTTGACGAGTTTGTTGAATGCGGGAAGAGTTGCATAAGGAGTTGGAAATCAAGTTATAACTGCGTGGAGCGGAAGAAAGTTTGATATTTTTGGAGAGCATGAGGTCTGAAATAGATGGCCTCGAGTGCACTTCTGTCTTGATCCTAGACTCCTAGTCCCTAGAGCGGACTTGCATGTAGGTCCATAGTGACAAAGAGAAAATCGGCCTGAAGTCTGTATTGTAAGATCAACCAGAATTCTATTTCTTCTATGAGACCGTGAATATTCCTTCTCTCTGTTCATATTGTTCATCAACAGCTTCCCCATCCATAATACCATGGATATAACTGTCGCCCACAAATTTGAAAGTCGTACCATCGTCGTTTTCTCTCAGTATTAAAGGGAATTGAGCACCTCTCACGATACACACCAAATCTCCTGGTTTTGCAGTGTCTGCCGTAACACCTATATACCCTCTTTCCGTCGTGATAAGAACTCTGTGTTTTAAGATCCCATCTATAAGCCCCTCACAAGGAAGTTGTTTCTCCACCTCCTCAACCATCTCCTTGTTTCCCTTCACTGATTCTATAATAGTTAATATCATCTCTTTTGAGTCCATATGCTCAGCCAATGGAACAACCGCCCCGCGAGAGATCTGAAGCATATTCCCTTCGATATTTAGGTCTGCTGCAAATGGATGAGTGTCTCTTCCTATGGTTGCGTCCATCGTATTTACATCTGCTGTGAGAGTGTGTCTGAAAGCTTCTAGACGAGTACCGCCGGTAACGTAGCGAGTTGAAGTCCCTCCATTAAGGGCGAGGAAGTCAAAAATACTCTGACTGTGCATGGATTGGATTTTCTCAAAGACAATGCCTTTCATGTTGAGAGACCGATCATTTTCGAGAATATCATTATTTATGGGTAGTCCTTTACTAGCAGAATAGATTGTATGTTTTATCCATTTGCCATCTTTCAGTTCCCACCTTCGTTTTGGGAGAGGCTCTGCTACCTTTTTGACAGTCCAATCTGGGACCCAGAATGGGAGTTGAGTAACATTTTGAATTTCGGACGAGAAACCAAGAATATCGAGGGTCTTATCTCGCAGAATGATAGTCTTCGCATATTCATGGTAGATATCCGCCACCGATTTCGAATAATCAACGGTAAAGTCTGTCCCATCTGTAGCAATGGCGAGCAACGCGTATAACCTGTCTCGAGGATTTGTGACTTCACATGCACGAGCATGAGTCAGAAGAGCTGTGAGATCTATTGGCGGAAATGGACCAAACCTGTCATCGGCGTCACGAAACCAGCGTATACTCGCAATACGCTTGTATGGTGTTTTTACATGCAGACCATAAGAAGAGGTAAGAGGGACTCTGTCTCGCTCCAAGCTTTCAAACGCGAATAAGAAGGACTCCATCGATAGCGTATGTAACCCGTAGTGGACCACTGTGCTACTTTGCGAAGCCGACATAGATGGCCTTCGGGGTGTAGAAGCTTCTTGAAGAATCCAGCCACGACTCCAGTATGGATGATCATAAAAAACCTTCTGGTGACGGATTCTATCTGAGGGTAAGATGCTAGCTGCTGTGTCTGGCTTGAATGGGTTTTGAGGTCCTCCAAGATCATCAGCTGTCTCGATAAGTTGCTGGAGTTTCTGTTTCAAGTCTTCCAAGAAAACGAAGGTTTTCTCCATCTCTGGATCTCCCGCTCCTAGCCAAATTATCACTCCTTGGGACCTCTCATATATATTTTTCATTTTCTTAACTATTCGGTTTCTTTCCTCGATATCTTCTTGATTGATACACAAGGCATCGATCTAGGCCCATGGCGAGACGCCCCTTGGGTTGGGGCCTCTTTTGACCTCCAAGAATTGAAATAAATTCCGACGAACGTGATGAACTCGACCGTTGACAATGATTGGCGTAGTCTTTGGACTTGATCCCCAGCTGTAAGACAGGGCTTGGTAAGGAGGACAATCATCTTGAGTGAATTGCTGCATCTCAAGACGGATCACAAGGTCTGCAGGACGATTTTTACATCGGAGGCCAGGCTGTTGGAATCACTAAAAGTGGGGTAGGTGGGGCAGGTGCCCACCACCTTAAACTGAACGTCGTAGTGATCGATTAGGCTTACAAAGCCTATGACTTCAGGCTTACGAAGCCTATGGTTCAGGCTTACGACGCCTGTGGCAAATAGGCTTGAGAAGCCTAAGGCAATAGGCCTGAAAGGCCTATAAATATAGCTAGTCCTTCCCACTGTAGATAGCTCATTAGAACAGTTGAATCAAGCTCAAGTATACCCTACTTTTAAATCCCTTTAAGCCTACAGGCACTCTTTTACGTACCAACCTGCTGTGCAATATAAGCCTGTTCAATACAGGCAGTATTCGGATCAGCCGTATACTGTCATCATCTGTGAGGACCGGATGGTTAAACTTAGTGAAAGGCAAACCAAGTAGAATTGCTCCACTGAGGGAGCCGGTGGTTAGATGAGGGTTTACGAGGTCGGATTCTGGAAGGGGGTTGACCCGGTTGAGGGTAGTCAAAAATGCTTTTGTTGTAGTATCTGCGCCCTTCGCTACTTGCTCTCCCACGGTTGTCGCGACTTTTGCTGCTTTCCGCTGAGCTTCGGACATGAACTGAGATGTCCCCTGCTGCAGACTCTCAACGTTTCCTTTCGCGTCTTGGAAGAGCTTCTGCGCTGTCTTTCCAAACACCGAAATACCCGGGAGCGCCATCGATTTTGTGCACAGTGGCAGTTGGCGAGCTTAAAAAGGTAGAAAATTGTCCCGCCTCCCGGAAGCAAATTATGAGCAGAGATCACTCGTCGATTGGGGCCGATAAGACGGAGTAAGCATGGCTGTTAGGCCCGACTTTCGTGGAGCTAGGCAATGGCTCATAGTATTGTCGGAACCTATGGCCTTAATATATAATTCAAATTGGACTATAGTTCTGAACTTTGCGTATTTATTTTTCGACCTGCACTCCAAAGATGTGCCATCATAACCATTTCACCATGAAGTGCCGTTACATTTTGCTTCACAGTTACTCAAATTAATATTGAAGGCTCGCAAGAAGTTGAGAATGGGGAAGGAGGACTTCGAAGTTCGAGGCCAGTAGCTAGGTGCATAAGCCATGCCATGCAAGCCTTCACTCACCCTGTTTGGAACTGGTTCGACTACTGCGCTACGCTCTGGATGTTCCAAATCCACCACATCCATTGGCTGTGAGATAGTTCCATAAACCTTGCCGCCATAGTATCATAAACTCGCTGCTTTATCGTATTCCCCATCGTGGTGGCTGTCTCAAGGCTTGTCACTATCGCCTATCAAGGGGCTCGTCTGACATATTGGCGAGATATTTGTCATCACCTTACAGTTCCCCTAGCTCGTAGGCGGGTCGATCATGGGATGATTACAATTGAGGAGATCCAAGTATATAAGGTTCATATCTGCACTTCTTCCCGTCACAGTTGACGCACTATTTTCTTACTTCAATCTCTAGCGATGGCGGAAACTATCACGGCTGCATCACTGGCCATAGTGTGTCAAGTCTATCTTTCTCCCATTCCCGAACCCTCTACACTGAAGATCGTCTCGACGTATTTTTCGGGAAATCTGGTCCTGTTTCTATACCTACTTCGAGGCGGTCTCGGGATCTTTCAATCTACCACAAAGCTTACCTACCTCAACGTCGTGTTTCTTCTCACGGCAACAATCTTCACACTAATCCGTCGACTCTACTTTTCTCCTCTATCCCACATCCCCGGACCATCTCGATTCGCCCTCACCAAACTCTTCCTAGCCAATGAATACTTCCAAGGTCGTGCTTCTCTCACAACCCGAGCTCTGCATCAGGAGTACCAGACCGATGTAGTCAGAATAGGTCCGAATGAAGTGTCTGTCGTAAACGTAGACGCGATTTCTAAATTATACTCGGGGAAGTATCCTCGAGGCACATTTTACGAGATGGGTGCTGTGAATGGGGAGTTTAATCTCAATAGTACAAGAGATTATGCGAAACATACTCCGGTGAGTTAGATTTCATTGAGATATAGTGATCGAGAATGTAGAATTCTGTGGCATGACCTGTCTTGGGCTAATTAAATGTTGACAGTGGAGGAGGATCTGGTAAGTTGAGAAGATGTGGGATTGCTCAACGCCTGACTATTGAAATCAGGGAAATGGCTTTCGCGAATAGCTCGTTCAAAGAATATAACCATCGAACAGAACATCATGTTGATAAGATGATGACAGTCTTGCAAAGAGCTGGTGGGAAAGAGATCGATTTCTCAGAAGCAGCTGGGAATCTGGTCTTCGACATGTACGCCAACCTAGTCATCAACTTTAATTCCAAACTAGCTTGCTGACGCTCATACAGCATGACCGATTTAGGCTTCTCTATCCACACTGGACGACAAGATGGAAAGGGAGACGATACTTATATGTCTTTCATCCATAAGTACATGTCATTCATAGGCGTACGTATCATTCCCTCAGCTCTTTTACAACCAACCAACTCAACTCTCACAGGTCGTCGGCTCCCTGCGAAACTTTGCGCAACTCCTTGTTCTCCTCCCGGAAACAGAAGACGTCCGCATCTTCCGCGAAAAAGGCGAAGCCATGCTAACCCAGCGGCAAAACTTCACCTCACGCCAAAAAGACATCTTCTCCCACCTCCTCGCCGAAGACAACGAAAGCGGCACGAAGTTCACTCAAAAGGAACTGGATTCTAACGCCCAACTAGTGATCGTAGCCGGAACTGACACTACAGTATCTGTAGTTATCCAGACTGTGAAAAAACTAGCGAATTTGCCTGAGATCTACCGGAAACTGCAGAATGAGATCGATGATTTGTATACTAGAGGACAAAGCATAACGATTGAATCTGTAAGGAACTTGGAATACTTAAACGGGGTAGTCAATGAAGCACTGAGGTTGTATACCCCCACACCCTCAGGAACGTATGCAACGACTTATCCACAAGGCCTTGTCGTCGATGGGGTGCATATACCAGGAAACGTCCAAGTCAACATACCATTTCTAGCTTTAATGAGAGACGAGAGATATTTCGTTCAGGGAGAAGATTTTATTCCCGAGAGATGGACGAGCGAAAGACCAGACATGCTGAAAGATAAGAGGGCTTTTATTCCGTTTGGATATGGTGTTCATGGTGTATGTCTTAGTAGCTCCCATGCCTTCCCTTCTCCTGCTCCTAAACTCCTCAGCTCTACTTCACCAAGCCTGCCGTACTAATTCGCCCTCCCCAAACCCCAGTGCGTAGGCAAGACTCTCGCTCTCCACGAACTCCGTCTAGTCTTGTCACTCATCGCTCACAACTTCAATCTCCGCATCGGTCCCAGTCACGATGAAGATCTTTACAACAGCCAATGGAGAGATCATGCCGTATTGCAAGTCGGTAAATTGTGGATGAGCTTTGAACCACGGTCTACATCAAGAGATGGATGAATTAAGACGAGAATGTATAATTTTGTGCAGAACAAACACAACAAGCAAGAGGCTCGAGTTTAGAAACAGTGATGCACCCCTTAAAGTTGCGGGCTCCTTGTACCGTCGTACTTTATACCACTAGATGCACCTTAGTCCGATGGAGATAGATGTAGGAGTAGATCAACGAGAGCCCTTCATCTTATTATTTTATGGTCTTTCCTATCGTACAGTGTTTATCGTAAGAGTAAAAAATAGTAAAAATTGATGGCTTTTCCCTCTCACCTTTCCCAGGGTGTCCAACCGTGTAAAACATTATAATCCCAAACCATTACCCGCTTTTGGAAAGTTTGGCTCTGCTTGAGCGATGAAGGAAATCATGAAACACATGAATTCCGATGGCTAGAGAAGGATGGCAAGAGGCCGGTAGATGGCCACCGGCGCAGAACCAAAAACTGTGCGTTGACTACATAGTAGTACAATTATGGGCTGTAACCCATATGAAAACTCCCAGCGGAAAAACAAGGAAATATTAAGAAAACTAGCTAGTATGCAGGTTGAGACCATCGCATTACTTTGTTGTTACAGATAAAAAAAAAAAAGATCCACAAGCAGAATTCTCATTCCGAAATTCAATCACTGATATCTTACTTCTCGCCCTGCCGCGGCAGGTGGTAGTGGTGCTGGATGCCGAGGGTCGTATTCCTCGTAGTAAGCAGGATCTGTACGAGAAACGGCCGGCCGAGATTCGTAGACAGGTTGCCTTGTGTATGGTTCATCATCATATGTTGCATAAACCGTTCCGGGCTCTCGCCTGACTTGTCTTTGTATGATGTAAGGACCCTGCGAATCATACTGAACATATTCATAAGCCGGGCGGGGTCGAGGCTCATCAGCATAAACACGATAGTATTCTTGGCGAGGAGCTCTCTCGTATATGATGTCATCTGGTGTGCGGGTTCGATATATGGGTTCTTGACGAGGTAAAGGGCCAGCTGGACTATGCTCAACATGTTGTTCAGGTTGGCCCCTCATCTTAACGTATACTGGAGATCTCGAGCGTGCACGATCATTCTCTAATCGGACGCTCTCATATCGAGAATATCTACTCAGCGCTCGACTTCCCTGTCTCTCATCGCGATAGACCACATTGCTAGATCTATACCGTCGATCAACGGTATCAGGAGATGCTTCACGTGCCACAGATGGCCGACGAACTGCTTCTGTATATCGATCGTCGGGAGCATAAGTTTGGTAGTGTCTTGTTTGAGGCACGCGCTCCACATAGTAGCCATTCAAGGCCTCTTGCTGCCCAAGAGCTTGAGCAGAGCGGGGCGGTTGGTCAAGATCATCGGTATAAATTTCTCTAGGTCGTCGTTGGGGTTCCAAGGGGGAGGCTGGCATCCTTGAACGCGGTACCTCACTATCATTCCGACGTTGCGTTTGATCAGCGGGAAGTGCCATTGTGGGGCTCTCGGGCAAGAAATTATTGAGAAAGCGTTCTGCTGCATTGCTTGCCTCGTCCGATGGTCTGTTTTGACTTGGTTGAATGCCAGAACTTTCATGTAGGTTGCCATTGCCGGAAGCAAGTTTGTCCGCCTCTTGTTTGACAGGTACCTTGTCACGAACTTGTTGTGCTTGCCGCGATATTTGAGCGACGACTTCAAATATCTTGTTTTGCTGCGAGGTTGCGTCTTCAAGTGGTCTGTATCGAGATCCTTGAAGAGATGTCGGTACTTCGTGTGCTAGATCGCAACCATTCGACTGGTGCGATCGAGTGTTTATGGCTCTGTACTCCCGCGTGGGAGGTGCTGGCTGCATATCGTCGTAAGTCTTAATTGACCGCTCGTATCTTGGTTTATGCTCTGAACCGTCCATATCTTGATAGCGTATGCGCTCAGCACCATATCTAGGAGCTCTGTCGAGAGCCATATAATGTTCGTTTCCAGTCCCGGTCCTGGTGTGTGACACAGGGGTTGCAGCTTTCGGTATAGAGGGCTGCCGGTGACCTCTATCATCGTAGTCAATTGCTGTGTTTCGACTATTGAGCGAGGCATCTAATGGAGTACGTGGACCACGGCCCCGCATGTCGTGTGGTTTATACGGTTCATACTCGTCACTACCATATGCTGGACGCTCTTTGTCTACTGTTTTGCGCTCGACGGTAGTCGTATAGTACTTTGTATGATTGTCCTGGGAAGGAGCAAGATTGCCATTTGCTTCTTCATCAGCATAAGCCATCGACTGCCAGGGTGACCCATTATGCGATGCACTATCCATTCTTGATTCCCAAGCGACTGGTTGCTGTATTGAACTGGATTCCCTGGACTGTGGAGGAGCAATAATCTGAGGAAGAGCTTCAGAAAAAAGTGCCAGGGTTTTCTCATCCATTCCTGGAGCGCGTGAGACGGATGTTAGTTTGCTCTGATCGGGAAGTTCGACCATATCCTTCGTCCAATCAGGAACGTAGCCAATAAAGTTCGAAGGCAATCCTTCTTCATGGACAGAGCGGAAATGGCTAACAAGTTGAGGAAAAGAAAAATGCTTCTTATCAGGCTTTAACGTGGCAGACCCCGCCAGGCCAAGCACACAGGCTCTGCACAAGAGGCCGTTAATGTTTCGAACTGGCCGCATGTCCTTGTTATTGGATAAGCCTTCTACGATCATGGAAAGTGACGGATCCTGTTGAAATTTGGCGCGAAATGCCTTCAAAATGTGGTAGATGATGGTATACACCTTCACACTTCCGGGAACTTCCTTTACGGCACTCATTGAATTCCAAATGGCTTTGGCATCGCGACCTAAGTCTCGGAGCTGTGCTCTGTATTCCTCATTGTGCTGTGGCTTTTGGGTAATGTCGGATTTCGGTGGTTGCTGCGGTTGTTGTGTCTGCTGACGATCCGGCATCAGTGGTGTTGCTGGTTGTGCATAACTGCCGTTAGTGTACATGGTAGGTTGAGCATAGGAAGAACCATATTGTTGTGCTCCTTGCAGACCATATGATGTTTGTTGCACACTACCTTCCGGCACGGTGGAAGAATACACCTGGTTGTTAAGAGGGGCGACGTAGCCAGCCTGGCTTGATGAGGGATATGGCCCTCCATATCCTGTCTGGGCATACGGGTCATAGCTAGATGTAACGGCAGAAGGAGGTGGAGCGGAATACTGAGAATATCCATGTACCGGATCCTGGTACATCTGAGGAGGTGGGTAAGATCCTGGCGGAGGCGCCGAGTATTGATCTCCATAGTGGCCATAATACGATGCTGGACTCTCCTGGTAAACATTTGGACTCGGCGTTGGAAATGATCCAGACACTGGTTGTTGATACCCACCATATCCATAATTTGGGGGAATAGAGGAATTCGTGTAAGCAGTACTGGCACTTGGCACAGTCGGATAGTAAGTGTTTTTAGTTGCTGCATTAGGATCCGGATTGAAAGGTGGATATTCAGGCCATTCGGATTTCCAATGGACAACTATACTGCCAACACTGAGTGCACTGGTATGCTTGGCGGCAAAATGCTGGATAACGCCCTCAAAACCATAATACTTAAAATTGTTCTCGCAGGCATTGCAAAGAAAAAGCTCCTTACTGTACTGCTCAGTATAAGGTTTGATTTTGGTATCAAAAACCCATTTCATGTTTTCCAAAGTGAGTTTGCGAGTAAATGGTCCCATGGGTGGATCTGTTGGTGGTTCCCGACCAGTTGCCCGGACGGCGGCATCATCCTTGGCTACCTCGGCATAGAATCTCTTCCGGACATAGATTAAAACTTCTGCTGCAAACCTGGGACTGGATTCCTTGGTTACTTTATCTCCACCATTCCAGCCATCACGGATTGTTTCATCGGCATATCCACCAATCCGGGCTCGAAGAGGGGCTTGAACATCGTCCCATTCTCTCTCAAGGGTCTCTTTGAATTCGGACTTAACATGCGCATCCTGGAAACGACGCTCTTCCGAACGCTCCTGAACCACTCGGGTCTGGGCAATTCGATCCTTTTCGCGCTGTTCGGCTTCTTCTCTTTGTGACAGTAATCTTGGTTTCAGCACTTCCCAAGATCCATCATTGAGTGGCTGTATAATTTGTATAGCAGCTTGAAATGAGCTCATGTGGGCTAGAATATTTGCTGTTAGTGGAGGGTCTAGAGCCAGGCACCTTCGCTCAATGTCAGCTCGCCGAGCTGCTTTTAGCTCTGCAACTTCCTCTTTTGTCCTTTCGTGTTTTGGTTGCTGTGAACGTGGTGTATAGGCAGAGAACACGCTCTGGGAAGGAGAGTCGTAGCGCGGAGGTGGATTAACTGCTGAGAATTGTTATATGCATCAGTCTATGCAACGGAACCGAAACCCTCATTATTGCGACAGGAGTAACCTACGAAATGATGTGTTGATAGCCGGCAAGGACTTTGGAACCTGTGGTAAGGGATGCGTGGTGGATCTCGGGTTGTTCGATATGCCATTCGTTGCTACTGGCTGTCCTTGCAATGGCAGGGCATTTTTGTTCGAGGGACTTGCTGCGAGACGCTGATTTTGCTCCTCATGCGGTTCAAGCCTTTGCATTCGCAAGACACCACCACTAGCGTCCCAGCGCTCCCAGCGCGCCGCATCTTTGCGCTGCTCTCTACCACGATCTTCCAAGCCTTTGAGCCACTCATCTACGGTTGCAGAACCCATAACCTTGACAGTATCAAATTCGCCCTTGATGATATCAATATGCTGTTTAGAGTAGTACTTTGTAAATTGACAGGTTGATGGAGGTTGGCCGTTTTGTAGCGCAGTAGATGGTAAGACATGGAGCTCGTTGGTGATAAAAATAAAAGGGAGGGCCGGTATTAGCAGAGAGGGAACCGACGGAGACATCAGCAAGTCGTATTCCTAGAGCCAAATTAGTAAGACTTTAGCACACCAGAATTTCGAGTCCGAGAAAAGAAAAATACCTTTAAAGAATTCTTCACAAGGCATGAGCCACACGATTGCACGGCGAACAGCCAAACAGGAATGACACCATTTTCGCCTGGTCCAGGATGCCATTGATCTAGCTGCGCCGGAGCGTTCAATGGCTTCATCTTGCCGCAGAATTGACATGAGTTAGCACAAGCCAGTCTCCACATGTCAAGTTCAGTCTTTCCGACCAAGGGAACAGGCATTGGATGTTTGAAGAGGCGTCTAGAAGCACGCCAAATGGCATCCGGCTTGAGTAGCGGGGCAGCAGATTTTAAAAGGGGAGTAATGGAACTATCTGATGATGGATCAAGATATTGATTGAAAGACTTGTTTACTTGCAACAAGTTACCCAAAGTTCTTGGAGGAGTAAAAGTGAAAATATGATGCCATATTTCAGCTGGCAAAAGAGACCGGTTCAGTGGTAAATGGCCTTTAGATCTCCAAAGGTTGTAGGTCTCATCTGGTCTGAGACGTTTGCGCACTTCCTCAATGACTCCCGGATCACTGGGGTCGTTTGAGCTATTCTCCAGGGGATCTGTGAATTTCCGCTTCCTGGATGGCTCCGAATGTATGGACGGTAGGACGAAGCCACTGGTTTCCTGCGGAGTCTGTTGAGTCGAACTCAACTGTGGGGCCAGCTTGTTCTGGGTATCTTCATCTTCATCTTCATTGTCAGAGTCTGCGGACATTGAAATATCTGAGGCCGAGTCGTCGTTCTCGATAGTTGGCGCATTGCTGAGGTTGGTCGACAATCCATTGGGGCTAGCACTGTTGATATTCTGTATTGGCGATGTTGCAGAGGAAGTAGTCGCGGTGGATGTATCTGTGCTCTCTGAAGGTAATTCGCTCCCTGGGGTATCCATAATGAACCAAGTGTTGCCTTGATTCCTGCTTTGGAATATATCAAATCTGGAGGGAAAGACAGAGAGAGAAAAATGAAAGAAACACTTGTTAAATACTTTTTTCAACAACAAGCTCAATATGCAACGGGGTCAAGACGGCAATGCTGGTGATTGTGCGATCAATGTCAATTGATGGCACCGAATCTTGTCGCGGATTTGAGGAAGAACTGTCTCGAAGAAAGGGCACACACTCTTCGGACGAATTATGCGCTCGTCATTGAGGGGAGAAGCCGTGACAAGATAATTGTCACTACCTTGCAGACAATCAGGAGGAAGAATAAGAGGTAAAGAGTGATAAGAGTAGATAGATGAAAGAGAGGAAGAGAGAAAGCAGGCTTTTTCCCAAATGTGCGCGTGCTGATTTATTTTATGTAAAGGCAGAGGGTTGTCCTTTTCAAATTGTCGTGCCGTTCTTATGGTGTGGATGCTCCAATTGCCCAGATAGAGTGGAAGCGGACGCGGTAAAGATTGCGGAAGAGGTGAGAAGTAAGAAGTGAGGCGGAATAATTTGGTTGGTTGAGAATGATGAAGCCGTCTGAAGCACGGACCCATCGAGGAGGAACTCGAGCATTTGCGGATGGATGACTAAGGAGCCTGAGAGCGTGAGGCTGGCAGCACGTGACAGCTTGGTTAATGTTAAATGCACACCCTTTCTCCATAAGGAGACTCTGGACCTCGAAAACCTCCCTGAGCTAAAAGGCAGGCTCGCAGGAGTAGGACGGACATGACGAATGTGCAAACCCGACCCAAACAGCACAGCCATACAGCCCATACAGACAGCTAAATCTCCCAGCCGGGACACCAATCCAAAACTCACCACAACCACAACATTCTTTCCCACCCCTCTCCCCTTTTGAACATTAACCTCGACTTACCCCACAATCCCCTGTTGCCAATATGGCATCTCTAAATACCTCGACAAATGGTCCTTCAATTAAATCCTCATACTCGGGCGTCATCAATTCCCCTGCTCCATCGGGAGCTGCGGCTTCGAGCCCGACTTATGGACAGTGGGCTTTGTTCTCGGTTTCAGCACCTCTGGTAAATGCCTTCCAACCAGATAGCGGCGGAAAGGAGAGTGTGCTGAAGGTGCAAAGCACTGGAGGTATGAATCTTGTATCCCCTTATGGAGTTACTCGAGCTAATCAGATCAATTATAGAGGGAGAACTTGTCGACCTGATCGACGACTTCTCGGAAGGACGAATCCAGTTCGCATTCGTCAAAGTCAAGGATCCAAATACAACTCTACCAAAATACGTGCTCATTGGATGGGTTAGTAGATGAACAGCAGCATCTAAAAGCCGGGGCGTTGCTGACCAAAGTAATAGTGCGGTGAAGGTGTACCTGAGAGGACGAAGGGCTATTTCACAAGCCATCTTGCAGCAGTATCAAAGATTCTTCACGTTCGTGTCCCCGAATGTTTCTGCGCATGAGCCACTACTGATAATCACAATTAGGGATATCACGTTCAAATAACTGCACGATCAGATTCCGACCTCACACCAGAGGGCATTGTACAAAAGGTAGCGGACGCTTCTGGTGCCAAGTACTCTTCCGGCTCAGCACCACCACCAGCTGCATCTGGTCCTCCTAAACCTCCTGCATCCAAACCAGTCTTTACTCCCACGCGATCGGGCGGTGCATCAGGTTTCAATCCACTAGCAAGTTCAAGAAGGACAAACCAGGATGCAAACGTAGACGAAGATGGTTGGGGTGCAGACGCGCCACAAATCACCCGAACACAATTGGAAAAGGTCCAGCCAGCGTATCAACCTACAAAAGTGAACATGGCAGAATTGACAAAGCAGCCGACCGCTTCAAGATCTAACGGCAACAGTGGGACAGATAGTGGAGCTGATTCTGGTGTTGTCAAAGGAGGCTACCAACCTATTGGAAAGGTTGATATTGCGGCAATCCGAGCACAAGCCAAACAAAAAGAAGATGATAGGCCTACGATAGTCAAAGGAGCCTATGAGCCCGTTGGAAAAGTGGATATCGCGGCTATCAGAGCAAAGGCGCAAAAACCTTCTGATGAAACCCCGCGGCAAGCTCCTGCTGCCCCAAGCAACGCGGATGAGGAGGCACCAAAATCTCTTGCAGACAGATCCGCAGCATTCACGCAGCCCGAGCGACTTACTGCCTTGCCAAAACCAAAGGTTGCGAACAAGTTCGGGTCATCTGCCAGTAGCTTTGCCGGAACGAAAGCACCAACTCCAGGTGCATTTGGTTTACAGTCTACTCCATCCCCAGCAGCTGCCGCTGCACCTATTGGTGCTGCAAGTCGCACATTCGCTGATGAGGGCGGAAAGACTCCTGCTCAAATTTGGGCCGAGAAGAAGGCTAGAGAAAGAGGTCTCAGTGGAGCTGGTGATGCGCCACCTCCAAGCATTACATCTCCAATTCCCAGTCAAAAGAGTGGAGGTGGAGAATGGAAGAGTGGATATACCGGAAAGTCATGGGCTCCAGTAGCCGTCAACCCAACTGGGCGATCTACAACTAGCAGTCTTGGTCAACAAAAGACTGGTGAGCACGAGCAGGAGCCAGAGCAAGAAGCACCAGCCTCTCCAGCGGGTGGTATTAGTGCTTTAAGAGATCGTTTCAAGGGCGGGTCCGCACCAATGGGTGCACCTGCTATGCCACGATCATTTACTGGAGAGGACCAGTCCCCTCCACCACCGCCTATCAATGCTTCAAGCAGACCAGGTGGAGTACCAATGCCTGGTCTCCCAGCCAGACCTCCACCCGTGGATGACGAGGAGGAAGAGGAAGAGCAAAGCAGACCCAACATTCCCGCTCCCCCTCCAGTGCCCCGAAGCCCAACTCCGGAAACCCCAGAACGTGAGGCATCGCCCGTCCGCATCGCCATGCCAGTCGCACGCAGCAAGGCGCCCGAGCTCGAACCAGCTGAGGAGCTCCACCAGCCACCCGCTTTGGAACAAGCCATCGAACACGCCGTTCCTCACGAGGATGAGCTCACCGATGAGCCTGCGGGTCACGAGCAGGGCCGCGCCGCAGCTGAAGCCATGGCCGAGGCTACATTCGGACACAACGCCCCAACCACCACCCAAGGCTCAGCCGCAAGTGGCAAACGCGCTCTTATCCAATATGATTACGAGAAAGCAGAAGACAACGAGATTGAATTGGTCGAGGGCGAATACGTCACCAATATCGAAATGGTCGATGATGATTGGTGGATGGGTACCAACTCTAAGGGCGAGAGCGGTCTCTTCCCAAGCAACTATGTCGAGCTCGTTGAAGAAGAAGAGCAAGCAGCTCCTGCTCCAGCTCCTGCACCGGCTGCTCACGCCCCTCCTCCAGCTCCCGCTGCGGCTCCGGCGGCTCATGCTGCGCCTGCGGGTCCAACTGCTACGACGCAGTATGATTATGAGGCTGCGGAGGATAACGAATTGAGTTTCCCTGAGGGCGCTACGGTTACGGATTTGGTAAGTGTTTATATGAATGAAATACTTGCACTGTGTGAGAATATTGGAATGCTAATTTATGTGATCAATTAGGAATTCCCAGATGATGACTGGTGGTTCGGTCACTACAATGGCAAGTCCGGTCTCTTCCCTTCGAACTACGTTGAGTTGAACCAGTAAGTGTGCGGGTTTGGAAAAGGGAGGGGGAGGGAGATGACGGTTACATAGGGTAGGGAGCGGAGTGGAGGAGAGAAGTGGTTGAAGATGTTTAAGAGGGAGTTGTTAAGTCAAAAATGCAAAATAAAAGAGGAAATTCATTTTGTAGATGGATGGACGAACGGACGGACGGATGGGGAATGTTCTTGTAGTTAGTAAGTTGGGTGTGGATCGATGAGTGATTGATGCATGCATGCGAGAGAGAGATTCTTTTCTTCGGAACCAGATTTATACAAAAATGAAATACAAAATGGTGTCTCTGTCATCTATCTATTCATCTATTGAATTGAGTCATTGATTGGGTTAGAAGTTAGCAAAGCCAATCCCTCCTTCATACGAAGAGTAATATCGCAGTGAAGGAAGAACCCGGTGGACTAGGTAAGCTCCACACTTATTCTCCATCTTCTGTCTTGTCGGGAGCCTGTCTCATCAACAATCAACAAGGACATCCATGTTGTGACGAGAAGAACCTTGGGATAGCCTCTCTTTTTGTTTCTGCGAGTCCGGGAAACGAACCCATGGAGGAAGAAGGAAGTCGAAGAAGGCGGAAAGGAAAACCCGAGTTTGCGTTACACGAATTAATCAAAAAATTCACGTAAAAGGAACCCCAAGAAAGAGTAATAGGGAAAATATAATATCATTTCATTAAGCCGTCCATCCAAATCACCTATTCTCGCTGCTCACTCAATTTCACCCGCTTTCTTTCCCCCTTTCCACTTTTCTCCATCATTTCGTAAAGTAACATAGAATTATCTAACTCGCTGGTTGGTAGGGAAGAGAAAAGCATCTAGCTATTCTCTTCCCTCTGGCCGATAGAGAATGGAAAGGGTAAACAGAAAAGGGTAGTAACCGAAATGCCAAGAAGTAATCCGACCGGATTACTTGCGACAAAGCTAAAAACTCGCCGAGAAAGAAAAGAAAAGAGAACCCCGGGGTAGTTTGTTTGTGTGTAAGGTCATATTCGTCGTTGAGTTTGATGCGCGTGGTGTACGTCAAATTCTATTATCGAGAAGATGTGGTTATGTCGTGTGTTGTGGTGTGTGAGTGTCCATTGATACAGTTGTGCCGTTTCCTTGCCCCATTCCATTCGTTCGCGAGCGCATGCGAAGTATGTATGTTCGACTCGGAGGTAAACACGATGTAAAAGTCGTTTGGGAAGGATTGGAGTTTAGAAGCAGCATTCGGCACCTAATTGATTGTATTAGCGTGTGGTTTGGATTGCGGAGGGTACGGCTTGAACTTACAGTCAACACAGCATTCACAGGTCTCATCGACAACGAAACAACAACAGCTGTAAAGTAATTGTTAGCTGAATATTCAATCAATGAAGAGGGGCTAGAGGCGGAACGTACAGAGCTGCTAAACAGGCACCAAGACAACCTTGTCCGCCACCGCTTTGCTTAGGAGGAGGGCCTTGTTGTTGATATTGCATTTGCTAAGGGGTTCAGTGTTAGAATATGATTGTTACAGAAGGCGACATAATGTCGCCTCTGGTGGGAATGGATGGCTTGAATGTGTAACTTACTGGTGGTGGCCCTTGTTGATAGTATTGTCCTGGAGGAGGACCTTGCTGGTATTGACCTTGGGGTGGGCCATACGACTATTGCGAGGAGATCTGTCAGCCCATGATTTTATTTTTTCCACCCAATTCTTCTAGAACGATAGATAGATTGAGAAAAGAAGATGCGCAACGTACATTGGGAGGGTATTGAGGTTGTTGACCGCCGTAGTATCCTTGGTTAGACATCTTGAGTGTAGTTTAGACTGTCGCAGAAGAGATTCAATCAGTACTCCGTTGTTTGCAAAGCGCAGAGTGCAGTGTATCGCACTTCCGATACTACAAAGGAGCAGGCGGCGCAAACTTACTTTGAGAATGAATTAATGTACAAAAATGTAAGTAGCAGATTGATTGATTAAGAGAAATCGAAGACTAGTGAAGTGAAGCAGTGGTGCGATGATGATTAAGTAGAAGAAATTGAGATGGACCTTTGCGAAGTAGAAAACGGAAGGGAAGTTCGAGACACGCCAAGAGAGAGGACCAGGAGGAGGGACCGAGTGGGTTTTTGAATGGTTTCTGAGTGGCTTATTGGAGCTTGCTCGTGTCTGGAGTGGCTTTATTTAGAGGAGCACGTGAGCGTATAGCGTACGGGCAGCCAATAATTGCAGCGAATGCATGGCAAATTGGTCAATAATGATGCAGACGATTAAGCTTTGAGGCTTGAATCTTGCAGTTAGCAGTTAGCAGTTAGCAGTTAGCAGTTAGCAGTTAGTGCACGTCGTCCAGTGGAAAGGCGGAGCGAGTCACAGTCGTCGCACTCCGTGCGTGTGCTCCTTCGCCATCCTCCAAATTGACATCTACTTTGTACTACGGTCCGGCGCCGGTGTGGCGGTGCCTCGTCACCGTCAGTCTCAACAAACGTGTGAGATCTTCGCTTCTTTGCTTTCTCGAAACACAGATCTCACTCACAGTCCCCAGCACAGAGCACCCAGCAGTCGCGGTCTGGCAAAAGGCGGAGGACAGCGCATCATCAACATGGCTCAGCTTGTCCCAACTCTGTGCAGCCGGGTAACTCTATCATTTGTATCATGTGGTTACATCCACAGCTTCACACAGCCTTTGTCCTAAACCTCTTTCTGCATCCTGCATACGCAACCACATTTTTAATCACTACTTACAGCGATCATTCAGCTTCCCCTGCTTCCATCCGATCCTTACAAGGCGTGGTCAGCCACTTTCCAGATCCGATTAACCGTTCGTAGCTTGGCAAACTGGAGACCGACAAGCTTGTCTAGCACGAGAAGAGTTATATCTAATGCCGCTCTTCATCTTGTCTCATTAACCGTCGGGTATGACTGCGATGGGTTCGGGAATAATCCCTACCGAACAAAAAGCAGCAGCTACTATCAGCCACGTTGTTAATCTTGGAAGTCCTTGTCCGGCAAATACCGCCCGCCCTTAGAACACGGATCTATGCCGGAATGCGGATGTTCGTCCCTTCAGGGCATCAAGCACTATACTTCGTAGGTTACTTCGTAAATCCTACCAAATCAAACCAAACCAAACCAAACCAAACCAAACCAACCCAACCCAACCTAACCCAGCTAAACCCAAGAAACAGATCTCTAATTCCACCTACAACCGTCCTCACGAACTCGGCGCAAGATGGGGGCTAGTTCTCCACATATTATTGGGAGTTGCGTCTTGCCGCCGACGGCATCTTTATCCAACTGTTTGTTTGGTCTGCGGTGTCATATCCATCAGCACTCACAGTACGACAAGCATTGATTGGTATTGAGTCGCTGTTCCTGACTGCAAATAGACGATGAGCAAATCCACACTTGAGCATATGCTCTTTTCCGAGCCAGAGCTTCATCGAAGACAAACCGTTCGTTTCCTTTTGTCCATTATTCTTGCTTCCGAGTCCTTGCGCCTGTCCAGGTGGGTACATACGTTTTAGATGCCGCTAGATATCAGGTCATCGGGCACATTTCTTTCAATCGCCGTTGAGCTTTATGAAGTAATCACTGTCATGATATTTGTGTCTAGAGGATTTCTTCGTTGAACTCGAACATTACATTATCAGCATTTATCTCATAAGAGTCCAAGCTACGGTTGCCCTATGCAAATTTTCTCCAGCTCTAAATATCTCCGCGGCTCTAGCCACCAAACCATGGAAGCAAAACTATCCTAGATGCTAGCAGTAGCCCTGTACAGACCAGTGAAGCTACCTTCTAACATCATCAATAGAGCTTCACGCTTCCATTAACGCTCAGATCTCTCGAACTGAACCCGACGAGAACATCGATATCACCAGCTGGGATCACCCAGTCCTGCTTCACCACATCCCAATAACTCAGATCTCGTCTCGTCAAATTGAAGGTTAGCGATTTCGTCTCTTCAGGCGCCAACGATATTTTTTGAAATCCGCGCAAGACTTTGAACGGCGTTCCATTTGGCACCGAACCTTGTGCGAAGGAAAGGTATAATTGCACAACTGTCGCGCCGAGTTTGGAGCCTGTGTTAGAAATGGAAGTCGAAACCGTTACCAAAGTGGTATATAAATCTGGATTTCCCCCTGGCAAGGTTTTGAGACTTGAGTCTGGAGATTCAGAAATGCTTTCTGAGAGAATATCCACGGACAAGAAACTATCGAGCTCAAAAGTAGTGTAGCTCAAGCCGTATCCAAATTCGTACAGAGGGGTGATGTTCTTAGCATCAAAATGACGATAGTCGATGAAGAGACCTTCTGTGAAATTCGTTTGCCATGCATTGGGATCAGTGGCGTTTGTCAAATTAACGACGGGGAGATAGTAATCGGACTCGTTGAGGGGAATAGTATAGGGGAGTTTTCCCGACGGGTTCACATCTCCAAACAAGACATCGACGATGGAATTCCCTGATTGTTCGCCTGGGTAATGCGCAGCTAGTATGGCGGTAACGTTGGGGTTGTTAGCCCAGGGCAGGGTGTTGACTCCACCGGAATGAGTAACGACCACTGTGTTGGTACATTCACGCGCAACATTCGTGACCACGACTGTGGAGTTCCAGTCCGGTTCGAAAGCGGTTCGATCAGTGCCTTCCGAGGCGAAAGTTTTCAGGAAAACGAGGCATACGTCGGGTGTGGGATATATACTACCAAATTTTCCTTCAGCAATGACTTGGTTGCTGGTGAGGTACTGGACTCTCGCGCCGTATGTACTAGCACGGGCTTTGATCGCATCTAGCGGAGACACGAGCGATGAATGTCTTCCACTTCCGGATCCACCGCCAATGTCAAGCGTTCCAATGTCGAAGCTATACGGGAACGGAGCAGGATAAAGAAATGTCAGCCCATCGGTCGGATCAGGGGCGTCGTTACCGAATACGCCGATGTTGAGCGGCTTTGCGAGTGGAAGGGTGTTGTTTGTGTTCTTGAGCAGAACAGTGCCTGCCGCTGCTACAGCGCGTATCAAAGCCGAATGGTTGCCCCGAACATCACGAGCAGGTATTTCTGGCCCCACGTCAATGCCGTAGAATTTTCCCAGAACAGTAACTGATGATGGATCAACAGTAGGATAGTCCTGGTCTTGCCCGAGGAGGAAATATGGAGTCATGACTCTTCGGACCATATCATCGAGGCGAGCTTCCGGTACACTCCCGTTCTGCACCGCTTGGGTAAGGTTGCGACCAAAATACGATTCTCCGGTGGCGAATGTTTCTTGCGACAGGTACCCAGGCATGAGGAGGTCTAAGCCGGCGTTCGCTGATGGCACGCCGCTGTGCCCTGCGAACCAGTCGGAGACGACATAGCCCTCAAATCCGAGCTCTTCCTTGAGAATCTTTGTGAGAAGCTCCGAGTTTTCACAGGAGTAAGTCTCATTGACTCGGTTGTAACTACACATTACTGAAGTGGTCCCGGACCTAACCGCGTCTGCAAATGGCCATAGGTACAGCTCATGGAGAGTTCGGTCGTCAATATTGGATGAGATACCTTTAATCTCTGTCCCGTCTTCAAGGAATCTGTTGCTCCTCTGTGTCTCCTGCTCGTTACCTATGAAGTGCTTGGAGCTGGTCTGCACACCGACACTTTGCATTCCTTGTACGGAAGCCATCATAGCTTGTCCCGTAAGATAAGGATCTGGAGAAAATCCCTCCCAGTTTCGACCTCCAAGTGGATGGCGGCCAAGTGGTCCCGCAACTGGCCTATCTTTCATTAGACCATGCATTCAAGAAAGCGGCGCCGGTCGACTTACCCAAGTCCAACATGTGTTCCCTTATCCCTGAACTCCTGCCCTAGAGCCGCGGATTTGCTATAGATAAGGTCCATGTCCCAAGTTGCCGCAAGTGTGATTCCAGACGGGAAAACACTGACTAGGTCCTGTCGATTGACTGCAGCAGGTCCGTCGCTGTAGCATATCCCGGAGAAGTTGAGACGCGTGATCGGTGCAATGTTTCCAATACAAGTCCCTCCATCAATCATGGTAGATGCTCCGGTTACTATTCCCACCTTCTCGGTTAGATTCAGCTGAGCTAGAAATGCATCTGCTTTCCCTCTCGCAGTCGTCCAGTCGGCTAGTGCTGATGTTAGTAACGTAGATTATATCAATGGACGGGTAGTCTCGAATATGGGAATCGAAAAGCATGAACCTACCACCCGAAACCGAAGAATAATCCGAAACAGCATCGACAAGACCATGTTGGCTGCTACCAACCCACAAAGTCGCCAGGAAATACGGCAAAAGACGCATCTTCAAATGATCGTATACGTTCCCCAAAAGATTCGAGATGAGCACCCACGATGACAATGCGATTTCGGTGATTTCAATATCCTCAGCTTCATACACATCCGGCACCACGCTCATATTTATATCCATTTTCACCTCGGCGTGCATCGTGTGCCCCTTTGCGGGGTAATTAGACATTCAGAACTGCGGAGTACGATATTTCTTCCGCGGAAAGTAGCTGCGATGCGGAGGGCTAGATATACCGAATAGCTGGAGTACGTCGTACTCGTACTCGCTTGTCGTATACGTATGCAATACGGGCGGGGTTTGTGTTTCTATACGCGTATTCGTGGATGGGATCTGGAAGTGCGGTGGGCTGGTGGTGTGATGAAGATGTTATGTTTACGCCTGGGTGGATGTAGTGGGGGGATGACATCATTGGGGGGGAGATGGGTTCTCCTGTGCAGAAATAACGATACATAATTGTTCTGCTGGATATGGAACGATTTGCTGCAAAGGGTTGTCCCAGAGACCTGGGGATGTCATGATTGTTTGAATTTTTGGTGGCTTTTTGATGTTGTTATCGGGCCGTTATTGCTGCGGTGAGGTCGGTGGAGTGATGGAATTTGTGCGGTTTACATTGTGGGAAGTGGAAGGAGCTGGTAGTTGATGTAGTACGAACTGGATTTGAATGTTGGACCTGTGAGGTGGAAGGCATTGGTACTTGAAGTTATAGTTGGAGACAAGCACAGGGAATATTTCATCACAGATTAGATTGCCAGATTCAAGTGAACGTCTGTTTTATGGTAGGTAGATAGGGGCAGTCATGGTACTATCATCATCCGGCGGCATACCTGCCTGTCTCTTTTCATGAACTCTTTTAATAATAACATATCTTCTAATTCTCAACATTGAAGCCGAGTAGCATCAACTATGTGTTGTGTTCTGTTGTGTTTCTTTCATTCTTTCGGGACCTTCATTACTATGGCAAACCATCTTCGACGCTCTACCGTTTTGTTCCTGGCTTTGCTTTACAGCAAGCGATGAAGATATGGTCTAGTTGTCTTACAAGCGTCTCACGGGGTTGGGAATAGAGGATACTTGTCTTTTCACGGATCGAAATAAGATAGAAGTACGTGATCCGACCTATCTAGATATTCGGATTCCGCACAGAGTGTCTTTCACGTGTTGAGTATGCTTTCCCGATTCTGGGTCTGGGGCTCGCTACCTCGAAATTGCCACCAGCTTTGGAATGATTAGCTAGTCAACGAGGCGGTTCAGTTAGACCCATGCTCGGAAAAATCCATCGCCAACTGCATTGCAGAGATCTAACGCAGGTGGAGGATACCCTACGCTATTACAGACCCTCGATCTTACCAGGTCACGCGACCGCTTCGAGCGGAACTTCTTACTCCTTCATCGGCAAATCCTTGCCGCTCGTTCTTGACTGCGAGGCGCGTGGGACGGGGCTATCGGAGTAAACCATACATCTTGCCCTTCCTCCGATGCCTCCAAAGCCGCAGTTTACAAGTCTAACAGAAACGCTACGTCTCAGGCTCGCACCATTTGGGATCAAAGTCGTGAACCTAGTGGCTGGGAAGGGTTAGGAGGTGGGTTCTTAGGGGTGAGTGGGCGTTGGTTGGGGCAGCTGGACCGGATTGTGAAGGAGAAGATGAGAGTAGATGTTCTGGGAACGAAGCTGAACGAGAGGGAATGGGAGATCGGTGGAAGGAAGTCATAGTCCATGAGTCTGTTTTCGTAATCCAGGGCTAGCAGTTTTCTGATAGGTCGGCCTAGTGATGCTCTCTTGCTGAGTTGATATCTTTGGGATTTTGTATTCCTGAATGACTAATCATTAGCTAGCGAGAAGAGTGGGCCAGTCATAAGGGGGAGTGTACGATGCACGAGTAGATGTATTGCTCTGAAATATCTAGTTTGTCTGTGGAAGGTTGGAAGAAGTTGAATGTATAGAAGCTTCTGTTATCGTTCTATGTTGAACTTTTTCTTGGCCAATACCAGATAAAAACAAAAACAGATCAAGCTTTTTCCTGCCACAACTCCGCTTATTTATACTGTCAAATCCTAACTCGATTGCAGACCCTTCAACATCCAAACAATTTTCCAATGCGCCAGCATCTAGCCAATCTCATTGCAACAAACAAAACCTCACACCTGCCGAGCACCCTTCTTGCAATCCTTCTTGTGCGCCTTCCAGTCCGCCTTCTGACACCCATGGTTACAGTACCAGACGATGCCACACCTCGCACATTTCTTCAACGACCCCTCTGATTTTCCACAAGTGTTGCACTGTTTTTGCTCAGTCCTCAGCCATCGGTTAGCTCCCGACTCCCGAGCAGTAGCAGCAAGCCCCTCCATCTCCGCAGCTCCGACAATCTCCTCCACAAACGGCACCGCGTACAACGGCATAATGGCAATCCTCGTCGCAAACTTCTTTAGAACCTCTGCACCCCGGAACGATGGGAAACCATTGATATCTCTTCCCTCGCCACAGGAGCATATGGGTATCTCGCCATGAGCTGTCGACAACGGAACTGTGCTGCTAGTCATGTATTGACAGCTCGGCGTGTGTTGCCAAGTACGACATGCTTCTGCCATGGCGGGAATCATCTGCTTCCAGAGAACTCCTTCGGCAGGAGTGACTTTGATGGTGAGCACTTGGTCAGTGGTCATCGTGTTAAAGAAAGCGGGTAATATCTGATGGGCACGCGAGTCATCCAACGGTATGATATACGCATCGAGAACAATGGAATTTTGTGCAGGGTTGTGACGCAGTGCAGTACCGAAGATTATGGTATCAACGTTGCCGTCATCTTCAGCGATTCCAGAGTTCGTGGTGGCAAGCTGGAATACTTCTACACGCCCGTGGCTGGGATTCATTCCGCCGAAGTTTTGTATCATTACATTCAAACTAGCCTTGAGTTGCAATGATACGGGGAGTGTGTGGACCTGACTATTGGGAGTCGTCTTGAAAAGCATGCGTTCCTGGGAGCTGAGAGCAAATCCCATGAAAGGTTCTGTCCATGCCAACTTTTGGGTAATAGGTATGAGAGGTTGTTGGTCGAGATTGAATCGAGGGAATGTGAGGGACGTTGCGTAAGAGTTATTAGCATCTACCGGGAAGGGATTGTAGTCGTAGCCTCCCGGGATCCTCGCAGTGCTAGGTTTGACGATCACTGATACGGTGTTTCTTGTTGAGCTAATCTTTGCTTGTCGAACATCGATAGGATATGGGTATCGAAATAGGAGGTTGCTGTTTTCATCGTTCGGGTTTTTGAGAGACAATGTACACGCTGAAACCTGGACCACTCTGGCATTCACAAGAGACAATTTCCCCAAAGGCTTGCGTATCTCCATTGCTTCGATGCGAGAACTTTGGTTCAATTGAACGAAACAGGTGTTCTTTGTATCTGGAGGTGATAGAGGACCAGAGTACGGACTGGCCAACCGAACTCCTGGGGGCTCTTTCAAGACCAAGATATTCTTCTCGTGTAATCTGCAACCATATACATTCATCATAATGCCTAATTTTGGACGATAAATAGATAAATCGGCAGGGCTAGTTGAAATAGTAAGATCAATCTGGATACTATGAGCCGATCCGAGTAGGAGCGACCACGTGGGGACAGCACAGGTAAAGATCAAATCGGCAGTTCCATTCCAGCCGTCCTTATCTTCAACAACGTCGCAAGTATAATTATCTCCGGCACGCCGAATTAGTTTCCCAAAGAAGCATTGACTTGAGAAGAAACTATTCTGCATATCCAGCTGGAGTTGTGAGATATTTATATGTACTCCCGGAGACCCTGAACCTGGACCCTGTTTATGCTGTGAAGTAAATACCTCGAGCTTTTTTCGTGGCACCTTCAAGCATAGCCAGACAACCGACGGGATATTCTGCTGATCCAGGAGACCTTGGTTTACGTCTGCACTTGGTGGGCGCATGGGGCCGTATGTTTCCTCTACCATCGGGAGTTTTCTTGGATGCGGTGCACTCAAGATGCTGTTAGAATAAAGGCCAGTAAGATGGAGTAGCAC
Source organism: Rutstroemia sp. NJR-2017a BVV2 (assembly GCA_002946415.1). Lineage (NCBI taxonomy): Eukaryota > Fungi > Ascomycota > Leotiomycetes > Helotiales > Rutstroemiaceae > Rutstroemia > Rutstroemia sp. NJR-2017a BVV2. Next base: position 873,224 of record NJPS01000031.1, on the reverse strand, counting down.
ATAGAATTCTTGGATTTGATTCGATCCAACGAGTAGCTCCCTATCACATTCAATCATGTCTACCAAAGAGGTCATGAAGGCATCCCAATCAGCAGTGATATGTCTCGACTTGGCCAGACCAAGAAGACCTACAAAGCTCATCCGGTTGTAGTGACGGAAATCGATCGACGATGGCGACGTTAATTGACGCATTATGATCCCCATCATTGAGCTTAGATTCTCATAGGAGAACATCGTCTTGTATAGCTCAAAGAAATAACTGAGAAGCTGATTCTCTTGGAACACAACTCGTGTGGTTTTCATGCTTGGCCTGTGTCCTTCTCCACTAAGATCACCAAACGTTGGAGATCTCCAGGCAACTTTCAGATAACACTGAGTCTGTTCGCCGGACTGATCAGAGGACATTTGCGTTGCAGCATCCATGCCATATGCCTCTGCTGCATACCCTAGGAGGTGACCGGTTGGTGCAAGTCCACAGAGGAACGAGATCGTAGTAACGTCCGAGCACAAAAGGGCCGACAAAGCATCAGTTGTCTTGCCAGCAGCTCTCAAGAGACAATTCGTGAATAAAACTGAGGTTGTATGCTTGGAGAGAAGTGGCGTGGTAGCGGGTAGTATATTAAGCAAACCCAGATGGTCCACCAGATTGGAGGTGTCGATGATTTGGAAGCCCTGGGTTTCACTAACTCGGTTTGGACAATGAGTCTTTTGAAGATCGAGAGGCTTGCTATACCATGGCGAAGTGTAAAGCCTAAGAATATCGTTACGCCATCCGAGACTAGATGAAAGATAGAGAGATTGGAGCTCGTAGCAAAAGCGCAACGCATCACCACAAAAGACTCGAACTTTGATGGTTTCAGCACGATGCTGGTCACGAAAGACCCGGCACCATTCTCTAAACTGCGACTTTGCTAGTTCCACGACCTTGACTGCGTATTTTTCATCCGAAACCTCATTGTCGAAAGCACTGGCGAGGTGAAAACCAAGGAGCGGATCACTTCCATAATGAACGGCGAATTCCCCGTATGGAGCTGAAGATATGGCCATCAAAGGATTGGCTCTCCCGCCTGCGCAACGCTTCAGGTCGTCCTTATCATCCGAATTCCCTGCTACGACCCCGGTCTTCCAGTATTTCTGAAAGCAAGATGACAATACTTTCACGGCGCTGATCCAGTGCGGGCCCGTAGAACGAACACCATGCATCACTACACTTCCTTTGTCTTGACTTAAGTGTTTGCCAACAATTCTTTCGATGCCCCTGGTGCACTTGGCTTCCCACTGGTTTTTCCCTACTGTACCAAGAGTTGCTTTTTCGTAATACTGGGTCCAGACATTTCGAATTTGTTCCAAGGTATCAACGCTGAGAAAGTGAAGAGTCTTTCCGTAAGGGGAGGAGGACCACGTCGCGAAAGATTTAGAGACTTCGAGGAGGTTCTCGATTTGTGATTTAAGTAGTTCCAAATCGGCATCCGTGACGTATAAGTGATAAAAGAGATTCCATGCTGATACATCGGAGGCATTGTCGATGATTAATGTGAAGAGGAATATGTTTCGTGCTGTGATGATTCATTGATTCATAAGCGTTGAACGACCTAAAGGAGGAAGTGATCAGAGAAATGGCATACCAAGAACAGCAGGTTCAATGTCACAGCAGGTAAAGTCGCAATTGAGCTTCGGTGCTTGAAGTTCTAAAGTCAGCGAGTACAAGTGCAACGAACCGAACTTGCTTTACTCACTGAAATCTTTATTAGACCAGAGAGAGAAGAAAATGTTCCGCGGATCTCCACATCCCAACAGCAGCACATTTGTGGGAGCGTCATCTTGCGATTTCCAGTTTGGGTTTGTCTCCAGTAGGTTGACAGCGGGCGTGTTTCCAATGGGATAGAAGAAATACGTGAGCCTCACACGCGTAGGGCCCAACATCGTGGTAGAAAGCGTTGGTGGTTGCAATGTTCATAAAGCGCTGCGATCAGTTATATTTGGGAGAAAGGCAACAGTCAAGGCCCTGGAGTTGTATATCGAATTTTCTGTGCGTAGGAACTTCCCGCTACTTAATCCTTCGTTTGACTTCATACAGCGCAACAAACAATCGGAGGGTATTCACTCAACATAAAGTTAAGGGACCACTATAGGTGGCTGCATAGAAAGGAAACGGTTAAGGGTCGAAAGTTATCAGATGGAGAGCAAACAGAAACCGGAACTTTTCGGCTCATAATGTGGGATACCGGCCGACTGCATATATACATATCAAAGATATCAAACAAGCTGAAATAACGCAGGTCGGCCCAGTAGTTGACGGAAAGATCGACGAATAAAATGGACCACTTACCTAGCTCTTTCATTTTGGCTAATAGAGCCGTCCAGCTGCGCCGTCGCTGCGCCGACGCTGCGCCGTATTCACTTTCAGAATTTTCTATGCAAATATCTCTTACCGCAAGTCTGCAACTTCCCGTCGGCATCGAAAATGTCAAGCCACGTATTGACGGATATGTACGACCCTAAACGGGATATGGAATACTCCTAATAGTCTCCTATCAGTCTTTTTAACTGTTTAACATAGCTAGGAAATTAGCCCAAAAGGATCGTGCAGACGGAAAATCTCAATCTCCCTTAGCTCCGGGTATACCAGATCCTCTGTAGTTCCTTCTCCCGTGGTCGTAGCCGCAGCTCTTCTTTGCTTTTCTCTATGGTCCCACTACGGAACAGTCTTATCCCAGATCTATGTTTTCTTCGCTGCAATCCTCTGTCGATCTGGCTATGCATGATAACCAAACCAAACCGAAAACTGTTGGACAGAGGACTTGTAAGCGCCTGATCTGGAAATTTTTCTTTTATGTTCTGGATATAAGATTGGTAGGCAAAGGTAGTATTTATGAAGAAGCGACTCAACAGCTCAGGTAACCTCTAAGGCTACGTAAGACCTGGGCAGGCTATCCGTCAAGCCACATATATCCGCAAGAACTGTCGCTACAACCACGATTTTGTGAGAGAAGCCAGATATATGTCATAATAACCACTTCACCAGAAGTGGCGTCACTGTTGAGTTCCCCTTATTCGTCCCCACGTTTTCCTTTCCACCTTCAAGCCCATCCAAGATCTTTTTCTAGTAAATTCTCAGCACCTTACTGAGCGTGCAGGATGATTTCAGGTTCTTCGAAAGAGCAAATCCCCGCCTCTCTTCTTCCCATCCAGAAAGAGAAGAAGAAAATACTAAGCACAAATTACCTCGTTTGTCCACAAACAATTCGACCGCCTGGATCTTGCTGATCGGTGTTTACGATAGAGTCTTGCCCTGACCTGAAGCGCGTGTGGATATGAGATGCAACAAAGCTTTGAAGACCCCAAGACAGATATCGCGGAATATGGTACATGTTGAATCGAGTGCGCTTCCACGATTTCATTGAAGCATTAGATCATAGCGACCTTCTCTCTGCCTAGAGACACACGAAAACAAACACGGCCCAATCAAACCCACGAAAACCTGGAGGGCGGGGTTACCGTCGGGAAGTGATGCTTAGAAAAATCCGAGATATTCATTGATGGCAGGTAAAGAATTAGGGACGAAGCTGCTCATATATAATCCGAGGTGTGCAGTTTGGAGTGTGCCGTACCATTTCAGGAATCCATGACTGAATGAGGAAGTGTAGGTCTGGACCACGGGACTGAGTGGACATTTCATTCGGGATATATCATCAGCTACGGTTCCATGTTTTTGTATCAAATAAATTCCGTGTGGGAATATACATAATTAGTTGAATACCTAGGCTCGTGGTGGCTTGACTTAGCTACCATGAGATAAACTATATGTAAATCATATATTACCTGCTTTTGCTGATGGGATGACATCGGGCAAAATGCTCATCAACATGGTCACAGTCTCACTCATAAAGGGTGCAGAGATCAACCTCGGTTCTCACAGTTTAGTTCTTTCATTAACTTAAGTTAAGTTCAGTATTGATGGATAAGGTTAATTCATTCGAGTGTAATTATAAAATCAGCGCATAAAAAGAAGGTACAATAGTTGGTACCTACAAAATCAACGCACAGAGAACGGTACTCGTAGGGTCCAGAGAAAACTCACCCAACACATCAGCCACAGCACACCTAAAGAAAAGCTACTGATTTGTAATCGTAGTACAATACTCACAATGATGGTGCGTACAGGCACTTTGAGTACAAACCTCATTATTCGGACCAACTTCCTCGCCGCAAGCATGGCACTTCCAGCCGAACGTTCTCATTGCACGAGCCCGACATGTGATAAACTGGTCGCACCAGCTTTTCTCCAAAGTTTGGTCAGTAGAGTTGACAGTTGTGTATCTGATGCATCGCAGCAATCTTCCGTACACATGGTGGTTGGCCTGGACAGCAGCTGGACAGTCTTCTGGCTTCTCGGGCTCCATTTTATCTTTGTATAGGCAGCCACATTTGTAGGATATCTCGTGGAGGATACACATTGTGGAAGAGCTTTACGAGGCGAGGGGGGTTGTTTATCGCAGGCCTTTTAACCACAGAAAAACTATTAAAGGGAGATCTAGAAGATTGACCTGAAGGTGTAGTGAGTAAGTGGGTTGCTTACACTGAGGGAGGACCGAATAAACCCAAGTTAGAATCTAATGCTATGTTTTCGTATGGAAGTAGATATGACAATCCTGTTGACCTCAATTTTGTTTCTTAAGTATAAAGAACAAAGAAATTCTAGGTGTATTTATACTCCATATAATTCTTTACTTACTACCTGTCCAGTAGAAAAACAACATCTAGACATTAAACCAAATATGTATTATCTGTGGCTCAAAGCAGCTGCAAGCGACTTCCAAGGTGAATTTTCATTTATTAAGAGAGTACAGCAAGCATCCGCAAAGCAGAGACGGGGCAAGTCCCGATTATCTGTAAGATTTGGGATACCTTATATCCAATCTGCAAAACTACATGGCCGCCCGTAGTCCCTCTGGGTGCAAGATATCACATATCTACTTCCCCTATTCCCCACCAGCACATAAGCGAGGCGCTACAGTACAAAAACAACACCCAAACAACACAACACGCATGCAATCTCTCCAATCCTCGAAGCTAAACTGAAATTCTCGAACGGTTTAGAATCACTTCCCCGGGTCATCGATAGATTGACCCAAGCACTCCGACAAAACAGCCATTTTGCACGCCTAGATCCAAACCAAGCACATCTACCCAGAACCCAACCAACGCCTCGAACAACACATGGAAAGAAAATCTGTGCAAGACTTCATTTCATGTCTTACTTCGAAACACTGTTTATTGAGTCTTGTTCCCGCCATATCTTTTAGAAAGCGTGATTCTTTGTAGAAGCTGCTCATGATTACTTCTTCGCTGATCGCTCATGGGATGGTTCGGATGTTGATATATCATGCCGACTTTCCAGGGTAACTACACAGGTTGATCTGGAGAGAATGTATATATAATTTAGCAATGTGTTCTACTGAATATGTCAATTATATTCTAAAAGAATACCACAGTAAAGATACGACCTCTCATCTACACCTCCCCTATCCACAACCCATTTACACCTCCCTCATCCCCGCCACATCCACACCCCTCTCCCACGCACCCTCTAAACCTCCCCCCTCTCCCTCACAACCACCGGCTCCTCATCCGGAAACCTAATCGTCCTCCCCTCCATCCCAAAGCCATTCTGCAACCCCAGATTCGGGCTCGCCTCCGAGCTGCCCCCATCCCCCTTACTCCCGCCCGCGCCATCCGTACTCCTAATCACAGTCCCGCCAATCCTAAAAATCGGTCTTTGGCTCGTACTCGTGCTATGCGCGGGCGTACTCACCCCCTCCGTACCACTAACATCACCACTTCCCCCACCCCCACCCGCACCCGCACCCCCCGCCGTGCGCCGCCTCAACTGCGCCTGCCCATCGCGCGACGTGCGCACGCGATCGCCAATACGGAAGGAATTTTCGCTATTGGCTTGCGAAGTGAAGGCGCGGGACAGGGTGCGCGGGAGGAAGAAGCCGAGTTTGCCGAGGGGGATGCTGAGGCCGTGGACGACGATGCTGCAGATGGTTAGGAACCAGACGACGACGCGGATGACTTCGGCGAGGTGGGCTGCATCGGGGCGTTGCTCGCCGTCGACGGTGATGGTTTCGAGGAATTCGAGGGAGATGTAGAGGTAGAAGATGGCGGAGACACCGATGGGACCGAAGAATCCGACGAAGATGGCTTGGCGTTTCTCTTCGATTTGGTGGATTAGTTTGTGCAGGCCGAAGACGATTGGTAGACGTCTAGAAGCGGGGGTAAGATTAGCATCGTCGTAATAGATAGACCAGGGCAGTAATAGGGAGAACTAACCTGAAAAGCAAGATCAAAATGCCCAAAAAGATTAACCGATAGATTGGAATAACGTCATTACTCGCAAAGGAAGCCCACGGACAAATAGCTCCGTAGAAGATAAATATGCTTAAGTTGAGCAACATATCAATAGTGGGCTGCAGAGAATCATCTAACGTTTCAAGACGGAACCAATCATCCCACGTGAATACATTTCCTGCGATGAAGCAAGCCAAAACATCGTCACTACCTATCATGCCGCAGGTCCCAACGATAAAGAGAGCAAGGGTGATGGCAAAAACAAGGAAACTTTCACGGTCCACAAACTTCCTCTCTTCAGCCCAGTGCAGGAGTTCTTTGGCTATCCACCCGACTGTGGCTCCGTAGATGACACTGAGAATAATAGTGTATCCCCAGGTTTCCCCGAACCACAAGCCCATAGCCGTACGAGCACCACCACTTTGACCGGCTCCTAAAATCACATGTCAGAAAAATGCACTTCTAAAATCGCACAACGGAACAAGAAAGACTCACCGCCTTCACCTGTGTACTTGATAAGATACAATGCCAAAAACAAGTAAGGATACCCCAACCCATCATTCGCACCACTCTCGGCCACAATAATCTTCTGCAACTCCTTGGGAATATTCTTATCCGCAAACTTCCCCTTCACAATACTATTACTCAGCACAGGATCCGTCGGCGTGACACACGCACCCACAGCAAGCGCATGCAAGAACGACAGATTCGGAACCATGCCCCAAACCAGCAGCGAGCTGGCCAGCCACATTGTAGTCATGATTGGACCGAGCAAGAGCGAGAGAGACTTCCATTCTAGTTTGAGATAGCGCGAGGGAAGTTGCACACCTGCCAGGACTAGTTGGACGCCGAGGACGAGGCGCGAGAAGTAGAGGGTCGTGGTGTTGAGGTTGGCAAGGGACCCGGTGTAATCGAGGGGACGAATGAGGTTCGTTGCGTGTGGAGAGAAAATCACTCCTGCTATAAGGGAGATTACTGTGCGAGAGGATATATTAGCACATGCTGAATTGACCAGAAGAAAAACAAGGAAGGTTGCGTAGGAGTAAACATACAAGCCTCCGAAAGATAAAACTTCTCTTTAAACAAATACGACACCAAGCCAAACAAAGTGATAAACCCCCCCAGCACCGCGCAAACAATATTGAAATTGTTGACCTCGAGAGTCGGCATTTTGCGCGTTCAGTCCTCGACGACTGTCCCAAAATTCCCCGCTCCCCAATTATAAAATAATATATTCTTTTCCTTTCTCGTTCCCCCGAACAAGTAAAGCCTAATCAATTCCCCGTCAAGTAACCGCCGTGTCCTCGCTCGCAGCCCGTCTTGCCGCAAGATAAAAAGCCTTTGTTATTGAATCATTGGAGAAAACCCAGCTTTCAATACAGAAGACGTGCGTGCCCGCCACTTTAACTGCAGCAGAGAGGAAGCAGAAGAGGACAATTGCTTGCTTGCTTGCTTGCTTGCTGCTTGCTTTGGTGCTTGCGCGACGGTCTATATGTATCTAAGTGATTGATCCCTAGAAGTATGACTGTAATTCCGTCGAATCCAAAAACCGCGTTGTCAGACCAGAGTGAAGAAGTGAGGCGCGCCGAAAGAGAAAAGAGGAAAAGAAAGTCCAATCCAATTCCTCTGGTGATAAGAGAACAGCCAAAAGCCAAGAAAGCACGCCAAGATGAAAGGGACCGGATTAAGCAACGGTCAAGAAAAATTTCCAAGTTGTCTTGACATGGCACTTATCTTCACCTTACGGCATGAGGATGCCGATAAGGCCCCACCATGTGGGGCGGCGCCAGCTGATAGCTGCAGATGATTGGCATAAAGTCGTCATTGAAGGCTAAGGCTGTTGGAGCATACAGTAGGGAGGCTTGACAATTCTGGGTATTTGCTTGTTTGCACAACAAAGAAAGCTGCATTTGATGTTCATTCAGAGATGCATGCACTTTCACATAATCATTCACACGAGAATGGTGATTAGAAAGCGCCCAGGAAGACAACAAACGACGTTATTCAATACATGTAACCCATTGGTATCTAGTGATATAAAATACAGAGCACAAAAGATTATTTGATGCCCGAAATCCCAACTCCCACCGCATAAACGAGTATTGTGTATTTGTGGACACAAAGAGTAGTACAATATCTGTAGAGACCCCAGAAGGGTCACTTCCCCTCGTCCTCTCGGCACACCCTCAGAGCACACCATCAGATCTCACCCACTCCATTTCCACGTACAACCCAACACCCAATCTTACACCCTTCAAAACCCACGCCCACTCTCCCCCTACCCCCTCACCCCCAACGCCCCCCTAACAGCCAACCTATCCGCCGCGACATTCCCCCCATCCCCCTCATGCCCCTTAACCCACGTCATCTTACACCGCACCCCCCTCCCCTCCCTCTCATCCAAGATCGCTCTAATCGCCCTCACCAAATCCTTATTCTCGACATCTTTCCCCGCACTCGTTTTCCAGCCGTTTTTCACCCAGCTCTTGTACCACACCGTCGCGCAGTTGATCGTGTAGTTGCTGTCGGTGATAATCTCGATGTGTTTATCTCTGGGGACGATTTCGAGGGCGCGGAGCGCAGCCGTGAGTTCGGCGCGTTGGTTGGTTTGGGGGAGGCCGGCGAGGGGCTCGGAGAGGTTTCTAGAGGGGGAGGGGAGTTAGTTATGATTGTGATGCTAGGGGAATGAGGGAAGGGTGGAAGGGTACAACAAACCTCTCATCATCCACCCCAAACCAAACGCCCACCCCAGCCTTTGCGCCCAGCCTACCATTCCCCCTACTACTCCCATCCGTCCAAACCCTCACCGTATCCGCCTGAATCTTCTCTTTCTCCTCCACCCTCTCCTCCCCCTCCTCCTCCTTCTCCACCCTCTGCCTCTTCGCCCCCTTCTCCTTCCCCTTCTCCTTCTCCACCCTCCCCCCACCATCCACAAAAGCCTGCGCCTCCTCCCTCGTCGCAAACTTCTTATACTTCGGGCCCTTCACCCCATCAATCTGCTCCTGCGCATCCGCCCATTCGGTGTATACACCTGTTTTCTTACCCACCGCGACACCGTAGAACTTGGTTTCCGCATTTGTCTTTGCTGGGTTCTTGCCTGCGACGAAGGCTTCTGCATCGGTTTTGTTGGTGAAGGATTTATCTGGATGGGGTCAGATGTATGTTAGCATTACTTCTTCAATTCCTCGACTCTTCAATCCCCATTCCCCAATCCCCTCCTCGGAAAGGACATAACCTACAAACCGCTCCCTTAAACCCCGTCGTCTGTTCCTGGCAGTCCTTCCAGCTCTCAAAAACCCCCGCTCTAAAGCCCTTCCTCACCGCATAAAACTTGTTTCCCTTCACCTCCTCCTTCCTCTGTACCCTCACCTCCTCCTTCCTCTGTACCCTCACCTCCTCCTCCCCCTCCCCACTATGTTTCCTCTTCCTCGTAATCGCCGGCATTCTCCCAGCGTCAAAGAATACTTTATACCACTCTTTTATCGACTTGGCTCCTGCTACAAGAGCTCGAATCTGGATCTGCCGCTGCTGTTGCTGTTGCTGCCGCTGCCGCTGCCGTTGTAGATAGTTGTAGTTGCTATAGTATCCAGCGCCGCAAATACCAATCTCCCGAACCCTCCAGCCGTTCCCGTAACAAAGGCGCCTCGTCTCAGTAAAAGTCTTTGTATACCGCTTGCAATCGCAAAAAGAAATCTTTGTCTCTCTCTAACACACCACACAAATTAGCCCGCTAGCTGCTACAATACCATCATCTACATCCGGCGATTTCCTTCTTCTCCTTCACTCAATAAAAAAACCCCCCAAAACTCACTTCTAGTCACAGAATCGTCCCCGCCCTTATCTTGCCGATCGAAACGCAGGTACCCAAGAGAGAAATAAATGTCATGACATTGAAAACGGGGGAGGAGGAAGAGCGCATAGAATTTAGGGTTTTAGGATTCAGGATGGGCGGCTTGATGCAAGTACGGGAGGAAATTGCTTTCTGGGATTGCGACGTGACGCGGGACGCGGACGCGGGTGCGGGGAAGCTCAGCTCAGCTCAGTAAGTAGAAGCACAATCCGTAATAACCAAAATCGACAAATTTCACATCCATGATCACAATTAGTATGCAAAACAAGAAATGTCTTTAATCTTCTAGATTCGATCTATGTCTTCTTTATGCGGCGTCTTTCTTTCTCTACAATTCTAACTTCAAACGCCGTGACTTTCCTCTCCTCTTTATGGGTATTCTGTGCTAGCAAACGCACATAAGCCATAGCCATTCTTCTTGTCGTGTTAAAACGGTACCAAGTCTCATAAGATACAACATGCTAAGCATTCTCAAGTATCCCTTCTCCCTCGAATCCATAGGTGCAACGCAATCCCCTTGATGTTACAAACCCCTCCCAAACGCCAAAAAGCAATTGATCACCGCTATGCAATGCCCCCCGTCTCGATCCCGAATCCCCTAACGCCGTATTTCTTGTTGTGTTGTTATACAGTAAAACATATCCCTTTCTCCATTTCTCGTTACATTGGCTTTAGTTGCCCTTCTCCGTCTCCTTTCTAGGCCTGTAGCCCGGTAATTCGTCAAACCATCCCTGACGTTCATTGTACTTATAAGCGTGGAATTCGATACCGTACGGCTTCGGTTCAATCGCATAAAGCATTCCCAGAGGCACATCCAGATCCGCAATATCATCCCTGGTGAGGTCCATGAAGTATGCCATCAATACTCGCGCAATCGATCTGTGTCCAATGATGAGGACATGGTCGGTGATACGCTCTAGCTCTCGTACCATGTCTCGCAGCCGACTGATGACTTGTAGGTATCCTTCACCTCCAACTCCAGGGTAGATGTAGTGTAGCTTATCTCTAGCTCGCTTTTCGTACTCTTCTGGATACCGCGATTCGATCTCCTTGTAGGTCAACCCTTCGAATGCACCAGCGTTCAACTCATTCAGCATTTCCCAGTTCTTCACATCGTAGTCATCATCATGCTCGAAATGATCCGCTGTTTGAATGCTTCGCTTGAGCATGGATGTCCACACACAGAAGTTCTTGTCTTCAAGCTCTCCCATAATATCCGGGTACGGCGGTGTTCTGCTGGCTTCGCCGCCTGGAGGATATTTTGCGCTCTCAATGGCCGACTGCTGTTGTTCATTGAGCCACTCCTTTCGTTTCCTTGTAATAAAACTATGGAGAACCTGGGCATACTGTAGACCCTCCTCGGTGAGGTCAGAATCACCGCCGAGCTTGCCCAAGGCATTGTCCTCGGACTTTCCGTGCCTTGTAATCCAAATTTGCCGAGGTGCAAGGTTGAATGTCGACAAATACGATGCAATTCCACCAGTCAAGAACCCCTTCAACTGGTAATGGATGACCTTCCGTCCCACATCTATCATCTTGATATATTGCATATGATTGTCTTCCTCATATTTTCCGAGAGGAACATAGGCACTTTCGTAAGCAGCGACACGCTTTTTGAAGTCCCTTAAAGAAGCTTCGGGATCTTTGTCTTTGTAGTCGGGACCGCGGAGCTTGAGACGCATGTTTGCTTCGAGCAACTAATAATTATTAGCATATTATCTATTATGAAGATTAGAAAAAACTCACAGCTTCATCCTCACAAACACTCTCAATGAAGAGGATACCAAGCTTCGGTTCTCTCTCCTTGATGTGCTTGAATAGATGGCTCCGTCGCTCGATAGTGCTGTTTGTGGCGTCTAGAATTCCCACCGCGCCATTGCCCTGCAAGAGGAAGTCGAGAAGTTCATCCAAAGTAGCCATTGCCACTTGTTCTCTAATCATTGCTGCCTTGGCATTTTGAGGGTCAAAGAAGTTGGCAGATTGATCCATAGTTTGGGAATTTGCATTTGGTAGTTCTCCAGGGGAGGAAATTTTCTTCAAATCGAGACCCTTCGTTTCCTCCTGTTGCGTGGGATCAACACCATTGAGGAGAATGTGCGCTGCTTGCGTAGGCGCATCTATAGCACCAGATGTTGAGCCTGAGCGATTTGGCTGGACAGGAGTTGGAGAGCTAGCTGATGTCATGGCGCTTTGAGGAGTACCGTTCGATTGCTGCGATTGGCCGACTGCCACACGCCGTCTGTTGCCGACATTGAAAATTCTTGTCTCATGCTGTTGCCACGACAGATATCTCTGAATCTTCTTTGTGATGTAGGATTTTCCACGGGCAGGTAACCCTACCATGATCACCACCAACTTCGATGCCACATCTCTTTGTGCGATCTTGCCATCTGGAGATACTCGGGATCGGGTCATGCCAGGGATGTTGAGGGTCGTTGCAGGAGGTCGGACTCGAGGGGTGGTAGTTCCGGAATTCTGTCGTACCGGAAGGCTTTACCATTGTCAGCGTTGAGGTCTCAAATGAAGAATTTGTTGAGGGGCATTTGCGCCCCACCAGAGACTCGAGAAGTTGAGATCGCAAATCGCGACCGCGAGCCATTCAACCATCTTGGGAAATTGGCAAGTGAACTTACATTCTTGGACTGCTTGGGGCAGTAGAGGGACTGCTGGTTTGAGGAGTATCGGACGGCGGATGGCCAACGCCTGCGACCATTCCATCTGTGACTGCATCGCTGGCGGGCATGCCGAAATTTTGCAGTTGGCGACCTATAGCAGCAGATAGAATGGAGGGTGGTGGTTGAAGGTACTGCTCTGTGTGTGGTCTCTTAACAGCAAAGTCGTGTTCAAGAGCGAAGTTGTTTGGAATATTGAGGAGGGGCGTTGTTGAGGTAGAAGCGTAGGAGTAAGTGGGATTCATGGCGGCCCGGTTCTTTAGAACGGCTTTCGCTATCAAAGAATGTTGCGACTGACGTCGAGGTTCCGCTACTGACTGGCATTAGCGGATTTGAACCCGTTATTTTTTGGTCAAATTGTGGGTAACTTACAGAGCGGTGTCTCGTAACCCTCAGCATGAATGGCTGAAGGCATTTGAAGGTGGAAGCTCAAGTGGGAAAAAGGTCCGGTTCCAATATGTGGAGCGAACAAAAACGTGCTACTATCCAATCACGAGCGGTTAGCTGGAAGGTTCCAGGGGAATACATCGGCACGATAGGAAATTTTCTTGGAGCAGGAAAATGAAAATGTTGCATAGTACTAACGCTTTTGATTTTTATGCTTGGTGATGCGAGCGATCCGTTGCTCTGCTGTGCTCTGACGCTGGCAAGGCGTGGATGAGATCCTTGCTTACGAGTAATTGTACCTGGATGAGATGACGATCTGGGTCGCGTCAGAAGGACAATTGACAATTGAGGTGATCGGCTCGGAGGTTGAAAAAAGCGAAGAAAATCCGTCTAGCAGTACGGAGGACAAGTAAGTACAAGGAAGTAGAGAATATGAGTCAAGTCCTTTGTGGTTTGTAACAAGATGAATAGATTGAACGTTGAATAATCGAAGGATTATATGGGGGTGTGGGTGGGGGGAAGAAAGAAATAAATAAAGAAAAGAACTGGATTCTGGACTGGAATGAAAATAACAGTTTTGCCGTAGCAAGACCAGGAGGAACAAATATATCAAACTGGACTAGACATCGTGAAGAGCAAAGCAGAGCATGCAGCCAGGCCGCCAGCTACTTTAGAGGCTCGAGGAAAGGGAAAAGGAAAAAGGGCAAAAGACAGCAATTTCCTTCGATAAGACTTTCTGGAAGCTTATCGAGGAGGGGTCCAACCCAATGGGGAATAGAGCGGCACGGCGGAAGGTTGCGAAAGAGGAGACGACGGGCGAAGAACTGCCAACCATGCAAGGCCCGACTCCCGACAACCGGGGTTGAGAGCTGCAGGACCGTACGGAGTCGAGGGCAAGCACCGAAGTAGGAAGAAGACGAAGAAAGGTAAAAATAGGTGCTACATACCAAAGCGTAGACTGTCTGCACTGTACTCTGTCTTAAAGAGTACCGGAGTGCTGGTGTTCTAGCCGCAAGCAGATCTGTTCCGGCAGCGGTACCTGATATTGTCGCCGTTGCAGTGTGGGTGGGGATGTTGTGCAGGTGTCAGGTGTGCAGGCGTGCAGCTGTGTACCGTTGGTGATAGCGTTGATCTTGGTGCCGAAAAAACACGTTTATGCAACGTGACGGGTTGAGCTCAGATGAAATGGATGAGGTAAGATAAGGTGAGATGAGATGAGAAGGATTCGGTGTTGAGAATAAGGTTGAGGTCGATGTTGAGAATGAGGATGAAAATGTGGCAGCCGGCCAAGATATCTCTCGTCCCGCGTAAGCAATTCTGTTATCCTCTGCGTTCGACGTGTTCCAAGGTTTCGTGTGTCTCTGTGCTGTCGGCGGAGGTAGGTGACTGACTAGCAGTAGGGCAGAGTGATTGGGTGACTGGATCCCGTGCGAAGGCCGGTCTCGATAATTGGAAGATTCGTGACGTCTGGATAGAAGGTCCGGATACCCCACCAGATACGTCGCTGTGGGTGAGATGGAGCCGTAGTGAGGCTGAGCAGCTGATATCAAATCGGGCTTCGTGATCGTGAGTCTTAGCAGGCAGGTAAAATGGAGAATCGAGATCCGAATCAAAGCAAATGACCGTGGGCTGAGCTGGACAACAAAACAGGTTGATGAAGCTTGGAAGAGGGGAACAACAGAACATTCCTGTTGATATATGGCTTCTTATGACTTACGAAGTACTTAGTACTATGACTTACTTAATATTACATGCAAATGGCCATGCAGCTACCTGAGCTACCGCTGTCATACTGTACTCTCATGCCAATACTCCCTCGCACTTACCCTTTGCTCCATAGCCAATCTCAGTCCACGATACCTATCCTTCCAGCTATCCCCTCGGCCCCCTGTCCCGTGAGATTCATTTCCTCCCTTGTCTGGAGATCGATTCTCCGGGGAACTCCAGCGCATTGATCTGCAGCTTGTACCCAACCCCTGGCTGGGTATTGGCTCGCTTGTATTCCTCGACACAAGGCGTGCGCAACAAGTCCCTTCCCATAGGTCCGAACCGCTTTATGCATCGCAAGGGCCACGCAGAGTCAGACAACCAAGACACAACAAAATACTTTCATTCCACAGGCCACTCTTGAGATAAGCAAAACATCTGCGCTTCGGCGTAGTGGACACTTTTCGCAATTTCGAAGGTTCGATGTCTATGTGGGTTTCAAAGCAACTAATTTGTTGAGAGATAAGAGACTGTATGGGATGGGAAATGTGAAATTGCCCAGAAGACTTGGGTGATTCTTGAGGTCTCAGAACATCTCCTTTTGATACTTTGCTGTGGACCGAGCCTCGAAAAGAAGAGCTCTGCCCTAATATTAGCCAGCGATCGACGTCGTTTTGCGTCTACTATAAATAACGATTATCTTCTTGGCATTCGAAAGCCTCGTTTGTTTGTTTGGGGTACTGTATCAAGATATTTGGGTCGCTGGGTCGCAGACTGGCAGACTTGCAACGCCGAGAGCAAGACATTATGATGATGCGCGCCTTGGTATGTCCGTTGCGCTCTCTGCGCAACGGACTTTCTACCGTCGTTCCTTGGAAAAGGTAATTGCGCGTGAAGCCCGGACAGCCTTGGCACTTCTCGATGTTGCTGCGCGCCAAGGCCAAGACGGCAACTATTGGAAAGGTATAACTTGTAAAGTGCAACATGAAGCTCATTTCGAGACTAAAAGACAAGATCTATCAGTGGGACCAAAAGAAGACCGGTAGTTGGTCTTGGCAAGTTCGAGAAAAAAACAAAAGCAGAATTCCTGAAATGAGTATGGTTACTGATGATTCTGCTTGTGGGAGGGTGTGGGGCGTCTGTGTTGTATCATCTCTTGCCAAGGCCAGTACCATTTCGTCGTTTGCCGCGGTAGTTAAATATGAAGGACAAGTTCCATTATAACTTCGACAGCCTTGTATATTGCTGTCGGTGGAGACACACAAAGCCTTGCAAGAGAGCAAGTGAGCAGCTCCCGCTATAAGCTGATACGCTAATCAAATTCGGGCTGAGCGGTACACTGCGTGATCTGGCGCATTCATTGGGCATCTAGTGATGTCGAGAGGCTCGATTCAGCCTTGTAATTGTTGAATAGTGGACAGGAGGCGTTGTGTAGTCTTGGCGGTTGAGCCGGAGATGTGTGCGACCTTAACTTGTTAGCACTTTGGTCTCGTGCTCCATGGCGTTCAATTGGAGAAGGCGAATCCGAATTCGAATGGTCACTGGATGTCGAACATATCTTGGTGGCTGCAGATGGCGGCACTGGCTACCCGAGCCGTAATTGGACCAGTGAGGGTTGATACAACTCAAGTCCGAAGGCGTATGGAGGTGGTCGGTCAATAGCATGGCTGGCTACACAACTGGTAGTAGTTTTACGCCCGTTGGCCTCAGAGGAGTCCGCCGACGCAATATGACAGATCTCGAGGGGCGGAGTCCACAAGGAGATCTAGCAAAGCCATCGAACGGTTGACGGTCTGGCATCTCGAACCGATTTGTACTCGCCGTTGGTCAATACGGGAAATTCTTAGCTTTCTTCGACTGAAGGAGAACGTTTCCATCAAGAATCTGGGTGGCAAGGTGGTATTTCTTTTTCTATTGTGCTATGTTGTATCACTGGTGAAATACCTGTGGGCTACTTATGTGTTACTCTTGGCATGGATGTCAGTTAACCATCCGGGTACTTACCTACCGGACACACGTAGCATTTGAATCGTGTACCTCCGATACTCCTTTTGGACGGACCTACCATCCCATTCCAAGTAGCTGCGTATCAATATGTTTAGGAAAGTAGAATTGAATGCGATTTGATTCAGAACTGTACAAACTGGGTATCTTTCTAACTTGTCCATGTATCCCCCCAACTTGCTTTATGCACAAATTTTATATACATAGTGTCTGCACGTAGATTTCGCTGTTGTGCAGCCAGTAAAGGCACCAAATTATTATCACAGTCCCATGTGACTGCGTGTAACCTCGACTCCGGCTGCGGGGCAGACCGATACCTCCTCTCTTTTGGGTGAGAATCAGCCATATGTGCTTGAAGCGACTCGCCCGTTATTTCTTCCGGCTCGCTGTGTAGTCAAGCTCTTCATGGTCCGAGTGAGGATGATGTGGAGTGGAGTTGAGAAGCTAGCTGTATGAAGACCGGACATACAAAGCCCTGTCACTTCCGCCCTCTTCGTTCGTCGCACTTCCGTCCCTTGATAGACTCAATGGCCCAGTCTTTCGATTTGATTGTTATGTGATCGTCAATCATACGAGTTTTTTCAACCTCCCACCCCAAATCCAAACCAAATATCGTCCTTTGGTACCGCTCCTTTCTCCAACTCACTAATATCGGCCTCGCAGAGTTTCTTGTGATCATCTGGCACACTCCCCCATTTCTCAACCTCGTCAACACGATCCAAGAATTGCATAACCATGCCGGCCTCCCCATGCCACATCAAGTGACAGTGGAAAGCCCAAACTCCCGGATTATCGGCGACAAACCTTATTGCCAACCAGCCAAAGCCCTCAACAGTTGCGACATCTCTTCTGATGAGGTTATCAAGTGCATGCTCATGTCCTTCTAAAATGCCCTTTCCTTCGGCTTGTAAGCCAAGTGCCTCGTACCCGGGAAATGGACCATGGCCTTGCCCAAGAACCCAGACCTTGTGTCCGTGAAGATGCATGGGATGGTTGCCTTCGTCAAAGTTTTGAATGACTATATCGATAACCTTAATTCCAGAATGCTGAATCAAGAAGTCATGCTTCTGATCATATGATACGGAATTTACTCCCTCAATAGCACTCATGGACGTGAATGACTCGTTCTGGTTCGACAATCCTTCGATTGTGCGATGGAGTGTTGGATGCTGTAGATCAGGGCGAAAGGTCGATTTATTGAAGAATCCTCGCTCCAGGCGCCAGTCGCCGATCTCAAGATTTGACCGCAAAAAATAACTATGATCCGCAACTGCTGGTGCTGGCTCGAATGCGACTGGGATATAGGGCGTTGTGTTCATATCTTTGCATTGAAGCTCAATGCTTTTGTCCCAGTTTTTAGAAGTAGGTTCTGCTGGTGACGACGTTTCCAAGCCGACCTCAGACACATACCGTACAACTGCTCTTACCTCCGCAGCCCCATTGGCAGGTAGCTCTGGAGTTTTCCAGCAATGAGTTACCATCCTGGCGCGAAGCCAGAACGATTCCAAAGAGGCATGATTTGTGTTTATAACCATACTATATCGTTGAGCTGGACTGATCATCATTCTGCTCTCGTACGATGGCATGATATCGGTGCCGTCAACTTCAGTGATGGCGAATTCATGCTCATCCATACTGACCTGGAACCATGCAAAGGCCCCAACATTCACAAATCTCAACCGATGGTATGCATTGGCAATCAAGTAAAATGAAGGTATGGTAGCAGTAGTGTTGTCACAACTTCGGTGTGGCAGAAGTGAACAATCCCGAGTGTTGATGCCATTTATCAAAGCTCCGTCTGGAATTGGCGAGGACTCGCTGCCAGGCTCAAGGGCTTCTATCAAGAGTCCACTACTGAGCTCATGGTAATAGTCCTGTAACATGACAACCCTGTCCGTATCATATTCTATCTTCTGCATCGACTTTTCCTCTTTTGAATGGATAATCAGCGGTCCATAAAGACCATCCGCAATCTGCACTGCCTGATGGCCGTGGTAATAATAAGTACCGGATTGACCATTGACCGTGAATTCGTACCGAAATTTGCGTCCTGGTGCGATTGGGCATTGCGTTATTCCAGTAGTGCCATCCATCCAATTCGTCCCATTTTGAAAAATGCCGTGAAAGTGCAATGATGTTGCATTAACGCCTCGGTTATCGACCTCGATGACTATCGTATCTCCTTCATTGCACTCGATCATTGGCCCAGGGAATTGTCCATTGATGGTTATCATCGGCCGGTAGACACCATCCGGGTTTGCCATGATATCTGTAATGGTCCAATGGTATCTTCTTACCTTCGGGGCGGCATCGAAGTCCCATTTGTGATCTAAGATATACTCGCTTGCCGGTCTGCGAAAATCGTCCGGCGAGGCCTCGAAGTAATCAATAACGTTCTTCTTGGCGATGAACGTCTTTGCAAAGGCAACCATTCCAAGGAACACCAACATCATCATTGAAATGGAGAAAAGAATCACCCAGCCTGTCCTCAGGTGCCATTCTTCCTTGTGTTCTATTTCGTCCGATGGTTCGCCTTTCTCATCTGCAAGAAGTCTGTCCCCGTCCTTATAATCGTCTTCCCTTTCTTGCATCTCAACATCGTCAAGAGTATCGCTAGATCTGCGCGATTCTTCATCTTTGTAGGAAGACATTCTGAAGCTGCGCTGAGAGTACAGTCCCAATTCGTGCAAGTAGGATAGAGTCCTCAGGCTTCCCCACTGTCAAGGAGCCATGCAAAAGTGGTAGCTGTAAGCTGACAATTTGGCAACGAGAAGAAGAAGAGTATTTAGAAGTGAAGCTGTGAGTCTGGGGATTCGATTGACATCTTCAAACACGTAGAAAGCTCAGAGTATTGGAAGAATACATTCGTCCGTCATTGGTAGTCAGATTCGAATAGTTCCCACGTGTCATAAGGATTACCTGAGAAGAAAGCTAACGCCACCTTTGAAGAAATGCGATGGGGCGAAAAGTGAGGTAACCGAAAGGAAATTGGAATAAATCAACGAAGCATGGGATGGGATGGGGCTGGATTGTTGGATATGTAGCAAAGGGCGGCGGAAATAACAAGTTGTTAATGATATCGGAAGTGCTTTCCTGAGTCGTTTCAATCCAATAAAATGGACGAATTTCCCCACGGGACTCTCGAAATGCTCATGTGGAGCTTAAAGATCAACGGCTCTAATCGGTGGGTGTAATCCGTGGGTGGAGCGGCCTGCTGTTTCCGGCTAGACGAGACTAGACTTTCCGTCTAGGCTGGAGTTCGGGAAAAGCTTGACATCGGACGACTGGGCCAAATTCAACTCCCACCCGCAGCAGATGATGAATTCGAACCACTTCATTGGCTGTGCGTCCTCACCTGCTGAATCCGGGTAGCTCTATGGAGTCGGATGGTCCCTTGAATGGCCAGGATGGTCGCACAGTTGCACGATGTTCCTCTGCACTGTACCTTGCCCCGCACTAGTACCAAGAGACCAAAAGACCAAAAGACCAAAAGACAGCGGGCATGGGCATGGAAAAGTGAAGACACTGACGAGGCAAATCAAAGTCGTTCGGGACAACCGTAATCCTAGATCCTGCGCTGAATGCAGCTCGTGCATGCATCCAGTGGACAGGAATCAATGATATGGATAAGTCGGATCTATCCAATTTCTCAATCTAGCAGGTCGTCGTTCGCCGCTCTCCTAACATCAGCAATAGTCCCACTCGCTAACAAATTTATCGTGACCCAGCCCCTTCGGTACCGTGGTAGTCGGATCTCTTTCTGCCTATCCCTTTACAGTATGGCCACTGCTGCAATGTGCGTTTTACCAGCAGTCTGGGCTGGATGACCTTGCGGGCCACTTTGCCATGAATTTAGCAGTACTATTGGCTTGGAGCCTTGCTCAGAGCAGACTACAAGTACCAGGACACACCCACCCAATGCAGGTTCCCTTCCTCTTCACCACCCTCAACATCAACACCCGGTCATTCTCGTCGACGTATTTCGCTCGTTGTCAAGATGAAGTTCAGCACCCTCAGAATCGCGACTGTAGTCGTTGGCGGTTTCTCGCTGCAGGTTTCTGCTGCTCCTGCTGCTTCGGCTGCGAACCCTACGGCTTCTGACCCGGCTTCTGTTTACAAGGCGCAAGCCACGGCTTTGACCTTGAGCCCTACCAGCCATGTCAAAGGCAAATCCTTCGATCGCTATGTGTCAATCTGGTTCGAAAACACCGATTATGATATGGCTGCCGCAGACCGTGAGCTCCCTGTCCCCCCAAACCTTGGTTGACCTCGTGCTCATTTCTGTTCAGCAAACTTCCAATACTTTGCCAAGAAAGGGATCACCCTTCAGAACCTCTTTGGTGTAACCCACCCTTCGGAACCCAACTACATGGCAGCAGTTGGCGGGTATGTTTGCCACCTGACCAGATGGGAATTGACCACTCACTGATATTGCCTAGTGACTACTTCGGTCTTGATGGTGATGCTTTCACCGCAGTCCCACAAAACGTCTCCTCCGTTGTCGACCTTTTGGAGGAGAAGGGAATCACGTGGGGTCTATACCAAGAAGACATGCCATACAGTGGATACCAAGGTTACGACTGGGTAAACCAAAAGACCGGTGCCAATGACTACGTTCGCAAGCACAAGTAAGATATTCCCTAATCGAAGTCCCCAAGAACAATTGAAATTGACCAACATCCAGCCCCACTGTTCTCTTCGACTCTGTCGCCACCAAGCCTGAACGTCTTGCGCTTATCAAGAACACCACCATGTTCCAACAAGACCTCAAGAGCAACAAGCTCCCCCAATGGATGTTCATCACCCCCAACATGAGTAAGCACACATCCCGAACCTAGAACCCCAACAATCCCAAACTAACACCCCTTTTCCCCCCAGCCTCCGACGGCCACGACACCTCCGTAACCGTCGCCGGCCAATGGCTCCGCACCTTCCTCGACCCCCTCCTCACCGACAAGAACTTCATGCAAAACACCCTCGTCCTGATCACCTTTGACGAAAACGAAACCTACACGATCCAAAACCGCGTGTTCTCCATCCTCCTCGGCGACGCCGTCCCCTCCTCCCTCGCCGGCACCACCGACGCCGCCTACTACAACCACTACAGCGAGATCGCCACCGTGGAAGCCAACTGGGGCCTGCACACACTCGGCCGCTTCGACGTCGGCGCGAACGTCTTCTCGCACGTGGCTGCCGCGACCGGCGACACGGTGCGGGAGTGGAGCGCCACGCCTGCGCTTGAGCACCGATATTTCAACCACAGCTACCCGGGCATTTTCGCGGGTGAGAGCAAGGGTGATGTTTGGGCTGCTCAGCCGGTGCCGGATGTGCATACGGAGGTCAATGGTAGACATGTTCTGCATGCGATTAAGAAGTACTGGAAAGGTAAGGGTAATGGCACTTACTACAAGGGACAGTTGGAGAATCCGGATGGATTGAATCCTCCTGTTAACCTTGCTTATTGATTTCAGATGGGACGGGATGGGATGTAGAAAAGTTATATACCTGGGAATTTAATGAATAATTAGTTATGATCAAATATGACAACTTTACCTTATGCTAATATCCTGTAGTCCTTTAATATCCTGTAGTCACTGTGAAGACTGTAGTCACTGTGAAGAAGTCACTTTCGAAGATTTCTCACTTGCGGCGAGATAGGAGCATGTTAGTGCACAATTGGTTGATGGATGCAGAATGTAGAATATTGAATACTTTGCTTTGAATTACTTTTAACTCTGCAATATATTTTTGGTTGTAGGGTATATGGTCTGTTTATTCCTTTCCTTTAGATTTCATCCCCCTACGCCGCAGCCTGGGCTGGTTTGGAAACGCTATACGCCTTGAAGAAGTCGGGGTCGTTTGCTGCTTCCTCCTTGACCTGTGAGTGAGTAACGTTGTTAGCCAGATATCCATAAATGTACTTTCAGAAGTCCTTCAAGCAATGTAGCAGGAGACAGATACTCGTTTCTCATCCACTTCAGCCAGCATGCCCAACTCCACCACAGAAAAAAGAACAGCAGACTCACAATATCCAATCCACCCACTAACTCGCCATCAATCCACAACTGTGGGAAAGTCGGCCAGTCCGCAAACTCCTTCAATCCCTGCCTGACCTCGTCATCCGCCAAAATATTAAAGAACCCATATTTGACACTCTTCTCCCTAAGCAGCGCCACCAACTGTCGACTAAACCCACACTGCGGTGCGGACGGCGTCCCCTTCATAAAAAGCATCACCGGCGCCGCTTTCACCAGATTCGAAAGCCGCTCATGCAAGTCCTCCTTGCTGGTCTTTGTCTCCTCACTTGTATACGCCGGCGCAGTAGCAGGATCCGAAGACGTAGGTGTGTATGAGGAGAGGTTCTTGGCGTCGCCGTTTGTGGAGGGGGTCGCGGCAGAGGTGGATGTGCTGCCGTTCGAGGGGGCCGCGTTGGCGTGTTTCTCAATCGCGGCGCGCACTTTGGTGGCGTCGGAGCCGGAAACAGTTTCTAGGACGGCGTTGTTGCGGGTTAGGACGAGGTACGGGACTGCGGTTACGTCGAAGTGGTCGCTGACGGCGATGACTTCTTCGGCGTTCATGGATACCCAGGATGTGCTGAGGGGGTCGGTGACGGGGTAGGAGGAGGCGAGGGTCTTGAGGACGGTGGTCCTGGGGGTGGGTTAGTATCATGGGTTCGAGGTATGGGATGGGGTGGGATTACATTTGAGCGCATGGCGCTGCCCATGGTGCCTTTTTGGTTGTCGCATTAGTAAGTGTATTGAGACTAGTTAGGATGGTGGCAAGGACATACATGGAAGTTAATGATCTGGAGTGTCGTAGGTGGCAGAGAGTCAGTATGCTTCTGCCATTCCTCCTCCGTCGTAATATCGATGAGAGTCGACATGATGATTGAGTTTGTAATTTCTGGTTGAGATATTAGCGGCCGATGGCGGGGTCTTTGTTGCGGCTTTCAGGATAAGAAGATCAGATCGTACTGCAATTTCGAGCAGCAGAGTTTATAGAGATAGCGATTGCTATTTGCCTGTGTATGAAGGGCGAGAATGAACAGAAACTGTGTAAATGAATCGACCGTGGTTGCGTGGAAAGAAAAGGAATGAATTCAAGTAGGTGGGCTTCCGGAGGCGGAGATATATTTTCTAATCGCTATCAATGTCGCTAGCCTCATCGCGTCATTTTGGAAGCGAATGCCCCAAACAGTTTTCAATAATTACCAAGACCACCAAACAAATCTAAATAATTAATAATCAAAAATCCAGTTCATACAAGTCTTGAAAGACTGTTTTCATTTCAAGTGAGCTCAGGAATCAATCCTTCGCTTTTGCTCCTGTGAAGTTAGCTGAGCACAATTCACGTTCATCTCATGTCCTCCGCATAAAAAAAATATTGTTGTGCCCCTCCTTTCAACCCGACTGTCATGACCTCGCTGGACGGAAATGATTGAGAGATCCAACAAGTGAGGTCGATCGAAGTGTGATATCCTAGTATTTTCATGATCACCAAGACCTGTCATTGCTATTCCTGTGGCTCGTTGACCGTGGCGATCAACGACATTAGCAGAGAATTGTATTCAATTCGGACATATTCAAAGAGCGGATTTCGTTACCCAGCTACCTCGTTATGATCCAAAGTGACCGTGATTTTCTGGGGAAGTGTTTGCTGAGGAGGTTTCGGTAATTACAAGCCAGATCGGACCTCAAGTCGTCTTTTTCTTCCGGTCATGAATCCAGGTCACAAAATCGTAAGAATGTGTTTCTACGATCCTCGTGTGATATGGGCAACATGTTAGTCTCCGCAACTGTTGTGCTACGTGAGACCTTTCCCCTCACGATCGACTGCTCCCGTATGAATGGTTTCCTGCACCATGCGGAGTTTCTTATCCTGATCTCGGAGCAAGTGCAGGCCGGAGAGGTTACTCCGCTCTTCAGGACTACCTGTGAGGACTATCGTGGAAACCAGGAGTTGCTAGAAGGTCTTTTCACCACGGTCCAGCCTCCAACTGACCTAGTGCCCTGGCTCTCACATTTATAGAGTGAAATCACTCTGCAAGTGCATGCTTTTGGCTCACAAGAGAGAGACCTGGTATAGGCACAAAAGTCTTGGACTTTGGATATGGAGTATTAACACAGAAGACTGGAGAAAGTGGAGAAGAGATAACATGAAGTTTGAAAAAGAGCACACAGAGAGACACAGCACCTCAGTCTCCTTGTATCTATCGTACATATCTCCCTTATGTCACGTTGGTTGAGCAGCCACAATAAGAGCCAGACGAGACAATAACACTTCGGGACAGCAACGATAATGGGCCGTCGAGGTGAGACGACTTAGGGCAGGAGACGTACAAAATATGGAGAAAGAACAGGAAACGACGAGGGGGACACATTATGGCACAGAAATCCATGGGAGCAATGAACCCAACGGCGGTGGGAGAATATGAGAGCAAGGGGAAATTATGTGCAGACGACCTTGATATAAACAATGCATACGTCGAGCAGAATCTGTAGTGACAGAAAGTATAGTTCCTAATTGTGGCTAGACCACCTACTGCCGCAATGCACTCATTCAGGGTGCATAAGTGCAGTAGGTTAGGTGCCCATGACTGATTGATTTTATATGGGCACAAGGTCCTTCTTTATATTCTACCTCTCTGTCGCCATCCGATGTTCGGTTAAATTACATTAGGTGAATATGCCGACACCTACCCTCCACCAACCTCCGCTCTCCCTTCCTAGAACTTCCTGCTCGCTTCAATCGCTTCCTCCAAAAGAAATGGAGTCCAGTGCAAAAAGCCAAAACCATCCAAAAAGACAAAAGCTCCAGGCGCCCCCGCGGGGCGCCCTTCCTAGCTCCAATGAACTCCGGATCTACCACTCGAAGGCTTTAATAGTAGTTCGGGATCACTGCCGTGACTGCCCGTCATTACCCACAAGGAGAATGTTGCTCGACGCCTGAAGGTTAGTTATCAGGTTCGCCGCACTCTACCATTATGCCATGACGCCGCTGGGGCAGGTTTGTTGAAAGAGATCGGTTGTGTAAGTTTATATAGTATAAACCTCTGGGAGCGAGCAGTGAATGATATGGGGCTGAGTTGGGTGGCTGGTTGGCGAAATATGGTATCTGCTGTTTCCTCGGGCGGTCAATGAACTTCTTCTGTGTAGCAGCTAGCTACTAGACAGCAGCAAACAAAGCAAGCCATGATACGACTTCGGCACTTGCAACGAACCCGTAAAAATGACAACCCGCCATGAAGCCGGCGCAGACTCGGCCTCGAGGAATTTCGGCCCGATGTCAGAGCACATACGGAGTAGATCTAGACAGCACTCCCGGATCTGCAGATCGTAGATAACCCCATCAAGAACGGATAGCCTTTCCAGCATGCAGAACAAGAATACGAAAGTGGGTGGGTAGGTAGATTATGTACATCAGAGCAGGCTTGGTCGTTCGTACAATGTAGGACGAGAAAAGCAGAGGGAAAACACGGAACGGGTAGCAGACACAAAACATTGATGGCTTGCATAGGCGCGTGCTGTCGTGCATGCATGCGTCGCTTGGCGTTGTTATTGCTTGCATGAAGCGAGCTTCCTTTTACTTTTGAATGGGCGCTGTGTTTGTTGTACAAGAAGTGCTGTAGAGATCTAACTATGGGTGGAATGCTGTGCGTTTGTTTTTGCATACAGTTTCCAGGGAAATGGGAGGGGTCGTCGTAGAGGTGCGTGAACCCTGGTTGAGGGTGGGTGGTAGAACGGCAAATGATGTACGAGTGCCGATGATGGAAGGGGCAGCGAGGAAACTCTTTTTTTACTATGGATGTTCTGGAGCGTCTGTGGCGTGGATTGAAAAGTGGTAGAGAGAGAGAGGATGGATAAGTAACAGCTACGTGAATATATGAGAACGTCGAGGAAGGCCATGCTCTAAGGTATCTCTTACTTTACAGGTAAAATTTGTTTGTGAGAACTCGTAGTCTTGTACTGAAGCACTGAGTTGGTTGCAAGAACATGGCAGAACGTTGGTCTGTAACAATACTGGAGAAAGTATTGCAGGATCTTCTTCGGCATGACATATCACGAATGCATTCAGACAGTAACCCATTGCGGTATATGATAGTATTTTATTTGTTCACCAGGTTTAGAACGGAGTGATAGTTCCTGAGCGAGGTTGATATCGCCCCCGATTGTAATATAAAATTTTGACTCTGCCTTCAACAAATTGTTCGTGGCGGATCGAAAGATTCGATACTGTCGCATAGTTCTTATTATAGTAAAGTAATAAGTTGTACCTATTTCGTTATATCGCATGCATAGAGTTACATCATACCTCACAGGTGCAGAGATTCTTGTTTCTTAGTTGCAGTCTCTTTACAACCCTTCCATAAACAATCATATAGTGTATGCAATATCGCCTGCAAGTTCCTGCGTTTTATCAGATCGTGGATGATGCGATGCTTTCAATATATCAAATTGAATGCGGGCCTTCGTCCCCTTGTGTTTGCATATGAATGCATCTTCCGACGTTGTAGCAAATCTCTTGAGGGTGTGGTACATGACCTGTTTTCAGAGGCAAGTAAATGGGTAAAATTGTAGAGTTATAGATGAGTTTGTCGAAGCTTCTGGGCAGCTGTAAAAGACTATGTGCGGCGAGAAGATCCGGGCCTAACTGAGACGCAGTGAGCGTTGAAAATACCAAAGTAGCTACGTCCTCGACACTTTAGGCATGCCCTGACTGCTTTATCCGAAAGTTGGAATATCAATAGCACGGGTGAAAGACATGCGTTGATGAAGGCTATCTTCCCAAGACAAGTTAGGTATGCGTTTGTTCGACCTGGAGAGTTGAAAGCACGAGGCTTTACCCTGGTGCGCCCTTGCAGCAAGAGCGATGACTGGCGAGAGTCTTCTCGTACATTTAGTAGACTGTCCTGTCCAACCCCTCCTTCCAACTGGCGGGACGATGAGACCGATCACCTCTGGCCGAATGTAGAAGACGTTTGCATGTTTCAAATGTTTCCTGTTTGCATGATAACTGGGTCCACAACAGTGGAAAGTGATGGTGTGAGGCCCACGCGACGAGATATCTCATAGTGTTATGATCAGGTAGAGCTCGGGGTAGGCGACGATGTCAAACCAAGCTTAAGTTGTGAAGTAAGGGATCGGTCATCCCGACTGCTAAGAAATTGCGCTATGGATGCCGTTTCCCGTAGGCTGATTTCCTGAAGCAAAGAATGAGGGAATATGCTTACCTAAAGTTTCACTCCAAGACTCGCCGCCACTGATTCGCTCTGACAGCAGAAGGCCTCGAACATGATCATTGATATAGCGTAGAACTCAATCAGGATAGTAGATCTAGGGGCCAGTTAGTCGAACCTTTAGCTCGGCCAATTTCAATGAAATCGAACCATCAATTCATCTAATAACTTAGATGATATGCAACTAGCTTTCATGTTTCCGTTGCACAAGAGGGGAAAAGGCGGGGAGGGGAGGTGGAAGCTTTTGCCGATGCCAATCAGTATTTCACGTCTGGCAGCAGTAGCGGTTGAAGATCTGGATTACGCAGAGCACTGGACTCGGTGATGTACTTAGATGAACGAAACTCTCAAGAGAGCAGATTTTTATAATAAGGTATTCCTGTTGGAGAGACTTCTTCAACTACCAGCCGTATCAGCAATGATCGTAAAATAATATCTAACGGGGAAACTTTGGTACTTTGGCAGCCTTCTCTGCTTGCGAAAAAGGGCGGCCATATCTAACAGACCAAAATGGAAGATCAAAAATCTAGAGATTGTCGGAGGGCAAGAATAATGTTCCGTGCTGACAATAACTCTCCATGGACTGCCATATTAGGTTGTATGATTGGCCTGGAAGAGTGTCGGGAGATGCCCATTCGCATGAAGGACCTGCATAAGACAGCAGAATAGGATGTCATAAACATGGATACGGGAGTGGTCCGGTTGACAGGTAAACTTACCATGTATACCATCAAGATAATCAGTCCGGATGAAAGATGACTTGAAGAAGCAATACAACGCCTCAAATATGACTCGAAGGGGAGACTCGTACATACTTAGCATATGCTAATGCACTGTGGAAGAATTCTCCACCAACTCTTCTTTAGTTGGCGCAACAATAGACCACCACCTAGCAGGTATTATTTAAGCGTCTCTTGGTTTCGGGAGAGGAAACGGGCGAGATATTTCCCGTACCTTGAAGCATTGATGTCGTAAACATTATTTTGAGTTCACCATGCTCGGAAACCTTCGATGGCTGGACTAAGGAACATTTCGGGGCAAGTAGACCGCACCTCTAAGACTCTAAGAGGTGCATATCTGGCGCGCGTTCTTCTGCACCATTTCCAAAACGGCCGTTCGGATCAGGTTTGCCAATCATGAGCAAGGGAGGTGCCAATCAGTGCTAGGAGCCTAGGAAAGAGACGAAAGAGACCAGAGAAGATATCGGACTTGCTCATGCAAAAACCTTTCTCTTTTTCTTCCCAGAGCATACACGACCCCACGAGTCCACGACTAAGCACTGGGCAGGAGTCCAATGTGGATTGGTATTACATGTCGCGGGGGTCCGTTGATGCTCTCGTTGTCCTTCATAAACCTGACGGTCCGTAGTCGCAACTGTGCAGCAAGCCTCTAGCCCCTAGCTCCTTACGCACCTAGTCTTACACCGGCTCACATCACATAACATCTTCACCCATCTGGGCTCCGTTTGGAGTATGCTCGCATGCCACCCTTGTTAGCCATGCCACCCTATTTCGTCCGTGTTACTTCGCACATCCAACCTCCCCTCCTCCACCAGTTAGTTGCCATCATTCCAAGCCCCGTATCGTGCCACCGCTGTTCAAGCCCTGCGAGGTCTGTGTGCAAATAGCCGGTGAATGATATACTCCGTAGTTGTCTGGGATCAGGATTTAATTTCTTTGAAGGTGATGTGTGTGCGTAGCAAGCAAAATTGGCGAGATGTGCATAACCTTAGCAGTCATTGGTAGGTGTTGTAGACATCGTACCTTCGTGGGGTCGACACAAATTCGACAAGATGATACCCGAGTAAGTAAGAAAGGAATGCGTGGAATGAGAGAAGAGTGAGCGAGAAGTGTACCAGCTCAGAAAAGAAACCAATCATTGTTAGATACAGTAATAGTAAGCCGGGGATGCGCAACGATATTTCGCTGCTGTCGGGAAATGGTGAAGTTCTTCTTCCTCGCCCTGCCTCCCTCAAAAGTAGAGTACTTCGTGCTTCGTGCTTCGTGCTTCGTCCTCCTTCCATCCACCTCATGAACTGCTACCCGCTACTGTCGAACAACCAAACTTTCTCCCACCCTCCACACCAAAGTCTTTGCGCGATATTCACTTCATTTAAAGCTCTTTCGCAGTTTACAAAGGTGGTGATTATAATTAAATTATAATTAGCAGATTCTTCCTCCGCAAACACCAATTCCCCGTTAGCGTCTGTTCTAACCGACCCCCGAGCCTCAGCTTGCCTGGCGAGTGCGAGGCCAATTTTTGAGTCCTGAAGACCTGAGGAGTCAGGACCTTAAGGGACCATTGACCATTTCCAGCGACATTGTACTCCACTTTGTGGTTCACGACGTACTTACTGACCAACTTCGTTTTCTCTTGTACCTCTGGTCATCCCGAGACCTGTAGTCTCATCTCATCTACAACCTCCACATATCCGTATGCAGACTGACATCGTTGTCAATAAAGCGTCGCGTGTAGAACGTATTCTTTCTTACACGCCCTGAACTTGCTTATTCGCTCATTGCCGCACGCACGCACGCACACTTAGCTAGCTGGCCACGATCTTCTTCAAAAATTCGAGGGGCTCACGAGTACATCACATTCCTTACCTCACTACCAATCCGCCAGCCGACAGCGCAGAATGTTTCAACGATCTTGAGAGATACCAAACAACGGAGCCACGGTGACATCTCGACTTCCCACGAAGAATAAAGTGCGGAAGCACTCCGAATATTTTTCAGTTGATCGACGGGTTCCAGTGACTCGACACATAGCATACGTATTTGGTCAGATATCAGGCACTTTCGAAGAGGGTCATGCAAACGATTTCAGAATCCTTCTCTGCGAACTCACCGCCTTTCGTACTCGATCCCGATATGTCAGGACCGATGGAATCGGACCCCGACTTCGAATTTCTCGATAACTCTCATCTGCCTTTCGAGACCACGTACAGCCCGGGCAATTTCTTCGAAGAATTTGCGAGCGCTTCACCTCCGTACTTCTCTGCCTTTGGGACGCCAAGCGCCGCGAATCACAAAAGTTCTGACCAGGCATCCTTCATTAATACAGGCGTTCTGCAGCCGACGTTATCGGCACCGTCGACGGCTTCCCCTGCCGGGTCTTCGCACAGTTCATCATCGGATTCCATAACATACAAACGCAAATCTAGCTCTGACTCCTCGCGATCTGAATTGACATCGGCAGGCGCAATGATTCCGGACGACGTAGATATGGGAGACTGGAAGGGTGACGATATCATAAAGGGCGAAAATATGTCGAATTTCGGAGAATTTGCTGGTAATGGAACTATAAACCCGTCAGCGATGGATAACAATCATAGCTTCAACGATAAAGCTATGGAGAACGATTTCGACTTCGAAAGTGCGTCTAGTAGTCCAAGTCCGTTCGCCATAACCATGGATATGGAATCGCCGGGTATGCCCGCTATAAAATATGATACACCTCGAAAAAGTTCACCAATGGTAAAGACCAAGTTTAGAAGCCATAACAAGTCTCATTCTGTAAGATACTGATTCACTGCTTGCAAGCGATGTTTTGCAACAACTAATTAATTTAACAGCAATATTCTGTAGCGCATTCAACGGGTGCATATCGTATGGGCTCGAGGGAGGCTTCGCCCTTATCTGCCGCAACGAGTCAAGGATCGTCGCCAGCAAACATGTTCAATATTTCTCCTTCCCCGGCTGCAGGAGTCGATTTCGTCAACGGCGCAATTCTCAATGCAGGCCATGCGAACCCACCGTGGAACAATGGCATAGAATTTCATCCCAATATGACGAGACTGCAGAATCACTTCAATCAACCGCCATTTCCAGGTATGGGCCAAACGACGAACCATCAGATTATGGGTGCTCCATATCCAAAACCGACCTTCACAATCCATCCTACGCCACTAAAATCTCGCGTTGAAACACAAATCCCAATCAAAATGACACTCTTCCCAATCCCACTTGGTGTCACTAAACTCCATCTCCCAACACATACCATCTCTAAACCCAAACTGCTTGTCAAGCCTACGCCGGAACGCTCTCCAGATACTTTAGAGCTCTACGCTATGCTGGTTTGTACGAGTGCTATGCAAAATCCAGAAAACCGACGGCGGGCGCTAGAAAGGGCGGCCGCTCCGGAGAACTCTCTGAAGCATGCATCTTTAGATGGTGGGGCGGATGAGGAGGATGATGGTAAACCTCTGAATGGAGGTGAAGTGAAAATCTGCTCAGGCTGTATTACCCGTGAGAGGAAAAGAGCAGCACGAAAGAAGGTTAAAAAGGTTGAGGAAGAGGAATCATGGCATAAAGATGAGGCAAAACGCGTCATTGTCTTTAATACCCACGAGCTCAAGGACTGGCAAACACCGACTAGCCAACCTCCTTCTGAGGCTACAGGAGACCGACCTGAACCTTTCGTCCCGGAGGGCGCTATGCAAGTCGATGCGCCAATGAGGATCGCATGCTATTGCAGACACCAGAATGAGAAGCTTGGTTTTCAGGTGATCTTTACTATTAAAGATTTCCAGGATCGCGTGATTGCACAGGAGATCACATCCTCCATCATGATCACAGACGATCACAAAACGCATAACATGTTACCCGTTCCCGCACAAGCGTCTGGAACACCAGAAGGCTCCATGTTTCCTGGTCCAAGTCCATTCCCAGCCGATGGAAACCTAGAAATTACGTCTGGCCCTATCCCAATACTCGGCATGACGCCTTTCCGCGTCTCGGCATCAAGTGCCGAGATGCAGAACATGGCGCCGACATTTATGCAATACCCACAGCCTATGAGCTATCCACCATCCAATCCGTCTCAGACTACCTCAGCTACGATGACCCCGCGCTATCCATCTCCACAAGCATCGCCTTCAACACCATCCGGTCCGCCAATGTCAAAGAAGCGTAAAGCTAGTGGGTCCAGCAAAGTTCCTACTGGTTTAGCAATGACTAAATTGGAGACGGGACAATCGAGCATGAATACATCAGTCATCATACCTGCGAATGCTACGGCGTCTACCATGCCATCACCATTTACCCCAAGCATCGCGAATTTCCCTCCAAATGAACAACAATTCCCTCAATCCGCCGCGGCAATGCCACCACACCCATCGCATTTCAACACTGGCCCACCGACCCCGAACAGCAACGACCAATTATTTATTACAAATGCAAACAGGTCACAGTCCATGGATAACTTAGCAATGCATCAAATGTACTCTGCACCAGTGTCTACGCATCCAAGTCGCGCTCCAAGTCCGAATGGCTTACGTAACACTGTTCAAGCCTACCAACAACAACAAGCTCACATGGCGCAGACGGTATCCAATGGGCTATATGGCATGCCTCTGAATATTAGTCAGCAGAGACCGCCAGTAATACATAAACTGATACCTAATGAGGGTCCTAAAGCTGGTGGCATCGAGGTCACTTGTCTTGGAAGCGGTTTCTGTCAAGGACTGGAAGTTATGTTCGGCGATGCTAAGGCTACTACAACAACTTTCTGGGGTGAGACATCTTTGGTATGTCTGCTACCGCCTTCGGTCATAGCTGGGACCGTTCCAGTTACATTCAAGCATCAGCACCAACAGAGACCGCAATACCCCGCGCCTCCAATGCCGAAGCAACAGGCGTTTTTCAAATATGTCGATGATGATGAGCAACAAATAATAAGAACAGCCTTAGCGGTTCTTGGTCATAAGATGACCGGAAAGATGGAGGATGTCCGCGATCTTGCACGGAGGATTGTTGATGGGCCTTGGGGAGCACCGTCGGCTCAATCACCGCCTGGTGGTGGATCATCTCAGCATGGACCTGGCTTTAATGCGGCGGCTTTTGGTGTGGATGTTGAAGCTACGCTGTTGAGATGTCTAGATCTTATTGATCTGGATGACAGTCCCCACCTACCGCGTCTTAATCTGCGTCGATCATCTGGACAAACAATGCTTCATTTTGCTTGTTCTCTAGGACTCCATCGCTTCGTGGCTGCACTGTTGGCACGAGGGGCTAATCCCGAGCCACGTGATAAAGGTGGTTTCACTCCTATGCATTTCGCTGCCCTTCATAACCATCCACAAATCGTCCGACGTCTTATACTAGGTGGCGCTGATCCCACTGTTCGAAGCCTCCAAGGGTATACTCCTGCGGACATGACATCTTCTGATGAAGTTCGCCGTGCAGCTCGCCATCTTGAGCATCACACAAGAACACGAAGTGGTTCATCTTTGAAGAGCAGAACAAGTAGCGCTACATCACTACGCTCTCTATGGCAACCTCCAACGAACTCGGAAGTTCCTGAGGACCATGGAGTCAGTGATAGTGATGAGGATGAGGGAGACGATGAATACGAAGATGAAGATGCTAATACCGCTGCTGAAGATGCGTTCTGGATGCGGCAGAGACAGTCAAGACGTTCGACTATGCCAAAAGTACTGACCGAGAAGGTTGAGCCTATCAAGGAACCTGTAATGGAGCTTCCTAACATAGAACCGGCAATAGGTGTACCTTCACCAACTGCCGCTATGACTGCAATCCGGGATCAGCTCACTACCCAGATGCAGGTACAGATGCAGCACCTACAACAAACGATACATACTATGCACCTCAATCTTCCGAACTTGCCACAGATGCCCCAGATGCCTCAAATGCCAACGCTCGCAAATCTCCCAGACTACCAGTCCTACCTACCCACTCCAATGGCTCGCAGAATCAGTAACTTGGTTGTTAACAATCGTCCTGAAAGTGGTGACCGACCGGATGCACCCAAAGAGCAAGACTACAAGTGGTGGGATCTCTTTTCTGGCAACCAGGCTAGCGCTCCTCCTGCCTACGAAGACATCTTTCCACAAAACGAAGGCGACCTTGATGTCAAACGAACATCTGCCGAACGAGCCGTTGCAGATACACTAGCTGACGAGAAATGTACTCAAATCTTCGACCAAGTGCAGGAGACGACTACACGGGCAGAAAGCTCAGCAACAGCGACAAGAAGGAAACCAATGGTAATCGACACAGTCAGGATTGGTAGGAAGCATGTCATCACGAGAGAATTACAGGACCAACTGCGATTAAAGCACGAGGAGCTTCTAAAGACAAGAAGCGAGGATAGAAAGCTATACTTAGTCTGGGTACGTCCCCTATTCCACCTTGTTTCCTATAATACTTCCACAAACATATATACGCAGTACGGAACAGCCGCTAACAATTTTACTTATAGATCCCACTCCTGATCGTCATGATCCTCGCCATGTCCTACAATCGCATGCCAGCAGCTTGGTCTCGTCCTGTTACCGCCGCTTTCGAGTCATTGATGAACCGACTACCTGTTCAGAACCTCCATCAAATCCCAGATCGGATAGTGGAAGTCTTGTGATAGATCTTTCGTTTCTTGCTTCATACTCGCCATTTCTAGCTATAGTTATCCGGTTCTTGCTGGGATAGGATTGTTACGCATTCTGGATCGATTTGATAACGGTTCATTGGCATATCTTTACTTACGTGCTTGCTTGCATTTAGCGATTTTCTTTATTTCTGTTCTGTTTTACCCATTTTGCTTTTTTAGTTCACTCACGTCGATGATATCCTAATGGGGGGATTGCGTAGCGTATGTAGTTGGTTTGGGGAGATTGACTGTGATCTTGTTCTTGATCTTGGATTCAGTATTTGATGAATTGGGGCGGGTGGTACGGAAAGGGTTTGGGTCTATTAGTTATTACATTACAACAAACAAACAATACCAATGGATGGGTGGAGGGATGGATGTTACTGGGTTGCAAGGGAATGGAATGGAGCAGGATGGGACGGGATGAAATGGGTTAGGTTGGGGTTGGACGAAATACCAGTATCGTATGCGTATGGGAACGGTATCGACTGGTCATCATCACATCAGCCATTTATTTTTTGACTCTTAATCATTCATCATATCACGTTCAAAGCATCTGGTGGATGCAGCGCAGCGGTCCAAATCAATAGATGTTTTATTTTATTTTACTTTTTTTCCCACCATCAATGCCTATCATTATTACCCTTTTCTTCTTTTTCTCGTTCTTAGCACATCAGAGAGACACAGCGTCTTCTTTATGCGAATGCATTTGGGCATTGCACGCACTCACTGCGCAGCTTCTACTTGTTAGTTTTCTACCCAGTTATCTATCTATTTACTTTTCAAAAAAACACATTTATGAAACCAATCTCTTCCTTCGCTTGAGTGGAATATTTTCCACTTTTGGCAGCACTCTTTCTTTCATATGCAGAAGGACGAATCGATCGACCGGGCCTTTTAAAAAATTTCATTTTGGGGGGTGAAATTAAGTTAGAGCGTAGTATCTAATGTACAAAGAGTGCAAGGAAGAGAAAAGGGGGGGAAAAAGTTCATGGGGATATCTGAAATTAGGTAGACGAAGAAAAGAAGAAGAAAAGATGTCGACAACGACGATTAATGAATTAAGCTCACTGTCCTTATAACATTAAGTTTATTATCATCATCAACGTTGTCGTGTCGGCATCGTCCTCG
Source organism: Rutstroemia sp. NJR-2017a BVV2 (assembly GCA_002946415.1). NCBI lineage: Eukaryota > Fungi > Ascomycota > Leotiomycetes > Helotiales > Rutstroemiaceae > Rutstroemia > Rutstroemia sp. NJR-2017a BVV2. Next base: position 836,494 of record NJPS01000031.1, on the reverse strand, counting down.
TTCTCTTCCTCATCGCTGAACAATCAATCAACCTGCCTCCTTCCTCCCAATATACAACAACAAACTCGAATTAGACGAAAAAAATGCTTTCACTCGCTCGCTCGCTTTGATATCATGTCGCCTCGCCATGCAAATGCATATGCAGAATTTCTCCTCCTATCTTCTTCTTCTTTTATTTCCTCCTCTCTTAGTTTCGTCTCATCTCAGCTCATCATCGCTCGTGTCAAGTTCGTAAAGCGTTCTGGTATGCAAAATAAAAGAGTGTCGAGAAAAAAAGACTAAATGAAGGTAGGAAATTCGTTTCAAGGAAAAGAGAAAAAGATTCAAAAATAAAAAAGCAGAGGAAAAAACTGGAAAATTTCAATGGCCGTCTGTAGAATAATACATGGTATCCATCAATTCGTTTCGTAACTCATAACACATTTGAAGAGTATATTTTTGGGTATGGTGTGGTAGGCCAGCGGTGCGGTAGAGTTTGTGGTAGGCGGGGGAGTATCTGAGGAAATTCGAAGGCAGTATATATATATGGAAATCAGAAGATCTCGAGGTCCTCGGGCCAGTCTTGAGGTTCGGCTGTCTGGACTGATTGGAGAGCTTTTGACGTTTGGAGGGAGAGAAGTTCGCCGCTAGCCAACCTAACATGTCGAGGAAGCTTTGGAACCGGAGGGACACCTTCATCGTAATGCATGCTTTGCAGGTCTTGATCCATGGCAAGCTCCTCTGATTGGTGATGAGAACTAGCGTTCATTTTCACCGTCATTGAGGAAGGCTTTTGATAGTCTAGACCGTTGCGATTGGATGCGTCAGGAAGTGGTGACTCGTTGGGCATCTTGAGCTTCACAAGGATGCTCTTTGGCCTGGTAGAATCAATCCTATTGCTAACGCCCGTGGTGCGAGCTGCGGATTTTCGTCCATTATTAGGGTTCGAGATGACTCTCTTGGGGGTTGATGGCTCGGGGGTGACTTCATTGATGAGTCTGCGATTGCGGCTGCTTCTAACTCTCTTGACGGGCTTAACCAGAGTATTTGGATCGGAGTCAGAGCTGGACGAGGATTCTGCTGCAGACTTGTACTTTGCATCACCATCTTTTGATCCTTTAAGTGCGCTTTTCTTCTTTTGTACTACGCGGACTGGACTTGCCATTTCATCTTTCTCAATGCTCTGAATTGGAGCCATACGAGTGGGAGATTTGATATCAACCACTCTAGCTCCGTTCGCAGATACAGCTGTGAAGACAGTGCAATCATCAGACATTTCAATATCCGAATATTCTGATCCAGAATCGTCATCGACATGGACAAAAGTCTCGCGCTGGATTACACGAGGTGGGGACGACAGCACACTGTCACTTCGCACAGCTCGAACCTGTTTTGAATTGGAGTTCTGCTTCTGGGCTCTGGAAATGTTGTCCATGCTCTCTCGCGTGGTGATAGCTTGGCCAATATCTGTTAGAACTTCATCTCCATCAGAATCAAGCCTCGAATCAAGATAGCCACAAAGAAGTCGCTCGGAGGGAAGGGTTGCCAAAGCACCTGGAACAAAGCGTGATCTACCGGCTCGAGGAGGCGGCGGTGCGTGGTGCATCGACGGGTATTTCATCGCTAAATATGAGTCCTCTTCAACATAGGGGTCTCCCAATGTTTCTGACAGTTGGCGACGCGCATCATCAAGCTTGGACTCCAAGTCACTAACCCGCTTGACCAACTTCTGTTGCTTTTGAAACTCCTTTCTAGACGGAATTCTTCTGACTGCCCGGAAACTTGGTGCCGAATGAAGAACATTGTCTCTACTGGGCTCCTTTTTGAGAGCAGTCATTGAGGGCGTCTTCAAACGGAAAGGCGTCTTACGAGGTGTAGAAGCACCATCGACCGGCTGGGAGAACCTAGAGGCTGGACTGTCGACATATATTTCTGTGGTTTCAACGCGAAGTCTCCCTTGCCTCTTGTCTTCTGTTGGTGTGTTATGACTTGAGTGGTACTGGCCGTTCAATTCTACTCCGGAATCATGCTTGAGACGAGGTGCTTGATCCATAGGTGGTTTGTAGCTTGGGTGAATGATTGCACCTTCGCGGAAGAAGCCATTACTCTTCAATTCATGATACATTCTCTCAGCTTTCTCTTGACGCTCTCTAACGGCCTTTTGTTGTGGCGTCTCCTCGGGGATTTTCGGTTGCTTCGAGAATATCTTCCAGTTGGATGGTTTCATTGATGCCGCAATCTTACTGCCAAATCGGAAAATGCTAGATTTTTGAGAGATTTCGGAACCCCCTGCGACAGACGATTCAACCATAGAAACATTGGAGTTCAACACAAAAGTCTTGGGCTTAGCAGCCTTCCTGCCTCGATTCTGTCCATTGGCATTGAATTCATTGTAATCGTCGAAACGCTCACGGAGATCCTCTTCGGCTAACAGATATGTTCTTGGCGGTAGTTGACTGACCTTATCATTCATACTACCTTCCACAAACCTAGAAGGACGCGATCTGTGGAGGCTCGGACGACGAGACGGAGGGGACGCGGTGGAACATCGACTGCGAGCGCGCGATGTACCTCGTGAAGTAGGACGAGCCATTGGCCGAGGTGAGACTCCTTGGGGAAGTGGTGCAGGCGGTAAAGGCCAATCGGTGCCGCGATGTCGTTTTCCTTCAGGATATTCCTCATCGACGAGTTCGGCGTACCTTGGATCATCGAACGCATTTCCTAGAATCGTCGGACGATGCGAATTCCTATTGCTGTACGATCGCTTCGACCCTGTTCGCGAATTGAGGGAATTCCAAGTATCGTCGTAGGAACCCTCCCTCATAGATCGATCCATGGAATGGCGGCGAGGACTCTATGCATTAGAATACAATATTAGCAATTGCGCATCCACTTGCCATTACGAGAGAATCTGCAATTGAGCTGGCTATGGTTAGAATAATAAGGAAGGAACTAACCATGTATGCCGCCATTTAGGATCTTTAGATGCGTGTCGGTACCAAAGATCGTGGTAACATTGACGCGCCCAGAAAGGGTGGCTGGGAGGAGCATACGTCCACAAAGGGAAAAGGGAGGAGGAAAGAAGGGGAGGAGAGGAGAGGAGAGGAGAGGAAAAAAGAGGAGAAGGGGAAGTCGGATAGAAGTAACAAAAAGTCGGAAGAGGTAAGGGTAGGTAGGCACAAGCTCGGCGAGACAAAGATGAACGTTTTTGGTGTACGATGTACCACTAAATTCCGTTCCGCAAGTATATTTTTGTGCTCTTCGTACCCAGCTGCAGCATGTACGTATCAAGATGTCTCAGTATTTCGGTCTTGACCCGAGGAATTCAAGCTCAATACGAGCGTTGATTCGTAGAATATTCGGGAGGATTTGTTGATAAATAAAGTGACCATGCGCGGCGTGCATACAGAAATGCGGAGTTCAGAGAATTAGTCTCACCGCCATGCATCAGCGTGTTCGACACGTTCTATTGTGGTGGCAGTGGTGGCAGTGGTGATGTTTTTGTTACGAGCAGACGACTGTGCGAGTGTGTACAGTGAGCAGTACGCAGCAGTAGTTTTCCCTTCTCGTCGCTGTTGTTAGCTGCAAGAGGCAAGAAGTAAACAAAAGTCGCAGCCAATGTCAACAAATGGATCCGTTGCCAAGCCAAAAGAAGTTTTTGGCCCCGTTGTTCGCGCTTTCCCCGCGCGCTTATGGATCCTCGATCCAGGGCTTTACTTACTCTAATTGCATAAGGGACTGGCCTGACATGCAAGAAGAAAAGGAAACCAGAGAAGCCTGCCCGGTTCCGACATGAAGGGTGAAGGGTAATCTCTCCGGATCCTGTCTGCCAATTATCACCAAATAAAAGCTATCCACGTCTGCTCAAACTATCCACAAGCGTTCGTTCGCACTTACATTGCATTGATTGCACTGACCTGTTCATGTTTACGGGCATTAACACCAGGAACACATGCTCGTCATCCTTTGGTACCTGCATCGTATCTATAGCAACAAGTAGTTATCGTCCACTCAGCGAGACTGCGATTTGGAGTTGCAACCTCACTGCCAACATCACTTTGGAAATGAGAATAAACATGAACTATACGAAGTACCAGCATGAATGTACCAGCATGAATTAAACGTTGTTTATCTACTGTTGATTCGGTCCAAATTTGGTATTCATAAATGTCTGCTGATCTCAAATCAACTCGCTGTTATTCAATCTTAGCTATCTAGCCACCTGGTATCCAATCGTCATCTCATCCCCACCATTCAGGATATCCCCTTCAAATGCCTAAATTACAGAATGGATTTTGCCCTTCCTGCCAGCTCGTGCCTTCATCTAGTCTCCCAAAATGTTCCCTATATCAAATCCCGAAGATAAATAACAATCAAGAAAAAGAGTCAAAGTAGTCCGACGCGTTGCAACCATCTGGATATCATAAGGAAGGTTCCATGTATGCTTTTAAAATAAATCCGCAACATATACGTAAGGAAATCAAAAAAGTGCCGCCATGGGTCATTCAGAATCAAGGAAAATATGAAGTATGGGTAAGGTGTCGATGTATATATTCGACTAAGAGGTATCGTCAATGTGGCCCTAAGAATCATATACCGCTCACGGTAGGAAAGAACTGAAGACAGTAAATACTGCCCACCACAACTCCGACAAATTTCCAAACTCCTGTACTACAAACAACGTCAACGCTCACTGAACCAGTGCCTTGTCTTCAACTCAGGCCTTAATCAGCCAAAGGAGCAGGACGGTGAACAATTGTACCGTCAGCTCGCTTGTAGCCCATCTTAAATTGCTCGGCAAGAGAATCGTTCAAAGCATCATCATTCTCAATCTCTTGTTGATGTGAGCTGCTAGGCCGTTGCCCATTGAACAATGGCTCATGGGTGGAGCTGAATGCGCTTCCAAAGGCTCTTTTACCGAGTCTGATGGGTTCTGCCTCCATAAGAGCGTTCGGCGCAAGTGGATATGGCCCAAATGGCCCAGATCTGTCTGAAAATCTGTCGTAGCCGTGACCTGGCATAGGCGCCAAACGGGAGACGGTCGATATTGGGGCAAGTGGCGAGGAAGCACCACCGAATTTGCTTTCCGCAGGGTGCTCGGCCCTCAAAGGTGCCAGGCTCACAGAATCCCGCGAATAGTTCGAATAGGCAGAGATAGAACCATTGCGATTGTAACTGGATTCGATAGGTTGGTTGTATTGTGGGTTTTGAGGAGCAGGAGCAATGGGATGTGGAGTGTGAGGAGTATGTGGAGGATTGTAACCCACTGAATGTCTCCTATACTCCGGTTCGTACGGTTCACGGACTTCGTTGCGAGGAGGTGGATGAGGTGGGTGGCTAGGATGGAACTGGGAATATGGTGGCCGTTCTGCGTAATTGTAAGTTGTCGGTGCAGCTGATGGAGGTGGTGGAGGCGGTCCCTGTTGACGGAAAGTCGGCGCTGGACCTTGACTTTGGTAAGAATTAGGCGTCGATTGGTAGGACGTTGGAGCTGGTTGTTGGGGCTGCGGGGGTGGTGGGTGACTGAACTGCGGCGCTTGTGGTGCTGGGAATGCAGAAGGACCGACGAAATTTAAATAGTTGCCAGGAAGGCCATGGTTGTTTGGTGCCTCTGGTGAAGGTGAATGATATGGCGTGAATTCTCCAGACCCGCGCCTCTGCGATTGCGGATCCTCATTGCTACCAAGACTCGAAGACCTCTGTCTCTGATATTCAGCTGGAGGAGGCGATGCAGCACGTCCTGGACGAACATCATAATCATCACCATCGTCGAAATCATTGCCCTGCTTGGTGTCTCTCCTTCTCATTCTTACATCACGTCGGATACGGACTCGGCAGCCTTGTTCCGCTACGGTTCTGCTCAAAGATGTGCTCTCATTAAGCCCTGGGAATTTCTTTGCACTGAACACTTGGAAACTGCATGACTTGATCTCCATACGCCAGTCGAAAGATGGATCATCCATCGGCCCTGCATTGGACATCTTTCGTTGGTTTGCCTCATCTGGGGTTTCTTGGTCACTGTCCTCATCAGACTTAGTTTCCTCGTAGAGGTTGAAGCTAAGCTTGTAGATGCCTTCGTGTCGCACGGACAAATCTGGGAAGATAAAGTAGCCAGCTTCCTGTGGACGATCCAAGTATGCCATTCCAGAAACAGGCATGCCAGTCAAGACGGGTACTTGAGGGGCTTGAGGCTGGACGCGGCCAGCAGCGATCGGTCGGGTTACCTCCAAGGTTGCGAAAAGGAAGAAGTTCGCATTGTATTGAAAGGTAATCTCAGAATTTCCACCATCGGTTTCGTCGAAGATACAAAGTTGGACAACGGGAGGAGGATCGACTGGACGTCTATCGGCAGATGCTAAGCAATTTGTTAGCAATGGTCGCAATGATCTCGCATCGCCAGTCAGTTCACGTACATTTCGCTCCTGCACCGCAAGCTCGAGCACGTTCAGGCTGCTGAATGACTGCCAACTCATACCGGAGCTTCCTCCCCTTCTTCGTCGTCCTCCGTATGATCTCTGGTCTACCCTGGCTGGAGACTGAAGCCATTTTGGAGATATCCGCAGGGTCCTTGAAATGATTCGAAGCAATAGGAATGTTTCGTTCTGACATTAAAATGGGCAGAAATAAATAAATATAATAATAATACTAGATACTACAACAACGACTTAACCATCAGCAAGAGTAATTATAATCAATTCGGGACCCAGGAACCAAATGTTGTAAAATAGGCTTTTGGGACGAACCCAAATATCCATATTGAAAGAAAGATGGAAGGATGGTGCTGGTAAGGACCGGGCATTATCGAGTCCAAGTGCGTACCTACCTAAATGAAGTCCTTGCTCTAACGCGAACGGGTCGTGGAACAATGAAGAGGAAAGACTTGGAATAAGGATGCAAGCAACCCGACAACCAAGATCGAATCTATTGCTACTGTTCAAAGATCGAAAGAATATTATGGGAGTGAGGTGGAAAGTTGTAACGATGTCCGTCCGACGACCCAAGGACTTGGAAGGCTTCCGACACTATAAACTAGCGATCGATGCCTATGCTAAAATCCGAGGCAATGGCTAAAAATCCTCTGGGATTCTCAATCACGTCCTGATAATTGTCGCTCGAAGTCGACCTGTATTGAAGGATGTCGAGTCGAGTGTCGAGGTCGAGGGCGATGTCGAGGTCGAGAGGAAGGAGACTCCGGACGAAGTGAGCCGTTGGGTTGCGCGACGAGAGAGAGGAACGGGGAACCTGTGGTAGGGAATACGCAGTGGTTTTGTTCTTTGGGTTCTTTGGGTGCTGCGCATCCCTCAGCATTCCCAGTCGTGTCAGTATCAATTAAGTACCACAGTTCAGTGTGCACTACTGTACTGCGTTACCCACCTTCGCCCACTTCGCACATCGCTTGTGCCATCCTAACCATTTCCTCACGCTCTAAAAACACAAACCATGGACCATGACGGCCCCTACTTCCTACTTCCTGGTATCCCAACTCCCAACTCCCAAATGGTACTTACGAGGCCCTACGGAAGGGTACTAGGGTAGCGGTTCGGCCTGAGATTCAACCAATCCAGCGCCGTTAGCGCGGCAATGGGTAAAAAGGATGGAAAAAGAGGAGGGTTGGATCGCAGGATGACTGGTTCACGCATCAGTCATCATAGTCTCCGTCCACCCTTTTACCCATGCAATGGGGAAGGGTGAGAAACAAGCATCCACGCAGCACGACAAGGGAAGAGAGATTGACAGGCCCGTGGCACAGGTCTTGAATCCTCATTGCTTCCCGACAATTCTCGACGGCTCCTCAGGACACCCACACACCCACCTTTCCGTCAACTACTACTGTGCTGTATACAGTAGTTTGCTGCTGCTACTGCTACTGCTGCTTCCTGCTTCCTGTGCCCTTCCTTCCCTTGCCGTACCTTCTTACCGTGCTGTACTGTACAGTTCTGTACTCTGCAATGCGTGCGATGTGACATACATATTCTATCTGCGACGGCACAGAACTTGTGAAGCCCTTTCGTCAGTCACAGCAGCACTGAGCAGGGCATGCAAGCATTGTGCTGTACATATAATAGGGTGCATGTGCCCATTCAGGAGAACCCCTCCCCTCATTCCCATTCCGCGTCATGGGAAATCGAAATACCTTCATTATCAGATTACATCCCGACAAAAACGTACGATTTCGAAATGTCTTTTTCCTTTTCCAACTCCCACCACATTGCCAACCCAACCCATCTGTCTCAGCCGTACAACCGCCCCATTGGATGAAGCTGCGACTGGTGCGTCCATTCATCTAAAAATGCTACCGCTGTCCCGGTCAGCATATCCACAAATGTAAACCCTGTTCATCCTCCAGACTGTTCCCTCGTCCCAAAGACCCAAAACCAGGGAAAGGAGTCAAAAGTTGGTCTCATCGAAACGCATACTGGTGAGATAAGAATAATCGATCTCAGCGAACGTTACATGCGTGTACCGTAAGCTGATGTGTGTAAATTGAGAACGACATTCTGGTTTTCTGGATCTATTTACTACTTACGAAGTTACGCTACGTAGAGGTGATTGGGACGAAGGGGCTTTGGACACGGCAGTGTGTGCAGTGCTTTAGACTGCCTACTGCCTACTGTCGCCCAGGCACACGGCGTGGGGGTGTGCATCAATCAATAACATCTCGTTTAAACTTTCATTTGGGAATCATGTTTGAGGGGTTCGGGAGAGCTAGCAGTTTTGGAGACCAAAAGATTCCAGAGTGAACCGTGTCCCTATGAAGTGCGGGTAAGTTGCAAGTCACTAGGAAGCTTTTCGGAAGGTACTCCGTATGCGAACCAATCTCTCTTGTCTGCTCGTAGGCGAGGCGAGCGTCATGTTTGGGAACTTTGGGTGAGCACCGAGCACCGAGGATTACTTTACATGCAGCTCAGCTCCTGACCGAATGATACCTTAGAGCTGCGGCTTCTATATGAAGCCTTTGTATCGCTACTCTGCACAAGATAAGAATATCTCGGTATAACATAACAACATAACAACATAACATCATATCCGCGAGGTAAGCGAGGCCGATGTTTCTTTTTGTGTACCAAAGTACCTATTTTCATGCAAATGGTAGCAGAGCGGGACAATCCCCAAAATACTCATTCCCGTACGGCCTTGTACCCAGATTGAGCTTTGGCGCGACGCTGGACAAAAATTCCACAATAATCCCACAGTGGATTTTCATCGCTGCACAAAGCAGTAGTATCCGGAATTGCCTTCCTCGAACCGGTAGTCCTCGACTCCTCAATGTATGTAAGATCTTCCGCACAATTTGGTCGCTGCCCTTTAGCTTTTTGATTGCCGCGATACTTGCTTCCCTTGATCATTCGACCGATATAACTGCCATGATCATCGGCAAGCTTTCTGAGACATACATAGATAGCAGAAATAGAAATACCTCAGGCCAGGTGATTGCTTTCCTATTTCTTCTTGATAGACACAGTCCTTTTCCCTTCCTCTGCTAACGCAGTCTGTCCTCGCTTCTGCGATTTCCAGGCGTTTGGTAAATCGGACTGTTCGCGAGACGCTCCAGCTCCATAACCCGGAGCTGCGGAGTCTGGACTACTGCACCGAGTCGAAATCAAGTTTGCGTTTGCGAGTCCCGACATGCGGAAGATTCATTGGTAGATATTCTGCGTGGGCCTAGAGCACATTGCACAGTAACCACTAGAGCACCTAAGGAAAGTCAAAATCTGCTATCCCACGTTATCTCGTGCACAGGAAACTGCTTTTTTTCGTGGAGTTTGGCGGGCTGGGCAAGACATCTTTTTGCTTTTTGTGCCTATCTATCACTTCTCTGTCACTTCGAACTACTGGAAAAGAAACAATAGGCTCTTCGTAGGTGGATGAAGGGGTAGAATAGACGAGGCTTGCGGGCCAACTTCAGTACCTCGCTAAAGAAGGGTGGTAAATCTTCGATGGCACGTCCGAAAATTCTACCTGTTTACTGCAAATTTCCTTTTCGAATCACACCACAATGCCGTTAGAACTAGGACACCTTTCTTATTTGGATACCTAGCCTGCGGATCGAGCTATCGTATCAGCATCTGTTCATCCGTTCATTTGGTTCATGACCCGGCCTTTTCACTGGAGATCCAAGCCTCTCTCACTTGGGACCATCAAGGCTTAGTCGACCAATACATGGCCGGAACGTTAATTGCAAACATCCTGCGTCTCTAAGAAAATCATTGTCTACACAGCAATCAATTTTTCGCTGGGACAATTGGATCAATCTGTGAGAGGGTGTGGCTGTACTATCTGACCACCACACTGATCTATTGGACGCTACTTGAGAACCGCCATGGTGGTGGGAGAGGACAGCCGTTTTGCATGCGAAAGGGCCTCCGTCGGCCAATTAGAACCGGCAAATGTGCCTGCTCTGCCTTCATTGCATGCATACGAGACAGGCCCCAGGCACCTCGAAGATGATAAGCCCTCTTAATACGCCACTGTCAACTTATCACGGGTCACGCCAATTAACTTTGGTGTGTGTAGTGCGATTATACAAGACGGCTTTTGGGCGCAACCTGTGCAACCACACATTCAATATTGTTCGTCCGGCAAAAGTTTCCAGCATGATCGTATGGAAAAGCCCCCTGGTTGCAGATGGCGACATTGTCCAGATCTATCTAAGATCAATAAGTGCCGTTCACATCATTTGCCAGCCTTTTATTTTGATGCTCATCTGATATGCTTCTTGTTCCATGGGACTGAGTTCATGTTCACAGGGCTGCATTTTTTGTTGGTGTTCGTAAGAATCCCAGTGGGTTCTTACCAATTTTGGGTTCAGCTGGTCGGATTATTGGTCTTGGATAGCATAAGCTATTGGTGAGCGTAGCAGGGTAGACTACCACCAACAAAGTTGACTGGGAAAGTGCATTCTCTGCTAAGCGCTGATATCTCCATCCGCATCATGGGAAAGTTGATGCTCGAGAGCAATAGTATGCTTCAAATGCCTCCGTGAGGGTCACATGTCGTACGTTTATAATCTAAATGCGTGCCACAAGTGTTATCTATAGTGAAGCTAAAGGGACGATTGGCCTTGAAGCTATTTCTCGGTCATTTGCTAAGTTTCGAAAAGACTTGTTGTATCACCTGATTCGTTCACTTTATTTATGTGCCTTCATTTCCTGTCAGGGAGTTCCAGCTCTGCAAATTTTCATTCTTGGTAAGGTATCTTACTTGCGAACTCACCACGTCGATCATGTCTTTACCCGTCGGGCTCGCAAGGGGAATTACAGTCTCATCATTACTGTATACACTGTGAACACCCGTGCAGACACGTCTGAGTTTTCTCTCTGCGTATGTAGTCCTACCACAGACGAAAGTCTCAAGTACTCTCATCACAAATTCTTGTAAAATGCCTCACTATTTCCTCAAAAAGTTTCCGAACTTTCACTACCTCCTTGTTTGAGAACATCTCAGACCACTTCCTCAGTAAGACAAGGCGTCTCATATGGTAAGGATAGAGATTTGGGAGCCTGTAAAAGGTCATTCTTTGAGCAGAGTATATGTCAGTCTCGGCAGACTGCTTCTCGGAGAATTCTGGTTGCAGCCACCCATTAGCCGCTTTGTCGCAGAAATTCGGCTGCTCTTGCCTCGAGCATTAGTATGTCGATTTACCGAAACTGTGGAGACAACGTGATTCATAGGCATTGCACGAGATGGCGAGTCTTGGGAAGAACTGACAGCTTGACATATCACTAAATTACGGGTGTGGATTGCACAATGTTCTCCCTTGGTGAGACAAAGTACGGCCGCGGAATCTGTACGTGCTTTGCAGAGCAGCAAACTTGGTATCATATTGTTATTCGATCCTATCCCGGACGCCAAACGCCCCAGACGTTCCAGACTTCCCCTCTTTTCATATCACTGAATATTGCCACCGTATCTAAATCCCTCAGTTCCCACCAACTCCGGCAATCTCTCTCCTCATAGCCTGTCTGACCATGTCCCCACAGAGCTTCGCCGTCGGGTTCGCACTAACGGCCAACGCCTTCGCGATCTCGTTCCCATACCTTCCACCCAACATGAAGTCCCTCGAAGCACACTCCTCGAACTTGATCGTCTTCCATTTTGCTTCTCTTCTCTTTTCGTCAATCCGTAAACTTGCATCAGGAGAAGAGGAGAGCTGCTTCGCTGATAAGTGATACAGCGCACCTCTTTGTGTCAGCGCATTTGCCAGCGTCTTTGCTGCTTGTGGTGAAAGCGCGGCCCATGGTGTAGATGGTGATAATAGTTTGATTGCAGTGTCCAGATCTGATAGGACGGTCGAGGAGATAGAAATCAAAGTCGAATCTGATGCTTTCGGATCCAAAGGCTCCGGTCCATCCAACCTTGTCGTCGAGTTCGATGTGACGAGCATTGAATCACCATAAATCCTTCTCAGCGCCTGCGCTCTATTGTTCCTCGCACTGGCATAATCGGGATGTTCTTCAATTAGAGCATCCAGTAACCGGACGCTGCTGAGGTATTGATCCAATGGCGAGATATTATCGACAGGATTTTTCAATCCAGCAATCTGTAGTTCTACATCTTGCATCCCCAGAATTATGGCACGCTCCCTTTGCGTGAGAGCTTGATATGAGGAGGCATCTGTCATATGCGGATCTCGTGGTAATGAGTCGTCAATTAATAGCGGGTTCGAGGGACCTGCTTCCGGATCTTTGATTTTCTCGAGGACGTCGAGATCGTGTTTGGTAAGATTCGCCATTTTCCTCTTTCTCAAAATATCTTACTCCGCAACCAGTCTCACCAGTTTGATACTTTTCTTTCCTTATCAATCAAGAACGATTAGAAATCAGTACTCCGGTGATGATTACTTGCTTGAAGGAGAAGGATTATCACTCAGACAAGTATCGAATCACGTTACCGCATTGATCAGCCTTTCCATTGATTCCGCGCGGCAATCATCGGCAGCCCGCCTCTTAAGCCGAACGCAAGCGGCAATATACGCCTCAACTCCTTTATTCCGCACCAACTAACCTTCCGCCGTCCCTCCCGCAAACATCTCGGCATGAAGATCGAGGATCCTGATGGATGCAATTGCTTGGGACAATCGCTGTATGGCTATTAATCAGTACCGTACGGTGAATAGGCTTTCCCCGCTGATTATGCCGTCATCTTGTTTCGGATACGCTGTCTGGCCCGGGCATGTAAGTAAGTACTTAGGGAATGCAGAGGGAGCTGGTAGGTAGTCTACTTGCTCTTACTCTTACTGTTTCTACTTTATCTTTCTTTGTTGAGCATACAGAAAACTTTCACAAACTTTGCTTCCAACTGTTCTTGTTGCTATATTTGCAAGTGAACTGTACCTCTAGTGAAGGAGCTCCTCGTCTTCTTACCGTTGCTGTCAGATCAAGCTCTAGCATCACCTCTATAGCTAGGCATTGGCTGATAGAGCAATACTGCTTATCCATCATCTCACAAACCCCAATCTTCATTTCCAAAACCGAAAACACATCCACCACCAACCATGGCACCCTCAGCCATAACTCCTCCCATCCTCACCCCCACGACCATGACCTTCCCCACCAACACATCCACCCCCTCCTCCCTCGACGGCCCCTCCTTCCACGGCTACGACCACATAACCTGGTACGTCGGCAACGCCAAACAGGCCGCCTCGTACTACTGCACGCGTCTCGGCTTCCGCACCATCGCCTATCGCGGGCTGGAGACCGGATCGCGGTATATCGCCTCGCACGTCGTCGCCAATGGCGATATCAGATTCGTGTTAACCTCGCCTGTCAAGTCGTATACGGCGCTGAAAGAGGACGAGAAGATCGACGAGAAGGATAGAGCCCTGTTGAAGGAGATCTATGATCATTTGGAGAGACATGGAGATGCGGTTAAGGATGTGGCGTTTGAGGTGGATGATGTGGCGGCGGTGTATTATAGGGCGGTGGAGCAGGGCGCTGTGAGTGTGCAGAAGCCGGTTAAGATGGTGGATGAGGATGGTGCGGTTGTAAGTATTCCCTTCTCTGTTTCCTCCACTGTCACAGACGTTGCGTTGCATATTTAAAAAACCAAAACTAACCTCTCCCGCAGACCACCGCCATAATCCGCACCTACGGCGACACAACCCACACCCTCATCTCCCGGCACTCCTACACCGGGCCCTTCCTCCCCGGCTACAAAACCCCCAGCACCCCCACCGACCCCCTCTCCTCCCTCCTCCCCAGCATCCACCTCTCAGCCATCGACCACTGCGTCGGCAACCAAGACTGGAACGCCATGGAAGCCGCCTGCACCTACTACGAGAAATGCCTCTCCTTCCACCGCTTCTGGTCCGTCGACGACTCCCAGATCCACACCGCACACTCCGCGCTCAACTCGATCGTGATGGCGTCCCCCAACAACGTCGTCAAAATGCCAATCAACGAGCCCGCCGCCGGCCTGCGAAAATCGCAGATCGAGGAATACGTCGACTTCTACTCCGGGGCCGGGGTCCAACATATCGCATTACGCACCGAGAACATCGTGCGCGATGTAGCGAATATGAGGGCGCGGGGAGTGGAGTTTATTTCGGTGCCGGAGACGTATTACGAGGCGATGCGGGAGCGGATCGGGGACGCGAAGGGGAAGGGGGAGTTGGGGTGGGTGTTGAGGGAGGATTTTGAGGAGATCAGGAAGTTGAATATCTTGATTGATTTTGATGAGGGGGGGTACCTGTTGCAGTTGTTTACGAAGCCGTTGATGGATCGGCCGACGGTATTTTTGGAGATTATCCAGCGGGAAGGGTTTGAAGGGTTTGGGGCGGGGAACTTTAAGAGTTTGTTTGAGGCGATTGAGAGGGAGCAGGAGGCGAGGGGGAATTTGTAGATGTGGATGCAGGAAGACTAATGCAAAGGGGCGAGGTTGATGAGACATGACACTGGATATGGAGTTAGGCTGCTTGCATGATGAGAGGGTTCATAACCTGTTCCCTTCATGATGGGGTTTTGATATTACTCTCGGAGTACATACTGGTTGGTGGTTGACTTGAACAAATTGCTATATGCATCGGGAATATCAATCAATTTTTGCATATAATATCATATATTTAAGGACAATGAATATGGGAATTATTATATTTTAACAACCACCTTCCATCCCCCCAGCGCGCCTTTTGGTAAACGTACACATACATGATGACATTGACGAAAATGCATCCCCGCTTTCCATCCCATCCATTTGAACCGCATAAACACCAAAGTGGAGTCAGGAACCAGAGATTCAAAGTAAGACATGTATAGAAATTCGTTTCTCAGAGCAACGTTCGAACAACTACGCTAATCGTTCATCTCAGTCACATCATACCCCAAAATCGCCATCCATTTGGTGTATTTCCCACTCTCTTATTTTTTTGATAAATCCCAAAGACACCCCAATTCATCGCCGTCAACTTCACAGTCCCCCACCTTAATCCGTAACCCTCCAGCTATCGAACCATTTCAAGTACGAATACTGTTTATTCGGGCCTTCCATTCCCCATGAGATTGGAATGAAGTAAATGTAAAGACCAATAGTCAGAGCATAAAGTACTCCATATGCGACATATTGCAAGTTCTTGGCCTGGCTCCTAAGCATCCAATCGGCGCAGAAGCCAAACACCAAGATAGCGAAGTAAAGGGCGGGGTAGTAGTGATGGACATATGTAACACGAGCCATGGCGACGAAGGGTAGGTAGTGAAGAAACCAGCCCATCGCAGGATACAGACCGGCGTAGTGGATTTGGTCAATGTCCGATTGCTTGAGCTCATCATACCCGCGTTGCCAGCGGATTAGGTACCAGACAACCAAGAGGCCAAGTACACCGAGCGAGGCAGTCGATCCCCAGTACACGAGTGGGTTACCGAGGAGAAAGTATTTGACGATGTTGTCATCCCAGCCACACATTCGCAGTCCTACGTTGAGGATTGGCCATTGCCAGAATTGAGATGCAAGATCATCTTGCTTGTCGGGATCCGGTACAAGAGCATTGTTTGATGTCATCATGGCAACGTTCAAGTGAATGAAGTCATGGATGAAAGGAGATTTGTAGGCTCCGGCGTCAGCAGCAGGTACTACACACTGTTAGCAACAATCGAAGAAGGGAAATTCGTGCATCTTACGTTTCTCGTTCCAGTGAGCCTCTACGTTCCAGTGCGTGTAGACATCCTTGGGGTTGTTTTCCTTGGCACATGTGACTTCGATCTGTTTGAAACCCCACTGTGGTAGATTGACGTTACCAGCTCTCAAATAGCATCCTAAGCTTGTGTGCTTGAGTCGGAAGGCGGTGGTCAAAGTCCTGATCTTGCTTCGGTCGTTTGAGGATACATCCTTGACAACTTCCATAGTCCAGTGATCCTTCTCGTCACCGACTGTGGTGTTTCCGTAACATGAGACTTCCCTATCGGCCTTGGTGACAGGGGCTGACACTTCATGAGAGTGAAGATTGCGGCCGGTTTGAGAGTGAATCAAGCGTAAAACATCACCATCCGCAACGTATTGAAGTGGTGCCTCTGGGTTGTACTCGGGCATAGAGCGGTTAGGATAAAACCACCATTCGTTGTTAGCATCCTTATGGTGGTAGCATGTAATTTGCTGTTGGTTTGATCCTTCTGGATAAGTCTGAACATGAGAGTGAAGGAGACCACCACCATATCCCATGTTTTTGATGGTTGCACGAGAGCCGTAGGCGATTTCAAGAGGGCTATCCTTTCCAACTTCAGTACCTTTAAGGTTTGCCTGGAATAGCGAGCTCATCTGGGCATCACCGGGACCGCTGTTCTCCAAGATGGCGAAGTGAAGCGCGAATGAGAACATGTAGACTAGCAACGGAATAATGATGAGAGCAATTACTCTGATACCTAGATGGGCTGCAAGCTCGACCTAAAGTACTATTAGCTCCACTGCGTTTTGTTGCGAGAGAATGTCCGCTCACCTTTGGCATCTTAACGTTACCAAACTTGTTCCACAAGTCCTCAATTGTGTAAATACCAACAAGAGCTGTGCAGAAAAGACCGACCATCTTCACACTGCAGACACATCCGATGCTTACACCGGTCAAAAGCAGCCAAGCGAACCATTCCGGAGTCCAGCTTTGCTTTTGTAGGTTGTGGAACCTGGCCCAGCACAAGATTGTAGTGAACGTGAAGCATAGCAGCATGGAGTCCAGAAGAATGAATCGGCTAATAGTCGTGTAAGAGTTCTCACAAAGAACCATTAATGTGACAAACCATACGGCGGGGCGCTTAAAGTTCAGCTCGCGGGCAGTGAAATAAGCCAATGGGATGGTAACAGCGCCGAAGAAAGCATTGAAGGCACGCATGAAGGTGTAATTCAGCTCCTCTGGGTATTTTTCTCCAGATTTGAACTCAAAGGAGCCATTGTAACCTGCGAGATACCCTGAGAGTCCGACCAGCATCTTTCCAAGAGGTGGGTGCACATCGAAGTAGAATTCGCGTTTGATGTAGTGGGATCCGAATTTCCCAAAACTATGTCCATGATCAGTACGGTCCAGTTGAGATCGCCCAGGAGAATAGGTTTGCTTACTGGGCCTCATCCCAAGTAACAATAGGAGATAGACCGATCTTGTATAGCCTTGTAAAAAATGCGAGGAATGTGAATAGCAACGGTGCGATTACGAACTCCCATTCATCGAGAAACTCCAGCACTGAATGCTGGCTCTGTGAAGGATTTAGTTAGCTCGTGTCCGAGGATCTGCCAAACAGAAATGAAGCTTCGTTTTATTTACCTTCTTGACTTTGGTTTTCTTGTCGTCTATCTCCACAATGTCTACAAGACCTCCATTAGATGAGGGGACATTACGTCGTCGGGTGGTCTGAGTGGTGTGGTCTGCGCCGGAAGCAACAGACGCTTTGTCTGAAGCCATCTTCAGTGCCTGTGGGATGAAGAGAAAATGAAGCTTGTAATTCTCCTCTGGAGTATATCCTCGCCGTTCTTACAGTATTGTCGTTCTGCAGCTGCTAAGCAGTTTTCGAGTTTGTGGTCCAAGGTTCGACACGGCTATTAGGAATCACAAACAAAAGAGTGTCGAGAAATTGAGAAAAGAGTATTGATTAATTAACAAAGCCTCGCATCTCCGCAGCTTCTCGGAGCAAAGAGGATAGAGAGAGAATACTAAGAAGGAATCTCTTGAGAAATCTTTCTAGAAAGGAGTAATTGTGCCTCCGAAAAAGATTGATAGGTACTCGTAGACCTTGCTTTGTTTCCGTTGCGAGCTAAATTTAGTGCACGTAGTTCCTAGGCGAAATCTGTCCTTCTGTTCATGGGGGCTGACGAGGCTGAAAGACTGTGGACATCCTATTGGACTCGTACTCATTACCCTTACTGAAAACGCCGTTTTTATACTACATAATATAATTACTTTTTGGTCACTTCGTCCAATCTAACCCCATGTTATCGTGTGTTTGGATAGGCTCTTTGACCCAACTGCTGCTCGAGTCAATTGAAACGTATTGGCATAGAGCACTTACAAGTTACCACCCACTAGCTCACCCGGTCATAAGTCAAGTCTAGATGCGTGTTTAAAGCTTCACGTGTAATTATTCAAAAATAATCTAAAAACTCAAACTCAAATCACTTTCTATTTGTGCTCTAGATGGCACTGGTATTACATTGCATCTTCCCAAATGCGCCCGCTGATAAATGTACCGAGTCTATCCTTCACTCAAAGAACGCCGCTCATTCCTCATCCTGATCTAAAGGCTTATACTTCCCGCTCTTAATGCTGTCACCCTCTCCCTTGGATCTATTCACCATTCGTGAGATCCATCCACCAACACCCTCCCCAGAATCTTCATCAGCTGCAAATTGAGGCTTCCCGTTGACGATGGAAACGTTTGGTGGGTCGATATCAAGACCGGGAATGGCGCTTGACGGCCCAATACCGTTCGAGTTATAGCCACGTCTAAGATCAACGGAAGGGACGGGAGAGCCAGGGCCCATTAAGGAGCCTGTCTCGGCTCTGGTTGCCGGTGTAGGCATTGCCGTGGTTGCATCACCGAAGAGCAAGTCCATATCCTCCAGTCTTACACCGGCCGTTTCGGGATAAATGAAGTATACTGCGAAACGTCAGTCTCTGTAAAGGAAAAGGCGGCCGAAATTGCTTACCAACAACAAAACTTGTTGCGCAGAAAAATGCATGTACCAAGTACAATCGCCATGTAATCCATTGCTGCAGTACCGGAGTCAACTCTCCTACAAGCCAGTTAAATGCCCAATTGGTCGCAGTTGACAGACTCGTACCCTTGGATCTGATACTGAGGGGAAGAATCTCGGGAGGATAGAGCCACGGAATAGGACCCCAGCTAAACCCGAAGGCTGCATTGTATAGCATGACGAAGATTACGACGAGTGTAGGCGTAGCTCGGATGTCCAAGAAGAGGAAATACGAGATACTGGATAATGATATAACCATAGCGACAGCACCACTCAGTAGAATGAAACGACGACCCCAGCGGTCTACGAGATACCACGGTGGTACAGTGGACAAGAAATATGTGAGTGCGTTGATACCCGTCATCAGAATCGCATCACGGCCCATCCATCCTGCGGATTCGAAGACGTAAGGAGCATAGTACGAGATAACGTTGATGCCGTTGAGTTGTGCGAAAGCTTGAGCCGACATGGCAATGAAAACACGAGTGCGGTATCGTCTGAACATTTCTCTATAGGATTTTTCACCTTCCTGGCGTGCAAGAAGAACGTCCATTTTGATTTCGCGGTATTCTTCTCTTGCCTTTTGGTTGTGAATGTCACCTCCACCGTAAAGATTGGCAATCACTACCATCCCTTCTTCATCGTGATCGTTGTCCAGAAGCCATCTAATCATTCTTTAGCTATAGCACAACCAATCTGGACAGAGTACATACCTTGGGGATTCTACGATGATCAAGCTTCCAAATCCTAAGAGCGCACCCATAACGCACTGCATCATCAGCGGGATTCTCCAGGAGTAGTCACTCTTTATGTAACTGCAAAAGTAGTCCACCCAGACAGATGTTGCATAACCTGTAATGTTACCTGAGAATTCAATGCATGCAAGTTTCCCACGATTGTGTGGAGGTGAGATCTCCGACTGATAGATGGGGACGATCGTCGATAGCATACCGACACCCACTCCTGCAGTGATACGACCAAGGAGCATCATAGGCATGCCGGTAGCCGCTGTTTGCAGTGCGCCTCCGACGAAAAAGATGCAGGATCCGTAGAGGATTGTCTTTCTTCGACCGATAATATCACCGACTTTTCCGACAACCAGGGATGAGAAAAAGGCACCAACTTCGAGGATAGCAACCATAGTACCGACTTCGGCTCGTGTGGGCTGATTGAACTTGTCCTTGAAGTACATTCCACTGGCAGGGCGTTAGTTGAGAGGAAAGGAGCTATCCATAGAGGGTTTGTACATACGTGATAATGCCAGACATAACTCCTTGATCATAGCCAAACAAGAAAACGCCCAATGACACAAAAATGCTAGTAAAATACCTGCGAACTGTCAATTCCCCTTCACATAGATCAATGCCAATTGATGTCCTTACACTAGGGGCCGGCCCGTAAGGCCGTGCATCTGCCTTTCACCTCCCGACATGATTCTGGCCAAGATGTGTTCGACTCTGGAGATGTTCCTTGGTCCGGGATCCGGAATCTCAATATCCTCCTTAACGAGTCCAGGTTTGTAGCCTTTCTCTGATTTATCCTTAGATTCGTCTTGATATCGGACTCTCTTCCTTGTATGCCGTCTTGACGATCCGCCGAAGACTTCCTCGTCAAGAGATGCTCGTAATCGAATTTGTAACGGGTCCTCCTCGTCTGCTAGTTGTTCAGCAAGGTCACCTGTATCACTCCACGAGAATTCGGAACCAGGTGACGATGATCGCGATAGGGAAGACCGTCGACCCTGCTTCTCGTCTGGGCCCAGCAGCCTTTGACTATGCGAGTTCGAGTGATTCACAGGACTTGCAGTTAGGTTTCTTAAGGGTATATTCGCAGGGCGACGAGAGGATTTTGGAGAAGGAATATTGAAGGTCGTTGAGCTGTTTAGCAGCAGCCCTTTCTGCGGTTGGTTGGTGGGGAAGTTCGGGGTTAGATAGGAACAAGGCCTTCAGTTCTGTTCAGGATGTGCAGGTGGTGAATGAGATGGCACGTCACTAGGTCGAAGTTAAGGGTCCAATAGGGCGCAGTTCGTTAGAATCAATCCAGCAGTAAAATGTGGAGACCGTGCGGTGAGGGTAGCTCTTTCATTCCATGTGATAAGAAAATGAGACAGGTTTGGGCTCGGCGGCTGGACTGATTATTCAATCTCGTCGTACAATCGAACACGATGTTGGTTGAATTTAATGCAGAGTTAAAGCGTGGTCCGAGGTCAGGGTTCTGGTTTGGTTTGGTGTGGTTTGCGCACCTATTTAGTTGAAGGAATGGAATGGCTGAGCGAGTTAACTGCTCCAAACTTCGAACTACGGAAGTAGGCAACTTGGCTTTCTTTTTAAAGAGAATGATCACGTGTGCGAAGGTAATTCAACCCCTTTTCTCTTCCTGCCTATCCAATGGCGAGTTATATGGTAGGTAGACGCAGTTGGGCGAGCAATTGGAAGAAAGAGGAAAAGCAAAAGGGGATCCAAAATCATTCATTATCTGTCTGTCTACTCTATCTACTCGGGGAAGCATGTACTCCACAAAAGATATGAGGAGATACGATTACCAAGCTAGGCATGCCGATTGCTTTTTATATCACCAGTATCTATCTGTCCAATGAGGTCATATCAGGATTGCTTCTTGCGTTTCGAATATGCGAGATGTTAAGACCTGTCCCGGAATATCAAGAACCGGTGTGTGTGTACTTCGTACCCTCCTACGCTGGTTTTTCACTGTCCCATCCATACGGAGCTATGGATCATGTGGGCACGTATCGGACAGCAAATGATACTGTACAACATCATTTTGCAAGCAAGACAGAGGGCACATGAGCTACCAGAATAATGGCTCCAAGGGACCACCACTGCACCAGTAAGTAGGTCAAGAGATACAGCATACAGCACCCCTTGTTAGTCAGTTAGTCTTGAGTCAAAAGATGGAGAGACCTGGGGAAATGGAAACCTCTAATCCACAGCAACTCAGACCAAAGATCAGGTGAATGCCACTGCCCTCTTCCGGCGGTTACGCACAGGTAGCGCTGTTGACAGCGCTTAAAGGACCCTTACGCGTTCCCAAGAACTCCTGATACCGTATGATTCCTAAATAATTCCTTTCGCTGATCTTGCAACCTCAATGTCGGCAATCCGTTCCAACGTTCTGGAAGATCTGGAAACGGCATTATTGCGCCCGAGGTTCCTACTGTACCGCACCGGATCTTTGGAGGTCTAGCTTGAGGCTTGCTGCATATACATTGATTGAATACTTGTGTTCCATCAATCGAAGTGCGAATTGGAAGAAGTATGCAACTTACTGCAAGGAGAGATCCGCGTATCAGGCAAGGACAAGTTTCTTCTCACCATAACCCGTTATGGTTGACCATGATTCGCAATTTTCCCAGCCACAGACCTCATTCAGGCACTTGAAGCCTGAAGGACGTTTTCATTGTCAGGATGGCACGAGCGACGTGATGACGGAGGTTTTTCAATTATCCAAGTGGGCGATATCTAGCAGTACCGAGAGTGACTCGCACTGCACCGATATGACAACTGCTCGGATCTCACACTGGCTGTGTTGACATTTGTTTTATATGGGGGTGTTCATGCTGCCGAACTTTCCTAGCTAAACGAATCAGAAGCACAACCACACAATAAGAATAAGAAACCTGCGTTGCTGTCAGCGAAACAAAAAGCAAGCAAAGCACTTCTGATAGTGCTGCCGTGGCGACCAGATATTCCAACTCGTGGCAGTTGTTCTTCTGCCCTTCATGCAGGCTACGTTTTCCGAGACCTTTTTTTGGGGAACTCAAAGGTACAAAATCTCACATTTAGCCCCTCCGGTCTCTCGAGTCTCCATACCGAATACCGATTGTCTAACAGATTGCAAATGCCATAGGCAGCATAATTTCTCCATGATAAAGCCCTCTTCCCCTGTCCGTCACATTTCTATGAACTCTTGTAATTCAAAAACTGATTTGGTGCGAGATCAGTGTGATCAGTGTGACCAGTGTTGCCCGGACAAGATCATTTCGCTAGAACGGAAGAAACACTTATTCCTCTTACTTTCGTGACTTATCGGCAAGGATTCAAGATTATTTGCTTGGGAAAAAGGAAGCCTCAAGGATCTGAATGGCTCAAACGTCGCCTGCATAATTCAATCGTCAAATTATACAAGTAAGCTTGCCCTCTTTTTGCCCATTTGCCCATTTGCCTTGGTATTCCACCGATTTCCTACCTAGCCATATACGGTGACCAGCCTTTTTCATTTTGTCCAGCGCATTTTGCATTTCCATGCATTCACCTGCCTCCATGCCTCTCAATTCACATTTCTCGCACCGTTACCATCGTATACCATACCCTGACTCTTCAAAGGCTATCTATAACCAATTCTACTCAAAATCATACAACGTTGAATCATAATTGCGCCAATTCGCAGCTGCGTTGCATCTGACTCAACCTACGGCTCGGACTCTACATAAAACCTTTCGCGGACGCCATTCCGAGGCAGCTTATCCACCAGCCAGTTCTAGCGCCTCGTTCCTGACATCTGAACGCTGAAGGCTACATTAGCCCACTATCGGGCGAGGAAGGACGGTAGAGGCAGGGACGAGGGGGTCAAAGATTTGAAGGGGACAGCACAATAGAAAACGGATTTCGGAAACGAGGAACTGGTAGACAGGATTTCTGTTTCCAACTTTCGATAACCCAACCACTTCAAATCTACGCGCGCGCATTGGAATTCGGCGACAACGAAAGAATATTCAATCTTACAACTTTGAACAACGAAAATAAACGTACCCCAAACTATTACCAGTAATTCGTTGCGCGCGATTGCGAGTGTTAGCTGCAGTGCGAGAAGATGGGGTCAACACAGTTCGGGAATTTTCATGTGAGTACACGAAATTGCAAAAGTCAATTGAGTATATACCGCCGAAAATCAGTACTGACGAGCCTCTGAATTTAGAATTTCTGCCGTGACTCT
This sequence comes from Rutstroemia sp. NJR-2017a BVV2, assembly GCA_002946415.1. NCBI lineage: Eukaryota > Fungi > Ascomycota > Leotiomycetes > Helotiales > Rutstroemiaceae > Rutstroemia > Rutstroemia sp. NJR-2017a BVV2. The sequence goes on along the minus strand of NJPS01000031.1, from coordinate 812,395 downwards.
ACGTTACCGGTCTGCAACGTTCGTACCACCTCTCTGTTCCAGCCTCACGGTTCGCGACGGGACACTGCTAATCGATTCTCAATAGCTCTTCAATCCTCCGAGTAACAGTAATTTCGGATACGGAGGCTGCGAACTTACAGGCATATCGTTGAGTAAGGGAAGGCATTTGGGGAATCTGGGTTCGTCTTAGATATTGGTCAATTGGGGGCTTGGAGGCTAACCTATGCATAGGCTCGATACTCATAGCCGGAATTGCAGTTGTAGTATCGGCTTTCTTGTTATGGCGGTCGGAACGAAAGAAAGCAGCCGTGGGAAGAAGGTTCGTTACTCTCCTATGCTGGACTCTTCTAATTCTGGATGCTAACATTTGGACTGCAGGGAGATGCAATTGTTCCTCATGGGTTATATCATAATCGAAATATGTGAGATATTCACGGTGGGGGAGTTTCCTCTGAGCGCGACTGTGCGCATAGTGAGTGCGACAATTCATAGAATCAAAATGACAATACTGATGGCAATTATAGGCATTCACGGGTATTCATCTAGGCATGATCGCTGCAACTCTATGGATCTTGATGCTCAATGCAGTAGTGGGATATCAACTAATTGACGATGGCACGGCTATGTCGCTTGGTCTCATGGTTGGTTCTGCTGCAGCTATCTTCATCGGCACTGGATATATTGCTCTCGATACCGGCTATAGCTGGACGGGACACTTCGACTCAAGTTTAAGTGGACACGGTAACGGTCAGAATCGAAACATCGCCTTATACGTCTTATACCAGCTAGCACCATTGGTATTCCTATTCGTCTACTTCGTACTGGAAACCATTCTGGTCATCAAGATACTGGGTGAGCGCAAACCCATGATCTTCCTTGTTAGCGCAGCTTTGTTGTTTGCTCTCGGTCAAATTTTCAACTATGTCATCAGCGTTCATATTTGCCATGGAACGAATGGCAAGATCGATGGAGCCCTTTTCGAAACCCTCTTCACGCTACTATCAGTGGTGATGATATGGACCTTCTGGTCAAGCATTACAGAAGACGACTGGCCAATGCCTGTCGCAAACACATACTCATGACGGAAATGAGAAAGGAATGGGATTAATGGAGTTAGGGATTTTGTTATAATGCGCATACGAAAGTCTTACGACAATATTTTATATTAATACCCGGGTGGTACAATCTTGCTACACAAAAAGCATAAATATTGGGTCAAGGATATTGTGCATCGCAGCTACAGTTCGTTCTCAAGGACATTGGGGACCAGAGAGATACCCACGCCGCGGGATGGGGAGACACGGCGAGCAGACAGGGACAGGGCGGAGCACAAACTTGGAATGCGTTATGAATTTTGCAGGCTTGGCTAGTATAGTGATTTTTGCGAGTAGTATACCCATTGAAGCTTTATAATAGTAGGAGAGATAGAAATTAATTCAAACAAAAAGTTACGCCGATTGACACTGCATGCCGATCTGATCTCATGAAGAGCCATTTCCCCACTCGAATCTCGCAGCTGAATGCAATCCATACGCATGGTAATGTTACTTTCCGCGCGGAGGATCGAAGCCCAATGCGAGCTTGGAATTTGCACCGGGACCCAATCAGCTGGCGTTATACTTAGTATAAGTGATATTATATGCACGTCAGAATCCTCTTGTAAAGCTTGAGAAGCTTAATCTAACTGATACAATTCATGGTGTGGGCATAAGGATAGGAAGACTACCTAGTACTTAGTACCGTTCCTGAACTTCTAAGAAGGTTTGTAAAGCTCGAGGCTGAAGGGATCTCCCCTCCTTGCAGAGAGCACAGTGCTAAAAATCGTTCGGCAAAAGGCCCACTCAAGAAAGAGCTCCCCTGCCGACAGTTCAAGCCTTGACAATTTTAAACTTCAGCCTTGCCTCCGTCACCATTTAGCAGCTTCTAAAGAACTACAAAGCAATTGCTGGATAGTTCTCCCGATATTTCTCTGATTTGCAATAACCATGGCGGATTCGGATGGTGAATATGTCGCTGATGATCTCTCAGACGACGATATTGGCGCGCCTGTTACGTCGGGTGGTGGCCATGGAACGCGCTCTACAGGACCTGTGCAGGGCCCGGCTGGGGCGACTACGAGGGGAGGGGATACGAAAGCGGGGAGTAATAGACGGCGAGCGGCTTGGGAAGATATCCAGAGGAGTTGGGATACCGTTGTTGAGGGCGCGGATGGGAGTATTAATTCTACTGTGGAGGGATTGAGGGACGCTAATAAGAGGAAACGGTAAATGGTTATCCTAACATTTCAATTGTCCTGAATAGCACAGATGACGAGCTGATACCGGGCTATACAGATTACTGAGGGATACGACACCATTGCAGAGAGGAATCATCCGTCACTTAATCCTCATCCTTGATCTCTCCTTCGCCATGTTAGAAAAAGACCTCCGTCCCACACGCTACCTCCTCACTCTCCGCTACGCCAGCGAGTTCGTCACCGAATACTTCGAACAGAACCCCATTTCCCAGCTGGGCATAATAGGCATGCGCGACGGCATAGCCATCCGCATCAGCGACATATCAGGCAACCCCACGGAACACATCGAACGACTGAAGGCCCTCCGCACCGAAGACCCCAACGGCAATCCCAGTTTACAAAACGCACTAGAAATGAGCCGCGCAGCTCTATTCCACGCCCCTAGTCACGGAACACGAGAAGTCCTGATCATCTACGGCGCCCTACTCTCCAGCGACCCCGGCGACATCCACGACACAATCGGCAGTCTCATCAGCGACCGCATCCGCGTCTCGATCGTCGGCCTCGCCGCCCAAGTCGCCATCTGCGCCGAGCTCTGCTCCAAGACCAACGCCGGCGACACCAGCACCTACAGCGTCGCGCTCAACGAGCAGCATTTCCGGGAGCTGGTCATGGCCGTCACGACGCCGCCTGTGACGCGCACCAAGAAACAAGCACAGTCCAGTCTGCTGATGATGGGGTTCCCATCGCGGACCCTCGCTGTGGGGAAGGGGATGAGTTTCTGCGCATGCCATAGCAAGTTAAGCCGCGGCGGGTATCTCTGCTCCCGCTGCGATAGCAAGGTCTGCGCGCTGCCGATGGAGTGTCCGGCGTGCGGGTTGACGCTGATTCTGAGTACGCATTTGGCGAGGAGTTATCACCATTTGTTCCCGTTGAGGAATTGGCGGGAAGTGAGCTGGGAGGAGGCAGGGAAGTCAAAGGCGTGTTTTGGGTGTCAGACGGTTTTTGCCGTTCGTGATGGAGCAGCAGCGGCCCCGGAGCTGAAGGGCATGAGCGAGAGTGGGAGGTATGCCTGTGAGGTGTGCGGGAATCACTTTTGTATTGATTGCGACGTTTTTGCGCATGAGGTGGTGCATAATTGCCCGGGGTGTCAGAGCGATACTAGGGGGTTCATTGGGAATGGGAATGGGGAGGGGAAGAATGGTAGGAGTGGGGTGGTGGAGGGGGATGCTATGGTGGAGTGATGGTGGGATATTTGGATGGGGTTATTGGGACTTGAATGGGATGTTGAGAAGCGGGACGGGCAAGGCGGGGTAGGATGAGGCGTTTGGGGTATACGAAAATGGATGGGGACCGACAGATTGTGCTTCTGATAAAAAGGATCGGTTGCATAGTTCATGGCGTTGGGAGTATATACCGATACAGAGTATATCTTGGAGGATCTAGATTCTAAACCTGAAGAGGTATATAATGACATTTTTCTTTCTTAGAGTCGAAGCGTGATCAACCTTTAAGCACGTAGGCCCTCCCTGTCTCGTGAGGATATCCCAAACACCTACAATCTTCAAGTGACGGGGAGCATTGAGACACCAGGCAGGCGGACGAAATCGTTCGATCATAAAGTCAAGAAATAAAAACACAATCCCCAGATAGAATATTTACAAATTTCATAGCATTTAGATCATAGAGCATCGGTCACGTAAACGTCGGACAAACGCCCAAGTCCAAGCAGACTATTCGCAAACATGAAGATCATTGTGCAAATCTCATCCCGGCATTCCCTCAACCTATTTCACACTCCTTTCATTCAGCCATTACATTACCTCCAACCTAGAAATCTCCACCGCCGTCATCACCACCGTAGTCTCCCCCGTCATCGTTTTGTCCCGCGTCATATCCCTGCTGGTATTCTTCTTGGTCGTGGTCGTTGATGCTGATTAGAATGTTAGTTTTTGCTATCTTTCAACCAGAGGAGTATATTAAGACTTACGCATCCTCCAACAACATCCCACCAATCAACCCACCCCCCAACCCCAACGCCGCTCCTCCCGCCATCCCTATCCCCCCTCCCGACTTCTTCGGCGGCTGCTGATATCCCCCACCATACCCCCCTCCATACCCCCCATACTGTTGCTGCGGCGGATACTGCTGATACTGCGGCTGCGGCGCATACCCACCGTAACCTTGCTGCTGCGGTGCATATTGCTGCTGCTGCTGATACTGCGGCTGATGACTCGACGAGCTCCCTCCGGATGCCTTCCCCAACAACTTCCCCAAAAACCCGCCCTTCTTCTGCTCCCGCGCAGGCAGCTCCTGCGAATACGATCCCGAGCCTGATCCCTGCGGCATAGGCGTGTTCTGGTAATCTTGCATCGCGTTACGATTCCCTGAGCTGCTCCCAGCGCGAGCGTCTTCTTCCGCTTGCAGGCGCGCGGCGAGCGCGGCGTCGGACTCGACGTTGTTGGAGGGGTACGTGTCGTAGGGGTTGGATTTGGTGTCGGTGGGGTAGGGGGAGTGCGAGCTTGAGCCAGAGGGGCCGTAGCTGGGTGGTGGGCCGGCTGGAGGAGCTTCGTCCGAGGGGGGGTACACGGGCTCGGTGGGTTTGTCCCAGGTGGATTTTTTGGTGTAGATGTTGACGTAGAACCTAATGGGGAGGAGGTTAGTTGAGCGGAAGAGAGGATGAGATGGGATGGGGGGAGACGAACCATTCGTTGTATTGATCGTTCCAGACAGCTTTGTATCCCGCGGGAACTTTGGGCGGCGGGGGCCCGGATGGCGGGGCGAAATCACTCATGTTTGGTAGAGATAAGCTATGTAGGAATTATTCGCGGGTTGTGTCGAGATTGAAGCGTACTGAGCTTTGAGAATAGATGATGGAAAAGAAAAGAGGAGATATAATTCACAATTTAGACAGTTTATATTTCGTAGCTTTGCGAAAGAAAGTGAATGTAAATGTCAATGGCGTTAGAGGATGATGATGTGTGCGTGCGCACAGAGCTCAGCCACAGCATTCAAGCTGCTGGTGAGGGGTTTTTAGTGCAGCATGAACAGGGGGTCTGTACTGCAGTGCTTGTTCTATTCGTGAAAGCGGGCATCTGGCCAACTCCCGTACAAAAGCCATCGTGACTTGACTTTCCTGGTGGAATAATTCCCCATTCGTAATTCCCGAGAAAAGGAATCTTCCAGTCTTTTTGGCACTGCCTCGAACCACTTATTCCGGGCCGCCACTCGTCATAACAATTTGTTGCACAGCGCTCTGCGCCACAGGAGCTGTCATCAAGCTTTTCGGATCTGGTGGACGGTGACTCGGGGTTTCTGTACCAAGGTTCGCGTTCTCAGAATGGTCGCAGAACGGTTCCATCAGACTTAAATCACGTTTATATATCAAAGCTCTTGCTTCAGATTATCGTCGGCTTTGCCGGAAGCATATCTACCGATGAGCCTTCAGATTCCTTTCCTTCCTGCCGAGATCAATGGTTACTAGGTCCCGTATGAACTGATAAATACAGAAGCTGCACGCAGGCAGCATTTTGATTCTCGTAGTATCTACCGGTCGAAGACCAAGTCAATTCAAATGCAGCATCGACGTGCATGCATATTTTAATATGGAGATTCTACGCGCCAGGCAAAGACCATCAGTGACGTCTTCGTGGTCTTACTACCCTGACACTAGGCAGCTTCATTTCGATGTTCTTGAGTTTCTGAACTCATCCTATTATACATAGCTTTAAACCAGAATGCATGCAAATTATTATCCTGATCTTAATAAGACAAACTGTGTAAGTAGCATATACCGACTCGTTTCCAAGACGCATGCAATCGCAGAGGGGCAGAGGAGTGAAGGCCAATGTTCCCTGCTATATGTCCAAGCAGACGCCATGAGAACCCATAAGGCAACTCCAAAAGGAATGAACAAAATATCTGTATCAGCAACATCCACCACCAGCACCACTTTGCTTTTGCGGAGACAATGTGAGATTTGTCTTGTTGGCTCCAAAAGCCCCAGGTCCTTTGACCCCCGACTTCCTGTCATTTAAATCATATTTGCCCGCCTCAATGTTTATGTATATCCTTTCCGCTACTCTGCAAAAGGCATCCTCAACTCCTTGGCCACTCTTTGCGCTCGTCTCGACATATTGCAGTACTCCATTGCGCTTCGCCCAGTCTTCTGCTTCTTCTTCCGTGACCTCTCGTTTGTTTTCTTCCCCTTCAGCCAAATCGCTCTTGTTCCCTACTAGAATAATCACGATATCAGGCTCAGCAATCTGTCGCAGATCGTTGAGCCAATCTGTGACATGGTCAAATGTTGTCCGTCTTGAAATGTCAAATACGAGTAATGCGCCTGAAGCTGCGCGGAAGTAGCTTCGTGTAACAGCTTTGTATGTTTCCTGACCGGCCGTATCCCACAGACTGAGCTTCATATATTTCTGCGGGATGTCTGCATCTGCTGGGGGTTTTGGTACATTCGGTGCGCCGTTTAGAGTCTTCGATTTGGGTACGAATCCCTCCGAATTTGGGGGACCAACAGGAACGATTCTCGAACCGAATTCAACACCAATTGTCACATCGTGGTGAGGAGAGAAACGACCTTCGCAAAGACGCACGGTGAGCGACGACTTCCCAGTTCCACTGTCACCTATACAGACCAACTTGGCGATATAATCCCATGATACCGAGGACATGAAGCCGAAGTGTCGAGCACCGAGTCTCGATAGCGCACGATTCGCAAGTTGTGGAGATTCGGCGCCGAAGTTATCGAGTGGCTGGCGTGGACTGACCGACAGATGAAATCACCGGAAATAATCAATTAAGTTATGCTAGAAGTATAAAGCGACGAAATGGATGAAACCAAATTGCAAAGAGAGGATGGGTGAAGTGAGATTGGTGGTACTTTGTATGTTAGTACTGACGTTATTCACGCCAGGCCGCCAAAGCTGCAAGCATAAAAAGTGAGTTAACCTTAGTTATCGCATTAGCGCTGGTACTGTACGGTACTGCAAAGGAATACCGATTGCGGGTGGATGGGTGGATGGGGGGATGGGTGGATGGTGGATGGGTGGATGGAGTGCGGTGGGGATTGCGGTGGGTGTGTCGGTGAATGAAATGACAAAGGATCGAATGACAGAGGCCAGAGCGATAACCATACGAGAGAGCACGAAGCCGACGCAGCCTACAAGTACAAAGTACTACTAAAGTATGTACGTACTGCCATAACCCCGGAAGCAACCCCTTGTCTCTTTCCAGCCCACCTGGATAGATATGCAGAGGCTCTACTCCGTACTTTCGTACCAACTAAGGCTCCAGAGGCTCCAGCTTCAATTAATCAACAGGCAGGCGCTCACTCACTGACCGCGATGCACGTATAAGATACAGATAGATTGGCTATGCTGTCCAGGTCGCGAACTTCTTCTTCGTACCTCCTTTGTCCTCTGTACTGTTCTTGTCCTGCCTGCCAAATCATCACCCGCAACCTGCCAACCGGTCGACAATTTCTATAATTAATTATTATTAGGAATCGTCGTGAGTACCTTCGTGAGCGTCCAGGTCCAGGTCCAAATCCAGGCCAGGTGCGAAAGGAAGAAGAGAAAGAGCAAAAAGCCTTCATTGTCTTCCTTTCCCACATCGCTGAAAACCGCTGAGGCGAATCATTCTGTTTGCCTTGTGATTTCGTTGAATCACGATTCCCGGCACTCCGCTATCAGTCTGACTCGTCCGGAGCAAACAAATGAATGACTGATATCTCACGGTACCGTTATTCGAGGTCACACACTGCCGTTTGATGATTTCTCTACAAACTACACCTCATCTACGTTTTGAATAATCACACGCCCAATCCACTCATTGACTCCGCCATCTCTGCCCTCCTCACACGGTACCTCACTACTGCCAACTACAGTGGACACTGATCGCCGGCACCTCTCTAATCGACCCACACGAGTTCGGGCAATACCTATCTTATCAAGAACATCATCAACTCCTAAATTCATCGTTTGCACCAAATAATCGCACAGCACGCTTTAGAGGGCCGAAGATGTTCTCAGAATGTGAGTAAATATCCATGCCGCAGCTGCATTTCTATGCCTCTAATCAATGTATCAAAAGATGCTTCGCGCTTCTTAGCTCAGTCCCAATCTAGGTTCTCGAACTTCGTCCAACAAGATAACGAATCGACTCCAACGCGAAATACCCAAGATAGGCACCAACGGTCACAACCACTGCGCAGTTCAAGATATACTCAAAGGCTTGGAAACCCATACCAGTCATCACATCTACCAAATTTCGCATTTACCTCTCGATATTCACAGGCTCCACCAGACGCTCCTTTGTTTCATAGTGCCTTGGACGAGTTTCGAGAAGAAGATGATGAAGAAGAACGGGAACGGGAAACGGCCGATTTCTTTGCCTTACAACGATCACGAAGGGTCTTTGCTCCGGCAACGCTAGAAGAAAGTTCGGAAACCGATCGAGATGGAAGTGATATAATGGAAAACGACGGGGATGAAGATGGAAGAGCAGTCGAGGATCGGGGGAGACCTGGGCGTGGGATAAAGAGCAGCTGGAATGGCGGAGTACGCAGCACCAGAGAGAGGGGGCGCGCACCGGCTACAGTGGGAGAAGAGGCGGAAGAAGATGGTGGACGACCAAGCAGCCATGGAAGTGATAGCAAGGGAAAGGGAAGGATGGTAGAGGTTGGACTGGAATCAACAATCGCCGAAAGCGATGCTCCGAGTGAGCTCGTATACGAAATGCAAGGAGATGACAGCCCGCCCGCGTTTCAAACATTCCGATCAGCACCAAGGTCTGGACCGATTCGTTTAAAGAATGATTTGAAGAAAGCAGTCGAACGCGATATCGAATCCGGGTTACCAGCTGGTCCTAGATATCCTCCGCCACCCAGTGAAGCTGACACCGTTCCTGCAACCGTAGGCCCATCTCCCTTACCTGATGGACCGAAGCACGATGTCTTCTGGGGATCATTGTTCATGATATCCTTCGGTGCGCTTTTTGCAACTTTCTTCCTCATATACCTTCACACGTCAACGCCTGGCAAGGCTCTTGGTGATACTATCTATACCACACTGAACTCGTCCTTCCACCTGTTCGCTGTGGATACTGTTGTGACTATTATTGTATCTTTTATTTGGCTGGCATTGTTGCGATCATTTGTCCGACCTCTAGTATTCCTAATCGTTCTCGCGGTGCCGGTCATACTTCTATCATTCTCCCTATATCCTTTGGTATCAAGCATTAAAGGCACTTCGGAGCGGACGAGTGTACAGGATAGGGTGATGAGATGGTTGTCATTCATCCCTAGCTGCTTAGCACTGCTCTGGGTCTACACTATCTATAAAGGACGAAAGTCCTTAACGAAAGCCATCAGCATTCTGGAATTTGCATCGCGGATATTAGCTGCCAGTCCGGGTCTTGCGGGACTTGGATTTTCCACCTTGGCCGCAGTAGTAATATGGACTTGGGTATGGTTAGGAATGTTCACGAGAGTATTTTTGGGTGGTCACCTATCAAAGTCGGGCTTTTTTATCATCGATCAAACGACATGGTGGCTTGGAGTCTTCTTTGTGGTAATGTACATCTGGACGGTTTCTGTCATTGGCGGTGTACAACGGACCACTACAGCGGCTACAGTGTCACAGTGGTACTTCCATCGCAACGTACAACCAGCACTCAGCTCTCGTGAGGTTGTCGGGGCTGCATTTACCCATTCGACGACAACTATCTTTGGCACCATTTGCCTCTCCACATTGTTGGCACTCCTGATCCGGCTACCGCTTTTAATCTTCCCTCGAAGACTAGTCGCCGCTGTTTCGATTGTCGCGTACTCCATTGTACCCGCACCAGTCTCGGCGTTGCTCAATCCACTTACTCTCACATATGCGGCTATTCATTCTCAACCGCTACAGATCTCTGCTCGCGGTTTGAGCCAAATGACATTCTTAACTCCTCAAGCGCCAACCACAACGCTTACGCCTCGGTCATTCTCGTCTCGAACTCATGCCTCTCAGCCATTGCTACCCTATCGCCTGGCCAAGTTGTTACTCCATGCTACCCGCATTATTATGGCACTGTCACTGGGTTTCGGCGGCTGGGTAGCAACGGCCCGCCAATTATCTATAACCATGCCTCAAGGCGCCGGCATCAAGGGCAGCGCCTATGCATACGTCGTCGGGCTGGTAGCATCGTTCATCGGATGGGGTGTTTTGGGCGCAATGGAGAGGGTCCTGAGCGGCATTGTCGACGCGACGGTAGTCTGTTGGGGCAGCGAGAAAGGAATGGTCGGTGGAGGTGCCTATTGTTTGGAAGCCAGATACCTTTTCGGGGACGAGAGGGAAGGATCTTGAGGAGTTTGATGAGGTTGGGTATTTTTTGTATAGGATGGGATGGGATGGCACGGCTTGGGTTGGGTTGAACTGGTCAGGACTGGGCGAATGGAGCATGACACATGGCATCGATGGATGGCATGCATTACATACATCATATCACATAGCATGATAGGATATGAATGAGCGCGATGGATTTTGGCATCTTAGTCTTTAGCGTGGAGAACCGGTTTACTGCGCTGTTTTTTTTTTTCTTCTCTTGGTTTTTTAACTGAATGATAATAGATTCACAAACACACATTGGTTTCAATTCTTCTACTGTCTGTGATGTTCTTATTCCATCTGCCGTGTCTGTCCTGTCTGTCACTCAAGTAATGTAATCTCCCAAAGGTTTGAATTGAAACATGTCAATCAATAGTGCGCATTCCAAACCCCCAAGCCCCGAACATCAACATCATAGCGTCAAGACGTTTCTGAAACTGGGGCCAGTGTAGTGTAGTGTAGGGTGCAATTTCTAGAAAAACGTAAAATAACTTCTGGCGGGAATTCTAGAAACAATTTCATTCATTTCCGAAAGAAGGACAATAAGAAAAGCAAGAAAAACAGAAATAGAAAAAAGAAAGGTACGTATATTTCTACCGCTTCGCCCCCCTCCCCTTTTTTTCTCTTCTTTGCCAATTGTCTTCTAGAAAAATCGTTAGTTCACCCTACCGAATTGAAACCCCGGTGTCTCTCATCTTTTTTGTTCCATAGTATGTTCGCCCGAGTACAAGTACGGATCTACAGTACATCTTCATCTATTATTGTATTCCATGCTAATAATTCGTTCCGGGGCTGACTAGTGCACCTAAGTTGACAATCAAACTTATTATAGCAACAGAACTGCGTAGTTCCCCGCCGCCCCCCTCTCCCCCCCGTCAATGCCGGGTTCACCGCTGCGTCAGTGGTAGCTTAACCTTTTGCCCTGTGGAAATTAAGGTGCAGGACGAGGACACATACACACACCGCTTTTATTTAAATAGTTGGGAAGAGGAGAGAGAGAGAGAGAGAGGATAGTAAAGAAGGATACAGATACGGATACGATACGACAAGCTACGAGACGGAGGGGCAAGGAAAGGATATCGATTGTGCGAATAGATACAGAAGCTTACTGAAGATAAGAGCCGGGAACGGAAAGGAAAGGCTACAGACATAGAAATGTCACTCTACACATGCTCGCACTGCCACGAGGCGATACGAGCGGATCGGGTGCGGGTGGAGTGTTGCGAGAGCGCGTGTGAGAATGCTTCAGAACCCGCGTCCGGATACCATCTCTGCGCCGACTGTTTCGTAGTGGGGGATTACTTGGGTGCGGAAGGGGTGCACGAGGAGGGGCATCAGACGCGGGTGGTGCGGGTGAGTGGGACGGCGGGGGAAGAGAGAGAAAGGGAACGGGAGAGAGAACGAAGCAGGAGTCGGGCGAGGGGCGAAGAGCGCACCGGGGAAAGGAGAGAGAAAATCGAAGTCCCGACTGCGAATTGGGGGGCGCTGTGGGATATTGTGAAGCCGAAGGGAGGGAGGAGGGAGCGGGAAAGGGAGAAGAAACAGAGTGAGAGCTCTATTTCTATTGGGAGTAATTCTACGGTGAAAGGGAGCGCGGGATCTCTAGGATTTGAAGTCGCGCCGATGTCGACGCTGAGACCGGTGTTACCGCCGAGACCGAAGTTGAAGAGAAGTTGCAGTAGTTTTGCGGCGGTGAAGAGACCGAGTGCGTGGGAGCCGTTGTTTGCGCCGGATGAGAGCCAGAATGTGATTTTTGGGGATTTGATGGCCGTGTTGTTTGCGCGGTTGGATAAGGAGGAGTTGGGATTGTTGAGTCCGGAGGTTTGGTCGGGGTATTTGGATGTTCAGGGAGTGCCGATGGAGGAGAATGTTTGTAGGTTTTTCACTTCTTTTGGTCTCTTCATTTTCTTTTCAAGGACACAGAGAATGTTCTATGTATTTGAAAAGGGTTGAGGGGGAGACATGTGATGGGCTAACGGGACTGATTGAAATATAGGGCAGAAAACGTTTTGCGAAGAAGGGGCTGTACAAAATCAGGAAATTGCTGATCTGGAGTTGGGTATCTATTATACGTCGAATGAGATTTCGCATGTTCTTCACGTACGACAAAAACCGGACCTTAGCTTGGCAACAGGCGGAAGCGAAGATGGTGCCGCAAGGAATTCCTCAGAAGCAGGGAAACGAATAAGGAGATCGATTTGCCTGGGGGCCAATATGCCCATGTTAACACCGCAGGGGTTCGCAGATGTCAATGCTATGATGCTGCTGGAGAAGCCGGATGAAGGATGCAAAAGGTTGAGGGAGTTGTTAAGAGCATATGGTATCTGGAAGGAGTTGGGGGAGTTCCCCAGGGAGTGTTTGCCAGCGAGGGCGATTGTTTATGGGAAGAGGAAGAGTTTGCTGGAAATGAGTTTGGAGAAGGAAATGATTGAAGCTGAGATTATTGCAGGGCTACAAAGGGAGGCCATTGAGGAGATGGCGGAGATAGAGGACGACGAGAGTGAAGCCTGTGAAGGTAGTTTGAAAAGTGGAGAGAATGATAGATTCTGGGACAAAACGTCGCATATAGACGAGATAAAGATAGAGGAAGGGGTCCCCTTTTGATACTGGAAATGGAGTATGAATTTAGAAAGAAGAATACAAAGGCAAATTGTGAAAGCAGACAAGTGAAAAATGCGCATGTGAGAAACGGCGTTGTGCGCGAATTTGTGCGGGATATCGCATCAGGCGTCTGGACGAACGGAAGACTCCAGCTCGAATGATTGAGACCGAGAAATGACATGTCGTTGTGCGGGAAGATGCCGTCGACAGACATCTTTCTCTCATGCTCGATCCCCAAGGCTGCAGTACAGTGGGTTTACTTTCTCCAAAGGGACCGAATGTGATCCACATACAACTGAAACCTCAAGTCAATGCCGAATTCTGGAAAGTCGATACTGCCCAAACCACAAGGTTCGATCACAATACCATAGTATTCAGCATCATTGAAACTTCAACTTTCTGAGTGCAGGAATGTGGTTGTTCGAGTGAACACCAACTATGTAATTGTGTCTCATACGCCCACGGGGACGCTGTAGACTGGCAGAATAACAGAGTGGACAGCTCGAGAGACAAAATCTGACACAAAAAGGCACTCACCATGTGGAGTAGCTGTTCTCCAGAAGACCAGCAGCCAGCGGAAGATCTCAATAGTTTTGGTGGACTGGCATCCACCGATCGAAGATACTGCACCTTCAAGAAGGGAAAGGAGAAGTTCTTACTATTATGTACTGACTGTACATACTCTACTCCGTACAATAAATACCGCGTCCACTTGCAAGCGATAAGGTAGGTGGAGACTCCCCATATTGCCGTAAATGGAAAAACAATGGGGTTCAGGTTCCTGAATGAAGCTGTCGGTCCGACATGTGAGTGAAGTTGAGTATACTTTTGTACATGAGCCAACCTCCTTGTAGAAGGTGACGTGCTGTGATAGCGTTCTCCCTCATTGTTCGATAGGAATAGATGTGTTAGACTATACTTCCACTTCTACTTCGTACAGCTGCGAGTAAAGCATTAATCCAAGCGTGCATATTCGATGTTCGTCGGAACTGGTGCCGATGAAGGGTTGGCGGAATAAGGTAGATCCGACGCAAATACGACGAGACCGGGATATGGCGGCTGTGATACTTTCTGAACTGACTCAATGTCATGCAATTCCGTACTCGGTACGTCCTTCCTGCCATGAGAATGTGCGGAAGACTCCTATGAACGCAACTATAGTAGATTCCTCTTAAGGAAAATCAGGGGCGTGAACCGTGGTATAGGGTATAGGTACAGATATATGACAGATGCCCAAGAGATGGAAGCAGCGGTAAGCAAAATCAAATGCTTGGGAAAAGGTGGATGCTCTTTAAATGGCTTAGCGTTATACACACGTGATATCGAAATTCTCGGCTCCAAACTGCTGCCTCTTATGTTAGGCTGTAGTATCAAAGCTATTCTGCACACAAACACACCGAGGTTTTTTCTCTGGTGAGTTGGGATGCTGCGCTCGTATAGACTTCTCTCTACATGCAGGTTCAAATTGAATTTCATCTCCCAGATTTGCGAATATTCCTGCCAGCTATGGAAGCTAACATGACGAAGATGAGTGTGAGTTTCAGTATCTGCACAGTTCTATCAGTTCTGACACCTTTGATTGTAGCGAAAACTACTATACTGAAATTGTTTATGACGTTTGGAGTTTTACCACATTTATGAACGATGTGGCACCCTTCTTCGAAGATGCACCAATCAATAGATTCCAAAGCGCCATAGTACTCTACGCCATTCTGCAAATTTGTCTCGGGATACAAGCCGCCGCTGTTGTGACATCGGACAGGTGTCCGACGGCATCATACAGACTTGCCAAATGCTCATGGCCACACATTCCGCACTCCCAAACCTCCCCACAGCCCTAAATTGGTAGCCCAATCCGAACTATTCCTCCCCATGTTGTCTTTGACAATACTTTGCCATATACGAAGTAGAGATACACCAACACGGATATCACGATGCATGGTAGGAAACTGCTATCCACATCCGTGAGAATATTTTAACCAACCAAAGTCTGACATGCTACCAGAGGCAGATATCTCGTGGTGCTTACCTCACTACTCATACCAAGTACATTAATCCCTCTATTCTGAACACCGCCTCGCACGCGGTCAATGTCTGACCCAGTCTTACTCAAATCGCATCCATGGCTGTTCGCAAGATTTGCTCTGTATTGGTGCCTTACAGGAACAGCACACAGGTGATTCTGATGAAGATATCAAAGGATCCATCCGTGTAGTCAAGTATGAATGACAATTGTAGAAAGTCCCCATCTTCACATGCAGGTATCATTTCTTAGGATGCACTACTGGTGTTAACTAATCTGCATGTTTCAAGGGAGCTGTGGCTCCCAGTTCAAAGGCCCATGATCCCGTTGCCGAACGATTGGCTGAATCGTTATCCGAACGGAGCGGCGGTTAGATCCTCTGTTGCGATTCATTTTATTCCCTCTCCCATCTTTTTCTCCCGGTAACCGCAAAATCCGACCTGAATACTCTTCTTCTCATTGGCCACCAAGTCTTTTTAGCCTTTCCTTCCAGAAAATGGTCAGTTTGCGAGTAATTCCGGTGGATTCACGGTGGATTACGTCGATTGGCATCGGCGTTTTGTATTCTTCTGGAGTACCAACTACAGGTTCGGATGGTTGGGAATAAGCAAACGTTGTTTGGAAATCGTGACTAGGTGGGGCCGAGTGTTAAAAAGACGCACGCAAGCGGTGTCTGTCTTTCAGGGTATGGCAAGTAGCCATTGGCCACCGATATTTCACTGGGCTGAATGTGAAAGGATGGAGGCTTCAAAACGCACCAGAAAGGAGGGTCTCGGGGCAAATCATCAACTAAACAAGCGAAAATTTCCAAATTAAGTGATTTGTGGGAACGTATGACGTCGAATCGTTTGTTGCTTTGAAAATCTTTCTTCACTTGAACACTACTACTTCGAACTACCTAGTAAAATGTGTTAGCAGTTGTCAAAGAGGTTGAATTTCCACTATGCCAACATGAAGTCTCCAGGGCATAGTTACCATATGGGGTTGAAGACTGTAAATATGTTCCTCTATGTAGCTTGATTTCATCGATCTTCACGTGCACTCTCGTTTTGTGCAATTCTACGTACGTTTTGGGTTTTCTCTGTAGATCTATCGCTGTCTACTGTCTACCTTGGTAGGCATTGAGCATATCTTTTCCGTCCCTTTCATGTAACTATGTCCCTTGGTACATAGTTCTTAGAAGTTGCGCAAGATAAACCTAGCAACAGTACATTACCGGGTTGTGTGGTGCGAAGAGAAGCCGGAGATAAGCGGACCCCTAAAATGCTAGTGAAGTGGATCAATTTGATAAGATGGCACTGAGTAGCCACGGTAGCCATGTATTTACTTGTATCACCAGTATGAGCCAACATGAAAATGTACATTGCTGGAAGTGCACTACCCATGTTATTTCCACGCAAAGTGGGTTCTCCCTATTATCAATGACTTATCTTCGGAAGGGAGGGGCATTGTTGCTGTGGATTCTTGGTTGCCTTGTCCAATTTCATCACAACTGCGCATGCCCTAATGCATCGAAGCTGTACAAATTCCGTACAATTCAAAACACTACGTGGGTCTTACTTTACAGTAGTAATCAAGATATGACATTCTCATTCATATATAATCGATTGTCCCTCCTCCTCTCCTTTGATTTGGCTCAGTACATCCTCAACTTTAACGTTGTCATCATTCGGGACGAGTGTTCATGACCAGCGGGAAAAGCATATTGCGTCAATTTACGAAACACAACCTAGAGTTCTGTAAGACTACGGACTGAATGACTATTTACGACAAATCACTATATCACGATTTCTCAAGAGGCTTCCCGCAGCTTCACGATTCTTCCTCCTGTCAGTGTTGGACAATACCCTGATAGGTTATCTATATTCGAAATCTTGAGCTTTCCATAACACTTCTACTTTCACACACGACGTTTCCTATCCAGGACAGATTGACAGCAAACATGGCTATTCCATTCGGTTTCAGTTTCGGAGAGGTCATCAACGGAGTTGGAATACTGAGAAATGCGTTCACAGCGATCAAAGAATCCGGAAATTCGAGACCGTATATCGGAGATGTTGCCACAGCCCTATCTGACCTTCACAAGAGTCTCGACGGCGTCGAAAGATTTCTATACGATGCCTCATTCGAACCACAGCGAGGTCTCATGATGCAAGTTATTAGTGCTTGCCAGCATTGCATAGAAAGATTTGTTCATCAGTGTTGCAAGTCAAACGGTGTTTCGACTAAAGGATCTTTGTGGGCTCAAAAAGAGTTCCAGGGTACTATCGGAAAGGTCGACTGGCTTGCGTGCAGGAAGTGGGATATTGAGCAGTTCAGGAAAGAATTATTAATTCACAATGAGGCAGTTTCGAGTCTGCTCTCTACCATGCTTAGGTACGTCTCAGTGTGTTTAAGCTGCTATTCGAGGATGTTCTCGGTGGACTATAGGCCCCTTTCTCCGAATCGCTTACCTCCATCTTGACTTTTGCTCACACGTTTTATAGCACTTGCGACATGGAAAAGGGTCAACTCGGTCGACAGATTAATGATATCGTGGCTACCCAACACAGAAAGGTTAGGGGGGTTAGCAAACCCTCCCCACGAGACGTTGCGAAGAGTACCGAGTGCTTGAACGCACTTGCGGTCATTAACCCCATGATCGGCCGTAAAGAAATCGAGAGCCGCACCGATCGACTCGTACCAAAAGCCTGTGACTGGATTCTCAGAAACAGCAGTTACAGATCCATGATGGAGAGCGATCAATCTGAACTTCTTTGGGTTCATGGACAAGCTGGCAAGGGTAAAACCATGCTTTCAATGTTCCTTGTCGACACACTCGCAAAACAAGTCGCCCAAAACCCACAAGATCAGATGGCGTATTTCTTCTGTGATAACAACACTGATCAAAGAAACTCGACTTTACACGCTCTCAAGACCGTCTTGCACCAAGTTCTAAAACAAAGCTCCCACAATGTGCTTCTCGAGGATTTCAAGCTCCAAGGACCACAAATGTTCTCTACAATCGAAGGTGTCTGGAATGCTTTGACACGAGTGCTTGAGGCTTCCGTGACAAGAAACCTCTACATCATGATCGATGGATTAGATGAGTGCACCCAAGAATCACTAGACGCTTTCTTGAAGCTAGCGAGCTCCTACATTGCCAACAATGCAGATGGCATCTGCAACGTGAAGTGGATCTTTACGAGCCGGAACGAGACAAGAATCGAAGAGTACTTAAAGTTATCTTTGGTGATCGACCTAGAAGCCGTATCAGCCGAAGTTGACCAAGCTGTCGGCACTTTCATCGACTCCAAGGTGGAGACATTAGCTATCAAGAAAAGATTCGACGCTCCACTGAAGCAATTTGTGGCAGAGAAATTGAAGCAAAAGGCTGGTGGCAACTTCCTCTATGTCTCTCTCGCTTGCAAGGAGCTGCTGAAGAAGAACGTCTCATACATCAACGTCAAGCTTGTCGTTAACAAGATGGCTGGTGGTCTTGATGCTATGTACGCCAGAATTCTCGAGGGGATTTGCAAGCTGCCCGAGGACGAACTTCAACAAGCATTTGCTGTTCTTCGTGCTGTCGGCATTGCATTCAGGCCTCTCAGTCTACGTGAGCTTGCTGTTATGGCAGGTTTCCCATCAGATGCTATCGACAATGAGGACATTGTGTTGGACGCCGTCGATTCGTGTGGATCTTTGTTGACCTTACACCGCGACCACCCTTACTTTGTGCATCGTTCCGCCAAAGAATACCTCTTTAACCACGAAACAGCCGGTGTCTTTTCTTCCGATTTAGAATTCGAGCACGAGAAGGCTGCTATGAGAGCTTTAAGATACACAACCAGGGACTGGAAGTTTTACCTCGAGAGTTTGGACGATATTCCTCTTTCTTCACTGCAGGACCAACCATCATCTGAGGAGAGCTTACAGTACCCATTGGTATACTGGATTGACCACAGCAACATTGCCGGTGCCCGTCTCCAGAAATCATACGCCCTAGACCGTCACTTCTTCCGACGAAATAGCGATCTACGAAGAACTTGGCTCTTATACTTCAAGAAGCATCGCCACATGACCAACTTCTCCGCTATTCAAAACGTCTACTTCTCCGCTCTTCACATCTCCGCCGTCTGTGGTACCTGGTGGGTTGCCGAGATTCTCCTCCGCCACAGCTCCGACCATGTCGACTGTGAAGACTCGTTCGGTCTTACCCCACTTCACTGGGCCGTCCACTGCGGACAAGTCAACGTCGCCAGAGTGTTACTTCAGAAGGGCGCCAATGCCAACAACAAGGGAGGCTTTACAAACTTCGAAAATGGACCAAGAGAAGGAACACCGCTTGGTCTCGCAGTTTCATACAACAACCTCGAGATGTCGAAATTACTGCTGGATTTCGGCGCTGATATCGATTACCCTGATCATCAATCGAAGACCCCTTTAGTCTGGACGATCTTAAAAGATCTTCCTAAGTCAACAAAGTTCCTCCTCCAGCAAGGAGCTGATCCAATTCTCCGAGATGACGAGGGAAAGACACCATTACATGATGCTTGTGCGCAGGGAAACGAAGCCATTGCAAAGATCCTCCTCAACCACGGTGCCTCCGCCCACGCAAAGGATGACAACAACGTCTCGCCAGCGGTTGATGCCGCATGCCGCGGTCACACGGGCATCTTAAAGATTCTAGATGCATATGGTGCCACAACCCCTGAAGCCGAAGAAGCTGGCGGATGGGGTCCTGGCTCGCAACTCGTTGCTACATGAAGATTCCAGAGAGAGTAGATGAAGATACTGCTTACTGCTGGATATTACGAAAAACAAACGGTCACTCCACATGGAGAAGACCCAAAACTCAAGGGCGAGACCCTTGAGTATCTTCCACCGGCGAGAGAGAAAGAGAGAGAAAGAGAGAGAACGCTACGGTTACGGATTACTTACATTACATACTTTAAACCATTTAGACTTCAGATTTCTGCGAGAGATACCATTTCTTTTATTCTTTTTACGTTCCTAGCACGGATCATTGTTTTCTTTCTTTTTTCTCTCTTGCACGCAGGATCAGGATCTAAAGATAGATAGTTTCAGCTTCATTCATACGTTCGTACAACTATGGGAGGGAAGGAACAAAGGGAGCTCAATCGGCGCTGGGACGATACTTGGATACGGAGTTTTGGAGTTGAGAGCTTAGCTAGTTTTCTCTGAATATTAACAATTTGGTGTTCCTATTCGAAAATTTTCTCTTATGCAGTACAAGGTGAATACATGGCTGTGCTAAATTTGTATTCCGATTCGCGTGATGCTATGTGCTGTTAAATCTCCGGCCATGGTGCCTTATCCACGTTTTGAATGAACGGGTGGTGTGATGCGGAGAAGCTGGTTTGGAGTAATGTGGTCGCTTTCCGATATACATACGAATATGCAGTTCGCCGTCTCTTTAGGGTAGACTTTACTTCCATGGGGTTTTTATTGTCAAGAGATCCATCGGGTATCTCATGAGCGGTCTTTCATGTTTGCTATCTATCGTCGGACTGTTTCTGCGCAGGAAACTTTTGCCTAGAGTTTTAGTCCCCTTATGTTTCGTTCCCGCTCGTTCACCTCCTTGCTGGCGCCCCCATCATCATCTCCCGATGGTGATACGACATGCGTTCGCAGTAGCACGGATTTATATCGCTTCACCGCTACGCTATCACCTGCATGGACGTCGCCGACATCAATGCACTCTCAAATTACTACATCTTTCATTCGTTCCCACAGTGTCGGGCGCAGCTTCGACGAATATGCGTGCAGGAAATTGGTTTGTAGGTCAGAGGAAGATGATCATTGGATGATATGAAGGGGGCAGTGAAGTTTGTATAGGTCTGCTGGGGAGATATGGAGGAGTTGGTTCGTGGATACAGGATTGGATTTCATTTTTATAGATACTGAGGTACTGCACATTTGTGGACGGTTCATATTCGGTCGTACAGCACTTTATCTGCAACCAACTGCAAGCAATATCATTATCTGACTTCTTGCCATCTTTCCTCTGGAATATTGCCCAATCTCCTCCCGCAAGTCCCATATTCAACAAGTCTAACACCAGACCAGTTCGCCATGGCATACACAGCACGCACTTTCTCCTTCACAGCTCTCTGCAACTATTCCAATTCATCTTCCATACCGCAATCGCAACCCAGACCTACCAGAAAAAAGACCAAGTCCACACCGCGACCGCCGGACTACCGCGTATCCCCAGCACCAACATCCGGATATCCATCCACTAGCTGTGTATTCGACGAGAAACTTCTCATCGGCCGAAGCTCGAGTCAAGCATGGAACACACAATGTGAGGGAAAGCGGGATACAGATCAGAGAAATAGATGCGGAAGTTGGGGCAGCTGGTTGAGGAAACTTGAAGGCAGGAGTAGAAGGAACTACGATCTACTCGAGAAGCTGCCATTGCCTAGGGAGAGGATGCAGCAGGTAAGGAGACCGTCTGACTGACGTATGAGAAAGACGCTGACCTGATGATTTCGATAGATATGAAATTAGATCTGTCACCAAAATCTTCCCGGAAGGAGTGAGGTCTCTCAAGAACTACGTAGCTGGGCAGCACCGATTAGCATTGAATGGGGTATCTTACGAACTGTTTTGCTCCACAACGACGACCGCCGTATCTGAGCTAAGATATATGAGTAAGACGTCCAACATCACCTCATTACCCATCAAACATTATTATCGTTCATCCACTTGTGGCCCACGTACTATGGAATGTACGCTGGCTGTGTAAGGTCGAGAGTGTGGTCCATGTTGGTTTAAAGCCCCCATTGTTGGTTCCGTTCAGTTCCTTCCGGAACCTGGCCTAGCCGAGTAGCCAGGTTAACAAACAACATTAGAGTGAATTAATCGTCACTGTACCTTAGAATTGCTAATGAAATCAATTTTTACTTTCTAATTCGAAATGTTCATCTGGATTATCCAGCTCCATTATATAACATCCAATCAATAGTAAAATAGCAATGGGTATCAACCCCTCAAAATTTGCTCCCTAATAGAACAACACTTGAAAATGCAGACGCGTGTTATGATCCGCCCGGATTCGACTACTCGTAAAATCCATCCCATATAATACATTGTATAGCCCCATCTTTTTGACGTTCGCCATATGCCCAACCAAAATGCCGATGCCTTTCCGTTCTATCCATGTTGCTCATTGAGCTCTCCCTAACGCCGTGGTAAAGTGGATCTTGAATTATTAAAGAATGGCATGATTTCAGAAAAGAAATGGGTAGGACAATAAGAAAGCCCCAAATGATATAAATGGAATACGTACTCTCTCCGAGCCGGAAATAACTGTTTGTTGCGCTCCAGTGCCAGTGCCAGTAGAGGAGGAACCAGTTCCAGTGCCAGTGGGAGGGTTGATAGTAACAAGGCTTGTTGATGAGCCACCATAAGTGCTTCTCGTTGAGTCCGTGGCAATTGAATGTGTCGTCGCAGACGCCCCAGAGCCCGAGAATGCTGTTGAACTAGGAATCGAAACGGTGCTATTGCCATATGGCGAGTCCATGTCAGCGGCGCTAGTGTA
Source organism: Rutstroemia sp. NJR-2017a BVV2 (assembly GCA_002946415.1). Lineage (NCBI taxonomy): Eukaryota > Fungi > Ascomycota > Leotiomycetes > Helotiales > Rutstroemiaceae > Rutstroemia > Rutstroemia sp. NJR-2017a BVV2. The sequence goes on along the minus strand of NJPS01000031.1, from coordinate 789,611 downwards.
ACCTGTGCCATATCCAGTCCCAGTAGCATATCCAGTCCCAGTAGCATATCCAGTCCCAGTAGCATATCCAGTCCCAGTGCCATATCCAGTCCCATAGCCAAGCCCATATCCCCCACCCGATGACGATGGATTTCCGCTGCAAGTGGTATACGCAGTGGACCAGGCTGTTTTGGTTGTGTATGTCGTGGAATTATGTGTTGTAGTCATGACACTCGACAGAGTTTTGGTGGCTGACGACCACTCGCTAAGAGGGGCGGTAGAAGACCCATTTCCGCCGCTATAAGTCCAGCCTGCTGATGCTGTTGTAGTTGGGACATTGCCATATTGTGTGGTTGAGCCAACTGTAAATGTTTTAGTACTTGTGGATGAGATAGATAGAGTAGCAACAGGGACGGAATTACCTCCTGATGATGCTGCTTCCGATGCTGGAGGCACCAACGTATTTATTGACGACGAACTTGAAGACGACCAGTACATAGCTGAGCTAGACGCTCCGCAATCTCCGGTTACAGTCTGAGTGACAGTCACAGTTTGGGGAGTTACAGAGCTCACACTCGCTCCAATCTCTGAGGCTGCTGAGCTCCATGGTGCTGCCGACGAAGACGGCGCTGCGGAGTCTGAAGCCCAAGTCGCTATGGAGGAAGCCGCAGACAAGGTACCGTTTGCGGCGGCAGCAGACCTTCCTGGACAATCTGTCACAGTCGGTGCACATGAAGTTATGGTAGCTGTATCTGTGATTGATATGGTTGAAGTTACATCGGCGTATGCTGATACTGAGACAACCATGTGCTCGAGGACAAGTAGTCCAAGACCGAGAAATGGTGATGGTGACATTGTTATCACTATTATTTTATCTTCCCACCAATGTGGTTGCGTGATAACTATACAGCTAGTCAATGATGCACGACTGTATATGGTTTAGATGTTGTTGTATGAGGAAGAGAGGAAAAAGAAAGGGAAGGGGGTCGTACTGGATTGTTAAAAGACAAGAAACCAAGCAGCCTGGAGTAGGTTACCCAACTTGGCCTATCGAGGCTTTGATGGCGCAATATTGATACGGACACAATGTTGGCAAAGAGTAGATTCTTTTGATGCCAAATGCGGAAGATAGTTAAATAGTTGAGGCGCAGAACGAATTGCCGCGAGAAAGCTACAGAAACAAACTTATGGAGAACAGACGGAAGGCAGTTGAAGCAGATGTTGGCTCTGAATAAGTAGGCACTGCTTCGTCAGTTGGAGGTCTAGAGCAATGGTCAAAGATCCTGTACAGGTGAGTTAGGTGAGGGCATGGTTACTTCGGTGGGGATATGAGGTCAACGTGAGCATAAGGTGCACTAGACCAAGAGACAACTCCAACACACTGGTATCGATTGTGTGTATCTTTGGTGTGATAGACCAGGGGTACCTGAAGAATAGAACCACAGCCTTATTTACGCGCTGAAGTTAAGAACTTGACCAATCAGTGGTCATTGCCTCCACTTAGAGACTGGAGTACCCTTCAGATCTGACGTCTTTCATCGCGATAAACTTGGAGTAGGATCCAGGGACCTAATCATTTTTGGCGTCAAATTGCGGCATGCGCTTCAGATCTGGAATCATGCACTGGATTCCCACGAATGGAACTCTCCTTCGCAGACGCTCTAGAACAATGGCACATATTCCAAGAAGTATTGAAAACTGAAAATGCCCTCGATCGAGGGCGAGAAAAGCACACCAAAGATGCCAGACTCATAGATCTGAATAAGGGGAAAGAATGCGGCTGTGAAGGTCAGGAAGGAAAATGCCAACGCGCGCGTTTGAAGCACGGTCCGACCGGGCCAATCTCGTGAATCATTATCCGCAGCCTGCCTCTGTAAGTAGATAGATACAGTAGCTGGGTCTCCCCGATGCAAAGAAATTAAGGTGAGGAATGATGGGCTGCACGTATATCTTGACCTGTGTCAACATACTCAAGTCGACGCCTAGCCGCCTCCCCCTCAACGAACACCTAGAACATTTCAGGTCATCGATGGTGCAGAACAGCACTTCCTGGCCTGAGCAGTGGCAATCTCGTACAATCTCGTACAATCCTCATCCAAAGCCACACATGCTAGAGTCGACTAAGACCTCCAATGTAGGCGTGGACAGCAGTAGTAATACAATACAAAAAGGCATCCATTCAGCGGGCCGAGAGACCAAGATGAAGGGTAATCCAAGAGATACACGACCGTTTCAGGCCATATTGAGTGGATCTAGGTACCGGCAGACTTCGATCCAGAAGGCTTGCTCGGAGGTCGAGGTGAGTCTCGAAGCTTTTTGGAAGGAGCTGTAAGCTGACCTTGCCAGATTAAGCACAAGACTCACCAGATGATAAGATGTCTGTTAAACAAAAGTACAATTTCCGCGGGGTCAATTGTAGTTAGATGGCGAGTATCGACAGATGCTATGTTGTGAAGGACTGACTCTACTCGTACAGTTCTTCTTTGTAACAACGCATTTGAATTACTCGTATGGTGGAGATAGGGGACTTCATTGGGCGGAGAATGCACTGTAATTTTAGTGCCCCTCACTAACAACGCCACTATAGCTATATCTACCACCTCACAATTAGGAACTCATTCACAATACCTCCTCAACAATGACTTCGAACCAACCTTCGCTGCTGCACTCCAGCAATCCTTCCGATGTGGAATCTGCCTGCAAACCCTTCGGTATAAGCACCGAGCAGTTCTCCACACTGCAATCACGATGTGTTGCTGCGAAAGCCACCGCCTATTGTCCCTATTCGAGATTCCGAGTCGGCGCAACGATCCTTACAGAGCAGGGAGCCTTCGTCGATGGTGCGAACGTTGAAAATGCTTCATACCCAGTGGGCACATGTGCCGAACGAGTAGCTTTTGGCAAAGCTGTCACGGAGGGTCATAAGAACTTCAAGGCAGTTGCCGTTGCGACCGATATCAGTCCTCCAGCAAGTCCTTGTGGAATGTGCAGACAATTGTAAGCTCTACTTGCCTATAACAGAGAATCATCTCGGGGCATCACCGCGGAGAAATAGGTTCTGCATACTCGAGCTAATTTGTGCAACGTCAACAGCATACGGGAGTTCTGCGACCTCAGCATGCCTATTTTCATGTTTGATAAGAATGGAGACTTCGTTGTCATGAAACTAGAAATGGTATGTATCATGCTGCCAAGGAGAAAAGTCTGCACTCTTCAGAGAATACGCTAACACGGCATAGCTACTCCCATTATCATTTGGACCAGAAGCCCTGCCACCGCCGGAGGCCCTACCTTGAACCACCCCTATTTCGTAAAGCGATAAGGTCGTTAGGCAACATGCAGTAGCAATACTGCAGACCACGAAGTCAGGGGGGTGCGCAAAGAAACTGCATCCTAGCGAAGCAGTTGGAGCTCAAACTCAAAAGTTGGACCGCATAGGGAACTATGCTATGAATATACGACCATTTACGGAAGACCTCTTGCATATCAATTTAGATAGACATCCAGGAATCTTAACCATCATATGTCACACATAGCTCCCTGTTTCTTTTTCCAACCTTATCCATGGGAGCCCCAATAGAATTCGAACATCATCGTTTGTTATTTATGAGGTATCTTACACAGCAAAAGCTTCACATCCCGTCCTTCGTGATCAAACCACAGACCGGGAAGTCAGACCGCCTGGGGAGGCACCGCATCCGCCTCCAGATAGGTTATTGAGAGAAAAGCAGAAATGAAAGAACTTGTATGCGTTTACTCTAGTGAAAAACATGGCGGATGCAGGTGTTAAGAGACGGCTGAAGAGACATTCACCAAGGCTCACTATATAACTTCATAAATGTCATTCAAATGTAAGACTTGTGACACAACTACACTGATGCTTTTCGTATCCCGTGTAAACTGAACCTTGAATAGCGACGTTGATGCGTCCAGCTAGATAGGCACAGTTAAAGGATTCATCACCGACGCACCGCCATCGACCACCAAGTTTGCACCCGTTATATAACTGCTGAAGCCACTAGCCAAAAAGCCCGCAACGCGACCTACTTCCATAGGTAGACCCGAACGTTCAAGCCCAATCGTTGTCTTTTGTGTCTGCGATAGAAACCAAATATTAGCAAGGAGCCGAGGATTAAAGCGTGATTAGAGGGCATTAAGAGAGGTGGGGATGGCATACTTCTTTAGATTGTAATGATGCTGGCGGGAATTGTGCTGTCATACCACGCATGTCGAAGTTCTGAAGATCAACGCCGACATCGATTTGTCCTGGTGAAATACAGTTGATCCTCACACCCGTTCCTAATAATACCTCAGTCAGCATTTAATGTCCCAGCCCACACCCTACAACTCCAACCCACCTTTCAAAACCGCAACACCCGCCCTCACAACCCCCAACGCAGCATGCGAACTCATCGTATAGCAAGGGCCCCAACAGCCGCCATAGCTCGACGCTACGCTACTCACAACAATAATACTCCCATACTTCTGATCCTTGGGCGCCGCATTCGGATACGCTTGTTTTTTCGTCAGCTTGGCCATAGCCGGGGGAGCGTATTTGAGCGCGAAGAACGGCGCCATGCTATTCGCCTCGAAGCATTTCTGCAGATCGGACGGCTTGGTTGCTTCGATTGAGGAGGGGCCGAGAAGCCCGGATGAGCAGACCCAGATGTCGAGACGGCCGAAGGCGTTGAGGATGTCGTCGATGAGGGCGAGGGTTGCGTCTTCGGCGGCGATGGGGAACGGGTAGGGGATTAGTTTTGTGTTGGGGAAGTCGCGGGAGAGGAGGCCGAGGAGGGGTTCATAGTCGTAGGAAGGGTCGGCGTCGCAGGCGTAGATGCAGGCTGCTCCGTGGGCTGGGGGGAGGAATAGATAGTTAGCTTTTTGGTTCCGGATTCATGGAATTAGAATATGATCTTGCTCTTGTTGATCTAGCACGGCAGAACAGCTCACTGCACTTAGAAAAGGAATAGCACACTGACCAGCTAGTTCCTGAATAATCGCCTGTCCAACAGGTTGCTGCGACCCCGTAACCACGCAGACAAATCCATACTATGCCGGCATCAGTGCAAGCGCAGACAATCCATCTCATCAGCGACACTCACCAGTTTCCCGTCCGCACGATACGGACTAAAATGTTCTGTATCGATATCTGCCATTGTCGAAGTATAGAACAAACAATTGAGAATCTCCTACTATTGTTCAAGAATCACCTTTTCGATTTACCCCTCAACAGCTATGTTGATGGAATAACAACCAGTGCAAACAACACAAGAGAGATAAGAAAGAACATATACCTACACATCAAAAAGAAAAAAAGATCGGAGATGTACAAACCATATGATCTAGCTAATTCGAAGAAGCAGGAGACATTCGTTGGCTGTGAGAGAGCACTTCTCGTAGATAGTGTCCTGGGTTTGGAGACCCTTTGGTGTTGATGAAGCTTTCTCCTCGGCTGCAGGTACTGGCGCGGGGGATGATAAGAGGGAGAAAAGGTAGGCGTGATAAGGGAATTCGATTACCAAAATAACTCCGGAAATAGCCTGAGCTCCAATAGTGGGTTAGCATCCACTATTACAGTATGGGTGTGAATTTCAGATATCCAGAATGCCGTTTGCAGTAGCAAATATCGATCATTGAACGCTGTGAAAGTATTCCTAAGAACTATCTATAATTATCCATGCTCAAAGAATACAACCGTGTCCATAATATACAGTCTGTGCTATTCTTTTTCATCCAAAGAAGTTCCCGTCGCTTTTCTCCGTTCTCCATTCTCCATTCTCCATTCTCCATCATAATCCACATCCAAATCGTAAATCCGAACGCGCATCAGAACCCCCATCAAAATGCCTACCAAGCCTAATCATACCAGTAACTATACATCCATCCCAACGACCAGCCAAAAGAAACCAAGAACACACCCTCCTCATGCGTATCGTATCGAGTGATTCAAGCATCTTCATCACTGTCTTCTCCCAGGAGTTCCCCCTCATCCTCATCCACCACTGCATAGTCCCCTCTACCTCTGGCGAAACTATCTCTGGTGGTAAATCTGCGACTTGATGGCGAGCCGCGGCCCAGAGCACTCGAGGCTGAGCGCCAGAGTGAAGATGCAAGAAGAGGAATAGCTTGGGCGACTGCCACAGCGCCAGCGACGAACATGACCGGATACTTAATGTATGGAGCCTCGTCATTGAAGGAAGCTATTAAGCATTTGGTTAGTAAATCTCCAACAAAAAACTGCATGCGGAAATGAGAGCGTTGACATACATTGTTCACCCAATCTAATTTGACCAAACTTGCCAGTCCAGTTGCGCCAAACCCAGTATCCTATCCCACCAGCCGCAGCAAATGGAATAATAATAGCGAAGAAGATTGTCCAGCCTGAAGTAGAATGTTTCTTGTTGAACTCGTCCTCATGACCAGAGCATGGGTGTGCAGTGCTGGCATCAAATTCTTTGCCCCCTTCACAGGTTGTGATGGGAATACGTCTGTAGCCTGTAGGTTCTAACCATTCCACGGCTTCAGGATCATTTTTGCACACCAATGAATGATCTGGGGGTGAATATCCCTTGATCAGAACACAGGATCCATCAGATTGACGCTCGTAGTTGAGGTCACTATTGCAATGTTAGTATAGAGTAGTCTGTGCCATTGTGTATATATATGACTTACCATTCAAAGTCCCGTCTGGTACAGGCACAATTCTTAGCGATATCGTGCAGAGAAGGAATCAAGCGTCCATTGTAACAATCGGCATCGGTCCTCTTTCGATGGTATTGGGAGACGTGGCCGAAGAGACAGTCGTCGTCTTGCTTGGGATGCTTGGGTGTCCATAGGTAATAGTCGCCACCTTCAACATTGTTCTCATCAAGTTTACATTGTCTGTCTGTCAAACCAGAAAAGTCAAGGTTGACAGTTGTAAGCTTTCCATCAATGGTTCCCCAAAGAAGGAAATTTCTGGCATTGTCACTGGGGACAGTTGTGAGATCTGCGACTTTCATATTCGCATCAGAGAACTTGTATTCGATCCAGGTATCTCCTTCATTGAGCGAATAGTAGACGACATTTGTTTCCGCATCTTCCTTGACGATGACTACGATGGATCCTTGGTCACCGAACTCCCACATGTAGGTACCTTGCTTGACGAACTTCCAGTTGATTCCCCCGTCGGACGTCATGAAAGTATCAGCCTTATCGTAAGTCGTTAAGTATTGCCCAACATTACCCACGCTCATCATCAGTCCAATTGCGGTTGGTGATGAGAAAGTGTGAGACTTGTCGGATCGTTCTGTGTATCCGTGGATGTTCAACGAGCATTTATCCAAACCGCCGCTGCATCCGAATTTCTTTCCATCGGCACCGCCGTTCGATGGCGGTTTGATGTAGTCCCATTCGGCACCATCGTTGTGGGTGATCATGGTTTTGAGCTTTTTCTTCTCCTTGTTATAGTTCTTGGAATCGGCGTTTGCAACAACGTTTACCATTGCAACACCCTCAATTCCAAACATCTTCTCGAAATCAACATACCCGGAGGTATCCCTATCCACAGCATTCAGACTCATCACATACGAGGTACCATTGGAATTGCTCTTGATGATTGTTCCATACTCATAACCAGGATCGTTGTTAACGGTGACGTGTAAGAAAACCGAATGAGTGGAGCTGTCGAGAACTGTATAAGCTTTTTGGTGGTCAATTTCGAACCCGTGCGGGAACTTGGCATCAGCAAAGTGAGCAGCATCAACACTCGTATCCACTTTCAGGGTCTTATGTTCATTGTCTTTTGTGGCAACAACAATGAACTCAGACATCGTTGCGAAGTCGACAACGTTGCTGAAGTGGACTTCGGGGTCCTCGAGGAAGAAATCAGCACTTGAAACAAGTTGCCATGGGTTGTCGGCATTGTTGTTTTCCTTTTCTCTGACTTCGCAGTAGATCAGTTTGTCCTCTCGTCGTTGGGGAGGAGCCTCGTTGATGAATTCGCACTTCTTGACATATCGTTGGAGTGTCTTCCACTCGTCACCTCGATCTCGCGTAAGTGATGCGTCGGTATGGCAATCATTATTGCCTTCGCACTTCTCTCCCATCCAAATGATCCAATCCTTGTATTTAGGATGGAAATTCATAGCTGCGGTGTCGCGACTTGGTGGCAGAGGAGCCTTGAATTTTCTGATATTCTCGCCACGATCTAAGGAGTAGAAGACGGTCTCTGAGGCAGTCAAGAAGAAGACAACATCATTCAAGTACTGATGAGAGTAAATTCGTACAATCTTTTCATCCTTCAGAAGTTGCTTCCACTTCTTTCCATGATCATGAGAAAGCCAGATCTCATCTTTGTCAGTTCGCAGAACGACTGTTTCGTCCGATCCAGTGCTGGCATCTATCCGCTCAAAATAAAGCTTATCCACAAAATTACCACCATGGAAACTTGTTTCCGTTGAGTTGCCTTTCCCGGATGCTGGTCCGCCACCAACAGCAGTTGCACACTTGCGTTTGATAGGATCGTCCTTCTGTTCCTTTCCGACACGCTTACAAGTGTTTCCTGGAATCAAACGCCACCCAGAGGACCCCATGAAGGTATCATCAGGTCCGAAAGACTTGCACTCTCCTTCAGGCAATACCAAAGCGCCTTTTTGAATGCACTCCTTTCCGTCATCGCTTCGGACGAAGTTGTAATCACACTCAAAGTCAGCGTCGGTACAATCACAATCGACGGTTTGGGGAACCGGGTCCTCAAATTCTTTCTTGATGAAGCATTCCGCATCTGCTTTACGACGCCTATACGATTGCGTATGGCCCATGAGACAAGTCGGCTTGCCGTGTTCATCAACCCTTGCATACCAATCTTCCATGTCTGTTTTATCTTTGCATGTTCGTTCATGCATCTCGTCGAAATCAAGTGCAATCGTATAATATTCGTCCTCCTTTTGGGTATCATCCTTTGCCAGCAAGAGGAACTTGAGACTAGTGGAGTCTTGTGTTGTCACCAATTCCAGTGGCCGTATCTTCTTCTCTAGCTTGATAGAATCCCAGTCTTTTCCATGATTCAAGGAGTATTTGACCTCATCAGTATGGCCATCATGGACAGCCACAAGAATGGACCCTTGGTCACCAAATTCATATTTGTGCGAACCATCAAGAGCTTTGTGCCATGTAACTCCTGCGTCGTCAGAGACGTAGAGGTTGGCCTTATCGTAATGCTCCAGATAATCTCCGGTATTGCCATTGCCCATGACAAGACCAGGAGCAGGGCTAGAAAATACCCGGCCAAAATTCGATATGTCTGTGACAGAGTGAAGATGGAGTTCATCCTTTTTGACTCGCAGAGGCTGCCAAGTTCGACCATCATCAAAACTGATCTTGGATTTCACGTCCTTCTTCGACCTGGCTTTCGTCTCCACTTCTTTCCAGTTGTCGACGACATTGACAATGACAATTCCCTGAATTCCAGACACCTTCTCGAAGTCGACTATTCCGTCGATATTTCTGTTTGTGTGTTCAATGTTGCGCGTGAAGTAGGTTCCGTTCGAGTTACTGGTGAAGAAAACTCCCATTGGGTTGGACGGTCGTGCAGTCATCACATCGATTTGGATACTGTAATTAGTTGACTCTAAAATGGTGTATGCCTCCTCTGTCACCTTGTGATCATGTGGGAACACTGCTCTATGCCACTTGATGGCGTCGTCGGAAACGTACAATGCCATCTCGTCACTGCCTTCAGCAGATGCGGCGGTAACTAGGTACTTCTTAACCACTGCAATGTTCACAATCCCTTTGACAGTTCGGCCTGGTTCAAGTTCGGGCTCAAACTCTTGTATATCGCCGCCATTGGAGGTAAAGAAGTTGTCCGAGACGAGAAGGCGATAGTCCTTCCTCCAGGGAGAGAACCTGCCCCTGACCACACAAAGAATCCTATCTTTATCCAGATCCTTTTGACCAGTTGTAAACAGCTCCGATGATTTTGCCCAGTGGCAACCCTCAGTATCCTCGCGCAAGACTTCGGTCTTTTCGTAAAAGCCGTTGGTTGTGTACATCGCCTGTTAGTAAACAGTCAGCAAAAGGCCTTTCTAACAGTCTTTCCCTCCAGAAGAACCTACCAATTCCTCGCAGAAGATTCCGGTACAGTCCATTGCATGGAATATAATCCTATCAGGGTCCCCAGCATGAAATGCCAACGCCGGCCTGAATATGCTAGCTTGGTAATCCGTGAAGAACTTCTCCCAGGTCGCCCCTCTATCCTTCGTTGCCCAATGTGTGCTTTCCGATGTAATGATATAGGCTCGTTTCGGATCGTATTGATGCAGCACAAGTTCCAACAACTTGCCTTCGGGGGCTGCATTGACTTTCTTCCACGATTCTCCGGCATCCTCAGATCTCCATACCACTCTATCGACTTTGTCCTCGTACATGACCACATCTGAGTCCTCGAAATATATCAGGTTCAGAGCTATGTGCGGGAGCTTTGTATAATGCACTCCCGGCGCATCTTTCTTTCCCCATGCGCCAGTATATAGGAGTGTTGATAACAGGAGGCTCCGCCATCCTATCTCAGAGCTCCCGAACCTCATCTTCGCAGGATGGTTGTGATATCGCAGCGCATGAAGGTTCGATTGTCATCAACAATCAACAACTCGATGGATAGAATGCGATCTTTCAATGAATGGGGATGAATGAACGAGAAACTTTGAGCGGTTGCGTGTCTTTTGGAAACAACGATAATGGTGGGTGAGTAAGGCTAGGTAACCAAGTGGCTGTGAGGCGTTTCAGGTCCGAGTTTAGAGCTCTGTCTGAACGCACCTGTGTGGCGTTCTACGAATCCACTTCTTCAGCCTGTTTAGGTAGGTGAACTGAAAGGACTTTACTTCTCAACACCGGAATGAACTCTTTTTGATTGAAATGAATGATGTTTCTGTATTGTTGGTTGCACTAGTACGACTAACTGTCAACATTTACTGCGAATGGCCGCTTATACCTTCGGTGGCAAGCTCAATCGCAACCGCCAGCCTGCTTTGTTTGATTAAGCAGCTATGGAATGGGATACCCACAATCCAGCGCTTCAGCGGCTACTCAGTGCATTGCCCTGCATTTACATCATTTCACCCGCTGCCAATTCGTGATATTCAATTGAGGGATTCCAGATTGTTTGCAGGATTTCATTATTTGACTAACGTATCTCTAATTGGTATCTAGTCAATCGCTGTGCAAGCGTGAAAGGGTAAGCAGAAGCTTATGCTGATGACCGCTAAAGTACTCTAAGGAAGGCAATCAAGCCATCAGTATTTCTCGATCATGAAGTCTTTCTTTGACTCTTAACTCTATTCCAAAGTCTTTTTACAACACCAGTTTCTTTTTCTGCTGGTCCCCATCCGTCCATTCCTCCCAGCGGTCCTCGCGGATACCTGCCATTCTCTAAATATTCCACAACCAGCGGCTCGTCTTTCGCAAGCGCACTCGGTGTCTGCCAGCCATATATAGCACTCTCATCTGCCCGCAGATCAGGCCTAGTCAGAGTCATCCTCAACGTCATCTCACGACTTCCTGCCAGAGCTTGTGTATACTGGTCCCGGTTTCTGGACAACGACTTCCTCGACGTCGATTGCAGAAAATCGAACGAACTCCTCGGCTTACCACCGTAGTATGGTGGTCGGAATGCAGTCTCGTTATCCGATGGCGTTACAGGAGCGCTCGAATCCGCCATCGACGTATCGTCCTCGAACAACGAAGCCGAATCATCATTGAAAAACGAATGTTCGGAGGAGAATATTGGTGATTTCCTACCCGCGGTATCTTTCGAGTACCTTGGGTCTTTTGATACCGGGTTGGGCGATTTATTTTCCTTGCCCTCCGCTGCCTTCTCGATTGACGGAAATCCGAACTCGATGATTTCGTCAAACTTCTGCGGCGATGCCAAATATACTCGTAACTTAAGGCGAGCTTCCGGGTCTTGATAATGGGTGGCATTGGGGTCGATTGATGAAACGGACGAGCTGACCTTGTGCTTTGGGCCAATTAGGGAAATAGTTCGAGACTTGGAACGAGAGTGTGCACTTGGAGGAGATTGTTTCGGGAACCGAGGAGATTTGGGAGATTGGGCCGGAGTCGAGGAGTTCGAGCTCCTTCCGAACGGTAGCTTTGAAACAGACATTTGTCGTCGGAATGAGGGTTTTCGGTCGCTTGTTGTTGCAGGAAATAAAGAGGCGTGGTAATCGTCTAATCGTAGGTCCAATTTCGAGTCTTCATCAATCCATCTGAAGCTGTCATATAGGACATCCGCCATACTCGAGGTCGAAGCTCTTCTCCGACTCCTGCCAGTCTTTCCACTAAACACCGAGCTCTTGATACTTGGAGATAGTAAGGGGGATGGATCCGATGGCATCCGTCGAGACAAGCGTCGACGGATCAATGTCTCGTCGGCTGCATCCAGAATTACAGATTCTTTCAGTCGCCCCGCCAATACCGCTTGTTCCTCCCTCGTGAATTGCTTCCTTTTGATCGTTTCTGGAAAGGTCTCGTAGTTACTTAAAAACCAGGATCTATCATAACTATTGGATATTGAGTTGTGTCTCTTTTTCCGTAACCGTCGAGCCGATGATCTCCGCCGGGGCTCGAGCTCTGAGATGCTCAGGCCACGGCGATCCGCGATGGAGCTCTTTCGCTGGGCTTGGGCGGGAAGGTCATTGAAAGCATTTGACCTGGAGCTCTGAGCGAATCTCAGACGCTCTAGTGTGGAAAAGTACTATGCGAAAGGTTGGATTAGCTTTAGGCTTCAATATATTATCGACAATTATTTGACTGCTCCAAACCACCGTCGTCCTGTTCCTGCATAAAAACGAACAAAGCGTCTGCCAGAGCACGACCGTGTACAATTCAAGGTGGTTAGCTCGACTTTAGACAGCCCACACCGCTCGTTGCTGCTACTGGGAGTTCCCAGATCGCCGGCGGCCAAGCTGGTACCATGCTAAAACATCATAGCTCTTGTTTGCACCAATAGAAGCAACCGCACAACTCCTCTGTCACATACAAGCAACAGCTATGAAATGATGCCGACATTCTCGCAAACAGCGAGCTTGGGAATGAAGATTAAGAAGATATTGCTCATACCTTTCTCTTCAGCGCCGGAGGCAGAGCGTGATATTCCTCCTCTGTGATAACATGTGCGAACCCAGCAGTCATTGCCCTAATGTTCTTCCTATAGATAACGGGCGACGATATGGATGGTGACGATTCGGGTCTCGTATCGATGGACGGAGTGGAAAGCGCTGGCGAGGAGAAGATGTTCGAAGTCGAGTTGTGAGTTGGTATTGAGTAAATGGGAGTGACCCGAAGCTTCAGACCCCTCGTATTAGAAGCCATGACCGGATGCTCACAAACAGGTCTGGGCCTAGTTGCAGTTTCTCGAAGGATTCTGAAGGTTGTATGAACGACCAGCTTTTGCGATTTGTTGTCTTCAAACTAATGCACATCTGCACCGCGTACGAACGAATCTTCTTACGAAGGGATCTCAGAATATAAAAGTCATTGGGCCCTTACCGCGTCTAGGTATGTGCAACCCCGGACTAGGTTATACCAGGGAGCTTAACTGTATGGTACCTAGCAACCAGGTACTTTACTGGTAGTACCTCCGTACGGGAGAGCAGTTGTGGATATTACTCCGTGGGATATTCACTCTGAGGGCAAGCGCAGCAAGTAGGTAACTCAATTCCGTTAAGATTCACGTCCCGGGGTGGGTGCACAATGACGAGCGGACAAACGAACGAACGACAAGAATTCGATTATATCATAGGTAGATGCACGATTTGCGAGTCGCGTTTGAGAGTGATTGAAGCGGTAACAGCGAAAAGAGGGGTAGGACCGTACGTTCGTCTGGTCAATAGCAATCCCAATCAACACTTTTGCTCGTCACCATACCTCCGTAGGCGCCGTTACTGTTTCTCGCTCTGTGTCTGGGCGAAAGACGAGTTGTTGACTCGCTGGAATTTTATCGCCATGGTTCGGAATTGTCAATATTTGTTCTTGATTTGTTTGGAGATCTCCACGGCCACTCTGATTTGTACAAGCCTACAAGGCCATTCCGGCCCCGTCAAGGGTTCAGCACGCAGCCAAGGAGAGAACCAATCAATATACCCTGCGGTTAGAATATCCTTACTCCTTCCGCTCACGGCAAGCAGACATGGACCAAGTCATGATCAAAGCAACGTCCGGACATCCAGCGGATTTGCAGAGTGCAAACAGGCGTCTGTATTGGTGGGCTATCCTTGAAAAGATGGAAGGTTCCCTGGGAAAATTCTTTGGCTGTGCTGTGCTGTGTTGTGTGGTCTTGTGTTTCTCGTTGTCTCTCTCTTGTTACCTGTCTCTCGCAAATCTTTCTCTCTTGGACGGCAGAACTTTTAATTTTATGCTGCACAACTGACTCAAAACGGTTGCACAACAGTCCATTCACAGTTACGGGTGTTTGTGACGCCAAATGCACAACTTGCATATGCAGACACGAAAGGGTCAGGCCGTATCGTGAGGTGAGGCCCAAAGTACGCAATGTTTTATTTATGTGATACAGCAAACTGCATGCCGTCAGGCAGTATCAGCCTCGTGGGATGGTAACTTTTGTGGTTCGAGAGCTGCGAGTTGGTTGGGAGAGAAATCATGAGGCGCACTGCAGGCAAGGGTTGGTGCGGGTTAGGGCCTTCCACTTGCCTACGTTTTTCCGAGCTGAGCGTCCCCCTTACATTATTGAGCTCGTGGAAATTTGCTGTGTTCGGACAAGGGCAGCTATCAAGCACTCGTCGTATGTATATGTATGGAGATGCTGTGCTATTCACATGTTGTGTAGATACAAGTAAGGCAGAGTAACCCATCGCTAGACCCTTTGTTCAGCGCTCCCATTCCCTTTGCGGCGCACCAGACGACGAATTTGTGAAATGTGCAAAAGGGGTTCCGGCAAGTTTGCTATTTGAGCGGTCAATGTTTCTCCCCACGGCTGGCGGCAGACACCATGGAATATCGGGAAATCAGATGACGGTGTAAGCACAGCAAACGCGGAACCTTCACGATATCAAGTGATCCTCGCACCG
The DNA here is from genome assembly GCA_002946415.1 of Rutstroemia sp. NJR-2017a BVV2. Classification (NCBI taxonomy): domain Eukaryota; kingdom Fungi; phylum Ascomycota; class Leotiomycetes; order Helotiales; family Rutstroemiaceae; genus Rutstroemia; species Rutstroemia sp. NJR-2017a BVV2. The sequence continues at coordinate 774,564 of NJPS01000031.1, read as the reverse complement.
TTGTACCCCGATCCCTACCTTATAGCTTGTACCTCGCTACCTTTGCACCGATAGATCATTTCCAGATACCGTGGCTCCCACGCCTAAGTTTTCTTTGGTCAAATCTCGTTGCCAAAGTCACTAGGCAATGGACATCCATGCTGTACATCCACAAACAATCTCAGCCCAGGGATTACTTGGAGCTTACCGAGCTTACCTAACTGCTTCTAGATCTTGAGTATCACTCCTCTTCTTGTGTAACGCCCCTCGCAGTGCTTGGAGTCTTCTTGGTTAGTTGAACCGATCCTTTCCAGTCTACTGTGTGTCGCGGCAAAACTGGGTACTTACTTTAGTATGATAAGCTGCTTTTCATTATGATAGTACAGAGTAAAGCTAACTAAAACGTATGATACATCGTGATACAAGGTTCTCAAGCCCCCTTCAGCCAGGCTTCACCGTTTGTTATCTTCCTACGGTTCGTTGTTCCTCTTTGCCCGTTGTTGGCCATTGCTGGCAGTTTGTTGGTTGGTACCAACAGAAGGATTCTTTCTAAAGTATTCTTCGGTACCAAAGAATGAATACCTTGTGCTGCGTACAAAGTACCATGTTTTATTCTTTTCCTTCCGTCGGTCTCTAGAACCCTTCGATTTGCTATTTATAAGTCCAACTGATAAATTGCATATGGCCATGCCTGCCAGGCCGTTTTAGTGGAAGGGCGGGTCGTCTGTATATTAAATAAATTGGAGAACGGTCCCTTGGCAAGTTGGTATCATACCGCCCGTATTATTACGAGGACCACGCAGGATAATGGGCTGATAACTTGCCAAATGTCAAGAAGCATAAATCCTTCAACCCCGCATAAAAAAAAGTCAATTAATGTGATAGAATATGCTAAGGAGTTGGCTTATCAGCTTAAGGATTCCCAAGAAAGTTCTCTGTCGATCCATGTGATAGAGCCGCAGAGGTCTGCATGTCGCCGATGAAACCTCAAGTTATGTGATTGTAACCCCCTCCGAATAGCTTGGGTTTTTATCGTGTCTATGCGGTAGTTGTGTCAGGAGGCATAAGCGCGAGTAGGGTTACATTGGTGAAGGAAACGAAGGAAGTGAGAAAGTCATGCCGTACCATTTTCCAGCTCAATTCGCGTCATCGATATATCTATTCCTCCCCAACTTGTCACTGTGTAAGCAGCCATGGCGGAGATCAGTCCATATCTGATTATAGCGGGTTTACCATACCTTTGGGAACTGGCTTGTGCGTGATGCTGAGCGCCATCGTTCTTTCATCCAGGATACTACTGCAGGCTCACTGACCACCCTGCCATGCGATATCGGTTCCTCGGAATCACGAAGCCCTTGATGTTTCCGGTATCTGATGTCTTGTGAACAGCTACAGTATCATCATCTACTCAGGACACGCTAGATAATGACAAGGCCATAAACGAAAACTTTTGGATTTTGAAGTATGTGCTAGCTAATCAGCTATCTATGAAGGAATCGATGGGTATTGACATTTGCATATCATACCCTATTACAATGAAGATGACCAAAACCGCTAGTCACACTAAAAAGCAATGTCAAAATGCCACGAATCCTGCCTCCAAATAGTGCCCTAATATCGAAATCGATCTTTCAAAAAGGAAAAGAAGCCAAACAAGATACTCTTGCAAGAAAATGATCAGAACCGTCCGCCCGCCAAGAAACGAAGAAAAAGACATGGACCTCATCTGGTCTTTTAGCTCTCCCTGTAAAGAACCAACATTCCTCGATTGGAGAATAAGTATTAAACAGAAGTCCGCCCAAAATGCACCTAACAGCATACAATCCATTGCTGGGAAGCACTTACTCCGGGAGCGAGTGCAGGGGATCCCAATACTCATAGACCTTGTTTTCTTTGTCCCCGCCAGTGATGGAAGGAGCCGTGAAAGTTGAGCGACCAGTTTTTCGATCATAAGTATCGAAACTACAAGCCAGACGCTTTCCACCGCCAGCTGGGAGGTCAACAACAAAGTTGGGTGTCATCATGCCGCCAATCGTGCCACGAATGCGACGCTCAAGGTCGATAATCGTAGACATAGGAGGGCGGAGGTCTTCAACACCTCGGACCATATCAGGCTGGTAGACGTAGTACTGAAAGTGTTAGTATGGCTTTGTTTGTGATGCGAACTTGGGGCATACTTACTGGTATGACATTGTTGTCCGCAACCTTGCGAATTAGCTCTGACATGGTTTCAAAATCATCATTTACACCTCTGAGTAAAACAGACTGGTTTCTGACCGTAACACTATTCTTGTGCAATTTCTGCAAGGCAAGCTCAGAAACCCAGGTTATTTCCCTGGGATGGTTGAAATGTGTGTGAATAGCAATGTTCTTGCCCAATTCCTTGGCCATATTATTTAAGCGAAAGATCTCGTCAGTCCATGGATCGGATTCATCAATGATACGAGATGGAGAGATAGCTAGACCCTTCGTTGCAAAGCGAAGTCGCCTGATGTGAGGAATGGAGAGTAGTCGTTCTCCAATAAGTCTAAGATTTTCGGGAGTGAGCATGTAGCAATCACCTCCAGAAATGACAATGTCCGCCAACTTAGGTGTGCGTTCGATGTATTGAAAGACCTGCTCCCAACGCCCTCGAGAAGGTTTGATCGAGTTCTTGGACACAGTTTTGGTATCAGGGCCAACAGACCACGAACGAGTGCAGAAACGGCAGTACAGTGGGCAGACCGTCGTCGCTGTCAGTGAATTAGCACGATGATATCATCAAAGAATGGCAGGGATGTGCCCAAGGAAAGTAGGGGGAATACTAACCTAGGAATAGAGCCTTAGTAGGATATCTATGAACCAAACCATCTACAGGCGAGTCGTCATGCTCGTGCAAAGAGTCGAGCTCAAGCTTGGGATGGTCCGGAAGCATGCTAGATTTCATGGGTATGAATTGGCGTCGAATTGGGTCAGCGATAGGATCCTTCCAGTTGATAATGCTGAGAACATGAGGCGTCAGACGTATCATCATTGGTGCTTCCTCGATGCCCTGCTTCACATCCTTAATGAATGCTTCTCGGGTTCCAACGCCTTCAAAACCAGGATACTCAGGGATGACTGGGGGTAAGACTTCATCTAAGAATTGCTCCAATTTCTCAATGGTCGGAATGGTGAAGCGAACCTACAAACCACACCTGTTAGTTGACACACAGTCTAAACTGTTTATACTGATCTAGCCGCTCACCTGAAACTTTTGAGTACAGAATTCGTAATGGGATACATCCTTCCAACGAGGAACAGACTGCCAGTAGGCAGGCCTATTAATGTCGTGGTAAGCTTGCTGCCCAGGTACTTGAGAATACCCAAGAGATTGATCATATCCCTCAAGTTCCGTGGGTTCCTCAGGTGGTGGCATCGAATGCTCGTCAAATCTGGGGAATGTAGTCACAGCGGCTTGACCTGGAGCATTCGACCGAAACTGTCTAATTGGTGTAAAAGGTAGGTTCTTCTGTGAAGCTGTGGTGGAATTGGTGCGAATGTTGGTAAAGACATGGTGCCCAGCTGCAGACTTAATTCGCACGGTGCTTGATAGCGCAGCTATATGTCGCTTGACGAAGGTCCCAGACCACAATTGAACTTGGCTTGAAAGCATTGTGGATGTTCTGCTGATGCTTCGTGTGTAGGCTACGCTTGATCAGCTTGGTTCATTCCAGTAGTAGCAATGGGGAGCAGGTTGAGACTGGTCTTAAGTCGATTCCAACAAATATGAAATACTCTCGCGCTTGTGCCGCGTAAACGTAAAAACTTACATAGTCGTATTCTCTTTCCCGAGCACGTCTTCGCCCCCTCGAATATCGCTGGAGATGGAAGAAGTCAACTTTTAAATCAGGTGATACTGGCAAATATGCAGACTGTATATGCAGGTCTTGCTTCCAAATAAGTTGTACTTCTATGTTGTGTACACCAGCATGGAACGCCGACCTTGGAGGAGTATTTATGCTCGGTGTATTGTTGACCTGCTGACCCGATTTGATTTGAAGGACTGCTTCAAATGAGGAGCACGTTAGACAATTTTATGAGTATGTGACGTGAGATGCGCTTGATTGGTGTCTGGAGAAGATATGAATGATGATTCACTATAGTATTCTCTGTTGCCTGTAGAATCTCATGCATACTACGGTTTGTGAGTGGGTTGGTGCAAATAGTTGGTGCAAATAGTTGGTGCAAGGTATTATGTTGGTCGTACCGTTCGTCACAAATTGCTCGTACCGTCCACAGCAAGCGGTAATCCAGAACAGGTACTCGTACAGGAAGTGAAGCAATCCCTGAAAACAATATCCGCAGGACCGCAGAGAAAAGCTATCCCAGCGGTTTGGATCTCCGGCCGGGGAAGTAGTGGGTCTGCAAGGTGAAAAGCCCGACTGCAGTGATTTCGTTGCTTGTGAGGGAGGTGATAACCCGTGATTGGATAATTCACCGTTGGCGATTGATAGAAATAACGTAGGGGAGTTAATGCAATGCTGTACAACCCGTGCAGACGCGAAGGGTGGCTCGGTAACAAATGAGGAGCGTCCCGACATCTGCAACTTGCTTCGGAGCACTACCAAAATGCACAGGAAATCGCGAGGAGGGCGATCATTCGAGTTGCTCGATCAAACTCAGATTGTCCTGGGGTTGGTTTCCACTTTAATGGCCATGATTCCAAGAGTTTTAATAGATTTTCTTTGCTCACTGTCAAAGCCACAGCGTCGAGCTTTTCACCCAGCCAGCAAGGAGGTTATTTGGCTAATATCAATCTGGTCTCGCGCAAGTACCTTTGTGGTGAATTGCATGACAGCGACTAGCAGAAGGGAGTGGAATATCAAACACATTTGGCATAGCGGAAGAAGGATCAGCTTGCAAGCCCCCCCATTCTTACCGATTACTTGATGTGGATGCAGCGGCATGGCGACGAGGCACAGCACCTCTTTAGATGTATATAGGCTGCATGTGTTGCTACATCGGGTGCTCGCGGTGGTCACTAATGACAGAAATTTGGAGGCGTCAGCACTTAGGTCAGAGACGTTGAAGGTGCATCTGGGGACTTTCAACGGAGTTATTTCCAAATTCCGCCACTTTCGACCACATATTCACGATAATTTGGAAAGGTTCTTGCCTTCACATGATGTGGACTGACACGACCGAAGGTAGCGCGGAGCGTCTAGCGAGGGGGCGAGAAGAACACCTTGACTAGGGACTACTCGAATAAAGGATAGCCAGAATCTAGAAGAACCGTCTTATCTCATTCACTAGGGCAAGAAGGGATCGCCCTCAAATGCGAACCTCGAATATATATTGTGATAGTATAGCATCTTCGGTTGTAACGTACGTGTAACGTGGACCCAATTGACCGATGACTTAGACTTAGACGAGCACTGTTCTGTTAAGAGATAGAGGTGCCACATGCAAGCATACCTTGATTTGGCAATTCCGAAGTATTGAAATTCCCGCCATGAATAAGCAGAACCTCATGGAGAGACGATCAGAAAATAGAAACGTAAGAAATATACGTTGACGCTTCTCCAGACTCGCTTGAAGATTAAGTACTTCATCCGATGCTGCAGCTTGGCAACCGCCACAGCCCACCTAGTCCTCGTTTTATCCTCGTTTATTCCATGTACGATGAAGCTACTTCGTCCATGTAGGATGACAGCAGGTAGTATCATTGTCCACCCTTGCTACATCAGACCTGCTATCAGATGACGATATGCTCCGGAACTATGAGCTCAGGGTTAGGATTGACGGAGTTGTGGCCAAGTGGTGAAGTGAAACCGGTCGAACATCATGTAGATTGATTGCGTATAAGTACCCAGTATTCCATGCAGACAGCCAAAAGATAGAACGAGAGAAATCCCCACACACAGATCGGAGTGATTTTGTGTTGTGGTGACAACGAGCATGAACCGGTAGGCAGTTTTGGTACCTTGGTACTTTGCTAGATTGGTACTTTGCTAGAAGTACCCTTTTCCTTCTATCCTATTTGGGCATAACATCACGTGATACGGTCGCTTCGGTGGCACGTGTGCTGCAATGCCAAGGCTCGCTATTTTGACGTCCTTGACGTGTACGGTTTCTCCCGACCTCCGTAAACGGGCGACCGTATTAAAATCGATGAGGGAAAACCTCATCACATGATCTTACACGCTAATCTAGTTTTCCTTCTGTTTGAAAGTGCAATCTCCAATTCACTCGAATTCCAGTAAGGTCTTGATACCACCACTCCTACTTCTACAACAGAATCTCCTCTCTATCGATTGCTTCTCTGTAGCAATTGATTCCCGTTAATCTCCTTCACACATAGACCTTGGTCAAGATGTTCAGAAACGCTCTCCGACAGTCCAGCAGGACTGTGGGCGCAATCTCTGCGTCTGGCAGAATCGCTGCGGTACGTCCTCAACGATTTTCATACCTACTTCATACTTGGCCACCGTCTACCTCGAAGCATGCAAACATCATTTATATTGGTAATTGATGGTGCATAGAGGTAGATAGTGATGCTTTCGAGCTCCTACAAAGCTTGCACAGCTTCATGACGAGGATTTTTCGGACTTCGGCTAAATCTACGTTTTCTTCACAGGGTCGAACTGCCACTCCTGCCGCCTTCAACGCAGCATCAAAACAGATCAGAGGCTACGCTTCCGACGCAAAGGCATCACCTACCGAGGTTTCGTCCATTCTCGAACAAAGAATCAGAGGTGTTCAGGAGGAATCCGGTCTTGCCGAGACTGGACGTGTCCTGTCTGTTGGGTATGTGATATAAAATCCCCACTCGGTTACATGGAGCTTGTGGCGGGGACCCTCCAGCGCAGAAACAACAGGCCGATCTAGGATAATTGTTCTACTGGATATTAAAGAATGAGGTTCAAATAATTGCCTCGGAGAACCAGAGATACTGTAATCGTTTGATTGTTCGAGTACTTGTTGGACATTGTCATCGACCTGTTCTTTCTGCACTGGAGAGCGGGGCACACAAACACAAAGAATGATGCTGATTCTCTCTGAATAGTGATGGTATCGCTCGTGTTCATGGTATGAGCAATGTCCAAGCCGAGGAACTTGTTGAGTGAGTAATCCTTATATCTTTGACGACATCTTCAAAATACTGATAGGAGCAAAGGTTCGCCTCGGGTGTCAAGGGAATGTGCATGAACTTGGAAGCTGGCCAAGTCGGTGTTGTGCTTTTCGGTTCTGATCGTTTGGTTAAGGAGGGTGAGACCGTTAAGCGTACCGGAGAGATTGTTAGTTTCTTCACCTGTCATTTTCCGGTTCATAATTGCTTACCCCGCCACAGGTCGATGTTCCCGTCGGGGTTGAGATGCTCGGACGTGTCGTGGATGCTCTCGGAAACCCAATCGATGGTAAGGGACCAATCAAGACCACCGAGAAGCGCCGTGCGCAACTCAAGGCCCCTGGTATTCTTCCCAGACGTTCTGTCAACCAACCCGTACAAACTGGTCTTAAATCTGTCGATGCAATGGTACCCATCGGACGTGGTCAACGTGAGTTGATCATTGGTGATCGTCAAACCGGAAAGACTGCCGTTGCCCTTGATGCCATGTTGAACCAAAAGCGATGGAACGATGGAAACGACGAGACCAAGAAGCTTTACTGTGTTTACGTCGCCGTTGGACAAAAGCGATCTACCGTTGCTCAATTGGTCAAGACTCTCGAGGAGAATGACGCCATGAAGTACTCCATCATTGTTGCCGCCACCGCTTCTGAAGCCGCTCCTTTACAATATATTGCTCCTTTCACTGGTACCGGTATGTTGCTACTCTACTTCTAACCCAAGGCCATCTCGGGGTGGTCGCACACTTGGAACTTGTTTACTGACTCGATCAAAAGCAATTGCCGAGTATTTCCGTGATAATGGAAAACATGCATTGATCATTTTCGATGATCTTTCCAAGCAAGCTGTCGCATATCGTCAAATGTCTCTTCTGCTCCGTCGTCCCCCAGGACGTGAAGCCTACCCGGGCGATGTATTTTACTTACAGTTCAGTCCCCCCCCAAAAGCCCCTAAAAAGCCATTTGACGTCGGACGCCTGCTAACAGAATCCCAGCTCCCGTCTTCTCGAACGTGCTGCCAAGATGAACGACAAGCACGGTGGTGGATCTCTGACTGCTCTTCCCATCATCGAGACTCAAGGTGGTGATGTGTCTGCTTATATCCCAACTAACGTCATTTCGATTACCGATGGTCAAATCTTCTTGGAAGCCGAACTTTTCTACAAGGGTATTCGTCCAGCTATCAACGTCGGTCTTTCCGTCTCCCGTGTCGGATCTGCTGCCCAACTTAAGGCCATGAAGCAAGTTGCTGGTTCCTTGAAGCTTTTCTTGGCCCAATACCGTGAAGTCGCTGCTTTCGCACAATTCGGTTCTGATTTGGATGCTGCTACCAAGCAAACTCTAAACCGTGGTGAAAGAGTAAGTTGTTCCATTACCATCTATCTAACTACATCAATTAACCCTTCATCTTAACAGTTGACCGAGCTACTTAAGCAAAAGCAATACTCTCCAATGGCTGTCAACGAAATGGTTCCTCTCATCTACGCCGGTGTCAACGGTCACCTTGACTCCGTTCCAGTCAACAAGATCCTCACCTGGGAAGCCGACTTCCTCTCGCATCTCAAGACCAACGAGTCCGACTTGCTAGCCACAATTGACAAGGAGGGTGCCCTCAGCAAGGACCTCGAGGCTAGATTGAAGGATGTCATCCAATCTTTCACTAAGAGCTTTGTTTAAATCCTAGATCTAAAAGTCTAAAATAAAAATTCATGGTCATTTTCACTCCTCGCTTTTTCTTTGTTCGTTAGCATGCCGGTTGTGGAACGGGGAAGCTGTATTCTGATGAGGTTGGTGGAATGAATGGATGGGGTGGGTTGGATGGAAACAATGAAGTGACGATTGTTGAACGTATTGCGGAAGAGTTGATAGATGAGAATCGAGCTGTAAAATAGATGGATCCGTCAATTCTTCCACGTTGATACGTATGCCTTTCCCCTAATTTATGCTTGTAGTGAGATGAGATGCAACTTGATTGGCCACTTGTATACGAATTGCATCTCTGTCATATTCCATGAATCGGCTTTGGAAGACCTGTTTATTACTAATGGTTGATGATCATGCAAATGAAGCCAGTAGTTACACCAATTCAATGAGCAAATGCTAGTGAAACAACTATCGTCTTGAAATCGGGATGGGAGATTATAATGTTCTAATCAGATTCAAACAATCAGCAATTCACATTTGGAAGTCCTGCAAACTTTGTCCAAATCAAATTCAAACAATGACCAGTTTCACATTGGGAAATCATCCATATATTGTTCTAACCAGATTCAAACAATCAAAAATTCACATTGAGAAATCATCAAACTAATGTCCCAATTCGGATGCCGAGTTTTTTCGTCGATGAATTGGTATGTACAGCCCCCCTTCCCCCTTTTGGTGAGACGAACGTTCTAAACGCATGGATGGCACAGCAAGGCAAGGCTATGCATGCATGCATATGAAGCAAACGGTTTGTTTATATGTATGCTTATTTTAGTCGAGACCCTGAACTATAAGTTAGTCGATTGTATATGCCGGTAGGGTAAGGTGGCGTAGCGTGAGCAGTTGGTTAGTTGGTTAGTTGGTTGGAAAGTATAAATATCGGTGGTGGGTGGTTGGATGTTGGGGTCATGTTATGTTATGTTATGTTATGTTATGTGGTGTTGTATTGCGTATGTTATGTATGTCAGCACTGCGTGTACTATGTTATGTCAAGGTGATCACGAGGGTAGGAGATAGAAAGAGAAAGAGAAAGAGAAAGAGGGATTTGAAATCGGAGACGGACGCGCATCGCGCATGTATGTGAGTACGTATATCATCGGGCCGGCGAGGACGAGTCGATCGGGAGGGAGGGAGGTGAGATTCGGGACAGAGGGGTAATTGGGTGGGTGAATGAGGGAGTGGGGTAGGGAGGTGGGAATTAGGGGGGGATGATGTAAGAGTGAGAATGAGAGTGAGAATGAGCGTTGCAGTTGCAGTTCGCCGTTGCAGTTGCAGGTGGCGGTTCAGTTGGAGTAACAGTTGGAACGAGCATCGTACGAGGGAATAATTTGCCGGATCGGGTTGCAGGTTTTGAGGCTGAGGCTGAGAGCGAGCGAGGAGGGTTGGGGTGATACCGATGGATGGAAGTGGAAGTGGCACATGCTGTGGTGGTAGGAATGGCCATGTGGGTGAGATATTGGGAAGGAGACAGGGAAAATGACACGGTGTGTCTGGAGAGAAGACGATATCCGGAAGGGGATGCAGTGAATAGTAAGTATTCTCATTCATTTTATGAGAGAAGAGCCCTCATTTGGAAGTTCCGCATGGACGAAGGCTCTGGTTCTCGTTTTGGAAGTCTAGCTGGAATAATACTACAGTTTGTGTGACTGCTTGAAGTAGACAGCTAGCAGAAGCTGTAGTGAATAGTATTTTCATTCATTTTATTAGACAAGAGCCCCATCCTGAAAGTTTCGGGTGGACGGAGGCTTTAGTTCTCATCTTGGAAAGCCCAGCTGCAATGGCGGCATGGGGTGAAATAGCTGAAATCGTAGTGAATAGTGTTCTCATTCATTTACAAGAGACGACGCCCATCTTGTAAGTTCCGTGTGGACGGAGACTCTCGCTCTCGTTTCCATGTTGAAAGCCATGCTGCAATCATGCTATAGAGAATGTGGCCGCTTGAAGCAGGTGAATAGCAGGAGCCGCAGGGCCAAGAGGAGAGGCCGTTTCACATCCCAAGTAGACATCGTCTCTCATCTAACAAACACGCCTGCTCATTCACCATATCACTTTCCGCATTGAAGCAAACCGCTCACTTATATCATATTTCATTCTCGTAGAACAACGAACCTATGTAATCTGAGCCTCAATCGTCGTGCAGATCATCGCAGTATGCACCAACTACCATGCCAAATCAGAACATAGATGATAACCTGATACAATAGAAAGCCCGTGAGGGTCAGATCGAAAAGAGAAAAGCAAACGGTGCCAGCAAACATGAGTGTATCTACCAATTCATCCATTCATCCATCATCCATCATACAATCATGTGCATAACCTCATATCAGCAAAAAATCCCATCCGCTCTTCAAACATACGCCAGGTACTCCTCTTTGGTCTACCTTTGATAACACACTGGTCCTTTGTGTGTTCGCCCGCGGTGATGCAACAATAGTCGTACTGCAACTTTTGGTTGTTCATATAAATTCAAATCCACCCTTTCAATATGGACAGTCAAAAACAGTACGGTAGTAAAGCGTCCTGAAACGTGTAAAATAAAAACAAAGAAATCGATGACAAGGTGCTGGCACAACATTCAGATGCTGCATGTACCTACACCTCTTGCGAAGATATAGGCTGCGAGAACATGTCTCCAAATAGATATCGTCGCCTGGGAAGATGACCATCTCAGTGTGTAGAAGATCGCCTGTTGTTATTTGAGCTGGTCGTTGTATTTCCAGAGGTCTGAGAGGTGGGTGATGTCGGTGTCGTGGGATCCGTGCTGGGTCTGCGTGGTCCTCCTCCGTAATTGAAGATGATTTCTTTCATGGCTTTGGCAGCAGCTTTGACACCAGTAGTATTCTGAACACTGGGGTAGAGATTCCCGTTCGAGTCAAACTTGGGCTTTTTGAATGCTCCAAACACGACACCACTGGGGCATTCTTCGCCATAATCTTTGCTGTGCGACAATACCATAAGAACACCAAACTCGTAAGACCCTTCGCGGCGAAGATCATCGAGGTCAAGGTTTGTCCAGCTTGAAATTCCGTCACGGCTACGTAGAGCTTGAAGGTGAACATCAGGGCTGAGCACGCTGGTGCTCTCCAGACCGTGAGCTGCCAAGACGGTTAACTTCAGAGCACCGGGTTGTGAAAGCTCGTGCGGTGTCATAAAAGGTCTGGCAGGATTGACCTCGACGGCGTAGATAAAATCATAACCGAGGGCTGAAGCTGAGAATTCGCACGAGAATTTTGCTTCAGCCATGAAGGGTTGAGCAAAGTCGGTCTGGACGCATCCAACTATGGGAAGGTTGTTATTATCCCCACTTTTACTACCACCGATGGGAACTTCTTCGACAGGAGATGCACCCTCAGAGTCATCCTCATCGCATTCTTGATCGTCGTCATTGGGTGCACCAATTTGACTCGACAGGATAGTTGAAATAGTAGACATGCTTTGGAGGGACGGTGTGCGCGTGATAGCTGTCTCATATTGAGTTGGCGGCGTAGTGACTTTGGGATTCGTTCTAAGAAAGCTACTGGACATGATGCTACAGGATAAGATACTGTCATCGGCATAGAATTCCTCGTTATTGTCGTTCATTGACATAGCAGATATCCCCCGACTCAAACGGTTCAGGTTAAGAAGATGATGTTCTTGCTCATCAATGTAGAAATGCGATTGATTAGGTGAATTGGGGTGCGGCATATCAACTGAGGTCAAGTCCGAGGACGAGAAAGGGCGATGGGAGGGAACCCTAAAGTCTCTTGGGGTCATTAATTCTCGAAATTCGTCATTTCCATCAGTGACTGAGACACTTGAATCCGCAGAGCAGCTGCGGTAATGCGTCTTTGGCTTTCTGCCAGCCATGTACAACACTTCTGAATCACGGGAAGAGCGTACCGAGTAATTGCTCCGTCCCTGCATGGAAGAGTCCATTTCATCAAGAATAGGAGACGGTAGCTTTTGAAAGCGAAGAGCTTCGGGGAACAAATTTGCTTGTGTCTGTCTTCTCGACACAGTAGGAGTAGTCTGCAAATCTGGGTCTGCCAGAGATGCAGCTTGAATTGTTAGATCAACCATAGCCAAAGCAGCAAACTCAGCTAGCTCCCCTCGCTGAGTTAGTGAAAACACGTCCCGCGGCTTTTGGCTGAACACGGCGAAGACGCCAACGATTTCACCACTTGAAGCGAACATTGGAGCTCCAGCAAAAAAGCGTATACGAGGATAGCCAACGACGCAGGGATTATTCTCGAAGCGCCAGTCCTATGAAAAAAGTTATTTGCCTGGAAAGGGAAGACAATATTGGAGAACATACCTTTGCAGTATCGAGGACGACCATGGTTTCTTTCGAAAGGACCACGTGAGCCGCGATACTCTTAGTTCGTTCAATGCGAGAAGTATGGTAACCATTCTCAGCCTTGAAAATCTCGTATGTACTGTCAAAGAAGCTCAGAGAAGCGTATTCAGTCTGGAACCTGGCCATAGCAGATGTGATTAGCGCACAAGCCTCATCTTGTGTCCATTCCGGCCAGAGAACATCGAAGGCGTAGTGTTTGTCAAGTCTCGTCTCTTCATTTGGTGGCCATACGGCAGGCAGATATTCCCAAGTCGTACCGCGTGTAGGGGGAGGAGGTGGACCGGTGAGATTTAAATATCCCTAGGCAAAGATTAGTTCCATTTGTTCAACATTGATTCGATAAAATGATATATCAGGAATTCATATCTTACTTACCCGTGAGTAAAAATTTATGTAGAGCGTCCAGTCCGCGACTGCGATGGCATCGCCGACAGGAGCCGACGATAAGACGACAAACTCGTGTTGCTTTCCAACATCGACACTTATGCTGTAGTCTTCGCTTTCTTCATCAACTTGGCTACTGTCATCATATGAAGACTGTTCCTTGTATGAGTGCCATTCCGGTTTACTGATAGTTGATTCGTTAACGGCCGCTTCCGGTTCACTGATAGCTTCCTGATCGCTGATAGTCGATTCATTAATGGCTGCTTCTGCTCGTTCTCGGCATCTGCCAATACTGGTGTTGCCGTGAGGAACAGGTGAAGTACGTGATATAGATAGGATCTGGTTGGGCTCGTCGCGAGCAACCATTCGCTTTCCTGGTACAGGTCGGATAAATGGGCAAGGTTGTAGTTGTAACGAGTCGATAGGATCAAAGTTGCGAGATTCCTCGCTGTTATCGCCATCATCAGTAGATCTATCCAAGCTACCATGTCTACCAAAGATTTTGCCGATGAAACCAGGTTTCTTGGTGGAGCCGTCGCTCATGCGGAAATTGGCACTATCAAGGGAATTGACTTTTGGCAATTGTCCCTTTGGGAGATCTTGGAGACGAGGTGTCCCTGCGCCCTGTGGTCGTGCCTTTTGTGGGGCTGGCACCTCCGGCGCATCTAGATAATCAGAATCAGTATATCACGAACATTCTGCAGGAAACTAAGCAATGCGGATAGGCAGATCGGGGGAATTGTAACTGATTATTTTTGAGCAGGCAAGTGTAGATTGGGTAAGATTGATTCCAAGACAGGAAAAGAGATGATTTGCTCTGCAATATAGCGCAAGCCATTGAACTTACAGCACATGTTTCCAATGCCCAACATCTTGACTCCTTCGACTTCTAGGTTATGGCGCAGTGTTTGCCACGATGGACCACTCTCTCGAGATTGAAATACTGTGAGTGTTAACCTTAAGTTCATGAACAAGAATCTTCGAACGGATAAGAAAAGGTAATAGTGGACAGTCACGCGAAATATAGACGACTTACGACGAATATCTAGTCATAAGTTTCCTTCACTTCCCCGCTCCCAACCAAATTCCCGGAAAATAAGAGCAGATTCTTGAAGTCGAGATTCGAGATGTGAAGTATTGTCTCCAAGATATAAGCCTTGTCAGCGACCAATTCAGGAACAGTGGAGCTATTTGCTGGCTGCTTGTGTCAAGTTGGGAAGGCAAAGGCCTGCAGTGCAGTCAAACGTGCGAAATTGCTGGGAAATTGCCAGGAATAATTGAGCAGCCGATAAATTGGACGTGACCGTTTAGTTCTTCCTATGACAGACGGATAGGACTTTCGAATCGTATCTCCTTGCAGTCAAGTCGATATATACCTACACTGTTGGGGAAGTATCTGGCAGACACATAAAAGATGATGCCAAGTTTTGTTTGTAAAAATCAATCGAAAGGACCGAAAGCATAAATCCTCGCAGTGAATATGGATTGCTCGCCCTAGAATACTCTTGGATTTGACTGGTGATACTCTTAGACCTCTCGGTGTTCGGACAATCACCAAGGGAAAGTGAATTGAATGATTGTATGTAGAGCCTCGATCAATGAGACTCGCTGTTTGTGAGGTGATTATTAGCCAAATAATATGGCCAAAGGAAATAATGAGAGCTGTGGTCGCCTTTTGAGCATTAGTATCTCGTATCAAAGGAGAATAGGACCGATAGTTAGGTCCTTCGTGACTTCGTTGAAGTTGATGAAATCGAGACAGCTTTGGCTTTGCATCTGTTAGAACATGTGATCTAAAAGAACAGCCCAAAAGTAACTCACCGAGAACTTTATCACGTGTGATGAAGTGAGTACGTCCTTCAAGGAAGAGGTGTTTAGCAGAACAATTTTGGTCCAAGAGGTGGCTCGGAAAGCACTTTGCTGGACGACAACAGAGGTAGCCGCCGCTTTTGTGGCTTCTGATGAGGTGGTTCGGATGAAATCGTTCGGATAGAGAGGTAGCTCGGAAGAACGTGTAATTCGGCAGGCTCGCGAGAAGTACTAACGACTTTGCTCTTCAATGGTCAGAGGAAGTTTGCCAGCACAAGTTGATCAGTGCTCGAGTCTTCCTGATTCCTCGATCTATGTCAAAAGCACCACCAACTAAAGATTTGGTGCATTTCTTGGGACGTTCTTAACGGCAGGCCTAAGTGAGAGTGAATGGGCGATGTTGGTGACTCAGTACAGAAGGATTGGGTGCGGTTTACTTTTGGATCAAGTGGTCGAATGAAAGAACCCCGCCGGCTGTACTTGAGCGCAAGCCGACTTTCGATATGCAACAAACTTAAGGAATACTTTCGCAGAGCGTACTTGAGTACGATTGGGGTCGTTGCGTGATGATCGCCGTGAACTGGAGTCCAGATTCGTCGAAGAAAACGCAGGGAAGATGCAAATGCAGATGTGTATGCTGGAAAAGAAGCAGAGGTAGAACACGGTCCCGTTCCGGAAAGATCCAAGGCGGTTCTATCTGGCGAGACACCGTTGGATACTATTTGGAGCCTCTATCTTGCCGTATCAGTGAGGTTCCAGGAGTCGTCAGCCGCTATTAACTGCAGCATACAAAAGAACAAGTGAGTGAATGCGTAACGTGGGGGTTTTATTGAAAGTATTGTGCATGCAGTATCGTACAGAGAGGTACCCACAAATGCTTTTCAGGTGAAGTCGGGAAGCGAGGGTAAAGTATTTTTGGTGAGATGTGAAAACGAGGTGATCAGCAACGAAGGAGCATCAGAGCGACAGCGATAGTAGAACTGGTCTAGAGCAAGGCTTCTTAATCTGTGTTTCCATGCACTTCGAGATTGCACCAGCATACTGATTGAGTATGTTTACGTCGTGATACTTGTGGTGAATATGAGGAAGCTGCCCATTTTCATCGTGACTTCCTGATGGATAGTCGGTGGGGGATGGATTCATCGGTATTCGATCTGCAAGATTGTTCGGGATCTCTCGAGCATCTTCTCTCACAATCTCTATACTTATTCCGCTTGCCTCCCACCTCCCTTTAAATGCTATGTCCAGCTTTAGATGAGAAAAGAAAACGGCTGGACGCCTGGTACGCTTCGCGTCCTTTCCCCTTTCCTCTTTCCCCCTTGCATCCATCAAACACATCGACCTCAGAAGCTGTCCATGCCTCTCCAACTCAAGAGTAGATTAAGCCGATCTTCGGCTAGCATGACCGTTTGCGCCTCATTCGTAGTCGTCTCATATTTGATCATAATCGTCTGAAGGCACTCAGAATACAATTGGAATTTCCGAGATATGTCGTTTCCTTGTGAGCTCGTTTAGGTAAGTGCAAGTGCAAGTCTACGCCTATGCTAAAACGATCCACAATTTTGGCTATGTACGGCCAACCAATAGTATGACCGCCAGAACGAGCCGTTCTGATTCGACATCTGCTCTCAGTATCACCTTGTCCCGCCTTCCAATATAACCTCATAACACCTGCATCCACCGCTCCTTCTGTCCAACATGTATCTACGATGTGTCTACGTCATGTCGTCAAACACACTTTCGGGAAGTGTTCGACTAGCTTTCATCACGGATGGTGAAATAGCATCGTACAAAAATAACCTTTGTCGTTCCGACTCATTCGAGCGACGTTGCTTCTGCGATGTCGTAAATTAAACCATCTTGACACCTCACATTTGCTAGATCAGAGCACATGGGCTGTTTTGGACCGTGCTAAATATCCTCTCCATTCTGAACCATGCATGTTCTGCACGATGTAAATATGTACGTGCGTGCTTGCTTGCCCCTCTTGTTCGCATGTCAACTTGCATAGTACAATACATACAATGTAATATTGTAGTGCGCTGCGTAATGTGATGTACTGTAATGTACTGCAATGCACTGCAATGCACTGTGCTGTGCTGTACATAGAAAATTGTGCATAATCTGTACTTGAGCTCGAGTCTTCCATGGAACGGACGTTGTGTCAATCAACATGCAGGATATTTCCCGAGGGTTTCACCTATTACTTTCAATTAACAAGGCGAGATGGAATCACTGCACTCGCCATGTCTTATGTGCAGGTAGCTCATGGCGATCCACTCTTTACTCGTATCATGGTCTGCTGAAAGTTGGATGTCAGGTCATTTCAGCGGAGGATTGTCACTCGCGTTGGATTGGTAGCAGTTTTTTGCAAGAATCTTAAAGGTGCACTCTCCTCTGGATAGTCCGAGACATCAACCCAAATATCATCGCAGAGTAACGTTGGTAAGTTGAGGAACGAAATTTTCTGGCACATGATACTGGGAATTTGCAGGTGCCTGAAAGATGGTTGAGACTCGGATATGGACGGCTAACTGCAGTATTAATATTATAATGAAGTAGCACCTATGGAGGGGCAGTGATTGTTATACGAAAGTTAGCGATGATCGGAGGGAGTCGTATACAAGTACAGAAAGATTTTGAGAAAGACCGCGTACCATATTCTAAGATCTTGATATGTTTGAGGTCTAAGATTCTCTGGGTCTAGGGAGTTCTATATTTCCCCTTTCACCAATCCCAGTCCTCTAGTGAAGTCCAAACTTCTTCTGCATTCACACCAAGCTAAGAGTCACAGCACACGCACTAGAGAACGTCGTCCAGCGACAGCATGCCCGATGTAGTCAAGCACCACTTACACTCCCCCTAATCCCGTTGCTGTTGCAAAACTATCTTACCATGACGTGTGAGCCAGAGAAATGAGCAACGCAATGTTGGGCATATAGAAGGTATACTACCATCCAAGCTTGTGAGATACTAACAGTGGGACCTAGGCTATGAGTTGTAGCCAGACTTGAAAAACTTAACATGAGAATCATTCACAAAACTAAGATAGAAGTCCATGCCCGATAGCAACGATACCAAGATATCTCCCAGCCCGGGCTTTGGTCACAGTCTCGAGCGCAATGGTAAGGCCCAAAATTGCAGATGATAGTGCCCATGTTAGTAGCAGAGACACAACATGAAGAAAGCTGTAAAACCCAATAAGGGTTCTGAAGCCTCGCCTTCGCGCTGGACTGAATGACGAGTCTAGAATTTCCAGCTCCTCCTCACCAACATTCCCACCGGGTCCGTCAAGGGAGCGTTCGTATATTCCAGTGTCGTATCCGGAACCTCCGGATGCTCATCACTTCAGACCTACCATAAACATCAGAAAAATGCAGCATATTGTCGAAGTAAGATAAGAGGACTAACGGTGAACTGGTTGCGCCTTGGATTGCCATGAGAACAGATATCAACACAAGCCACGGTACCCCTAAACAAGAAACAGCATATTCCTCTGGAAGAGAGCGAATTGACGATACTAAGAAAAGGAGAGAAACACAGGATCCGAGTGCCGAATGCTCAAGGGTGCCGCTTAAGAAACAAACCTCTCTAATGCCAAATCTTGGATTCTCCACCTCACATGGTGGTCAAGCACCTAGGTCTCAAGAAACGCTTCTGCGTGTAATATAAAGCTCCCCTGAAGTTTCATGCTTGCATAGCTCAAGTAAAAACCGTTCATCCACTCGAAGAGATATGGCTAGATGAGGCCGGCTTGGGACAGTGGTACTCTCCTAATGTCTTCAAGCTAACATTCTGCCATTGAACTTTTGCTCAGCTCGTCCCTTGTAAGATAATGCCCCTCAGAGAAAACAAAGGCACGCGCAGTGTAGCTATAATCGAACGAGCAGGTATCTGTTCCCTCAGTAGGCTTGTGTTTGGAGAAACAATTGAAACTGACTACCGGGCATCCGGCCCCTCCTCGTATTGCCCCCATCATCTAAACCGTTAGTACAAAAACCAATAATATTTGATTACCTAATTCCCGAAGCTCAAAAAGGCTTAGATGCCGCTTTCCCAGAACCGATAGCTATTCCTGGTGAGCTCCCAAGGTCGAAATGTTTCTCGTTCATTTCGACAAGAGACAGTGCGAATACGCTCACTACCAATAAGGCCTTCTAGTCCGGAACGCCGACGGGGTAAGTACGGCCATGGAAGGCGCAGGCAATTGCAATTTCTTCTTTCGCTCTGCAGAACCTCAGCCCATTTCATTCTGTCGTTACTGTAAACAAGAGGAATATATCGAGCGGCCAAGAAAATGCTTAATTCAGCGGCGTTTCGCTGAAGTCCATGGCATTGCCATACTTCTACTTACTGTTGGAAGCTCTTCAGGAAAAGTAGAAATGATCTTGCGCCTTTAATTGAGTTTAAGGAAGTACAATGATGGCACAACCAACTACAGTGCCATTATTCCTACTCAGAAGACTCATTCCTTACGTTGCAGCGATCTTGTTCCTTAAGCTGTTCTTGTTTGGTGGAAATGATGCATCTCGGCTTAACGTTCTTTCAAATACCATTGCCACAAGCTCTACATCACTGAGTGCCCAGAGACATGACGCTTGCGCAGCTCATGGATGGCGACCCTACAAGCAGCCACCAGACAAACCCCGCAAAGTCTACGATCTTTTCATGCTGAACGATGAACTTGACTGGCTCGAGATTCGCCTGAACACACTTGCGGATCATGTCGATTACTTCGTCATCGTTGAGTCCAACATAACATTCACGGCCCGTCCTAAGCCCCTCCACTTCCCTAACAACCAATCTCGAGTCTCCCAGTTTTCGTCCAAGATCATTTACCATCTCCTCGAAAACCCACCTCTAAACTCTCGTCGGACATGGGACTACGAAGACCACCAACGAAATGCTATGTTTACCCAAGTCATTCCCCAACTTAAAGGTGCTCAAGCAGCTAACCTGGGAGACGTCCTTCTCATCTCCGACATTGACGAGATACCCCGCCCCGAAACACTTGATCTCCTTCGTGGCTGTAACTTCAACAAACGGCTCACACTACGCAGTCGTTTCTACTACTACGGCTTCGAATTCCTCCACAAAGGACCAGAATGGGCGCACCCCCAAGCAACCACTTATGCCGGACCTAGCAAAACGATCCTCCCCGCCGACCTGCGCAACGGTGAAGGCGGTTGGAGATTTCTTTCGTATTTCGAAAAAGCTGACCTAGCGAATGCATCTTGGCACTGCAGCTCGTGTTTCCCGACAGTCGCAGAGATGCTGAATAAGATGGCCAGTTTTTCGCATACGAGAATGAATAAGGAAGTCTTCAGGAACCAGGACAGAATGGTAGACAGAGTAAAGAAGGGCTTGGACTTATGGGATAGGAAGGGCGAGGAGTATGAGATTTTGGCGGAGAATAGGGATGTGCCGTCGTGGGTTGCTGAGAATAAGGAGAGATTCGGGTATCTGCTAGACCGACAAGGGGAGGATGCAGGGTTTGTCGATTATGCGGTTCCGGAAGAATAGGAAGAATGGGCAATAGGCGTTTTGAAATGGCTTACTGCTTATACCCATAGACATAGATGTAGCATAGACGTGCGATACGCAATCATAATTTCTCCTTACACAGTCCAAGGATGGCAGATGCTTTGTGTTTCAATGGTCGCAGCTTTCCATGTCCGGCGTGAACTTAATGATATGCAGATGATCTATTTCGTAAATGCCCGCCACATAGTCATATACAATCTAAACACAAAATCCAGTATGCCTTTCCCCTACTCCAGAATGTATACTGTACATGCCCATTCTATGCTTGCGGACCGTACAATAACCCCTACGGTCGTATCTCATTCAATCGTTCGTTCATCCCGCGTCTATTTTGACATTTCTCATTTGCCTTCTTCAACCACGACTACAACCACTAGGCAGATGTCGTCTGCTTTTCCGCCTCTCCAGTCCTCTTCCGGGTATCTTCTCTGTACCTCTCGGGCGAACGGGCCGTCCCTTCTCAAACTAACGCTGGCAGCCTTCGCTTCCGCTGCAATCCCTACCGCAAGCGCACTTTGTAGATTCATTACATCCTCTTCTCCCTCGCCCTTCTCCACTAATCCACTCAAGCCCTCTCCAACAGCAATGCCCTCGCCCTCGTCCCCATTAACCCATGCACCATGTTCCCTCATTCCCCTACTCACAATCCTCAAAACGTCACCACTACTTAGATTATCCCACACTCCATCACTCGCAAACACAACCACGTCCCCGTGTCTTAACTCACACCCCATAACATCCGCATCTGCCGGGAAATCCATCAATTGTTCGCCCCCAAACTTCCTCGCCTGCTTTATAATACTCTCCGGCACCAAACTCAACTGATAAGGCGTATTGAATGCATGAGTCTGGAACTCCGACGCTGTATGCACAGCATTGAGTCGCAATTGTACAAACCCGCTATCGCCCAGATTCGCAACTTCCATCGAGCCAGACGAGGACAGGAGCCCGATACAAGCCGTGCTGCCGCCTGCGCGTACTTTTCCAGATTCGCATATCAGGTCGTATCCCTTTTGCATGAGGCGTCGAGCGGATATGGGAGCGGAATCGATTGTGTCGCTGGTGTATGCGGTGTAGGCCATGTATTCACAGAAGCCGTGGGAGAAATCGGACGGGTCGACTCCCGAATCTATCCAACCTCCAACGCCATCTGCGATGCCAAGGGCTATATCTGAGGTTTGTGATATGGGCGCTACGAAAAAGGAGTCTTGCCCTGAGGCTGGCCGTTGCTGCGGGGGTTTCAGAGGGGCGGCGATGGCGTTGTAGGAATTGAACTGGGATACGTTCTTCACGGGATCGTAGTGATTTTCCTTCGAGCAGTAGGAAGCGGATATGCCATAAGTGAACTTCGGAGTCGAGTAGAATGGTTTGGTGGTGGAGAATTGGCGGAAGGGTGTTGGGCAGGTGGGATTTTGTCTCCAAGGCGCTCTTCTTGAAAAGGAGGTCGTGGCTGATAGAGAGGAACGGTTTCGTGTCGATCCGATGATCGCAGATGCGCATATGCTTCGTTTTGATCGTACCAGGCTCTTAGGAGCATGCGCTGCAAGAGCAAAACCTCTTGCACTGAAGGCCATGTTTGAATGTCAAATACGGAGATAAACAGACAAAAGAAAGCGCGAAGCCCGGAGGCTCGCAGAGGAGGCAATTCTAGATCAAAGAAAAAGTTTACGCTTCCACCAACATCTTCTATCGTTGGGACCGTGGATGGGAGGAGAGTATTCTCACTTGATGTAATGTGATTGTGAAAGTTTAGGTCCAGGATTGGCACAAATTGTTTCGGACAAACCCAAACTTCGTCATTTCACATCGGACATTTTGACGAGTTATTCCGATATCGAAGAGCAGCCGCACATTCCCAATTGGACCAATCACATGCTTGGTCGGCGCAACATATCAAGGCAATATTTGCTTTTGGTCTATAATACAGCTCCGTCTTGAATTATCCACAATAGCCTCAATGGGCTGGCCTTAAAGGCTATGTAAAACGCCATACGATGAGTTTATATACCTTAATGTCAACCTGTTTGTTGGATTAACAACGCCATATGCAATACCACCCACTCGTCTCCCACCAAACGCCGTCAAATGCACATATTAAGAATAAGCTCCTCCCTATGAGCTTAGACATCTTCGAATTTCATGTCCTCATCGTCATCTTCGTCTTCGTCAGGAAGATCAGTATCTTCTCCGGGAGCAACAGCATCGCCAGCACCCTCATAGTTAGTAAGCTTATTTTCTGGCTTTAACGACCATTGTGTTGCGAAGCGACCGCTCTTTGCTAAGACCGCTACTTTCTCCAGCGTCTCGCGAAGGTATGCCTCTGGTTGCTGCAGTTCGGCACGTAAAGCTTTCATAGACCAG
Source organism: Rutstroemia sp. NJR-2017a BVV2 (assembly GCA_002946415.1). Lineage (NCBI taxonomy): Eukaryota > Fungi > Ascomycota > Leotiomycetes > Helotiales > Rutstroemiaceae > Rutstroemia > Rutstroemia sp. NJR-2017a BVV2. Next base: position 751,355 of record NJPS01000031.1, on the reverse strand, counting down.
TAATTATATCTACGGAAGCAATCAAAGATTCTGTCGAGAAGTTCATTTTGTGGCATACGCGCCGTTTTCATGAGTTGTGGACGATTAGCACCACCAGCGTTTTTGGTTTTCTAGTTACGTTAGTATCGAAAATAGGGGTAAGTGTGGTCTGGTACTAACAATAAAGCCACCAAAGGTCTCCGAGGCCTTGATAGTACCTGGCTGAATGAAGCCATGGCCGTGCTCGACGTCTTCGTTCAGGAACTTCGTGCCGAGCTTGGGTTTCATGGCCTCCAAGGTTCGCTGAGCAAGGATGCGTTGTGTCTCTTCATTTTGTACAGCAATACAGTTGAGTTCATGTACGATCCTTCCTGCAAGGGCGGTTTTCTCTACATGCTATGATTAGCAAGAACAGCAGTATAGAAGAATCTAACGTACTTGGAATCGCCTTGCGATATTGGGGTTGGAAGCGCTTATTTGGGTCCCATGGTTGCTTTGCTGCTGGCTTCTCAACCTTTGCGCGGGTAAGCCGTGCTGGCATATTCGCAGTCTCCAGGTCAAATTTCTGCCTCGATTTAGACTTAAAGCCGGGCAGATCTTGCTCTGAAAATATAAATGTATTCTTGACGTTCTGATTTGTGACCTCCAAGTTGTACTCCTTCGGGACATTCTGGTGCTCTGCAATATTAGAATTCAGTAGCATGGCATAAGTTTCCTGTGCTTCAGTCAGTCACAGTTCAAGCAGAAAAGGAAATGCACCGGACCTTGAATGTGCCATCAGGCTTGCTTTCCCTGGAATGCCGAATAGTACCAATCTGAATTTCAGCATCGAGGTCCTCACTGAGTCCATTCCATGCCTCCCACACATATTTAGGAACTCGGCCAAGCCATAATTTTTGAAAAGCCGGGTCTTCATTTATCGACATATCCCCAGCATCCTCGAAGATATCCTCATCGTCCATAAACCGAGGAGTTCTGCCTGCCGCTTCGGGGTCGGGCTTGATAGCTGGATCGGCCATGGCGCGCGGTGTTGGAGGGTTTCCAGTTTATTTTGAACTTGCGAAATTGGGAAACTGCGAAGCTACGAAACTGCGAGTAGTTTGCAGTAACAATTGGAAATCCTCTTGCACTATGTAGTCAGTACAGAATTGATGGGCATGAACAAAGATGCGGTTTAAAGAATCCGCCTTTGTTGACCTCACTTGGAGAACGCCTGAAGAACGCCGCATTAACTCACTACTAGGTAGCGACGAAAGATGCAATTGATCCGTGCACCGGAGCGGCGTTACTATTACCCATACTCGCGATATGCAAGCGCTTTTTGATAGGCGCGCAAAATTAAGCGATAACCAGTCCATCAAGGACGGCCTGTTTATTCTCATCTCTTCGAATATACTCCGTCACATTCCATTTCCCAATAGTCATTATTTGCAACAGTTTGCACATTTAAGTAGACTAAATTGCGATCTTGGTATTAACAAACAGGAAATACATCATGTCGTCCGAGGATCAAGCTATTCTCGAAAAGATTAGCCAGTTAGCTGGTATGACCGCCCAAGGAGCGCCATCGTCTTTGTCTACATTGGTTTTGATTCATAGCTAATACGTGAGATGCAGGGCAGATTAACAAGCACAAGAATCAAAAGCCGTACGAACAACAAGAACGAACAACTTCTCCAGCGATCGCAAACAATCATGGAACACAACACCCGCATCACAATACCCGTGCTCATGGATATCACCCTTATGCTACAAGTGCTTGGAGACCAAGTCGAGGGAGTTACAGAGGCTCATACTCTCCTAGAGGATATCGAGGTGGTCGACAACCGAGTATTGTCCGACATCGTACTCTTATATTGAATGGCAATACTTCTACCCCGCCATCGCAACCGGACACTGGCAATGTTACGCCCTCCACCGACGAGAACGAAACTCTCTCTTCTGCAGGCTATATTACCAAAACCGATCGTCATCTTCAGTTAATAAATAAGTCATATTTCGAAAAGGACAGTCAGACTCGCGCCAAAGCTATTGAGGAGACCAGAAAACAAAGATTGAAACAACGAGATGACCGAGAAAAGTTGAAACTTAGCAGACACTTGCAACGTCTAGGCAATGGTACCAGCTCTTCGGCAATACAATCAAATGGAGCGAACAACTATGAAGTTTTTGTCAATGGTATCCGATTCCAAGTTACCAAGAATGGCAGCAAGCTTGTGAAAGTTCCTGGTGAGAGTTCATCATCAAGCCACAGGGTGGTGCCGTTATTTGTTTCATTTTGCTCACTTGGTTCAGGCGACCTCAATTCCGCAAATGCCACCCCGAAGACCACGTTGATTGGCGGTGTTAAATTCCACAGAAGCAAGAATGGAAACATGTATCGCTCTGGCATAGTTAAAGCCACTAGGTATGGCGCAAAATGGAAGTGTCCAGCTTGAGTCTCCATGAACTGACGAACAATGTTCAAGGAAACCCACGGTCGTCAAAATTGACGAACCGTGTAAATCATTTACTACCACGGGTACCTCTTCTACAATCTCAAATTCAGCTCTTCGCTTTGTGCAACAGAGGAGGGCCATCTGGGTGTCAGCTAACCACATCATATTTAGGTACATGCAACAAAGGACCAAGGTGTCGTTATATTCATGATGCTTCAAAGGTTGGAGTATGCAAAGATTTCCTTCTCAAAGGTTCATGCCCTAATGGAGACTCATGCGACTTGTCCCACGACCTCACTCCAGAGCGAACGCCAACTTGTTTGCATTTCGCCAAGGGAAATTGCTCGAATCCGGACTGCCGTTATACACATGTTCGTGTGTCATCAACAGCACTGGTTTGTCGCTCTTTCGGTATCTATGGGTACTGTGAAAAGGCAGCCACCTGCACAGAGCGTCACGTACACGAATGCCCGGATTACAGCAATACAGGAACATGTACCACGAAGGGATGCAAGCTCCCTCATCGCCTCAAGGCTAGTGTTATTCGTAAGAATGCCAATGCCGGAGCGTCTGCCGAGGACTCCAGTGACATTTCAAGCGACGAGGAAGACGAGATTGATAGTGATGACGTCGATTCAGATGCCATTGATGAAGAGTTCTTCGGCCATGATGACGAAGACAAAGACCTTGAGATGTCGAACCAACAGGATTATGTTCACTTCTCCTGAGCAAGAACCACACTAACATAGATTTGACTACACGTTAAAATGTCTTTCGGCCACACGGGATGTTTATGTCCTACAATCAAGTCATCGATACTGCCAAGGCAAACGCCCATTCTCTTTTGCATGCACTTGTTTTCTCTTGCTTTTGGTATTTCGCTATCTTATGACTATACGCGTACATACCTTGGCGTTATGTCTATTGCCTGTTGCTATTGGCTATTGACTGGTTTCAGTATGGGCAGGCATTAGTTTTGGAATACCCAGATTTGGATGTCTGCATGCTTTTGCATCTAGGGCAGTGGACCCTGGTGGCGTTGAGAGATATCATTTCATAGGGGAGGAAGAAAATAAAAGCAAAGAATCAAAGAATTGTATTGGATTGACTTTCTGTGTGATTCAACTATGTCTTGATTTGAATCAACTTGTTTCACGAATCCCCATCCTCGTGCCTATCTATCTGTGTCTCTCTGCACTATCTCTCAAGGTATCCGTGGAGCAACGGCACATCCCACCTAATCATACAACATGGCCAATCCTCTACGGGTGAAGCCTATCGTCAAACTCAGAAGGTCCTTTGATCTTCGTGATCACTTATCCAATCACGGGGTTTGCGCTCTCCACATCCCGTATTCCAAATCACTTGATCTTCTGATTGATGATCACAGCTTCCTACAAATCGTCGTGATAAGTTAAGCATTTCTTAGAGGAAGAGCGCTCCAGCCTACTTGCACGAAATGGGAACGTCCTGCATCATCTGTAACAGATATCTGCAAGCTGCAGAATCGGCTTTTCCTATCCGAAGAGGAACCAGATGGTTGGATCGGGACTTGGATGTGGTGTGTGTGGGCAGGTAGGTAGGTCTTGAATGATGTTCGGATAGGGTAATGCAGGAGGGAGGAGTTGGATGGAGGTTTAGAGATAGACTGAGAGATAGTCATGAGGATCATCTAGTGTAGGGAGAGGACCAGGGAGATGGTATACCCGATTGAGATATTCCGTTTGAGGATTCCTGTCGCCGACTTGGAGGATTTTTGAAGATATCGACCTACTGTATAAGTTATCCATTTACAGTTGCAGATATGCATACATGCATGCCCTTTAAACTAGTATTAGAGTATATCTCTGCCCATCTATCATTCCCACTCTATCATTCCCACTCTATCATTCCCACTCTACCATTCCCACTCTACCATTCCCACTCTACCATTCCCACTCTACCATTCCCACTCTCCTCGCGCCAACCACATTTGCTCAATATCATACCACACCTGCCTGTACTGTACTGTACTGTATCTGCACAGCAGCCAAGAAAACCACCCAGAGTACGTGCTAAAATCCCCGACTCGCCAAGTCTCGTCTCGTCTTGTCCTACAGTACAGGATGCACTGCGCAAGTCCCTACATGAAAGACTCCATTCCATTCTTGTTCCCTGATATCTTGGCGCGACTTTTTTTTTTCGCCCGCGAAGCGCAATAGCCCATAGGCGTCTTTGCTGATACTGTATCGAATCCTTGCTACATGCATACATTCACCGCTTTGGGAAGCACCTAAACTGCTCGGTCTGCACTGTTGCGGATGGGATCATGACTCGACGGAGCCCGTCGGTCGGTGGGGACGGAGTGCGTCTTGCAGTACCTTGGAGGGGGAGGGTAGGTGCGGATACTGTGCAGTATCTACACCGCCACTATGATATTGCTTGAGAGGGGCGTGGCTTGATCGTGTGAGGTGAGGTTCGCAGGATATGATATTATATGATATGGTACGGTATTCTTTGGGTAGTTTTTCTTGATCTGCCGGCTCCGATGCTGCTTAGGACCACAGAGGTAATCGGCAGGTAGTACAAAGCAGTAAGTAGCAAGTACATCCATAAGTGGGCATACAAGTACAGTATATCCAGCCCGGCCGGCGGCGTGTGTGGGGTTTACTCTGCTCAGCTACTTACTACTTTAGGTACTTACTGTACATGTACATGTATATTTGACAGGACTCCAAGCAGACTAATTTAGAGCACAGAATGGATACCGATTCTGATATGTCTGTCTCTGCTTTCGACATCTGAATGTTTCAACTTTATTACGCTCGTATTTTGTGGACATCTCCGGATTTTGCGAAGATAAATGTGAGAGATGCTATGCTATGCTCTATACGAAGTACAGTAGGAAGTGGGATTGGGAATAAGTGGAAAGGGTTTGACGAGAGACAGACGTGATTTGTGTTTCAGGTGATATCGATATCGATATCATGGGGAAGGACTAGCTCTACCTACCTAGAACTGTTCTGGCAACAATGAACTACTTTGCCTTTTGTCGGATTGATTTTCGTACGAATTTACCTGAGTAGGCAATAGATGTCTCACCCATCATTCCAAATCGAATCAAATTCCAACCTACTATCAGACTCCACAACTATCCGCTCCTCCAACCTCAAATCAAGAAAAACCAGAAAAGTCCAATTCCCCAAAGGAGAACATATATTTGTAAATACTCTCTAGCCCAGTTATGCCATAGCTACCCGTAGCAATACAAATAGTCTCGCAACTAACTAACATCCGGCCCGTGCCATCTCTCTACTGTATCTAGCACAGTAGAGTCGGACGGAAACCCCTCCCTCCATTCACACTCCCAGTCTCCTCCCATTCCTCCCCAATCACAGCCCCTCCATCCCCCTCACCGCTCTCCGCGCTCCGAGCGAGCAAAAAAAAAAAACCTTGCTGAGAAGGGTTCGTCCGACGGGTGGATGGACCGACCGAGTACAGTACGAGCGAACGAACGCCGACCGCGGGGGAGACTCAGTGCGGTAATTTCAGCTGCATGGTGGGGGCTTCTCGTACGATCGCCCGGACATTGGAATTTTCCTGGAATTTTTACAAATTTTCTCTGCGTGCGTGCGATCATGTCGGCGGTGAAGGCCAGGCCGGTGACGACACGGAGGGGTTCCGGGAACTGGTACTGGGAAATTGATACTTTACTTACTCAAGTACGGGGCCGAAAGTAGGGTAGGTAGGTAAATAGCGAGTCGAGCCCTACTTCGGAATCTAGAATCGATGAAAAGGGAAATAGGGAGTATGATGGGCAGTTTGTGGCGAGTGGGTGGCGAAAAAACCTATCTTGGCTTTGAGGGGTCGCGCTAGCTAGTCAAGCGGACGGCTTTTGAATTTGGGATCGACGTCGCGTATATCCGACCGATGGTTGAGTGACCGTTGCAGTGCAGTCGAGGGGTAGGGGATGGATGGAGGGAGGTTGCCCCTTTTCGGGAGTTTGCAGTTCGGAGACGGGAGTTTGGCGAGTAAACGCGGGGAGAGAGATGCGGGTTTATTCATCCTAGCTGCGTTCTTGTGGACTGTCTCGGGGATGTAGGGCCGATGTTTGATGGGTGAGAAAGCTTTTGTTGCTATCATGCTGTGAGGGACCGGCCCGGCCTGCGACGATGATGAGCCGCGTCAAGACAGCCCTAAGTTTAGGGGCACTAGCGGCGGTTAGTATCTTGATATCCTATAGTATAGTTGCTTGGGATAGCTGCTTGGGATAGCTGCCTGGGGTAGCTCTCAGCATTGTCAGTAGGTGCAAGAGCCAGGCACAAGTTCTACAAGAGAATGCTTGGTTTGATACAGAGTAGAGAAGATACAAGTGTATATTCGCTATCTACCAATATCTCTCACCCTTCTCCAATCCAATCCCCCCAGTATACAACTAAGTTCCATAGCAATTGTATATCAACTTTTCTTTTCCTTTCAGAACCAAGAAATAGTTCACTCCATACAGGAGAAAAGTCCTCCCGATATCGCTACAGTATCTACGGATCCAGTAGTCACTGGATGGCTCACATAACACCGCGTAATCAATCTCCGTCCTTCGTACAGACAATCGTAGTAAAGAGCGGCTCTTACGCAATACCTACTCCTGAGATTAGACAGACCCTATTACATGCGACTTGGACGAGCAGCACGGTATTAGCCGCCGGGACAGACTTTTTATTCACGCAGCTAAGAAGGTTTGCAAATGGGCATTGAGAAAGGAAGTAGAGGTGAAAGTATGGCATCTTTCTTAGTTCTTGAAGGGGGTCTTTACCGTAATATTTAGGGGCGATAGTAGGAATATACAGGCATGAGAGCAGACAGCTACGATGACAGGAAGTGCCAGGAATAGGAGAGTCGAGTGGATGCTCCGTTAAGAGATCGGAAAAGAGACTCACACAAGGACGGGGTAGAAGATTGGGGTGAATCCCGAAGAGTAAAAGCACACTTCTATCATTCGAACGAGAGACCATTCTCACCGGCCAACAGCACCGCATCATCATCACCCACGCGGCTCACACTTTCGAGAGTCAAACCCGAGCTTGGGGGTCAAGTAGCAAGAGGAGCATAGAGAATAATGGGTTACACAAACAACTAAGAGACCTCGGAAGTGCCAGCCGCTATGGGAAAGCGCTTTTGCAACCTCGTCTACCATGGCTCCTATCTTCTCAAATTGAGACCTAGCCAGGACTACATTCCATTCACCTTCAACCGATTTGAGCTGCATCAGTATGATGTGATGATAGCCAGTCAGTGGAAAGCCTGTTTGTGCATTTCATCACTTGGAGAAGTCCTACGTCGACTCTCCAGTGCGAGAAGCAATGCTGATCTCACCCTGCTCTAACCTATCCCGCCACTATGATGAAGACCAACAATTGAGGCCAAAGCTCTGACTCTGATAGAAAGAACCCATGGAGACGGATGGCCCGCACGCGTAAGTGACTGCAGAACCCGTGTGAGACTCACCGCCAAAGATGTTATTCGATAGACATCATCAGATGCAACATGACGCAATTGCTCCTCTTAAGATGTCACTGCCATAGCTATTCTGGGCGATGCCATCAACGTTCTTTACGATGGAACTGAAAGTAATCCTTCATAGCAGGCAACAAAGCTGAGTGCAGAGGCCCCTTTCCCCATGCGTAGTCAGCACGAATGGGATTCATTCAAGTCCTCCATATGCAGCATCCAGCTGCTCCTGCAACTATTCCGGCAATCCGTAAAGGGACACGGTCGAACAGGGCATAGGTCTAAAAACAGACGCCCACGACGAACCCAGCCAGGAGAAAGGTAAGCGCCAGGCCGGAGATGCCGATTCGGCGACTTGCAGAAAATCAGGTGATTCATCTTGAAACTCCAAACCCCAAGCATGGGACGCCAGAGCAGCTCCAAAATTGAGACACTGGAGCTATGCGACGACCTTCGCATGACGGATGAGCAGATCACGGGAAATTTTTAAGTGGTCTACTGTAGTCTATCCAATCCATCCACCTAGTTCAAGACAGTGAGTGGATACGCAGAGTTGAGATCTGAGGATGGGTGGATTGGTGGGACACGAGCGAGCGACGGAAACGAGAGACAGGCAGGCGATCAAGATGCACGTATCCGGTTATCTCTCGGAGAGTTTTTCTTTCCCTCTTTCTCTGATAACTCGTAATTTGTCTCATTATGCCATATCCGATGCCCACTTTAGAGTTTTTCTCAATGACGCCGATTAGCTATATCAAGGAGCTTCGTAATAATAATACAGTAAGGAAAAGATCGTTAGGAAGGGGGCTCCATAACGCCCCAGGAGAGCTTTGATCAAGAGCATCACTCAGCTGAGAAACATAACGATTCGCGATATTCCGCCTTTGCCCAGCCAGCTCGAACCCAGGAGCTACCTAAGGTTCATGGTAGGCCATTAGTCCTACGTCGTGTATGGAGGGGGAACATCTTTTTGCGAAAGCCATGCGCGGACATGAAACACAGACCGACAATCCTGCTGTTCCCTGATGTCCCATGGTTGGTGGCTTCGCCTGTTTGTTTTCCGAGCTAGGTTCGGATTTAGACATGATGTTGCTAAATGTAAACATGCGGTGAAGAGAATTTTTGGTTTTGGTACGCTGCTCGATTGGAGAGAAAAAAAGAAGTTTGTATCCCGCGGCTGCGCGGGTAGTCCCATTTGACAGTTTCTTTTCCCTGGTTCTCTGCCAGACTCCACCAAGAGGCATGAAGGACGGAGTACCCAGATAATGGGCCTATGGGTTTGACGGGAGGGGGTCTGGGAGGCTCATCAAGTCGAAGGAAGGAATTGGATGGTTCCCACGATACGCGTCGTACCCCTCGATGCCTCGACAGCAGCTCAGCTTTCCTCGATATTTTCGTGATGTCCATAACCTTACTCCATACTCCGCCGTAGTGGTACCAACGGCAGAATGACCAAATCCCCAGCCACTTCAATTCTCCAATGGCAGTAGTGCATGATGGAAAATCAGGATTGAACTTGTGGACTGGTGGATTGGTCGACTGGTGGAATTGGGTGGATGATAGCCTTAGGGTTAACCCCACTCAGGTACATCCGTAGCGGCGTAGAGGCAAAGAAGGCAAACTCGAGCCACTACCAAACTCAAATTCGTCCATAAGTGGAAGTGGTTGGAGGCACTGGTAGGGTACAGCATTGAGAGAGAAGTCAGAACCTTGAAACCACAATAACATACTCGAGTAGGCAATAACAGCAACCCAGCAACCAGCAATAGTTTATCCGATGTTTTCGAGCAAAGCGAAACGAAGGAGAAAAGAGCTTCGAAAAAGATTCTTCCAATGTTCTAGACTGAAAAGCTTACCGAGTTCCGAATCGAAGACATGGAAATTGCGTGGATCATCGCAGGTCTCCCCCTCGATCCAAGCTTCCTCGCTCCCAGGTGCTTCCCCTCCCAGTTGCGATATATCGCCCGCTCTTAACGTTCCACTGTGCGTCGAGAACAAAACAAAATAAATTGCATGCCGTCATACGCGCAATCATTTTCATGCGCCGCAGGAGCGTCCTTTCTACAGAGTGAAACTAGTTTCAATTGCACATGGGAATTCCGGAACTCCTGTGTATGCGAGAACTATATGCCGACGGCTTTATCATTCGAAGACACTTCCACATGACGATGGTGATTTCCCGAGACTGGGAAAAGAGCGGCTGGGAGGGGAGGGAGCATTGGCATTGGCATTCGCATTGACGTTGGGAACACAAGGCTCGCATTCATTCTCTTCAGGCTCTCACCGATACCAGTTCGTCTCAACTCGTCCGAATAAGGTAGGCTTAGGCCCTTGTTAGAGGCTGGTTTAGGTAGACATACGGTGCTACTAGCCCTACAACTACCTGGATAGAGGAGGGTTGCTTGACTTATGAACCTTGCAGGTTGGGAGTGGTGTGAAGAGAGCATAATCTACATGTCTGATACGTTTTTGGGTATCCTCGTGTGCCTGCCTGCCTTGCCGGTCTGCCTTCCTACCGCCGTGTCCGATGAGGTCCTTCCCGCCGCCGCTGCTGCTGCTCCTGCATTGCGCTGCGGTTCCGGCACCACCAAGCGGGAGACGAGGTCTGTATCCACCCGGGCAAAGGCTCAGCGTATGAAACTGTACCATAATCTTACTTTACTATGTGGAAGCCTACGCCTACGCCTGGAGTGTAAAAAATGCGATTGCATGCTTCTATCGCCAATGAACCGCTTGCCCTACTCTTTCAAACTTCCGTATCATGAGAAAGGAGTTAGATTGGGCACAGAAGATGATTTGATTAGGTAGGTAGCTAAGTAATTGTATCACCTATCATCTGAGGCTGTACATGACTTCTGAGGCTTCGTAATTGCGAGACTGCATCTGCGGCCACATCGAGCGGCCGGCTTGTTGTAGTGAAGAAGAGGGGAGGAGAGCGAATGTGTGGATGGAGGTGGCTAGCTAAACCTGCAAATCACCGATCGCCGAGTGGGATGGCCCGACCCCGAGAATTTTGGGAAGGTTAGGAGCAGCGTGGGCTGGGTGGGATGACGGCATGCTATTGCTCAATTCTGGGTATGCCGTCGGTTTTGGCTTTCTTCACGATCTGACCATGATCATGAGTTTTATCTGGAACGGAACCCGAGGACAAGAGTGTGGCTAGAACCGGTCGACTACTACAGGATAGGCTAAGCGAACGGTCGAGGGGACGGTCGAGGAGGGAAGGGGATTTGGGTCTTACGAGTAATGGATGATTAATGACCTTCACTGGCTATTTACTTACCAATTAGGCACTGTTTACCATGATGAGCGACACGCGTGATCCGTAAAGTGACCGTTTTTGAGGGCAGAGCGATTGCCTCAAATCAATGATTGGTGTTTGTGCTTCTTTCTTACGAGCCAAGCTTAGTTTGACTATTTCACTATTTCACGGGACGACGGGAATTTATTCTGTTTACAATCGATTTGGGGGTTCAAACTTTCCAATGACAGCTGCTGCTAAATGCTGACCAGGATCGAAAAGCAGCGCTATGCAAGATCGAGGGTGCGGAACCTATCGGTGTCTTTCATTTTGGTGGGAGCATGCAGCACTTCCTGATATCCATAGATGCCCAACCTGATGAGAGCAGGGAATGGAGAGGAGCCAAGAGAAGAACCCTGGTTTTCTTATGTTTGTTTCCTATTCCTCATGACATTCATTTTCTTTGATTTTTCTTTTTTGGAAGCTCCGATGCGATGGGATGGATGGGGGGGATTTTCCACCTTTGCCTTATTTCCACCTCCCATTTCCATTAACCGTTAAGTTAATGATTCAGTCTCTTCTCGTCGCTCCAGTCAGGACTCAGGACTCAGGACCCATGCTAGGCCGATATCACGATCTACCTCCAAAGTACTTTGTGCCAGGGGAGGGGGAAATGTATCGTAAGTAACAGTTTACAGTGCAGCAGACTGCAGTAAGAAAACGAAGAGCCGACAGTTAATGCTACCTAACACAAGATAGTGGTAGGTCGTAGTGCAGGATATTATAATGTCTGAATAATCATTTGATGACTGGGACTTCCCAGTATACGATACGATATCCTTCTCGCTTGGCTACCCGTATCGCACATCGCACACCACCCATCGCACATCGCACATCGCGCACATCGTACTTTAGGTGCGCTCGTAGAATATTCCAAGAAAGATTGCCGATGGTGGAGAAAAGGAAAAGGTTGAGCTACCCCGAGCTTTTTCTCATTCAGCCTGTCATGATCCATGAACATGGCATGAATAACCAATCAAACCATGGCCCCACGTTTTGCTCCGGCCGAACTTCTCGCTCTATCCTCGATGGGTAGAAACGGACGATAATAACGACAATGTTATTGTTCGACATTTCATATTCGGTAAAGTTCTGGAGATGCAAAAGAGATGCGAAAGAGATGCAAAAGTCATGCAACTAAACTGCATGTCCGTAGGTCTGCAAGTAGGTGCTAGGTAAATCATTAGCACCCGCACTTGCCTTTGCTTTTTCCCGCTCCCATACCTCGTACATACAGACTACGGTGCCAGACATACAGTAGTGTTGTTTACTTTTTGGGATGGAGAAGGTAGATATTTTCCATTCCTGTTTCCCTTTGCCGTTCCATACGAATCATTTTCGTGGGATATCAGAGTGTGGGATAATTTTGTCGAATGCTCTGTGTGGTATGTATCCGTGGGTGAGCACATTTCATGGGCAGAACACACTCAATTTAGGGAGGGGGAGGGGCTCTGGGCATGTATGTCTCTTCCGAAATAGCAATAATATTCACTTCGAGTTTCATTATTGCCGCTTCCGTAAGGTCTGGTAACTGGTTTAGTCAGGCAGTCAGTCCGTTAGTTAGTCAGACCTCGCAGAACTTCCTCACATTTTCCGGTCGCTCTCCCTCTGATCTTCTGCTCCACAAATGTACTCCCTTGAACCTTTCGGGTAGCACGTAAGAAAGCTTCCCCCTCCATGACTGCTTGGGTATGACCCATCGTCATGCAAGCAGAGATCGAGGGAATGAAGAAAGAGAGAGAGAAATTAAGAACAAACTAAGGAGTAGCTTCCATCCATGGCCGAATATTATTACTGTGCTGTGCAGACAGATTATACAATTTATGGTAATTTATGGCAATTTATGGTAGGTTCGGTGGTTATTCCATGGCATGGGTCGGGTAGGGAACTAGGAATTCTGCCATCTGCCATCCCATCTCATCTGCCCATCGCATCTGCCAAAAGGAAATGCTAATGCTATGCGCATACGGCTAACGATGCTAACGGTATTTTATCCTTCTCCTGCATACTTGCGCCGTTCCAGTTTTTGATTTATTTCATTCTACTTTTGATTTGCTTTCTACTCTGCTCTGCTCTACGTTGATTCGGGTTTTGCAGGAAAGGCAACTAAACGTGCTCCTCTTTGCTGCTCGCTGCTCTCTGCTCTCTGCTCTCTGCTCCATGTACTACTGCAGCTAAAATCCGTCAACTGCGACTTGCTGCTACTCGCTGCTCCTGCGGCAACAGCTCCACAACCTTTTTCTGCTCCGCTGCTTGCGCTATTCTGCACGACCACTTCGACCACCATACGACCCAACATCATACCAACCCACGCAGCCTTTCCTCTTTGAAGCCGCTGTACCTCCAGACTCCACTTGGCCTTTCTCTCCACCCACCGACCTAACCGTACCTCAAACCCTTCGCATCCATCCTCAGTACCCCTGCTTGCCCATACCAATCCCACACCTATCCATACCAAACCGAGATCCATTCTTCTGCCTCCTCTGTTTGTGTGAGTTTCTGCCGTACCATATCGGAACCTGGATCCAGATTCCATCGTCCACCACTCATCGTCCACCACTCTTGTCCCTCTCACATATCTACTGAGCATTTCCCACTTCAAAAGGGACCCCTTCGAAGATCAAAAGGATCACAAAGATCAATTCTTTACCCATCAACAACCTCATCCACACACCACACGAGATTCCTCTCTTTTTGTTTTTGTTTTTTCTTTGAAAGAATTAAAACAAAACATCCAAGAGACATCTTCTTCATCCACCTTCTTCATCAAAAGTACCATCATCATATCATCACTTACTCCTCTATCCCGATAATTCAAGTTTTCGTGATCGTTGACGACCGATAACTTTTATCCTTCTCTCACCGCCACTATCACTATCACTATCAATTATCAACTCTACCCCATCTCATCCGAAAATAACCTTCGCTTCCCTCAGCCCACTCCTCTTTTATAAACCAACCCACCAACCCACTTCCCTCACAACTCCAAAACATACATACATCAACCTCCTCTCCTGCACACACCATACCCGCAGTAATACACACATTAATTACTCGCGATGGCTGCCTACTCAATGCACAACTACTACCGACAGTCGTCGTTATCGCTCGACACCCAAACTCACAACTACTTCGAGGAGGAAGAAGGAAGCATCCTTGATGAGAACATTCTCGACCACTCTGCTTTAGATTCCGGCTTAGAGATGTCCCCTCCCATGGGCAACAGCAGACGGGAATCCTTCGCAGTATCTTCGACCTTGTTTTCGCCCAAGGGTGACGAATGGCAACCACACGTTGACATGCAACCAATGGCTTCCAACAATCCTTTCGTCGAGCACAACAGCAACAACCCCTTCATGCGTATGGACGCTGCCCAGAACTCCACCTACGGTCATTCAAGTCACGGATGGAGTATGGGAAACAGTTCGGGTATGAGCACACCTATGCAAGGTCACGACGGACTTCCATCTGACTTCGAGGTCAACGTTCCTATCTTCCAACGACCAGTTCAGACTCCATTCACCAACCCTGGCAACCATCAACTACCCATCTTCTCCGCAAACGCAAACAACGGTTCAAGCCATCCATCTCCACAAAAGGATTGGGCCGTGACCGACGCTATGGACCACCGCATGCCGAAACGCATGCGACCACATAGCCCGACACTGCGATCGCACCCCGAGATGACCAGAAGAGGTGATGGTATCCGAAAGAAGAATGCTCGCTTCGACATCCCAGCTGAGAGAAACCTCACCAACATCGATCAGCTCATCGCTCAATCAACCGACGAGCAGGAGATCAAGGAGCTCAAGCAACAAAAGCGATTGTTGAGAAACAGACAAGCTGCGTAAGTTCTCAATTGCTTCACATGATCAACGATCATCACTAACATTGTTCCAGGCTCGACTCCCGCCAGCGCAAGAAGCAACACACTGAGCGTCTCGAAGATGAGAAGAAGCACTACACTGCTTTGATCAACGATCTCGAGGAGGACTTGGCTGAAGCGAAACTTGCTTTGGATGAGTTTGCTCGTAAAGAGCAACACTACCAACAGTACATCGAGGCTTTGCAGATGGAGAAGGAGGAGATGGTGCGAACACACACCCTCGAAACCGGAGACCTCCGCAAGAAAGTCAGCGTCCTCACCGACCACATGCAGAAGATGGAGAGCACCGCTATGTCGACTGTACCCAGCTCGACTGGCTTCTCTGCTGACTATTCCGACATGGACGGTCTGAACATGGACGGCAACTGGGATAACATTTCATTCCTTAACGACTTCTCTATTGAGTCCGAAGTTAAGGTTGAGAACTCTTTGGTTCCCGCCAAGAAGGTCGAGACTTCCCTTCTTAGTGAGCCCGAGAAGCCAGCTGCCCAAGGCTTGCTCTTGATGTTGCTCCTTGTTGGTGCCTTCGTCGCCTCAAAGGGTACTTCCCCAAGCATTCCAACAATGCCAGATGATGTTCGTGCCGCTTCCGCATCTCTCCTTGAGGATGTTTTCAAGGATGCTGGCATCCAACACTCTGCTTCTGGTATCTCGGATGTCACCAACGCACTCGCTCCTATGCCATCTGGTTCCTGGTCAACTGCTCAAAACCCTTCTATCGGTGGTAACGCAATGACTGGTGTCGTATCTTCCGCTCTTGGAGATCTCGCCAACTCTCTGTCGCAACCCACCGAAGAACAGAACAACGAGCAAGTCTTCTCATTGTCTGCTGCACAATACAATGGCTTGACGTCTTCTGAGTTCCTCGAAAATGCGCCCGCGACTCGATCAACTTCTCAAGGACGAAAGAATCTTGGTGAATCACTCGCAGCTATGCGATTAAATTCCAAGAAGTCGGCCGCAGAAGTTTACACTCGCTCATTACTCTGGGACCAAGTTCCAAGTGAAGTAGTGAGGAGGTTCGCCAAACTTGTCGAGGAATGCAATTCCAGGAACGGTCAAGATGAGTGCGATTCATCAGTGGCTTAAATTAGCTCAACCAAAATTTGTCAAAAACTACTCTACTTCGATAACATCTTTCACCGCGGGTTTTATCTTTACGGCTTTCCATGATTTACGGCTTCATTGCGATCAGAGAATTTGTTGCTCACGCAGCTTCTTGTTTTTTTCTTCTTGGAGATTTCTAATTTCTATTTGTCTTGGAGCGAAATAGCGAGCGTTTGAATTTTGTTGCTTTTGGATTTTCATTAATGGCTTTATGGTTTACGGCAATGGTTTAACAAATTGGTTATGTCTATTTCCTATTTTGCATCATCATCGATCATAGTTAGCGACGGGTCATCAAACTTGAGGGTTTTCTTATTTTCATTATTACTTTTCGCCAGTCATAAGACGAACATCAGCTCGCAGCTGGACAGGGGAATACACATTGTATATTTTGGACGGCTTAATGGAGGGATTTTGGATTCTCTTGGACTGGACGGATCGGAAGGGATGGGTTACATACCCTTACACACCACGCTATGGCTAGCAACCATTTCCTTTTACTTATATCATCATTACGACAACGTTATCACGAACCATTTCATGACCATTACAATACTACGACTTTAAAAAGATACACTCTATCACACGCAATTTTTACACGCAAATACCCCTCCAAGTTTGTTCACACGGAGCGTTCACATCTACACACGATCGATGATTCCTACATACACGCATTTACAGTTTTATGAAGTCTACTCTTCTCACTCATGATAGAAATGAATCATGACAAGAAGATGTTTCTACCTCACGGTAGCATATCATGAATTCGAAACGAAGC
This sequence comes from Rutstroemia sp. NJR-2017a BVV2, assembly GCA_002946415.1. NCBI lineage: Eukaryota > Fungi > Ascomycota > Leotiomycetes > Helotiales > Rutstroemiaceae > Rutstroemia > Rutstroemia sp. NJR-2017a BVV2. Next base: position 734,379 of record NJPS01000031.1, on the reverse strand, counting down.
ACCCACACCGGCCCGATCGTCTCACAATCGGGGTTTTTCTATCCAAATACCTCTTCTCGGATTTCAATTGTCAATTGGGTTTTGACACGGCGGATTGTTTTTCTTTTTCGGGTTGCTTCTTTTGGCCTTTTGTATTTAGTTCCTTTTTCTTAATTGTCAATGGATTTGGATGTGGTTATTGGGAGGATACTATGTATTTAATTAACTTCAACCTTTGACAAGAAACAAACAGGAAAAGAATACAAGAAAAACAAAAGAAACATGATGTTTTCATGATCAAACTTCCGTTCCCTTTGCAGCAATGACTCCATGTGACGTGATTTCTATGATACTAACAATGACTCTGAGGAGGGTGTGAGGAGGATGTGACATGACCTCTTACGAATTACTCACTGTCATGGGATTTGTCTTTTTCGTATGACATAGTGTAATATCCTTCATGTTTCCTTCACTTTTCCTCGAATGTTTGCCCATCTCACGATCGTTTCCATCACTCCTCCCCTTCCCCTTCCGTTCGTTCCCTTCTCTCCCACCAACCAAGCATATCCTTCACCCAATCCTCGCTTTGTTTCCCTTCACCACACAAACCCCTCCAGCTCCCCACAAAACCCTCTCCCCAAGCACCAACCATCATATTTCCCCCGCAATTCAACCAATCCCGTCCCACCAACAAACACAACGTCTTTTTCATCCCAACTCCACTCCCACAAACCTCCGTCATCCAATCATCCCCGATACCCCTCCAAAAGATGAAACGCAGTACTTGCTTGTACTCCATTTTTCTTACCCCCGTATACGTGTTACCTGCTAGTTTCGTTTCATCTTTGCGCTGTGTTTCAGCTTGGAGGCGTGCAGCTTTAGAGGGGGAACGTCATCGTCATCGGGGCTAATGTGTGTGTGTATGTACAGTACGAAGAAGATGGTTAGGTGGGTGGATGGGTTCGGATACTCCCTTCTGTGCTCCACTTGGCTGGATGAAGAAGATAGTACACTGAGTACAGTATAGTACAGTACAGTACAGTACAGAGAAACAAGACCCTTACCTCATCTTTCCCTTGTATACTTACTATACCTATTCCCCTCAACATGACCTCGCATCGCATCGCATCGCATAGCAGCGCATGTACATCGTCATCACCACGGCCCCCACCCGAAAATTTTCTCCTCCCCCCCAGGATTCGTTTACCTTATGCATCTACTCCGGCAACGTCCTCGAGTCAGTGTAGTTGCTCACCGCTGTGGTATGTATGTACATCATAGGTTTTTTCTGCTTGACGCATGCATTTTCTGCTGCTGATTATGCAGGTGGTGGAGATATGCTGTAGGACGCGGATATGTATGCGTATGCGTATGAAGAAGGGGAGGTTTCGAATGCTTCGAGAACTGTTCGTTGCAGGCGGTGAGGGCTGCACTGCTCATGGCTAAGGTAAGTTACTTTAAACGTTATAGACTTATAGTAGATGTAGGAACCTTGATATCGCATCGCATCGCAGCGCAGCGCATCGTCTGCTGTATAGAAGACGGGATATAGTATACACACACACACACACACACACACCATACATGCGTATCTGTGGAATGGCATTGTCAGTCTTCCATGCTTAGGACAAGACGCTATTACTGCGCCTACCTAGATATGGCACTGGGAAGGTACGTTGACTTGGACAATGTATACTTGCATGTACATACACTAAAGTAACGTCAAGTACCGTCCTATATGCTACTGCTGTGGTTGAGTTGTATTGCACTGCAAACCCCTTCTCTGCCTACCTTCCCGCGTTGCATACATACACATACATACATACATCTAGACACACACAAAGTACCTCAACCAAAAATCTCCATCTCCATCCCCCTACATACACATTCAACGCCGTCGTCGCATCATCTCTTTCCCATACCACACCACATATGCACCGCACCCTCCATACATCAAACCCACACCCCCAGCACCTCATCCCTAGGAGACAACTCCTTCCTCCGCAGAACAGAACATAGCGACTTAGAAAAATACCCCTTCCGTATCTCCCTTATTTCCCATTCCGGTATCCGGACACATGTCCAGCCAACCTACTTATAATTCGTAACTAAATCGTGGATATGTAGGATAAGAAGTTAAGTTAAGTTAAGTTAAGTTAAGTTAAGTTAAGCTAAAAGTGTGCTTGAGTTAATTGTACATGCAATACTCTGTAAGAAAATAGCTAGGTAGATAGATATAGATATTTCTGGTAAACAGAAGTACCAAAATACAAACAAGTAAGAACTAAATCAAACCACCCAAGTACATCAAAATATACACAATTCCGATACGCCCGTTATTTTTAAAGAGCACTTCCTCTCTCCCCGGAATTAACTGCGCCGTTGAGGTACATATATGACAAGCCCGTTTTTCACGTCAAGATATAACCACTCACAGGCGATATCAAAAAAATGAAAACCTCAGCCTCAGTCTTTGTTCTGCGCCGCGGAAAGCGTCGATGGCAAAGCCACCGGGCGAGTGAGGGGATGGACTGACTAACTAACTAACTAACTATCTGGAAGGAACGACACGAAGGAAGGCAACGAGGGAAAATAGATGGCTATGCAAATGAACGAACGAACCCAATGAACTCAATTGACTGAATGCCTAACTAACTGACTGACTACAAACATACACAAGCAAGCCCCCTTCCCCCCTTCCTCCTCTCCCAAGAACCCAACCCAACCCAGCGCAGCGAATCAGGATCAGGATCCCAATCTCAACGCGAAGGAAGAAAGCGACCGGTCAAGGCCCAGCCATCCATCACTTTATGTTTTCAGCTCGTACGAAAAGAACCAAAGGGAGTACAGGATGATAGATAGACGGCGGCAAGAGAAAGTATATCGGGTCCGGGCCGAGGAGGGGAAGGGTGGCTGGGTAGCTGGCTGGCTGGCTTGTATGGTAAGCTCCCGACTCCGTGCCGTACCGGACGGAGTGAGGGAGGAAGGGTAGGTAGGTACTAGTCTGCTCTGGCCTGGGCCTGGTCCGCTACTCTAGGAAATCATGGGGATACAGTAGTGATGGGTATAAGTAAAGTATTACTCGTAGTACATACAGACATACAGGAACTAAGACGCAAAATATCAGAAGGGAAAAAGTAACGAATCAGAAATTTCACCACACACCACTCAACTCTACTATACTAACAAGAAGTAAAATACCAAGCAACAGCAGCATCAAACGCCCAAAGTCACACAAAGAGTCAACCCCCCCCCCAATACAGTTATCCGCAAGTAGCCTTCCCTCGCCCCGCTACTATGGTACAGCTACTGTACTGTGCCACATCTCAGCAGAATATCAGCACGCACGCACGCACGCCTCGCACGCGTAGTAGAACGTGATAGCTCTATCGCCAAGCCCAGCCCAGCCACCCCCAAAGACCCCAAGTAAGTCAGGCTTTCGAACAAATCACAAGTGTCGTGATCTGCTTCTCCAAGCAAATCAGGTGAGAGGGATAAACTTCCCTTCCCATATGATTGCGACGACTCGACTCGCGACCGAGAATATCCCGCCTCGTAAGTGTTTCATATAATACAATATCATATCAGACCACGAGCGCTGGCGCTGGCGCGCGAACCCCGAGGTATTTTAATTCATGGCTTTTGGGGAATGGAATTCCCAGAATTATCCGCCGCAGCCCCAAGAGCCAGCCCAATAAACCCCGAAATACTGACTCGGGAACCTTATGCGAATAATAAAATAGCATGGAATATCTAGCACGCAGTCATGAAGAGTATGAAGCCTAAGCACTGGACTCGAATAGGATAGAGTAATAAAACAAAGCAGTTATAGTAGTTCGTCGCATTGGATCGAAAAAGAGAGAAAATTACAACATCGTAGTATCTTATCCATCCCCCTCATACCAGCTATAGTAAGTAAGAACTCCGAGACACCTGAACCACCTATCCCCCCTCCATGCTATCCGCCGTAACCCATATGTTTTTTTCTTTCCCATCTGAGACAACTCCCCCAGCTTAAAGCAGACACGATTACTAAGTTAGGAAAAAATAAGGGACCCCAACTAGTGCAAAAGTAGTGCTCCTACTAACCGTTTATTTCTCTCTTTCCAGAAAAACTCAACTCCCCCTTGGATCCAAACGATTTATTTGGGATTGTATTTTTCCTTCCAAATCCTGTATAGATGGGAGAACGAATAAGTATGAGCCAAAACAAAAACATAAACAAGTTCCTCAAAGGTAGAAAGTTGAATGTAACAAGGGAGTCTTGCTTAGTCGGTTAAGGACCGAACCGACATTGCCGAAGGAGCAACGACAACCAACGATTTTGCGTCCGTCGATGCAACTGAATTCTGGTAACCCCCACCTCGAGACGGGACTACCGCGAAATATTGCCCAAAAAAAATACGAAAGTACAAAGGCCATTAACGAGGCCAGGTCATGTCAGGTCAGAAGGAGACGGGTAGAAGAGGTCATGCTCTCAAGGAATCTTGCCAAAAGAGGAAGGTAATCGAGAAATCTAACGGATAAAATGGGAAAAGGATGAAGAAAAAATAAAGAGATAGAAGCACTCACCAAGAATTGCCTAATGTTTTCGAACCTGCATTTTCGGCTCTGCGAAGATATTGCGCTGCTCGGTACTGCAAAAAAGAGAAGAAAATAAAAACATGAGCCTCATCTTTCATGACTGGTCACGAATCGTTTGCGGGTGGGGAAATGGAGAGAAAATTTCGGTTCAGCATACATGCAGATGCAGGTAGCATGTAGGACAAGGAGGGAGGATGGCCCCGTTGCTGCCCAAGATGCAGGTGTGAAATGGGACATGCGCAAGCCACAGTAGAACCACCGAGGCTGGTGAACTCGGATGTTTGGGGTTTGGGGGTGATGATTGGGTTGACTTACTTTGTCTTTTTTGCAACCTACGAGGCGGACGTGAGAGTGGTTAGCATGGTTTTTTAGATCAGGCAATTGCGAATAATTACGAGTTCCTTGGGAACGGGAATGATAGAAAGATGCGAGCAAACTTACCGAACCCATGTAGGAAACACCATGCAACCTGCGACGCATAAGAGTCAGTTTGTCTAGATCAGATCTTCGTAGAACGAGACTTGTAGTCCGGCATCAATCCTCGATTGAAAGTTTCAATCATGTAACCTCAATTTGCGAGGTCAATTCTCGTAGGCTCACCTCATTCATACTATCTGCAATATAGTGAGCGAATGGTTCAACCATTGAGTTAGGCGTAAAGATGGTGCATACCTGTATCACCAAGCTCTGCAGCTGTCTGATAATACTACGGCAACGTCAGTAATCGCATGCAGGCTTTCCCCCGACCCAATGGTCCAGGTCCAGGTCCCACTTACTTTCACGGCCGCTACTGGGTCTTTTTCTACTCCCCAGCCTGGAGATATTCCAAAGTCAGTATTACTCTATTAGGCAATCCATATCTCGACGTGCTAAAGGGTATAGTACGGCTGTAGAGGGTTCATGGGGATAAGGTTTGTAGTCGTGGCAGAACGATGCCAGGAACAAGGGGACAACTCAGAGACGGATGCTCACCATTTCTGAAGCAGTTCGCCAACTCGAAAATCGCAATAACCAACTCCCCTTTGGCAGGGCCTCCCTTCATGCTTCCGGTTCGAAGTACCAGCTCCTCGACTTGGCCACGAAGTCAGCACTTTACCAATAAGGGGGCATTGTCACGAAGTAGGTGTGGATGAGAGGTACTGGAAAATGCAGGGAAAATACGTACTTGCTGCCGCATTTGATGCGGCTGCCGAGAGGTAGGTGACGGCTTCAGCTGGATTTGCTTGACAACCCCAACCATGCCTATACATTGATTAGAAAAGGTCAATTGACACGGGAACGACTGTCCTCGTTCTCTCGACCAGACGGTGTGATGCAGGCCGCATAAGGGGCCATCTTGACGTACCTCAAAGCCAAACCCTGTAGACATGGTCAGCAGCTGGAACAGGAAATAGTGAACAGAAGATCACTGCTGGCAAACAAGGAACGACGTCTGATGATGATTTCGGGAGACCCTGATGGCTGGGACTTCCCGGCCTTGAGTGTGGCCAGGTTGATATGGAGCTGGATGTTGGCGGACTTACGTATAGAATTTGGGAAAGAGCATGATTATCTCCATTGGGATCTGCCAGTCTGGCGAAGATCTTTGTTGCCTCCTCGAATTGACCAGATTCATGAAGCCGAATGCCTTCTTGAAGATCTTCGTCCGTATTCCTGCTTGCAACGACTCCATTGCGCGCCCCCCCCGAAGCTCCATTATTGGATGAGCCATATGATGAACCTGGTCTATTTATTGATCTCTCATTCTGCTGTGCCAGTATCGTAGCTCTCTTTTCCCATTGTACCTCGGCGCGAGCTTTGTCCTCCGCCGCTGCCTCGACCGTAATTTCTGGTAGATCGCTGGGAACATGCGACGATCCTGCTTCGTGTTTCCGCAAACCAAATCGCTCAGATATTTTTCTGGTGCCATGTGGCGGTTTCGGGGCCGATGTATTGCTAGAGTGAGATGGGGAGGACGATGCGCCGGAAGCTCCAGACACTCCAGATTCTCCGGAATTGCTCCTCGGCCGTCCTCTAAACAGACGAGTTGCGCGATTTTCGTGGCTAGAACGTTTGGCAAAGGGAGGATCGGTCTCTGAGGATGAGAAGCTGGGAGGGGAAATCACTTCTTGTGTATGCGTGTCCTTGTGTTTCGTTAGAAATGCTTGGAGGTGAGGTATATAATGGAGCTTATTGCCTTACACTTCTCATGAACGTGAAAACTGGACCGCCTTCTGGATCGGCGCGTGGAGACTGCAAATCATGTCCTGCGACCTTATCCTTCTTCTTTAGCAAGTCGAGCAGAGGCATGTTGTCATATCATTCCAGTAATCAAGTATTGCGAATGTTGTGTTCGGGGTCGATTCAGTAAGGAGCTGCACCTTCAGCTTGTAGCCTTGTGGATAATAAATTGTGTCGCCACTCAGTGAATATGCAGTGTGGCTTTTGATCCGCGCAGACTGCCAAGGATGACTGCCATTACTGTGTCAATTACGAGGGATGCAAGGCTTATTTTTCTTTTGCTGAGATTCGCAAATTGTCGCTGCCGCAGATCTTATAGTTTGGAGGTGTGATGCGTAAAAAGCGGGCGCAGTATGTTGTTGGGCGCGGGCATCTGGACGCTGCACGATAACCAGAAACGTTAAAATTCTACAAATTTGTACTGGATCACCGCCATCTCAAATTCCTTATATTCTACTACAGTGCTATCTTCAAATGATACTCCTCGAAGTCCGATATAATGGACGGCATTGAGTCTTGAGGAAAGGAACCAGGCCTCGCTGTACAGGAAACACTAGCTGGTTGGGGTACCTAGCTGGGTGCTCAGCAGGAAGACCGAGGAGAGTAGTACTCCTATGTCCTTTTATGGTCCTGGCCCAAGATATTGCAATTGGACGGACAGAGTCTAGAAGGGAGATCGGCCAGCTTGACTACACTGTGTTTCCCTAGTGAGGGGTTCATCATGAGGCGTTGTCGCATGTGCAACGGCAGAATATTTAGAGATTGGCCTCCCCCTTAATTGTTCTCCACCATTAATTTGCAACCAGTAATTGCATTATATATGCCAATATTCACGATATCTTCCAGCGTAGCACAACATGCGAAGGCATTAATCATTATTCTACTTGAAGGTCCACAACTTCACTAGTAGAGAATCTTCCAATCCGGAATCTGCTTCATGCTTCATGAAGATTTTCTTGGGAATTTCATACTCAACCACTGGTATTTTCTTCACATCCTTTGATAGCTCTGCTTCGAGCATCTATCCGTTCCTGTCAGTATAATGCAGAAAAACCTGAAGATAATAACTTACACTGCTATAAGAATGATCCAGAAAGTCCTCTAAGTTGTATGCATGCTTTGTGAACTGCTCCGAAATGATCTTGGCAAGCGTTGCAACATTTGGATGGTAATGCGATTGCAATGTAACGATTTCCCACAAACTACTGTCAATAGCATTGGTCAACATGGGGTCTTCTTCGTCCATGGAGAACGGATCGGCTAGCCCCTCTTCTTCCAATAGTTTTTTCGCTTCTTCTCCCCTTGTTTCTCGGTGAATCATAAATAGACATTGTGGATGCTTCTTAAGCAGGTTGTAAATCCACGGTACCACCGCAACGACTCCTGATGGAGGTGCATGTAAAGATAGACGAGACAGTCTCTTCAGAAAGCTTGCGACCAGTACGACGGGTAAATGGGTTGACGAGAGAAAAGTGTCTAGTAGACGGAAGAACCTCGAACGGTGCTTAGAATGGAGTAGACCTGAATCCAGAAGAGAATAAAGTTTTCTGTAGAAGGATGGATAGTCCAGATTCTTCTCCCGTATTAGATAGAAGACACCGGAGAGTGCTAATAAAGAAGTCGAACCCCCAGAGTTGTACGAGTCCGTCAAGAAATCCATCAGTAATTCGGGTTGTATGAACCAGGGCGCAATGCAGTCGGTGATTTTCGCTAAAACCATTTTTCTCCTATCTTTGTCCATGCCCATCTTCATCACCGCCAACCATGCTTCTTGCGCGCGCTTCTTGTGTTGGGTGAGGGAATACAAAGCATGATTCTTCTGCTTCGGTCCTGGTACATAAAAGTCCTCGAGTTCTTCCTTGGATTCCGGGACCGACGCGATGGAGGTAAGAATTTCATAGACGCTATTGAAGGAGTCCTCATTCATGGGTCTAGAATCTGCACCCCCCAGAATTTTTCTACAAAGTCAGCAATTGACAGCTCCAGTGCAAGAGCAAGAATAACCACATACTGGATAGCACCCTGTGTGAAGTATCGAATGTCGTCGTATTCTTCAACAAACTTCTCACTAAATTCTTTTCTTGCGCCACTATCACTCTCAGGCCGTGTCAATGCCTGAACCATATCCGTGAGGAATGCTGTGGGAAAGCTGTAATCCTGACCGGTCCGCAGATGCTGCCCCTCAACCTTTAACATCCTCATGCAAAGGGTCAATGCGGTCGAAGCAGTATCCTCCTGCCCGAGCATCTCGACCAATACAGTTTTGTATTCTGAATATCTCTCCTTCAGCCACCGAATAACAACGATTTCCTTCTCCGAATTCTCTTTTGTTTTCTGCAAAGCTCCAGAAATGATCAATTTGGTGAAGACTCGACATAGTGAAATTGCAGCAAGTATAGAAGCATCAGGACCCTCAGATCCATCTCGTGAGATGCCAATTAGTCTTGCAATATTGTTGTAATTCTTCTTCGATTCGAAAATCTCATTTTCAAGCAGGAGAATTTGCGCCTGGGGATCTTCCTCGCTGCTCGCTGATCGTGCTCGTTTCGAAGACCCTTTGTCTGAAGCTGATCTCTTCCTTTTAGCGGAGCGAATTGAATCGGTTACTGTGCCAGGCATGGTGAGCTTTGTAGATGAATTTTTGAAGTTTATCACTTCTCTATCTTCGCAGTTCTTATCGAAAATAAAAATCCATGAACTCTTAAAATTTGTTAGTGCCTCAGACACCCATGCATTAGAGTGGAAGATTGTGCTCAGGCACGTGACGAAAATGATGAAGCGAATTCCGAAAGAACCTCGTCTCAAGTCTTTCAAGCAAGTTGTGAAGCTCTACATCATCTCCCCTCACCCTCACAATGGCATCAAGATTGGCAAGAAGCGCCTTAGGTATGGAGAAACCACTGCACCGGAAATTTTGAGCGCAATTGCTGTGGATCGCAACGACTGACATAAATGTAGGGGCCGCTCGTCTTCGACCAGCACTCCCAACCCGTACCCTTCCGGCCCTCACATCGATCTCGAGCTCGCGATCAACGTCCAATGTACCAGCGGAGGACCCCAAAAAGAAAGCGCAGTCAATCCTTGATTCGCTCCCAGGAAGCTCCCTCGTTTCCAAGACCGCAATCCTCTCCTCGACTGCCGGCCTTTCCATCTATGCTCTTAGCAACGAATACTATGTCATGAACGAAGAAACCATCATTATGTTCTGCTTGTTGAGCATCTGGGGAGCTGTTATCAAGTATGGTGGACCCATGTACTCGGAGTGGGCAGAATCCCAAGTCAACAGAATCAAGAACATTTTGAACGCTGCTCGTGCCGATCATACTGAAGCAGTCAAGACACGAATTGAGAGCGTCAAGCAATTGGGAAGCGTTGTTGATATCACCAAGACTCTTTTCGAGGTCTCTAAGGTATGTCATGGAAGGAAAATGCGGGGTATTGAGTGCAGCGGGTGCTGATGGAAATTTTATAGGAAACCGCACAACTTGAGGCTAAGGCTTATGAACTTGAACAAACCACTGCTCTTGCTGCTGAGGCCAAGTCTGTTCTCGACTCATGGGTTAGGTACGAGGCACAAGTCAAGATCCGTCAACAAAAGGAACTTTCAGAAAGCATCATCTCCAAGATCCAGAAGGAGCTTGAGAACCCCAAGGTTCTGCAACAAATCTTACAGCAGAGTGTTGCTGATGTTGAGAGTATGTGCCATTTCACATTTCATCGAGATTTTCACTAACAAAATTACAGAGATTGTCTCGTCCAAGGCACAATAGATTCGAGGAACGATCACGGGGAGGTTATGGGCCATTAAACTTTTCCTTTACTCTATCCTGTTGTCAATAAAAATACTCCTGTGCCATAGTCGATGAAAGTTTTACCCATATAATGGCTCTCTACGATGTCTCCTGCTTTGAGTGCTCAGTGATCATAGCAGACCCCATAAATAATGTCTACACCATGAGAACTATCTTTGGAAAACCAGGCCCGTCATTCTTGCGAGGGGAATATTACTGCCCAGAATCTCGCAAGGCACCTTTTAATATCAGCGAGCTAGTGCTATTGCTAGTATATCTCGATGCATATTTATGGTCATTGATCATGTTGGTGTAGAAAAGGATTAGCCGAAAGAGAGGGTCTTTTATTTGCACTTAATGAGGAAAATATCCACTCTCTTACTCATTCAGTACATATCCGTGATCAGCACGAGACAGGCTTTGACAGGAATACAATAAGTCGAGTGTTGAAGTGAGCTATGCACACCAGCACATCACCAGAGCAAACAGGAGGCGGACCTGGAACGCCACAATGCATCAAGTACCAACTGCAGCTGCGAACAGGTAAAGGCTTTTGTCTTGTGCGAACAATCCACTCTCTGCACAAGGCTACAGGCTTTTAAAATGACGAAAACGAAGGCGGTGCCCAACAGTGAACATGTGAGTCCTAGAGAAGTATCACGCAGGGGATCAAAGAAGGCATAGACCCAATGCAGCCATAGAAATCTGTTCGTGAATTCCAGCTGGCTAAGGACCTTTAATCGGTATTATTTCGAAAGAGGGCAATTTTACACAGAAGCCGTATTGGCTGTCTCTTTTTTCTACCCCAAATCAAACGCCTTAACACCATGCGTCATAGCAACCTTCCGACCCAGAAGAGCTCCCTCTTAGACGAGAAGAACAGCATTAACACATCCGTCATTTTCAGGATTGTTGGCTAATTCAGACAGTTAGCACAGGTTCGAGGCTATGTAGAATAATATACTCACTAATCTGCGCCCATCTTCCCCACACAATTTTGCCTCCTGCCGTAGTCAATCCCAAGTCTGAGACGTTGACTTCAACGATAGTTCCTCGAGTGAGAACGCCCAATTGCGTGTACTATAAATAGCTTAGCACGGTCGTTGTAAGGGCACGCAGTTCAAGATCTACTTACCATAGGGTTTTGTGGGTTCTTCTTCACACTGATGATAGGTAGCTGCACTGTTACACCAAGCTCGGGGTGGGTGACATTGGCCTGCATTCGTCAATATATGAGCTTTACCAGAGAACAGGTGGAGGACATACCTTCTTGTAACGCAAACCCATAGGTCTAATGAAGCGCTCGTATTTGACAGGTCTTCTCGTGAAATCAGGACCCACAAAGGTTGGCTAGAATGAGCATTAGCAAAAGATCAAAAGGGACCAATCACTCTACATACCTTCGTGATCATACGCTTCCAGCCCTTCTTTGCAGTCTTCTTTCCGGTCTTGACCACCTTGAACATCTCCTCCTCCGCAATACCTCTAACCTTCGGTAACGGCACACTGAACTTAGCAGCTTTCTCAGCTCTCTTGTTCTTGATTGCACTCGATAATGCCTTGGCATTGGTGGGATTTGATCGATCAAGTAAATATTGGGGCAAAGGTGTGCTTGAAGGTTCGCTGGGCGCAGAGGATTTGACATTTCGTTCTTCGTGAGCCTTGATCTGCTTTTTCATCTGGATCTTCTCATGATGCCTCTTCTTCTGGTATAACTTCGCCCGCAGACCGGTCAACTTCTGCGCATCTTCAGATGCTTTATGCCCTTCTCTGGCTGCCTTCTTCCGAGCTCTCTCTTCGTGGTCGAGGCGGCGACCATGTAGCTTTCGCCACCTTTCCATATACTCATTTTGAGGCTATAAACATATATCAGTGCCATACTGGCAGTTAACAATGGATTGAAACATACCATGATGAATTACTGTGATGCGCGAGGTGTTCGTGGTTATGGATCAAAAAATTATTTGGTCGAGATTGAACGATTATCGATAACAAATTTCTTAGCGGAGAAATAAATCCTGCTTAGTCATCGATAAAGCTTCAGACAGCAGACTTACATGAGAATATATCTCCAAGAGAATTGTATCATAGCGCTACAATATCAAAACATACCATGTTCAGCAGAACACTCAGAAGGTCCTTATTGGACATACGCACACCCAGTGCAACGCTTCCTCCTACCTTTCTTCTACCAAACCGCGCACGATTCATAAGTGCTACCGCACAGCATGTTGAACCACCAGTCAAGGGGACTAGCACTTCAAAAACAGTCTCCAATGCGCCAATTACACCTCCCAAGCCAGCAGTAGCACCCACTTCAACTCCCATTCCCGCCAAACCGGCGCGCTCTACCAAATATGCCCCGCTTTCCGCCGAACTTCGCGAGATGTTACCCCTCCTCGCCGTGCAACCCTCCCACTTCATCAGTGCCCACATCTACGACCGACCATACCTCGTCACCGCTGGCGATATAGTCCGTCTACCATTCCTCATGCCTGGTGTTTCGCCTGGCGACGTTCTACGTCTCAATCGCGCGTCGAGTCTAGGATCTCGAGACTACACTCTGAAAGGCACGCCGTATTTGGACGAGAGGATATTTGAGTGCAGAGCAAGGGTTATGGGAACGGAGGCGGAGCCGATGAGGATCAAGGAGAAGAAGAAGAGGAGAATTCGGAGGACCAAGACTGTCAAGAGCAAACATAAGTATACCATTTTGAGGATTGCGGAGCTTAAAGTTAAGACGGTGGAGGAGATTGAGGGTGCGGCGCGAAGATAGGGAATGAGGGGAATGGGGTCTGGATTCGAACCTTGAAGGGCTGGATGATTTGCGGCTTCGTCTGTGTGTGCTATAGTATAGACACAATGCGTTATATGATGTGTAAAAGCATGGACGAACATGAATGTACTATATCAATGATGTTATGCTTGTGGCATCTTGAACTCAAAAGCAGATTATATTACGATATCCTCGACATTTCTCTTGGTGGCTCCGCTCTAAAATCTTCTCAGCTGATGGATCAGTGTCCACGGTGCCTTGACTCGAGATCACATCGCTACCGCTAGGCGGCTTCCGACAACACCATGCGTCCCGTCTCACTGCAAGACTCCGACAGTTGATTCTCAACAAGGGTTTTCCAGTCCGCTGCTTGCCTCAACTGCACTCTATCATCACTGGTAGTCTTCATCGCATCTATTCATTCATTCACCTCATGTCAAAATGATATTTGATTTAAAATAATATTATTTGTGATTTGATAAGGAGCAGAAACATTACTGTAAAGAAGTGGGCGTAGAAGTTGAACTAAATCGGCCCATCAGCCTTTAAAACGCTTCCAACATCGCGATCTCTCTTAACTCTTTCAACTCTTCCAAGTCCTTCTCGCTCTCCTCAACCAGAGTCTCCATCTGAATCTTTATTGAAGTCAGATTATCTCTCTGAACCTTTTCAGCTGCAGAATTCCTAAGTTTATCGGCCGCAACCACTCTCTCGATCTCTCTCTGATCCTTTCCAACTAGAGAATTCCTAAGTTTGTCAGCCGCAGCCAGTCTCGCGATCTCTCTCCGCTTAGCATTCTCGTCTTTCATCTTCTGCCACTGAGCCAATTTTTCAGACATCGACTTAGCATTCTCCTCTTTCATCTTCTGCCACTTATCTAAATTTTCGGACATCGACTTCATCGTATCCTTTAGCTCTTGCACCACCACAGCTTCCCTCGTGAGTTTATTTGCATAGCACGGATCGCATGCTTTTCGGAGCTTGTATGTGTACATTGGGTGCGAATTCATGGTCTTGCATTCGTCGACTTCGCAGCCAGTCTTGCGGAATTCCGTGTGTTGCTGGCAGGCGACTGCCTCGGGTCCCCAAAAGGAGTGTCCGCAGTGAGCGAAGAAGAAGCGGCGGTAGATACACATTTTGAATAGGGGACGAGGAGGTGGGTTTTTGTATGTTAGTAGGAAGGGTGTGGCTGTTGGAATGGGATCACTGTATATTGGTGATGTGTCGTATTGATTGATGCAGCAGAAATGATACATTGGATCAGAATGCTGCATATCTATCAATGGCAAGGCGATTGTTTTGGTCGCTGTTGTGTTTGCACTTTGTATATGTCCCTTTGTTGTCTTTATCTACACCGTTTTAATAACCAATGAGTTATCATGCATCACTTGGAGAGCTTCTTTATCTCCTTTGTTTTCGAGAAGTAGTCAACTTTTCGAAGACGAGTCCGCACTCCAGGGACAAAGACACTCATAACGTGAGTGTAGCCGTTAGATAGCTCTCTTCAATTAGAGACAGACATCTCCCCACGGACGCAGCTCTACAAGTTATGGAAGCTACACATCGTTTGGTATCGACTGCCGGTATGCATATAATTGAGTTTTTAGCACACTGGATGTCTAGTTCAGCCCTAGACATCCAAGGTAAAATTACGAACGCTCTCTCATGATCTCTACCATCGTGGTAAACCTAAATTCAGAATATGGCTTAGTTGACCAGCCGAAAAAGCCCTCCTATTTCGCACACTAGAACAACCATGTCCATGTCCATCTCGACGAGATCATGTTCATACAGCTCAAACTAGTCAGCCGCTCTCTTTTATACATGAGTCCATACAAAAAACTAAGAGTCACCCTCACCACACAAATCTTTCCTCTAAATCATATCTCAACATACACATCTCACACCTCCTTCCATTCACTAATATATATCATTTTGATGACCAAATTTCTATTTCTATAAAGCAACAACATAATGAAATCTATATCTATTCAAACCTCTCCCCTCTCAGCCCAGATCCACCAAACCCCCTCCTAAACCGCAGTATAAACCCTCTCCAGCGGAGTTATCCTCCCCCTCCTCTCCCATATAGCTTTAACCCTCGGTTCATCTTTCTTGATCCCGATCGTCTTAACCTCCAATGGATGAGCAGTTTTCAATATCTTGGTCCGTTCATGTCTGTTTCTTCTCTCCCTTCTCCCGCGAAACTCCCGCTCGTCACCTCTTCTCTCGCGGCGTCTCCTCTCCCTAGACCCTACGAGTCGAATCCCTCGATCACCTGCATGTTCGTCTACACGCATTCTCTCAGTCGTTGGCATTGGCTTTGAAATACTGATTCCCAACCCTTTAACCCCGTGCTCTACAGGCGTAGAGCGCTGTTGCCAGCGTTGCGAAAATCTATACTTAGTCTTGCTGACTTCTTTTCTAACAGTTTTACTTCCACCATTTACGACCCTGGTTTGTCCGGGCATCAGATCGTTATCCTTCCACCAAACAACCCCTTTCTCGTTAGCCTCTCTCAGCCGCTCCTGCTTCTTTGCTTGTCGGTTTACACAACAGGTGTTGAGAGCTCGGATGAGGAGATACAGGAGAATGAAAGAGACTATGATGATAATGATTACGATGAAGACGATGGCGACGGTGGAGAGGTGGTGAGGGTAAGGAGGGGGGAAGATGTCCGGGGGAGCGAGCGGGGTGGGAATGGGGAGGGTGGGCATTTTTGATAAGTAGGGGTGGGTTATCTGGGTAGTTTTAGACTGGTAACTAAGGGTTATGGGTCAAATATCTCAGAATGGTACAGATGGGGAAGGGAAAATTTGGAAACTTCTCATCCCGAACTGTCGTGCTTAGAGGTAGACTTTGGGCTCCTAAGTAACGATTGTTCCGGGAGTGTTCAAATTGCTTTTCCAGTGTTGTTACGGCTGGATAGCAATTGGACAATTCGAAGATGTCACAATAGGCTTGTTGTTTGGATAGAAGCGAAGAGGATCAAATGAGTTCATTGTGCGGATTGATAACGCAGAATGGGAAACGGAGAACAAAGCACGCACTGCCATTATGCTTTTGCTTTATTTGGAGGAAATAGGGAAATAGCTGGTTGAAGTGTCATCATCTTATGTTGATCATATCGCACTCATCTAAAAAGCCGAAAATAACGCCAAACACCATACGCTTGCTTATCCCATACCGAAATCAACAAAAGATCACAACAGAAAAGAATCTCATCAAAACAAATTCCCCAAAGTAAGCCTATACCACCTCTCCGCTCTACTTTCTTCCCTCCCGCCCCTCCTCGCCTTCTCCTCCGCCAAAAACTCCTCCTCATCCTTATCAATTGCCTCCTTCCCCCCGAACAAATCCGCTCTCCTCGCCTTAACCCTCTGACTCCCCCTAACCCACTTATACCCAAAGATCATCGCCAAATACAACGGAATCCCAATATAATGCACCAAGAAATTCCTCCAATCGAAGTCTCCCACAAAGTCTGAAAATCCATTGAACAAGGTAATCACGCAGCAAAAGACCAGCGCAGCGATCGAGCCACGCAGTCCGAATGGCGAAACATACACGAGTGCACTGTCGGGGATATTTTGCGCTTGGCGAGCGCGGATGAAGAAGATGTGGGACACGAGGATGCTGATCCAGGTTAGGATGCCGAAGATGGTGACCAGGGAGATGAAGTACTGGAAGGTGGCAAAGGCGCCGATATGGACGCTGATGAAGGCGGTTGTGCAGAGGGCGCTGGAAAGGGCGAGGGCATAAATGGGGACCCCGCGATCGTTGGTGTAGGAGAAGATTCGAGGGGCGTTGTGCTCGACGGAGAGGGCGTAGAGGGTGCGTGTTGCGATGTAGAGATCGGAATTGGCGGCGGAAAAGGTAAACACTAGGATACAGGCATTGATGAGTGAAGGTAGAGCCTGGACTTGTGCGATTTGTGCGGCGACGACGAAGGGTGAGGCTTCGGCATTGACTGCTTCGTTCCCAATGGTGTTGGCGGTGAGAAGAAACCGGCTATTGTATGGCACATTCATTCCAAGTAGGAGGATCAGGACGATATAGAAGATGAGAATGCGGTAAAAGGTGAGTCTGACAGCTCGTGGAATCGCTTTGCGGGGATTTTGTGCCTCGCCCACTGTAACACCGACCAGTTCCGCTCCTAGAAACGAGAATACTGCACTGCTCATGACACTCCAAAATGCAAGAAATCTGCCCGTGCTGCCAGCTGTAGATATGAATTAGCCTCATCTTCCTGTTTTATGATCCGACAAAACTTCCAGCGAACCGGAACCGCAGCAGGTGCATAAGATCCTTTTCGACGCAGATCCTTTTCGAACCAGAGAAATCGCAACACCAACCTTGAATATACTCTGCAAAAGCCCCCGGATGACTCCAATATCTGAACCCCTTCGGATCACCATCTCCTCCACCACCCGCGGCCAAGATTAAAGTCAAGAACATAAGACCAATCATAATGAGGACCTTCAAACTAGAAAGTGCGAATTCGAATTCTCCGAATATGCCCACACCAAAATAGTTGATGGCAATGATGGTTATGAGGATGATTGTGACATAGATAGCAGGGTTTGATGCGGGCCCTTCATATTCGATTTGGTTAAACCAGAATTGGATGACAAGTGCGGATGCTATTAGGTTGTTTGGTGTTGTGATGATGTACTGAGGTTCGGTGAGTATGTAGAATGGGAATGGATTAACTGAAGCTGACCTTGAACCAGTAATTCCAACCACTAGAAGATACGCGTTAGTGAGATGTCGATATAAGAGTTCTTGGGAGACGAAAAAGATTTTGAGTTACGCCGAAGAGAGTCCATGAGGGGAGCCGACAAAGGACAGTAACATGCAACACAAGAAAGCCAAAACAACTTACAGAGCAAATCCCAACGCAGGATCAACAAAGCGATTCGCGAAACCAGTAAACCCCGACGGCAAGGGCAACCACGCCGCCATCTCACCCATAGCCGTCATCACCGCATAACACAGCACCCCCACAATCGCATAGCCGAATAACATCGAACCCGGGCCGACTCTCGCCAACGTAGGACCACTACACATATCAATCAATATATATTCTCCTCATCCACCTTATATTCTTCCCCTTCGCAGCACCACTCACGTATTAACAATCAAACCCGTCCCTAAAGCCCCACCCAGCGCAATCATAGCCAACTGTCTCGTCTTCAAATCCCTCTTCAGCTCGCTCCTAAAATCTGCATTATACACCGCGCCATCGGCCCCATTCGTTAATTTCTCGTGCTCGTCGTCGTATTCTTGACATCCGACTACTTCGAGACCTTGCTCCATGTATTGCGTTTGTCGCTTGTCGGAATGATCGACTACTTCGAGGCCGGAATACGCTTCCATTTCCATGCTCTCGGGTGATTCTACCCTCTTCATTGTGCATGTGTATTGACCTTTTCTTCGCCTGGCAGAAGATGATGAACAGATAAATAGATAGATTGATGAATGGACAGATAGATAGAGCAAATAGTTTACTTTGTGTAGAACTCCCGAACACCAGAAAATGATAATAACAAAAATGCAAGAACTGAAAACAAACACAGAAGAAAAAAATCGGAAAGATTCTCGAATGTCACTCATGAAGCACAACAACGAAAACCTTACTTAACTTGCACGTACAACCATTCCGTCCAAACTGCTACACAAAAACCCTACCTCACCCCCTCGATGCCTACCCTCAATCTTAGGATTCCCATCCCGCAGTCACCTCCCAAACCCAGCCAAACAAATTCATCAACCAGTATCTCCTCCCTCCCAATGAAAAACCCACCTGTACATCCGACTCCCGAGAACAACGTCGCAATGAGACATACCATACCAGTAAACGAAGACGTTTTTTTTTTCTTCCTGTTCGCAGCGCCGCACTCACGCCACCACACAAGCAAGCAAGGTAGCACAGGATCGAAGGATCGTGTTTGAGATTCTGTAATCATGTCCCTGTACCCTATCGCTCGAATCAGAAAGCTTTCCGGGAAGAAGCACGTTTGATCGACTCTTTTGATGGAGTTTGAGATTCTGTGATGCGATGTGATGTGATAGCAACCGTTTGGTGAATTTCATGAGAGCGTTCGTCCGAATTGAAATGAAGAGGTCGTGCAAAGGGACGAACACTACACAAGCAGTACTGTATGAGTAAGGCAGTGCCAAAGTGGCTAGGCGCATCTATCCCTAACAATGCAATTTTCCAGACATCAGACGGAATACACGAAACGAAATCATTCATTTCTTTTCTCCATCGCAGTCGATTCCCAAAAGATGAGATTGGTGTTGTAGACTCACAAAAATAACTTACAGTATGTAATCAATCCGATCCCAACTCCATCCTTCGAAAGCACGTTTCTCATCTCCCCTGCATGTGCCACGCTTCCTCCCCGCGAAACCCCTGCATATCGCTGACTTCCAAGTTCCAACCCAGTTTTCAAGGAAGAGGAAACGGATAGTGACATCTTACCAAACCGGCCTTCCCGTGATTTATTCACCAATTGAAGGTAGTAGATAGGTATGGACGAGTAAAACAGTTTCTTTCTTGTATGTAACTGCGCGTCGAGGGTTCGGTCTCCAACGTGTCACCCCTGGATGTGCCACTTCGATACAACACACGGGTAGGGTAGTATCGAGTGACTCGTGCGGAATATATGTATGGTACGCGCCGTCGGGCCTCTACCATGCATCAGATGAGTTTGAGAATTGTGTCTTTTGTTTCTCATTGAAGACCTCGAGCCTTAACTTTTTTTTCTTGATATACACACCGGGTATTCGAACCAAAACGCCTGCCGTTTTTACCACTTCCTATACATACGCGCCCGTCTATTGCATAGATCGTAGCGAGCGATTGGCGCTCATATTTTCTACATGCATCTCTCCTTCCCCGCCCTCAGACCGCACGTTTTATATCCCCTCTCCGTTGTTCCTCCCCCACAACTTAACTGTCCGATCATAACCCCCACTGACAATCCACTTCCCCTTCGCATCTACGTCCACACTATGAACATTCCCCGTATGTCCACTCAAGCTCTGCACCAGCGCCCAATCGTCCGCTGAGAAGATATTGACATCTTTATCGAAGCCACTGCTCACGAAGAACGTCCCTGATTTTCTCGGTTTCGCCATTCCCTTCTCGTCCATTTCTGGCATTTGCTCTTGATCTTCTCCTTTGAACCAGCGTAGATCGGAAACGACGCTGCGATGGGCACCGACTCCGCCTGATGAGGACACTTTTCGTACGTCCCAGCATTTGATCCAGCCGTCACCACTGCCGCTGAGTACTCGATGCCCATCGATAGACCAGTCGAGTGCGTAAATTGGTCTGATGTGTCCATCTAGAATCATAACTGTCCGTCCCGTCCGTAAATCCCAGATACGTCCAATGCTATCCATACCCGCGCTCGCAAGCAAAGATCCATCCGTGTTGAAAGCCAGTGCGAAAACACCTCTAGAGTGTCCCTCTTGCAGTAGTAATTCCGTAGTCGTATTGATATCCCATAACCTCCACGTCGTATCCTCTGAAGCAGATGCAACATACTTCCCGCTCGGATGAAACTCCACTCTACAAACCCTCTGATTATGACCCTGCAGCGTCGAAACTGGTGTATCCTGCTCTAAACTCCACAAGTGTACTTTTCCCTCCGCCCCTCCACTAGCCAAATTGACCTCATTCCCCTCCACCCCACTTCCTTCAATCGTCGCCCCAGGCCTCCACGATATTCCCCCCACTCTATCCGTATGCCCCCTCAACGTCCTCTTCACCTCCAAATCCGGTATCCCCAGCATCTTAATCCCCCCTCCCCAATTCCCCGCCGCAACCATCTCCCCATTCGGACTCATCCGCACAATACTAACCGGTCTCTCCCCCGCCGTCTGCGACCCCTGCAACTCGAAATCCCGCAATCGCTCTTTAACCCCCTGCCTAAACTTAATATGCGTCCTTAACGGCACCTCGCTCTCAACCTTCTGAATCTCCACTCTCCGTTTCGCCCTCGGTAGCGAAAACTTCGCAATATCCACCCTTGCCTCCAGCAACTCGCCGCTGCCTCGCGTGTAGAATTCTTCCTCTGCTTCGTCTCCCTCCTTGGCTTCACCCCCCGCATCACCCATCTCGATATCCCCTTCCCCGTCCTCCACATCGCGCATCTCCGCCTCGATCGTCAGGAGCGAACGTAAGCGATCTCGTCGGTCCGCCGCATCTTCTCCAAACAGCGTAATAGGCTCCCCCAGCTCGCGCAGGCGCGCCCGCACGCGTCCGTCATCGGTGGGCACTGCTATGGCGGCGGAGCGGCGTTTGCGGTCGAATTGGGATAGGATGGCTGATGCGCGTTCGGGCGCAATGCCAGAGGCTGCGGAGGGCATTTCGTAGTCATGGTCGAGAGCTAGGGAGTGAAGAGTGTTAGCATTGGGGGTTCAATGCGCCGTGCTGGGGTAACGGAAGACACTTACGGACATCTGCAAGATCTATGCCTGTATCCTGCTGCACGGAGAAAGAATTAGCCAGTTAGAACTTCTAGGATCTTCACAGCCTGCAATTTGAAGGCCGCGCAACCATAAAGACGGCTACACCACACGAACACTTACATCAGGAGGGGCCTCTTCCACGTACGCTTGTCGCGAAGGATGCATTTTCTGGTGGATAGCCGGAGGATCGCAGTCGGCAGGCCGGAGGAATGATTATGAGGTTGAGTTGGCAATGCAATGGGGACTGTTGTGGTGGGTTTTGCGGCCTGTTTACACGCGCGGGAAAACAATTAATTTTTGTGTCCAGGGTAAGCTACAGAGATGAGGTTGTTTCTTAGTGACGATCATTCCGGTGCCGAACGCCTAAAAGTTTGGCCTGAGCTGCCTATAGACGCTTGGATCAGGCTTCTGTGTTCAAGGGGAAAAGCTTGGCATTCTTCTATGGCCACTTTCGATAAGAAATGCTGGTCAGCTGATCTCCCGATAAGAATATCAATGTGAATGTATATGGTCCGGTGTTATTCACTACTCAGGACAAACTTAACTATATAATCTTAAACAATATTCCTCTTTCCATCAAACTGCCCCAGCGCCTCCCTGGCTCAACAGTAGAATTCGGCGCTCTGCCGAGAGCGCCGGTCCGACAATTCTAGTTGGCCCGGGCGGGCAGTTTGCGGGATCGAGGTGGGAGCGGAGGACAGTGAGCCTGCGGGTGTTCATTGGGGCGATTAAGGCATCTTCGGGTGGCCGGACGCTTTTGCTTTTGTGTTTTTGGAAATTTTTTGGAAATGCAGTACTTTACTATGTGATTTCTATTCACTTTTGCTGCTTAAACGAGAGTTAATTAAGTTAAAATTGAGGATATACTATTTGAGACTTAGTGTACCAACTGCTTAGCTAGTCTTCCAACAACATCCCACCGGAGCATCCCACCAAAGTGGGTGTAGGAAGATCAAATTATTCGTAATGTTTCAGTCAATGTAGTTGGAAACTTTTCATTGCAAGGTAAGTATATACGCAAGGAACAAGCACAATGTCACAGTTAAAGGAAGGCAGTTGGATGACGTGAGAAATCATTTTCCTACAAATGCTATTCTAAACACGTAGCAAATGCAAAAGGAAATCCTCCTTCTTTATGCTATCCCATAATGATAGACATTTTGGACGACCAACACCTATGCGCCCCCTAAAGTATGTTCTGACCCGAAGCTTTTTGCAAATGAAGATTGTGGTATTTCCTTACTCTAACGCCCGAAGAATCCAACACAAGTCTCAAAGTAGACGTTACCGAAGTCTATGTTACAAGAAAAGAAGTGAAGTGTAAAGTAACAAACGTGAAAACGGGAAAAAAGTGGTATATATAACTGAAGGTTGGAAGGGAAGTTTCCATCATCTATGCCAAAAATGGCTTAGGAACAACGTCTCTCTTGGATGAAGATGGATTGTACACCTTAATGGAGTTGACGATCCAGTAAGCGTTTTCGAACGCCTTGGGGTTGGCGGCAACATAGGCATTGCAGGTGGCAGCGCCAGTGCTTGAAGCACAAGATCCGCTGGACCAGACCTGTCCAGCCCAGTCACCGCAGAAGGTAGTGTCGAGAACGATGTTGTGGTTCATGAAGTGAGAGTCAAGGTTGCACCCACCACTGCCAGAGAACGCTGCTGTTGGTGCGCCCCATGAACTTGGGTTGGGAGTGCCGGCGGTGATGTCTGAAGGAATGCTTGAGCGGGGGAAGAACCAGATCTTGATGTTATTCGAGTCCCAGTCCCATGCATATACACCACCACCAATTGAGTTGAAGCCTGCACCGTAGTTCTGGGTGTTTGTGGTCGTTTGTCCACAGCCTGTGTTTCCGCCTCCTGCATTGCAGTCTCCATTAAGTAGGGTTGTACCACTAGCTGTTCCGGAGTTGCTCATTTTGCAGCCAGCAGAGGTGTGAAGGGTCATTTGGTTGGAGGTTTGGGCGTTAACTCCCTCAATGACATCGATCTCTCCACTGGAAGGCCAGTTGGGACCGAAACTCCACAAGGCAGGCCAGGTCCCACATCCTTCGGGCATGTGAGCGATATCGGCGATAAACAGACCATGGGTGTAGTCTTTGTTGGAGCTGACACGAGTAGATGAGCGGCCAGCACTGCCTGCGAGGGTTGTGGTGTGATCAACTCCCAGATACACAGCTGTTTGGCCAGCGTTGTTTGTATAACCAGCAAGAGCGGACTTGTTGGCACCAGGAGCGTCTGCGTAGGCGACAAGACCGTTGGTTGGATCAGGTCCATTGAAGAAGTTGAATTCCGTGAAGAAGTTGCTGTGATCGTATGAGTCGGCAAGAGTATAAGATGCTGCATTCACGCTGCCAGCAGCTAGGAGTAGGGCAGCACCAACGCGAGTGAAGAGTTGAGTGGAAGACATGATGGCGTATGTTTTTTGTTGCACGTTGTCTGGTTTAGGTATGTAAATGTTTTAATGATAGTGTTGAGAACGTATATTCTCGAAGATACCGAATGAGTGTATCGAACTGGTATCTCTGCTAAAATGAAAAGATCGACAATGTAGAACTCGAGTCAGATAGTTGTCCAGCAATTTCTCGGAGGTCTTGAGAGTTAAATGTGACTGTTCAGGCTTTGTCCAAGATTGAATAACAAAGGCACTGCAGGAATTGTGATTGACGATAAGGGGATAGCAGGTAGACTGAATCAAGGACAATGACTGAGCAACACACGCTATCAAAGGTGTCGAAGGTAATAAAGGTAGCGAGATGGGCCAGAATAGAAACAAGTTCACCGCGTAAGGAGTGACGGTGACTCAAAAACTTCGAGATTGACAAAGAGAGAAAGAGACTTCTTCCAAATATTTGAGGAGGACAAGAAAAGATGTATTAAGCTACGTAGTGGAGGGGATTTCTTTCACATTTAAAAGACTTTGTCCCAAACACCCAGATAGCAAGAGTCTTGGAAGGGGGCCCAGAGGCAGTTCCAGGGTCAGTCAATGCCCTGCAAAGAACATGGTCAAGGGATGAGCTTTGAGGTCTAGCTGACATTTTGACCGATAACCCCTGGATAGGAAAGGTGATGGTGTGTGCTTGTGGAGGGGCATGTGAAAGAAAGAAATCGTTCTTGGTGAAGGAGTGGGATTGGCTGCGAGTGGATCGTCTGTTGGAAACAAGAGGATCTCTCGTATCTTACCGGCCGTGGCAAACCATTTGATATGGAACAAGCTATTATTCGGGCGAATATAGCGGCGGGGATAGACCTTCTTCACCCGCAGTCCAAACATTTGTTTTTACGCCATCACATCAGCGACTCTAGCAGATGATTCGGTCTGAAGTAGTTTGTTAAGGATTTTAGGTTAAGGAATAAGAAACATGATATATAAGCAGGGGAGAGAAGGAGATGAGAGCAGGCGCAGCCAGTAAGAATCGAAGGAAGGGATGGTGAGAATAGTAGCTGGGTGGTCGAGTGTTTGAAGTTGTTATGGTTCCTGAAGGAGTTTGACCAATTGTTGCCAAGCTCACAAAGAAAATCAGTCTAATTGTGACGGGAGTAAGCGAGGAATTCTTTCGGATCTTTTCAAAGCAAAATGAATATATACAAGGCTACTCAAGGAGAGAAACCCGGAAAATAGTAGGAGTAAGCATTGATGATCAGCCGACAATTCCCATCTCATCGCCAAGAGGTGGTCCTTGGGTCTTTGGGGAGTTTCCGCATGTTAGTTTTTTGGTAAAAGGGGGTCAATTCATGAATCGTGGAATCCTTGGATATTAGCAGCCTGATGTGTGATTTGACGACTAGCTCTCCGCGCCAAATGAAATGTGAAAAAGCAACCAGTAAATGAAAGCCGACACGAATAAGAACAAAGAAGAGCACGCAAGATTGCCGACCAGGTTGTTTCTTTGCTTCGACAGATATTCTAGATCATTTCTTTCATTGTTACTCAAATCTCAGTCGACAATCGCCCAATGGGCGTGTCGTAGGATCTCGACTCCCACGCACGCTACCGTCCTATTTTGGATTCCCCTGAAACATCCGAACGTTCGTGAAAGAAACGACTCCAAGCTAAGCAAACCTCAAAGATCCGAGACCCAATCCTCTTTGACAGGCCAACCCAAGCGTCAAGGGAAAAGCTCCGCGTAACTCTTCTCCACATCGAACAACCAACAACACACCTCCACACCAACCCACACCTGGATCAACGCCTGCGCTGCGTTTCCCTAGAATGCTAAGCAATGTGCATGAAACTCGCGAGAATGCGATAGCACCGTTTCCATTCTAGGCCATCCATCTAGACTTTCTCCGCTACAGGCAACACCAATAAACCACGTCTGATGTTGCGACTTTCAAACAGCACGTCTGCTGATATTATCATTGATATGGGCATAGCATTATGGTTCTCATTGTCCTCTCATGTGGCTTCCCATGGTCCTGAATCTCCATGTTGGGACCGCCTCCGTACCTTATTCCACCAGGTCGATAGAGGCTTACTCCAAACAACCTTAAAAAGCCCCCAGGTACAAAGCACACGGTAGGTAGTATTCTAAGCATTTTCACGTAATTCTGGTAGGAGTGCGAAGAAACGGACTGTCCGTTTCCCGAATTCCTCTTTCAGTTACTCAACCATTGAAACACCCAAATTCGACCTCTTCTTTTCCCCTCGGCATCGTTGGTAGGATTTTACCTAGGTGGTGAGGGAGGTCAGTCCATTAGTTCATCCCTTCCCCCAAAACCCCCCTCGCCCAAGCTTCCACCCACTGGTAGGTGCGCCATGTCGTACAGTATCGCCCAGGGTAGGAAATAACAAAATCCTCCATCATAATGCGCAAAGATTACTCCATCTCGGTGATTTGCATCCTTTACTTTTCGATTGGCTACAGGTATAAATTCAAGCGAGGCTTTTTTTGCCTTTGTTTCTCCATGGTGCTGTCTCGTCTTGTCTTTATCGCCTGCTTTATTGGGGAATTCATCTCCGAGTGGGATTTATACAGCCCAAGCTTTACATGTCATGGTCTGGAATCGGAATTGCGTTTACTAGGCCGATGAATCCCATCTTGATCGCATTGCCGGGATATGTATGAAATACTCTATGGCACTGCCGTCTCGTGCGAAAGTAGGGGATATGGAATCAAACTCGGTCTTGATGGAGTGTGGGTGAAATGAAGGCTGAGTGAGTTCTTGCCGTACACATATTCATGCACTTCCAGCCTCTCTTCGCAATGTGAACCAATTCTTTGTCCCTTGCAGCTCTTCCCATCCAATCAACAACATCGAAACAAGACGGTTCGCTGTGGTGATAGATGAAACATCCAAGCCGTAGTCAGCAACATGGCTTAGCATCTCATCTCAGTATCGACTTTGCATTTATCATATAACCCTCTTACAACACTCTCGCTATGTGCCTTGCCTATGAAGTGGCTCATATCCCAAACAACCCATGCGCACAAGATTACCAGTACTATCTCTCCATACCACCGGTAATCAACATTTATTTACTTCACCATGTCTATGCAGTTGTAGAGGCATTCGGGTGGCTTCTCTCGGCGTTTTGTATATCTTTACCTCCACCTGGTCTACCATATGCTGGTTGTATTCATCCGCCAGTCAACAAACACTTCATATCCCACATCTCAGCATCTACTTCTCGTTCCTATCCCCCCTTTCCACTTTCCTTCGCCACCATCACCATCACCACCCTAACCAAATCTCCTCACAACCTGTCTAGAGTAGATATCACCAACTCTCCAGCAACCAACCTCCATCTTTCTGCCCCAGATAAACCCAAAAGAGAAGAAACAACCAAAACCACTCAACCAATCGTAAAATCCTCTTTGCATGTAATGTATGCATTTCCCACCCCTTCTCTTTTCTTTCCCAGGATCCAATCGCTCGCTCCGCTCCTACTCCTACTCATTTCTTCCCATACACAGCACAAGTCTGCTGGACATCTTCCGCGCTTCCCCGCTCTGTCCCTACTTCTCATTCTTTCCCTACATACCTTCTCAGCAGCTTCCTACCCACCTTCTCATCTGCTTCCTACCCACCTTCTCATCTGCTTCCTACCCACCTTCTCAACTGCTTCCTACCTTCACATTCCACGACTCCCTTCCACCTTTCCTCTCTCTCTCTCTCTCTCTCTCTCTCTCTCTCTCTCTCTCTCTCTGTCCTCTCACTTTCACCCTCCCTCAATCCATCAGCATACATCAACCACTTCGTAAAACCTCACAATCCCTCGTCCCATCCCATCTACGGACGTAGAATCACGACCCATCCCACCCGCGGCAAATCCAATATCATATCCCCACCCACCTAACCCAGTAGACAAAGCCCCGTCGCTAACCCCTTCACTTAACATACATCACTGAATCATACACATCTCTCCTCCCTCGCCTCCCTCAGCTCCCCGCCCGGCCCCCTGCGCCCTCTCTATCCTCTTCAACCCGCTCTAGTCATTCACCATCAGCACTCTCGTCCACCCTACCCGTTCCTCTCACTCCCCTGCTCCTTCCCTCCTCCTCACTAATACCCCCACCTCACCTTCCACACCCAAGCCAAACCAGTGCACCCACCCCATCACATGCAGCACCAGAACTCAAAGTGCAACTCATTGATTCACTGCCAGCAGAAAAAAGACAAATACCAAGTAAAGCATATAATATAAACACTCGTTAACATTTATAATTGTAAGTACGTATGTATGACCGAATCCGATCCATACAGCCATGTATGTATACATACACAAAGAATCCCTTCATACATCCATCCATCCATCCATGCATCCGTTCGTTCGTCTGTCTGTCCCTTCGTCCAAACAAAAGATATCTATCTAGCTATCCATAGACGCCATCGACTTGATTTTATGTCATCCCATCTCACTCCTCACCAAACACCACCACCCCCCTAAGAACTCTTCTCCTTCTCCTTCTTCCCCACCACCTTCGCCCACGCCTTCGCCACCCAATCCTCCTTAAACTTCTCCCACCACGTCCTATTCAAATAATTGCTCAACTCCCTATAATTGTACATCTCGCCCCAGCAATCCCTCCCCCACTCACAGCCCGCCATATTGACCAAGAAATCGCGATCCTTCTCATTATAATGGATTCGCGTATCATTCCCATTATCAGAGCACGCTCCAGGCGGGAAACTGTTGATCTTGCGCTGCTCGATAAATGCGGTATGCGGCCGGATCCACGGCTGGTTGATGTACAGGAATTCCAGCGCGTCTTGCTCTTTGTGCTCCCATTCCATGTGTTTTTGCTCGTAGCCCACCGGGTCCCACCATACGTCGAGGAGGCGGTCCGTCCAGGCGCTGCGTTTGATGAAGAAGGAGCCGAGGTTGAAGCCGGAGCAGTCTTGGGGGACGATGAGGTTGATGGAATTGGTCTTGCCGTCGCCGACGGGGCTGCGCGATTCGTCGTCGAGGTGTTTGCCGGTTAGGGGGTGGGTGATGTTGAGGGGGTTGTAGGCGTTGATGTCGCGGTAGGTGTTTTTGGCAAGGCTGTTAAAGATGTGGGATTGTAGGGAGTAGGAGGGTTCCATTATGAAGGTGTTGAGGTCGAGCCACCAGAACCTGTAAGGAACGAGTTAGTTTAGGGAGATCCGTGTTGTGAAGAAGGGTTGAACTCTCACCATTCAGCCTCTGGGTACTTTCTCAGGGAGTTTCGAATCGTGTCAACTTTCTCCCAACTCTCTCTCCATTCGTGGGCATATCTCTTCTTGGTGCTCATATCCACAATCTCCAATTCATATCCCCATTTATTGGCATATTTCCGTTTGTTGCGGACACTGTCTCGTTCAATGGCCCATTCCCTTGGACCCTTCCACTCCATTACTCCTCCTCCTTGATTCGCAGCAAGTATTATCACAAACTTTTTACCGCCGCCCAAATGCGCTGCGCGCCGCCACCAGAAATGTAAAGCTATGCATGTGTTAGGAAGACCCGCAGACACAGAATTGACCGAAGTAGACTTACGTGTTGAATAGAAAAGAATTATCATCATTACAAACCCCAACACAATCATAAACCGTAACTTCATCGTCCGACTGACTCTCCCCAGACTATTCCTTATCCGCGCCAATTTCGAAGATCCTACCCATCGTCCACGGCCGAGTTTCTCTTTTTCCGCATAACTCTTCTCTCCCCCAATGTGAAAATGCGGTAAACTGTTCGAAAGATTTCTATAATGTCGATTGAAGAAGCCATTGTTCTTTGTCGAGAAGGAAGGATATCCATTAACCTCGTCGCTCTTCGCTCTCGCAGACTCCCAGGTCACCGAAGCACCTCCATGCCCTCCTCCCCTATGCATGTTGTTCGGACTCGATCTGCCACTAACATTGGCGTACGGACTGGTAAGGCCGGGACTTGCCCATCCCCCGCCAGGTCGTGGTGAAGGACTGCGCGATAATGACATTGGCTGATTCGGGGTTCCAGGGATAGGTGCCAACACCTGGTTGGAGTAGGAATGTGAAGAGGACACCTCAGAATCGGGGTTGGTGTGATTCGTTTTAATGTGTATCGATGAGCGCCTCCGATGATGTTGGCGAGAGTTTTTAAGTTCTAGAGAAGAACCGGAGGACGCCAGCTTGACGAAGGGAAAATACGAACAGAGGGTGTTGAGGAAAAATAAATTTGGTACAGGATAATTGTGATGATACAAGCCGTTTCTAACTCGTATTGGATTTCTACAAGCGTCCGGTTCGGTCTGGTTGGTTCTTGCTCCTTAACTCACAAAGCACAAAGCACAAAGGTACCACCAAAGGACCAATTGGAGGCCGTTTTGCTGCAAAGTGTCCTGAGAACCTTGGCGTTCGCTCGTGTTAGATGTTCGATAAGCGTTATTTTTATAGCGCGGGCGTGTCGGCGGTGGCTTTGCGAGGGTAGAACGAACGTCGATGTAGTCAGAAAGAGTGAGGATATCTTTTAAAATTTCAATACGTGAAAAGGCGAGCTGACGATTGTTTTAAAGATGTGTTCCCTTCTTATTGTCTGATTCATTGACACGAAAGTGACAAACTCTTTTTTGAAATTAAAATCACGTCTTGGAAGATCCAGTTAATTACGCTTGTCAATAGGGGCTTGATTAAGCAGGTACCGGCTAGAGCTTCTTCTATGGATCCCGTTTGTTTTACTTGTCGTTAATTCGCCATACTGACACCTTTCACCTACTTTATATTATGGACACATATGGGTATATATGGATACTGTGAACTGTCTTCAGATAAAGTGGTGGCTCATGCTTTGCCTGCTCAACTGCTGACTGAGGAGCAGCTGAAGTCGGCGGCGGCATGGCCGTCCAATGCAGTCCGCATCTACTTCTAAGCGCTGCTCGTACAGCATTTGTCAGTTCTTATCTCTCCGAATGCCCACTGTCGTTACGTGGAGGAGTACCTGTACTTTCGTACTCCATGTTCTGTCCGACCTCATTCTGTGGTTCCCATCTCCATTCTATCCCCATTGTTATCCAATCCGGTCTAGTCCCAGATCCTAGCTCTAGCCTCCCGTTAGTAGGGAGGAGATGTACGTAGCCAACAACTTCCTACATGCATTCTGCTGAACCCGTTGTACAGCATACCACGCCGGTAAAGTACGTAGAACCCGGAAAGTAAGTAGAACTCGGAAAGCTGCACATCATGCCGATTCCGGGAAATACACAACAAGTCGGTGACTCTCTCTCCTGGAAATACGATCGAATAGCCATTCGGAGGTCCAACAAAACCTAGCGAACTTTAATTTATCGTCGCGAAAATCGGCTCGGAGGATGGGGGTGCAGGGCTTGGCATTGTACCCTTTAAAAGAAACCTTGACGCCAATCATTTCAAGGGACTTTTCTTCAAACATCAGCCCACGAAGCTAGGGATATGCGACATGCTTACAACAAAGCTTGAATTGCTTGCTGACAACAAGTATTGGAGATCGAATGCTTTCGACCAGAAATTTGGCTACTACTGGTTGGCACCAGGCAGAAGAGGGGTTGCGGTATCTAACTACCTGACTACCAGAGGATCTCCAAATTTGTTTTTAGTTCGCATTCTGGAGACTTATATCTCGAACAAGTGTTCCCTGTTAGTGAGCAGCATTCTTTCCTTCATTGGAGATCGCGGTTTATATGCGATGATTCATCCTTGGTAGCAGACATTCTGCGACCGGTAGGAAGCAAGCCATAACACTATTTGAAGATTAGTACGGTCGAGCTATTTAACATCATACAGGAAGTTCTTTATGGTTTTATGATAGGAGACTTAGCAGACTGTTTTGGAAATTAAACTTAAGTCTCAAGACAAGATAGTGCTGGTATTACTGGTAGCACGAGGACGGGCTCTTCTGGTCAGGAAAAATCTGCCTATTTGTAGTATAGGCTCTATTACCTAAAATCACCATTTCATTCGCAACATCCAAAGCAATTAAGAAGAAAGGAGATTAAGAAAAGTTGAACATTCGTATTAATGTCCGATAATAGATCATTTGGTTGTAGGAAAGCTTTAGGGCAAATATTTGAACTAATTCTGCTCTAATTTCAACTTCTTGGCCTATGTTACAAGTAGGTAGGTTTTTCCTGACCTGAAGAGCCCGATTAAACTAGAGATTCCAAGGAAGTCCACTGATATGGGTTTTGGTATGATTAGACGTTAGAGATCAAAGGGCTCGCTCCGCTTATGTACATATTTTCTACCCCCATGCTACCCCATTTCTCAAGATTCCCCTTATATCTCACCCCCTCCCTTCTATACCTCCCAATCAACGCCCCTACTCCAGTCTATCCCCATCTAATAAACCACCTCATCATAAGCATCAAAAGTATACGTCCAAGTATCAATCGACGCCTGATCATATACACACTCAAAACTTTCCTCACTCACCCACAACGGTCTCAAAGGCCACGAACACAACTTCTGAATCTCCCCATCATACGGGCCCTCCGTGACCGTAGCGTTCAATCTCGCCGGATTGCTCCCGCCCTCAACCCAATCGATCATCGTGCCGACGAAATCGGTCGGGAACGGTCCATTCGGTTGCAAAGTATTGGAGCTGCAGTGCGCGGCCCCGGGGATCAGGAACAGGCGGTACCAGTCGTTGAGCACGGCGACCGAGGCGTTGTAGCTGCTGTTGGGGTACAGGAAGTTGCGGACTGAGTCGTAGTAGTGTACGCTGGAGGCGGTGGGGACGCTGTTGTCGGATTCGCCGTGGTAGTGGAGGAGTTTGGCTGGAAGGGGGAGGAGGGTTAGTTTGTTGTTGTTGAGAAGAGAAGAGGAGTGAGAAATAAGGGATACTCACCACCGCTGTTGCGGAATTTAGAAATATCAGGGTTGGTAGTCTGCAGAGTCGTGAGGTACTTGTCCATACCTTCCTTCATCCAGCCAACGATTGTGTCGTAGGTGACGCCGTCGATGTTGGCTAAGTTGTCGAGATTAACTTGTTCGAGGAACTTGGTGACGAATACGCCACCAGTTGACGGGATAACGTAGGTGTACTGGAATGTCTGGTTAGCCTTTTCAAAGTTTGGCGGTCGATGATTCAATCAGATTTTACTCACCTGACCAGTCGTGCTGTTGTAAGTAGTATCAGCATCCGCAGGGTTGGCACCAATTTGCCATGAGAGATAAGCACGTTGTCCTTGAGAGTTGACGACACCGTCATAGACTTGCTGGACAACAGCAATATCCTTGGCATTGACAGTACCGTTCTGGGCAGGCGTGTAGCTACTCGTAGCCCCGGTATTGACGTCTCTCTTGCCGAAATTGTACCCGAGCGAGGTGCTGTTCACAGCGGCGCAGTAGTAGGATTCGCCGATGATAGAGCTCAGGTTGAAGTTGAGCATGCAGAGATCGGTGCGGGAAAGGACACCGTCGGTGCGGCCGTCTAAGGGGTCGCAGGCGGTGATGGTGGCGTTGACGATCTTGTCGATGGCGCAGGTGGTGGGGTAGTAGTCTTGGGTCTGTTCAACCACTGCTGGGTACACGTGTAGCTGCGTGGGGGATTAGTATAGGTTCGGAGTAGGGATGTTACAAAAACTTACGGTTTGCTGCTGACCCTGTCTGAAAGCTGGAGCTCCGGTGATGATACCGTCGTAGACATCTCCATAGTTCTGCACTTGACTTTGACCTTGACGTCCACCATCAGAGCAACCGTAAAAGTAGGTGTATACCTTCTTGATGCCATACAGCTGGGTTGTCATATGCTTTCCGATCTGTGTCATTTCGCCGAGAGCTTGGTAGGAGAACTATTACACACTATATTAGTAATGATCCTAGATCCGTATTCTTGGTTTCCCAACTTACCATCTTAACGTTCTGCCAATTGATGGAATTATCATCATTAAGCACAACAGCATCCAAACTATTCTCGAACGCATCATAACCAGCATCAGTGCAACCGGTCACAGCACCGTACTCAAGACCAGGAGTCACACCAGCCGAAGACAGAGCATAACCAGCACCACCGCTAACATAGAAGCGATTTTCGAACTGAGAAGGCTCAGGGAACCCGTACCAAACGACGACGGAATCATTTCCGTGAGTGTATGTAGCAGTGACATTGCAGTAATTGTAAATGCCGGTCGTTGTGGCGCTTCCTCCTCCGGCTACTTGTCGCTTCTTGAAGAAGCTGGTGCTGGAAGAAGAGTTGTAGACTGCTTGAGCGCTGACGGAAGATGGGACTAGGAAGATGCCCTCAAGCGTTCCGTTCTTGGGAAGTGCGGCTTGGACATTGGAGACGGTGCACATCTCGGCGAGGGATGTAGGAGCAGTTGTAGGTGCAGCGTGAGCGAGACTAGCCGCTGTGGCGGCAGCCATTAAGGTTGAGTGACGCATTGTGTTTGTAAAGACTGTAATATCTTGCTAGTAAAGAGTGTGTAGCGAAGCAGAAGAGCGAAGGGAAGTGGTGATTGGCACCGTGTTTGGTTCAAGAAACATCTGGACATCAAATATTGTTTATATATCTTCATATTTGACCTCAATCCCATACTCGAAAATGGATACTAGTTCTTCAATCCCTTAATCTAATGATCTCCGTGCCAAGACGCGTCATTGCACTTGCAGAGCCCTGGACGTTGAGCAAACATTCTCGTCGTCTTCTTAGCACCTTCCATTGATGTGCGTGACTTGTGGGTCAGGGTAGCACCCGCTACAATATCTCAACATTGTGGAGGCGATTGATCCAGGTGCTCAATACAAGTTCGAATCGAATGATTAATAACTTCTGGGTTATATCCGGGGGTACCTGTGTAGAGTACGATATGGAACCTTCGAATAGCCTATATTTTACGCCGATAGGTCTATGGGAGATGTAAGCCACTGGGAGGTTCCATAATCGCCGAAACTCAAGATCGCTTGCTTTCATCTACCGGAGACTGCCGAGACTACCCATGATCTAGCGGTGTCTCTTCAGCCTTCTTTCTATATACTTCGAAAACTTCTTGAAAACCATCTTCACCCATTCAAATATCATAAGACT
Organism: Rutstroemia sp. NJR-2017a BVV2; assembly: GCA_002946415.1. Taxonomy (NCBI): domain Eukaryota; kingdom Fungi; phylum Ascomycota; class Leotiomycetes; order Helotiales; family Rutstroemiaceae; genus Rutstroemia; species Rutstroemia sp. NJR-2017a BVV2. The sequence continues at coordinate 699,104 of NJPS01000031.1, read as the reverse complement.
TTACCGCCACTGAAGCTCTGAACACTTGTACTTAGTTGTCGCGTATGCATCTCCTAATAATATCAGTCTTAAATTTAGCGTATGGGGACTTTAATGCTTCGGTCCCGAGTACCGACTAACACATCTCGGACCCGAGATTTCACAGCCCCTTCACGACTCCAGTTTTGAGGATCGTTGTTTCATATGAAAGCTTGGTATCGTGAATCACTGCTAAAGTATCGGTTTTTGAGGGCTTATGAAATGAATCATGTCTTTCCTTATTTCTTAGCTTGTTCTAGTCGTGCAAACTAGCTGCGATAGTGGCCGAACTAAAGTTCAACTACGATTGAGACAATGACTGAGATGCTCTGAGATTCTCTTGCTCCAAACCATCTTTTCCATCATGAATGACGAGGTTTCTACCGGGCTTTTAACATAAAGGTTGCTACCTCTCCTTCCAGTATACGCGACACGGCCAACATAACTTGTTCGCTTGCTCTTACTCACCAACTACTCTTCCCAATATTTCACTCGGAACACCCATTCTAACTACCCTCCCCTTATCCAAAACTACAATCTGGTCGAAATCAACCAATCCATCCAATCGATGTGCAACTGCAATGATGGTACAATCGTGGAACTCTTTCCGGATCAGCTCTTGCATTTTTGCATCTGTTTGCGGATCGATCCTGCGAGTCGTTAGGTTGTATTCACGCTGTTGAAGATGTCCGATAACATGGGGAGAAACTACAATGCAAGCATGAGAGAAAATCCAACACGTACCTGCTAGTCGCCTCGTCCAGAACCAATATCTTGGATTTCCTCAGGATTGCTCCGGCAAGACAAAAGAGCTGTTTCTGGCCCTCTGAAAGGAACTCTCCGCTTCCCGATCCACCAATCCACGCATCCAGTCCACCATTCTCTCGAATAGTCTCCCATAGACCAACCTTGACCAATGCAGAGATTATCTCTTCATCGGACTTTTTCCCGAGCGGATCAGCATTCAGACGTACGGTGCCGATGAGGAAGAAGGGATCTTGAGGGAGTACGGTAAGTCGTGATCGAATTTCGTGCCGTGGTACAGTGGATATGTCTATACCATCGATGATTATCGAACCCTGGCTTAGATCGAGCATGCGGAATAGTGTCAACAGGAGCGAGCTTTTCCCGGAACCCGTACGGCCAACGACGCCAATTTTTGCGCCTTGTGTAGCAGAAAAACAGATGTTGTTGAGAACGAGAGCAGATGCGGAATTCGTGCTTTCTGATTGTTAATGGTATTTAGAACATTGATAGAGTAAACCACTCACCTATATGATGCAGATATGTTATCAAATGATACATCACCACGAGAAGGCCAATTGGGTGGTGGTATTTGAGTTTCAGCTTCCAAGTCTTCGCATGGTGTATAGGTGGCGAAAGATTTTATGCGGGCAATACCACCGAGCGACGTCTCGAGTAATGTCCATGAAGAAATCAGCAAGGATAGCACTTGGCCGAACTCCATTATGTTGACCAAAGCAATACCAAGGAGACCAGGACTAATCTTGTTCTTTAAAGCCACAGTCAATCCCATTAGAATAATGGCAATACAAGCAACAGAGAGGTCCAGAACAAGAGTCAGCCACCGCTGTATACAGAACAGCAGGTAATATGGTCTCTGAGAGCGATCCAGAAGTTGGGTGTTAGCTCGTACGGCGTTACTTGACCAACCAAATGCTCTGATTGTTGCTAATCCGTTGAGTGATTCGATAAAATGCGAGTAAAGTGGTGCTTTTGCTTCGATATCCATAATTCGTAGTTGACGAGAGGTTCGAAGATAGAATCTCTGCACGTAGAAAAGTACGACACATATGAACGGAACAATCGCTGCTATGTATTTGGTAGCTACGCAAGTCAAGATGCCCATAGCGATGGCAGCTCCAATCTCTAACCAAGATTAATACTTTGATTTGAGCAAGACCTCAAAATGCGATACTCACGGTAAGATGTATTGGCTAAGGCACTTGGTAATGTAAGGTCGACAAGTTGCATGTCTTGGGAGAACCTGTATTCTCTTAGATTTAGGAATGATGAGGATAAAGTGCCATTACAAACCTATTTAACGTAACTCCGGAATCTGTAGTGGAGAAGAACGTCAAGGGGGCACTGTAAGATTTTAATAATCAGCAAGTGACCAAAAAGTCGCTCATATATATAGGCTAGGACTTACTGCATAGCAGCTCTGAGTATCTCCTCATGAAGGCTGTTCGATGATGTCGTAACCATATTCAGGCTGAGATGGCTATCATGATATCAGTATCCCATTCTATGATGCACTGAATCTGCTAAAACATACTAGGACACGAGAAAGGTAAACGCTCCTGCCAGGAAGGCGAATAGCCCATAAAAACCAAGCCAGTATCCCAGACTGTGAACTGGTTCTTTCGTGCTGGCTTCGGCCCACCAGTTCAGCCACAAGACTACATAGTATCAGCGTCATCTGGACATTGAATGAAGGAAAGTTTAAATCTTACATGGCATTGCAGATGAAAAAACCGTACTAATGGTGATGTAGATCACGAAAAGCATGCAACTGAGCCAGCCAATCGATCTTATGTAGTACTTATACACGGCGAGATCACCAATTCTTCTATCGCTATCATCGTTGGCACCAGAGCTCGCGGGGACTAAATCTACAGCAGTATCTTTCTCTTCAGCTTCTTTACTTGGCTGATCCGCTTCGACCGGAATGGGTGACTTCTTTCTGTTTTCTATGTTCAAGCTTTGGACGTAGCCTGGTACCGAGTTGAGTTGCTCATATGTCCCTTGTTGTATTATCAGGCCTTTCTCAAGCACAACGACATAGTCCGCGGCCGCGGCTCGATGTACTTCTTCAGTTAGCAGGGATCAAAACAGCAGGAAAGATATCTTCTTGAGTTACCAGCATGAGTAGCAAGAACAACAGTTGTATTTTCACGTCGGAGAAGGCCCGTCGACCCAAAGATATTTTCAAAGACTTGGTCTTCCGTTCCATTATCCAGGCCTGAAAGGACATCGTCGAATACAGCAATTCTTTTTCGTGCATAGACTGCTCTTGCAATCGCCTTGAGGGATTGATAGTTTAGCATGTTGTACATCAATTAGACTTCCACTGTCAGACTTACCAATCTCTGTTTTTGTCCACCTGAAAGTGCTATTCCCTTGGAACCTACTAGCGTCATGTCACCAAGAGCAAGACGTGCAAAATCAGTATTCAGCGCACAAGCCGTAACGACAGTATTGTACCATGTTCCGTCAAACAATAAATCATCAATGATGTTATCTCTCAGTGATTTATTTTGGATCCATGCTACTTGATCACAAAAAGCAATCTCGTTGGATGCGGTGTATACGAAACCTTTGGAACTGAGTGTTTCCCCAAGCAAAGCCTTTAACAAAGTGGATTTACCACCTCCAGAAGGTCCAACTACGACAGTGAGCTGGCCCTGTAGGCTAAGGTTGAGATTATTGAGAGTGTCTGGTTGATCTAGAGACCATCCAAATTCTCCATCGCGTACAACAATTTTTGCTTCTCGGAAGATGTTTGGAAACTGTTGAAGAGGGCGGAGCTCAATGTCTCCCGAGTCCGAGAGTTGCTCTTGCTGGTAGGTAAGATTAGGCAAGCGATGATCTTGCCGTGAGGCCCTCGAAAGGTAGATTTGAATTCGGTGGAGGCAGCCCACAGTAGATTGGAGTGCCGGGATAGAGAAAATCACCGAAAAGATAGGACTAGTCAGAAGGGTGAGGACTGAAAGAGATGTGAATGCCTTTTCGATGTTTAGTTCGCCCGAGCCTCGAGCTTGTTGTACGAGTGCGTACACTGTGAAACACAACGCGGGATTTATGATGCCAGGAAGATTCGCTGATCATGGTTAATAAGATTGAACGAGATCCAGGGGTGGCAGTTGACATTACATAAAATAATGTTGATGACTTTTAATCGTCGAAATGGTTTCGAGCTTTCGACTTCACTGCTTCGTAGACCTCGAAGAAGCACTGTTAACTGCTCCGTCAAGCCCGCGAGTTTTACTCCTTTCATAGAGTCGAGGGCCTCTGAGGTAATGTTGACTCGCTTTTGAATTGTTTCAAACCATGCCTTTTGAGACTTCAGAAGAACCTTTCCCATATACAGAGTCACAATGCTGAAGCTCACTCCGACAAATACCGGAGCGACGCAAGCAACACCTAACTGCCGCTCGAGTAACCATAAAGCAAAGCCTATCTGGATGAATTGTGCCCCAACATCGATTGCGCGCTCTAGACTGGTAGCGATTTGCTCAACGTCCTATGATTTTGCTAACATCAGAATCTTCCGGTACGTTGGAAGGTGGGAAATTTTGCGTACCGTGGACATCAAGGTCATTGCTTCTGATTCTGTGGTATTTCCGATCATCTGATCCATCATCTTTCTGTAAATCAACGATATGAGACCTCCCCTTATCATTGTGATACATCTATATATTCTATGTTGGTAACATGCGGTCACAACCTTTACAATCAGTACTCTTCTACGAAAACATGGTGAGGGAACCAGGAAACATAAGTGAACAATCTTACCGCAACGCTGATATAGACAAGACCATAAGCAGCAACCAATCCGTAGCCGATACTTATGTTGCGTTGAGTATCTGGGTTACTGACATAATTGATGGCATGTTGGACCAAAAATGGCTGGGATATAGCAAGAGCTACAGCAAGCAAACGTGGAATAACGATGGAAAGGAGAGGTCGCTTGAACGCTTTTACAAGCGAGTAGAATAGGGCATTCTCTGTTTTTTTCGAGCCTGCTGTTGGTAAGCAAAAGATTAGAGGAATCGACAAGAGGAAGTATACAGCCATCCCATGTTTCTTGCAGTGAACGGGCAACGGTCTCTGAATCGAGTGCCTCGTCAATTGCATACAAATCTTCGAACGATAGTACCTTTCCGGAGCCTGTTAAGAAGAGCGGATTTAACCACCAGAAGAAAAGATGATTGAAAATGCCGCTGGTCGATTCTCTAGAGTAATTGCGATAAGTGCTAACTAGGTGCTTTCGTTTCTCGGTTGCTTCGAGACAAAGGATGACGACTTTCAGCAGTACCGATATTGTTAGGGTTAACCCGATGGAATCTTCGCGATTTGGCAAGAGCCATTGTGTCCTAACACGGGCGATGTCTAAGAGAAGCGAAGCGAAGAGATATACATTGATGATATCTGATGGCTTTATCGTTTTAGAATGTTCAAAGTGAGAAAGTAGAATGAGGGATACGGCGGAAACTAGATTTAACGATGCTGATGCAATTGTCGCCGAAGTCCTGGGAGCATGAGAGGTATTCCAAAGGACAATGAGGACGAGTTGGATACAGGTGTATGCAGAGAGAGTTATCTTTGATGTCAGGTAAGCAAACGCAAATTTCGCTACGCCGGCGACGATTATCTGGGTCACTTTACCGGCTTCCACCCGGTCAGCGAGGTTGGTAAGATTTTGGTTCTTTTGCCATACAATTGAGCGACACGCCATGGAACCAGCAGAATAAAAAGAGAAGAGGGGCCGATGGAAAGGATGGTTTCCTCGAAGAGTAGAGTGAAGTCAAAGCCGCCTCGGCATTCTGCATCCCAGCTATTCACTTTGGGACCGAAGCTGTCGTCCCTACACGAAGCAATAAGATGTGCGGCCATGATGTGACGAACTGAACATTAAGTGCAAAAGAATGCTTGGAATCATAAGCTGAATAGCTCAAAGGATATAAAGGCCGCGAAGGCTTGTTTGCGTTATATACAGGGAAAGGAAAAGATAACGTGCCGCAACCGAAAACGCGTAATATACTCGTGTTGGTAACTTGGTACCTGATATTGGACTGCATATCAACGCCGGAGCCTTACTTGCGTAGAGATGTAGACTCATTGTGGAGATGCCTAGTATCTTGTCTGGCCAGGTACACGAGTACATTTCACGGCTAGCCGGTATTGAGCCAGTATTGAGCCAGTATTGACCGGCCGAAGGTGAGATAAGAGAAGCTCTATACTCGATTGCGCCGCTCAAGACCTTCCTGTTCCAGTGTAACTCACTACGTAAACCGTTGTCTTTTGCAGTTTGCAGTTTGCAGGGATTTGTGTTGGTGACAATCGAGACAATCTTACCTGACGCTTGGACGGAATCAACGGTCATCTTTTGATCAAAGCAGCGGGAGCAGCAAAAGCAACCCCGCGTTTGAGATCCTAAGATGTCAGGTTTTAGACCGACAAAATCACGTGCTTGTCTCCTGCTTCAAGTGTGACTTGTTGAATGGAAGACTGTTCTGGCTGACTGGGTATGAACATCAGAACATTGAACTTCAGCTCTACAAGATTCATTATATTCTTCGACCGAGCCAGGATGAGGAATGCACCCACCAATCATCGCATGTGTTGACAAGAGGTTCGATTAACATTAGCCGAATAAATCCGCACCAAACAATCAATTTCGACCTCAATGCGCCCTCCGTGCAGAATCCAGACTTCATTCGATCAACATGTCAACAGTCGAGACAAACTTGGTCCCGATTAAGAAATTCTCTTCCGCCATCGCGCTGCCGCGTAACGTCGATCAAATCTGCAGTCAACCTATTATGGACGACCATTATTGATGGCTTTGCTCTCATTTGACGCGCCAGCCAATCATTGTCATCCCCTGCCATCAAACTCTTGATGTCGGCGCGTAAAGTTACAACAATAGATCAATTGTGCACATCGACTGGCTGCCGCAAACTTTGGTCGCTATGGTCTCCTGCGACTGCTAACGAATGAGAATTTGGTTTATTTGCGGCACTTCAGATGTCCCTTGTCAGGTCGTGCTTCATGGCCATTTCGTAGGTCTACTTCAAATGGGAGACATCATCGCTCTCAGATTCCCGTTTCATTTTTTTCCTTCTCCACACTCTCATTCCTACCCGTCTTTCCTTTTTCCTGTATTCGCATCCTCCTATGTGTATATTGTTACAGATTCACTTTCGCTTCGTATTGTCTCTGTTTTGGGTTCGGAAATATACCATTTACCTTCATTACTCATTCTTCGTTATTGTTGCGACCTTCAATAGCTATTGTCCCGATTGTCGACCTTTGGTCCAACCTTTCCCGTTGACCTTTAATACTGAATTTTTCTTGTTCCCGACCATGAGAAGGCTGGACCTCAGATCCATTTCATAATTGGTCATTTCAACTCAACGTTGCAACCTTCCTCGAGTCATTATCATTCATTTCCTTGTCTTTCTGCAGCAAGCAGGAACGATCGTTACAAATAATCACCGTCACACCGCGAGCTACTTCGATTCTTTATACAATCAATTATTTTGACGAATTTTGACACTATATCGACATGAATACAAAAGACCCCATCATATCTAGAAGCCCCACTGGGCGGCCTCCAGCTCAATCTACAAATAGTTATTCCACAGAACCTACAGAAAATCCTTTCAATTCCGTGTTTGATGGAGAAGACTCAGATGGAGATTCCTGGAGAGATGAAGAAGACATCTCCACATCTACCTCCCCAAAAGGGCTGGCACCACAAAATATGCAATGGCCAAAGAATCCGGAGAGAGTTGCTAATAATCGCAGTGACAACTTGGGCCGCACGATGAGTAGGCGTAATGAGAGGAGGCAGTCTGTGCACAGGTTAACTCGGGAAAAGTCGAAGGCAAGGCAGCGGAAGATACACGCAAAACTCGGTATCAAGGTGCAGACGAACTTCTCAACCCACCATGGTCCTCAACCTCAACCAATCTCAACACAGCCACCTCGATCAAAACCAACTACTGGCCCTTTCGTTAACATGGCTGCTTTGGAAGCTTTGGAAAACGTTGCTGCTCATCCAGATGGAACGTTTTGGAAGTCTTTGAAGAACAAAAGACTGCGAGGCAATGGGGCATCTCCCGAAAAGAACAAGGTCCAGGAACCAATGAACAACGCAGCATCTGCAATCACGCCGTTGGTAGCGCGGCGAAAGTCGTTGAAACCGGCACCTCTCAAGCTGGGCGATGACTTGTCTCCAAATGATCGTCCAATTGTCATCGGCATATCCATTCCATCGGCGCGTTTAGCTCAACATGTCATGACCCCACAGACGGCAACCACAATTGCTTCAACCATTGCACGAAGCTATGGGAATGACACTCCAATTGGCAGGGAGCTAGTCACACCATCAATCGTGATCACCCCTGCGAACGAGATCTCAGCATGGTCACCATACAGCACCGCTTCCAACGTTTCTCGAGCACGTACCTTTTCAACATCTTACTCCATAGCTAGTCCTACCGACCCTTTCAAAAACGGTGCTCCGCCATTACCGAGCATGCCAATCGCTTTGGTTGAGCAGGAGAGGTATCGTGTCGCAGCCGCTGAAAGGAGCTACTTTTCACCCGATTCAGATGTCGGTACAGAATGGGAGGAAGAATCGCGCTCGAGTCGGGTTATTTCATCCTGTATTGTGTTCGAGGAAGACAACCTACCAATTATTGTGCGAAGCAGACGTGCTATCTCCTTCTCAGAAGGCCTTAAAATAGATAGGCACGGGAGCATTAATACCATTGCCAGTCGACCTCGTTCAAAAGGCTGGTGGAACTACATCACAACTCCCTTCCTCACACGGTCGAACACGTTCGCTTTCCCGGAGAAGACACAGTCGGAAGTTCCAGAGGTTCCAATCCTGGCCATGGCAGCAGCTAAGGCACAAGCATCAGCGGGAGAACGAAAATCCTGGGAAAAAATGTTCTCCCCACTATCAATTAAAAGGTCTAATTCAAATGCCTCAGATGCCTGGTGGGATGTGACACCCTTAGGCTTCAAATCAGAAAAGCGCAATTCTTCGGGAAGTCCTACATGGAAAGAGGCGAGACACTCGGTCAAGCCATATGTCGGAAGCTTACCCTTTGTTATCTCGTCAACTGCCTCTATGCGCAACGATTCCAGCCCAAGCACAATTTCTGCACAGCCTCATGATGAATCATCTACTTTGTCTTCATCTGAACCTATTTCCATTCACAAAGAAAATTCGGTCACGCCGGAAGCTAACCGAACGATTGAGCTGGGAAGTAATAATCCCTTTGTTCAATCAAATCGAAGCGACCTCTATAATGCTTCCAATGTAACCAGAAGTGCTGGCACAGATGACACAGAAACAGACAGCTCAAAACCAGCAATGGTTCGTGATACTGTGGATACCCCACCTCCACCTCCGCCTTACTCACCATCACCAAAACGTGTACGAAAATATAAGGCTTTCTTTCCACCCGGGCATACTCAAACTCAAACATTGCAATACCCCGTTTCACCTGGTCCAATATCCCCCGGTATGCAGCATGCAATGGCGTCGCCTGGTAGTGTACAGATGTCTGAGGTTCCATTAACGCCTGCTCAGGCTCGAACCAATCAAGAGTCGGCATATCCTGGACCAAATAGGCAACCAACTGTCACAGACATTACTCAAGATTATCTTCAAAAACTCGCAGACAAAGCTGCCAAAAAAGCAGAAAAGAAACGTCAAAGGAACGAAAAGGTGGATAAAATGACCCGCAAAGCAGGTTCCTTATGGGCCGGTAGGGGATGTATCCCGAGGCGAGGTTGTCATGGTCGAGGAGGTCCTGAAGGGCGAAAGCGGCGAAAGTGGTATTGCTTCCTGTTCATCGGGTTGTTGATGATGATTATTCTCATCGTAGCACTCGCAACGACATTGACGCGCAAGCATCACACCACGACTCAAACTCAATGGTTGAATCTAACGGGCTTCCCACCGATCTACTCCGGACTCTCTACGGTAGCTGCTCCAGTCAACGTTGTTAGCCAGACCGGGTGTGTACTTCCTGCGACCAAGTGGAGTTGTTCCTTGCCAAAGGAGGCCCAATCTTCTGTCTCGCCAAATCAGCCAGATCAGCCTAACTTCGTTCTAAACATACAATGGGATAACAGCAGCGCGGCAAATGCTACTTTTGCTAACGTTACTGGTGATAAAGATCTTGCCACTCGGAGCTTGGTTGGAAATCCTGTATCTGCTGGGACGTTCATACGCGACCTGATACTGAAAGCTCGACAAACGATCACTTTCAGTCCTTCACCATCTGCACCATCATACAGTGAAGAAGCATTTTTGGGAAATACCACAGACGGCATCGTCTCTTCGAACAAAGCTGGAGAGCCTACACCATTTTACATATCGTTCTTATCGACTATCAACACGACCTTGACAGTTACAAGTCGTCTAAAACGCGACGCGACCAACGATACGGTTTCGTTCCCCAACATCACGGATATCATACCAGGACCGGATATAAACCCTGATGGAACCGCAGCATCAGCCAACCTCTTACCGCTGCCAACTCAGCAGCCGATTCGTCTCTATGATCGCGGGCTACCCACTGAGCATTATGGCTTCTACACCTATTTCAATCGCACGATCTTCCTCAAATCGCTCAATACCACGACTCAGGTTCCTGATGATCAGGATGGAGGCTCCAGGGAATCAGAAGCCAATTTCCGTTGCACATGGTCAGAAACGCGTTTCCTTGTTCAAATGTGGACTCGTATGAACGGCACTGCTAGACTCATCAATTCTACTTCCACTGCCGAGAACAGCAGAGCAGCAGCAGGACAAGATTTCTCACAACCAGGATCATTCCCTTATCCTATCACGATAACGACCGATCGTCATGGTGGAGATCCGGCGAAGAAGTTGCTTTATTGCTATAAGATGGACAATTCGAACAAGATTGTTAGTGGAAGTGGATTCATCAATGAGGAGGATAGATCCTTCGGAGGAACACTTATCAATCCAGCGCCAAGTGTGTTCACAACGCAGGACCCCAGTGCTTCTTTTGGAGGGTTCGACGGAGGAACAGGCGGGTGTGCATGTTCATGGGAAAATTGGCAGAAGGTTACGAGCACAAATTAAAGATGATTAATGAGGAATGGAGTTTAGTTACGGATGGCTTCCTCGCAGATCATTGACGCGTCAGTCTACACTCGGGCAGATTTTGGAAGAGCTTTGCGTAATGGGTTGGTCATACCTTAAAGCGGATGTTGGGACGGACTTTTAACTGCACTTCTTGTACTTGGGAGCGTTTTGTGTGCTCTGAACCAGAGAATGTGTTGACAGATAATTGGAAGACGAAGAGTTATGGATTAACGATACATGTTGGAATGGAAGGAGAACAATACCTCTCCACCTATGATAGAATAAGAAATGACTCAGGAAGATAAATACTTAGTGGACGAAACAAACAAAATATAATAATCTCAACATACGTTCTCTACTGAATGGACAAGGGAGAGACTCCTATAGGAGTGCCTAAGCACAATTCATGCATAAAGCGAAGCAAGCATAACTGGCATAAATACTCAAGCTTGAGCTTAGGCAGTAAATAGATAAACGCACCCGAATTTCTCCCGAATCGGAACCTAGAACCTCGCCGATGTATCTCTTTGTAAACACTCCAAATCAGTACCACAACCTCACTTCGCATGCGATCGATCGAGCGAGGGTCTCACTTCCTCCGATTTGTTTACTCGTAATTGAGTCCTAATCCCAAAACCCATACGCTCATTCGATCTTGCTTTCGTCTTTCTCTTACTTCTATTTTTACTGCGCTTTCTGCGGCTATTGTCTGTTTATCGAGCGAGCGAGCGAGCCAGCGTCAATAATTCAACTTGAAAGAAGAGAACTTTGGTAGATCGATACCTGGACTATCGACTGATACGAATTCTTACTCGGCGATTGAGAATGCCTTCGATAGCACAAGCTCCGTATATGGAGGATGTTGCCGCGCCGAATCAGAACCAGAATCCTTTGAAGAGGAGAAGGGAGGATAAACTTGTTAGGTGGGTTGTTTGTTATTGTTTTGGTTTCTTGTTTTCTCTCTCGAAGCTCTGTGCTGTGCTTTCTTGTTGAGAGAGAAAGAAGACGAAGGAGAAATGTCGATTGGAGTTATTGAATACAGATGCTAACTCAAGATCTAGCAGTCCTCGCCACAACCACAACCACATCCACATCCACGAAGACTCGCACTCGCACCCCCATCCGCATCCACACTACCATCAACTCCCACTCCCCGATCCTCGAAAACACCTCACCCCCCGCTCGCGCACCTCCAAGCGCATGAGACTCGAAGTCGTAGCGCCGGACTACGACGTCTTTGCGAACCATGCTTCTCAATTCTCCACTGCTGCTGGAGCAGGCTCAGAAAGCAGCAAAGCGATGGATCTGCGCCCGTGCCATATCTGCAGACGCAAGCCGACGGTGCGGCGGGAGCTGGATGCGTTTGCGGAGTGTGAGGGCTGTGGGAGGAGAGCGTGCTGGGTGTGTATTAGGGAGTGTATGGGTGGGGAGGGGTTTATGGCGCGGGATGGGGTGGAAAGGGAGGAGGGGGATTGGGTGGAGAGGGGGATTGAGCATAGGGGGGTGGTGTGTAGTAGGTGTTGTGTGGAGAGGGGGGAGGAGGGCGAGGTGATTTGTTTGGGGTGTTTGAGGATGGAGGGAGGGGGATAGGGTGAGGGTTCTGAGGGGTTGGGAGGAAGGATGATAATGAATGAAGCATTTGAAAGTTTTAGTTTGAAGCTTAGGAAAACGGCAGAGGATGGGATGGGATGGAATGAATGGATGATGGGCGGACACGATTAAGCCGGCTATGATTTGCAGTAATAGGTCGAACAAACGAAATGCGGTATCCCGATGCGCGAGGGTTTCAAAGAAAGGCGCAAATCAGTATACTCGACCGGATCGATACCCATGCTTTACTTTTTTATTCAACTGGGAGTTTCTCAATCTATTGGGTTTCGTCGGATTTTGGTTTGGGGGTTTATGGGCATTCATGTACAAAAGCAGATTATTTATATTTTAGGCCAGGTATTTTCATCCGGTTTTAGTTCAGGGGATCTCAGAAAATTAGAGAAGTGTTTTCACTGGACAGTCTGGCGTGAAGCTTAAAGGTATGTATGTTCGTCTGATCTGATCTGATGAAATTAGGTGTAGGGTACTAGCAAGCATTTTTCATCCCCAACACTCAATAACACCAAGGCCTCAATCCCGCCTTACGATCCCTCTCCGGCTCCTCCTCCACCGGCACATCCACAAACTCCTTCTCCAAATACCACGCCGAATCCCCCTCCCCCAACTGCGTCGCACTCCACCCATTCCCCAACCACCCCAATATATTCGCCTCGCCTCCCCCCCTCGGCTCCCACTCCCAATCCTCCCACCGCGGACTCCTTAACGTCTCCAGCGCATGCGGCGTACTCCCCGGCCACAGCCCCGTCACCTTTCCTGTCGTCGCATTCCCCTTATACCAGCTCCTGCACTCGGCGCCGTAGACCGTGCCCTCGAAATACCGCGCGCAGTACTGTGTGAAGTCCTCCACGCGGGCGTGTTTGGGGACCATGCTGGCGTAGTCTTCGCGCTGGAGTTTGCGGATGCATTTTACGATGTAGTCGCCCTCGGCCTCGAGGATGGCGGTCAGCGAGCCGGAGCCGATGGAGGAGTTCGGCCCGAGCATGATGAAGTAGTTGGGGAAGGAGGAGGTGGCGAGGGAGAGGTAGGTTTGTGGGTGGGGGGAGAAGTGCGTGGAGAGGGGGAGGGAGGAGAGTCCGTAGAAGGGGATGGGCGGGATGTGCGAGGTGAGGAAGCCGGTGGCGAGGATGAGGGCGTCGAGGGGGATGGATGCGGGTGTGCTGGGGGAGGAGGGCGTGATGTGGATGCTGGTGGGGGAGATGTGCGTTATGGGGTCAGAGATGAAATCTACGTTGTCGGAGACGAGTGCTTCGAGGTAGCCGGGACCGGGCGTGAGACGACGACAGCCGACGGCGAAGGATGGGATGAGTGCTTTGGCTATATTCGGTTTGTTGGCGAGACGGGCGCTCATGAGGTTTCTGAAGGCTTTGACGGCGCCGGCTTGCAAATCTGAATTGAGGATTGTGACGCCGTGGACCATGTTTCCCGCTACTTCGATTGTTTTGCGGAATTTGTAGAGGGCGTCTGGGTCGGTTTCGAACTTTTTAATTTGTTCTGGTGTGACTGAATGGGTGGTTAGCGAGGTCGGAGCTAGATGTTGGAGCCATATGTTGGATAGTGGGAGACTTACATTCAGGTATCGCAGGATCAAAGCCCATTTCGATCATAGCAGCTAGGAAACAAGTCAGCTAGTTTCTCATATCAGTCTACGACAGGGCATATATACCATCGCCAAAAGTATTCGAAACCCAAGTCTTACTCCTAACGAAGGCAGAAAGGTGAATACCCTCAATTTTCTGCAGTTTTGGCACGATCTGTATAGCGCTGGACCCACCACCAATAACTCCGACTCTCTTGTTCTTGAAATCATAGCTAGGAAGATGTAAGCTAACGGAATGTGACATCAGAATGAAGGTGACTACTGACTCCTGGTTCCATTTGGCAGAATGCATCACCTCGCCTTTGAAAGTGTCTAATCCGGGTATATCTGGGTATGATGGAGTGTTGAAGTTTCCACGTGCACAGATGAGAACGTTTGCATCATCTTCAAATTTCTCTCCTGTTTTGAGATTTTCAACTTCGATTATCCTAGGTATAGTTAGACATTTATAATATTTCCTGGGGTGACATAGAACGGAGAACAGCACGGTGTGCAGACTCCAAGAGACTTCAATGCACAAACGTAAATGACACAACAGACAAATGATAGACAAGAAACATGATAGATGTATCATGCACGTGAAGCTTACCATTTCTTCTGCCTATCATCCCATCTACCACTCAAGACTTTATGCGACAGTTTGATGAATCTATTCGCACCAAACTTCTCTGCCGTCTTTTCCAAATAGGCACAGATTTCCGGCGCAGGAGCGTACAGAGAAGACCAGCTCGGATTTGGATTGAAAGAATATTGGTATGAATGAGACGGGATATCGCAAGCACAGCCAGGACTTCACAGATGTATCAGTAATCACCGAGGCCAGGGTAAAAGAGTAAAAGAGAGTGACTTACTATCGATTCTCATACCATGTGCCACCTATACCTTCATTCTTCTCGTAGATTTGCAAATCGATGTTTCGTAGTCTTTGAGGTATCCGGATACCTAGATATATACCAGAATAGCCAGCGCCAATCACGCGTACCTTAAGCCGACGCAGATTCTCGACTGGCTCGTCTTTGATGGTGAATGGTGGGGCTGTGGAACCCATTGTAGATTAATGCAGAACTTCTGATCTTCAGGGAGTAGAAGTCAAGAAGGTGCAAGAACGGTACGAATGAATGATGTGACTGGACGGCGGTAGTAGACTTATATATGTCCCAGCAGGTTATATGTCTCCGCAGCGATGGAGACGGTAGTCGGCAGTGACTAGTCTTGGTGTTTGTAAGATATTTCTCCCATCTCCACAATGAACGAGAGGGCGGCGAGATGGAACATGGTTCCGGTGACTAGTTCGTTTCTGCTCTTGAATATGGCTGGAATAGTTCAAGTTGTTAGACTACCCCAATGATGGTTGTACTTTGGAGTAGCGAGCTACGCTGGATTGGATGGACATGTCTCCACATGTATGCAATAGCTCGGCCGATAAAGATTTTTGTGATGGCACAAAGCATGGGCCATGGGGCAGTGATGACACAAAGCATGGCGGGTGGAGGATGGAGCGGGGGCGAGGCGATGATTTCGGGTATGGATATCGGGTGTTGCTGGCCTGCGTGCAACTTGCTGCTACCAGAAAGAGGAAGTGGGGTTGGGAGAATGAGGGGCACGAGGGGCACGAAGGACACGAGGGACACGAGGGACACGAGGGACATGAAAAGGAAACTAATCAACCCGACCAGGACTTCTAGCGTGCTCTTAAATCGACGCGGAGACTTGGAATTCCTCACCCAGATGAATCCTGTAGAATACGAGTACTCCAAACCTGTCGTCTCGAACGATCAGGTCTCGTCTGTTGCGCGGAAAACTGCCGTTGCCACTCTCTCTTCACCTTACCACAGATGCTGCATGTCTTGCGCAACCCTTGCAAGCCGATCATCCTCCCCATTGGATGCGGCACATAAGGAAGCGGGAATAATTGCTTCTCGGAAGAAAAAATATCCGGTGCAAGGAAATTTAACAGCTATCGGGAACAGAAGCTTAAGGTCGTGCCGTGCCGATGATATACGGTCTCCGATGCAGAGAAGGACAATTGGAAGAATTTCGAATGTCGAGAAGACGCCTGCTTTGAAGGTCGGAGTATGGAGCTTTCGGCGAACTTCGTAAAATTAGGGTCCTTGGATGTTGCAATATGTAGGCATCACGTTATCTGTGTAACCCCCAGCCGACTTCACTCCAAGTATATCTGTACGTTTGCAAAAGAGATTGACGAATTTGCAACCATAGCTCCACCATCATCTACCTTCTGCCTTGTCTTCAGTCTCTCCAACCGTATATCTATTGATATCCTTGAACAGCTTTGATTTTCACCAGTTCAATAACAACGACTTTTAATTATATACGAAATTATGGATATTCTTACTTCAGAGGTTGAAGAATACGTTGTCGGACTATGCGACACGAAGCGCCTCTACTTTCTGTTCGTCCTTGTTATCGTCCTTCCTCTAGTCGGCTTCGAGGATTATAAAATAATCTATACTCTCATTCACCCCGACGATGCAATTGCCGATCCGCCAGGGTTCAGTACCTGGATAATACTCTTCTTCTTGAACTCGGGATGCGTCGAAATGTTGCTCACATCGTTGGAAGAAATACTCAAGTTCGTGTCATTTGTGCTCAGTCTTGTTGTTATCATAATCTGCCTACCGCTCACGCTTAGTGCGCCTTTGTACCCAGTGCTACAATATATCGTGGCGTTCTCTTATGATGCCACATTAAGATCTCTCCTATTTCCTCTCTGGGTCGTGTCGCAATTTTACGTTGTTCGCTCCCCACGCTATCGAGAGTATATGCGCACCATTTGTGTCGAGGGCTGCAGGTCTCACAGAGGTAGTCTTTGCTCGACATGCGAGCGGATGATTGACGGATCAGGGCTATTGACTGGCACAAAGACCATTGTCACTCGGTCTTCTGAAAACCATATTCATTACACTCTAGCTGAGCTCCATGAATCAGCCAAAACATGTCATTTATGCCATTTGCTACTGCACTCCGCAGGATTCGACTCTAGAGAAGGGCATGGGATGCAAGTTGGTGGATTGTTGGAAAGAGTACCCCAGGGCTGGCTCACAGTGAAGATCTGGGAGGAGGTTTCAATATACTTGGCACATTCATTACATATGCAGCTTTGTGGGGATGATACCTTGCGTGCCACTAGGCTGATGATTGAGGAAGCGGAAACTGGCGAGTCTCATATGCTAGCATAACTTAGATGACATGTTGACGTGCCACAGGGCTTACAGAAGTATGCAAGACTACGTACGATACTAGTTCGAGGCCTTCTGTCACCCTTGCAATGAATTGCATATCATCATGTCGAGATCATGAGCTTTGTGGTGGCTCCGAATCAACATTCCGTCCTACGCGCCTTTTAGACGTCAAGGAAAGCCCTTTGTCTCCGGACAAGATCCGGCTGGTGGAAACTGCTAAGCTATCAACTCGACGCACATTTAACTACATTGCCCTGAGCCACTGCTGGGGCGGGAGCATTGACTTCACATTATTAAAAAGCAATCAGGATGAAATGAAGCATGAAATCTACGTTCCTACTCTTGCACGGAATTTCCAGGACGCAATTATCCTCACACGCCAACTAGGAGAAACATACCTGTGGATCGACTCACTTTGCATCATCCAAGATTCACAGTCAGATTGGGAGATTGAATCTTCAAGGATGGGGCTTTTGTACGCTAACGCAAAATGCACGATATCTGCCACCGCGTCCGCCAACTCTCAAGGTGGCTGCATCCTATCAAAAGAGCGCTTCTTCGACGACTGCGTCTTACGCGAACAAGAAGGTTTATCACTTACCGTGCGATCCTGGGCTTCCCAAGCCTTTTCACTGGACTATCTATTTTCGCAAAGGGTTGACTCCGCAGCTCTCGGTAAACGCGCGTGGGCATTCCAAGAAAGGATTCTTTCTCGCTCTGTTCTCAATTTCTGCGATGGAATCCTCCTATTCGAATGCAACACACTCCGTGCCTCAGAATTCCATAGAGATGGCGTTCGCCACTCAGAAAAAGCCACTGTTCAGCGAGATGGCACACGCAACCTAGGTCCTCGTACACTTGTGCACCCAGGAGGAGGCAACGGACCAAAATATATAACCACGACCAAACGGCATCGGCATAGACGTAGGACAAGGATGCTACCAGGTTCTTCCACCATGTCTTACGGAACTATGCGAAATCCCAAGTATCACTATTCTGCTGAGCGTGTAACCGTTGAAAGAGACACATCAGCATTACTCGGCGTACGTGGCGCATTTGATATGTTACGGCACGTTCATATACCCATAACGGACTCATTCCAATGCCTCGAAATTCATCGCCGGTGGTATGAGCTGGTGGGTCACTACTCAGCTCGTAAACTGACCATGAAGACGGACAAGATGATGGCAATCGCTGGACTTGGTTTTACCATCCATAGGAGTACCGGAATGAGATTCCTTGCGGGGCTGTGGGAAGAAGTTTTGCCGTTCAACTTACTTTGGGTATCAACTGGAGAATGCGAACCCAGGCCAGTGAGAGACGTGCCATCTTGGTCTTGGGCATCAGTTGATCGCATAATCAATGAGATGCTGTATGAGACATCGATTGCAGAGATCAAAAGTTTGAAAGTATTTATCGACATCGTTTCAATCGAGAGTTTGTTGGAACACAACTCTCTGGTTCATAACGCTAAATTGAGAGTATCTGGCCATATAACTCTGCTTGATGAATCAAGGATATGCTTTATTCCAGATATCATTCTGGAAGATTCAGACGCGGAATATGTCCATGTGCCAATCCTCTCATTTACGAATCAACTAGGAAGTCTGGAAGTACATGGGGTCGTGTTGAGAGAAAAGGACGGAGCAGAGTCAAGTTTTGAGCGAGTTGGGTATTTCTGGACGAGGGATCAATTAACAACGAAAACTATTCTAGATCTGACAAAACGAAAAACCACTTTCAGTTTTATTTAAATTCTAACTTCAATTTGAATTATAAAGATGGATGTTATATTTGGGAATTTGTTTTTTAATTACAATAAATATTTTATATAGAATTTCAATATTTGAATTTAAAAAAACATTAAATGATTAAAATAATTAAATTACTATAATTTTTAAATAAAAAAGATATGACAAATATAAAAAACTAAAAACCAAAATAAATATTATATTATTTATATATTAATAAAAGGAATTGATAAAAAATTGTAATTATAACTATATTATTATTTGTTTTTAATATTGTCTTTGCTTTTCTTCAACGGAATCTACTTCATCACTTCGGCATCGTATGCTTCTATAAAGCCGCTCCGAGCCTGGCTCCTTCAATCTCGAAATCTACTCTGTGCAGTAGGTTTACTAGTTACCTCAACACAGCAAATAATATCACTCCGGTTCTTGTCTTGAGTCCTTTGCTGCGCGCAGTATCCCATCGACAGCAAGAAAATGGCTCATACATTCCATGGGTTCAAATGCCTCCCTCAAGAGCTTCGACAGATGATTTGGGAATTTCATCTCAATAACGAACGCGTAGTCACCATCAACCATCGCCAGCACTTCGGAAATGAATCTCTGCGATCTCATATCTTTCAAGAGAGTCTTCCGGCGCTTCTGCATGTGTGTCACGAATCTAGAGAATTGGCTTTACCCAGATATACATCAGTCTTCCCGCAACACGGCAGTCAATCTTGGACATACACAGGCAGCCGAGAATCTACTGCACTTCGAGACGTTCTCGGCACACTGGGGCTGCCACAACGAGGAACAGTCACCGATATGGTTGAAGTCATCACAACGCACATGAATCAGCATCCACTGGACTGGGCTCGCTACAAGCAATTCGCAAATGGACCTAAGGTGGGTCGATATCCGCTGTGGTTCAATGCTCAACGTGACATACTACTTTTCAAACCAAAGCTTCTCAGCGTCGTCGATGTATATTTTTCTCTGCAACTTACGTCACCGGAGCAATCGATGGTAATGGATAGAATACAATACCTGGTCGTGGAGCTGGACTGCTTTTGCAACTTAGATCGTTTAGCCGGCTACGAGAGAAATTCGGCGGGTGTGATCCGTCTCCGTCGTAGATTGCGTGGCGACATCACAATGCCTGCTCTGCAAAAACTCACTTTCCTAGTCAATCGGAGTTGTGAAGCCTACAGATTTTCCTTCGATACAAGTGGGAGTCTCGGAAATAATGAGTGGACCTTTGCTCTCGATCTTGAATCAAAGAATTTCCAAGACGACATGAACGAGAGGTGGTCGAACGTCACATGAGATATCACATTGGCCAAGACCACCGAAGTCACTGATCTTTGGCAAGCTGCGCGGGCTTGGTGTTATGCTGGAAAAGGGTGGAGAAATCTCAAGAAGGCTGTGATAGTGGAGGTGAGTGAGGTGGACCGAACCTGGTAAGATAATGTGCTTTCGATATAATAAAAATTGTTAGATAGTACAACTAACAGATAACACAGGCGCAAAGCGAACCCCATCTCCCTTTCATCTGAACATGTCCAGAGGCTTTTGCGAAAGCTTACCAGCGACCGGACTTAGAAGGGATGTAAGAAGCCCCGTCAAGTTGTTTGATATCTGTTGGGAATCATGTCACTGCACATTCATAGCATCAAAGAAATATAATTCGGAGTCCTCCGTTAGCAGGAGGTGGAGGCTGCATCTGATCATACCAGCACGCCGCACAAACTGAGGATGTCCTTGCGTATAGACGAGGAAACCAGTCCTCGAAAATCGCAACAGGCACAGGACCAACGTATTTTCCGACGCCCAAGGCATCTAAAGCAATACACCATTTCCTGCCTTATTATTCCTCCCGTCTCGCTCGGGTTTACAGAGCAGTAAAGGTAAACGGCAGATACTATTTCCAATATTACAAACTCGCCACAGTGAAGAAGACCAGCCTACAATCATCTATTGAATAGAACTACGTGTCGACTTTTCTTATTTGCGGGAATTCCTTCCGCTCCATCAACCTCTAGGATTTTTCATCATCTCACTTGTCATCATACAACATCACCACCACTTTACCGCGAAACCTATACTAGACTTCCTAAAGCTCACCATCACCACATTGGGTAGAACTAGAACTTTTGGACATCCACCCAGCAAACTGACTACATTGACGCAGGAACACGTTATTGCGCAAAGCTGAATGAAAATCCGGCGTTATTTAATCAATCACTGGGAACCAGATATCTGCAGGCGCCCCCTAGATGGACATCCTACCTTTGAGAACTCAAACCTACAGGGGAAGGGCGAGGGTAAGCGAAATAGGGGTATACTTACCCCACTCCTAAATATACATTTGTATGTTGTAGCTCAAGTACCTTACTACTTTATTGAATCTATACACATCATCATCACAACTTATTCCTTCCTTTCACCCGTTCAGTTACATTCTTCCGCTTCATTTCATTGCCGAGAATACTACAGCACATCATCACAGTCGACAATCTACCATCCACCCGCACCAACCAATTTAAGTACTCCTCTCTTTTTAGCTCAAGCCTTGCTTGTAATCTCCGATCCAGTCCTCCGCCCTCCATCTACATATAAGACTCAGAGAATCTCTCCTCGTTCGTAACTCCCCCACCACCACCACCAACACCCGTGTTTCGATGCTGTTTTTCCCCTCTCCTAAATCCGTTCTTTTAAGCTCCCTGTCATTGATCCCTCTTTCTAACTTCACTTCAAGCTTGCACTTCTCTCGTCTCTCTCTCTCGCATTCTCTTCTCTTCGCTTCTTTTCAACTCCCTCGATTCCATCCCTATACTATAATCTGACCCGCGGAACATCACTCACAAAGCATTGCATTTTCACTCACTTCAATCACTTCAATCACACGAGCAAAACAAACTAAACATCCGAGAATATCAGAAGTATCCTTTCCATTTCAACCCAATCCATTCCACTCATTCATAGCAAGTAAGCAAGCCCCAAGCGCAAATCGGTATATCCATCCTATCGCATCCCATCGCATCCAATGCCAACCAACAAAAGAAAAACTCCTCCAAAAACGAGCGCCATTTGCTTTTCCCCCTACGCCAATCCAATCCTATCCTGTACTGTACTCCATACGCTATACAATGACGCTACTAAATAATTCCGTGCATCAGAAAGAGACGCCAAACACCAAATCCAATCGTTCCAACTCATGCCGTGGCATTGCAATCATACAGAAAGTAAAACAACACAGAGGAGTATACACGCTGACTCCCTATCGAATACACCCCACTATTACTTTCCAAACATAATTACTCCCACCAACTATCTCTGTGCACTCCTCTCCCTCTCCTTCTCCTTCTCCCTCAACCCCTTCCTCAAACTAGCAAAATACCCCGCCGGCCACAGACTCAGCAACTCCGCGTCCGTCGGCGTCCTGCCCTCGCACTTCTGCACCACATTCTGCAGAATCCTCCCCAAAAGTTCCTCCGTCATCGGAATCTGTTTATCCAAATCGACTTCCATCGGATTAAGGAACGGATCGTCATCTCTGAGGAGATCTTCTGCTGACGGTCGTTTATGTTGATCGCGGTTGAGACAGCCCTTCAGAGTGCGGATCAGGGAGTTCGGGACTGGGACTCCGCCTACGCCGAAGGGTGGGTATTCTATCGCATAATTCCAGTTAATGATGGCCTGACAGCGCTGCAATTGATTTTGGATGTGTCCGAATGGAGCACGACCGTACGTCATTTGGTAGAGAATGCAGCCCAGACTCCAGATATCGCTTGGTTTGCCCAACTTCATGAGTTTGGGTTCTCGCTCGCTTCGTCCTCGGCTGCTGTGGGAATCGGGTCTAGCGTTGGAATCCATGAGGGATTCAGGGGACATGTAGTTTGGAGTACCGATTTGTGTTTCCCGGTGGACGTTCACGGTTTCTTCGGTCTGGATGGCATTGGCGATACCGAAATCAATGAGTTTGAGTCGACCTTGAACAAGAACGAAGTTGTGGGGTTTGAGATCCGAGTGCACAATGTCATAAGCGTGGACGGCAGACAAACATTCAAGCATCTCCTTCCAGTAATGACGTACGAAACTTACGTCAAATTTGGCGTGATCGGATTTGAGGCGAAGATTGAGAACCGCGTTCATGTCTATTTCGCCCATTTCCATGAGCTGAAGGAAATTTTAGCGATTTCCATATAAACCAATCATACATAACTTACCATACTTAATACGCCCTTTTCATCATTCATCTCGTAGTCTAACAAGTGAATTACTCTTTCAACCGAAGCCAATTTCTTGAGAAGGTCAATTTCTCCCTTGAAACCCCGTATCGCGGACTCGTCTGCGTCATCTAGTGAAACCCTCTTTAATGCAAAAATTTTCGAGTTCTCTGCCATTACCCGATATACCTTTGAACTGCCTCCACGACCAATGACATCTAAGCGTGTGAAAACCTTCCCATTTATCTTCAGTCTATTTCGCTTGTTGTTGGCGTGAGACGTTGTCGCAGCGCCAGCAGTGCTTGTTGCTGCTTCTAAAACTGACATCTTTGGAGGGGGTGGAGCTGCTCTTCGAGGAGTGTTCTGGCTTCGCACAGCCAATGGTCTTCGTTCTGGAGATCCAGTAGCACGTGCCGAATTCATTTCGAAACCCTCGGGTCGCGTTGGCTTGTTTGCACTACTCGTTTGGCTCAAGGGTTGTTGCTTGTTTCGTTTGAAGGTTGGTGGAGGTTCATTCTCTTGATCGTGAGAAGAGGGAATGTCTGGATGTGAAGCAGGTACTTTGAATATTGGTGCTTGCTTCGATATCGAAGATGCAGAGTTGACAGCATCAGATCTACGAGCACTGGTAAGGGTCGGAGGAGGTGGCGATCTTGACCGTAAGACAGAATCGAGAATATCCTTCGTACTGGGAGGGCTTCCGGAAGTACGATATCCACGCATGGCCGAGAATGAAGATCCCCTCCCTATTTCTGGTTCTTGGCTTGGACTCTTTCCTTGACTATCCGGCCGATCGTATTGCGACTCCTGGCTCTCTGGTTCTTGACTTGTTCCTACGTCGAGTCCGTTTCCATTCTCATCTATTGGACTCTGTTCCTCGTCATCCCGTGACATCCGTGGTCTACCTCTTCGTGCAGGACCCCTCATAAAAGAGCCGACTACCTTAGGAACTGCCCCTCTCTTGACACGTATGGAGCTCTGAAGACCCACTTCCTCACCATACCTGGACCGGCCGAGAGCTGATGTACCATACCTTGATACACTCCCTTGACTTGTAGCCAGATGTGATCTATTGATAGTTGAAGGGTAGTCTTGTCCATCAGAAACCTGCTCCTCTTCTCGAGACGCAGAATCGATTTTGGACGAATATCTACCTGATGATCCGAGCGAAGACCTCGTGTTACCGATAGATACTCGTACGGTTCTGGGTACCGGTCCAGGAGTGCTAAGATCCAATGCGCTCTCATCTTGCTTTGGTACTGCTTGCTGCTCGTTGTGTTTCTGAACCGCATTGGACAGTGAAGAAGTCCTACGTAGCTTGGCCGAGCCAGGCGAACCGCTTAGACGTACAACTCTCCGAGGATAAGATGGGCTGTGTTCTTGTTTTTCGGAAGGTGATCTCTGTTTCCGTGTGGATGTCTCTAATATGCCTGCGCTTTTGGTACGGATATGCGAATCGTTTTGTGGCTCGGGCGTAGTGCGTGCGGTAGTTGCTGTCTCAATCAATGAAGCGTCATCATTCAGCAATGCTTTGGTTAAAGCGCTGAACTTCATCGGCATTGGGATCTCGTCGTCGGAGCTGTCATTGAGAGAGTAATGTCGGGATTGCGACTCGAAGTCGGGACGAGTGGATTGAGGTCTATTTGGCGGCTGTTTGTATGCATTTCGTGAAGGCGGTTTTCTCAAGGACGATGCGAAATGACTCGAGCTCATCGGAGTAGGCGAAACTGTAGCCATTGCTTCGATTTGTTCGATAAACAGTGAATGGCGATAATAATTTGGTGTATCTCTCAGTGACTGTTATCGTAGATCCTGTTTATCAATACCATCCCCCTCAAGAGCAATGCGAGCAAGAGACAAATAAATGCGCGTCGTGAGTTTTGAGTGTTGTCGCGTAAAAAGTAATGAATGAGGTTGTAGAGACTTTATTTGCTTGGGGTGGGTGGGAAAAGTTTGATTGGTTCTCATCAATTCGATTGTTTACACAGCAACCAGAGAAAGCAATTAGGTAATCCCTGCTTTGACGGTTTGAGGAAGCACGAGTATGGTAAATCATGCTCAAGCTATTCAAGTAAAGGTAGACGATGTTCGATTTCCTTAGGAGGATTAGATTTTCTACCAGTCTCTTTAATTGAGCAAATTCAACAACGTTTGTTGTCCTTTTCATTCTCTTGTGCATCTTCACAGCTTGAAGCTCATACCCCGCGAGTAAACATCTAGGTTGTCAATTGGCAATACATCAGACTCCACAATACTCGGCGGGGGTTCACGCCGCCAAATCTCAAAAGTCTCACCTCGAACATTACAATGCTATTCATGAACCCAGTGAGCGTGCTTTGCTTCGGAAATAGCTTGACCCAGGGATTCCCAATCAATCATCCTTATGCGATTGCTCTCAGCGACACACTTCGGGACAACTTCCCCCACATCCCATTCGCTATAGATGTTCAAGGATTACCGGGGGATCAGGTGGTCAGTCCTCCGGGTAGCTACTTACCCAGGTTGGACATACTATGTAAGTTCTATGTCTTTTACCTATGCTGCGTTGATATGCAGTGCCCAGCGATTTGGAATCCAGATATCCCAAGCCCCTTTTGGTAGCACGAACGTGTGATGCTTGATAATACACCCGAGCATACATGTATGCAGCATATACGTGAATACTAACATCTGTTAGATGAAGAAGCCGACAATCCTTATAACTGGATGATTATACTAGGAGGGACCAACGACCTCAACCAATATCGAGACGTAGAAACGATTTTTGAATATCTTACCAAAGAGTGGAACTTTGCTCTTTCTCGTGGAACTCAGGTTCTAGCTCTGACTGTTCCTGAATGCGGTGCATGCGATCCAATACTCGATACGCAAAGGGACTATCTGAACAATCTAATCCGTAGCCATAAAGCTGAGAACTTGTAAGTATATCTCCCTCATATCACCCAGGACAATTATACTAACCCGATTTAGCCATGTTTTCGATCTTCATAAAGCTATGCCATACTGGAGCATGCCTGAAGAAGAGCGAGGCAGGATCTGGATCGACGGAGTACATTTCACCGAAGAAGGTTATGATCGGATGGGAACCCTAATTGGAGCTGCTTTGCATTACTTAATGACTGGGAGGAATCTGAAGTTTGATGCCTATAGTGGGCAAACACCGCTGAGGACAGAACCGAAGACACGGGCAGAACAAGTCGACCACAATAGTTTGGTGGAGAGTCTGAGAAGAAGGATAAGCCGGGTGATGAGGAGTGGGTTGTTAGCTGTATAATATATGGAAGACTGAAAATACGTGGATAATAAACATCGGCGTCACTCAGTCTTGCAACGCATATGCAAAGTTTATCTCAAGGAAGTGAACATCATCCTATCTTTCATTCCATTTGAGAACGCCATCATTGATCTACCCATGCTAGAACTCCTCTGCACATATGCAGATACCATGTCTAAACGCCTTTCGTATATCATCATTAATTTTCGTCACTCGTCTGGATCAAACAACTAAGTTTGCAGCGACAAAGTCCTAGAGCGTGTTAGCTGTGTTGTGCAATTCAGAGAGGAAAACCTACAGGATATACGAGCTGAAGCTCAGAAGTAACCTTTTCTACCTCTTCAGCCAAACCTTGAACATTTGCATCCCATCTTCGAAGTTCCCTTCCCACAATTCCTTCAGCTCTTCCACTTCCCTTCTCTCCAGTAGCTTCTCCACCCTCAAACCAAATCACCCTTTCAACTTGATCAATCCTTCCCAGTAATCGACCTTGTTCAATCATTCTAGCAGTCGTCTCCTCGGCTTTGTCTCCATCGAGTCCCAAAAGTAATCCAAGAGCCTCAAAGCGGATGTTATTATATAGTCTTGAAGCGGCTCGCAGGTTGTGCTCGACCACGGCCTTTTGCAACACTGTTTTTCCGTCTTGCATCTTCGCAAGCTGATGTGGTTGGAGTCCTTCTGCGAATTTCGATACTTCCTCGGGTGTTAATAAACGATCCAAGAACATCTTTTCTAGAATACTGAATTCATCCAGCCCAGCAGCTCGCTCATCTTTGTATAATCTTCCTAGAGCGCGACTTCGAAGGGGGCCTGCAGGTGCCAAAACAGCGCACTTTATGGCCATACTCAAGGTATGCAAACGTTCTTCTTCGGCAATAACGGTCAAAAAACTGATGTCCTGGTAACCCTGAGCAGCAGCCAAGAAATCCCTCCTAGCATCTTGGATTCGTGCTTGACTGAGCTTGAAATGTAAATTGAGGTCTCGATCCGGCACCGTGTAGATAAGGTTCTTTGCTTTGTTCAAAAATTGCTCTGCGAGTGTCGTATCATCAACCTCAAGGTAGTTGCGAGTTATTCGGATCCAACATTTGACCTTCTCCTCGTTTGTAACTTTTCGCTGCGAAGATTCGAGTGGGATTCCAGCTAAGATTTTTGCAGCTAATAAATAGTCTTCTTCTTCTTCGTAGGCGGAAGCTATCAGCTCGCGGATTTGAGCATTTTGTTCTTCGAAGGACGATGATTGTGCACCGAAGGTCTGTAGAGCTCGCTCGCCGACTGTAATCTTAGCTTCATTGCTTTTGACTGTTTTCAGGGCATCGACGAATAGTGCTGCGAGGGAACGAGTGGCGACTATTCCAAGAGAATCGGCGAATATAGCATCGATAATCGCAATCAAGTCATCAGGTAACTCGGCGGGGGTTGATGAGAATTGAGCGTTTGATAGAAGTGTCGCGTAGCCTTGTTGCTTTTCTGCAGAGCCTGCTATTTGCTGCAGAGCTTCCGATACTTTCTGAGAAACCATGGTCACTTTTTGATCTCTTTCCGGTGATGAACAGTTGTGGAGATGAGCTTCGATATTTCGGCAGTGATGAGGCTGAAGCTCTTTGGTTGATGGCGGGGGAGCTTTGGCAGCCTGTACCTGTCTCGCTTCCGCTTCCGCTTCCCCCAATGAAATGTCCAAGCTTTCAGGAACTTCTACAAATTCACGATATTTCACCTCTCAAACGTCAATCATGATTTACGCTTACAAGCTTACCAAACATTCATGTTTATTCATCTACTTATCTCGTGGTCCAATATTCAGCAGTCTATCATACAAAGTGTAGTAGAAGGGGTAAGGTGGACATCCGCGACTCGGCTCAGCTACACCTGTCCTTGATTGTAGATACTTTATTAGGTACCAAGTCTGGAAGTCGTTTCATGGCAATGAGACAGTTATGTTTGCGGAAGTATAGTTTCCAAATTCTACGCTCCCTTTCCATCTCGAGCACTTACTTCGTTCTTGAGCCATGGATTTTATGTCAGGTATGGCTCACCACATGCTTCCCGTGACGGAGAGTACAATGAGTGCATGACAACTGATGACTCTTTTAGGAGGCACAATCTGGGGGGAAGATGTTGACACAAAGGTCCCAGCCTTTGAAGTTGCTAGCGTTACTGGAATCGCCGGTACTACTACAGACGTTGATGAGGAACAGTTATCGGAGTTCTTGGTAGCAAAAGCACGCCAGCAAATCATAGACCAACCGCAAGAGCCGCGTGTCAATATTTCCTCTGCCTTACCTGGGAGTATATATCGTCCGCTAATGGACGACTATGACATTAGAGTCATCGAAGTCTTCCCTGGATCGTTCGAAAGCGAAGTTTGTTGCGTTCTTCACCATTGTTCGGTAGAATTTGAGTACCAAAGAATACGAGATGACCCGGAAGCCCATACTAGTTGGCAAAAGCATACGAGGCATGCCGTTTCTTTGGAAGAAGGGAAACCGGTACGTTATACTGCTCTCAGCTATGTTTGGGGTGCGCCAGTTTTTGATTGCAATATCAAATGCAATGGTCAAGGCCAAAAAATCACCAAGAATCTTTTCTCGGCGCTTAGGCATTTACGTCGGGATGACTACTCTATCATGCTCTGGATTGATCAAATCTGCATCAACCAGATGGACATAGCAGAGAGAGAAAGGCAAGTGCGAATCATGTCATTAATCTACCGCCGGGCTTGGAACACAGCTATCTGGCTAGGGGAGGAAGCCGAGGGCAGTTTCCGCGCGTTTCAGACACTGGAGTCCGCGGTCACTATTTTGCGATATGTAACCGAAGTGCCACCTGAGGAGGACTTCAGAAGCCTGCAACTTCCCGATGCGAGATCAGAGTTATGGGAAGAGTTATGGAAGCTATTCAAACGGCCCTGGTTTCAAAGGCTATGGGTCATTCAAGAGGTGGTACTCTCGTTTTATCCTTATATCGTCTGTGGAGAAGTAACGATCGCCTGGGGAAAATTTCAAGATTGGTGCATCGTTGTTAAAGACTCTGGTCTCCTCGCTTGGCTGCGACGGACATTCAAGGACGGGCTGGACCAAACACTATCTGGATGCGAAGTTTGCCTCTCTATGAGCGACTATGAACGTGTTCAATCGTCCACTACTTCTGCCCTGATGATGGCTCTGGTGAATACCAGGTATGCACAAGCCACAGATCCTCGGGATAAGGTCTATGGACTTCTTGGCCTTTATGAACAGCCAATTGAGGCTGATTACTCGAAAGAAGTGTCTACTGTGTACCGCGAGACAACTTTGCTGTACTTGCTCGAGGCAATCAAGCGTATTAATAAGGAGCTCAAACCAGGGGTGGTAGGTGGTTCAATGGCTCTTCAATTAGTCTTCCACGTCTTTAGCTGTGTCAACGGTCCATCAAGCCTTCCAGGCTTGCCCTCGTGGCTTCCGGATTGGTCTCAGGGCCCCAAAACAACATCTTTGGGCTACGCAGGAAGTGCTAGTCATATCTACAGTGCTGCTAAATGGATTCCAGATGGTACGGTCGTATTGAACTCGGAAGGTAAAGCTCTATGTGCCTCAGGTATCCTATTTGATACCATAGATTCTGTTACCCCTGTCAGTCACCAAGCAGACATCTCATATAAGAACCCAATCACGGAGAATGGAGACTTGGCTACCTATGTGGAATTTGTTAGAAAATGTCATCCATATCCCTCGGGCAGCGGTCTTTTTGAGGCTTTCTGGAAAACCCTAGTTGCTGGAAAGGATGAATCAGGCATGCAACCGTGTCCGCCAACCTTCGCTGACATATTTAGTCTCATCCTCGATGAGACAACTGGGCTGCATCCTTCATTGCCAGACCAAACTTATTCACCCCGTAGACTTCAGGGCCGGCTGACGCTACACAGTCTTTCATCCAGGGCTTCTGGAAGACTTTTCAATGATATCTGCAGTGCTTACGCTTCCGCAATGAAGAATAGACGCCTTTGTATTACTTCAAAAAAGTTCATCGGGCTGGTTCCGGAGCATGCAGCACCTGGCGATCATGTCTGTGTGTTCATTGGTGGGTGTGTCCCTTTCGTCATCCGGAAACAGGATGAAGGGTCATTCCATATGATTGGAGAATGTTATGTCCATGGTATCATGAATGGCGAGATAGCGGACATGGAATTAGACAAGTCCACGATCAAGCTCGTGTAGTCCTCACGATTGGGCAGGACCTCCCAGTTGTCGGGCCCGAACTGACCGTTTTGAGACGCAAACCACGATCAGTTAATATCGGTTATCTCCAAGCCGTCGCCGTGAAGGAAACTTCTTCCAGGTGAGTAACGCCAGCAGCAGGATATAGCGATTTGTATTGAGTATTTAAGCCCCATAAGACTTGAGAGAAGGCGCCCGGCTTACCAAGACTGCTATTAGTGCCCTTGATGTTTGTTCCTTTCGTGTTGAGGCGAGACAGATACTTTCGGCACCGCTGAACACGCAAATAATGATAGAAGCCGTTCAGACCCTGTCCGCCGCAAATCGCATTTGGGCAGAATGAATCGTAGCTGTATAAATGTTTGAGCTATAATATATTATATATTGGCTATCCTAGTCAGATGTCACTTATAATGCATCTAAAACTTCAGAACTAAATCCCTAGGAGTTTGCTTGATCGTTGGTTAATAAGTAGCTGGGGA
The DNA here is from genome assembly GCA_002946415.1 of Rutstroemia sp. NJR-2017a BVV2. Lineage (NCBI taxonomy): Eukaryota > Fungi > Ascomycota > Leotiomycetes > Helotiales > Rutstroemiaceae > Rutstroemia > Rutstroemia sp. NJR-2017a BVV2. Next base: position 667,876 of record NJPS01000031.1, on the reverse strand, counting down.
GTACCGCCAAACCAACTACTAACGGCGTTGTCAGTTCAGACCTTATCACCGAAGTAAAGAAGTTTGCCGGATGATTAGCAACTGCATTTATAATTAGACTGGGCTGAAATCGCATCATCGTGTCTGGGTCCATACAATACCCAAAGCATAAAGCTAAGGTCTCGTGTTCCGTCAGTCCACGTGCTACTGAAGACTCACTCTCGCATTCCAACGACTTGACCCGGCAGGTGATGCGATGAAAGAGCATTATCTATAGTTCGCATTTCATGAAGTTTACATGGCAGCTAACATGCAGGAACGGGCTTCAAACTATCAACTTATTACACTTCATTCTCTCTCTCTCTATCTGGGGCTTCTCCTGCGAATCGAGCGACGATGCCAACATAATACGAATTCATACGAGGTAGCACCGAGACACTTTCTTTCTACTGTAGGCGATATGCACATCCGTTTGCTATTGAAATGCCCTGTTTTCGTCGGTATGGCGTGGACGTCACCAAAAATTAATATTCTGTAAAGTTACAGGAAACAAATTTCTGCGGGGCATACGGTTCATCTCATTCACTTGCTACCACTTCTCTAGCATCCAAGGGGGGTTGCATAGCTGCATATATTTTGCTGACGAACGACCGTTTTCTACTGCAGCCACATGAGGGATTTATTGATGCTATATTAACATCATAAGTGAATGCTGTACTCAGTTACATACTTTGAAACGCAGAACATCAATCGCGATTTTTGGTGTGAATCCCTAGACACAACACACTGCCCCTCTTCTCGCAATCGGTAACAACATTCGGTGGCTCAGCAGTTTACAAGACAAGAAATCTGACTAGCACAGTGTGAGCAAAAACCTACGCATCTCACCTTGTATTGTATGCTAAGGCTTGATTTCAGGAGTACAAGAAGAAAAGACTCAGATTGCTGGCAGTCACTCAAAGATCCGATGCTCTTGCGTTTTCGCATCATCATTGCCTGTTCATGAATACTATACCTTCTGATCCACCAACGAAGCGGACTCGGAGACACAGCAACGAATACTATGCCTTTTATAAAGGGGTAGAAGTTGAAAGCCCAAGTTTACTTCAAATGCCTGCCGCAGAACATCCAAAACCAAACGGAATGGCCTCACAACAGTCTGTCAAATCCTTGATACCACCGATAATCCGCGCCCGGTCGAATATTCAGAGACTTCGAGGCTCTGGCTCGTCATTAAAGTCACTGACCTCCGTGACTCCGTCCGTGTTTTCAAGGAAGCGAAAACACACCACTATTCGCAGCCTTGCAACCATGCCTGTTGAACTACTTGCTTTGATCTTTACCTACTTGAGCCAGCTCGATTTTCTCAATCTGATGCTCACTAATTCGAGTATTTTGGAAAGTGCTGCTACCTTCTTGTATAGACAGCCTTATTTCGCAAGTACCTACCGCTTTGCACAATTCGCCCACACAGTCTCACAAAACCTAGCTTATGGCTCTATGGTGCGTATTCTAGATCTCAGCTACTTCACCAAGGATAGTAAGAATGGGGAGTTGCTGCCACGGGCTGGATGGAGGGAATTCACGTATAGAGATCGCAGAAGGATGTATGTTCGAAACCAAATGGGGTCTGAGGTTGCCACAACTTTCACCACTAGCTCAACTCATCCACCACCAAGTCCATTTTTGAAGAACTTCCACAGGACGCGAGATCTGCCCGCTGGAGCAATCTGTCGTGTAATAGCTGCTTGCAAGAATATACGGTTTGAAACCTCACAGTTCTAAGTAAAGGCTAAAGCTAACAGCTCCGCAGCAAGATAAACATATCCCGTCTCCAACTAACCGTCGACTACCTTTTCGTAGAAACAGCCTTCGGATATCCCATGGGCCGCCGCTCCGATTATGCTCTCACCTACATCTCCGACGTTTCCACAGCGCGCAATCCACGATACTTAAACTGTATCTCCTGCGGTGGCCACCCCAACCCTATCTACAGCCGTCCCCGGTCCAGCTTGGGCTCAGAGCTATCCCCAACACGTTGTTGCACTCCGCGGTCAGAGGATGCCCCCTTAACTGCTATAACCATCGATACCATCATTTCTGATCTCCGTACACTTAACCATTTGGAGGAGGTTAAAGCGAAAGATTTCCTGTGGCTGACTAGAGATAAGGTTAAGGTGTTGCTTGAGGGGTGCAAGGGCTTGAAATGGGTTGATTTTAGAGGTAGTGGGATGGATAGGAATAGTAAGTGGGCGGTGCAGGGGAGCAGGGAGGAGGTCCTGAGGATGTTTGACTGAGATTTTAAGGGAGAGCGGTTGATGGGTTGGCGGTTTATCTTGGACGGTTTTCCTGATTAGTGTGGAGTTGGTTGAGATATCTGGGCGTAGATATTCTTGCATATAGCGCAGTGTTTGAGAAGCAAAGAGTGTGTTTTAATATAAATGAAAGTAGATTTTGCTATAGCGGAGTAGATATTATGAATAACGCAACGTTTGCCGAAGACTAGGACAAGGAGACTCTTCGGCGTAGAAAAAACAGGCCGATTTAGGATAATATATTGCAGCTGGTTACTATTATCAGACAAATATTCTAGATACTCTAAGATATTATAATATTTTCATTGACCAAATGTCTTTTGAGTAATATTGTCGGCCTGTTATTTCTGACCCGGAGAAGGGGAGAACTACTAGACTGGAGCTTTAGAATCCGAATCAGAAGAACTAGACTGCCGGGTTTTGTTCGGTCATCGTGTACTTGCAATTTTGGAAAGGCATGCTTCTATTCTACCCTGGGTATCTCTAAAATACAGTGGACTTCGCGCGTCTAGACGCTCTCCGCCCCTAGAGCCAAAATGCCCTTTATATCACATCTATATCTTTACATATCTACACCCCTACTTCCTTCAATGCACAAGAACAACCGGCTTCCCCTTCTCCCACGCATGTAAACTCTCCTTAATATTAATCCAATACCTCAACCTAACCGCCTCCCTCCTCGCCCCTTCCAAATCATCCTCCGCAAACATCCTCTCCAACACCTCCTCCGCCTCCTCAATCCTCTTCTCATTCCGCTCCCTCAACCCCTGTAAATCCTCCTCCTGTTCCGCATCCTCAATCTCCTCTCTCGTCTCCAGCACCTCCATCAACAACTCCGCATCATCCACCTTTCCCGTCTCGTCCCCCGCGACGTCGATCCCGCGGAGGGATAAAAGATATTGTGCGCGCAGGAGCGGGGAAAGAAGCGTTTTGTAGGCGTCGTTTATCAGCGCGGATGTGGCTTCGGCGCGGGTTTTTGACGTCGTGGAGGTGTGTCGGTCGGGGTGCGCGGTTGCTTGGAGGCGGAGGAATTCGTTGCGGAGGGTGCGGGGGTCGACTTTGAATGGGCTTGCGGGTGGAGGGCCGTTGGGGAAGGTGAGGGGGAAGAGGTCGTAGTGGTTGCGGGGTGGTGAGGGGGTGCTGGTCTGAGAAGGTTCTTGGGCGTTTGTAGTTGTGGTTGTAGCTGAGGTTGTGGATGTGAACCTGTGGTTTGAAGGAGGGGTATGAGGGGCGCTGATGTTTCTTTGATGGCTGGTTTGGCAGATTGGTGGCGCCGCGCGGCAGATGCTTGTTCGGGAATACGGGATCCTGCAGGAGCGCAGCACGCTCTTTGGTGCTAAAGATGATCGCATAATTGTTATGCTGTCTTCCGGGTTGAAAATAATTTGATTTTGAGAAGTGAATCTGAATGTCCGTCCAAATTTCAATGGAGCTCAGAGAACTGTTTGCTAGGGCCGGGTGATGACGTAAGTGACAGGGTCTAGAACTCTTTCCTTTGGGTTTAGCCCAACTACACTTCTACTTCACCTCTCAAAAGCCTCTTAATATTTACAAACAGAAAGCACAAAGCTGTCGTTCGCTCCAGTGAGCCCTGATTTCATTTGCCTCGTCTATCAAATGTATGTATGTATCCGAGCTGCGAAGTCGCAATTTCAACTATGACTTGGTTGCTTAGTTTTGCTTGGTTGATACCAGCTTGCAAGCAGTATGCAGCGTCTTCTTCACGGCAAGTGAGCAAAGGCAAGCTGCTTCTCAACCCATTTTGCCTCCAGAGCGGTGACCATATCAAACATCGTGAAGCCTTGTTTGTGCTGAAAAGTTACTGAGACTGGTTTTCATCGTTTACCTGCACTTGAGCCTCCCGTCCAAAGACGGTACATCAGGGTATATATATGTCTCTTTCCCTCTGTTCAATTCTAGTTCTACATACATTTTCTTCGTTCAAATCGATCTACAAAGACAAGTTCTTCTACTATACTCTCCCTGTGTGAAACCATCTTCTTTGCTGCGACTTACTATAACACGATGTCTTCGGCCCGGGAGCGCAGTGCCTTGACGAATCTTCCAAATCATATGACTGTTCCAGAAGTCTATCTTCCTGACGAACGTTTATTGATGTTTAATGGATATTGTAATCCGCGCACTATGGATGATCCTACATGCTACTTCAGAATTGACAATCAATCTCAGTATTTAAATTACGACTTGCGACCCTCAAGGAGACCTTTTGTTCGCGAGATCTACGACAAACAAGCGCTCGTATGCTGCAGCGGATTTCACAACGGTATCAGCCACTCCATTACGTTATCCCGCGGTGGTTGTGCTATCTTAGGCTCCTTTGGCACAGCCTACGTCTCTCTCGAGGAAAAAGGACCTGATAGGAAATTTCATCCACAGACCGAAGATCGCGCTCATATTCGAGCAATTGTGGCTGCTCTAGACGGCGAATGGGACTATGAGAGATGGGATGTAATTGTTATTGCTACGGATTCGCGATACGTAGCTGATTGTGGCATCAATAAACTTGGACCCTGGATACAAGATGGCTGGAAGACTGCCCAAGGAGATCCGGTTGCGGACTGGGACCTTTGGGATCTGGTGGTTTCAAGAATGCTAGAACTACGTCTTCGTTACCGTATTCGCGTGCTGTTTTGGCATATTCCCAGACAGTACAACCAGGCAGCTATTGCGGCTGCTCAACATGTCGCTGACTCGGAAGGGCAGTTTCCAGCCATCCGTAACTTTCCACGAGTGTACAAGAAGGTCGCGTTTCATGATAACGGTCGTCACACACACCAGGGGGGAATAGTGTCTGTTTGATCTGGTGGGATCTTTGGATAATCGTGCTTGAAGTTGAAGACAACGATTTTACGGAATAGGTGAGCTACCCATGATTTGGTATGAGGTACGCATATTGTATCTAACCTCCGATGAATAGATTTTGCTAGTCCATCGAACGACCTAAAGACAAACGCGAAACCCGATTACATCGAAGGAAATACGGCATCTATAGAGTTCATCTCCAACTTTACACTGTTTTCGCGCATTCATGCATTCGCATTCACGCATCGCATACTCGCACATTATACTTGCAAGCTACTTTCATTTCTAAGCTTAGGTCAAGGTGACATTGGGACATTCGGGGGTCAGGACTTTGGAAATTTTGTTACACGGAGGGTTTATGCTTGGGATACAGGATGATTTCTGTTTTCTTTTTTTCCTTTGGGTTGTGTTTTTAGTAAGCACATGGAGGAATACATTGGACTGCATTTTGGATAGAGAGAGATTGGCTTTGTTAAATTGGCGCAGGTGCAGCGAGTTGAAACTTCTCATCGAGTATGCAAAGAAAAGACTATTCTAATGTAATATGTACAAGAATCTGAGATCCTGAAAATAGGGTATCTAATGAAACATCCTGTCGCTAACTATGCATTTGCCCGAGAGGACTTCGAACGTGGTGAAAAAGAAAAAGAAATCTTGACGAGATGATCCAATTCCCACGACCAGCGAAGAACCAAAACATCATCATCACCTTCCCCGTCCTCCTAAAGCCCAAACGCGGCCTTCGCCCTCGTCCAATACGCCGTCCTATCCGCCGACTCCCCCACCCCCACACACCCCAAATACCCCTCCCACCCAGCATCCGTCCCCTTCTTTAACTCCGCCTTCACCGTCGCCGAGCACTGCGTACTATAATACCACGCCGCGCTCGCCCACGTATACTCGTCCGTGTTAACCAAATCGCGAATCCCATTCAGCACATCATCCGCCAACCCCTCGGTCGTCGTCGCCGTCGTCACCGCCTTCAACTTGCTCCCCAACGCAGGAATCGACAGCGCGTACTGCAGATTATACTCGGGCATCTGCATATTGCGCGTGCCTTGGCCCGGGCGTCCGGGATAGTGGTTGATGTTGTATTTGAAGTCGCCGGACTCGTAGCCCATGAGGGCGAGGAGCGCGCCCATTTCCGGGAGCGTGTAGATCTGGTATTGGAGCATGGCGGCGATGAGGTACGGTGCGGCTCGCGCGGCGGTGGCGCATTCGGCGGCGACGGGCGCGTTGGAGCAGCTGCTGGCCGCGGGGACGATTTGGAGAATTTGGGTGAGGGCTTGCGTGCTGGTGGTGCGGGGGTGAGATTTGGAGGGGAGGACGGAGGCGGAGGTTGCGAGGGGGGTGAGGAGGGTGAGGGGGAGGAGGAGGAGTTTGGAGAGCATTTTGAGTGAATCGAGGTGTCTTTGTTGATAGCTCTTTGGTGGTGACTCTTTGGTAGCCGAATTTGGTGGAGATTGAAGCAGGTCTTTGAAAAGGTCAAAGGTTTTGTAGGCCAGCTAGGGATTGTTCTTTGATAATTCTACAGAGAACAATAGTGACTGTTTTCTGGACAGGGTTGAATAAGAGAGTGGATCAAAGAAGTCAAGCAAGCAAGAAGAGAAGGAATAAATGAATGTATGACTTGTTCCTTTGGGCGACTTCGCAGGAAACAAAAATTGAATGAGAGTAAATCAGTTGGAAAGCACAAGGTGACTGCTGATACACGTAACTACATCGTGAAGAAACACTCCTCATATATGTCGGAGATGTCTCTCTTCTCCCCAATTTTTTCTTCAAACTAAAACTTCAGAATGAACGACCATCCAGTGGAGTTATTCAATTCGCATGGCCATGCTTGCTTGTCTCTCGCCATCCAGTGCAAAACGCAGTATCTGCACAGTGAGTGGACGAAGATCGACGGCGAACTTGAGATGGGACGTTCATGCACAGCCAATCGATTGGATAGGGGCTGCGTGAGGTGAGGGTTAGTGTGGGCTTAAGTTTCATGTTTCATCGTATTGGGAGAGGGGACCGAGCCGTTGGAGACCGAGCTTTGCTGTGGTGGCCTGGTTTCTTGGTGCCTGGATATTGAGGATTAAATACTTTATAATGATCCATTATTAATGATCGAAAGGAGCAGATGAGCTGAATGAATCAATGCGCCTGCAGGGCTCAGCCTCCAAAGCTGTGATGTGATGCAAAACAGCACAGCACTGCACAGCAGCGGGAAGTTTTTCTGAACAGATGTAAAAGAAAGATTTACATACGAGCAGGCTGATGGATTATTTGTATGTACTTCGACTGTATGCAGCTGGTCTCACTGCCACTTTTCGACATCAAAACTCAAGACGCTCTGGGAGCGAATCCTCGCACAAGCAGTGAAAAGAATGGACGATGACCGGGGCAGAAATCGCCCAAAGCACAGCTTATCGAGAACATTGCATCCTCATATTCATATGCAACGGGAATGTACTTCCGTAGAAGAGAGGAGAGATCGTCCAGCGACCTTTCAACACAACGATACCGTGCTCCATGCAGACTCCATACGAAATAAAGTAGCAAGCGGAGCAGCAGACTAAATTGCACTGCCCCTTGCGCGAATGTACGAAGGAGATCTTAGGCTAAACACACAGACACAGCATCAATCAAAAGGCTTTTTTCCCATCCCATGATAAAGTTACCTTACCCTTACATCTGTATAGGAATTCTCGCAGCACAGATGCCACCACACGGTAACACGAAAGCAAATGAGGAGATTGACATCTGCCTCCTCATCCCGTAGGGCTGGAAGGGATTTGCTTGCGCCATGATTTGCAATACTTGTTCATAAGGTAAATGTGTAAAAATGAACCAGTTACCTAGGGGGGGGATTGCTGTGCAACGAAGGGGCAAAAAGCTGCTGCAGCCCTGCGGCGCTGCAGCACGGAATGTGTGACAACAATTCGTCCTAAGTGTATTTACAAGTAGCGTTGAGTCACCTGGAAGAAGGGGACGATGCCGATTCGATGGTATTGCTGATTTCTGCTTTAAGCTTTAGAGTTGCGGGACTTTCTGGGTCATCGGGTGTGTGGTGGCTCGGGTTGCTGCTTTGGATGGGATGGGATGGGATGGGATGGGATGGGTGAGATGGTGAGATAGGTGAGATGGGTGAGATGGGTGAGATGGGTGAGGTGGGATTGGAGATAAGATGTTTAACCTTACTGTGAATATTGGAAAGGTTGATTTGCAGAACAGAGAGTATTGTACTGATGTGTTGTGCGCGGCGTGGACACATGATGATGACGATGATTATCTTTCCACTTCTCGATAATAATACCGACATCCAAATGTCTTCGAAACTTCAAGCTTAACGCACAGGTAATACGTGTAGTCCATTCGTCATCCATCGATTAGAAATCCATAATATATGTTTACCTAAATACCAGATAGGCAAGTCCTTTACCAATTCTAAAGACGGATGATGAATACAATGCATAGGACAGGTACAGAATGTTGGAAACCTAGAGGTACGTGATGTGCAAACGTATTCAGACTCGTAACTCGCCAAGGGAAGCTGACGACGAACGAAAGTCGATACTCGGCGAAAGGAGGGTAGGAGGGCAGGAACTGGAGGGACATACAGCCAGCGCGCAGGTGATAAGGCTAAGTTAAGGTTGTTTGCGAATACTTCATTTCCAATCATCGATTTTCATGCACGCACACATTGCAAGTGCACAGGAGCATCAATTGACCATTTCCCTCCGAACAGCCACACAATGCGGCTCTTCCAGTACTCGGTGAGTCTGAAAAGGGCAGAAGGGCTCCTCGGACGAACATCTCTCCGTCTTACGCCCACACTCCGTTTCCCTTTCCAGTCGCCGTACCTGTGATCGCGTCGTCCGTTCCCCGGTTTTATGATGCGAATAGGGACGGACATGGTCCCTTTTTGACGTACAGGTGGTTTTAGCTCGCTTGCTGGTTTTACGCGGATGTGTGTGGTGTGTGTGACTTTGGACTTTGCTGCTATTCTTATCTCGCGTGCATACTTCGTAGGTACTCTGACCGAACCCGTTGCAGTACATCAGTACAATTTCCCAACATGCACTCTATCCCCTTCATACGGGCACAAAACTGTTGCTAATAAGTTTCACGACCAACGATGCGCAACGGCTATACTTTCGTATCTCTAATTAAAGCATGCGGTAGGATCAGAAATCGACATGTTTATGCGGTAGGAAGAGCTAGAGCTTCCTACGTTGGGGGTGATCGTATTGGAGGGAGACAGTGCCCCCACCAAAGCTTCTTTAAACGCGGGACTAGTTGGAAGAGGTGGGATTAATATGGATATTCTGGTCGGGGAGAACCCCATGTCCTTTCCATAAGTTAGTTACCCATCATTGGGTTTGGCTATGTCCTTGCAAGCGATCATGGTCGGGATTGGCTCCATTGCCACGTTTTTGGGGGGAGAGGGCTTTGGAGGGAATCCATATCGTTGGTACGGGATTTTGTAGCTGGATGGATGATGATGATGTTGGATGGATTGTATTGTATTGTTTTGTATATTGATATTAGAGTGCACAGCTTCAAGCCATAGCACGCACGCACATGCTTCCTGGCAGCTGTCTGTCGGCAAAATATGCCAATGCTACCATAAAGCCGTTGAGACGAGACATCCAAACTTGCGCGATCAACACGGGTCGGCGAGACCCAGACCCCACTAAGTAACTACTACAGTAATGTCGTTGAACGAAGTATAACCGCCATTTGTTGGTTAGGTAAGGTAACACATATGGGATAATAGGACAGACCGGCGGAAGTGAAGGTCGGGTTGGGTCTGGCGCGCTCGCTCCTTTCTGTAATGTACGGCAGCTAATTTTGTATTTACCGTTGCTGGGGATGGGACAGGGTGAGGGTGGTTGGTGGGAGGTGCGAGGTGCGAGGGAGACCAAGGACTGCGAGAACGTACGGCATCAGATGGGCGGATGAATAGGATGGTCTCTACTTGAGCCGCTCTAGATGATCGATGTCATTTTAACCAACTACCGCGGGTATGGTTGAGATATCACCGGTGCGGGAGAAGTTCAGATGGGGCGAGCCGAGATTCTATCTACGTTTGGATCCAGATGGGGATGTGAAGTACAAATGGTAAGAATAGAGGGATGGGATGAGCTTCGGATGCAAGTTTGGCATTCGGGTGTTTGTTTACTCAATGGATTTGACTCTAGAGACATGAAGAAATACGAAGTCTTCCGAGATCCATCCTGTCTGTCTCGCATCTATTCTTCCTCGAACAAAGTATCCATCCAGAGCCGCACACTTGTTCGAAGCATGCATAATAACTTGGCAGAAAATAGAGGGTGTGATCACAGAAAAGAACCAACTCCAAGCTCCTACGAAGTACATCGTACATCGAGACTCATTACAGCTTCCACCCATATCCATGCTCCTCAGTTCAGCCCGTCTCAACCCTTGATTAACAAGCATTTAACCAGCAGGGGTGGGGCAGCTTTGCTTGGAGAGCTAAACGACTATTTCGACTGCTGCCTAGAATGTTGCCGCTGCTTTTAGCCTTCCCGTGCCCCAAAACGCTCGAAATGCTCTAAATGCGTATTCTAGCGAGTGCGATTCTCGTACCCATTTTTCCCACTTTGCGACTAATTACCACTACTGCCACTGCTGCCACTACTGCTACTGCTACTGCCACTACCACTACCACTACTGTACCTCTCGCAAGGCGGACTTGGCTGCACTTTGGCTGCACTTTGGCTTCCATCCTATCCGAATCACTTCACAATCACCACTTCCACTTCCCCTTCCACTTCCACTTCCACCTCCATCTTCACAATCTCACCCACCTCCACCTCCCAAGCGTTCTCGTCTCATCTCGTCTCGTCCGTCCTTTAATTACGTCTTCCTCTTGTTATCTCCTCAAGCCTCCACCTCCCATCATCGTCCAAGCTTTCACCTCCTCACCGGCCACGACATCGTTCAACGCGTGCTCTTTCACCTCGACCCAAATAATTTCCGGTCAGCGATTATTTGTTACTGGTCCAATGCAATATAAACCTGCTTGTGCAACCTAAAAGTACTTTCGTACCTACTGCGAGTCCTTCCTACTACCACCCTCACCCTCACCTATCAGAAAGTCGTTAGGTACTTCGCTTGCCAAAACCCATCCAGACCTCCACCTCCAGGCAACCATCGACCTTTCGCCCTTCAACTCTCGCAACCCTTCCACCAGCCTTACCCAAGACCCTTCCGCGCTTCCCTCTTCCCTCTTCCTTTTCAATAGCACTGCCATCGTCTCGACTTTGAAAGAGCATAACTTCTCGACACGAACAAACATTAATTCATAAACGTCGGATAAATATCTGTCGATCCGGCGGTCGCATTCAACAAGTGATTCCTTTCATCATTGTTGTTGCCTCGTCGCCAATCCTCGAGAAAGGCCCGTTCAGCTGTGCGCAGTTGAATTCTGTTGCTGGCCTTACTTCTCCATTGTATGCCACCTTTTCCCCATTATTAATTCCTTTCCTTCTCCAAATTCATAAAAACGACCATCCAGCCATTTATTGGTGCGAAGATCAAAGTGTCTTCTACCATTGGCCAATCTCAATATTCGATCGACTTTCAATTCAATTCATTCTTCCCCTCCCCCATATCTGTCTTGATCTATACACCGGAAAACGGGGTTTACACATCTCATTTGTGACTCATATCTCTTGCATGGAGCTCAAGTTAATTCAAGGCTAATCAATCCTAGTCTTCAACAGTTCGCAAGACTCCTCGGGAGACCTGACCATTCAGGATGTCGTTCACAAATCCTCGCAGGACGTCAAAGACTTCTGTGACTCCATCCCTCCTCAAAACGTCAGACCTTCCAACTGTTAATACAGCCATGGTCGCCCTTCGGAAAGGTGCTACTTTCCATTCTCCTACATCACCATCTGTTGAGGAATCTCAACCCTTTCAACCGCCCACTCTGGTTCGCCGTTCAGCAAGCAATCTGGAGTATGTTACCGTCGATGCTTACAAACGTCGTGCTGCCGAAAGTCTGGTAGACATCGACCGTACTCTGGCCGCCGTCGAATTGACTTCGCCGTCGTCTCGTCAATCATTCCGCGACGAGTCCGATCCTCTCCCAAAAGGCGTTATCGCCAGTGCAGTCGACAACCCCGCGACCGCCCCATATCCCGGTACCATCATGGAAGGTCCCATGACAATGGAACCCTCTAGCAGGCGTTCCTTGCGTTCTCGTCGGCGCCCCAACAGATACGCCGACAGTGGTCTCGGAACATCTATTGGATCATCATCAGAAAAGAAGGAGGCCAATGAGGAAGAAGAATCCAAACCTGTCAAGACTGCCTCAGCTATAACTAGATCGGCTGCCGCCTCTTCAACTACTGTCGAGAACCTTCCAAGACTCAGTGCTCGTGCAAGCAATCGTATTACAGAGCATATTTTGAGACCGCTTTTGTCGAAGAGCTCCCTTCGGGAATTCCGACCACTTGTCAAAGATATCCCGAATAGAATTCACAAGAAGGAGATTGTTTGTCTTCGTGACTTGGAAAAGACCTTGATATTCAGAGCGCCTGTAAGTAATTCCGATAACGATGTTGTTGAAGGGGGAGTTGCTCACTGGTTTTCGCGTTTGAAGGAGAAGGCCAAGACAGCAAGCCTATACCTCGACTTTTGCTTAACATCGATCCACTGCATTCAAGCAACTGTGGAATTGTTAAGTGAACGCGAGCAAGTACGACCACACGACCGACCTTATACTAACGGCTATTTCATCGATCTCACCGAACAGATTAAGCAGTACGCACGTGAGGTCCAAGCTGCTAAGGAAAAAGAAGAAAAGGGAGAGGCTCTCGAGGAGATGGAAGCTCACCCGTACGTTTCCCTTTTCGAAGTCTTGGTGGCTCCAAGTCGAATGATGGCTAATTACGAATATAGCTCTGATGAGATCAAGCTTCACGGCGGCTTGACCAAGAATGGCCGTCCTGCCGAGCTTGTCCGCATCCGAAAGGATGGCAAGGCGATTTCCATGGCCACAGGAAAGCCAGTCGACATAGACGAGGACGAAAACTCGGCTATGAAGATGAAGCGATCATTGAGCGATGAGGATGATGACGACGAGTCAGTCTTCCGCTCAATGGCTCGCCGCAAGAAGGATGCCTCCGCTGCTGAACTTGCACCCAAATTCTGCCGTGAACCTGGGTGCGGTAAGTTCTTTAAGCGTCCGTGCGACCTCACCAAGCACGTGAAGACACATTCGCGCCCCTGGAAGTGTGCCATTGAGACCTGCAAATATCACACCTTTGGATGGCCCACGGAGAAAGAAATGGACCGCCATCACAACGACAAACATTCCTCTGCCCCTGCATTGTATGAATGTCACTTCAAGCCTTGCCCATACCGATCCAAGCGTGAATCGAATTGCAAGCAACACATGGAAAAGGCCCACGGATGGCAATATGTCCGATCCAAGAATAATGGCAAGAACAGACCAGCTCCTTCTGCGATCATTTCCAATGGCCTCCCTACCCCTCAGGCCACGGTCATCAGGACTCCAAGTGATTCTAACTTGGATGACAGTCCAATAATTGCTGATGACATGATGTACGAAAACACCAGCCTATACAGCAGTAACCAAGGTCTCAACTTCTTCCCTCAACTTGGTGGAGAATATCCCAGAGAGATTGAGATGTATCAGCCTCCACAACAACTCAACATCGAGTACTCTCCGGTTACCGATGGATCATACTCTCTTGATGGACAATCGCCATTTGATCCCACTAGTCCGTTCAATTCCAACTCCGTCGTTGGAGCTCAGGATCAGTTCCAAGAAAACATGCAAACCTACTCTGGAAGCAACGAATGGGCTGCATATGAGGAAACAGATCTGTACAGCGCTCAAGCACAAGTGCAAATCCCACAGAGCCACATCTACCAACAGGCATTGGCCCAAACACAGTTCCAAACCTCGGGAGCAACTTATGAACAAGCACAACAACTCGCGCAAATTTCCCCTATTGGTGAAGCAAATACCATGCTCTTCACGCCCAAGTCGATGCAAGACTTTGATGACGGCTTTGAAGATTTCGTTCCTGCAAACAGCCGCATGTCCAACCAAGGTGCTGGCGATTTCCAGCTTTTTTCCTCCTCCGCACCACAACTACGAACAATGAGCCATGATCACTCCCCTTTATTTGGTGAAATTCCCCAACAGTCCATGGCGCTCTTTGGTGTTCCACCGCCTCAAGAGTTACTTGCCTTCTACGCTCAAAGTGCGGCCAACTCTGCTGCTGGTAACTCCCAGCGCCAACAAAATTACCATCAAATGCGTCCATCCAAGGCTCACCACCAACAACAAATCCACCAAAACTTGAACATGGGAATGGATTGGTCATCTGATGATGCATCATATGGTTACAGTGATCACTAGATAGTGACTGTCGATGGGTGAAAGTTGTCAAGCTCAGAACCCCAATCACCACATTTCTCACCAAAAAAAATCATACTTTGTCTGTCACATTAGCCTATTTGCATTTTTGCGTTTATCGTCGTTGTTCTACTTCTCGGCCTATTTACCGGTTCTTGATTCGTATCTTCTCTTTGATTTTCCACTGGTTTGCTTGATGATCATGATGATGAGAACGGTGGAATAATGGATTGTTGGCATCTTTTGGTAGCGGAAGGTTTTGTTTATTGTATCTCGACGGGTTGTCCGGGGGTATTTCTTCTGCATCTTTTTACCTTTGATCTTTTGTGAAGATGGGGACGGATGGATTGGAAGTAGGGATTATTTGGGAGTTGGTTTGGTTGGGTGATTGTTTGAATTGGATTGGATTGGGACATTGAAGGGATGGATGGAAGAAGGGGAGATGACTTGGGAGATGAGATCAGATGAGATGAGATTCTATTCAATAGTTAGGTGATATGATATGGCATGGAGAATACACAGCACAGCATAACACATTACAAGATATTACAAGACTACCTCTACTACTACTTTATGTTCTTCTCTCACTCCTTTCTCTATTGATTGGATGCATGGATGGATGAATGGATGAATGGTTAGATGGATTGAATTAAGTTAAGCTGCTTTGACTTTGAGTGAGACGAGACGGGATATGATTGATTAGTATATGACGGTCAATGAACTGAATTACAGTATTGATAATTGTAAAGAACATCTTGTGTTGTATTGTCTTGTATTGATGTGAACAATGAATACTGCTAGTTATTTTACCACTCACCCACCTTGTACTTTTCCCCTTTCCCTTTATCTCTCGCTTTACTCTGTGCTTATAAATACGAATGTCTGCACTTATTTTACAGTCTTCATCCATCCATTCATCCATCCATCCATCCATCCATTCATTCATATGTTCTTTCTACTACAAGTTCCAACTTCGGATAGAAGAAGATATCTAACTTGTATATCTTCCCCTACCTGATATCATTTCATTAATGTTCGTATACCATTTCTCCATACTATCTACTCCATCCCATCCCATCCCATCTACCCTATCCTACATATACCATGTATCCATACCCGCGCTCTTCCCAGAAAACATATATGTACTACCTCATCTACTAACTTACCTATTTACATTATCGTGTACCAATCACATCCTATCATACATATCATGGTATATCATCTCAAGTCATATCATATCATATCATCATCACAGCTTCGCAACATCTTTCTTCGTATTCTCATTCGCGTTTGCGTCTTTCTTCTTCGAATGTGATTGCTGCCACGCGAATTCCTGTTGGCGGGAGAGAAAAAGGGGGGGTTAGTCAGGTGCTTTAACCCCAAAATCGGAAACTCTACACGGAAATATATTGGTTCGGACAAGGGAAAAGAGAGTCGAAATTGAAGAGAGAGAAAGAGAGAAAAAGAAGAGATCAAAACGTACCAAAGCCTTCCCCTCCCCCGCCTCAATAACCACATTCACAACCGTCGGGCCCTCCCCCGTCGCCAGGAACCCCTCCCTCGTCGCCCTCCTCAACTCCTCCGGCGTCCGCACAAAGTACCCCCGCCCCCCACACATCTCCGCCACCTTCTCATACGCGACTTCCCATCCCAGACTCGTGCTCCTCAATCCACCTTTTGCGCTCCCGTCCTTGCTCTTCCCCTGTAACTCCCGCCACGTATCCGCGCTGTCGCTGTCCCCATGATACACGCCTCCGTTATTGAGCACGAAGATCAATATGTCCATTTTATACCGCGCCATGGTCTCGATTTCCGCGAGCGAGAACCCGAGCGCGGAGTCGCCTTCTAGGCAGATGATTTTTTTAGGGAGGGGAGAAGGTCCCGAGGAGGTTTCTGGGGAAGGGAGGTTGTAGGCGCAGTGGGCGGCGATGGCGTACCCGAGACCGACGCCCATGGTTGCGTGCGTGCCGGCGTCGAGACGGAGACGCGGGTGCGAGACGGGGAAGGCGCTGCGGGAGATGTCCATTGTGTTGGCGCCTTCGGAGACGTAGACGACGCGGCCGTCTTCGGGGGGTGAGAGCGCGTGGATGGTTTCTTTGATGATGGAGAAGGTGTGTTGGTAGGTCATGGGGATTTTGGCGTTTTGCGCGGCTGAGGCGGCTTTGGCTTCGTTTTTGTGCGTGCTGGAATGGAGGGTTTGGATATAAGGCGAGGATGAGGTGTTGTAGCGCCAGTTTTGGAGAGAGGTGAGGAGTTGAGATGTCACGATGTTGATGTCGCCGACGATGCCGAGGGAGGCGTCGCCGTTGTTTTTGCCGAGTTCGTCGGCGGAGATGTCGACTTGGATGATTTTTACGGAGGGGTTGTATTTGGGAGCTTCGCCGTAGTGGAGGATCCAGTTTAGGCGGGCACCGAGAATTAGGATTACGTCGGCACCGAGGAGGGCGGCAGAGCGCGCGGTGGAGGTGTTGAGAGGGTGGGAGTCGGGAAGTATGCCTTTGCCCATGGGGGTGGGTAGGAAGGGGATTTGGGTTTGGTCGATTAATTGGCGGATGAGGGACTCTGCTTGAGCGTAGGCTGCTCCTTTGCCGAGAATAATCAGGGGTGCTTTTGCGGATTTGAGTAGTTGTGTGACGGTCTTAATTCGCTCTGGATCTGCTGCGGGCTTGGGAGCAGTTGGCACTATTTGTGTGGGTGTATATTCCCCTTCTCCTTGTATGACGTCTGCCGGCAGATCAACAAAGGCCGTCCCAGGTCTGCCATACCATGAGGTTCTATATGCATTTGTAATAGAAGGTGCAACGGAATCCAAAGTCGACCGTATAGCTATCTTTGTGTGTGGAGCTAGAAGTGATATAGCATCGAGTTCTTGGAAAGCTCCCTTTGTAACAAGATGCGTCTCACTCGAGCCTGCGAGCAAGAGCATTGGAAAAGCATTGGCAGATGAATTTCCAACACCTGCCATGGCATGAAGAACCCCAGGTCCCCCAACTACAAGACATACTCCCGGTCGTCCTGTCAAGTATCCATACGCCGTTGCTGCATAGCTCGCAGCCTGCTCGTTTCGAAAGGCGATGAATCGAATGCCAAGTGCAATTGCTTCTTCAGCGATTTGCACCACGGGTATGCCAACCAAACCAAATATCACCTGAACTCCCAGCTCATGCAGAGCTTTAGCTATCAATTGAGCTCCAGTCGGCGATGG
Organism: Rutstroemia sp. NJR-2017a BVV2; assembly: GCA_002946415.1. Classification (NCBI taxonomy): domain Eukaryota; kingdom Fungi; phylum Ascomycota; class Leotiomycetes; order Helotiales; family Rutstroemiaceae; genus Rutstroemia; species Rutstroemia sp. NJR-2017a BVV2. Next base: position 650,142 of record NJPS01000031.1, on the reverse strand, counting down.
CATTGTTGTTGATTGAAGCTTCGCTGCCATGGCTTGGCAAAGAGATGTGACCTCATCTTTATAGTGTTTTTATTTTGGGGACACACCCGATAAGCGATAAGGTTAACGGCGACGGATTGTAACCTTACATACCTTAAGCTTCTTGAGCCTGAAACAAAATGCTCACGGTCCCTGAACACGTCTCACAACACTATTCGTCTCGAGATTCAGCGCCTCTGCCCCCAGCGCATAGCCTGGCTTGCCTGTCGGTGATTAATTATATTCAGATTTGAAACTTTCGATAGTGAAACATCGAGCACACATTCACCTTACTGCTTTACAATTACTATTTACTCTGCGACTTTCCCCTTTCTTCACTCCGCGACACGATAACAACACACTCACAACTTTAACATCCCAAATACTACGAATATGGCTTCCTCTTCCACCGGCTCCTATTCCACGGACCCTGCCCTATATCTCTACACCTCCTTGACTTCTGGCTCCTCACACATCGTTACCGCTACTTCGAGGTTAGAGACCATCTTGAAAGCCAACCGCATCCCTTTCAAAGCCCTCGATATCGCAACCGACGAGAAAGCCCGCATGTTATGGGGCAGAAGAGCCGGCAAAGATGAATCTGGACGCCCTCGAAAGATCCCTGGCTTGGTACAGATGGGTCTCGTCATCGGAGTACGTTTGAAGCATTTGCCATTGTGCACAACTAGCTAACAAGCAGTAGGATCTTGTAGAGGTAGAAGACTGGAACGAATACGGCGAACTCAAACAGCACGTTAAAATCGTAGCTGTATCCGGTCCCGGCGCAAACCCCGCCATCAAAGCAAAACCCCCCGTCGCAAACAACGAGAACAAGAAACCCGCAGTCGCGCCCGCAGCACCTCCTGCTGTGACGAAGAAGCCAGTCGAATCCAACCCCCCTGCGGGAGCGGCCGAAACCACGATCACGCTGGCGATGCGCCAGGTGAGTCAGGCTGCTGCGCAAAAGGCGAAGGACAATAAGAAGGTAGCAACGAAGACTCCTGTCGTAGCGGCGAAACCAGAGCCGAAAGCGAGTAGTCAGCCTTTGCAGACGAAGACAAAACCTGCGGATGAGAAGCACGATTTCGAGACGATTACTCTACTGCAGGACCCGGGGACGTCGACTTGGAGCGCGAGGCCTGCTACGCAGTTGAAGCTTGATACGAAGGAGGAAACGATGAGGAAGTTGGAGTCGCTGCAGTCGCCTACGTCGACTGCTTGGAAGTCGAAGGATGGGGGTGCTGCGAAGGCGGCGCCGGTTGAGGAAGAGGATGATAGTAGCGAGGAGGATAGTGAAGAAGATAGCGAGGAGGAGAGTGAGGAGTAGGGAGGTTTATGTGTCTGTTTTCCTTAGATGTCAAAATACCACTTGTTTGAAGCTATTTCGGGTTAATATCATTTTGATGAATTTTCTAGCATATGAGGAAGAGCTTTGGTTGATATTATTTGCGCATTATATGCCTCAAATGATCCTAACCTAGTGGTGATGATCAGTTGCTACATTTCTTTACTCAGAGATTGGAAAACAGCAAGGAGTCTTGTGCTTTAAATTCACTGTCATTTATATCGGATATGAATAGCGGTGTTCCACTGGCGACTTTCTCTATGAACCATCTAGTATTTCTGCAGAGGATATATTTTACCAGAGACCAATCTCGCCGAAAGAAACGGTTAGTGAAAAACGAACGCATCACTTGTTTGTGTACAACAATTCGGTGCCGAAGAAGAATGAGTATAGCAAAGTGTTCTTACTCGATTTCTCCAAAGACTTCCGTCTCCCGGCTTGAATATTTCTCAACGAGGCCAGATCCAGATAATCCTCCATTGCTCCATGGCTTTGCTGCTACTTGAATGCGTCGTGCTAGCACTGGGCTGGAAATTAGCTGCTTACCTCTGGGCATGAAAAGGCAAGAATAGCCTCAATTTTACAAGGTGAGTTCGTGCAAGACCAGATAATTGTATACTTTTCATCCTTTACACATGTTATACTATTCTCTCCCCTTCTGTACATTATTCATGAAAAGCAAACAACTGACAACTTTATAGAATAGAGTTCATTTCCCCTGTTTATGAGAAGTCAACTAAGCCCCTTTTCTAGAGCAGACTTTCTCGTTTATCAAGCCAAGTTGTAGTTGCTGGTTATGCTTTCTATCTTCTTTCGGTCTCGATGTAAGTATTATCCGGTATTACGGAAATAAATTAGTTATGGAGTCTTGGATACTTGGACAAAGAAATTAATTCTTGAATTAAATTTCTTGTCGAAATTTCTAATTGCTTTCGAGCTCATGTGCCATCTTTGTTCTGATCCGCTTCCGGCTCCATGACTTGTAGGCATCAAAGAAGGTATTATCGCACTCCAGCGATGTACCGCGATAAATTATATTTTGAACCCCTCAAGCAAATATTACAATTGTACGTCTTGAATCAACCGACCAACACAGAACACAACATGGTATGGGGCTGGTTATCTTGGCCCTTCTTCAGGTTAGAGGAAGCGGTAGCAGAAGCGACAGAAGCACCATTGATCATACCCAACCTGGGCCCTGGCAGTATTCGATATGGAATCGAGTTAGAGTTCGTATTAGCATTTAACGAGCAAGAGATCGATCTCGAAGACCCAAATCACGGCCCTCGTCATGGCATCGCAAAGGATCTTCCTTTAAGTGTTCGTCGACGTAGAGAATGGAGCGCTGCTCATCTGGATAGGTTACCGAACCATTTCTACAACAGCTGGGGTATAGTTGAGAAAAATGATCGTACACACAACGAACATGGAGAGTTGGTCAACGCTAGAAGATATAAGTTGGAGCCGCATATTATCGTTGCGGCAAAAATGCGGGAGAAAGCTCCAAGCATTGACTTTTATGTTCGAGGGCCGCAAAAACCAGCCGATAAAGTTGAGGGCGCATATGATCGTTGGATAATATCAAACGACTGGACTGTTTGTGGTCAAGGATCTGCGAATCTCCCAAAATGGCTGCCCCATCTGTCCAGGAGTGTTGCAAATCGTTGGGACTCTTTCGGCATGGAGGTTATATCCCCCGTGTTCTTAAGCGACAGCCTCGAGGACAAGCAGGAAATCGAACAAGTGGCCGAAGCAATCAAGGGCACGGAAGAAGAGCTTTCCAACGCTTTTATAACGAATCAATGTGCTCTTCATGTTCATGTAGAAGCTCCAAATATCGATGTGTTAAGAGAACTGGCCGCAATACTCTTGATATACGAGGACGAACTTTCAAGACTGCATCCCCCATGTCGCCATCCATCTCATCGAGCTGCAAAGGGAAATTTGGAAAGCAATCGTCTTAGAATCTTCTTGGGGTCCAATTTCAGGATCAGAGACAGCAATGATACAGAAAATATAAGTCGTAAGAAAAATATCAGCACGACTACGTATACACTAAAACAGCAAGCAACGGTCCAGGAGATTCGCCAAGAACTCGAGCAGTTAAATACTGAAGAGGAAATAGCAGCTTTCCTTAACTTCCCGTCCTTAAGTAGGCTGCGACCCGTAAATATGAGGTCTCTGGCCGTCAAGGAGCGAGACGAATATCAAAGACCGCGAACCATAGAATTCCGACAAGCTCGAGGCTCATTGAACATCGACGAAATTTCTCACTGGATCGACTTCTGCGTCAATCTGGTGAAGTTAGCAGAATACTATGTTCGTACTCCGGACGCAAGAATCATGGAGTGGGAACCACAGCTTGATGATTTCGAAAGGTACGGCACACATCTCAAACCTGCTAGTATACATTTCTTGCTGCATGCTATGCAGTTGGATGAGGAGACGGTAATGTATTGGGAGCGGAAGATCGCGCGGTATATGGGTAGTGTGAGGGGTGATGTAGATGAGAGGAGTGATACGGAGGTTGTTCTGCCGAGACAGGTTCCGGGAATGGAGCCGCCAAGGAGAAGAGGTGGATATAGATATCCGTCACCTTCGACCGAGTCGTCTTCTGGTGATGATTCTACCGGTGAAGAGTCTCCTGGGAACGGCTCTCAAAATGATGATGATTCTCATTCTGACGAGTCTCATCCTGATGATTCTTCTGAACACTCTTCTTCTGGCCACTCTTCTTCTGGCGCACCTCTCTCGGCCCAGGCTACAGTTTCAACACAGCCCATCGCTCCAGGGCCCGTCATATCATCAGCATCACAAACTGGACGAATCACTCGGTCAAAATCAAAACAAATGCCATTCAAAGCAACCACCCAGCAATCGTTGATCTCCCAAGATCCGCTGACGGAGGAGCTCGCCTCAGAATCCGAAGAGCCATCAGCCCTCCGATCAGCATCAGATGTGGTCCCTAGAACAAGACAGTGGGATCGCATCTTCAGAGCACTAGATCATGCCAATGTTCCCAATCCACTGAAAGAACGAGACACTGGTTCAGCAAGCAGGTCCCTGGGGGTGACTGACACAGGTATTGGTCGGACGGGGCAGCCTTCTTCCAGGTATGGATCAAGATCATCGTTACCCCCACCATCTACCTATAGATCAACTAAGTATCGCTACAATAGTCGCTTGGATACTATCTTAGAGCAGATTGCAGGCAGCAGCTCGGGGGGAAACAACGGTTCGAGAGGAGATTCGGGTGGAAGAAGAAGCTCTGGTGAGAAAAGACCTTCGACCGAACCACTCCCCGACGAGCCAACGCCAAAGAAAATCCGACCGGAAGTGCCTCCACCAGAAAATGAGAGTAAATCAGCAAAGCAGAAGAGACAAAGTCAGGAGAGAGCAGAAGAACTAGACAGAGCGGATATGACTATGAAATTAAAGCAAGTGGCGAAGCTTGGCGCAGAACTCGAATCCTTGCTCACTTCAGATACTTCAGATGGCGCGGAGGCACCAACGGATCCTGACGATATGGATACGCCAGAAAAATTAAAAAAAGCAATCGCACTTTCTCTGCAGGAGAGAAGTCCCGAGGCAATCAATGATAGAAGCGATGGAACTGCGCGCCAGCTTCATGGACAAGGTGGTAGACAAGCACAAACCGACGAAGAAGTTGCAAGGGGATGGGGACTTTATGAATCAGGATTAGCAGACAACCCACCCAACATGACGCGCAGGGATCTTGAACGCGCAGCACATCATGCAGCTGAACGTGTTGCTACACTTCAATACCGCATACCCAATCTTCCACCCCCAAGCCTGCTGAGTACAGAACCTCTTGTGCGAGACGCATATAATCACTATATCCTCCCCAACTATAACCCCAACGACTGGCACCGCCTACACACCAGCATGTCCGCCGGTGACCGTAATTATGTGTGTGCAGCTAACGCCGTTGTGCTATCTCTCCGAGCACAATACCCTAACGAGGACTTCACCGACGGACTGACACCCTCTGACTTCCTAACCCAATACCTCGACTGTGTTCCCCCACCTACCATCAACGCGCTCCATCCGAGCTATGAGAATCATGATCAGGATGAAGTGAACTATGCTATTCAGAGTCTTACTGGAGGAGAGTTGTCATTGGTATGGGTTCCGGCTGGAGCAGCCGCGCATGGGTATCCGACGGGAAGGGCGAGGATGACGCTGCTGGGGAGGCCGGGAATGTATTTGTATTTGCATTTGGTGTCGAAGATTAATGGAGTCCAGCATTGGGAGGGGATGCAGAGGAAGAGGGGGGTCAGAGTTCCGGATGTGGTGAGGAATCCTGCAGCGCCGAGTGGGGTGGTGGGTGGTGCAATGGGTAGGGGTAGTGAATTGGCGAGTGATGTAGCGGCGAGGACAGGACGCAGTGAATTGGCACGCATGGCGAGAGACTCCTTGTTAGCTGCTAGAGAGATGGCTACCACAATGTCATCTTCCCGGAGGCACTTACGGGATACTTCATTTCCCCAACAACCAGCTCCACGAATATCGCCACGTGAAATGCAACCACCCGCCAACCCTGCACTTACCCAACCCTCTTTAATAGAACCACGAACCACCATACCCGTTTCTAAAATTCCACTTCAAGGGCCACCGGCATCGAAGAAAACACCTCCGAAACAGCCAGCCTTCAAGCCACCAACCCGATCTCCAAAGACCCAGCCTCCCAATATGCGAGCCACTAATTTGCCCACAACAGATACGGCATTTCCAACATCCAGCAGGTCCTCCTCTTATAACTCATTATTCGACGAACCTCGTCCTAAAAGCGCAGCTCCTACAAGACCAGCTCCAACACAGCCAACCGCCAACCCGCCAACACGATCCTCAAATAATCCCCCTCCTAATATGCGAGCCCCTAGATTACCTATAACAGGTACTGCTTTTCCAGCAGATAGCAGTTCCTCTTATGCATCCGACGACGAACCGCGTCCCAAAAGCGCAACTCCTATACGACCGCCTCCGAAAAAACCTTCCCTCAATAACCCTCCTCCCAAAGAACCTGTTCCTAAACCAAGCAAGCCCGTTCCTAAACCCAGCAAACGCACCACCAACCCCCAAAACCGACAAAACCTCGTCTCCCCCTACAGCAGCGACTCCGCTTCCCACAGGCTGCCCGCTCCCCTAACCGCAGGGCAAAAAGCAGTTATTGAGTGGAGGAGAGGGCAGAAGAGTAGATTATTGGCGAAGATGGTAGCTAAGAATAGGATGGTGGTGTGGGGGGGTGTTGGGAAGGGGTTTGGGGGGTATGGGTATTTGGGGAGGGGAGGGATGGGAAGGGGAGGAGGTGTAATGAGGGAGGGGAGAGGAGGAAAGAGAAAGAGACCGGTGGTGGAGGCGTTGGAGAAGGTGTGGGGTGTGGAGGGGTGGAAGAAGAGGAGGAGGGGATGAGAGGGAAGAGTGTGTGGAGAAGGAAGAAATGCATAATGTTTTCTTTAGGGCTGTAGATTCTTGATTGCGTAACGGTCAGATCTATGGAGAAGGGGATATGTATTGTGTATACAAGTGTGCGGTGGATAAGGTGCCAGTAGGTCGCGCGGCGTACACATTTAGCCATAGTTATGATTGTTTATATGAAGATATGTCAAGTACAGTTAGAAACCTTCATGTTTTGTCACTCAAATTCTGGTAAGAGAATTCATGGTAGTGATAATTGGTGTGATGCATTTTGCTCTTGCATATGGTCGGTAAGATACAACACTTTCAGTAAAACAGACATCCATGTTCACCAATTCTTCGTTCACTTTCTTCGAGAGGTGCAGAAATATCTTTTTGTTTATTCTTATTTCCACCACAGTATTTGTCGTATCTACCATGTATCCGACATTCGAGACTCGACCTGCAGTGGCCTGTTTGGACGTGACGGTTCCCTTCTTGTATTCAAAAACATTAAGATATCGAGGTCTTTCCAATGACCAAGTTATAAAATCATCATCTTGATGCATTCTTCCCAAACCACCTCTCCGAAACCCAATGTCAGCCACCCATCAGATTTGCAGTCGGATCCAAAGCCCACTGTCCCGGGTTTCCAAGATCCGCATGGCACGAATATATAGGGAGTAAATGTAGGCGACAGTATAAGTTCCTTCTCTCCCTCTCAGTTTGTAGTTGTGGTTGTGTTGTCGTAATATATTAGCGTCTATGTTATAGCGTGGAATTCATAGTAGTTGCCTGTTGGTTGTATCGTATATATTTTGTTGTATAGTGAAGTCGTATCGTAACCAGAAGGTTCAGCTCATTTCCATGTTCCTCAGTGTTTGCCCAACCCAATCCAATAAACCATATCCGTTGCCCTATTATAACTATGTTGCCAGATCGCGGAATAAAACCAAAATATCCCCGAAACTAAAATGCCCCGAGCAACAGTTCATATGCTGTCACTTATATGTCCACGCTTACGTCGAGGCTTGCGGACGAATTGGGTGTTGGGGTGAGAGTAGAACGTTGAACTGGTTTGACGAGAAGCACGAGACTTTAGGAGTGGATGAAAAATGCGACCGAGGAGGCTACGTGATCCAGGTTTGGTGTTCAGAACTGCGTGGGGAGTCGTTAGCTTCTTCTTTTTGATGCCTTCATCACTTCTTTCTCGAGCACCTTCACCATTTCCAGGAGAACCATCATCGAATCTCTCTGCATATTCATCTTCCTCGCTCGCACGGTAGTTTGTACGTCTAGGTGATGAACCATGACATGCTGATGAGTGATTTTCATTCGAAATATCTTCTTGTTGTGTTACAACTTCCCGAGGGCCGGGACACATGAGAAAAACAACCTCGCTTACCTTGCCCTGTTCTCCTGGTTCCTTTTCCACGATGGTACAAGTCCCGTTCCTAAGCTCAGAAGGTGAAAGCTCAAGTGACACTACCGAGTCGCCTTCGATTGATGAAAGCGTTGTGTTTTCATAGTCGTGAAGAGCTCGATCCAGGCTTTCATTGAGATCAAGAGCGAACTGAGGAGTCTGAAGCGCCAAATCGCCTCCCTCATCGTGATCGCTAACGAGGCTTGGAATTCTCAAGCCTGGTGGAGCGTGTGGAGGTGGCATTGGCAAGTTCGGATAGATCAAGGGCATTAGCGTTGGAGCAAACGTCGAGCTTGATGCTATATCTGATGAGTACGTAAAATTGCTTGACGAACCAACAACACCTTTCAAATTATCTGGGTGTGCTGAAGTATCGTGCTCTTGATCGTTAGTAGAATCTGAATAAGAGTCCTCGAATCCATCGACGATCGACAAAGCTAGGCTTGAAGTGGTGTACTCGGACATATTGTAAAATCCTGTTCCCGACTTCATGACTGGAGAACGTTCAACACTGGATGATGGAGTATTCGTGCCAGAGGATTGGGGGTCGGCAGCATATAGATGATCATACGTATCCCCATCGTCATAATCATCGTCGGAGTCCGAGGAGTCATCACTGTAAGCGTCAAAGTCAGGAGTATATTTGTACGAATCTCCACGTTCGGCGGCTTTCTTCATTTCTCGCACCCTCTGCATAGCAATCGCCTTTTCTTGCTTTTGACATGTTAACAAATACTCACGCACCTCGGAGCGCACCATCTCTCTACATACCCTTTTCTGGTCACGTTTGCGTGCATTGCCCAATGTGAATGCGGAGGCATTAGAGTTGAGAAACGCAGCCCATGCGTAGTCGGCTCCAGCCATACTTCTTGCTTCGTTTTCAAGGAGGCGCACATAAGTGGACGAGATGTTGTGAAGTCCAGGAGAAAGATATGCATCGGAATGGTTTAGGCGATGATAAGGATTTCGTAGGACTGAAAGATGTTCGGTTGGTTTTGGGCCTGGAGGCGCTGAATTGAACCGGAGCACATTATACTGCTGGTCATTTGCCTTAACGGTTCCTGCATGCTCCGCAATGTTTCGAACGCGAGGAGGTAGGTGAAACATTTTGTCAAGCACGTTCCCGTTCTTGGCAAGCGGTTAGTATGCGAGTAGAGCCGTAAGGGTCTCGAAAGCGACGTCTTGATAATCATTCAGTGGTAGCAGCGAGACGTTTCAATATGATTACTCACGATTTGAAGGACCACCGTATTACTTGGAACCAGTTAAAGGATCCTCCAGTCGCCCCAACAGGAATGCAGTAGACAAAACCCTGACGACCGACAGCGGGCCGGAGCAGTCTCAGTCTATTCTTATGCCTACAAGATATAGTGGAAATATATGTAGTGAGCCTAAACAGCTGTTTTTCCATGCAAGAACAATGTGATGAGTGTGATTTGACTGCAATTAAAAAGTATGGCGTAAATTATGTTGGGAACGGAAAAAATAAAAAAAAATCGTAGAACAGTCTTAAAGTTTCAAGAGCAATGATTTAGAAAATAATAGGTGACCGTGGACGATATTTCTCTGGAACGTTTGGCAAAATGGCAAAAGGACGCAGGCAAACGAGCTATTCTAGCCATATCACAGCGAAAAGGCCTAGCTAAAGTAGATTGGTTTAATCGAGATCGTCACCGGCTCCTACCAAATAGTGGTAACAAAGTGACTTCACGAAAAGGAAAAGGTCTGGAACCTAGACCGGAACTGAGATCGACGAGTAGTTGAAACGTCACAGAGTTCGCCCATCGACCACAAACGCAACGAAAGTCAAGTGAAAACGGGAATGACCTCAATTCGTCTTATCAATTTTGATGTGTTAGCTTCTATGTGGCCCAAATACATGGAAGCCATGATTTCAGGAAAATACTCTCTGCTCCCTCAAAGCATTCAGTAAATGGTAGTGCAGTAGTATCCAGCTTCTCAGCCATGACAGCATTTCCCGTTTTGGACCATTTAATTCTCCAGGAACCATGGCGTAGGGCTTAGAGTGTTTAAACTATCAAGCCAAGGGTAACTATTATTGCTAGCAGCTTTGGTCTCATGAAGCTTGTAAGCAGCTGATTAGTGGTTAGCTAGTAGCTCCAGCACAATAGACTCAGAAACTTGCCCAAGGTAATCCTCTTTGATGCTTCCAATGGCGAACATTGCTCCAACTTCCGGTCTAGTACCAATTAATTTGACCCGAACATGAGTTCCTGGTTCAATGACCGAGTCCTCGTTGTTAGTAAATTGGGGAGGAGTTGCATTTGCGTCGAATTTAATGTCGCGCGGAATAAGCTGGTGAATAGTTAGTGGCTGTCGAGAATTGAAAGGCTTGGATTACTTACATGCGCCGACACAAAGAGTGGTAAAGGTCCGGCATCTGCGAAAAATCCCATGGAGTTGACCGAAGTTACTATAGCATCGACCTGCAGAAAGAAGGCATGAGATGGGTACATCAGAATGACTACAACATAAAATTCTTACGGTTTCTCCCTTGAACGGTCTCCAAACTACAGCGCGATATCCAACTGTGAACTCGGCCAAGCCGCTCCCCGGTAATATTCTTCCCTCGGATATGTTGAATGTATCCATGATTGTGATAATATAGTATAAACCGGTGCATGTACCCTCGACGTCTTTCAAGAGCTTTCCAGTCACCAACTCATGCATGTTGCGACCAAAGTATGATGGATGCAGAGTGACCTGGCGCTCTAAATTGTACAAGAAAAACATTTCGATGCTTGAGCAGTAAAAGTAGCGGCAATTGGGTATAATTGTGGAATCAATGCTTCTTCAGAGGAATAATCGTCTCTTTTATAACGCGGTAGAGCAAGCGCCTCTCGCAACACTTAGGTACGGTGGGCAAAGGCAGATGAATGAGAGGGCCCGGAGTGGCAGTAGCTGATATGTATGGTATGTCCGTCTTCGAGGCAGTGCGCAGAGTTTCGACGGCGCTCCCCTGATACCAAATCTCAATCCTCTGTTTCCAATGTTATGCAAGACCCATAGAGATTATCGCGATGGTTCGAATCGATGAGACTGCTGTAGTATTCTTAGGTGAAGTGCCGTATCACCGTAAGGTTCTGGGGCCGTCAGTTTTGCCTTCTTTGTTCGGATTTCGAAGCCTTGTACGCCGGAATTAGTTATATAGACCTACACTTTTATGACGGAAAAGAATGAAATTGCAAAGACGCGACACTTTGGCAAGTCCCTGGGAAACGTAACAGAGAATGCGCAAAGGTTTGTCGATGCTTGATGCGAGAATCTTCAATGATTAAGATCCGAGAATAATCCAAGGACGACGGCGAGGTTGAAGATACGCGATTCGGAGAAGTCCCAAAAAATAATCTCGCGCCAGGAGGGACGGTATTTACACGGTAACTGGGTATATTACAGCACTACTTTAGTAAGTGTGAGTTTGAAGTGATGACCTAAACGCAAGCCAACAACAGCCAATAGTCGAATTGATCACTAAGCAACCCGTTCCCTTGTACGGACGACGGCCGACGCACCGGAGCGAATCATGACACCACCACCGACAAGCACTCACACCACTCTCATCACTTGCGCAATCCACGGCAAAGAAAAAGAGTTTCATGTTTCCTTGAGAATCCACCGCGTTCCCCGGTTTTCCGAGGTTGACACCACAGCACATGCTTTGAGATTGGGAATTCCTACCATCTACCTCACAACTACAATCTGCCCTCGTGGAGATACGGTAGAAAGATTGTCCGAGTCGACATATTTCATATCCTTCACTCCTCCCTCTTTCTCCTCTTTCCTCGTATCAAGCACCGGAAGAAGAACCGCTTTGTTCCAGACGAATGTGCAATAAATGATCGAACGATGATTGTCCCACAAATTTGAATTATCTCGCCATACCATATCGTCCTGCCCCAGATTCAGCGCCCTAACTAGGTATCTCTGTATTGTATCATTGAGTTCAACGGTTATTTGGATCAGAACAGTCGAAACAAAACAAAATGTCGCTCAGCCTCGAGAAGCAGCTTACCTTTGTATGTCTATCTCTGTCTGCGAGTAACCTAAAGGAAATGCGAAATTGGGCTAACATTTTGCACAGTATGGTGCTTACCATCACAATCCCGTCAATGTAGCTATACATATGGCATGTGTGCCATTAATTTTGGCTACCAGTATATTTCTTGTACGTAGACGGTGCCCTAAACTATTTCAATATTAGGAGCCGCGTGTTAATATTTTATGAACGATAGCTCTCCAATACCCCCGCAGTGGTACCTCTGCCGTCATGGCTCACAATTCCGAGCCTTCCGCTGAACGTTAGCACGATCGGATCGATACTCTACTCCGGTTTCTATGTGCTCCTCGAGCCAGTCGCTGGCACTATCACCGTGCCTTTGTTAATGGGCTGGGCGGCATTCTCCAACCATTTCCTCGCCACCACCGCGAACGTCCCCTTGGCAAATAAAGTAGCTGGGGCCGTATTTGTGGTTTCGTGGATCCTGCAGTTTGTCGGACATGGCGCATATGAGAAGCGCGCTCCAGCTTTACTCGACAATCTCGTACAAGCTCTGGTTCTGGCACCTTTCTTCGTCTTCATGGAATTGCTCTTCAAGTTTGGATACAGACCGGAACTGCAGAAGAGGATCGACATCGCTGTGAAGAGCGAACTCACCAAATTGAAGGCGGAGAAAACGAATGGAGCGGCTAAGAATGGAAAAGCTCATTGAAACAAGCAAAGGCTGCGCACTGCTGGGGAGAGAGACCAAGTGCCGCAAAAAAAGAAACAAGAGTTATTGTAAAGGGGACCGAATGATGCACAAGGAAGTCCACGGAAGTCTACGGAAGTAGCACAATGAAGGAATGGAAGGAGAGATGCGACCAGAACAAGCCCGGGGAAGAAAGAGTTGTCTAACTTCATGGAGTCATTGCGAAGGCGTCAAACCTGAGGTAGTAATTGAGGTGCGAGGCGTTTTCATTTCCCTAATCCGATTGTGCTCGTATCACCCAAGTTCCCAGAGTCAAACAATACCACATCTTAAAAACTTCTCGGAAAAGTTACAATCGTGCATTCTACTTCCTCGCTCCTGCATATTGACGTATGTCGGCATGGCCTCTGCATCTTGCTCAACCAATAAAACTGATTGTTATATCCCGCTGGTAACTACTGAGCTGCGATTCGATCAACTTCCACAATATTATGGCGCATCTCCTTACTTGTGCGTTCACCTGTCTCACAAAAATCACATTTCGTCATTTATAAGTGCTTTTTACTATGTTTTTAATTTTTACATTTTGTTTATTTTTATGCCACCTGAATGCCAATCGAAGACGGGTATACCTCAACGGCAGTGGAAGTTCATTATGCAGACCTCAGTGCTTGAATTATTTCGTAATACCTACCTATCAACGCCGGCCAAATCCGGATACCTTAACGTCAAATCCAACTCTTTCGTATCCTCACGCCAGTACCCATTAACTCTTCATTCGATAACAAAGGAAATCTAGAAAGAACGAATATTAGGACAAAGGAAAAGACGCACCGATTCTATGTCATATTATCGTGTTGCATTTTAGAAAATGTCTCCCATCGAGTCATCTCTCGACCAATACGTCGGTCTAATCTGGCCATCTCCGTGGCCATAGATCGTGTTTGGTTTCTCAATTGAGAAGACGCGTATGATGAAACAGATGATGAAGATGATGGCGGCAGGGATGCCTCACCATGACGGGTCGATACACGCGAGGAATTTAGAGCTGTGCGTGGGGGTATATACTTAGTAGTATGATCTTTCACTGAGCGTGAAGATGCATGCTTCGGCGTCCGCTCCTTGGAATCATTACTTCTGACTCGTTTCTGGCCTCCAGTAGATGTCGGCAGCGGAGGCAGTGGTTTTTCCGGCGCGGGATCTTTCGCTGAGGGATATGTGCCCCGCCCTACTGGGATTTGGGAATTCCAGCGCGCGAGATCGAGATGAAGGGTTTGGTAGAGCGGAATAGCGCGTTGAGATCCGACATTGGGCGCGGTGAGTGTTTGTGTGTATGTTGCAGCTGCGGCTGCGGCTGCGAGGTTGGGCGTCAAGTTATCGGTTGACCAAGTGGCGCGTTCCATGTTCTGGTATGTTTCCCACAGGGTGTTGTTTGGTGCGTATGAGGAGTTGGAAGACATCTCGGCGGTTCTCATGGTAGGGCTAGCGCTTGAGACTTGCTGGGTGGGTGCTATTCTGCTGCTGTTAATGGTGTGGGCGCGAGCACGACTGCGGGCGCGATCTGCTGTTGCTATCAGGTGGTTCGTCGACGAAGCGGTGGTGCCTGTGCGGTGGGACGTACCAATAGCTGAATTTACAGAAGGAGCCCGCGCTCTTGTTTTAACATGCGCAGGAATCGAAGAAGAAGGAGAGTAATCGTACCCGTGTGCAGTCCAAAATGCTCGGCCAAACTCACAACATAAACCATCGTTCACCGATCGATCTCGACAAAACCTTTCTTCTTTAACACATTTCTCGCAACGGAACTTTAACTTACGCTCGTTGATTTTGCGAGCTCGTTCGCGCTCGTTGAAGGCTTCTCGAGCTGCTTTCTTTCCGTCGTCGGCTTTTCGTGTGCAGGTACTGCAGAGACCTTCTGTTTGGATGAAGTTTTGAGGTGGCTTGTGGTTGCGGTGTTTGTGCTTTTCTGTTTCTTGTGCTTTGCTAGAAGCGGATGGGATTGCGAACATGGCCCAGAAAACCGTACGCAGGAAGCTGCCGAGGTGGATCCCGGGTGCCGTACAGGATGATTCGTCGTCAAAAGCGGATCTGTTCGAGGAGGCATGGCTTCTTGAAGAGGAGCTCTTGCTGCTCGAGGAAGACTTCTTACTGCTCGAGGAGGATGTGCTGTCCTGCGAGCGCCGGTGTTTGTGGGCTATTGGTATCTTGGCACATACTTCAGTTTTCACTTCGGCGTGTTGACACACCTTGAAAAGGGTGGTGGTTTCGATAACGCGGTAAGACATTGTAAGTTTGTTCGAGTTATTACTCTTTTAGGGTCTCACGAGTTAGATTATCCGTTGGATATGGAAAAATCAGAGGTCAATACCGTTCTGGGTCGAGATGTAGGTATACCCAGTATGTTGTTCACTAGATCCAGTTGACAAAGAGGGAAATTTTCCTTTATTTTGAGAGGCGGATTCTTTGTTTGGATTTTTCCCGATCTGGCGAACAAAGAAGCCAATTTCAAAGGAAGTCCTTCAAATGGTTTTCTTTGTTGATTGTCTATCTACTGGATTTGAAATCTGCTGGTGAAGAGCAGTACACGTCGAAAATTACATGTTCACGTTAAGTACATACGCTCTTCGGAGGAGAAAGAACAGGCCGATTTGGGACAATATATTACAGCTAGTTACTATTCTCAGACCAATATTCTAAACACTCTAAGATACTATAATGTTTTCATTATCCAGATTTCTTTTGGACAATATTGTCGGCCTGTTATTTCTGACCCGGAGAGATACGTCACATATGGTTGTCTCGTTGCAGTTTCCAAGTTTTAAATTATTATTATTGTGTGTGAGTGCATAAATTATGATACCTAAGAGAATACGATTATATTCGATCTATCTACCTATTTTCAACTATCTACTACTATACCATCATACTATGCAAACCTCACAGATGGCCTGGGTGTCTCTGGGTCCCTTCGCTTACTTTGTCCAGCGAGGCTATTATTCGTACGATAACCAGGACGCCCTGCTTCACCAGTGTCCTCTGAATTAAGGTTGACAGGTTTTCCTTGAGGGGTGTGGTGCTGGCTTTGCCAGTGGGTATCGCTCATCGATCTCCCGAGAGTGGCTTTTGGTTGAGAAACATCACGACCATGTCCCGATAATGACGCAGGAGATGGGACTGCCTTTCGACGGATTTCTCCTCCTGCTTGGCCCCCCTCTTGGTCAGACGTGTTACTGCTTTGTCTATCTGTTTTCTGCGCAGTCGCAGGAGCATGAGAGCTTGCAGGAGGTTGCGGCATAGCTTTGATGTAGCAATCGGCCCAGCCTTGACGTTGATCATACTCCGTATGTCGTCGGTTCACATCATAAACATACTCCGTATTGATATCGGAGTTGTCTGGGGACTCGTTCGAAGCGACGTAAATCTCGTCGTCCGTGTGCGTGCAGTGAGGGGCAGGAGACAGTGCTTTCTTCATGCCCGGTAGAGACATACTTCTGCTGTAGCTTGGTTTCTCAACGTTAGGATCAGCTTTGCATGCAGGGCAATAATCGCTTACACATTTACTTTCGTACGCCATTTTGTCACTGAAAGGGGTGACGTACTTCTTGACTTTGGAAATCAGTGATTTCTTCCTTTCTTTTCGTTCTTCTACAATCGTCTCCTGGTGAATACACTTCAAGTAAGTGATGTAGACGGTGACGAAGACCATGGTGGCGTATTGCAAGGTTTTTGTGATAGAAGTTGATTACTAGAAGTTTGGTATCACAATGGAGGCACGATGGAGAGTTGGTCGGATAGTAAATGAGCCGGGATTTGGCTCCTTACTTCATACACAAAAATTGAGTATTGTTCAGGTTGTGGCGTGAACGTAATGGGCAATGTAGTTAGGATCCGAGACGGGTTTAGCTTCACTCCCATGCTCTGGGCTCCAGCAAGACGTATAGCTTGCTTTCCACTGCTAACGCTGCCGGATTTATGGGCAAGGAAACGGTGGCAGTGGCCGAAAAGGATGAATATTGGCGTAACCAATAAAAAAAGATGTTCACAAGTGTACGATGCAGAAGTAGATCGTTTTACTTGGAAGACCCCGCAGGTTTTCGGTAATCAACACAAAGAAATATCGCAGGCAATGGTTCAGATTTAGCTTCTTCCGAATGGCATACCCATCGATGAATCGGAGGGAAATGAAAGAGTCTTTGTCTGAGACACAAATCGTTCAGAACAATCTTATATGCGAATAAACAATGTCACATGTTCGTTGATATCAAGAACCATCCAACATCATCAAGAGAGAAACTTTACTTTCCACCCTCTATCTCAAATTCAAAACACAAGTTGAAGAACTGCAGTAAGACATTCAAAATGACGGGGCAAAATCACAACACTAAGACTACTTACAGCTGTGGGCATGTACTTATCAGATGCGCACCGGAGACGGCACCAGCAAGCATCTCACAGTGCTCATTCGACACGAAACTGTCCTGGTTTAAACAAGTCAAGCTTCGTGTTAGCAAGTTACCTACCCCGCAACTTCTCCATTACATCGAGCTCAAATCCCACACCTTATGTCCCGATTGTGAAAAGTTGCTCATCTTGAGAGCAGTGGCAGGACGAGGCTCAGAAGATCGGCTTCAGGACAGAGGATTGCTTTCAACGGCACCACAGCCCGAGGCGGCGAATGAAATCCCCGTCAGTAAAAGAGAATGGATAAGTATGCCAATAATGCCTATTAATAATCAAAGGCCAAAGGTTAGAATTCCAAGACGTCCATTGCCACCACTCCCACCCCCACGCCAAGAAAGCCTGAGAGTGCCGATTGTGAGAAGACCTGGAACTAGCCCGTCATACCCCAAGCCTGACATGCAACTTCGGCCTTCAAGAGATCGTCAGGCATTGTACAAAGAGCCTGAGACCGATCCTCTCACAGAGGAGCAGGGTGAAGTGATTTGGCGAGATGTGCGCGAGCTTACTCGGCAGGAACTGCCTGAATTGGGGAGCAACATTGAAGATTCTTCGGGCGTAAAACCCCTACCGATTCGCACATGTGAATCAATTTTGGAACCAGAGATGGCTACCGGGCCAGAAAAGCGAGCGCACACCTCGCTAGGCTTCTACGCTGAAGAGATGGATACTCGGCGGTATGCTGAGTTACACCATCCATCTGCCGTTAGAGTCGTGTCTCAGAGGGTGCTGATTTTTAATGAGGGCAGTCCTGATGAAGTTTCTGTCTCTTCCCAAGACTTCGATCCATCTTGGATGGATGGTGAAGTGTCCCCTCTAACCACCCTGACGTCCTCCCCTACGCCTACCCCATGGGAACATAAATCGAGATTGCGAAGTGACTCTGGCTACATGCCGTTGAGAGACAGTGAAGTAGATTATGCTTTCATATGACTAAATGAATCCCATTCATGGCGTATTTAGTTGGCGATTTAATGACCAGATCGGTTTCCGGTAGGTCTTGGTACATACCTGCACGTATGAACGGGGCTGGGCCCTTGACGTCTCAAGAATGATGATAATGATAAAAACGGGGTTTAAAAACGAAATGACTTTTTATATATATGGTGAATAAAAAAAACAGGATTTTGTGATATGCACAAGCTAAGGATGTGATTCCTACGCACATAGGGTCACTGTCTCGAATATTTATGCGGGCTCTCCAAAGGAGAAAGAGCAGGCCGATTTGGGACAATATATTGTAGCTGATTAATGTTATCAAGCGAATGTAAGACTACTAAATAATCTAAGATATTATAATGTTTTATTTCAGTAGAGTTCGAAATCGGCTTCAGTTGAGCACTGTTTATAACTTTATTTATAACCCCACATCTTACGGCTGCACTAACCATATGTGGCCAGCTGACTCGTCAGTGTTCGTACTCGTTCAGTCCCCGGTTTGCATTGCTTTTTCGTCTCGATGACAGTTCGTTCGCCGTGATGATGACCATTCATAAGTCAGTAGTATTTTATGTATTTGCGCGCAATTCTGATTGGCTACAATAGCGGATATATGTTCTCTAGGCCCCGAATATAATGCTGCTTTAATTTCCAACTCCAATTCTAAACTATGGCTTCTTCATCCAAAATGGAGCCTAATTGTGTATCTACACCCAAGAAATGACGACGAAAACGACATAGTGAGCTTTCTCGGGTGATCGATTGAAGATTAAACACTTTATAATGCTGGGATAACTCGAGATAAAATCTGTGAAGAAATCGGTGCTACTTATGATCAAGTTTGTGATGCCATTCAGAATCCAACAACACCACAAAAGAAGGGCAAATGTGGTGCGAAACCGCATTTAAATACTCCTCAACGAAAATGCTTGATTGAATGGGTTACAGCATCTCGGGAGAACAGAGAGATACCAGGGTCTTTAATACCTTGGATTTTGGATTGGGATTGTGGTGAAAGAGCTATTCGAAGGGCCTTTATGACGGAAGGGTTCATACGAGCAGTATCATGTCAAAAGCCAGTACTCTCGGGGAAAAAAATAAAGCAGATCGATTGCGGTGGGCATAAGAGCATATCAATTGGACTATAGATCAATGGGATCTTGTTACGTCGTACTTAGTAAGCGGTGCTAGACGGGGACACACTTGTTTATCCCCGAGACCAAGTGGACCCACCATCTAGCCTATTCAAGTAAGGCGCTTATTGATATCTCTGTCTACCGAGCGGGGCTGAAACTTTCATAGTGAGGTTGAGGAGAAGCTGAGTTTGTTAGCGACTGTATACTAACTAACATAATTATCTATATGATAATAGCTAACAATCGAAAATATTGTCTAACTGCTTAAATCAGCTTCGAGCCACGTTTCCTATTGTAATGGGGTTGAAGCCGTGGTATATGCTTGGCGGCCGGGTTAAATGTTTTTCCGTTCCGAGGTTCCACCTCTTATATCTAGTACTAGTGTAGATACTTGCAATCAACATCCTCTTCTTCCTTACTTACTCTTATTACTGAACGGCAGCGTTTGTAGTGTTGTTTACCGTGCACTTTGACGGCACATCTGTACTCCTTTACACTATGCTAAAGGAAGTCAACTCCTTGGAAATACAGGCAGGCATATCTGAAACCGCCTTTTTTTATCAGATTTACACTTGTTCCACCTTTGTATCAACGAATAAAGAGATATAGAATTGAGCCAGTTAGTTGGGGCAGGGGAAACTGAAGAGATAGTAAAGCTACTTCTCGACTATAGTACAGATATGAATATTCAAGGTGGATATTATGGTAATGCTCTTCAAGCAGCTGCGGCGGATGGAGATCAAGCGATAGCGAAGCTACTTCTCGACCGTGGGGCAGATATAAATGCTCAAGGTGGATATTGTGGTAATGCTCTTCAAGCAGCTGCAGTATATGAAAACCAAGGGATAGCGAAGCTACTTCTCGACCGTGGGGCAGATGTGAATGCTCAAGGTGGAGAATATAGCAACGCTCTTCAAGCAGCTGCAGCAGCTGCAGCAGATGGAAACCAAGCGATAGCGAAGCTACTTCTCGACCGTGGGGCAGATGTGAATGCTCAAGGTGGATATTGTGGTAATGCTCTTCAAGTAGCTGCATGGCATGGAAACCAAGCGACAGCGAAGCTACTTCTCGACCGTGGGGCAGATATAAATGCTCAAGGTGGAGAATATGGCAACGCTCTTCAAGCAGCTGCGGCAGATGGAGACCAAGCGATAGCGAAGCTACTTCTCGACTATGGGGCAGATATAAATGCTCAAGGTGGATATTTTGGTAATGCTCTTCAAGCAGCTGCAGCACATGAAAACCAAGTGATAGCGAAGCTACTTCTCGACTATAGAGCAGATATAAATGCTCAAGGTGGATATTATGGTAATGCTCTTCAAGCAGCTGTATGGCATGGAAACCAAGTGATAGCGAAGCTACTTCTCGACTATGGGGCAGATATAAATGCTCAAGGTGGATATTATGGTAATGCTCTTCAAGCAGCTGCGGCGGATGGAGACCAAGCGATAGCGAAACTACTTCTCGACTGTGGGGCAGATATAAATACTCAAGGTGGATATTATGGTAACGCTCTTCAAGCAGCTGCAGTATATGAAAACCAAGCGATAGCGAAGCTACTTCTCGACCATGGGGCAGATGTGAATGCTCAAGGTGGAGAATATGGCAACGCTCTTCAAGCAGCTGCATGGCATGGAAAACAAGAGATAGTGAGGCTCCTTCTCGACTATGGTGCAGATATCACTATACAGCCACGAAGTACTAACCGATTATCCGTGCTTCATGTCTGTGTGGCCTCTGGTAACACGGCGGCCCTAAAATTATTACTTGATGCTGGTGGAAAAATCCATCTGGATACACAGGACGAGTCTGGACAGACACCTCTTCATTTAGCAGTTGAGAAGCGTGATATTCTGGCTGCTAAGCGTCTATTGGAAAGCGGAGGATCAACTGATATATCAGATCTTAGCGACAATACTCCATTTCAACTAGCTATACAGTCTGGATTCTCTCAAATGGCCCTTTTACTATTCTCTAAGGCCAAATATAATACCTCTTCGCTTTCTGCGACAGACTGGAGATGCTGTTTAGCCCGGGGTCTCGCATGTCATATCGAGATGATCAATAGTGAACCACCCGAAGTCTTGGTCTGGGATAATACATTGAAAATGAAAATGGAGCTCAACGATTTATCGTACCCTCTTTCTTCGTATAGCGACAAGCTACCTGCTAGAGAGACCGATTTCATGAGCAGAAAAAATTATGCAAAACGAATATTGTATGTATTTGCTATCAGCCTCAGATTCTGTGTTTTCTTTAGCACTAATACGTAGTAGCATCCTTGTAGATGGCTCTTTACTGCATGACGGTCTGGAATTTGACTTACGTTGCCGTTGGTGGCGCAAGGTGCCTCAAGAATCCAAATATCAGGACATGTCTCAAAGTTTCCGTCCCTTGTCCAAGAGTTGGAGTTGGACAATTCAAATGAGATCACCCCCTAGCATAGATACTGTGCGCCGAACACCAGCAAGTACCTGTAAGTGTAAAGTATATCCTAAGGATTTCTTACTATGAATTAAGAGATTTAGTTGCTAAAAGGCTCATAGGCTTCCTAGAATGTGGCTTATTTGTCACTTGTATTTTCCTTCCAGCAATAGAAGAGTGGCCAGAGACCTTCAATCATCTAGATAAATTTGCAGGGGATCACAAACAGAGGCACGGAATACTGTGGATCATGGTTAAACCAGAGGCGCACGAAGCCAAATCAAATTCCACAAAGTTGTTCCTGTGCTCAAAATTCTCCTTTAGCACTTCAGAGTTTGCAGGCGTACCTGTCACAGCGATAGATCTTTTCCTTCCTTTAATTCAGCGCATTCAAAGTATCTGGGATCATAATTTCGACGTTTTCGAGACACGGCTATTATCCACTGTATAACCACTTTTTCCAAGTTCGAGCTAAACTGACTTTTTATAGCGCAGTATGGTCCTGAAATCGGGCGGCAATGATCAGAACTTAGTACAAGAACTTCTAAAGGATGCTCAACTCTTAGAGCTGCTTATAGCGAATCTGAAGAAGCAAGTCGACACGTTTAGAATATTCAAAGAACAATATACAAGCGACGCTTGGAAAGTGCTGCATGAACACACTCCTGACCAGGTAAAGAAAGAAATGGATAATGTGGATATCGAAATACAAAATTTAAAAGATGGGTGTGAAAAGCGTCTGACTGACTTCATTAATTCGTCTCAGAATATCATTCAATTGGTTCTCAAGCATATCTTCCATAATTGGAGTATTGAACTGACAAAGAATCAGGAATTTAACTTGACCTCCATTGCAGAAGCCCAAAAGTCAACAAGGACAAATAGAAGCATGAAGCGTCTCAGTTGGATAACGGTATAAGGTCCCCAACAAGTATCTGGTTCTATATAATACTGCTAACGTGTTAAAGTTTATATTTCTTCCTTTGCTCTTTATCGCAGTAAGAGCAGTATTAACCCCTTGTAGGAATGAAACTGATCATCTTCTCAGAGTCTGTTCGGTATGAATGTCGACGTATTGGAAAACAACCCCGCATGGTGGTGGTATATTCCGCTTGCTGCTCTATTAATGTTCATAACCTTTACTGTATGGATCATCTTCAAACGGAGCGAAGGTGTAAGTATTTTAGTTAGTCATCTTACGAATCTTGCTGACTCAATCCTGATACTAAGTTAGAGGACAATCTCGAACAACGCTTCGACAGGCTATTTCGATTCAAACGGCCGTTTCGACAGAACAAGGAAGATGTAGAAAGAGGCTTGGGTCGGAGTGAGCAAATAAAGCGGACAAGAACAGCAGCATATCCCGCTTCTGGAAAGAAAAGATCCTAGCCTGGAACTTATGCGACGAGGCGTCGTGATTTACCAGTTGTTTTAAAGCATAGGCACCGAAGTAAGGAAAGGAAAGCACTCGATGGGTCAATTCAATAATATATGTGAGATAGAAAGCGCTTCGGCAGAGCTATCACAGTCGTTTAGAGAAGGTTAGCGTTGCGAGGATTGTACAGATACACTCAGGGGTAGTCTACGATGCTATCATGAATCACGTGTCAAGGAAATAGCTACTAGATAAAGGCCACGAGACAATTATTGCATTGCTGCAAAAAAAGTGGATACGAGTGAAGGGATGTGTTCAGGAGGCAAGCGGGATCAACATTGCATTCTTAAGTTAACTATTTTGGTCGGCATACTGTAGTTATGGATGATTATTACAGTAAGCTTTTTTAATTCTTAGGCAGGAATCTAATTTCAAGTTTAACAGCCGAAATCGGCTAACTTCAGGTAGAAGTCTTTAAATCACGTGTAATACCGCAGAGCTTGAAGATAAGTGAATACAAGGGTAAGTGAGTAGACTAGCAATATAGGGCTAGTGGGTTAAAAATGAAAATCATTGAGTGTTCCGAACTGAAGCCGATTTCGAACTATACTGTATCCAGTTGTGGCTGGCAAAGTCGAACTCCCACCTGTACGTGGTGCTGGCTACGAACCTACGATTAATATTATCGTAGAGCCAACGGGAGACAAGCGCATTCGATGGAGCTGTTGTGGTATCGTGGGCGTCGGTGGAGGTTGCCTCCCCCCCATCGCACGACGGCGATGTGGCCACATCAGAACAGAGGACTACCATCAAAATGGGTATGAAAACCATCCGACGTACGATTACCTGACCTAGAGAACAGGCCCTCGATAAATTCGATGTGGAACCGATGCCTAGTCGTACGACAGGACACCTCTGGGGTGGGTTGCAGAATTTTCACCGGACGGTATGGAAGGCCGGTACAGGTCGTACGTCACCGAAAGGACCAGTCGAAGCTCCAGTTAATCGAATGATCCGACGAGCTCTTGTTAAACGAACGATTTGTGGTCAGGATATTGAGCGGCAGGAGAAGGAAGAGAAGATGTACAAGGGAAATCTAGGTGGACGATACACGGTCGTAATACTCTTTCTCGAATGGCAGAGTCCCTCACGACATCGTACGAAGGAACCCTACTGCAGCGGCAGGCCCGTGTACGACTACGATTCTTAAAAATGCTGGCGGTCTAGGCTATAGATGTGGGAGTACAGGCTAGCGGGAGAGGGAGAACTGGCATAGCAGGCAGGGAGAAGGAAGCTACACTTTGGTTAGTAGAGGGGAAACGTCGTACTATGCTGCCTGGCTAGGGGTATAAGTAGGGCAACCTCTGCGAGACATAGTCGGCCTTGTTGTGAGGGGAGACCTGGCAAGGTAACGCGAAGCAGTTTACAGCTGTGGGGCGTGGTATATAATGGCAGCGACAGGGACACTGTCTATATAGCCTGAGAGGACGGATGCGTGTGTCGGTCTACAGGGAGAGTATATAGGGCAGTTGGCATGGTGTACTGATGTAGGCTTAAGGAGCAAACAGGGCAGAGGATATAGAGGAATGCTGTGCTCCGGGCGGACCTCTCGAATCAGGTACAAAATAGTGAGCTTAGGCAAGAGTCTTGAGACCTGAGGGAAAGTGTGGTAAGGAGGTCGCTGGCCTTACTTGTATTATAGTTTACTAGTAGATTGTAATATAATTCTGTTCCTGCTACAGCACAGAGCAACCGAGAAGGTATAGAGGCAATCATTCGTAGCGCCACAGAATGGGAAAAGAGAAGCGGTGCAACTTTCGAACCGGAAAAGACAGCCATCATCCATTTTACTCGCAAATCGTACAAAACAGACGATCAGCCGTTCACTGTCAAAGGACAAGCTGTTCAACCGAAGGAGAGCGTTAAAATTCTCGGCGTGATTATGGACGCGAAACTTAAATATAGAGAGCATATGGCGAGAGCTGCTTCCAAAGGGCTCGAGGCGGTAATAGAGCTTAGACGGCTCAAAGGGCTGTCACCGGCCACGGCCCGACAACTCTTCACGGCTACAGTCACTCCAGTGGTGGATTATGCTTCCAATGTATGGATGCATGAGTGCAGATACAAGTCGGCCACACCCATTAATAGAGTCCAGAAGATAGGAGCGCAAGCGATTGTAGGAACATTCATGACGGTCGCCACGAGCGTGGCAGAGGCGGAGGCGACCATCCCTACAGTAGAGGATAGACTGTGGAGGAGAGCCATCAAGATATGGACAGACATACACGCCCTGCCTGACACCAATCCACTCCGCAGGAACACTTCCCGAATACGGAAATTCAGGAAACAACACCGCTCGCCTCTCTATCAGGTAGCAGAAAAACTCAAAGGTATTGCGATGGAGGAAATGGAAACTATCCACCCATTCACTCTACCGCCGTGGGAGAAGAGAGTTCAAACTATCACCAACAAGGAAATGACGAGGCAACCGGACTCGAACCGAGCAGCATATATTGCCGTAAGCAGCTCAGCACGAAATGGCGTGGTTGGACTGGGTGCAGCAATCAAGACACGCAAGCGAGTCGGAGATGATCCCACAGTCGAAACGCTCTGCTTCACTCTAGGCCCAAGAACAGAGCAGAACCTGTATATTGCAGAACTGACAGCAATGGCCCGCGCTCTTCAGCATTTACCGCAGCGTAAATATCACAGTATTACGCTGTGGACAAGAAACAAAGCTGTCGTCCTCACGCTTAGGAACCCACGCCAACAGTCTGGCCAGGAACAGATTTGCAACATCTACGAATCAATCAACAAACTTAAGAGAAAATGCAACACTATCACCGTAGTATGGTTACCAAAGGGCGAAGACGAGGAACTCTGGACATGTGCTAAAGAGAAGGCCAATGAAGCTACCAGACAAGGTACAGGACCACAGATACCACTCCCGAGAATACGTACTACAACACTCAACGTAGCGCGCGCCGAGCGAGGTACTACTACAGGGTTACCGGAGAAGGTTGGAAAACTATCTAAAAAAGTAGATATAGCATTACCGGGCAAACATACTCGAGAGTTGTACGACCAGTTAACCCAGAAAGAAGCGAGTGTGCTTGCTCAGCTAAGGACAGGAATAGCGAGGTTGAACGCGTATCTATTCCTCATCAAAGCTGCACCGTCAGATCAGTGCGCCTGTGGGGAAGCAAGAGAAACAGTTGAACATTTCCTTTTTCGATGCCGAAGATGGATTACGCACCGAACAGAGATGCTTCAGTGTACAGAGATTCACAGAAGCAACATTTCATTCTACCTAGGAGGAAAATCACCATCGGATAACAAGAGTTGGACTCCTAACATGAAAGCAGTCCGAGTGACGATACGATTTGCGATAGCCACAAGCCGGCTTGATGCTGACCCGTGGCAAGAAAACAGCCAACAAAACTGACAGCCCTTTACTACTTTCCAACTACCTAACACTAACCACCTCGTGCCGTAGACAGGAGGCACCGCTTCAGCTGCTGAGGATAGGACGCTGAACACTTGGAGAATAGCCTTCAAGCTAGCCTGCTAACATTACTAACCCACGAGAACCCGTAAAGATAAGTCAGAAGAGAGAAGCCAGAAGCAGAAACAGTTGATGTATGGGCTCAAGGAGTTAAGAATTTACTGTAAGAAATGTTCTTGTATATTAGTAATAGTTGCCCTATCGGGTTAGCCGCCGGGCGTTAATAAATTGTGTGTGTGTGTGTATCCAGTTGTCGTTTGGATATTATTGCCAGCCTGTTATTTCTGCACCGGAGAGGCGGGGTAGGAGCCCGGTCTCGGTCCACGGTGGTTTTCCACACACAGCATCGTCCTCCGCCCCATCTTCCGACATTATTTATTCTTCAATATAGTGGCGTGCGCCACCGCGCCATGAGCGGGAAGAATATCTTGGCCTTTGGTGAACTTCACAGTAGATCATTTCCGCCCATGTAACGTGGGTCAGTCGCGTGAGGGGTAAATGAACGCATGAGTATTAGTATTTGCTATGCAGCTTATGTGGGTGGCTGCCAATCGAATTGCAGCATCGTAATCATCAAAATTTGTCATTGTGCAAGGAGCTGAAATACCTCTTCTCTTCCTCAGTCTCTTCTACCTTCTAATTCTACAAGATATTCTGTCTGAACCTACAAACTGTATCATTTGTTCATGATCGAAGCTTCCACTGCACAGGTCTAACTTTTCAGCGGATATTCTCTGGAACCGTGCCGCAGTGAAAGCTTCACTTGACGTTGATCATGTTTCCCAAATTCGTTCTACTCATCTCTCTATTATTGTCCATTGAAGCTCTTGCGAAAATTCCGGCGCCATCTGCTGGAACCGCTCAGGGCATATCACGGCCCGGTGAAAACCACTCCGCACAAGATGTCATCAACCAGCTAGGACTGGCGCCGAGCGTGGAGAAGGGTTATTATCTAGAGAGCTTTCGTGACCCTGCCCTATATGGCAATCGATCCGTTAGCACCGCAATCTACTACCTATTGGAGGGTGCGGTTGGCAAATCGTATTGGCACCGAGTCGACGCGGCTGAAGTCTGGCACTACTACGCCGGGGCGCCGTTATCACTCTACTTGTCTTTGGACGACGGTCAGCCGGTGAGGGAGAAGCTTTTGGGTCCAGATATCTTCCGAAATCAGACGCCGCAGGTGGTGATTGCTGCGCATGAGTGGCAGCAGGCGTTAAGTCACGGGAAGTGGACACTGGTGGGAACGACAGGCAAGCCTCCCCATTTTCTCTTTGCTGTCTGTTATTCTTGAGCTTTCTTCTATGTATCAACGGACCTATTCGTCTGACTTGCACAACAGTGGCTCCTGCGTTCGTAGACTCTGGGTTTGAGTTAGCACCCTCTGGTTGGCAGCCGAAGTGTGCCTAACTACTTCTTTCACGCATCTACCTGTATCTAGCGCCTACCATCGAGCTGGCAAGGAATCTTATAGATCTCTGACGAAATCTTCGTTGAGAAACTCGGGCATGGGAGTTATAGATGTATACCTGTTTGTGCAGGTTATGGAAATGCACTATATATATATAATTACTGAACTAATGAACTGCGAATTCACTAACCGCCAGTGATGGGACTAGTATTTTCAGTATTTTGTATACGCCCCACTATAGTGATACGTATAGATTATTGAGGATATATTCCTGGTGATATGTATTTAGATTCGATATCACTAATACTGGCCGTATACTAATATACTGGAATGTAATACATTCCAGACCTTCCAGGAATTTGAACTTCCTAACTAGGCAATTGTGAAGCGAATCTGCAAGTCCTCAGGCAATTATTCTACATTCCATCCTAAATTCCGGTATTCTAGTATATCCCCAGTGGTATCAAATCTGATAATATGTACGTACGTATGTATTAGAAGGCCGATATCAGCCACCGTAATACGGCCGTACACTACTCCCATCACTGCTAACCGCATTTCTTCAGCTCTGACAGCTCGTATCCCCTGATATCACTGTAAAGGCCTAAAACATCACTGTCGATAGTTGATATTACTGTTAAAGTCTGAATTTTACTATCGTTAATCGATCTTGCTGTCAAAGTCCGATATGATATTACAATCCTTGTTCATAGTAAAGGAGTACAGCATCGATGGTTACATCAGGTCATCAATTCAATCAATACTCTCGTTATACCGTAGTCCGTTTAGATAGTGTTAAGTGGCTTCTTTGCTTACTATTACTGAAAGTGGTATGAGGAAACATATAAATACACCATGATCACAAGTAGTGAATCCCATCAACCTGCATCTCCACTCATTCACAAATTGCAGTCAGCATATGACTACCAGAGACTTAAACTACTTTGAGTAGATGATAGTGAATATTGAGGCTTCAATCTCTACTTCTATCCTCTGCGTAACAAGATAGGTACCTATGTGGTACTAAGCAGTAAGTAGGCAGATGTCCACGTGGTGGTGAGTCTAGTCCGCAGCCTAAGTATTTCTTCTTCTCTCTATATAAGAAACGCAAGGAACACGAAGAGGCAACCATTTATGTAATCCAAAGACCAGCTTTGGGACAGCATCATACCATCTGAGTGATGCTCTTTTCAAAAGACGAAAAGAAAGATAACGATGAAGCCGAAACTGGGTAGCTATCTACAGTAACATTTTGCATTTTGATAATGATATCGACGGTGGCATTCATCGACAGTGACACTGGTATTTCGGACTTTGACAACAATAACTCTCACAGAATTGCGACAGCAACCCTATCGATTGCAAGTGTTCTCGCACACGCGTCCTTCGTAACCAACACACAAGTGTCCCAACCACGCAGATGCGCATATTGTCTGAATGTCCCCTGTCGTGGAGTTGACGAATGGGACTCCACTTACAGTAACCCTTTGCAGTTAGGAATACTGTGTGTAACGGGAGAGGCCTGAGGGATTAGAGACTAGCACGCAAAGTTAGAATTGACGACGCGTTAGAATAACATCAAGGAATCTAGTGTTACCATATTTTGGATTTCTATTGCGTCCTTCTATAAGAGTAAATCAGTTGAACTAAGTATCTCATTAACTGTGGGGGAATGGCTTTCTGAAATACAAGAAAGAGCCGTTTGATCTGGCTGTTGTAATCAGGAAACTCTGCACGCCAAGTGTCCCCATAGTTGCGGTCGCTGTCCAGAGGAGGAAAGACAGGCTGATTTGGAACAATATATTGTAGCTGATTACTGTTGTCAAACGAATGTCCTAAAGAACCTGAGACATCATAATCTTCTTATTTTCCAGTTGCCTTTCGCACATTGTCGCCGGCCTATTACTTCTGCACCGGAGAGTGTCCCATCTCCATCTAACACCTTCTCTCTTCCTAATGAGTCTTGTATTAGTGTGACCGCTGCCCCATCTATCCTTGGACCTTGGGTCTCCCCGATGTGCTGCCATCCGCTTCCCCGCTGCCAGAATTCCAAACCGAGCTCTGAACTACCCATCACCTATCCAACGGTTCCAAGTCGATATCATCACCCTGCCTTGGGCTCCCAATTTGCGGCCTAGATTGATCAAGCGAATGTCCACCTGGCTCTGAAACATGAGCCACCAAAGTACCATCGCGACTCTCCGTCTTCCGGTAATTTCCGTACGGGGTGCTGACGTTACTACGTGACTGAGTAGTCTTGATAAGACTGTTCAGGACAAGAAACTCGACTTTGAGTTTGACGCCGTATACGCAGGGTTTGAAGGCGCCTTGGAGGTAGAATAAACCGGCGTACTGAATACCAAGAAGAACGGCATCGAGGACGATGACTAGCAAGTTCATGTAGATAAGGTGCCAGAAGACGCTGGTGTTGTTGGTGTCGCGATTGGTGGAGGCAGACGCAGTTCTTCGTTGGCGGAGAAATGATTTAGCGCTCAAGTACTTGCGCGTCTCGTAAATGTACAGCATGCTGAGCATGGTTTCTTGGACGAAGAAGACGGTGAGCTGGATGCGATCCCATACTAAGTTAAAGCTTTTGAGAGATGGATTTATGGTTGTTGCTTGCTGTATTTGGATTTGTATTAGGCGCTGTCATGATCACGCGACCCAGTAGCTTGGTACATAACTTACTGCGATAGTCCCAATGATGATAGTCGGCACCGAGAAAACAATGGAGTTAAATATCAAGACAACCCAGATACCCCTCAGCAACTTCTGGCGGTGCACCATCACGTGCAGACGTGAATACAAGACCCAGCTTTGGGGCACTACCATCAGAAACCAGGTTAAGTAAATCATGGTGATGGATCCTGTAAGATTAGTCCATACGCCAAAATCAGCGAGGATGATGAATAATGGTTGCAATATCACACCCCAGGAGCAGAGTGCACATGACCAGAAGTAAAGTCCCCGCCATCTGCTGAATAGAAAAAACAGAGAAAAATTGATTTCGATGCCGATATACCATGAAATGCCAATAAAGGCTGCCATAGTCATGGAAATCGAGAGATCATCTTCGACGGTGCCCATATTACAGTTAGGGTCGAGGTGTGTGGTCGAGAAGAACTGGATATCATATATGTGGAGTGAGAGAGTGGGAACGGCAGATCTTAGAAGACTAACGTGAGATTTTTTTTTTCGAAAGGGAATAGAAACCACTTAAGAGGTCAGAAGCATGCATATTATTTGCAGGGCGCATTCATTCTTCATTGATATGTGCTGACATCTGTACAAGGCCACGGGTGATTATGTCAATCAAGCGGTATCTGCATCAGCTGTGATAACGAGGCAGCCAGTCGTAAAGCATCAGATCTTCTTGGCTGTGTCGCCTACTACTTTGGGCTCCCACCCCTCCTTAGCCATCTCAAAGTTTTCCATCGTAAATGCCGGAGCAACCGTACATCCAACCAGCGTCCAGGATCCCAGGCTTCGAGCTTGCTGCCACTCCTTCTTCTGCACCACCACTTGAGGCCTCTCTTGATTCCACAAGTCTTTCCCTAGAATCATGTGCCTCACCGGACTTCCGTCATCCCAAGACAAAGACAACTTCAAGGGAGCCCCAGCATAATAATGCCAGACCTCAGTTGCGTCGAGTACACGATGCCAGTGTGAGGTTTCAGACTCGCCCTCCAAAAGATAGTAGATACATGTGCTATGAGATCGGTGCTCGGCTGTGCCTTCAGTGTCTCGGAAGGTCTCGATGTAGTAACCTTTTTCTGGATGAGGAGTGAGGTTTAAGGCCGCGATAACATCTTGAGCGGAACGTTGATCTGCCATGTCGTCGATGATCCGAAGTCTTCGCGATAATGAATTGTTAGGGAAGGTGTAAAGAGCACGTAGATTCAGTAGAAGTAGGATATAAACAGTGGGC
This sequence comes from Rutstroemia sp. NJR-2017a BVV2, assembly GCA_002946415.1. Lineage (NCBI taxonomy): Eukaryota > Fungi > Ascomycota > Leotiomycetes > Helotiales > Rutstroemiaceae > Rutstroemia > Rutstroemia sp. NJR-2017a BVV2. The sequence continues at coordinate 618,053 of NJPS01000031.1, read as the reverse complement.
TAGCGGGGCAGTGCCGGAGCTAATCTAAAGAGCGAATCTGGGTTATTGGTAATCCTATTCAGCAGATTTTAATTCCTTGAATGCCTTGCCCTTGAAGTCTGCTTGAAAGGAACACAGCATGTGCAGGAAGGCTGGAAGGCTGGAAGGCTGGAAGTTAAGTAAAAAGGAAGATTAACCGAAGAACTGTCGTTTGGCCCTCGGCTGCCAATTCCTTTGTTGGCTGTATGTCTTCGGTGCCGTAGCATCGCTCACAAAATCAGAAGTTCCAATCGTCGGTGCGGCACGGAAATCTACGCACTCTACGAAATACCGGCACCTTCCTCCGGTAACACGACATTCAACGGCACTGTTGCTGCACTGTTGCGGCACTGTTACGGCAGTGACACTGTATCTGTTGGTATCACACGATGAACCTTATCCCTTGCAATTTTTATCTGCGAGGAAACACAAACCCTCGCCTCTCGCAGTTTAACACTGAGCGGATGGCTGATGAAACTAGAAATTTGCTGGATGCTACCCATCATCAGATCCTGAGCGGTCAATATTGTGAATCCCTACGTTGTTGGCTGTCTGACTGTACATGGTGAAAAAAATTTGTTTATCTTGCAGGAAGCTGTAACTGGACCCAACCAACCTGTAGAAAGAGGTGTATGCAACCAACAGCACACAAATTTCCGTAAGATTAATCATCGCTTGGCATCCATTGAGCCATTTGTCAGTTCACATTCTGTTCTAAAAGAAAACATCAACGGCGACGGGCGCGAGGAATAAAGGTTGTAAATTGAGTTCTTGGTCGTTGGCTGTGAATCTATGAAGGGTTTCCGGGGCGGGGGTGGGGTGGGATGGGAATGGAAATCCCGCAGTTGTGTGTAACGTAGAGGCCAGTGATGAAGGTAAGGTTAGAAGCTGATCTTCTCGGATCTATCGTCAAACCCGGCGGCATGGGCTCCCTATTGTATCTTGATGACTTTGATTGCCAGGACTTTTATCTCTGTCGGCTGCCATAGCGGTGACTGGAAAAGGAAGATACTCGTCGGAGGTCCCCATCTAAGCCGCCGGGACGCTTATACCATTCGCTCATGATATACGAGGGCCTGCTGTGAAATTAATTGAAAATGTTTTTGCCAGCTGTGGTTTGAAAAAGCTGGACCTGAAGCTTGAGAGCTTGAGAACTTGAGCTTGGGTACCAATTTGCCATGCAAGAGGAACACCTACTCTTAGTCCCGCTCACTTCCTTGTCATAGCACATGACTGTATTTCACGTGACTTTCACGTGACTATGGAGCCGATATTTTAACACTTTCGGAAAAGCACAGCCGAGTCCGATTATGTTGGGATAAACTCCAACGAAGCATCAATTGCAGTCAATGTCGTCCGAACCAGTTATCCCTCTCGATATATAAGATGAGCATCGCTTCAAGGCGTTTCTTATAACATATATCCTCACTGTTATCCTTGAATCCTCACAATTGATAATTGGAATTTCCACGTACTCTGGCTACTCCGCTGAATCAGACGCGGAGGAATAAGAATAAGCGCAGTTTCATCTCTAAAATGTCAGAGCTAAATCCATTCTTGGGTCTCACAAGCGGTCTATGGTGGTGATTACGTTCTACGTTCATCGGCCGCCTTGAAGACCTCTCTCCAACAAACCACGTATGGTGACAACTTGACAGCGAACTAGTTCGTGAGGTTTTATGAATGCGAGTTTCTGCGCATTAATTAACGATTCCAGAAATGAGCTGCTCCTAAAGTTCTAGAAAATCATTTCTTCGCAATGATTTCCTCTTAGCCATGCTCTCCGGCTTGGAAAAACACAGGCCGAAGTGGGACAATATGTCGAAGCCGATTTCTGTCATCTAACGAATATCCTAAAGCCCTAACATACGATAATGTTTCCATTGTCCAAATATCTTTGGGATATTATCATCGGCCTGTGTTTCCAAGCCGAGGAGCCATGAACTTGTCGTGGTAGCCTCATGGAGCAAAATTGCCGCGCGCCAAGTGGGGACTACCATCATGGAACAACCGACCTGCTCTCGACCTCAAGTTTGGGGCGCGGGCATGTTGGTGTATAGTTGAATCCGTAATCATGATACAGCGAAGCAGAAATCCTATGTTGGTATATAGTGCCCGCGTAGTGGTGACTGTTGGATCACGCGAACGCAATTTCATGCACGTAAATTTTTCAAAGTCTCCGAAAGTCTTCGTCTTCGACCTCTACCATCATGTTCTCAGATTTCTTTCCATTAATTCTGTTTTCCACATCTAGCGATTGACTAACCGGCACCTTTCTTCTTCTTCTGCTGGGAAGGTTGTTTGGTATGGAAAGGCCCCGGGGGCCAGGTAGCAGGTTGCCAATAGATCAAAGTAAGTTCTGTTCCGCCTGGTTTTTGCTCGCACTAATAGTTGGATTCATAGACAAAGCCAGCCGGCACGCCCCCAGACACGAGGTTAATCGATCTAACCGTGATGGTATGATATATCATTCTTTCCTTAAAATATAAAACAATGAAGCTAAGCACACATTCGGCTCGAACAGGGGACCAGCGTGCAAGACATACAGACAGAAGACAAGGCGAGAAAGCCCATGACCGGAATGCGAATACAGAACAGAAGGCTAGAGCTCACAGAAGGGGGTTCTTCATTAAAGGGCGCGTCTTCGCCACGTCGTGGTCGGATAACGGCGAGGATGAATCGGATCAAACATTTGTTGTCATTCGGGAAGCCGGGGATGGAGACGAGGACACAAACACTCACTGCATTTGTCTTTCCGTAGCACCCGTGGAGGACGACATCAATCTCCGGGAATATGGTTTTCTTTATGGTGGAACGGCTTCTCCCAAACCTATCGAAGGCATTTTGCGTCAACCTCTGCGACTCGAGCCTGCCAAAGGGACAACATTTAATGAGCCGTTATTGGTGAACTATCTTAGATTGTTTAGCGTAGATACCAACTCTGAAGTCATTGACGTTGGCCTATTAGCGGACGAGTCAATGCAGTATTTCATCGAAAATTTCAAAGCGACTATGTTTGATCCGGAAATAATGGAGAAGGAGAAAGAAAACGAGCCTAAAAAGAACAGAAAGCATTCAAGGATGCCCGGCACAGGCAAAGGAGGGGATGAGGACTCATCTCATCTGACCCAAAGACACCGGGATCACGGCAAGTCCCATTCGAAACCAGTAGAGTCATCTTCGAAACGACCACTGGATGATGCTTCGAACCGCCGTAAACCTAAATTGAGTCAATTGGAAATTCCCATGATTTCAAAGAAGCTCAAATCAAAAGGAAATGCAGGTCACGATTCCGATGGAAGGGAGGACGAATCACCTACCAGAGACCAAGGTACACAAAGCATGCGACCCAATGAATCCAAGGGTCCCTCGCGAAGAGATACCTCTCCTACCAGAGATCCATTTCGAGTTCGGAAGGGTCATGATCGAGAACCGCAATCGAAAGCGAAACTAGACGAAAAAACAAGGAGAGGTCGAGACCATGACTCTGAGGTTACTTCTCGCGAAACATCACCTACCCGGATAGGAAGGGATAGTTCTCGCCAGACAGATGTGAGGTCTCGATCTCCATCTCCTCGAGGTAGGCAGGTTTCTGATTTACCTTACCTTCGTAAGCCCGGCGATCAAGACTATGGAAGGCGAGATCCGATGACTTTCAGTGGTGGTAATAATCCTGTAGATGGGGAGAGGCGGGGTCACAGGAGAGGGGGTTCGGGGCATGATATAAGAAAAGGAGCACCTCCATCCTCTGAACGAGGGTTAAATTCAAGGGAACCATCTGGTCGCGACTTAGCTCCAAGCGGGTCGTATCCACCGGGAGCTTCAGGAACTTCAGGGAGAGGACCATTTGAGCCAGGCACAATCGACAATCTGGCCTATTCCAATGATCGCTTGCCAACAAGAGATATGCCTTCCGACATGCATACCAGATCTGATGTACCACCCCGTGGCTTACCTTTAGATCCACTCACTGGACTTCCTTGGAATTCCAGGGGCGGACACGCTATGTCTGGAAATGCTCACCTTGGAAGGCCACCTGGACGCGATCCACTGCGCCCATCTGTAAATACTGCTACTGGCAAAATTGATCCCAGAAACTCGTCTCATCGTCGCTCTCTTTCGCCCTCAAGACGCCATGGAAGGCCATCCGTGAATTCTTCAAATCCAAGAGGTACAAACTATGACGATTCATCCTCTAGGCTTCGACCAAGGATGCCAGGGGAAAGAAATCCGTTGAATGAACAAGCAATGCGAAATAACAACTCTTTCGGTAGAGGACCGCCCGGTGCACAGATGTCAAATAGAGCACCATTTGATAGAGATCCTCGGGTTACGAATATGCCAGATAGAGCATTTAATGAAAGAGATCCCCGCGGAATGGATATGTCGGGTAGAGCGCCTCTCGGCGGGGAACATCGTGGCAGACCAGATAGGGGTGGACCTTCATCTAGTAGGGATTTACCTCCATTTTCTACCTCCAGTTCTAGACTACCTCAGTCCGGCCGCATGCCCCCAGATCGCTTTGGTTCTTCTACGCAGCGAGATATGCCTTCGAATAGGGGTCGTCCAGGCATGAGCGAACCTCTGGGAAGAGACAGTCGTCCGAGAAATCATTTACCCGGAGGTCAAATGGACAACTACGCAGGTGCAGGCATGCCCGCAAGTGGAAGTGGCCGTCCTGGAAACATGTCACCGGGAGCTCGTACTGAGGATATTCGTGGAATGGATATGTCTCCGAGAATCGACGATCGTCCTGGAAATGCATCTTCTGGAGGTCTAAGGAATGACCGTTCTAGAATGGAAGATCCCCGGAGAATGGGTGCTGATGGGTCTGGATATATGTCACCGGAAGAGTCAATGCATAATCGTTCTGGAAACATGTCACCGTCGCTGAATGATCGCCCGACGATGCGGGAACCTCCAAGAATGAGAGATGATGATGAAAGAATGCCACCGGCAGGAGGCCGTCCTGGAACCGGCGGGAGCCCAGGATATATGTCTCCGGGGAGTTCACGAATGGAAAGCTCGCCTGCACGAGGCGGTACACCTGGGGTAGGGCGTTCTGCAGGAGGCATGCCACCCAGAAGCCCCGAAATGAGGAGTCCAGTAGGGAGAGATCCTCCGAGAAATATATCACCAGGAAGTCCGCGAATGAGTCCATCTCCAGGGATGTATAGTCCTCGCGGAAGAAGTCCTTCTCCAGGGAGGGGCGGGCCAGCTCGTGATATGTCTCCGGGAAGCCCAGGATACTCGTCGCCAGTAAATTCGAGACCGCTTAGTCCGGCTAGAAGAAGTCCTCCTCCGAGAAATCTATCGCCAGGAAGCCCGAGAATGAGTAGTCCAGTTGGAAGGGGCCCTCCGAGAGGCCCTCCCAGGGGCTCAAGAAGAAGTCCGCCTCCAAGGGGGGGTGGGGCTCCACCAAGAGGTGGTCCGCCGGGGAGAAGGCAGTCCATGGGAAACAGGTCGCCGGGCAGTCCGCCAATGAGTAGGTCACCTTCGAGAAGGGGTAGTGGACCAGGAGATATGTCACCCGGAGGCCCAGGAAGCCCGGGCAGTATGGGTAGTCCTGGTAGCGGCGGTAGCCCTCGCAGCCCAGGTGGCTCGATTGAAGGTTCAATAGCCCCTGGCTCCCCTGTGGACGGGTCTCCACAAGATGGTTCGCCAATAGATAGCTCTGCAGAATCTCCTATGGACGGTTCTGAATCCCCGGATGAGTTCGGCTCTCCCACAGGCTCAGAATCTGGATCGGAATTCGACTCTGAGGTAGGATCTCAAATGAGTGGATCCCCGATTGAGCCACGTTCTCCGGGCTCTTCTTCAATGAGAGATTCACCCGGCGGGATGCCAATGAGTCCTTCGACGGGTGAAGCGCAAAATCAATCCCCAATGCGAGATAGTTTCCAATCTTCCGTCCGTAATTCCTCTGATCTGTCATCACCGAGAGGCTCTCCTAGGAGTGCTTCTAGGGGAAGTCGTCCATCGATGAATGGTACTGGGGAAGGAGTTAGAAGGAGAAGTCGACAGGCCTCATCTGGAGGGTCATTCAATGGTAGTAGGCGAAGTTCGCGTGCTGCAGAGAATAATGAGCCGGAAGTAGCAGACGGCTGCTGTTGTGGATCCCTTGAAGGCTTCAATGCTTGGATTAAGAAAGTCATTCAATACTTGAAGGATGACTGGAACGAACAGTGGATAGAAATGGAGGACCAAAAGCCTCGCAAGAAGCGTCGTCGTAAACCTGACCCTCCTCCAGAAGAAGAAGGCGAAGGATCGCCTGCCAGCAATGACAACTCGCCAATCAGTCCATCACAAACTCAAGATCCATTTAAGGACAATGGCGAAGGTGATGACGATGATGCTACGACCGCAGTTGATAATGACGAGCAAAGAAGCGACAGCGGTAGTGAGTTCGGTAAAGATAGTGGTGATGAAGATAATGATTCTTTCGACGATTCCGAGGGTGGCGAAGATTCTGATTTTGAAGGCGAAAGCGAAAACGAAAGTGAAAACGAAAGTGAAAATGAAAGTGAAAACGAAAGCGAAAACGAAAGCGAAAACGAAAATGAAGATGGAAACGAGGGAGATTCATCTCAACGTCCATCTGCAACTAGCTCTAGAAGGCCATCTACTGCTACTGCTTCCGAAATCCAAAGTTATGACCCAAATCAACAACCTCATAATGGGTTGCCTGAGCCTGTCGGAGAAACTGACCATAGTATCGACAGCCAGCGAAGTTTGACGCCTGGGGATACGTATAATTCTAATAACACACAACCATATGCAGGCCAAGGAGCATCCCCTTTCAGCAATGAACATACATATACGCCAGAAAGTCATAATAACGGATACATGCCTCCTCATCATGCTGAGGGACAGCCTGAGCCACAAGAACTAGAGAGCGCTTACCCCAACTTATTGTCAGCCAATGTCGCTCAAAGGTCTGTTCAACCTTCGTTACCAGAAATGGCTGTTGAACTTGCTACTGACAACAACCCCCCTCCGTCTCCACCTCCTTACGCCCATGTTCCATCTACGCCTCATCAACTATCTCGTCCTCGATCGACTCGTTTCGAGCTTGCCTGTGAGCGTGAGCCTGTTGAGTTATTTGTCCCATCTAGCGACTCAGGAACTATGAATCGCGGGCGCTCGGAACTTTTTCTTCCACCCTCACTCACTCCTGGCGTCACTACTCATTCTAATAGCTCTTCTCCTTTCTCTGCTACGCTTTCGACTAGGACACCGCCTAGTGCGAACATACCACCAGTACCTCAGCCAACTTGGAGCCCTCCACCAAGACAATTCACTCCTTATCAATCCTCTGGTCAGCCGATCGTGCCTGTGCAAGGTCAACAATCCAACTATGGGCCTCCACAGCCTCAGCCGCAACCAGGGATGACGTATGGGCACCCACAACTACCTCAAGCACCAGCTCCTACTTATCCTGGAGCGCCAAGATACGACCCCAGTGGTAATAAATACCAAGGACAGCCCACTCAGATATCTTCACAGCAGCAGCCACGGCCTCTTCAAACCTCAACGCCACCACCCCTGGTACCTGCTCGAAGCGACAAGAGACCACCCAGCTACCCGCCGCCATTGAAATCAGCCAGAGGTGATGACAGACAGGAGCCCATCCAGCCAGGTATGGGTGTTTCCAACCCAAGACCAAATCCTGGGAGAAAAGATCAAACTAGAGGAGCTTCCAAATCTCAAAAGTCACCCCAAGCAACTGTAGGAAGTGGTTCTGACTCTGACTCTGACTCCGATTCGGATCAGGCCTCAGAGAACGAATGGAATAGTGGTAGTGATAGCGAGGACGATATTGATGATGGGAATAGCGAAGGTGGAAGTGGAGATGATAGCGATGATGATAGTGATCTCGACAGCGGTTTTGGAACTTACGAAGACGATTTGTTGCAGAGAGCCGATGAAATACAAACTGACCAGAACCAGAGTGTTTCCAACACTCAAGGTGCTAACCCGCAAACCCAAAACGAATGGATGCCAGTTGCTCCACAAAGCCAGGTGAGGCATGACACGGGTCATCCGCCACCGCCAAGGTCCATGGAACCGCCAATCAAGCACCAAAACGAACCTGAAAGAGCTATGGATCATGCAGCAATGGGGTCTGCGAGCAACAAGCCATCTTCTCAGCAAGTCAATGAACTACCAATGGGTCACCCACGAAAAGATCCCGGTGCTTCCCATGGAAGGCCTGAGCAGACCATGGCCCATGGCCCTACGAAACAAAAAAATATGCAACCCAGTAACGAAAACCAAGAAAATCCTTTCGGGGATCCAGGAAGCATTAATCAATCTGATTTGCCGCCTTCTCAAAACAATCTGGAGCGCCCAGAACATCGTTCAGACAAGAGGCCATCAGATATGCCCCAATCTTCACGTAGCAAAAAGCCCGAGTCTTCCAGGGACCGCCCACGCAATCGCCCCTCTGATATGCCTTCATCATCTCGTGGTAAGCCAAAACAACCAGTCAACGATCCACGAGTCAATCCAGCGGATATGCCACCTGTAGAGCCCGAAAGATCCGAACCCCAAATGGATCATCGTAACAAGAAAGCGGCAGAAAAGCCAGGCAAAAGCAAAAAGCGACCAGAACCGGCAGTGGAACCTGTAGATGCAAGACCATCTGATACACGATCTCAGCCTCGAGAAAAATCTCACCCTCCAGTAGATCGCTCGCGAGCCAATCCTAAGGACGCGGGAATTAAGAACAAGAAGCGACCTAAGATAAACCCCGCAGACATGCCACCCCCTAGCCACGCAGATGTATCCCCGATCGACTCGCCTATCGACGAGAACTCTCCAGTCACACCACATCAAAAAGCGGTCCCGGGACCTTCAGGATACGGATCTGACTCTGAAGACGACATAGACGAAGATGAGGCCGCGTCTGGATCTGGATCTGAACCAGAGAGCGAAATAGAAAGCGATGCCGAGAGCTTCATGTCGGAAGACCCTGATGAGGCTGTGGATAAGAAGGGAAAGTCCAAGTCGGGTTCGGGAGAAGGAAAGAGAAGGGAAAAAGGACGGGATGGAAAGGAGAGGAGTGGCAAGGGAAGGAGGAGCCGTGGTCATGGATCTTCGTCTGATGCTAAGGTGGTGGGGAAGTTGAAGACGACGTGGAATTTCTTGAAGAAGTTGGATTACCATGAAGAGACGAGATGAGATTAGATTGAATTGTCTGTTAATATTAATTGGAATACTTATGCAGAAGTTTGGAAATGCTGTATCGTTGTAATTATTGTGAACTATCCTCGGGCTCGCAGATTTCTGTATAGAAGCTAATGTATGGTAGTCTATATCAGCAAGTATTTGCGAAATTCCTTCAACCAGGACCAATCTCCACATCAGTTATAGCCATAATGCAATATATCGGATCCCGTATGATCTTCGCCAACGCTTCCTTGGGTGTAAACTCTCTCCGTATTCGCTGTTCGCTTCGCTGTCCTCAGAACTAGCCTCCTCTTTTTCGCTGTCCTCGAAACTAGCCTCCTGTTTTTTGCTTTGATTACTTGTGGCCTTTCGTGAGCGCAGATGATATCCCTCAGTCTCGGCGACATCTTCTTTCTCGTGAAGTATCTTCCCTCCAAGTGTTGGACTGCCAGTCTGCTAACTCCGCAGATGCTAAATATTCTTAATATTTCAATGCAACCTAGGTCAGATCAATGCATACCTTTTCCCTGTAGTACCCTCGTTATCGGACCCATCGCAGTCTTCAACTTCATCTTTACCAGCAGAACTGGAATCGAGCACCAAAAGAGCTTCCTTGTCGATTATCGGTAGCCTTTCTACCTCACGGACATCCTGAGCGTTAACCGACCTTCCCTGTTCCCAAGGTCCCATGGTGGTATACTCTGGATTACTGTAGTAATCAAATAAGTTTGGGTGTTGTTCAGCTATGGTCTGAATTCGAAGCTTAGCATGAAGAGACTAGACGAGACTGACTATGACTTGCCTCTTACGATCAGTTGAAAGACTCATACAGGAGTGTGAATGTTCAGTTGATTTTGAATGTTCGACTGATGCTGGATGTTCTATTTACACTGAGTTTTCGTCTGACCCTGAATGTGCGAGTAATGCTGGATGTGCGAGTGATGCTGGACGTGCGAGTGATGCTGGAGGTTTGGTTGATGCTGGAGGTTTGTGTTGGAACCGCTGTAGTGGGGTAGGTGGTGGGGTAGGTGGGCCTATACCCACCACCTTAAACTTAACGTCGTAGTGATCGATTAGGCTTACGAAGCCTATGACTTCAGGCTTACGAAGCCTGTGGTTCAGGCTTACGATGCCTGTGGCAAATAGGCTTGAGAAGCCTAAGGCAATAGGCCTGAAAGGCCTATAAATATAGCTAGTCCTTCCCACTGTAGATAGCCCATCAGTTTAATCAAGTTAAGCATCCAGCACCTTATTATTCAGTCCCTTAAGCCTATATTTACCCGCTGTGCCTCTGTACTTGCCAGTACAAGAGTTTGGTTGATGCTGGAGGTTTGGTTGATGCTGGAGGTTTGGTTGGACTTCGAACATTCGGCTGATACTGAATGAAGAGACAGGACGAGATTGAGTACTTAAGCATCGTGCGTTCCTAATCATCGACAAATGCGCACTCATATTCACTATATTTGAGCGCGCTTAGGTTCGCTTAACATCTATATAAACCTTCTAACTCCTTTCAACCTTCTGATCCTATTCACATTATTTACAACTTCATATTCACTAAAAAGTAAGTAATGATGTTTCTTTGCCTAGGTAGAATATTATGATATTTGACATTTCTTGGCCTTGGCATTATTTTCTCTAAAAATACTTTGATTTTTGGCATTTTGTGGCATTATTTGGCATGGTAATGAAAACATTATTTTTGTCGAGACTGTTATTTGTTCAGTTACTACAGTCCATTAACTACCCCAGCTTGGTCCTCCCAGTAGAGAGATATACTGATGATATTCTATAGGTTGCTACAATGGAGAACAACTCGGAGGTGCCAACACCTTCTGCAATCTTTGCAACCATACTCAAGCTTACAGAGAAGGAACAAAGAGAGCTAGCAAACATGCTTGAGGTTAGTTGAAAGATATATCATGATGAAAGTTTAACTTATAACTGATATCAATATACTTTCGCGATTGGTTCATCAGTAAGAGAGAGTTCGGTCCGACAATACCCAGCGTGAAAGTCGAGAGTGATGCCGAGGACGAACTGGAAACAGGGACAGGAGATAACGAAGAGCTGGTTGATGTAAAGTCTGAAGACGAAGCCGACAACGAAAACGACTTCGCAAGATTAAACATCAGAATCCCCAAGTCAAAGGGTAAAATTGAGGAGGCAATCAAGAGTACGGTGATAGTACAACCATACAAGCTCATCGCAGTCGCAAAGCTGCTCACCCTCGCTCAAGGGAGGATAATGACACCGGGAATGAGCCGTAGGTCTGCCGTGTTTGTGGCTGACAACATGAGCGCATTCTCGTACACCAACTTGGTGCCAGGAGTCCTCAAGAAGATCAACTCCGCCCAATTGCTCAACTCTTCCATCTCGACGACTTCGACAAGCAATGAAACTTCTATCATTGCTGGCCTTCTCCTGAAAGGGCAAGCAAATATTGGATGGGGTTCAATCCTTCAGAATTACGCATACTATCGACTCCACAAAGTTGTCGATAGAAGGTCGGGCAAAGAAACGGATACACTGTTGTCACGTATGCAAAACGGTGGTAAGGGACCAAAGGCAACTGTATGCAAATACGACATCTGTACGGATCTTGCTCGTACACAATTAAAGGAGGAATGGGACCAGTTGACGGCAGAAGATCAGGTAAGTTTACCATTTTCCCTCTTTCTCTCCTTCTATCTTTCTACGATTTCTGATACTTTATTAGTACAAGCATCTAGCCAGCTACCAACTAATGAAATCTTACGGCAAGAAATTGTCTCTTGTCATTGACAAAACTGGATATGGTATTGGGTTCTTAATGGCATTATCAGTTACTGACGGGAAATCAATCGGCAATCTTACCACGAATTATTGAGTTTCTCCGTGACGCATAATCGCAGCTTCCGCTTTCACCAGTTCTCCAACTTGGAGCGGTGCAGTGATAGCAGCTTCTATAACGCACCTCCAGGCGTCTAAAAATGGTACCAAAAGCGAATAGTACTTAAATATTTTACACGACTGCATGCCAGCCTCCTTCCTTACCTGTAGCAACTTCCGTCTCTTTCACCTCCCTGAACTGCTTTTCAGCTCTCCAGCTCAGACAACTATCTCCCGCAAACAGTAAGTCTAAGTCTTCGAGATGTCTGTTCGCCGTTTCTATATTCGATCAGCACACCTGGTACTTCCCCTTTTCGGAGTGGTTGGATTTACCAATGTAGAAACAGTATATCGGCACCAGCATAATCAGATTGATTAACGCAAATAGGATGAAGACCCAGAATCCGATTGCGTTGATGAGATATGGTACAACCTCATTGATGACACCACCAGCTATCGAGAATGCAACGGTTGCAAGAGCGACCCCTTTTGCTCTAGATGCGAGAGGAAAGATTTCTGTCGGGTAGACCCAGCTTGATATGCATTAGCACTGTCCAAATCCTAGGGTTCGAGGATCCATACCAAGTCGTCAACCACGTACTGCCATAGATACACGTGTAAAGATACAAGATCGCCGCCACCCCACCGCCCAGTCTATTCGCCCCATCCGCATCTCCCTCCGCAGCCTTCTTCGTAACCTCATGTGACAGCACACCACCCACGATCAACACAACCCCCATCAAACTACTACCTGTAAGCATCAATCTCCTCCTTCCAAACCTATCGCTCAACCAAATCGCCAACGCTAAACTCGCCGTATAAGAAATATAATTCCCGCCAGCCAGCAAAGCCGGCTTATCACCCTTGTATCCCGCCAGTGTAAACATCTCCGGCGCATAAGTAGCGATAAAATCAATCCCCGTTAATTTCTGCATGACCTGTACGCCCGCACCCAGAAGGACTCGGCGACGAGTATGTAAGTTATCTTTGGTGAAGAGCATCGAGGTGAAACTGTGCGAGGTGCTCGTAGCCTCGAGACGGATCGCTGTTTCGATTTCGTGGATTTCTTGGTTGATGCTCTCGGGTGTGGGGTGCAGACGGCATTGAGAGAGGATCTGGCGGGCAGAGGCGACTTGCTTGATTTTGGTGAGATAGCGGGGTGATTCTGGGAAGAAGGGGATGAAGACTAGAATGATGATGAGGAAGATAGCTTGCAAGCCTAGGGGGAAGCGCCATGCGAAGGAGAGGCTTTGGGTTTTGAGGCAGGCATATTCCATCCAGTATACACTTATCTTCATTAGCAATTTTCAAATGGGACATATTAAATCAAACCCACATGGTAGACCCAGTAAGTGCAAGAGTGAACTCTACGGCTACAAATGCACCTCTCATATTCGGGTCAGCAAGCTCAGAAGTCCAGATTGGCACCACGGTATTCAAATGCCCGCAGCCGACTCCTCCAATGATGCGAGCGAACATCATCCAAGTAAGATTCTGCGCAGAGGCCTGCAATGCAGCTCCCAAGAGACCCCACAGACATCCCAACTGGATTGTTTTCAGCCGACCAATATGGTCTGCATAATGACCAACAAACAACGCGCCTAACACACTTCAGCGGCTCGTCTTGACGTGTGAATAGTAGTAAATACCTATCGCGAAGCCTCCAAACCAAACACTAACCAGACCACCAATGGCGGCAGAGTCTCGATCAGAGCCCGAGGCAACACCCATCAGTGCCTAATAATCCTCGTTTGTGTTTACTAGGCTCATGACCGAGGCATCGTAGCCAAAGAACATGATAGCCGTGCCTGCCAACAGTAGGATCGAGTAGATCATAGGCTTTCCGGAATAAGTAAGACATCGCGAAGGAGAGTAACCTCCTGGAATAAATTTTGAGAACGTAGACTCATCTAAGTATGTTAGTAGATTTCTGGTGTGTCTTTTAGAGCATTTACCATGGTATATATCAATGCCGGACGCGGTTACTGTCTCTTGATGTTCGGTTTGCGATTCATCCTCGTCCTTGGACGACATCTTGGCGTATTCTACTCAGAGAGGGCTCTTATCTGCCTGTTGTCTTTCGTTTTATTATTTACTCTACAGTGTCATTTAATATAACGTGGAAAGAAGGAGCCAAGAGATGGCACTTTATACCTACAAGCCTGGCGGAAGTACAGTATCCCCCCACGCTCCCTACCCCACAATCTCCGCCCCCAGAGTCAGTCCTGATGCGGGGGAAATCCTCAAGGCTCAAATTGGAGACGATCAGCACTTGCCGAAGGGCGGCTCGTCATCTTCGGTTCAATGTAGGACGAAGCAAGAAAGGTAGCGATTTTACGTCTCTTAATCACGTTCAAAGTTTCAAAGTGAGGAATCATGTTGATAGCACTGGATACTGTAAGGGATTAAAGCATAGCCACAATGATTGGAAGTGGGTGGTACGGTCGGCTGCGGTAAATGGCGTAAATGGCGTAAATGGCGATACGATTAAGATAGTTAAAATGGCTTTGAGAGTAAGTGGACTGACAAAAATACCGCTGTGGGGATCAAAACATACCTTTCACACTCTCACAGGTCCTTTCTACGCAGTTCTGGGTTCTATAAATGGTGCAGGTACAGCTTATCTTCTTGGTCAACATAAGTCTAACGATCGCGGATTTGGTCTTAAGGAAGTCGTCTCGATCACGGTTTGGGCTCTTGAGGAATTTGATATTTCAGACCCCAGGGAATACGCGGAAATCACTGACTTTGAGATGTTGTTCGAAATCAAACCAGTCCCTTAATAACTCACGACAGCCCTGGATCTGCCCTGTGAGGCCGTTCCGACAAATGGTAACAAATCGATGGAGCTAGATGGATCACAGAGATGAAATCAGAGCACTGGTGGAGGTTATGGGTTAGTTAGATAAGATTCGAGTGCAACGAAAATGTGCTCTAAAGGGAGGAAAACGTAGCGGATCTAACAAATGTATGAGATGTTGCTAGAAGCTTTTTCTATGTCGTGTTGACGTGAACGAGTGTTGTGCAGCGTGCAAAGAGAGTTACATGAGGGTGTCACGGACAAATCAAGCTAGTCCTACTCTGCGCTGTGCCACTAACCTCAATTATACAGGAGCACGTGAGGCGGTATCGCATCTATGAATTGGCCAATAGGATTCACTTTTAAGTCGCGGGGTATCGTTGAGCACCCTCTTCGGCGTAAAAGTAACAGGCCGATAACAATACCCAAAAGACATATGGACAACGAAAACAATACAATATCTTAGACTCTTTAGGATTTTTGTCTGATGATAATAATCTGTGATAAGATATTGTTCTAAAACGCCCTATTTTCCTAAGATGAAGAGCCACCCTCGATCCCTCGCCATGATCATCCATCTAAGCAAAAATCACGAAAGCTGAGCATCTCTCAACTTGGAGTCCTCCAAAGCAGACTCAACATGCGAATTCATCATCGGTGCCACCGACTTCAAGAAGCACGCCACAATACCATTTAGTGCCACCAGACAAGCAACCGCTATCCAGGTATAACTCCACGCCTTCTCGCTCTGTGCGACCATGACTGGAGCATAACTGTTAGAGGCTAGTTCGGCTCCTACAAGATCCGCATATTTGTTGTTGTAAATGGCTGTGAAGATTGTGATGCCGATGATGCCACCCAGAGCACGGCAGCTTATGCTAACAGTTGCAGCAGTACCGATGAGGAAGGCTGGAACGGAGAGACCAAGAGCGACGGCGGGGATTGTGGTTGTGACGGCAGTGCCGAGACCGAAGAGCGTGGAGAAGGCGAAAGCCATGTTCAGGCGAGTTGATGTTACGAGGGACATCAGACCGGTGAAAAGAGCGCACCAAAACAGAGCTCCGACCAGCATCCATCGATAGGTCTTTGTGGAAGCCATGACCCAACCTGCTGGAATGCAGCCAAATGTTGATGTGATCAAATACGGCGAGAGAATGACGGCGATGCGTACAGCGTTCGTGGAGAATATATCGTAGACCTGCTGAGCATAAAGGGTATTGACGCCAAGCAGGAGCATACCATCAATGGTACAGACGAACAGCAAGATGGGGAAGTTCATCGTTTCGAAAAGTCGATGATCGAAGATACCTTCCGAGACGATGAATGCCTCGTACAAACCGAAGAGAAGAAGCCCAACACACCCGACAGTAAGAGACCCAATAACCTGGCCTGAGCTCCATGAATATGTGCTTCCACCCCAAGTCAGTCCAATAATAAGCGCAGCGAAAGATCCAGCCATGAGCAGGATCCCGACATAATCGACTTGTTTTCTTATGGCGCTCAACATCTGGTGACGACCTAGCAATGGAGGTGGTGGGAAATAAGAAACGAGAATGGCTACGGCTGTGAATCCATAGATCATAGCGTTGAAATAGTAAGACCAGCGCCATCCGCCAGCACCACCAGTATTATCGCGCACGAAAAAGGCTGCGAGGAATGTCCCGAGAACAACAAGTGCGCTAGCCATCATTTGAGATACGCCCATCGCCCAGGGACGCAGCTTATTCGGCATAATTTCTTGGATACATGAGATGGAAATAATCTATACAGAAATCAGTTTCATTCCAGAGGGTCAGGAGAAAAGGTACTCACACAGCCAGCATTCGCAGCACCATTCATTATCTGGCCTCCAATGATTGCCTGGATGGATTTGGCAGAACCGGCAACACAGGAGCCTGCCACACCAACTAGGGCCCCGGCAACGAGGAACCATTTCTTTCCAACACGATCAGAAAGAGAGCCGAAGATCGGGCCAAGCGCAAGAACGACAAGGAAGTTGCTATTAGCGATCCATGAAGCTAGAGCCGCGTCGGCAGGTGTCTTGGCCACGGTTGCGACCTGGAATTTGAGTACTGTATTGGTCTGTTGGATAGGACCCGATTAGCTTCAGTCCATGGATAAAACATAGCGGTGAAGTTCTAGCACCCTCGTCCGGAATCGGAAAACAGGAAAAGGAAACTCACAGTATTAGCTAACGCGGCACAGCAATTCCCCATCGACAATGCCAACACTGCGACAATCGTCTTCCAACTCAACTGATACACCGAGTCTGGCTCTTCCTCGTTCCCCTGCACAATCACCACATTCCTATCGTGGTGTCTCTGGATGTTCTCCTGGTGAACATATTCCAGCGTCTCGACTTCATTCTTGGTCTCCGACATTATGATTTACACTTCTTGCTTCCTAGTCGTGTATGTATAAGGAAGAAAGAGATAATGAGAAATAGGGAAAGACTCAACACCTATTTGACGAAGGACTTCATAGATATACATCCCCTAGCCCAGCGCTCGGCTAGTCATGATTGTGCGACGAGTAAAGACAAGGGTAGCGTGGTGATTGGTGTGTGGTGGGTATTACCCCAGAGTTCTTGCAGTCCATTCAGAGCGGAGAAGTGGACGTGTCAATCGAGAACACCTCTTGCCGAGTTGGGGAACAAGGGGGCGTAATACGCGCGTACTGATTTGGTTTCCGTCCACTTTGTGCATTGGTAAATGCTCAATGTTTCGGAGATCACGTCTGCGAATTAAGGTTCGTGGGGCTGATCACTGAATAGATTCGTGTGTTGTGGGGATCTCGTCCACTTTGGATGTGTGTTGAGGCAGGGAGTGGGACATATCAAGTAGCCAATTATGGTTGTCGTGTATCAAAAACTTGATAAGGGAGTGGTAGTGCATTAACTGCCGAATATGGATGTAGAGACTAGGAGCTTCGGACGAGTGTAATCCTACCATCCACTGTTTGCGGAACTTGCTCCGTCAAGGGTTGTGAACAAGTCTCTGTGCCAAGCATGCCAGCTGATATGTGTATTGATGTAATTATTTTAACCACAAGCATTTGTAATCTTCGGCTTTGGAGCAGCCTCTACATAGTATTTTACCTCCTCCAAATCCCTCGTGCAATCCACTAATCTTCCCCTGAGGGCCGCTCCCCTCCCAGCAGCCAGATAAACACAAGTCCAAGCAGGCAAGTCTATACTATACTCCGGGTGCGTCTTATGCAACCTCGCCATCATCTCAATGACATATGGCGCCTCCTTCTTCGTCTTCTCCGGATACGCTGTCTGATGCAAGTCCGTCTTAATCTCCCCAGGATGGATCGAGAAAACCGAAATGCCATTCTCTTCAAACCCAGCCTGCTCTTTCTGCAACATATTCAGCTCAGTTTGCAAAACTCCTGCAAACCGTGTAATAGATGTCTTCGCGCATGAATATCCAGAAGCCCACGGTAAGTCCGCGCCTGCAGCTCGCGAACTTGTGTATATGATAGTGCCAGTGTTGCGCTCTTGCATCGAGGGGAGAAGCATTCGAGTCAGTTCGATGGGAGCTTTGACGTTGATTTCCATTTGCTTCCACCATTCGTCGGCATCGGTCATGTGAAAAGGCATGAACATGTTTGTGCCGGCGTTGCAGATTAGAATGTCGACTGGGCCTAGGCTCTCTGTGACCTTGATAATATGTTAGTATATGAAATGACCTTGGATAACTCGAGCTTGTCATACCTCTTTCACGAGTCTTTCCAAGTCTGGCCTTTGGCAGACATCTGCAATAATACCGAGGATCTTTACATCAGGGCATGCTCCTTGGATTTCTTTCACAGTCTCATCGACTTGGCTTTGAGTCCTCCCCGTGATCACGACCGAAGCCCCCGACTTGGCCAAAGCAAAAGCGATTTGCTTCCCAATGCCTCTTCCTGAACCTGTGACGAGTGCAACCTTCCCCTGTAGAGAGCCTTTGAACTGTCCCGGCTCAATGGAAGGATATATCTCAGTCCTCGAGGTAAACTCTGGTTTCGCCATAGTTATTCTGGTATTGATGGATGTAGGAGCAGCACACCATGTTCGGGAGATGGAACGAAAAGAAGCAACGCAGTGCCGTAATAAGCTTTCTGGCTTTCTAAGAACTGACAGCTGCAGATGCGCGTAAAGGGTGACGGTGCATAACGTTACTGTAGCCCACTTTAGATTGGTGTGGGGATTGTCACAAAGTGGACGGGTGGGGTGCTAGGAAGTGCTGGAAGCACTTATATCTTGTACTAAGCAATATTCGTATCAAGTTGCCTTTTGCCTACCTTGACATGTGGGACGATTAGCGCTCCACCCCCGCATTTAGACTTACAACACGGGAATTTCCTCTGCCGCTCTGCGGGATCATGTGTTCGAGGAGTCTGTGAAAATACCTCGAATTTGCGATGTGAGGAATATGTACTGTACAGTGCTTTCGTTGAAAATTTGCAGTTGTGTTAATTATCGCCGACCATGGCATTCGAGATATATATCCCTTCAAATCTCACCTTCCAAGATTACATTGCGGTGTGTCAGTGCTCTCGGACTCTTGTAGATGGATATGATCGCAAGGTATGTTGACCACCTCAAATGCAAGACGCAATTATTAATTTCTATATCCAGGACAAGCTTCGACTTCGAGCATCTCTCGCCCCTAACGTCATAGTTGATTATTCAAAGGTTGTTCCAGAATGGGGGCAGAAACATTTTGCAGCGGACGCGTTCGTGGAGGAATGGTTAGGGCCAGTTCATCTCGGAGTCAAGGCACTGGCCACACAGCATCTCCTCGGCATACCATATTTCAAAAAGGTCACGGAGGAAGAGATTGTGGTTGAATGGCAACAGATGGCAAGTCATGGGAGAAGGATTGCGGGGGAAGATTTTGCGCATCCGATGTGTAAAATTGGGGAAATCTCAGACGGAAGAAGCTGGATGCAGCATACATTGGTGAAGGTTGATGGACAATGGAGGGTTGCGGTGATTAAACCGGAAGTGCTGTATCATACGGGTGATTTCAGACGGGTTGGAAGACAAGACGATGCGGAATAAAAGTGAATTCTTTTTCCAAGTCATATAAAGCATTATTTATTTTTCTGGAGGTCCTGTGCAGACTCAAAGGCTACCCAAAATCAAATCATGAACGCCGCAGAGCGCCCTGATCAATTTCCTTTCTACCAATATCCATTGACTTCATGTCTCGTTGTTATGCAGGGATGACTTTCGCCTCTTTTGCCAATTCCCAGAAGGCACCTTTAGTGGCAAGCAGCTCAGCAGGTGCTCCTTCCTCAACAATTCGGCCATCACCCAGGAGGATAATTCTGTCACTATCCAACACTGTGTTGATTCGATGTGCTATTGTAATCACTGTTTGTCCGTCAGTTAACACCGAACGACTCATGATACTTCCAAAGAACTTACCAGTTCTGCTTTTCGAAATTTCCTTGATGGATTTCTGTATCAGTGCATCCGTTTCAGAATCGACAGATGCTGTGGCCTCGTCTAGAATCAACACCCTACTCTTATTCAAGAACGTCCTTGCAATGCTGATTAATTGTCTTTCTCCTTGACTGAAATTCTTCCCGCCTTCTTCGACCTCTGCTAGAAGCCCGCCTGATTTGCTGACGAAACTCGTTAACTGGCATTGTTCTAAAGTAGCCCATATCTCTTCGTCAGTCGATTTATCCTCCAAGTCAAGATTGTATCGGAGGGTTCCTTTGAAAAGCGCGGCATCCTGCGGAATGATCGCGATGCTCTTGCGAAGCGTCTCGAGCTTAACGGTACTGATATCAATTCCATCAATGAGAATCGACCCACTTGCTGCTTCCACAATTCTGAAAAGACCCATGATAAGACTGCTTTTCCCTGCGCCCGTTCGACCGACTACTCCGATTTTCTGACACGGTTCGATCTTAAGGTTAATCCCTTTGAGAGCGAGATCCAGGTCTTCCCTGTAGCAAATCGAAAGATTTTTAAATTCGATTTTGCCCTGGCTAGGCCAAGAAGCGCCGGGATCTGATGCAGAGGGGTTGTCAATTTCAGATGGAAGGTCGGCGTACTCGAAGCATCGATCAAGAGCTATCATTCTTGTGGCGAACCTGCTCGTAGCATCTACTAGCTGACGAAGAATGCTCATGAGCATGGTAACGATTCCAACACTTGCTGCTGCACTAGCGGGTTCAACATGGTTGCCGCGATAAAGTGAGTAGACAATTGTCATCGGGACAAAGAATACGAAGACTGCAGCTACAGTACGGATCTGAATGTTCATCCACTGAAAGCACATTTCGTTCGCATAAAGGGCCTGCATATGTTGATCGATGCTTTTCTCGAAGATGGAAACAAAATATCCAGACTTGTTGTACGCGCGAATTGTTTCCAGACCGTCGGTTGATTCCTTGATTTTGCCAAATAGAGCTCCACGGGTGACAGACTCGTAACGCTTTACTTGACTTGATGTTGCAAGGTAGTATTTAGTAATTGTGAAAGCGAGCGGAATGCAGACAATGATGATAATGATAAGGATCGGCCTTGTGATGGCGACGTAGAGAAGCGTCTCAATCGTCAGCACCCATCCGGCATTCATGAAGTTGTACGACATGGCGAGTTGGACGTCAACATGATATAGGTCTCCACTGAGTCGGTTGATGATTTGTCCTGCACTTATATTATCGAAGAACTGCATTGGAGCACGGAACAAAGCAGATATCATGTCCTTGTAGATCTGGCTCGCAGCCGCGCATGCCCGAACAAAAACGATTGTGAGTTGGCATGAAAGAATTATCATGCCCCAAAAATATAAAGCGATCCCTATCGAAAACCAGCGGTTCAAATGCTTGTTTCCATCATTCCTAACATTATCTTCGGTCCAATACTGTAGATAGATTGGTACCATAAAGCAACTGCTGAATGCCAGCGTCATCATGATAATGTAGATGAACAGTCGCCAATACCCAAGGAGCTTGATGTATCTAGCGAATCCGGCTATTGTGCCTAATACTCGCACATTCTGGTCATCATCATACGCCTCCCTCTTGACCATTTCTTTGGCTTTCGCATGGCTTCTGCTAACTGTCGTTGTATCAAGTGCTGTTCTTCTTTCAGCACCCTCTGCAGATTGAAGTTGTGCATCCTCAGCTTGGACAATGAACTGGTTGATTTGGCTTCCTTCGGCGACATCAGTTGAGCGGCTCGATTCTATTATTATCCCATGGTGTAAAAGTACAATGTGGTCCACTATCCTGATTGTCGGCAAGTGATTGCTGACCAGAATTCGCGTTCGGTTGTTGAGAATGCCATTGGGGCCGATTACTTGCTCATTAAGATGCCGTGCTGTGTGCTGATCGACAGCAGCAAGGACGTCGTCAATTATATAGATGTCCGCTCGAGCATACACGGCACGAGCTAATGAAATTCTGGCTTTCTGGCCACCCGATAATTGAATACCTTCCTCACCTACTCTACTTTGATCACCATCAACTAGAGCTTCAAGATCATGTTTCAGAGCACATGATTCGATTGTCACCCGGTAAAAGTCAGGGTCCCAAGCGCTTCCAAAGACGATATTATCCTTGATGGTGCCGTTGAAGATCCACGGCTTTTGAGCTGCGTAGGCGACCGAGCCATATTTCTCCACACTCCCTTGAGTGATTATCATTTCTTCCAGGATAGCCTTACATAGAGAGGATTTTCCCATTCCTATTCTTCCAATCAAACAGTAAGATCGGCCACTTTCGGCGTCAAATGTAATGTTTTTCAAAACGTCTTCTCCTGCTTGGTACGCGAAAGAACCATTTTTGATCTTCACCATACCTCTTTCCAAAGTCATTTTCCGGGGTATTAAGTTCTCGTTAACATCATTGAGGTACTTTGTTTCAATGCTCCGAAGAGCTTCCTGACAATTGTGATAGGCAATCATCCAATAATGGAACCTTTTGATTGGATATTCGACATTCTCTAAGATCTGCCACGCAGGAAATATAATGGCTGGAGTGAGAGTTGTCCCTGACCAGGCTGCGAAAGATCCGAACGTCACAGCCCCAACGAGTGTGGTATAATGCTCCAAGACGCCCAGAGTGATTGCGTTCAACCGACCAAACAATCGAAGGAAATTAAGTTCCGTCGTTTCGCGGCCGGCTATCAACTTTTTCTTGAATGCAGTCTCCCAGGAAGCCATTTTCACCGTCCGCATACTCCTTAGCACGTCAAGCTCTAACTTCGAACGTTGACCCCGGCCACTGTTTGCTTTGGATTGAATCTTCGAAACAACACGGCCCCATAGCTTAGAGAGAACCATCATTGCAACAAACATTACTATTGGTATGAAGGCGAAGAGACCTAGCAATTGATAAAGCATAACTAGGTAGATGGCGAGGACTCCTGGGACGAGCCAGAACTCGTGAAAACCCGAAGTTCCCCCTTCAATAAATGCGTCGACTCTTTCGATGTCACTAGATATGAGATTGATGACATCGCCCGATGATCTGGCTTCCCCGCTAGCTCTCGTTTTGTTAAATATGCTTCGATGAATGCTGTTGATGAGCGAAGACTGGACCTTGATGGCCGCATCACGGACGATAAAGTTACCGAAATTCCAGGCTGTGACTTCAGCCATCTGAGAAAGCGCAAAAGCGCCCGCCAGCAAAAACCCAGGGAGGATGGGGAGTGTCGGGTCGGCAATACGATCCTCAAGGAAACGTATGAAGTAATAAAGAAGAACCGGCATGGAAATCTTGAGTAGAATCCTAGCGCAAAAGGAGAGGATCCCGGACAGAATTAATTCCTTCCGTACAAGGCGCAGGAGAGTCCAAGATAGAGATGGATTCTCTGTAGAAGATTCCTCGTACCACAAAGTCTCAAACTCTTGGTGTACCACATACGTTCGTGCATCTCTGACCAATTGTGGGTAATCCTTTTGCATCAAGGTATGGGACTTTCCATATACGAGGAACTCCCAAACCCAATTGAACCGAAGAATAGAGAAAATGCTAGCCTTTTCCCTAGGCGTAGCTTCGCTCTCCATCTCTGAAAACTTTACGATGTCATCCACCAGACCTCCAGCACCATGTCCGGGAGCACGAGCACGCGAAGCTTCCCAGATCATCATGGCGCAGCTCAGGAAGCAACAGATATATGTGGCAGCCGCAATATCATGCGCAATATGATTTCCCGCTTCAAACACAACATATGACTGAACTGCAAAGCTTACGACATTACATATCCAGTAAAACAAAGTATGCAGGCGAGGTCCTAGTTGCATCTCGAAACGGTGGGCAAACAGTAGATAGACCAACAGAGAAAATGAATGCAGCGCGTCGCTTGCTATCCGGAGACGGTCAAACGGAGTGTAACGCCATGCCACAGTTGATAGCAAGCGGTAACATAAGGCACACAGCATTGAGGTGACCGCCGCATGGGTAAAAATTTGACTCAACCGAGCTCGAATTCTGAAATTGGCTTTCACATAAGACCGTCGACTGAACAACGTCACAACGTTGTAAGCACACAAGACCGCGGCAAGGAGTTGGATCATCGACGCAGCCAACAGCCATGAGGTGTCTTGGTCGTTCAAAGGCCTGAACCAACTTTTCGACTTATTGTCTATCATATTGGCAAAAGCCATTGTGCAGAGGCGGATCCACAAATAGAGTATGAGAAGTGGAAAGTTGTGCTTTCCAGTGATAATGGAATAGCAGAGCCCGTGTCTTGAGTTGAGCAGGAGAGACACGAAGGACGCATGTTGGAAGAGAAGCAACTGGGCGGGGCGCCCTTGAAATACCCCAATGCCGTCTGGTCACATAATGGTCGGAGCAAATGCTGCCTAACATCGACTCGATACCGCAAAACTCGCGCGCGTGGCGAGAGCCGCCCACCCAGCTTCTGTTACGAGAGCCTGGGACCGAAAAGGCTGCGGGGCCGACGGCCGTCGCCAAGTTCAAGTAGGTTGTTGCTTAGTTTTGGGCTTTGGGACGTGAATGTAAGGAAATTTAAATTGGAAAGAGAGGGCTTGAAATACTGCACCTTAACTTGACTATGAATACCATGATTTTTCATTTTATGTTCACTAACAGATTGCATCCTAGCTATTTGAAATCTGGCGACTGTACGTACATTGACTGTTGGTGAGCAAGGGTCGACAAAAAAAAAGGGCTAGCCTCCATGAAAACCGTACATTAACCGCTTGGGTTACTGATGGGCGCTTTGTTGGAAAAACATATCTGTAGATGGCGTGGCGGTTAGGCGAAAATGAAAGATGTAGATCTGGCACCTTGCTTGGGCAGAATTTATACCATCTGAGCATATTCCTCCGCTTCGGGCAGGCTTCTGCTTTTCGGCCACACCTTTAGAGGATCACTTTCTCTTCTCCCAGTTTCTGGATTTTCAATATCCCACTGAATATATCTCGCATGATTTTCAAGGAATGCGACGTCCTGGTCTTTAAACCTTTCGCTTAACACACGGAATCGACTCATGAAAGCATCAGTATCAACGTAAGCTCCTTTGAACCATCGCTCCCCTGCAGTTGTGTCAAATTCTTTTCTTCCATGTAACACTCTGCGGTTGTTAAAGATAACACATTCTCCTTCTTGAAGTCTGTATTCATAAATGCTATCTGGTGCCTCGGCTATGGAAGCAAATTTCCTTAAACCTGCCGCCAGTGTTGCAGTTCGTTCACACCCCTTTAGTTCACCATGTTCTAGAAATGGCGCTTGGAATGGCGGCGAGTAGTTGACGTGACCCACATTTAGTCGCTGTGGCATAGATGCAGCGTTGTGTGGGCGCCGTTCGATCAACGGGTGTGCATAGTAATAATGTTCACCGGCATTACGATAATGATAGGCTATGGCCTTTTTTGTCATCAGCTCGAAGGTCTGCGCATCGAGTTTAGAAACAGCGTGGAACGCATCCGAGAAAATCGAAGAGCCACCGGAACAAGTATTTTTTAAGCAATGAAGAAACTGGAACCCAGGAGGATTGGCCATGTAAAGAAGGTCCATGTGAAGGCCAAGATATTGAGCCGTATACGCGACGTTCTTCGCTTGGGGAACAGATCTGACGTTCCAAGTACGTCCGTAGAACGTGTCTCGAAGGTTGCCAATCCGCTCCGCAATAGTAACAACAGAGCTTTCTGACTCCGGAACATGCCTTAGCAGTAATAACCCGTAGCGTGAGAGCATTCTCAACGCGCGAAACAATCCCTCCTCTGTGTTGACGTAATCGTCGTAGGTGACATACTGGAGCTCACCGGTAATGATATCCGAGTTCCACAAGCGGGTATGTTCATTCGGGCTATGCGTAGCAACGATTGCTTTGTAGCTTGAATGAGTACGGAAGAACTCGGTAGGATATGTCGAGGTATGGCTGGATCCAAACTCGGGAAGGTCATTTTCCCAAAAGATTTCGATGTCTCCATTGGCTTTGGGTTTGACTTTGATAGCTTTGATCTCGGGTGAAATATCAGAAGTCTGGAAATTCTTCTGCTTCGTCGACGGATCTACGCACTGTGGACAGGTGCAAGCATCGCGAAGGAAAATCGATGAATATCTTCTCTGCTTGATTTTCACGGTGTGTAGCTCATTGGTATTGTTATAGGCATCAATTGGGGATTGCTTGACGGCGTCTATTGAATGACTGTCAACAGGCTTTTCAGCATCGCCTTTTCGAGATCCTTCTGCTCCGACTTCACGATCCCAAGGCGCTTTCCGGCTAGCATAAGGTGCCAACCGAAGTAGTTGTCCGAGATATTTATCGTATTCTTTTGCTGGTTTCAGGCGATCATGATAGTTCCGAGGAATTATCCTACCCCTCCCAGCCTGAGGTGCCAACCGAATTAGACGTCCGAGATATCGTTTGTAGTCTGGCGCTGGTTTCGGGGGATCATGATAGTTCCGAGAAATTATCCAACGGCTAGTCATCCTAGATGGAAAGGCCAGAGCACATGATGAGTTTGCTCGAGCCAAACTCGAGCTCATACGAAATGTGGGAATGGAACGGCCGACGCTCATTTTCGGACGTTGATCTATTACCGACTGAATATATATCTTGGAACTTCAAAGATCAAGGCTACCGGCAATGAGGGCTTCCTGGCGGACGAGCTCGTTAGAGTAACCAGGCAATGAGCCGTGGAGCAGGTTCGCGGAAAGTCGCTTTGGATGTGAGGGATACCCTTTATGATAAAAAGTCCACATGATGAATTCGTGAAATCGCGAAGTAGTGGGCAGTATGTTCCACGGGTAGTAGAAGTTGCCGTGTTTGTAGTAAAATCGCGGGAGGCTTACTTTACCGTAAGGTTGCGGGAAGGCTAACCCTCTTTGGGTCAAGCCATAGCTTTTACTGTACATGGCACGAACTCTGCGTTCGCATCAATAATTTTGCCCTCGCAGGTCAGCTTGTTCCACCCATAATATTCAAGTCGACTTTCATAATCTCGAAGATTTTCATTAAGAGTCAGATGTATGTCTCGCAGCGGTGAGCATTTGAAAGATGAGGTATTCGATCAATAAACATCATCTCTGATGAAAAGCATTGGTTGACAACATGTTTGAAGGGCTCCAAAACTCAATCAATGCTGGCTGGAGCAACAGCTGGATTGATTGCTAGGTAAGCTTGCCAGAGTACTGAGTCTAGCATGTTCTCTAATATTTATCCGCCTCAGATTTGTGATTGCTCCACTCGATGTCGTCAAGATCCGCCTTCAACTGCAAACGCATTCAGCCTCAGACCCGCTGTCGCAACGAGACTTGCGAGGATCGCCAATATACAAAGGCACTTTGCCCACGATCAAACATATTCTTCGAGAAGAGGGGCTCACGGGGTTATGGAAGGGCAATATCCCCGCGGAATTGATGTATGTTTCATACAGCGCGATTCAGTTCACTACCTATAGATCTGTTACCTTGGGGCTTCAGACGGCCGTTGGCGAGCATCAAATGCCGGCTGCTGTCGAGAGTTTTATTGCTGGAGCATGCGCCGGGGCTGTTGCTACAACTGCAACTTATCCCCTCGACTTACTCCGGACACGCTTCGCCGCACAAGGAACCGAGAAAGTATACAGCTCCTTGCGAGGTTCGATTCGAGATATTGCGAGGAACGAAGGTCCTAGAGGTTTTTTCCAGGGGCTCGGTGCTGGAGTTGGACAGATCATTCCCTACATGGGCATTTTCTTTGCGACATACGAAACGCTTAGGTTACCTTTGAGCACATTACAGTTACCTTTCGGATCAGGCGATGCTACAGCTGGAGTTATTGCTTCAGTAATTGCCAAGACGGGCATCTTCCCATTCGACCTGATTAGAAAAAGATTGCAGGTTCAAGGGCCTACCAGAGAAAAATATGTGCACAGGAATATTCCCGTTTACAAAGGCGTTTTTAAGACCATGCGAGCCATCATTGAGGCTGAGGGTTATCGCGGATTGTATCGTGGATTGACAGTTAGGTATGTGCAGCGGTGATTCTACTTTTGACTACCACAGACTGACCTTTAAAGTCTTTTCAAAGCTGCTCCTGCTAGTGCTGTTACGATGTGGACCTACGAACGGGTCTTGCGTTTACTCTTGGAAATGGAAAATAACAAGAGTATTACAGAGAGATAGGTGAAGAATAGAACTGGGATCCGTATATGTTCGCGGGCTACTTCATGCTTCCAAAGACAAGACTCCTACTTATCTGCGAGGCCAAGATAGACTGGAATAGTCAACTTTGGTTGTGAATAAGATGAGGGTTAGACCTAAACGACTTTGTACATAGAGAATAAATCATTGCAATGAAAACGTAGAAGTTACAGAAGGCTTTGAGCGGAATTTCTGGAGCAATCTGTTTGGGTTGGTGCTCTTGGTGCTCAAGACACTATCATTTGTTGACAGGGGCTCTGCATTGCTCTGCAAGATCCCCACGTGAATCGCTCAATGTGGGTATCTCCTCCACACTTGCAGGAACAAAAGTTCGGACAGAAGGAAATTCGACATGTTCACACCCATCGGGGTACCACAGACAAAATGGCTACTGGCAGTTGTCTCCACAGAACCTCGAGAGATATCTCTTAATTGAAAAGGAGTACCTGGAATTCTTCCGTACCTTTTCGCGTTCTGATACATTAAGCAGAATTCAACATCTCGAGCTTGTCTGCAGGAAAGCGTTTCTGACTCTTCCATCAGTCACCCCTCTACACTCAATTTACATGTGATAGAATAAACCACAACACAATAATCCCGCAACTCGAGATGTCGACAACAATCACCACTCCAAACGTAGAAAGTCTTGTTGCACCTTTGCTCGGATCTTTACCTGCTGCTTCTGTATCTCCTCAACCCCCCACAGCGCTCCTGCCGTTGTTGTCACCGATTTTACGACAGAGAGTGCAGATCCTTTCTTCGTCTTCGGAAGAGCCATGGCTTCCGTTACTCTGCTACGACTCCTCCAAGATTTCACAGTTAGAAAAGGCTGTTAGTAACAACCGTTTGGAAGCACATCCGGTGTCTGGCGAGGTGGAAGTGGACTGGGAAAACGAGGCGGAGATACAATATCGGCGGCTTGATAAGGAAACTTTACAAGCACTTGTTACACTGCGAGAGTTGTCCTTGAGCGTGCGACTTGTCTGGTGCGTCGGCGATGAACTGGGCGGTGGTGATGGCTGGAGAATTGGGGAAGTTGGAGTGCTAGACAGTGAAAATCAAGCAAAATGGGGCGAAACAGATATGGCATCTGCAGAAACTGCGTTTTCGACCGGTGCTAAAAGACCATCTACTGAAACAGCGGAAGATAATACAAATACGTCAAAGGTTACCACATCGCTAGACGAGGAGGAGGAGGATGATGACGATTACTGGGCGCAGTATGACAATACACCTGCTCGGACACCAGCGCCGAAATATTCCCCAGCGCCACATTCTATGCAGAATGAATCGAAAGATGGCGCTGACGAAGATTCATACTATGCACAATACACAGATGTACAGCCTGCTATGGATAACCATGACCCAGACGAAGCAGCACAAAACGGCGCGATTGAATCATCACTCGGCCAAGATGACCACATAACCTCGACATTACAACAAAGCTTACAGGACCCAAAAGTATCCAATGAAGCAAATTCATGGAACCAGGATTCTGGCAGTGGGATAATCAACGTGGGAGAGTATGTTGAGGTCGCACAACCAAGACCCGGGAGCAGTACGGGGTCGAGTGGCAGCGACACAGTTGCGAGGCTTGAGAGGAGAGCAGAGCTTCGTGAGCAGAGTGAGATGGGCATCAAGCAACATATTTCTACGAGTATTAAGAGCCTGTACAGACTGGCAAAGGTGGCGGGAATTGAAAGGGGAGAATTTCAAAGATTGGTCCAGACAGAGTTGGATTGCCTCAGTCTGATGGACGAGGATGATTGAGGAGAGGGACGCAAACTTGGGGCTTAGTATTGGATTTTCAGATACCTTGAGCATCAGTTTTGATTCTCTCCACGATCGCCGATAATGCGGCAGAATATCTTGTCGGCTTTTTGATGATTGTCAGTTATTTCTATGTAGATAGATTAAAACCATCTACAATTTTCTTGCCATAAATTTTCAGATACTATTGTCACATACCTATGAGTACCAAACCCCCAAGGAATTAATACTGCAGCTTCTTCCCCAAAGCTCTCGGCTCTTTCCATCTTACACGGGCCTGCAAAGAGCTCTTCCGGCACATGATGCACGGGCCCTCTGTTTCTTCGAGCTCTCGCTCCTAACTCGATACACCCTTAACTTTTTAATCTCCGAATAGTTGCAACTATTTGGCACAAAAACACAAAACAAACACAAAACAAACACAAATTGGAATCTCTTGGATACATAGTGCGACTTCCTTGGGCGTGATTCGCGACAGTACTCGAGCAAATGTGATTGTGATTACACTAACGGGGCAGATCGAGTTTCAATCGCCCAGAGCAAGGTCTCCTCCAGTTCTAGATCCATCCCCTCCCAAAGATACGAATACACGACACGCAATGGACCAAGCAGACATACCGTCGCTGTTATCGCGGCTCAATAGTGATGAAGATGCTATGCGCAAAATGGCAGTCTTCAAACTTCAGTCTTCAATCAACGATCCCTCCTTCGCAGATGTGTTTATATCTTCTGGCGGGCTTACCATTCTCCGCCGACTGATCATGACAACCAATGCAAACACTCTCGCATACTCCTTGCAGAGTCTAAGCCGATTGCTCGAGGTTGATATGGGCTGGGAAATCTTCGAGTCGCCTGGGGCGGGAGAATTGGTGGAACGCGTGGTGGAGTTGATTGTTACCCATCCCCTAGTCAATATCCTTCGAGGAGCCATGTCGATATTGGTCGCTATCGTTAGCCACCCGCAATCCGCGAGAGGGGGCATCAAAGTGCCTGGCGCATTTGGATTTCGAGCTCTGAAACCCGCAGTCGCAGTATATCCACAATTCTTCGAAATGGTAGTATCACAACTTAGTTCCGCAGATCATCTGTTGTGTGCTAACGCGCTAATGCTACTCAATGCGCTGATGCGAGACGCTATCACAAACGACAATGGGAATGCGAAAGACAATGTCAGCAAAAGTAGCGGGACGGGCGAGGAGTGGCCGAAGTTCATCAAGCGATTACAAGACCTGGGGGTAATCAAATCTGCGTATAGTTTGATGCAGAGCTCAGCATTACAAGACCTGGCGCACCCGTTACTGGAGTTTCAGACATTAACGAAGGTTCTATTAAGCAAGTGGAGGGAAGTCAAGGTAGATCTGGAACGACCCGAGCATAGACGAGCTCTAAAAGGCATACATTTGGCGAGCGCTCCCGAGAAGAAAGATACCAGCAATGGGGCTGTTGCAAAAGTTGAAGAAACGGCGGAGGGTTCTAAGAAAGGGAGCCGACGACACAACCCTGAGAAATGGCGAAGATTGGGTTTTGAGACCGAAAGCCCTGCTTGGGAGTTCGAATCAACGGGATTCCTCGGAATGATGGACTTGACGGATTACATCAGGAAGAATGAAGACAGTTTTCAGAAACTTCTGCTGGAACAATCTTCGAAGCCACTTCACGAGCGATGTCCTATTGCAAGAGCGAGTTTGATAGTAACATCGATACTTTACGACCACTTCGATGTCGACAAGTCAGATGCCGAGGATGCGAAAGCATATCTTGTTCTAGACGGAGTAAAGAATTATGACAGAGTATTCCGGCCGTTATTGTTACAGTGGTCTAGATTACACACATCCAGTCTACAGGCCTTCTTCAGGTTATGGAAAGCAACTGGTGCTGAGCAGGATGATTTTTTGAAAGTCGCAGAACTAGTGAGAATTTTGGTGGAGCAAGTAGTTGGACAAGCTCCACGAACAAAGGATGTTTTGGAGGTCGAAGAAGAATTATCAGAGTTCGAATATTCGAAGCTGCGGAATTTACAAATGGAGTTACTAGAATTGACATTCGAAGATGAATGGGGTCAGCATCTACACCAAGTCAGGGACGAGCTCAAGCATGAGGCTTTGCAATTCGTCAAGGAACAGAGAATAAGGTGTTTACTTCAGGGAGGATGGTTTCCTAGGATAGTCCAGCCAAAAGTCAATAGCGACGAAAGTTCCGGGAAAAGCAACGGACGGAGGATACCTACAACGAGCTGGCGATTCGTTAGGCTTTCCCACAACCGCCGATATCTTCACTACTTCGATTTCGACCACCAAATGAGCAAAGACCCCACGCTCGACCAGCTCCATGAAAAGATAGACCTGAGCACCGTCAGCTCCGTCGTCTCAAATGTCTCGGCATCAACGGATGACGGGTCCAGTATTTCTAGCTCGTCAACTCTCAAAGACACTGCTCCCCCACCAAGTAAACCTATCTCAACTACGAAAATCACAATCAATAGCTACGTCTCGGCTGGAGAGAACAAGACTCAGGCTGCCGGTAGCGATTCGGCGGAAAAGGCAATCCTTACTCTCATGCCACCTACTCATAGTCTGGCCTCCGAATGGCTTGATGGTCTGCTCATGTTGCTTAATCAGACACCCATTACCGCAGAGACGAACAAGTTGGTTGGATTGGTTGGTGATTATGGGTTGAAGATCCGCCTCCTGAACGTCAGACTCGATGATGGGTATGGTGGACCACCACCTGATGCGGGCATTGTGCCGAGTAGAGAAGGCTTGGATGATGATTACTATTATGAAGTTTGATTAGATGGAAGACAACAGAGGCATGAGTTCGTTGATGTTTCAACTGTTCTTGGAAGACTTGGAAATTAGTCAATGTTCTTTTTGCTATCCTGCTTCCTCTCTTGTATTATACATCTTGGGCTGGCTGGATTGATGGTGGCGCCGTTCCGGATAGCGCTTCTTGTTTTCTTGAGATAGGGAGACTTTGTTTGGTGTATTTTCTTTACTTGTTTTGATACCCTGGGGCGACTAAAGGAGATTGGTTTATGGATGGATGGGATGGTATGGGTGGATTGACGGACGGTGTAGGTTCTTTGTATGCATGGTTGGTTTGGTTGACTAGTGGTATATAGATAGGTTGGGGATTTTGTATGTATATATAATATCAGAGTAATAATACGGAGATAGCCCTTTAGAGCAATAGTACCAATGAACACAAGAAAGATCGCTTAGACTTTCCCGCCCTGCATCTTCTCGGACTAAGACTCGTCAGCCTCCTGCCCCTTTTCCGTCCTGGGCAGCAATCCGCCGCTATCCTCACATCTTACCTTCCCTGCATTACACGCGATCTATACGGAAGAAGCCTTCCCAGAAGAAAAATACAGCCAAGGAATTCGTCCCTCTTAAATCAAACACGTGTCTGCTTCCAGTCATCCCTCCCGTCCTTCTCGGGTTCTGACGGACCACACGAAACAGCCGCTTCTAACTGCGGTTCCGACTTCATCTTAAGCATCTTCCTTCTTGGCTTTACACGTGCGAGGAAAGAAACTTTGTGCTTTTGTTGCATGTCGTAAATTTTGCCCAGAACTTTTCCTTCCATGTGGCTTGATGGGTCGTTAGTTCCGAGATGAGGTTTGCTTGGCTATGGCTTGGAAGCTATCTCAGATCGTTAGTGGTTGGGGTTTGGGCCACAAACACAACGTAACGAGGGGGTTTGGATTGTGTGTCTGTTACGAACTTATGCTTGGATTTAGAATGGTCGTTGAAGGGCTCGCGGAAGCCTTCTCGATATATTCACCAGCGCAAAACAGCAGCAATCTGGCACAGGTAAGAGTTGTTTCACTACTAAATTGCTCCTGGGTTATATTTCACTATGCCTGTCCAAGGGTCCTTCTGAAAGTCTAGGTTCGGGTTTCCAAATCAACGTTTTCCTTTCTGCTGCAGACAACGCCCGTGGTATTCTTTTTCTTTCTCCAATGAACGCCTGTATAAACTTTTGAACATTTGCCGACCACTTTTACAGCTCAACTCAAGAATCCGACGATCGGTTTCATGTGATGGAAGTGGTTATGCGGTGATGAGCTTCTCTCACCTTGCTAAATCTAGGGTAGTATGAAGGAGTTCCTATCGTCCGGCGTCATCGCCCAAGCTCTTCCCTTGGTTTTGTACCAGTCGCTACTCCAAAGTCAGCAATAAATAGCATATGCTTGAGAAACTGTACCGACCAGAAGATTGCGCAACAGAACTGCAATTGTGACCTTCCCAATCGAAGGCACATATATGGAAGCTTTCTCTTTGACAGCAGGTCCATCAAAGTTTTTCTCCGAAGAGAAATTGATACAGACCGCTCCATCTCGAATTGCTTCGGTGTTTATTTTGAACTTTTCGCCCGGAACACCGCTGATTATAACATCACTAATGCCTAAACACTGGTCAAGTGTGTAATCTGAGTCGTGAACCTCGTGATGTGACTTCTTGATACCCTTCCCGCGCGTGAAGACCTTGACCCCATCGAGATCCACAGAGTAAACGGTAGCACCGTCATTGGCAAGCAAAGCAGCCAAGGGACGGCCAACGACTTCAGATCGATTGACTACGGTGATGACCTTCCCGAATAATCGATTTCCATATGGTAAGATAGAATTATATATGTGGAGGTACTCGAGAACTTTGACAACGGCAAGAGGAGTGCAGGGAAGGATCGACTTCTGAGTATTGTGCGGAGGATCGAGGAAACGAATATTCTGATACATGTTGAAGACGTAGGTGTGACTCAATCCTTCAACATCCTTATTCAGCGCAACTGTCTGCTGTATATAACCATCTTGTCGCGAAGGGGCAGGAAAAATTGGATAGTAGACAATTATGCCGTGAATAGACTCGTCGTTGTTGGCTTTGATTATCTCGTCTTCGATTTCTTCCTTGGTGAATTTTCGTAGGTCGAAGTCAAATCCACTGAATAAATGAGATTAGCCAGATGTCGATCTGCTGGTCAACCAAACCATCTTTAGCAGTCATCGTTGTAACTTCCAAGTATTCTCAAATCCCATGGCTCAAGCGGGGGTTTCATAAGTGAGGCACATCGGCGCCTTCCTTCCTCTCCTTCAGGCCAAATGCTGAGGCAAGTACTTTCGACCATATGCATGTCTCCAGTCGACGGAGTAGGGATTGTTCGCTTACTTTTCAATGCACGTTGCCATTGACCAATCCGCATACATCTTCGCTGCTGGATCATCATTTGCGAGAAGTCCAACAAGCTTGGGCTTGATGGGCAGCTTTTGCAGTCCTTCTTTCACTTCTGCCAGCAAGCCTTTGGCAATTCCCTGAGCAAGAATAACCTTGCAGGTTGCTGGAACCGGTGTTGATGCCATTATGATGGGTTGGTTGCTCGCGATATTGGGTGTGAAATACTTGTCACCAATCTCCAGCAGATACAGGATTGATAGTGAGAGATGTGCCTCGCACACTTTGACAATCAACTGCTGCTGTGCTCGCGAAATGAGTGCAGAAAGCGAGGAACGAATGACAAGGAGGAAACTTTTGAAAATGAAAATTTATTCTTTGCTTATCTTATCGGTTGGAGGGGAAATTTGGAGGGGTAGAAGTGCGGCGGGGATGAATAGGGCGGCACTGGGCGGCCTGTAACTTTACATACCTGGCAGAATAACAGAAAGCTAACCAAGAAACGAAAAATCGGGATTTTAAGATTCTGATATATATTTTTCTTAAACGACTTGCTACATTTCCCATATTATTTGCCCATCTCAGACATAATGAACATATACAACTGTATGCCTCCATAAGTTTATTTTAGACGTGGCCGCCGCTATAAATATCTTGCATTCCGAGGTACTACCGGCGAAGACATCACCGCCGGCAGAAAAACGATGCACAGAGATAGCATCAACGTGCCATCGATAAGAAGGAACCTCTTCAAACCTCTGCAATCTAGTCGCAAACTACAGTGCAAGGCCTAATGAAAGCACTGTCACTCCTTTTTTTGCCTTACTATCTGTGAAGCTGCACTGCTCGTTTCTCCTGGTCAACAAGCACGCCTTGCTCGATTTGCGACTTAATTGGTTCTGCTCTGCAGGTGGTTTGCCACTGCATTTAACAGTAAGTATCAAGTCGTTTTCTCAGATAAATCTCAAGTTTCTTCTACATATATGGTCTGCGACTTTATCCTAGCCCTCGCAACTCGCCCAAGAACGTTCGACTGGTTACTCGATCCCCATGCCCTCTTCGATCCCAGCACCAGCGCAACGATGCGTCAAAAGAAAGATACAAGGCCGTTCGGTCTTCCCAGGTCTAAAAGCTATAAGATTCGAACACTCTCAGGCTCACTCATGTGTTTCTGCATTTGTGGTTAGCTCCTGGCTTTGCGATAAATCCACACAAGCACGACAGTAGCATTGTAGGAAACACATTCATGCGTTCTTCATGGCACAACTTTGCCTGAGCGGAGTTCTACATACCATTGGGAAACATTTCTACTCTGTAGAACAGTTAATATGTTACTAGTTGGGCTTTCTCTTAGTTTCATCACTCTGGATCTGCAACGACATTTTCAGTCGATTAAATGTTACTAGCGACAGATGATGAAGTCTCATTGGGGTTGAGAGGTTTCACGGCGTGTGTTATCGCTACGGATTGCTACAATTGTTCTTTATCTGCGGGGTTGTATCCGTCTCTCGAGCTGGCACTTCGCTGACACACTCTTGCTTTTTAGATTACCGGTCCTCATTACACTCGATCGAAGCTCATTTCATTTAGTCTACATAATAAGATTGTCTCGGCGAGATTGACACAAAAATGGCATCTGGTGTTGTAGAGTTCATGGCTGCTGAGACAGAAGCAGACAAATCGGCAGTGGTCGAGCGCATGATAGCTAGTATGGCTCTGTGTCCCGACTCTTTTCTCAGAACAGGAGCTGAAACTTGTATTTTGTAGATCCTCAAGTCATGACGGGCATTATCACCGACCTTGGCCCGTATATCGATGGTGAAGCTTCGATGGTTGATTGCCAAAAAGGTAATCTTCTTGACTGTGTCTATGGTTCCAGTTCTAATCTTCTCTAGGACTGGAATTTCTATTGCTCGTTTTGCAAAGGGTAGACCCTGAGCAAATTTCCAGGCACGACTGTGAGTTGTAGCACTGGTTCGTGTTTTTGTAAATATTGACGTCCTGCTAGTAAGTGTCCTGGTGGAATACTTAGCAAAACGAATCTCAGAAGCAGGGGACGTACAAATATACCGAGCTGGCCTTCAAGAAGTTGCAAAATCTTTGATAACTTTGTCACAAATGACCAAGAAATTCCTCAAGACCAACGCAACCCTTATTTCCGAGGCAGTCTTCAAACTGCCGGAAAAGATGACACTCCGGGACTTTCCTATTGCTACGAGACTTAGCCTCTTGGAACTTCTCCAATGCCTCTTGGACCTTTATTTGCCTGCTCTTAAGCGGTCTATGGGGCCTAAGTTTGTGGACGGCGTGGTTTCGATGGCATCCCTGGAGAAATCTCCTTCCTGCTTGGCAATCCTCTTTAAAGTGTTCGAGAAACTTGGCCTAGAATGGGATCCAAGTCCAAGCGAATGTGAAGAGATGTTTGGATCATTCTTTCGATATTTTCCTATCACGCCGAGCTCTGCTACTAACTTACCAGCGAATGATTTGAAATTCCTACTTCAGAATTGTTTCAAGTCGAATAATAATTATGCAGAGTTTGCCTTCGACGCTATCTTAGAGAAGTTGGATTCAGATGTCTCAGCAAATGTCAAGGTATACTAGGTCATCGTTCCCCAGTACGTACATGTCCTAATTCAGAAATAGAACGATGTATTCGATGCATTAGGCGGCTGCATCGAAACATACTCCATCCCGGTTGTCTCGCGGTACTCATTAAAAATCTGGGATTCTCTGAAATGGGAGATCTGGAATGGAGAGAATGAAGATTTCGTCAATCGTGCGCTGGTCACTGTTGGAGCTATTGCAAAGTCTCTCGGCAAGCAAAGAGTTGACTGGAATGACCCTTCAAATGAATGTTCAAAATTCATCGGTCATGTTGCGAAGGAGTGTAATGAGATCTTCCACGATGACTCCAAAAAGCGATTCATTCTTCGATCGGGTCGTATATTGAGCAAGCTTGTGATGAGCTCGCCCTACGGCTCAACCTTGGTCACACGAATCTGCCTACCAGGCTTGATCACTCTTTCGCAAGCACTGACAACATTATCAGAGAAGACACGCTTTATCGAACTTATGAACTTAATTCTTGAGGCGCACTTCGAGTGTGGAAAATTGGAGTACATGGTACTGCAGCAAGACCTGCCGCCTGAGGATGTAGAATACAGATCGCGCTGTCTTGCGGCAATGGACGACTCCTTTGGAAATTTTCGTGAAGGGCTAGTTGAGATTTACTTTGGATCCATGTCCGATACATCTTCTGATGTTCCTCTACGAAAACTCACGATCAAAGGTCTGACTTTCCTAGCGCGTATGATCACATTTTCAAATCAGGAGCCGCTGCTGAGCGAATTTGAACGGGGAACTGTCCTTTCGAAGCTCAATGAAACAGCACTGGACTTTAATCAGGCTACCGAGCTTCGAGAGGTATCCGTAACATGCCTGGGATCTATATCAGTGGAAGATCCCCAGGCCTTTATCCAGTTCACACTTTCGAACTTTATGTCGATGTTCCCGGATGCCTTGGACATCAAGGCTGGAGGTGAGTCTGGTCTATCGAGAGCCATTTGGCTCTTGGATTCCCTCATTGATATTGCTTGTACGTCGACGTGCAAGGCCGAACTTTCGAAACCGATACCCAATGTAAAGACACATTGGAAATTTAGGTTATTTGATGCTATGCAAGCGGAATTGATAGAAAAGTTGGTAGAATCCATCTCCAAGCACTCAAAACAGCAGCCATATCAAATGGTTGTTCTTGCTGGCATTTATCGTGCGTTAGAAACTTTTGATAAAGCACTTCTTTATGACGAGGGGTTGGGGAATAAATGGGAGAGCCCAGACCCAACTTTCCACCCATACGCTTGGATTGTCACCAATCTCTTTAGGAGGTGCATTGGCCTGTTCCAGCATCATGAAGGCCCGTTGAAGCCAAGTTGGTATGTCGGGATTAACGATGTTGTGGATGGTGAAATTCTGGATGACACTTTTGTATCACTGGTTGGCGCAGTTGCAACATATGTGCTACGAAGTCATACCACCTCAGACAAGAACAACTTTCTGCTCAAAGCTAACGATGAGCACCCTGAAGAGCCAAGTCGGATCTGGACTCTTTTTAACTTCGGAGCACACACACGATCAGGGCTTGCTGCTTCTCAACAGCATCTCGGGGGTGGGCCACCCAGGAAGTGCTCCAGCATCATTCTCTCCACCGCTCTGGTAGCTGGATTGCGCAAAGACGTATGTAATCCATGTCTTCATATGACCAATTCATTAATTCTTCTATAGGATCGCGAAAGAATGAAGATACAGGTTCATGAGACTGCAAAGTCGATGATTCTTAATGCCATCGACACGGAAATTAAATGCTCAAGGGAAGCTCGCGCCAGCATGCTACAAATGATGCAACTCCTCATAAATAAGTTCGGTGCCGATCGTACAAAGTTTGAGGATGGCAAGTACTTGCATGATATTATGATCGAATTGGTAAAAACGGTACCATCGCCTCGGGTATATCAGACACTAGCATACTTCTCCGCAGCTGCATTGGCAGCTTACGAGCCCTGTACTACAGAGCTTATAACTTTGATGATGGAGCGTATCTCAGATCCAAAGTATGGCCGAAAGATCGCGCAGAGTTTCTCCATCTTATTAGCTCCCTCACCAGTCATGAACGAGGCGAACTTCTGCACTCTCCGGCCTTTGCGATTTGGGAGATTGTATAGCTTGACGGTAGACTATCTTGTCAATGTCTGGCGCTCGAACGGGGATAGAGAGATAAAGGAAAGCTGTCTTATAGCCCTTGGAAGTGTTCTTCGATACATGCCAGCCAAGAACCTGCAAGATAATGCTACACGGATTTTCTCGGTCGTGCTGGCTGGTACTGACGTAGCAGATAATTCCACGAAAGAAGCCTGCATGAACATCATGATCGTCCTCATGCCAGGAAATCCTTCCTTGGTTGAAGAACATCTCGATTCGGTCATCAATCGCATGACAGACCGTACGCACAACACTTATGACTGCCCCTCGGATGCTACAGTAGAGGGACGCTGTAAAGCTCTAGAAGTTCTCGCAATACTGCCCAGCATTGTGAGGACGGAGCTTCTCATCAAGCGTAGGAATAGAGTCATGAACGAGCTTGATGTAGCACTGGATGATTGTTCTCGGGAGGTTAGGGCTAGAGCTGATAAATGTAAGATGATTTGGTTCAATCTAGTCACGATTGAAGCATAATTTTAGGGGGTTAAGGACCGTATCATTGTATTTTGGTTCATAACGGGTTTGTTCTGGCCTCGCTATCGGGCGGCTTGTCGGGATTTGTAGCAAGCATGAAGTCATCATACGGAAGGAGTTTGGACTTTAAGTATCTTATGCATGGCATAGATAGATGAATATAGATAACACCAGATTACGAATTCTTGAGAGCATTGAAGCTGAATGTCTACTTTCATTCCTGATCGTTGTGGGAGTTGAAGTCTGGCGCAATACCGCATCCTGATAGCTTGTGGGGGGGATTTTGCTGGTGGTTATGGACTAGCAATTATTGCGTGTTCATCTCAGTTGACGAGTAAGCTACCGACATGAAGAGACGTCACTTGTAGGGCAGTATTTAAAAGCTTAGGTGTCACAAGAAAAAGAAGTTGAAAGCATTAATAGACGCGGTTCATTTTACAAAAGATGTTGAACAGCAGTGGTGATATTGAATGAAAAAAATATATAAAAAATAACAGAAACCTTGTCCAGAAGAGGTAAAAACCTACGTTCCGCGGCACCAAGGTAATTCAGCAGGCGTCTGCTGCGTTACCAGTCCTGCTTTCATACTATGATAAGTAGTAAAAAGCACCCAGTACCAGACTGCCATGAAAGACAGAACCAAGGCCACTCTTGTAATCTGCCTTCCTGTCTTATTATCCCACAAATAACGTTTAACCTGGCGTCCGCACCACGTCATGGCAGAGAGAAAGGAGGAAAAGATCCAGCATAATATGATACCTACCCACCGCACGATAAACTCGTTGCTAGTCTCGAAAGAACGAGGAGGCACAATTGCCACACTGGGCTGGAGCAACGACTTCGGCTTCGGAGGTGTCCAGTTCTGAAACTCGGGGTCAGGACGTAGACGGGCGACTTCTTCGTGCTTGAGATGCCCGTCTGCACGGAAGGGGTGCAGCATGTCGGGTTCGGGTTGGCCTTGTGCGCGTCGACGGTAGGCGTGGTAGAGGCCTTGAGCGGTGGGAGGGACGGGGGCGTAGTTTATGAAGTTGTTGCAGGGTTTGCATCGGGTATAGGGACGGTCCATTTTGAGGTTGGTGGAAGGATGTGTGGATGGAGGAGGTTTGTTTGATTGGTCGTTTGATGACTGGATATTTTTGAGGAACCTGGTATGCTTTAGCTAAGGTATTGGAGTTGGACTTACTTGGTTTTGTTGATGCCTTGAAGTGTGTTGTCACCACTAGGGCCTTGTAATCAGAGAGCGTTTGATGATGATGATGATGGTATATGAGATCGATATGGTTGGTAGAGTAGAGTGAGTTGTTCAGGAAGAGAAGATTACAGTTATATAGGACGTGGCTTCTTTGAGAAACAAGAACAAGGAGACTGAGGCCAACAAACGCTGCTTTGTGTCTCAAAATAAACATTTGTCTCTGAACATTGGCCATTGTTTGTCCCTTTCTTTTGTTTCTTTCAAACGATTCAGTAAACAAGGGGCAAACTTCCTTTATTCGCTCTTCTTACCGTCTATCGCCACACAGTTCAACGTCCGTAAGAGCATGAACAATGCCGATACCACACGATAACATAGCGCTTGCACAATTCTAATCATATGCCGAACCACACGACATTCCTACCCACAATCATTCGGAAAGGAAGTCAGCTCTGGAAGCTGCAGTCTTCTTAACTTTCCTTCATCTCACATGATCACGGTGACTTGGTAACAAATATTCTATCACGATGTGTACGGCCATATTCACATACTGTCCCGGCCAAGGTTGTCATAATGAGACCGCTAGCCCGCGTCTGAAGCCCTGCAGCAGAAAAAACAGAGCCTTTCCCAGTGCCACGCCCTGTATCCCCGCCCGGGAACGCGTCCTGTCAACCACTTCGTGTCCGAAATGTCCTGAAATACCCGCTGAGCGGTCCCATGAGCGCAATAGAAGCAAATTTCTTAAGACCTGTCTCAGACTTCCAGGATGCCAGGTGGACACAACAAGTGAGGAGGAAGGAGAATTTGACGACGAGCTGCAGCTATCACCACCGCAGAACTCGGACGGTCTTCCAGATGAAGACGTCCGGGTCCAAAGAGAGATAAGAAACAGTTCTCAGCGTCAGAATTCGGAGCTCTTCTTTGACCACGATATTTTGAGCCGGAAGGTCAACACGCATGATTCTAGTCTGATGGATAATGATTACGAGGCGCTGCCAAGCCAGCTGGCGATACTACCACCACCGGAGTTTTTGATAGGCGGAGCAGGAAGAAGAATGTTGAATCAGGCGCTAGGAAAGAGAATCTCAAACGAGGTCCTATCACTACAGCAACCTACACCACTGCGCACAAAACGCCAGGGAATGTGCGGTCCTCCACGAAGCACGCGATCGGTGCCCCTTCCCGAAGAGAATCGCCAAACCTGTGAGAGCTCCCACAGTACCCTATCCCGACACAGATCGCTTCCAGCACCCACGGACCGCCGTCGCGTCCAGCACGACATACCACCCATGCCCGTCCCTCCAGCCAGAGAATACCTTCTTCCTGGGCCTGGGCCCCAAGACTGGGAGTTCGATGCGGAACCATTCAGCCAGATCCCCGGGCACTATCCATTTCGCCGACATTCGGACTCCGCGGAACCGGCTCCGTTGCAAAAGGAGAATTCGTCTTCCCGCGCTGCATGCGCAGATCCGCTAAAGTCGGAAAATGCAAATGGGCGGCTGAGACCAGAGCCCCTGCGGATAGGAAATCGACCAAGATCTATGCATCCATCTGCGCAGACATCCGCGTGGGCGAAACTAGAAGCGCAGCCAGCGCAGGGGCAATTTGACGGTGGCGATGCCGGAAAAAGAAGGAGAAAGGCAAACAGCGATATAGCTCCGCCACCCGTGGATCTTGGACGTCCTGCAAATGTGTTGCCAGCGACACTAAGAATGAGAGCAGGACCAAGCGGAGGAAATTGCGAGCTCGGCGTACGAGCGGGACACAATCGAACAAACAACGACGATTGTTGTGCTGTAGTGAGGTCGATTGAGAGTCTTTACTTAACTATGCGTTATGATGAATGGATAACGAAATAACGAAGAGATGATGAACGAGCGGACCGGACGGAGCAAACGGATATAAGCTGGGCTTATATCTTTTCTTTCTTCTTTTTCTTCTTTTAGGGTTTGAGTTCTGCTTATTTGTTTTTGGGTTCGTCAATATAAATGTAAAGGTAAACGCTTTATGACCATGAATAAACGATTAGATGGTCAACCGTCATGTATAAATAGGCTCGGGCCTTGGAAAGTAAAATCATGTATATTGATCTGTCCTTAAATTATGAATAAGAATAACATTTCACGTCCACATCATCTTCTAAAATCACAAATTTGTCCCTTGTAGTGAGAAAACGCCATGCTCCCTCGCCATGTCCATATTATATCATCGTTTCTTTGCCGCATCGATTTGTAAAGGAACGGCATTTGCTGTCCTTAGCCATTCACCGTTGAATGCATTGATGAGCCAGTTATTGAGTTCTGTTTATGGTTAGCATTTGTCAGTACAAAAAGAAGAATAGTAGTCAACTCACTATCATAAACAATCCTGTTCGCATTGTGGAAATAGATACTGTGGTCGCTATCTGGGAAAACGTGGACATCGTAGTTCTCCACACCAGCAAGATCGAGCTTGTCCAGTAAAGTAAGAGTGTTTTGCATGTGAACATTGTCATCGGCCACACCGTGCATAACCAAGAATCGAACATTCTTTGACAGCGCCTTCACGTCAGTGATACTGGTATTGTCATATCCGCTGGGGTTATGTTGAGGTGTGTGCATATATCGTTCAGTGTAAATGGAATCATAGAATCTCCAGTCAGTGACCGGTGCAACGGCCATGCCATAAGAGAAGGTCTTTCCAGCGTCCTGTTCGAGGGTTTTGAGCGTCATAAAGCCACCGTATGACCATCCCCAAATGGCGATTCTTGATGCATCGACGTATTTCTTAGCACCCCAGATCTTAGCCGTTTCGATTTGATCACGAGATTCGTAGTACCCAATGTTACCACGGATGATGGTACGGGCCTCACGTCCAATGTAACCAGTA
Organism: Rutstroemia sp. NJR-2017a BVV2; assembly: GCA_002946415.1. Lineage (NCBI taxonomy): Eukaryota > Fungi > Ascomycota > Leotiomycetes > Helotiales > Rutstroemiaceae > Rutstroemia > Rutstroemia sp. NJR-2017a BVV2. Next base: position 573,349 of record NJPS01000031.1, on the reverse strand, counting down.
CCGCGGCCATCAACAGTGACAACGATGTAGCCAAGATTCGACGCGATGTATGACTGGAAATCTACCTTGAATCCCTTATCGACAGTCTGGGATCCTGGGCCACCGTAGAGATAGAAGAGTACTGGGTACTTCTTCTTCTCATTGAAATGAGGTGGTCGGCGTTCAACCACATTCAAGTCATAACCGTCAATGTTGACAGTAGAGTAGATTAGGATAGGTAACTCGTGTTTCTTAGCCATCTCAGCAAGACCTTTGTTCTCCTCGATAGTGTCCTCGTATTTTCTGTCAGTGCTGGGAGTGCTGATGACTTTCTGCCAAGGAATATTTGGTCCAGCGTAGCTCAGAAGCACATATCCAGCACCACTGGAAAATGAAGCTCTGTAGTATCCCTCTGCAGATGTGTCTGTGAGAGGCTTCATATCTGTACCATCAAGTTTGACGCTGTAGACATGTCTTTGAATGGATGATTCCTTGGTAGCAATGAAATACACGAGATTCTTCTTGAGATCTACCGCAGATGGAGCGTGAACGACTTCCCAATCACCAGACGTAAGAAGTATAGGTTCTGAGTTATCAAGCGGCGTGAAATATCCCAGATGATCATTGTTGTTATGAATAACTGTATCGATATAACCATCGTGTGGCCTTCCATTTGCAGGGTCAGCAGGAATGTACCGGGTATCTTCAGAGACTTCAAACCATCCTCCATCGAGCTTTTGCACATCGGTAGTTCGCACAGTCTTCCCGGTACGCGCCTCAACGTCGACGAGAACAACTCTCAAAATGTCGCTTTCTCTGTTGGTTTCGCGGATGAGAACTTTGCCAGTCTTACCAGCCCAGACTACTTCTGTAATGAGAAGATCCTTGGGCTCAAATCCGCCAGCAATCTTGACCTCAAACACATCGCCTTTTTCGATATCGTAGAATTGTAAATCCACAGTCGGGTTAGGAGCACCAGCTTTTGGATACTTGATCTCTCTGACTTCTGGATAGTTTTCTTCTCCTGGTAGGGGATCTTTCCCGCTCGGTCTTGAAACGAAGTACTGGATGGGATACTCTGGAACTTCGGATTCATTTGTTCGAAGGAATGCGATATATTTCCCGCTCTCGTCCCACCATGTCGCACTGGCTCCAGCAAATACTTCTTCCTCGTATACCCAGTCCGGTACACCGTAGAATAGATTTGCTCCGCCATCCTTGGTGATCTGAATAACGGTGGGTGAAGACAATTTCCTTAAAAACATGTTGTTATCTCTTGTGAAAACGATAGCGTCGCTTTGCGGACTCCAGCTAGCCAGCTGTACTCGTCCGTCTAAATCTGTAGGATCCAAAGGCTCGGCGTTTTGGCTCTCGACATCGAAAATCCAATACCTCGCATAAAATGAATGTCTCCAGTTCGATTGTACATCTGTTGCGATAAGAACCTTTTTCAGATCTTTGCTCGGGTAAACTTTGCTTGGGAGCAACACTCTGCCTCCGACATTGAATACGCTCTCCTTCATCAAAGTCTTTGTATCCATCGTTCCCACTTCGTCCGCCCCCCTTGATCTGATGTCTTCGACAACCAAATAGTCTTTCGTTCCACTTCCGCCCTGCTCAAGCAATAGCCCGTCTTCGCCATTGGCGCCTTCAATCCAACTGATGTCGTGTGTCGCTGCTCTCCATTGACCGGAGAATATTTCATCCATCGTGACCTTCTTCCCATTTCCCCTCGACATTGTCGCCTGCGGATCATGAGGGCTCTCAGATGAATGCTTGTATGCTTGTTTCCCCAGAAAAATGAATAGCGCCAATACCCAAAACCCAATGAAGATTCCGCCAATAACCCAGATCAACCTCCGCAGCTTCTTCTCGACTGCCTTGACATTCGTCCCATTGGGTATAAAAGGTCCATCTTCTAAATCGTAATCCTTCTCGTCGTCCTCATCTTCTTCGTGCAGTCGCGCATGCTCACTGTCCGCGTATGCCATCTCCCCTCGAGGGGGAAACTTCGGTGTTACCATGGTCGATTTCTCCGTCCCATTTGCAGCTACACGTTCGCCGATGCGATCGAACACCAAGCTCGTAGTGGAAGCGGAAGAGGCTGAAGAATCGAACGATTTGCGTGGAGAGTTTTCCGAGCCTGATGGCAGAAGTTGCTCGGCTTCTGCTGTGGGCCCAGCCATATCTGAGGGTATGATGGTTTCACGGGGTCAGAAGCTTAGGGAGCCAAGAAGGACATATAACAGGATTGCCTCAGTAGAAATCGTGCATTACTTCAAAACAAAACAAAACCCGATATAAAGCGAGAGACCATTGAAGGCAATTGAAATAAAGAGAAGAATTCTAGAATGAATCTCCAATGGTTTATTGGGGAAGGTTTTGGGACGGCGATCTATAGTAAGTCAGCTTTGTTGTCGATCCAAAAAGGAATAGCGTTGTCTAGCGCGGGATATGCTGACAGCCACGGCTTATCTTCTCTAGAGCAAGAACAAGAAGTTAATAAATACGTTGCAAGATCTTCGGTCTATCTAACCATTCAGCCCATGCTATATTTCATACATCAAGTCCTCATGTTAATGCTCGTCTGGATGGATCGCCCAAAGAAGCATGCCATCAAGCTTGATGAACCCTACAGTATCGATAAGGTTATCGATACTTTCTACTGACACTTCAGACAGAAGTCGTTTGCATCTCTACTCTCCAGACCAGACTGTACTATAGCTTGGTAGTCAAGTGTTCATACATCCTTGATATGGGGAAGTTATGCATGCGAATTTGCTAAGAATAGGTACTCAATAATGTGTGCATGGAGCTTCAGGTGCCTGGATTTAAGCCGGGATACTGACTAGGTTTGGATGTTCAGCTCCAGCTCCAGCCCCCGCTCCACACCCAAACACATCTGAGCTTTGGGGAGTCCTATCTCTTTCACGCAAGTTTAGACCGTCCGCAAGGGTGAGATTCTACGACTGGAGACTGTTTGTGCCAAGAGAGTATTCTGTTCAGCTTTGCTAGAGCCACTCTTTGAAGTCTATACCCTCAGGGCTGTTCTCTATACCTTAGTAAAGGACTGGGCTAATACTGTTGGCTTTTGCTGGGAACGGAAGTTGCTACACACAACCCTCGATACCGACTTGGCGGAGATAAGTAGTGATGAAACCTATGATTAATCTAATTCTACAAATGTCCATCGTCCCACTCATGACAGCTCCGGAAATGTCCTGTCTCGTTTGTCTATAACATTTATGAGTAAGAATGTTTCCTACGCCGTCCTCAAAACCCACAAGGAGGAAGCCCCTCCATATGTAATACTAGCAGCTGCCATCCTCTCCTGCGCCAAGTCTCAAGCCGCTCTTCCACCTCATGTGCTATGTATCATGAAGTTCCTCAGGCTGTCCCAATGATCACTCTGAATATAAATATAGTCCATACTACTTCTCAACCCACTCTGGACAGTTTCAGGATGCCATCTGAACAGCCACATGACACTACCCCAACTTAGCGCCGCAAATACCGGCCAGGCGTCGCGGGATATTCGGTCAGCGAGTTCTTGACTTCGGATAATGCCCGACGAAGGCTTGACGGCGAGTTGTGCTAATGCGAGACATACTCTTGCGAATACTAAGCAACACAACAGATGTTAGCACCGGTCTGTAAATCATTGCCAGTGTGTAGGAAACAGGGGAAGGATAACGCATACCGAAAATCACAATCTGTTTGCTAACACTACTAACATGCCCCTTTTTCGACCGTCTGCCGAATACCACATATCCGCCTAATAGTCCAGCAAAGAAAGTATCCCATTTCCCTTCCTGCCCCCTATTACTGCCCGAGTATTTCAGCGCCAACATCGTCGCTTTGTATATCGTCGCATATTTTGCTAGATTTTGAGCATGTGTTTTCGTCGCGCGGAATATGAGGCCGATCTTTTCGCGGACCGTGCCGGATCGAAACAGGAATATCATACTGTGTATTTGGCATTAGCTGCTGCCAGTTGAGAGGAATAGGAGGAAAACATACACCAGCGCATGTGGAAATCGCACTTTGGCTCCATATACTGCGCCGCTGCGCGCGCCCTTGAGGATTGCAAGAAATTCGGCATTCTTGGGATCGAGAACGAATTGTTCGACAGCTGTCTATGCCACTCTGTGAGTATGTTGCGAAGAGAGCAGGAGAAAGTGTAGAGATATACCTTAATGACAGCCAGTCTTCCCTCCATCTAGCCGGCTTAAGGAAATGAACCTCGGCAAGTTGCTGCGTCCCACGCAATGTCCTCCCAAGAGCAGATAGAGTTCAATCCTATATCCTCTTTGTCATCTGTTGGCGACTGGTTCCTCCTTTTAATTGCTCAAATCCAAATACACAAAATTGAGGTTGGTAAAGATGTAGTTGTTTAGGAATGAAGCTCGGCATTTGCACATGAATTCGGGTATTCTTCAAATAACCTACTACCCCACAGACTAAGCTCACCCCTGTAGTGTGGCTTGCCTTCACGCATTTTGCATGTGAAGCTATTGAAATCTGGGCAGTTATGCCTCAGGCATAGAAAGTGTATTTGCCTCGAAGAACCGGCCGCTAGTGCTTTTATCGATTATCGGGGTCGCAAAAAAAAGTTTCGAATTTATGGAAGGCTTTTGGCGATAACTTCAATCCACCATCTACCTCATAATCACTCCGTAACATCAACCACCATGTTGCGACAAATGTAAGTACCTATCAATCGTCTCTAAACTATACTATCATTCACTAAACTGACACTGAATTCCAGAAAACCCCGCAATGCGCGCAGCAAAAGAGCGCTCACTAAACGTGCTCCCAAACCCGTCGAAAACCCCAAAACCGCGCTCTTCCTCCGCTACACCACATGTTCCCAAATAACCCAAGACTGTCTCACCGACCTACATACCCTGCACCTACCACTTGCCAAAAAGTTCACTAAAAAGAATGACATCCACCCATTCGACGATCCCGCCTCTCTCGAATTCTTTGCCGAGAAGAACGACGCCTCGATAATGGTATTCGGATCTTCGAGCAAGAAGCGCCCGCATGCCATCACATTCGTACGCATGTTCAACTACAAGGTTCTGGATATGCTAGAGCTGTATCTGGACCCCGATAGTTTCCGGACGTTGGCGCAGTTCAAGAATAAGAAGTGTGCGGTGGGATTGAAGCCCATGGTTGTGTTTTCGGGGACGCCGTTCGAGAACCCGGTGCAGGATGAATATACGTTGGCCAAGTCTATGTTCTTGGATTTCTTCAAGGGCGAGCCGGCGGATAAGGTGGATGTGGAGGGCTTGCAGTATATTGTAAGTATCTCCGCAAGGGATAGTGTGGATGGGGAGGAGGAGAAACCAAAGATTCACTTGAGGGTTTATTTGATAAGGACGAAGAAGAGTGGACAGAAGTTACCAAGAGTGGAGGTTGAGGAGATGGGGCCAAGAATGGATTTCAGAGTGGGGAGAGTTAAGGAGGGTGATGAGGCGATCATGAAGGAGGCATTGAAGAGAACTAAGGGCAGTGCGGAGAGGCCGAAGAAGAATATTAGCACAGATATCATGGGTGATAAGATCGGAAGGATCCACTTGGGCAAGCAGGATCTGAAGGAGCTACAGACAAGGAAGATGAAGGGCCTGAAGAGGAGCAGAGACGTGGTTGACGATGATGCGGGCGAGGACATTACTATGGTCAGTGAGGACGAGCCCGCGAAGAAGACGAAGAAGGCATGATAAGTAATAACTCTGTATTGGCTGGAGAATATCGGGTGTTTGGAGTTAGGGCAAGAAAATTGTTTTGACCGGAGGCTTCCTCGGGTCCATGCTGGACGGCGATATGAATAGGAACTCTGAAATCTGTAAGGCACAACTTCAACTTGTTATTCCTGGATATTACTGAGGTCGCACGAGACTTGTATTGGTCGCTTAGCTCTTCAAGTCACCATGAAGCAAACAGGCTTATTTTCAAAAGCTTTCCACGTTGAGATGAGAAAGGTGCCATTGTGAGCGACTGATCTCGTAGTGAGATTATAGATTATATAGCAAAGTGTATATCTAATATATGGACACTCAGGGAACGCAGCTGCTCAGCCATTGCTCGATGCCTTGATCATATAGTATCCCATTTTCCCAACAACACCAGCCAAATGTGCAATAAGATAGCCATCCACTAGTCTGTGCTCCTACTCAGTACCTAAGAAATTTGTAGAGTAAGCCACCATGATATTAAACAACACAAGCTTCTGTTGCAAAGAGTTACATATTAGTCCTATTTACTGAGACTAAAAAAAGCCCAATCTCTTCAGTGACTTGCACTTCGCCTTGAGAGTCGAGTCGTGGCGGTGAAACAAGGTACAAAAAGTGCCTTGATATACTTCATCGAAAGAATCAACAGTTCTTGGTGTGGACGTGCATTTTAGAAGCTCAACAGCCATGCTGTGCGTGAATTCAGGGCACAGGTGAGTTTTGTAAGACTCTAACTTATCGGGCGACCAGTTGCTTATGGCGAACTTCACGAGGAATAGGCGCAACGGGCCAGTTTCCGAAGTTTCCTTGCAAGCATAATTCATAAGTTGCCATCCATATCCTTTGTCCCGGAAAAAGCGGCTTCCAAGAACATCAATAGTATCGTTCTGCAGCGTAGGCATCTGATACTTGTCTCCGAGAACATAGAGCTTTAGAAGTAAGCCGCTAGCACTACTGAGGGGAGATGCATCATGGGCGAAGTCGAGCACTGGAACACGAATCACATTCTCGTAAACCCAGTTCAGCAGAATCTTAACCACCTTCGGGTCGTCTTCAGGCAAGGTGACGACGCATTCATTCGCGCTTTGCCATTCGGGCTTGCAAGCAGCTTCGAAGAATGGGCTAGCGGCACAAAGCATATCTTTGTGAATGATAAGTTTTGTGGCATTCTTTCCAACAAGCAGAGTGACAACCTCTCCGAATGATCTTAGAAATGTCAATAGTGATAATCGAAATAGGGCTCATGAGAAAGTCGGATCCAAACTTACCTTATGAGTCGTTCTTTCTTATGGGGACGCATGTCTAGTTCCTTTGCCTTACGTTTAAGAGGAGATTTGGTCTTGTCGTCCGCATTCTTAATAAGGGTCCCGTCCGCCTTGACGATATCCAGCTCCCGAAGCTTAGTTCGCCAAGATTCATCTGGAGACGAGATGAAAAGATCATCCTCATATTCTTCATCGGAGCTAAGGCTGATTGGTCTTTCGACGACCTGTGATTTCTGTCAGTCATTGGTATTGCACCACGTTAAAGACATCTCATGTATACCCTCCCACCAGTTTTGGATAATCCCTCTCCTTCTTTCTCGGCTTCTTGGATTAGAATATGGTGAAAACCATTTACTAACTCAGGGGACCGTGGACGGGGGGTATCTGGACGAGTAGAAGTTGACCGAGTGATGTTTGAACGACCGGGCAGTTGAAAACGCGGACGAGGTACATCGGTGTTCACCGTAGTCTTAGGAGGCATTGTGAAGATGGACAAGCTGGGACCGACACAATTCGTAAAAGTGGGAGTATATGTTGAGATAGATGGGGGAAGATTAAGGATGGCTTGGAGAAAGATGAAAGATGAAGATGAAATTGCCAGGACGAAGTATTTTGCACAGAAGAATTGGAAGACACTTGGTGTAAGCGAGGATGGATATGGAAGGCACGGGGCCATGGTTAAATCGTTCAATCCGCGATGACCTTCCACCTAGGATCTGAAATAATGATAAAGTGACAGTATGATGGTACATATAGCATAAAGCATATACAGAATTTGGATCCCTCATTGGGATTACACATGTAGTTTTGCTGCCTCCGCCAATTATATGTGAGTATATCATACACGCATTATGTACGGGCAGTTCCGCCGACTTCGACAGAGAATTTCTATTCAACATGGTCACTCTCTACTTTGTTCATCTACACCTTAACAGTCTGCAGCAGTCTCTCCTCTACACCCTCTAGGGTGCTCTTATGAGCCAACACCGCCAGATTCTCAGCTTCACCTTGGAATTGCTTATCAGGATCAACACCAGGTCCGAACATATTTGCACCCGCACCAGGACCCATCTGGCCCATCTGTTGAGCCATCTGACTTGCAGCTAGATCTAGTCAGTATCCCACTTCGGAGGCCATACAGAGGGATAAGCTTACCATTGTCGCTACCCAGAAGATAATTGAAGACCGACTGCAACCCAAAGATACACAGCACATACCACGAAATAGACGACATCCATTGGGGATCCATATCTTTCGTAGCCACGCCAGCTTGCAACATGCTCTTAAACTTAATCGTCAAAGGAAACGGCAATCGAACTGTATCCCGGGTTAGCACCCCACCCATAACGGCACAAAACATCAGGATAAAACTCACTAATAACAAAACCACTAAAGAACGCATTAATCCACCCCATAATCAACGTCTGCGGGATAATCATCGCCATATTCCCCTTCATCATACCCATCATACCCTCCATAGCTGCAGGGTCCGTCATAGGATTCGGCGCCGCCTGACCCTTTTTCTCTGGCTCTTTCAAGAACTTCCCTTCTTCGAACGCCTGCACGAGATAGTCTTTACGAGTCTGGAAAGCTTGCGGGGTGAGGACGTGCGCGTTGGAGCGGAGGTTGACGCCCCGGAGGAGGGAGCGCTGCTCGCGGATGGCGGGGAGTTCTTGCTTTTTGGGGGTTGTAGCCATGAGAACGGTGGCATAATGGCGGAGGACACCAGTTAGGATCTTGAGGGAGGTTAGATTAGTTACATTGGGGAAGAGGTGAGCTATGTACCATGACGACAGTGATGGGTATCAGGATCCAGTAGCTGTGATTCTGTCAGTTTAACCCTCATCAAAGAGCGATGGCTTCAGCTCACAATAACTGGGGATCCCGATGAATCGTCTGCACAGGTACTTGTGCCATGTTTGCGATAAATATAAAGCTATGCCAGTGGTGCGAGGTGTAGAGGAGGGGTTGTCGCAAAGGTAGAATAATTTCAACAGAGGTCGTTGCTGACAGTACACCAAATGTGGCTTTCCACGCTAAATTCGGTTCGTTCCGAGAGCTTCAACAAGACACGTTCGCCTTGACTACCTACATGCTAGGTACATATTATGCGATCTGTCGCAACATTTTCTATTCCTACCAATTTCCTCTGAGCAGGAAGAATAGACATTAATCATGGCTGTCGAAAGGATATCCGTTCATTCATTACCTGGTAAGTATATCCTACATATCAAGTTGTCTCAGCCAACCCGCAAGCTAACCCACCCCTCAGACCTCAAAAACACCACCGACGACGCCCTCCCCACCTACCTCAACTCCCTCAAATTCACGCAATCCCACACCCTCTCGGACACGCGTCTGGCCATCGGCTACACCTCCTTCCTCGTGTGCGCCGCCTGTTTCGGCTGGGACTACACCTACGGCTTCGACGCAACGAAATCCTACACCGCGATCGCAGTCCTGATCTACTTTGTCCTAAACTCGGTCCTCACGTTCTGGATCTTCTATATCGAGAAGGGGATAATTTATATCGGGACGACGCCTGATAAAAAACATATAATCGAGATCTCCACCAAGACGAAAAAACATGTGCCGATTTATAATCTGAGTTTTAAGATCTATGATGCGGGGAAGGGAAGAAGCGGGAAGCCGGTGGAGGAGAGGACGTTGAGGAAGCCGTTTAGGGAGTGGTTTGATGAGAAGGGTCATTTTGTGGTGCAGCCGTTTCAGGAGATGGTGGCTAGTAATATTGCGGTAGTGGGGGCCGTGGATCAGAAGAGGGTGGTGAAGAAGGAGAAGGATGGCAAGGAGGAGGGGAAGCCGGCGCAGAGTACGGATGAGAAGTGGGAGGCGTTTTTGAGAGAGAGTAGTGATATGGGGGCATTAGAGAGTTCGGGCGCGGATACGAAGGGAAATGGGGCGAAGAAGAGGGGTAAGAAGGCTTGAGAGAGGGGCCGAGTGGGTGCTGGGTGATAGAATGGGAATGGGATAGGGTAGGGTCCAAAAGTTCTTGGTCTGGGATTGGTTAGGTGGGAGGGAGTTCGGATACCCTGATGTATATCAATCGATCTGATACTGCGAAAGAGTACCAATCTGAAGTCTATTTCCGGGACAAATCAATCTGAATGTGCATTAAGTGTTCAAGGTCTATACTCGGTTTCATTTCTCGGAATCACATTATATTTCTCATCCCTATACTTACATCAAACTCCTAATCAACAGTAATCTAGGTGAAGTGGGAAAGAAACAATCTATAGAGCTCAAACACCTCCCTTTGGGCCTATACATACAGCTCCCTATTCCTCTCACTCACTGTCTGCCAATCACTCACCCACTCACTCCATACTCCGACGCTGAATCGCATAGCATAACCTCACACAATACAATCACCCGATTACTCAAACAAACACATACAATCACCAGCACACACATCACATCAGATCCAAGTCAAAACGCGCGGGTAAGCTCTTTTATCATATCCCTCTCGCTCGCCACACAGCAAGCCCATCCGTGCTCTGCAATATATGCGTGCATGTATGCGTTTGCGCCAATAAGTAGGTAGCCCCGGTGAAAAAAAAAATCTTACATATTTCTCTCCATCCCCTCTCCCAGTTCACACTTTTCCTTCTTTGCTCGCGGCCATCTTCCCATCCCATCCAAATCAATCTCTCACCCTTCTTGGCTCATGATTCCTGTAGAAACCCAGCCCTTGGGTAATCTCATTCACATCACATTCCATCCATCTCCAACACCTCGTAAATTTTCAGCTGGAAGAAGTAGCATATCTTCAATCTCAGGCATAAGAAGGTAGTAACAAGTAAGTAAAACAAATGAACAAGGTTCATGTACAAATGAAAGGAAACGTGGGACGTAGTATTGAGTATCCCAAACGAACGAATTCCTAGGCATTACCGGCCTAATGGATTATCCTCCCCCTCCATGAAAAAAAGACAATAAACTCAACCAATTGGTTTTCCTATATTTTTTTGCTGCCTTCTTGCTTTTTGCTTTCTGCTTTCCACCTTTGAATTTTGAAACAGTGTAATAGTAGAACCGAAGAGTTTGCTTGTATGTAAACCGATAAGAGAATTCTTCGCTCGCCAAGTTGCGCAGATTGCAAATAGCAGAAAGGGGGACAAAATGGCAAAAAAGCACAACGCCATGTGGTATGCTTGATCCCTAACCCGAACCAAACGCCGCGCTTCAATCATGAATCGGCTACTGTAAGATTCCAAGCCTGTAATGCTCGGAAAAGATTATGAATGAAAACAAAAGGTTCTTTGAAAAAGTGTGTGCCATCCAGAGGCAAATAATATGACATTGAATAGAAAAGAAAAGTATAATGTATCATAGTATCATAGTATCACCGGTCATCTTTATCTGCGGCGCCAAGATAATCGCCACCAGGATTCGATGCCGCTAATGGTGCTCAAGGGGTTGGTTCTTCATCCAAAAACGAAGACTGTGATTCTGATGGTTTTGGTGTTTCGTTCAAGTCAATTTTGGATACTTCGGGGCTACTGACGCCATAGACATCAGGTGGTGTCGAGGCACCACCAGAAGCACCCGACGCCGGAGCTTGCTCTTCTGTCACAGTGGGAGGAGGTTCGATACTGTCAGAGCTCAATACCTCGGTACCTGAGACAACGCTTCCACGGCTGTTGGTCCGCATCATTTCTGTGCCAAGTTTAGAACCGCGATGTCTTTCCTTGCTTGCATTGCTTTTGGGGCTAGTTTTCACTCGCACCGCAACATCGCCTAATACCTCATCTTCATCATCCCCAGACTCAGCGCACTCATGGCGATGTTTCTCCATACTTTCACGCTTTGCCCTCATCTTATCTGATGACCGTTGGTGCAGAAGGCTCTTGTGTTCGATGCGGGCAGGTGCAGATTTTTCGGAATGCAGTTGAGGTGGTGCTTTTGGCGTCTCGTTCATTTCCATCAGATTGATGTCCTTGCAGATTCCCAAGCCCGTCTCATCCCAGTCTCCAGTAGGTCTTCTGTTGATAACAACAGGTACATCATCATTCACAAGTGATTCTGAGTCGCCAAAAAGACTTGAACTAATAGAATCCTCACGACTCGATCCTCTGAAGCTACTGCCTGCCATATGTGTGTAACCTGAAGAGCCAGACGTTGGACTATCCTCAAGCCGCAGACTCTCTTGGCGAAGACCAGAAGGCGGAGGGTATGCTGGAGACATGGTCATCCCTGGTATTGGTGCTTTCCACTGACACAGTCGGCACATGACCTCAGTGAGTTTTGAGGTTGTGGGCGGCTTCTCAATGAGTGCATCAAACTGGTGAGGCGCTTGTAATTCTTTGAGATATCCCGTGATGGCAACTATGGGAGTCTGGGAGTTGGCGTTCTTGGTATCCCGAATCATCCTAGCAACATCGGCTCCATTGATTTGTGGTAGTTTGAATTCCATCATGATTATGTCAAACTTGATGTCACTGATGGCATAGCGCATTGCTTCAGCTCCGTTCGATACAGTGACAGTGCGGCATCGCAGTTTTTCCAATAATTTCTCCATGACCATGCGCGACACTGGATGGTCCTCGCAAATGAGGACATCCAGCGGCCGGAAAGTAGGACCATCGGCCAAAGTTATTTGGGACATACGTCGGGAACTCTGGCGACGGCGTTGAACACGAAGTAAAGCATTTGCTTTATCGCCCTCATTGTCCGAAGATGATGGAGACATGTCAAATACCTGACTTCGCCGTTTTCGATGTGAAAGGAATTCTCCTGATGCAAGAGGGCTTCCTTCTTGCGACCCAACTGTTTGTGATCGAGCTCTGGTAGTTGAGGAGTTACCACTACCTTGTCGCGGTGCTGTCCTAGAAGGGGATGACAATGAGAGTGGCGGTGGTGCTGACCCACGTGTCTTGATTGGTGATGAAGCAGCCGAGCTACTAGATTTTTGGAGTCCAGAGACTCGTGGAGCTTCCGGCACATTGCCAGGCGGTGCAAGTGAATTGTTGGATTGATGCGACAAACTAGAAGAGTTGCTGGAAGTCTTTCTTCTGGAATCACCATTTTGACCAGCAATGAATGAAACCAATAGAGGTGATGATGGTTGTGAGGCTCTGCTGGGCGATGAATTCGCTTGGCTCAGTCCAGATGGAGAGGATGGCCGCGCGGCAGCTTTAGCATTTGACAACGTTCGTTGGATCGGCATAGGCAATATCGGACTGCCCTCTAGAGCTGGGACAGGTGACGTGACAAGGTTGCCGTTTCCACTACCAGCACCAGGACTAACGACAGTCGGCTTACTTTGAGCAGCCATTGCTTCGGCTCGTAATTTCTGGATAACATCCTTATTTGCTTTCTCTAGAACTGGTAGATTCTTGAACGTAAAACTGCCGAAATCATCAGCGACTACGGGTTCACTCAGACGTCGGCTCTTCATGTCCCGAACGTGAGGTGGAATGTGCAGCGGCATCAAATTACGCTTCATGTTGTTGACCTGACTCCGAACTCGAGATAAAGCATCGTGGGGGCGCTCAGGATACTCAGCGCCGGGAGTTGCATGCTGAGGAGATGTTTGATCCTCCATTTCCTCCGCAAAAGACTGCAAAGTAGCGCCGCGTGAATCAAAGTACTCTGTATCTTCAGGATTTTCAGGAGCAGGAACAAATTGCGCATCGTCTTCGAGCAATTTGTCCCATTCAATACCGTCGAACCAAGGATGACTCCTGATCTCAGTTCCACCGGAGGGATATTTGTCCTCCTTGTTAGCACCAAGACGATCGTGAGGATCTAGGCACAAAAGTTTATTCATCAAATCTTTGGCCTCCGGGGAGACATCGACGTCCGCCTCATCTGGCCACGAGATCCGTCGAGCAAGAATGTTCTCGAAAACTTCGTCAGGTGTGTTGGCATGGAATGGTGGATATCCGTAGATGAACTCAAACATAATACAGCCTACAGACCACCAATCGCTCATCTCATCTTGACTAAGACCATTCACAGTTTCCGGGGCAAGATAGTCAGGTGTACCGACAAAGCGGCGGTTGCTATCGTCGGGATCAAATAATGCCATCGGGGGTGGCATCATACTTGACTGTGGAGGCGTACTGTGTCTAGGCTCGGAACCATGACTGGTAATGGGCTGAAGGAAGAGATCAGGAGATGCAGTTCCGTTGGCTTCATTTTCACTCATTTCTTCAATGGGTGTTCGTCGCTGATTGAGCAGATGTTGACCTTGGTTATCGTTCAGAGAGAACGCATTGAACATAGATGTCAGTGCATCGCTACTACCGCTGTCACTCCTGTGGCCAGACGTGCGTCGAGAGTCCTTGTCTTTGTGAATCGTATTTTCTCGGCTGAGATTGAAGTAAGATGGTGTTCCTAGACCACCTGCCATATCAGCCGTGATTTGAGGAGTAGAGCCGGGTGAATGGTGTCCTGGAAAATCGAATGATGAGGCACGAGAAGATGTCATCGAAGTTGCGCGTGCGAATGGACCTTGCTTGAGTAGATCTGGGGCTGACTCATTTGCTGCGCTATTCAGAACTCGCTTTTGGCGGCCAATCAATCCCATTCTCGATAGCCCAAAATCGGTCAACTTCAGATGACCTTTCTGGTCAATCAAAAGATTGTCCGGTTTGAGATCACGATGAACAATCCCTCGATTATGCAGGTGCTCTACGCCAAGAATAACCTCACCAAGGTATTTCTTAGCCCAGTCTTCTGGAAGGCCTCCAAGAACTTTGATTAAAGACGCACAATCTCCACCATTGAGATATTCCATGACAAGATACAGATAATCTTTGCTTGAGAAAGTCCAGTAAAGCTTTGCAACAAAATCGCTCTCCCCTTGCCACATCATGATAGCCCTTTCAGCTTTGACATTGGTAACTTGATTCTTGGCAACCATATCAGCCTTCTTCAGAACCTTGATAGCAAAGTAGTCTCCAGTCGACTTCTTCTTTGATAGATAAACGCTTCCAAATGCACCTTTGCTGATTGGCTTAATGATTTCAAAATCCTTGATCGAAGGGGGTACAGCACGTGCTTGTGGAGCACTGACTGAGGCAAGACGAGGAGACGGTGGTGGCCGGGGATCGGAGCCGGCAGTCGAAGATTGGCGTCGATGGTGTGACGCAACTAAGGCTGGTGAACTGAACTCACTACCAGGAAGCATTGGGGATTGTGTCGGAGAAACAACTCCCTCGTGCGCAATCGGGAGCCCGCGGGGCTTCGAAATTCGCAAAGGAGAAGAAGGGGGTGGCATCCGAACTGGTGACTCCTGTCTCCGAGGTGACAATGTTCCTGTACCGAGTACGATGCTTCGTCGATGCTGCTGCCGGGAACTTGCATGACGTCGAAGATCGCCAAATTCTGAAACTGGTGATTCCGTTCTCGGTGGACGCCCCATGACAGACGATGATCTGACGCTTCCGCCATCGCTCTCCGCACCTGTATCACTCTCGAAAAAGAGAGATTCTCTTCTTGATTCCCGAGATTGTCCTAGTATGCTACTTAATGCACCCTGGTGTGACCTTGGTGTGGGACATTCTTTGGGGCTGCTGGATCTCGTAGAAACAGCTGTAGAAGACAATCGACGACCCTCGTGGGTTGAGCCAAGCTCGCTAGCGCGGAGTGCTGCAGCAAGAGAAGAAGGTCCATCAAACGACCCAGCAAAAAAGCCCTCATCTTGTGCCGGTGTTGTTCCTTCTTCTTCGGTTGAGTCGCTAAGCTGGCCTGCGGCTAATCGGGACGCTTTACGAATGGCTTCGTCGATACAATCTTGCACTATCACCGAAAATTCCATTCGGATACGTTCAGAATACTCAATAATTCTCCGGTGGCGAATCACGGCTTCCACTTTGGCCCGAGCGACCGCCTCACTGTCTGCACACAACAACGACAGCCCTTCTTGATCTACAGCACTCATATTTGGTGATTGCCATTGCATAACCTGAGCTATGCGGGATTCCGATTGAGGTGACTGTGTACGAAACTCGCCAGGAGTTTGTGTAGAGGCTTCCTTGATGGCAGGGGTATTGATCTCCATGGCTGTATCGCAAAGATCGAGTAGAAGTTCAACAATTCGAGCTTGAGGTCGTCGCTGTGCAAAAGAACGTGCTCTTGCATGGCCAAATCCCGAGGTAGACCTGGAGCGAGACCTACCTGAGCTTGGCGTCCCAGGTGACACTGTACCTGAGGAGGATTGGGAATTCGTCGGTCCGATCGGAAATCCTTTGTACTCAGCCTGTGGTGGTTGAGGCAGAATAGGCTGGTCTCCCGAAGCTGGCCGTGCTTGGCGAGCTTCCAGAGCATCCAACACCTTGACAATCGCGTGACGATGCTCAATCAAGTTCTCCTGGCACATTTGTACCTCCATTTCCGCTTTATGTTCTTGCAAACAGAGATCGGAATGTTTTTCGAACCACCATGGGGGAATCTGACGTTCGCAAATTCGACACAGAACTGGTAGCGGTGGAGCATGGTTTGCGGGGTCCTCGAGACCATATTCAGCGAGTGTTGTAAGATGGCTTGCAAGAATTGCTGCACCAGATCCTAGCGAATCGACAATGACAGAAGGGAGGTCAATCTGGATTTCCCGCGGTGCTATCCAAGGTCTAATCATCCACATTGTCTGCCAATGATTAGTGTGAAGAATAGAATCAAAAAACAAATACCTACATGACTATCTTCTTCTGATGCTCGATCGTACACCATGATACCTTGTGCTTCTAGGTCAATTGTGACAGGCTCGGACTGATGCGTTGCCACGCCTTCGCCTTCGCCTTCCTTAACATCATCCAGTGTTTCAACGGGTAAGAGTTTCGACGCAGGGCCCAATTGAACTGTAAAACGAACAAGATGACTTCGTGAATCATCTTTCTTCATCGTCTCCACAGTCTCGGCAAAGACATTCTTATCGTTATCTGCAACCAAAATATCCGCAATTGGCTTGCCTTGAACAGATTCCAACGTTGTGCCGATAACATCGGTCCAAGAGGGGCTGACCCAGTTTATTGTTCCGTCCATGCTCAAGTCCATAATGACATTGAGAGTCTGTTCCGCGGCTTCCCTTAGATCCTCCCTCTCTTCTCGAATATCTGCGCTCAGAGACCGTTCCATCAAACCAGCCTCTGCGCGCAGATGCGACACAGCAGGAGGTGCCAACATTGTCTGAGGTGCCTCCATTTTTTTTCGTGTGTGGGTTTTGAGATTCCTAGGAATCGATTCTTGGCGCAAACATCGACTTGAAGTGTTGTCCAGGGATTTCTCAATCAGTCATTGAAGGGTCGTACGCGTTTCCGTTTCGTGATGATAATGGGGCGGGCTCGATACCGTGGATGTGGGATTGTACTCGCAAGCTTCGAATCGTGGGGTGACCAGTTGACCCGAGAGCGAGGAATGGGCCAACTAACAGGTAACAGAGACAAGAGACATCATAATTCCTGAAAATTGATGTCTCTTTGCGTTGATTTCTTGCCTTCTCGTGAAGAATGGTAAGCGCCCCTGGTGCGGACTTCTTTTGTTGTTGAAGTAAACGATGCGGACGTGATGTGATGTGATGTGGAGTGGTTTGAGTGCTCGGATTCGGTCTCTTTGAAGTAACCGATGGTCAAGGGGAGGAGGAGGAGGGAGTTTCAATACGATTTGAGTCTGCCAAAGTGAGCCGACGTGCACAATGGACAAAGGTCGATGAGGTGCGAAGTTCGAGGAGCGAGATTCGAAGGGGAGTACAAGAATGGTAAGCTAGCTTTTCCTTTATGAAATTTCTCTCGCTCTCCAAGCTGTGAGGTGGTGTGTGGTGAATGGTGTGCCCAGACGACGAATGTTGTGGTGGTGGAATTTTTGTTGTTTTACGGGTACGCAGTGTACGGTAGACTACCTTGTTATTCCCTTGTTGCTTCCAGCAGCCAGCATCCAACAGCCAGCAGCCAGCTCTGCTCTTAGCTCTTAGCTCTTAGCTCTTTACTCTAGCTCTCACCAAGCAACCTGACTACTGAGGCACATTCCAAGCTTTTCGGGAAACTAGACGTCTTGTGGTGTGTGTATCAGTGTGTATCTGGCCTGGTGTATCTTCAATTGTCAACGATTTCTTCCCACATTTTCTCAAGCATTGGTGGATCGCCATGGTGAGGGGAACGGCCAATGGGCTTCGAGAAGCGTTGGGTAACGACGAATCAGAGCACGACGCGAGAAAGAGGGGAGGGTGGCAGAGACAAGGGGACAGAAGGTCAAACAAAGAATTTGTGGACACGGATCGGACAACGTTAGGTTAGTGAATTGTCGACGAGAAATATTAATGCGCTTCACCTGTTCCGCATTTGTGAATATTAACTTTATGAACGAGATGGTGACCTATCGGCAGATGAAGACGTTTATGATCCGACCTGCCCTTTTCTACGGTTACTTCCCCAGGTCGCACGCAGAACTTGTACATGTAAAACGTAAAACCACCCTTTTCTGAAGCTATTCGCAGCACCGCAGCACCGCAGCACCGCAGCATTAACAAACCCCGACAGTACATTCATACAGCGTCAGCACGTTGGTTTGTTGACTAGGTATGGTATATCAGCATCCACGCTGTTGCTGGTCTCTCTTTCGAACAATTCCCAACATGCCGTGTCGTATGAAACAACAAGCCGTCAGACCGTCAGATTACTTTCTTGTCGAAGTCGAATCTATTCGCATCTCCTTCTCTACCCGGGCGTCAGCAACCATTTTTAGCTTTTCTTCTTCTCCCAAGACCAAACCGAACATAACCAAGCATGTCTACCCCATGCCATCGAGGGCTGTTCAGCAACGCGGCACGCACGAGGCAGGATCACATCTTCCTTTTTACTTATGCTGCCTTCTTCGTTCTATCTGTTTCCATCGGATAACATCATCGGTGACCCCCAACGTTTATCTCTGCGCCCTACCAATCGCCGTGCTGGTTTCACTAACGCCCCGTGCTTCTGGTAACGGCATTTCTATTCCAAGCACAGCAGCTGCACCTATTCCTATTCGCACCGGCTACGGCACCAAATAAGGATCGATGAACCCATCGCACAGCAATCGGATCATGGAAATAGCTGCATACTAACTAATTTATCCAAATTGGAAATGTCGTAACGCTGCTTAACCATATCGGTTCGTCCTAAGAGTACGAATACACGAAGTACGAGCCTTTCTGAGCTGAGCCAGTTTGGTCGTTGCTCTCGGTGTCTCGCGGTCTACCATTCTCCTTCTGAACTCTCAAATGCCGATTATTCTCGAATTCAATGGCTACTGGTACGTAAGGTTACTCGTGCCTCTGGCAATAGGAAAACTCCCCTTGCTGGATTCCGCTTCTGGTCAGGTCGGGTAGTATATGAGCTGCACCAAAAGTCCCGAATACAAACCTGGTAAGAAGTCAACAAATCCAGGACCCTTACTCGACCATTCAGTAGCAACGTCTATCATACAGTACGCATGAGGTGGCGAAAATGCCAATTAGGTAGACAGCCTTCCAGACCGAGGAACGATTGGCTAAATGCACCCCTGCTATATCACCAGAACTATCTATTTGTTTGCATGCCGCCCTCATCACATCACATTCATCATCGAATCTTTGTCGGGGCAACACAAACCCCCAAAATCGAAGCCATTCGACTCTTTTCTCCCCTCCAAAATAACTGCTCAAAATGAAGAAGGACCGGAAAAGGTATTACCCCAAAGCTGCTCACCCCCAATGCGAACCATCCCTTCCCTTGTCGGCCCCCAGAGTAACCCTTTTGCACAACATATCGCCCAGGCTTAGGGAGATTTACGACGCCCTAGCAACCTCACTCTGGCCTACATACTGTACTGTACTATACAAGCATACAAGAACGCCTTCACTAAGTTTAGCTCCCGCGCCCTCCTCCATGCTGTACACCACACCCAACTACAGCCGAGTTCTCCGCGTGCCTCCTCATCCGCCATCAGCAGGTCGTTTTCCCCTCGCCTCTCACTCTGCACATCAGTAACACGACATAATAAACTTATGCACTCTTGCTGATGCTCATCACCACATGAATATCCCACCCTTCTCGAAGGATTATCGGCTAGCATTATCTTTCTTTCTCTTTCTCAGTGTATCGAGATATGCGCACATCACACGACAATTTATCCGGTCTGAACCATCGATTCGACATATTTCCATCACTTCCACAAACAGATATGACGAAGATGCCGTCCCTTCTCACAGACAGATAGTCGGTCATACGAGGCTGGCTTACTTATTGCTAGCATACAAACGACTAGTACGACTCTCCTAGCCGTCACTGGTCCCAAATCCTCGGAGAGGGAGTTCTAATGACGATGCTGACAAAGTCGTACCAGCGAACGATAGGCCCAAGGCCCGGGGAGGCTACCATTGACATCCGCATGTGGGGTCATTTGGGTCTCGTGGGTGCAATTTTCAATTTGCCCTTCAACCTTCTCATCCCACGTGATTGGTGAGATTCCCCATTCGTCTGTGCCAAAGGTTTGACAGCATGGCATGTCTGAGAAGAATGAGGGGCAGGCCTGGGATGCTTACCATATAGTAAATCATCGCGAGTCAGTAAAGCATGCAAGTGATGCTTGGTGGTCTCGAGCTTATCTTCTTGTTCATGTAGGTACACACACCGACTGCGATACTGCTTTCTTTTTGGATGAGGTAAGTGAATAAATAGCTTGCATCCCAATCAGTGATGCGGCGGAGCCGTTGGTTCCGAAATGGAATCAGCCTCTCATCAGATTTGTCGGTTGCTTTTCTGCTATGGCATAGCATTACTCTGGAAAGTCTGACGATTTGAGTGCTACAGGCTGCAGTATTCACTGACGTTCTGCATGTGTCTGTTTCAAACCAGTGGTTGTACACCTAAGCATATGTGCTTCATGTTTAGCTTGGCAAGTGGCAGTTCTGGAACGTGTTCCTATTATGAACTTGCATCCATTGAAACGCTCAAAATAACCATTCCAGTCATATCTTTGGTTAGCACTGCTGACGAAGAACGCAAGCGCGTCTAACTTTGGAGTATCTCATATTTTCGTCATCCCAAACGTACACCGAAGAACAAAAGAATGCATGGAATTACTCAAGGATACCTTAGTCTTCAGCGAAGTATATATATCCATCGGAGACAAGCTATTGGTCCGTTCGACCTCTATAGAAAAAGAACTAAACGTTTTTCCTTCAGCCGCAAAGTATATTTCCATTTCACATATGTGCAAGAGCAGCAGCACAGTCATCCTTCGACTCATGAACCATGTGTCCCCGGCAAGCTTTACAGATCGCCAGGTCAAGTGGAGCCAGTGAGGTTGTATTTAGCACAGTTCGTGGGTCAAGATAAGGTGTGGACTGACTTGGTGGTCAGTCTCCCCTTGAGTGCCGAAAATTCGTGGTCTCACCCAAGCGGAGGTGGGGAGACCGCTTACGGCCAGGGGATAGGACGCAGTATACTCTCCACTTTTTGAAGTTTCACAGAGAGCTCTGTCACTGGCAATAATAAGACAGTTCCTGGCGCACTGCTGCTGGACCACGTGATATTCCAGAAGGATATACCGATGGTTGACTAGCAAAAGGTCGAAGGACTTAGACCTTGCACATATTTACCGTTTCTAGTTCTCATACTTCGATTCGTGATTGTCGTCTCATCCCAGCTTCTTAACAGCACAAGGGACACAACAAGTGCATATAACCAATTGAGTCTTGAGATATCATTAACTTCATCTCGCAGAGTCCGCATACTAAGTACTATATTCTTAGCAAGGCCGGTGAAAAAGATAGATTTCATGGGAGTATATACATCCTTGAGGGAAAGCCCACGACTATATTGAGAGCTCTCGATTACGAAGAGCCTCACATTGTTGATATATCCACAACAATCAATTCCTCGCAGATTACATTTCCTTCCCTGGTTTTTCCTCGGTCTTTTCTCTATAACTTTGACCGTCGAAAGCCTATCAGCTTCTCTAGAAAAAGAGATCCGACAGAATCTGACACCTCCAGGATTCACTTTGTACTTTGTGTCCGAGGTGCTCTTGCATCTCAGCATTGATTTTACTCACGCGCAAACCAAGTTTTAGATCAATTGCTACCAGCCTACTTGCCCGCAGCGGCATCAGCCACATGGGCCTTGTGTTTGCACCATCTGAGGTGCGAACCACTCGACGACGAGCTCACTGACCTGCTCTGCGATTCCTCGTTGAGGGATAAGACTACAACCTATCCGGGGGAGCTATATAAGTTCCGACAGACCCTGTCGTAGTGTTGCGAAGGCCGGTCTTCCATAGGACCAGAGGGTCGAAATAACGGGTAATTAGTGAGGTGGGGTCACCGGGGTGGCGCCGAAAAGGCGTTCGAAGCAAGGGGTAAGTAGTGGCGCCGGTATGGCTTAGCGATAGACATACGATGAAGTCTGGCATGCGATACGAATATATACCTCCGTTCGGGGGTATGATCCTGCAGATCAATGTCTTTTGCTAAAGCGGCTGTGGTCATGCGACAACAAGGGAACGCTGGGTGATTCATCAATCAGCGTCTGGTTCTTCTGCACGCTTCTTCTTGCTCTGGTCTCTTCTGGGATGTCATCGTGCCAAATATCAGGTCTCTACACTAGCTTTTTGGCTTCGGGCAGAGAAAGAGAGGTGTTGCAGCTTCTCCAGAGTCCAGACTTTGTAGACTTAAAAACTATTGGAGAATCTTTCCTTGTTTCGCTTCTTTGACTAGGAGGCTACATCTGATGGCATCATGATTCTGTATTGAGACACTGAACTCTGACCAACGGGCAGAGGGTTACATTGTGACCACAGATCTCAGACATTGAAAGCAGCGTCGTCAATAGTTCGAATAGATGAATATTTCATGGAATCAGAAGATCCTAAGCAATTGCTTGCCTACATAAGATCATGTATATCATTTCTAACTGCCAAAAACATTGAGGTAGTTTTTAAAACTGCTCTAGCTTAACCATTAATGATCTTGTTGATAGCATCAACCACACCTTCAGTGTCCGTCAAATTAGGGGAATGCCCCGTAGCAAGCTCAAAAGTCTGCACTGGCCGTCCCTCCTTCTCCATTCCTTCAACGAAACTCTTTTGGTAGTCGAACGGTACTGTCATATCCATAGTGGAGTGGATATAACCCACCGGTATCTCGCGCCACGCAGCATTCTTAATGGGCAAATACATAGCTTTCCCATTCCAGCGAACCAACGAAGCGAGATACTTATCGACCTCCTCCTCAGCAAGCGCGCTGGGACCAACAAGTAATTGCTTAGGATCATTATTCAAGCACGTGTCGTCCTCAGCGAAATTAAACGCAAGAGGGACAAGGTCCATATGACCAAATTTCTTGACTATATCCATCATCCCCACACCCTCTGGAAGCGCAAATGCGGCCATATAAATCAATTTCAAGACACCTCCAGAAAGACCCTGTGCAGCTCTGGTCTCGGTGCCCAAACCGACAAGCGCGTCGCTTCCGACTTGCCCGCCGTAGGAATGCATGATGGCTACCACAGTGCGGCCAGCGCGCACGAGACTCGAGACATAGGAGCGGATAAGCTCGGAGTCAGTGTATAGATCGGCGTTTGGTGGGCGGGACTTGAGCGCGGAGCATGTTAATTAACAGTCTGGGGTTTGGGATAAAGACTTGACTTGCCTGGTTCACGGTTGGGAGACGTGGGCAATGGACTTCGAAACCTTGTTTTTCGAGGGCGCTGATGAGCTTCTCGTAGCTGGCGGGGACGTGCCAGCCGCCGTGGATGAGGACTAGGGTGGGCTTGACGGCAGACATGACTTCTGGTGTAGGTCTTTTGTTTTTGAACAAGATACAAGATTGCGCGCGAGAGTTTTGGTACTCGGAAAGGACTGATTGCAATTGACTTTTGCTAGAGAAGTTGGTTGCAGATAAAAGAAGGGAAGGGAATGGTAGATTTATACATAAAAGCGAAGCGCTGCGAAATGTTTCTGCGAATGTTTCAGTTACCAAAAGTTGCAAAACTAATGCAGCCGTGAAGCAAACTAATCTTACTTAACTTAAAGCCAACAAGATAATGTTTAAATGCAATTTGTGCACGCATAAGCTCTTATAGCTTATTTTAACACTGGCGATTTCTTAGTGGATAAATATCAAGATCACGTCAGACGGGGCGACAGCAATAATGTTGGTCAGAATTCTGTACGCACGGATAAAAACCGAAATCATGATACTTTCGAAATGTGAGTTTATCATATGGAAGGAGAAGCATATATATATATATATTTAATATGGTTCAAAGATGCGCTGAGCCTGTACGAACAGAATGAGGTTCTATCCGGGGTGACAACTCGTAGTTTCGATTTTTAATAGAATTAAATGTAAACATTGATTATATCCTCATTTTCGGTAGTGGTGGTATGTGCGTCCAACCACCACTGTTGACAGGAACAGAGGATTGCTGTCCTTGTATATTCATTGGGTCTGTTACGATTGACTTACAGGAACCTGTACGTAATTCCCTATCAGTTCTCTTCAGCTCCATTTCCTGGAGTCTGTATGAATCATCTGTAGGTTCTTTGTGTTATCACTTGCGTGGCTGATATCTTGTATCCCTACTGCTTCTATGTATATGTTCAGAATGTTCTCCCACTACACTCCGGATATACAGTACCACTGACCCGGAAAAACGACCCAATAGCCGGAAAAGCATTGCCGAACGTGGGCGATCCCTCCTTACCCCGCCATCCCCACTTTGTCAATCCACCGCGCTTCTCCGTCGTGGTGTGATGTGATATATGGATGTCAATATACTATTTCAAATTCTCCAGCATTCATTTCGCATTCTATCCCATCATCCCTAAATCACTCTCTTCTGAAATCCACTATGCCCTCCACACCCACACCACCCTTCTCCTCCCTCCCTCTTTCCCCCTCCGGTCCCCGCGGCAACGCCTGGGGTCTTTATTCCTCGCAATCGACCACCTCATCTCCTGACCAGCTAGGTACTCTCAACCGCCTCACACCGCAAACAACGCTTGCCGCAAGCAAGGAGATCAAATACGGCATCCGCATCTCGACTGATCTGCCGCTTAACCAGCCGCTAACCCCGTGTTTTGGAAGACAGAAGTTTAGCCATAGGATTGTGAGTAAGAGTCCAAGAACTGTGAATGATGATGTGTTGGAGGTGAATACGCAGAGTTCAACGCAGTGGGATGGGTTTAGGCATTTTGGTAAGTGCGTGGGAGGGTTTGGGGGAGATAGGAGGATGAGAATGGGGTATGTAGAGGAGGATGAGGAGAAGCTGGTTGGTTTGACGTGGGCGAATAGCCATGTTATTATGGTGGTTTAGTGACCACCATATGTGGTTCAGAGTGGCCGGCTATTCCCTTCCAAGAGCAGGGAGATGAGAGGAATAAACAAAGGAGTTCAGAAGCTGCCAAGGTATTCTGGTATACAATACCAGCTAACATGTAATGTAATATAGGATATCAGGATCATAAAGTCTTTTACAATGGATGCACGCAAGATGAAATTCAAAACTCGACGAGAAACGGAATAGATGGTTTGTGAATTCATAAATCTTCGAAAAGACATCGGGCTAATGCATTACTTCTAGTTTGGGTAGAAAACGGTGGCATCGTCGGACGCGGCGTCCTCCTCGACTATGCCACGTGGGCCGAAAACCAAGGGCGCACCCTCACCCCCTTAGAAGATACCAAAATCCCCCTCTCAGATATCCTCGCCGTTGCAGAATCCCAACACGTCGCCTTCCACCCCTCCGATATTCTCTTCATCCGCAGCGGCTACACCAAAGCTCTCTCGCAGCTCTCGCCCGAAGACTCAAATGCCTACGCCACGAAACCCGCCATGCAAGGTATAGGCGTCGAAGCGGGCGAGGAAATGCTGCAGTGGATCTGGGAGAGGGAGTTTGCGGCCGTGGCAGGCGATATGCTTGCGTTTGAGAGTTTGCCGTTTGCGAGCCAGACGCATTGGTTGCATGAGTGGTTGTTGGCAGGGTGGGGGATGCCGATTGGGGAGTTGTTTGATTTGGAGAGGTTGAGTGAGGTTTGTAGGGAGAAGGGGAAGTGGGAATTCTTTTTTAGTAGTGTGCCTTTGAAGGTGAGTGATGAGTGGATGTGGTGTGGGTTGGTTGAGCTGACTGATGGGGAATTAGGTACCGGGTGGAGTTGCTAGTCCTCCGAATGGTGTTGCGATTTTGTGATGGTTAGGTCAGGGAATTTCTAGAATGAGGGTTTTGGAGACATATCGATACTTGAATATTGTAATATCTTCTGTATCTGTTACTTTCTGATGTAGCTCCTCAAAAAGACCGACGCCGAGATAGAGGATCAGTCGACTTCTTTGAATGCAGACCGAATCATATGGACGCTCTCGTTACGTCCATTATTTAGCATTCCACAACTGGTCTTCGCTCATTATGACAGAACTCTCCATATGCAACAGTCGTAGCGAACATGGATGAGAGGCTTGTAACTCTTCTTCGTAACTGTGAACTGAAGTTTGTTGAGAGATAGCGATGTTCGATTCTAGCTATATAAATGTTTATATACTGGTTGGGAAGCGAAGGGGTTGTAATTCTGGGGTGTTGCTGCTTTCTTTGTTGTTAGTGTGCCTTATACATATCCTCAATCTAACTTCTTCTTCCTTTTCCATACTATCGATGTTGTTGCTGAACTTGAGGGATGATTCTACTAGTTGCTGGATTGAAGCTCATGGACATCTCCGCTTGAAGAGCGTTCTTGGGAACTGAACCCATACTATAGACGTTTGGCCAGGAGATACAATCATCATACAAACATTATCTCTGCTGTGACATTAACGAACAGAGTTTAGGAGACATTGTACTGCATATTAGAATCATCGAGATGTATATTTGTGTTTGCACAAGCAACCAGAGAATGAGATGCTGACGGCCAGAGGCGAGAATACCTAGTAGCCCAACCAACACAAGCACCCAATGTGAATCCGCAGAAAAAAAATAAAGAAAGCCGAATCATTTATTTTGTATGACGACGATGCCTTCGTGCAGGGACAAAAAGTGTGAAAGGGGCTCCCCACATCCAAGGACTGCCGTGGTGACCCGCCCAAGCTTCAGTATTTTTTTCTTCTCCTCCCTTCACACAACCAACCAACAGAACTCCGCCAAGATAAGATTTACACGGCGCACATGCCTAATTGCTTAATTCGGCGCGTCTACGATGGCGCAATACCAGAATGTGGGGTGTTTCGGTCTCGCGGCCATGTTTGCAGACCCAAATAACGAAGCTGCAGAACCAATACTCGCGGCAAACCCGCCAAACCATCATCTCCCCAATCAGATGCTCTTCCTGTCAAGCTTCTAGAAATCAAGCAAGCTTAAAATTCCCTGTTCTGGTATTCCGAAATGACTGATCGATCTGCCTTGGTGACACGCCTACCTTCCAGCCCTCTCCTCAAACGGTGCGCCCGAGCCAACTGCCCTGCTCTCGACCAGATAGGGATACCACACGACCGGCATTGCCGTCCGAACCGAGCATCCAACGCGATAACCGCTAGGAAAAGGTGCCTGACGAGCCTACCCCTGCGGCCTCTTGTCTCTCTACACGGAGCAAGCGACAAAATCCGCACCTTGCCGCGCCAACAGCTTCAGCCGGGAGGTCGATCTCGTAACCCGCAAGACCGTGATGTGTGGCGGACGAAGAGTAGCGCGGCGAGCAGACTGGCGCTGTTGCTCGTACCGCGCCTCAATAAGGTGGTCTGGAAAAATGTTTCTACCAACAGCTGAGGTCGCGGCCGCGTCGAAGCGGGTAGGGCTGAGTTGGAGCTGGCTTATAATCCTGCGCTGTGAAAAATTAACTTTACCTTCTTCACTCATCTTATTCATTCATCCATCTCTTGATTCGGAACTTTCGCTTGGGCACCGTTTCCCATCATCCTAGTTTCCCGACGAGGGTTCATCCCCACTTCTTTTACTGATACAGAACTGAACTGTTCGCTTGAACAGTTTGCGCGCTGCTGACGTTGGCTCGTTTTAAAGTCTTGAAGTTGATGAGTAGTTCTTTATTCCGACGACGGAAACTTAAACTATGAAGCCTATCAAACCGCACCCATTCACTTCCTCCTCCTCCTCTTCCTCTTCTTCTCCTTCACAAACTAATACACCCCGCCCCTCCCTCCCTCTCATCCCTTCCAATCCCCAAATCATATCCCTCCCAACAAACTCCCCCGACAGCTCCGCCGCTATGACAACACACACCACAACCACCACATCTGATCTCGTTACCATGCAGAAGACGCGCATTATCAAGACATACGTGTCGCCGAACAAAAGCACAAAGATCATCCTGATCACCACCATCATCACCACACAGCAGTTGCTGTTCAGCACTGAGCAGAATAGATGGGTGGTACGTCGCACAACCGAGATCAAGAAGATGATGGTGCGGAAGCGGTTGCGTTCGAATAGAAACGCGAGAGCTGGCGGCGGCGTGGTGAAGCGGAACAAAGGAAAGGGTGGGAAAGGACGAGGGAGGGGTTTCGATTCCTTGTAGATATTTGGTTGCATGTTCCCATCGCACGGGTGGAGGAGAGCGTTTTGGGATGGGGATTGTATATAGACGTGCGCTGTGCTGCTGGGTTGAACTGGCGGTACGGTGCGGTATATAGGGGCATTTGCATTTGCGCGGAGTTTGGATACCAAAAATGTGGGATGGGGTCGGATTGGAAACAAAAAAGGCTGCATGGCGTTGGGAGGATAGGTTATAGCATAGCATTACATTGATAGCATAGCATGGAGTCGACGTAGGAACCACGGTTCTGAGTCTGGCGTTGATAAGTATATTGCGATTCGAATTTATATGTCGCCTTCTACTCGTTCTGTGTCCGGTGGTGGCTGGTGGCTGTCCAGTGAGTGGTAATAATTCTGAGTCAGGAAGGAATTCGTATGCTTGAGTTTGATTGCGACATCTTATGAAGAGGACGAACTGCGACAGAGTTAGCCATAGTTGTTGTGGACCATCTTCGACACATACATTTTTGGCTCACCCCGCCGTCTAGTAATCTCCAAACATGCCGCAGAAACGATCGAGCATGCACCAACATGCAGACTGTCCCATCCGAATCTCGCAGTGAGATATCGTCAAACCCTCGGCCTTTCACCCTCTGACAATCAACCCAATTAATCCCACCACCGCAACCACAACTCCCACCGCCCCAAGCACCTCTACCCAGAACCTAAGTTTTCCCCTCCTCTCACTCTGTTCCCTCACCCTCCTCCAGTAGTCACTCCCTGCACCCCTCATCATCCCCACCCCTGACCCGACTCTCCCTGCCCCAATTAACCCATTCCCAACACTAAACTCATCATTTCGTCCTCCATCCAATAGACCCTCTTCAGCCCTGTAATTTCTCTCCTCCCCGCCGTCCCTATAAACATCCCCACCAAACGGTCTCGGGAAAAGCTTCCACCATGCAACAGTAGGGAAGAAAGTTGGACGAACGACTGAATGTTGCGTCGCTTTTCTGGTCGTCGTCGCAGGGGAGTCCGGAATTGAAATTGCGAGAGCACCTGTAGGCATGGCTTTTCTTGGCTTGTGTTAATGGAATATATTAAGATGGAGATGAAAAACTTGGAAGGTTTGGATAAAAGGTTTCAGAAGAAGTTTCTAATAGAGGTAATCGTAGATGAAGATCTCTGTGGTATTTGGACGCAGACAGCATTTTCTTTGTTGGGTCAATCATTGCGAATTCATATGGCTGGATTCGGGTCACAATAAGAATTTTCAAATAAATGAAAAGGTTTGGGAGAATGTTCCTTCTTTGTGTCATGTATGACATTTGAATTGGAAATTGACGATGTGCGCGCTTGCGGGCGAACGAAGAGACGAAGATATACATTCCTCGAATCCAAAAATAGATTTCCACGACACCGGCCAACATTCCGCGTGCGGAGAATTCGCGATAAAGCGATAGAAGTACTTGTAGAACTTTTACCTCTAAAAATAGTAGGTACTGCGCCCGTCTTACTGTGCGGTCACGATATCGTATGCTCGATAACTATGCCGCGATAGGTTTCAATGATCTTGACCATTCCTCCCTCTTGGCCTCCAAGAATTCACCCTTAGCAAGCCATCTTTGTTCTAGCCATTTGGCCAGCTCTGCATCGGTTTCTGGAAGTTCGTCAAGCGGAAATCTCTTCACGTCAACGTGAAATTTGTATCCTCGGCTTCCACTCAAATCCCCACAGCTCAGCGACTCCCAGATTGTAGGTGCTTCGTGAAATTTATTATGGCGTGAATATGCGATCGTCATATCGTAAACCGCCTTGACGTGCTCAGCCTTGCGCAAATGCTGTACCGTTGTTACGAAACCCTTCGTTCTTGGATATAAAAGATGTTTGGGAACTGGTCGATTGTTCTCCTTGCACCAGATTTTCGTCTCTTCGTACTTCTTAGGAGTGAATCTCGTAGCTTCACTGAAGCTTATGAGCCCTATAAAGTGGTTAGCACTGCATCTTCTGATCAAGGATATACTGCTTACATTGGGGCCACTTCTTTACCACCACACCTGCAAATACGCGGTCTAGTTCCTTCTTGTCCTTCAACCAATTCCTGCTCACCATGGGCATGCCCATTCCCCAGATACCCCAACCAAGTAATGGTACCCATCTCAATTCGATCTTTGCGAACCATCGACATCTACTGAGCATTCCAGCTCTGATGGCGAGTGCTTGGATCATGTAAAAGTCGGTCCAACTAACGTGGTTGGCAATGACAATGGCCGTTTCTCCTTCAGGCAGAACATCTCCAGAGATACTGATCTTCCCGCCGTTGAAAACCTCAAAGATAAATTGAATCCAGTTCCAGTTGGTGAATGCGATGAAAGACGAGGCATTATATACCCAGTTTGGGAATAGGTAGCTGAAGGGTAGGAATAGAGAGATAAGGACGTCCATAAGGACTAACTCTAGCAGCCATGGTATAACAAGGAGCACTCCACGGATACTCGTGAGGACATCGCTGGCTCCCACTTTGACTCCCATCGCGAGATTGACTGAAGTTTGATGATATCACTTATGAGTGAGGGGGAGCGGTCAGCACATGCAAATACCAGGCACTTAACATAGACAGAAACTTACTTTCCCTGCTGAGTCAGGAAAAATGGAGATAGCCAGTGCTGAAGCAAATATTGGTCGTGTGCGCCGTGTGCGCCATGTGTGCCCGCCAAGTCCCTGCGTCACATCGCACAAGCGAGAAATCATGTAGGAACTTAGGAAGACGAAGACTTTAAGTTGGCACCGAGGCTGTATGTGTGTAGATCATGGACGGACAGCTCGGACGAGGAAGGGAGGTGTAAGAATATAGCGCAGATATCTCAAAGCGGACATCATGAGACTTTCGCTATGTTGGCTATGTTGGCTTTGGTTTCATACTGGCAATCCCCAGGTTTTCATTGGAGATGGCGAAGGAACTGTAAGGTTACACGGGCACTGTGGCAGTAGTGATTGAAGCAGGGTGCGTATTCGATCCCTCTATGGAATCTTATGGCGTGCCGAACCCCACGGCGTTGTACGAGTTGTAAGAATACGGCGCAAGGAAAGAGCGAAAAACTGCTTAATTTGGAGCTGGAGAAGGCACACTGAGCACGACTGAGGCAGAGAGAGCCACGAGTAGTAAGCTGACCGACAAGGAACATTGGCCGGGGCAGTCGAACATCGCATCTCCAAAGTCAAGCCATCCACCAGATCCGTGATAATCCATGTTTATGTCCGTCACTGCTACTGCGAACAATACAATGTAACTGCTGTCCGCGACAAAGAATCCTGTACCTTGCACGAGCCTTTACTCTCAGCCTTATCGAGCGACACAAGTGGATGCTTAATAGCCTACCTCCCTCAGCAGCTGTGGATCTACCACTATCTGTGTCACATACAGAAGTATATCGCCTCTCTCCTCCCATCGGTCCCGTACTCCCGCGCAACATCCAGGCGTATGCATGGTGTTGGTGCTACAGTTATCTAATATTGCATGCAGCTGTAGCTCCTCGCCTTCACTGGAGTGACTGGATACGGCAAGTTGCGAATAAGCGATCATTCGCGGCTTGCAGTGCAGTGCCTCGACTCTTATGCTCTGACCTCTATTCCAAATAACTCGAGATCCTCATTTAAGAAACCCACCATTCTCCCGAATCCAGCGATCTTGGTCTAGCTCTGGCGGCAATTTTACTTCAGGCTTCATTCAGCACGCTCCACTGCGCCTCGATATCCAGGAATTCCCTGGCCTTAAAGGCTTAAACACATCTCACGGTCAGGTCAAATAGCGGACGCTACTTCCACTGTGACCCCGCAATATCGCCGGCACTGGGTTCCTTTCTTTAGTGACGCGACTCAACCAAAATTCGATATAAACCGACAGTGAATTGCCTTGATATGTACGAGAACCCCTCTATTGCTACTCATCCTCTATTGCCCTACACTTACCTATTACTTTGTCCTCAATTGGGAAGATTATTCTCGGACAATTGGCTAACGAGATTAGACTACTATCGGGATACTGGCGCGCCCAAGAATCAACGACAATGTCTTCGCTATCCCCAACGGGCAACTATACGAACCAGGCGGAGCGAGGGGACCACGGAAGCGGGTATTCAGATGAAGGGCGAAGCGACAAATCTCCACTATCAATGAGCCTAGGATTTCTCAAAACTTTAACAGAAAAGAAAAGCACTAGGGGTATGGACAGCGTATCACTTCGCATATATCTGGGATATCATACTGATGTTCATGATAGTAGATGGCCAAGCACCAAAAAAGAGGGGACCGAAGCCGGATAGCAAACCTGCGTTAACAAGAAGACAAGAGTTGAACCGTCAAGCTCAAAGGTAGAATGGCGCATTACCCAATGCCTGCAAGGGACTGACATCTCTTTTAGAACGCATCGCGAGCGCAAAGAAATATACATCAAAGCTCTTGAACAGGAAGTTTTAAGATTGAAGGAGAATTTCAGCACGATCACCAGAAGTAAAGAATCCCTCGCAGAAGAAAATAGGCAATTAAAACAGCTTCTTGCACAACATGGCATACCGTGGAATGGTACCGGAGGTGTGGGCGAACTTCAACAACGAAATCCGAGCGTGGGATATACTTCGAGTGGAAGCGTTTCCGGCAGCTATGCGCCAGGCTCAACGACCTACAGTCCTCCTCCGGGAAGCCACTCATCGAATTTGAATCCCAACAACATGCAATACAATCATGGCTCACCCCCCGAATTCGGCGCTAGCAATAATATGAATGGTCGGAGTATGGCGCAACAGCAGGTTCAGCCAGGGGTGGATTATGATCAGGCAGGCATTGATTTCGTCCTAACGTACGGCAATCCTCCGAAGCCGTAGATGTCGCCTCCTCAATAGCTGACGACAATTTTCGGCGTAGGCTCGAGCGACCTTGCATGGATCACATGCAATTTCTCATGGAGAGATCGAGTGACCCTGAAGGCGAAATATGGTGTGGACATGCACTCATGGCTACATGCCCTCCCGAAGTCGACATGGAGCAGCATCCAGACATTCCATTTGGTCATTGTTTACCACATGTCAACAAGCCCGAATCGCAGAAGACATGGGATCTTTCCAAATCAGACTTATCGAATCTGCTTGATCTGAGCAAGAGGCTTGATTTGAATGGGGAGATTACGCCGGTGATGGCTTGGGGAATGGTTCTAGCTCATCCAAGGTTGTCTGAGCTGAAGGAAAAGGATTTCAAGGCAATGAGCGAAGACTTACTTCCTAAAGTCAGATGTTACGGGTATGTGCCCCTGACTTTGAAGTGGCTTAGCAGAGTAGTGCTGACTGATGACAGATTCGGTGCGGCGCTGGAGGAATTTGAGGTCCGCGATGCTCTTCAGGCTTTGTTCTCTACGGACACCTCTCCTGGCGTGATGCATTACATGTCTTGACTATGATATCATCTTTCATTCTTTCGGCGTCATGGAGGTGGATGGGCTCGGGCTTACAAAATCTTTAGCGGAGGTGTCTTTTGGAGGTTTAATTATTTTTAACCGCAGGAGGGGCATTTGACATGACAAACTTTATTGGTTATTATTTTGATACCAAGGCAGTATAAAAGTTTCTTAACCAAATGGTGGTAGAACCGACGTCTCGGAAATGGTACTCCTACACTCCTACAAATCAAATCATCAAGTCGTTGTTTGTGCATTAAACCTTCCTCTTCCTATCCTGGGTAAACTCCTCAAACTCCAGAAATCCGTTTGTCGTTCATTCATGCTCTGCAAACAAGTCACTTCTCCCTCCTCGATTTCACCCCCTTTACTTTCTCATCACTTTATCCTTCCTGATCTCAGCACTAATCAACCGCCCTACGTTCCTCCCTACAACCCAACTCAAATCTACAGAACTCCCTAATACTCCCTCTGCACCACTCGTCGTCCACAGCCCCTTACGCATCGCAAAATTCCCCTGCGCTTCCACGATACTGCGCGCGTACATCGGTGGATATGCGTACGGAATGGAATACTGCGTCCATGATTCCAGCGTGTCGAGTTCCAGTCCTATGTATGTCTGAAACGTAGCGTTGGAAACTGGGAATGATGACAGGAGGCGATATTGATGGGAGAGCGTCGGGTGAGTGATAGTACGAAGGAAGGAAATCTCAGTTATGCCTTCTGAGCTCGGAGTCTGCGGGAGGAGTTGACTGGGTAGTGTATCTCCGCTGCCGAATCTCGAATGCGGGAGCGGTTCGCGGGTGCTGAAGAACGTCATATACTGTGCTCGATACTCCTCCAATTGGGTCTGCCCCGCATCTGCATCGCCGAGCGCAATACTATCTTTCACAAGCGAATCATCAAATGGCGCTGCGATGACAATTTTATCGAAAACTTCATATCCTACCACCGATGCATTCCTCAGATCCGCATACTCCAGAATCCATTTCTCAACCCCATCTTCGTCTATCATCTCGCGTCGCAACCCGGTGACTTTCGTTGCGGTGCGAAGATCTGCTCCACTGGAGGAGAGTAATGAGTTCATGAGGGCGGAATACACGCCTTGAGCTTCTCTCTGCACGCCCTGCTCTTCTCGCCATAAAGCGATACTTAGCGCGAGGTCGCTGATCTCGGAGACTTCTTGGCCGGTGTGGCGGCGGACTTGGGGCGCGAGGATGTCGTGCGTGTACGCGGCGCTGATGCCGTTTTTCTGTAGGCGGGTGAGTGCGCTAGTGCTGGTGCTGGTTGAGGTGCTGCTGGACAGGCGGAGGAGGGCTTGGATGGAGGGGAAAGGGGTGCGGGGACGGGCGTGCAGGAGCTGGGTGAGAGAGGATATGGTCCCGCTGGGGAGGGCGTGGGCGCGCCAGACGGAGGGGCCGTAGTGGAAGAGGAGGGAGAGCCATGTGCTGTAGGGGAGGGAAGTGTAGGGGCGGGTGGTGGAGGTTAAGAGGGTTTTGTCGTTGTAGCTGTGTGATGTGTTGTTAGAATCCAAGTCGAAGAAATGATACTGGGGAAACTTACATTCCAACTACTTCAGCTTGTTTAGACACTTTCATCTCCTTCCATTCTTCGCTCCCGGAATCACGAATCACTTCCGCTAAACTCTCCATCAGTCCTCCACTCATCACATCCTCCACTTCCACTTCCACCTCCCCCTCATCACCAAGCACCATCCTACCCCCAATCCGTCCTTTTTCCTCAAAAACCACAACTTCAACTTCAACCCCCTTCCCGAACCCCCTCCTTCCCTGCCCCACCAACTCAACCGCACACCCTACCCCCGCTGGCCCCGCCCCCACAACTGCAACCCTCTGCTTCCTCACCGGCTCCTTGATTCCCGCATTCCAATCCTGTGCAGCAAGTAAGTTAACCGATGCGGCGAAGACACCAAAGACCAGTATCCCAGTGATGATACGGTGCCATGCGCATTTCGAGATGAGGGGTTTGCGTTTCCCGCTTGGACGCTGATATTGGTATCCAGATTCAGCGTCGGAGTCGGGATACCGGCTGGATGTGTACGAGGGAGGTTTTCGAGGAAGGAGGTGAGAGCGCTCGGTGTAGGGTGGGGGAGGCTCGAGGTCTGTGTTGTCGAGAGAGGGGTTGTCGTAGGGAGGTAATGAAGTTGTTGTTGATTGTGTATCATAGGATGGGACGCTGGGAGGTGATGGGGAGTCGTAGGCAAATCGCGAGTGGGTTAAGATTGCATTGCGAAAGGACTCAGCTGCGGATGGAGGTTGGGTGCGGGGTTGCTGTGACTCGTTGCGAATCGCGATTCTGGCCATGATGTCCACAGCGTGATTGCCCGCAATATCTTGTCTGTGGATTACATAAATTATCTCAGAAGCGTCTCGGCGCTCCAAGTGAGGGTAGATAAAACGAAAAACGATCGACTGGTGAATAGAAACGAAGTGAAATTTGCTGTTGATTCTGCCTTGCCGTGTTGTGTTGTCGGTCGCGGCCGCTTGGATGAGCTGACATACAGGGTACAATCATGGGCCTGTGGTCACACAAGATAAGATGTGGACTCAGATTTGGACTGACATCGTCACTTAGAAAAATTTTGACTCTTTATTCCGCCGCGACAGTAGAACATGCATTGGTGACATGAATATGCAGTGAAATACGAAGATATGTCGACGATTGCTCTGGCGCGCACTAACCTTGGCAAGATCGTCATGTCAATCCAAAAATTTGCGACTATTGTACTTAAAAGGGGGTTTGAAATCTTTCACCGGAATCTTATTATCTAGTATGCTCAAATTTGATGTTCTTTAAGCAGATCTTGTTAAGAGCTTGTTGTCTAGCGTTGGTGTATTCGATTTTCACTGAAGAGGAAGTATGGATAGAGAATCCTGCCCTCCAATCTCACGGGGCTTCATACCTCTTTGCATGGGACCATTTGGTTGAAAAAATGAAGATAACCATTCCAAGAGCCTAACGTCTTTCAATCTATCGAGCTCTACCATTTAAAATATGAAAATAACACTGACCATGACTTTTCCGAACCTTGCTCGCAACTATCTACCACCTTTAAGCATCCAACCCCAGACCTTTTCCTCCCTCTATAGGCAGAATAGGCAACCAACTAGTGTGCAACAACTTCTTCTCCACAATTTCATCCTTATGCTTCTCCATCTCCTCGACGTCCCAATTAACACTGACCATACCTCCCCTCAAGTAATCCGCCTTCTCCTGCGCCAGATACAACGCCAACATGCCTGTCAAATCTACATGATCCTTAGCAAAAGGCCGGAAGAAATCGGTTGCCATGTCCGTAGGAACGATGCCTGGCATGGTCGTGAAGACGCGGAGAGAAGGATATTCGAGAGCAACGTGCTCGGTTAGTCGTTGTTCAGCGAGCTTGGAGATATTGTAGGCGGATCCACCAACGGTGGAAATGCCTGCGCGACCGGATGAGACGGTTATGATTGTTCCGGTAGGCTTTTTAGGGTCGGGGAATGAGCGGATGTAGTGGTGGATCATGTTGTAGAGACCTCTCATGTTGATTTCCTGTAATTTAAAGATTAACTCCTGCTATTTGAATGCATCAGGATGGGAAAACTTACAAATCCCTTCCACCACGTAGCAGGCTCGGTTTCCCCAACCAGACACCCGTCTTCTAGATATCCAGCATTATTCAAAACAACGTCGGCAGGCCTGCCAAACTCCTTTTGCACCGTGGCATACAAGTTCTTGACATCTTCTTCAACCGAAATGTCAAGTTTTACACTGAGGAACTTAGTCTCAGGACTAAGGGGTTGAAGTTTAGCAGCCAGTGCGTCCAGGTTCGATACACGACGTGCTGCAAGCACAATGCCAGAGGCGTGAGCTTCTGCCCAAACTTTTGCTGCCGCCTATAGCTTGTTAGTCATTGAAATTCTGATTAAGGATGTCAGTTCCAAGAACTTACGGCACCAATTCCGGCACTTGCTCCGGTGATGATTATAATCTTTCCTTTCTGATTGTTGGCTGGATTACTAGGTTCAATTGCGTAATAGGGGTCACGATGGATGGCTTTTGTGATCGAAAAAGGGGTCGTGAATTGATTGGGGTCAACATCGTTGGACGCCATTGTGATGAAGTGAAGAGTATCTGGGGTTTCTGAAAGATGGTTCTGGAAATTAGACTGTGAACAAGCTGCTAGATGGCGATGGGAATGGGAAGTGAATGCGGAGGACGAGCGGGTCCATATATACGTAAAAATGCCAGCACAATTACCAAGTAAAGCTGCTTGTGGAGCACTCAGTCAGCTTATCAATCTCTGGAGCTTTCGACCGCCGAACTATTATAAAGTATAGAAGGATGGCTATAATTGATGCTGCTAAGAGGAGATACTGGTTTCTCTAGGAATGATTACTGATTGAGTTTGTGGCTGCAAATATCTTTCAAGGCGGTTCTGTACCACTGATAGATAAAGACTCTCGGAGAACTTCCACATAAAGAACAATGCACATAGGCAAAATCACTTTTGCACTTAGATACTGCAGAAATTCTAGGATATGATTGGCCTTGTAGAGTTTACTGTAAACCAACATCAACAAGCGCATCTCAAGGTGTACAAGAAGACTGCAGAGCAAATTGATAATCAACCCTCATTACCCCTCGCTAAGTATTTTCGGCGATAACTATTGGTCGCCATTCACCATACCAATTACTGAATTGGGCCAAGGCGTATATTGGGGAAAGAGTATTAGTAAGCATTGATGCTCGACGTCTTGATTACAGAGCAACTTCAATTGTCAACAGCTTAGCCTGGTCATCTAATGTACGCGGCCCATTATCATAACTCCATGAAGTCCAGCCCACATGTGTCCAACATGGTAACTTTTTTTAGTTCGCTTCCGGACCACCATCTATTCGTCACCCTCATCGGCTTCTTCAATCACATTACCCTCTTCATCATCCTCAAAACTTCCAGCTGGTACCTGGTAAAGTCGGAGGGTTGGCTTGTTAGGATCCTTAACAAGTACGTATTTGCCATCTTCCCGCTTTATACACATGTCAACGATAGTGCGGACAATACCCCAACCGTTAGACAAGGAGAGATTCATTTGCTGGGCGAAATCGCGAGGCTTCCAGCCAATAACACCAAGGATAACATGGCGGTCGTTAAGCTTTGGATTTGCTCGAGAAACGAATCTGTTATGATATTAGTAAAAGCATACTGCTGAGTGAAAATGAATACGTACCCAAGTTTCATGACATCGGCCTTAGCGATGATACTTTGAACTGTCCATCTTGCAAGCTTGCAGCTGTTATTCTTCATCTCTGTAGCAACAACAGCACCACGTTGGCTGACCAACTTCGTCCTCCAGTCCAGAGCACCTCCGCTTCCTTGTGCTTTGTGATCGAACTCATTGAGAGCTTTGACCGTCAAGTATTGGTCCTCTCCACTAATTGCGTTCTTTGCAACAGCGTCAAGTTCTGTTCGCACGATCAAATGAACTGGGTCTTCATCGTTCAAGGATAGATCGAATCTGCGGTATTTGTATGCCTTGCTAGCAGGTGGCTCGGTCTCCTCGGCGGCATTGTAGAATGGGTTCTCGTTTTCCATCTCAACCTTCTGGCTATCATTTTCCTTCACAACTTGGTTTGCAAAGTTGTGGTTGATATAAGTTGCCTCCTCGGCCAACGCGCTTGGCTGGTTGATGGCATCCTTGCTACCCTCTGAGGCATCCATTGGTGCATCAGCAGCATTCTCGTTGACTGTAACCATATCCAAGGTAGCATTATCTCTCTTGTCGAGGAATACTTTGTTGCCTTGTTTAACAATAACGATATCCCAGGGGTAGACTGATCGAGGGGCACACATGAGCATGGAGAGAATGCTGTCTGTGGCGAAAATTGTAGCCTCGTCTTTCTCGGCAAGTTCTTGGATGACAGGGTCGGAAGATGTGGTGACATTGTAAGCGGCGCGATCGACGACGTTCAGCTTTCGCTCGGCAGACTTAACAGGTTGCTTGTCGAAAGATCGGTCATAGTAGTACAAGAAACCGTAGCTGTCGATATCCTCTCCATCATCAGTGTCGAGATTTAGCTTAACCAAACGGTTGAAATCAATCTCCTCCAACATTTTCCAGTCGGGCTTGATGTTGACAGAGGCATCACGATTTCTTTGCGGCTTATCGTAATCTTTCCATCCAAATCGTCTGCCGCCTCGTGCACCTCCTC
Source organism: Rutstroemia sp. NJR-2017a BVV2 (assembly GCA_002946415.1). Lineage (NCBI taxonomy): Eukaryota > Fungi > Ascomycota > Leotiomycetes > Helotiales > Rutstroemiaceae > Rutstroemia > Rutstroemia sp. NJR-2017a BVV2. Next base: position 533,253 of record NJPS01000031.1, on the reverse strand, counting down.
GACCGCCACGGCTATCGTAACCATAACCTTGCTGTCCACCTCGTCCACCAACCCTCTGGAATTGTCCTCGGCCACCTCTGGTATCACCTCTGCCACCACGTTGACCACGTCCTCGGGTGAAGGTTCCACCACGTCCAAAACGAGTCTTGGTAGAATCGCGAGTATTGCTGACAACCGAGAAAGTGGATTCGTCTTCTGCCATTTGCACAGCGAATAAAGAGGAAGTTCCAGCACCATAAACTTGTTGATCTATTTGTAATTTATGTATTAGTGGGAATTCTAGGCGTCGCAAACATATCCCAGGTAGTGAACAGCATCATAGAGAGAAAAAAATCCAGGTAATACCGCACCTCTGTAGTTTCGGTTGTATTGCTGTCTCCCTCCTCTGCCATCTCTTCCATCTTTGCCCTCAGCCGTCCAATCTGCCATGCGACCTAATTTATCGCCTTTCGAGTATGGAGCATAGGGAACGCCATTTAGGGTCGTTTCCGTAGAGACTGATGGTCCCCATGAGTCCTCAGACGGCAGGGAAGTGATGATATCTGACAGTGAAATAGGTGCCATGGTTGCGACAAATGTAGATGCTGCAATCTCGTGAAAAGTCGTCGGGGCACTTTACTTGAACCGTGAATTCGTGAATATTTCGATTTGTGGAAATGCTTAGCGGGGCAAAAGTTCGCACAAAAGATATTATGCCTTGTTTTCAAGGCTCTATATTTCTATCATTCTTAGCCACATGTGATATCTTGAACATCACTTGTCTTTTTGCTCTTGTTCTTGGACAACACGATTACGTGCTACCAAGTTTTAATCAAGTCAGTCGAGGCACTTTCTCCATAGAAAGCTAATGAAATATTTATATATTTGCAAAACCATGTACAACTATTGTCATATGTGCCACCCTACTCGAATCCCCAGTGTACCCTTCCATCGTGATGATCACTGTGGGGGCATAGCTCAAGAAGAGATGGTTTTTGTACTTGAGCATAGAGCTCTTTTGTTAGGCGATTACTGGTTTTTGGTAGACTGCTGTCCAATGTATCACAACTTTGATTTTAGGATACACGTAGATGCGTTCGCCACACATGGCGTTGACAACTTTTCTCCGTCCAGCTGCATCTCCAATCCGAATCTACAAGGTCAAAATGGGACCTTCTTGAACAATAATGTGTTCTCGGGTGCAGATAGCATCTTGCTGACCAGGATGAATGGCTCGGCTTCCATAAACGGACGAGCGCTGTTGGCTGCCCCGACCTCTTCTCTTCTCCTCTCTTCTCCTCTCGTCCCCTACCTCTCTTGGCATCTCCTACTCTCCCTTCTCTCCACCCCCCCCCCTCACGCAGCTCCGGCGATCCTCCCACCTTCAACTCACCACTCGACAAATCAGAATCCTCCCATCCTCGACAACAGCGGATCCCAAGCATGGTCCGATTCATATCCCGAGCTGACATCGCTACGAATGGACGCGCGATGGCTGGCGAACGGGGAGAGGAAGAGGAAGAGGAAGATGAAGAGGAAGAGAGAGATGTAGAAAACATGCGTGCGTTGTCAATATTTACCTTCTCTTCTTGTTGAGTGAGTCCTGAAGAAGGCTGTTTGGTGGCTGCTCTTCTTTTCTAATTTCCGTTCTGTCTTTGATTGTAAGTTTGGTTTCGCTTGTGATCTTGATATGGGGGTTTGGGAAATGCCAGAGATGGGTCTAACGACGGCTTCTCCCCTGTTTTGTGGTCTGTGACCGCTGCTAGATGCAGTGCCCCCATCCCCCATTGAGTTCCGTTCCTTTGGAACTCCCCCCTTCGATTGCTTGAAGTCTCCTACGTGCCGCTTCCTAGTAGTTCCAGGAATGGCATGTAAGGTTATATTGAGTAACACTCACTCCCGTTCTCGGTCTGGAGGTTGCTTATTCTTTTACCTCCAGTCTTCTCCACTCAGAAGTGTCTGACATATATCATCATACCAAGCAAGAGTAGATGAAGTGTCCTTACTTTCTGAGGTTCTGTTGTCAAGACTTGGTGTAAATCACCGTTTGATAGATATAAATCTCCGCAACCTTTTGGCCGAGGCGCGATCTCCGTATTTATAGTTTCTCAGTTCGAGGGCGGCAAGATGTTAAGTGATATAAAAGCGATGTTCGAGACATGCGAGCGGGAGCATTATACATCGAGAAGAGTGAGAGCACCTGTGTCTGGAACAATCCAGTTACAGATTCATAGCTTGGCCGTTTGCCGTTTGCTGAGTGCCCAAAGACAGGACAGGATGTCTCGGTGATGGGACTCTTTAGGTATATGAAAGAGGCCATGTAGAATCCTGCGGCCATTACACGAATAAGATTTCTTAACTATGAAATAAACAGTTTGTAAAGAATTCTACAGTGTAGGAAAGAAAATGAGCAGTCTATGTTGAATGAGACATCATTTGTGCTGCTTTCTTGCCTCTTTGAACGTATGAACATGGACATTGATGGATTCTCTCAAAATCGTGCTCACTGGAGACCCAACTTCGACGGTTGGCTCGGGTATGTATACTCTACATATCTGACCGCATCACGAACAAACGTCCATGGAGATATGACAGAGCTCCATTCCAGGAATAGAGATAAGTTGTTGGTCCAGCCTGGCTTCAAGCGTAAGAACTTTGGGTGAGATGAATGGAACTATCCTTTGGACGTCCCCATTACTGACACTGTATATGGCTGGGGCTGTGGTCGTCTAGACGCGGAACTCATCAGTGCCATGAAAAGAAGCAGGGCAGTATTCCCCCAACCGTGAGTGTTGTCCATATGTATGAAAATTGATGGTGATTCTGTTCATTACTCATGAATATGAAAGAAGGGCAGTAGGCATGACAAATTGGATGTCAGGATCGCAGTTCGATAGGGCCGGCCGGCCGAAGTTCCCCTCCCAACAGTAATTTGCAGAACACGAGCGCCAAGGGGGAGACAGTGGCGAGATACCGGTACTGCGTTCAAGTGAAGAAAAGACGCAGAATGTTCCACCGTTGGACAGCGAAAGATCATTGTGGCGCAGAATGAGGACGGGCTGAGTTACGGCACTCTTGATCCCCACAATCGAATTCTATTTTGAAGGCTGGCCAAAGTTGCCCTGCAAAATTGTGCGAGACATGAACCTGTAAGTTTTGCCGCGCAATTCCACGACTCTTCTAGACTATTGAGTACGAGATGATGCCCCACATCTGGGAAAGGAAACAGCGAGGCGACGAGAGACATGAGAAGAAGCTTGGTGGAAAAGGGACGAAGTTCAAGTGTCCAATGATCTCCTCACAGCTTCCCAAGACAGTAAAAAATAATCAAAAGGAGATTGAACGATCTTCGTCGTCTGGACGGAAATGTGCCCAGGCGCCAAGGGGTGACGGTGACTAATTAGGACTAGTCAGGAACACGGTTTCTTGACGAGTACGGATGTGTGGATGAGATGTCACCGTCAACTCCGGCGATTTGCATTGGAATACGGTTCTTCACCGGCTTTTAGAAAGGGGAGATGAGAATTTGGTTATCAGTGAGTTGAGTTAAACCGGCTTGGAAGACTTACAGACTATGCTTGGGTAGAGACTGATCTGTTCAGATATGAAAAACTACTGATAAGTTATAACTCTTGCTTGTTTAGCAGTGCTGTACGGCCACAACGGCTCTGCGCGCGACGACACAATACGGTTCCGTACGTGGGATACGGATTGCACATTGCGCATTGCACAATTGCAGCTGGGTATCCCCGTCACCAAGCCCGATCTGGAGAGGCTGAGTATACCATGCACGCGGAAATGGCTAAAAATGATTGATCGACTCTAAACTTAACATTAACTCTGGTCGCTTCCCCTATATTTTCCCCATATGTTTGTTTATGGACTTTGCTGGTTGACCACGGCTAACATCGACAGACCAATCGAACAGTTACAGCTGACAATGCCGCAAAGAATTACGCGCATTCATTTCCAATAAATGTCCTATCTCAGTAAAATTGCCAAATTAGTGAATTGCCACGAATTGCCACGAATTGTCCTGTTCGTTCCCTTCTGCAGTGCATTGGAGAAAGACTGGACGGGCAAAATCATCCCTGACGTACATCTTTACCAGTCTGTGCTCTGTGCACATTTAACGGGGAAACTCAGGGGTACCCTTGAAAGGTACGACAGTGGGAAATGAGCTTTTCTCGACCTAATCCGCACATTCACCATAATAGTCAACGCGACCAACTCGATTGGGAAGTCCTTTATGAATGTATCCGAATTGATATGCACCTTTGGAGAAAGAGGAGGCGATTTCTGGGATCACCATTTGCCGAATGTTTGTATGACGGCGGTAGAATGATTGTCGATACGAACAACGGGAAAAAGAAACAGCACACTTCACACAAGTTCACAGCAGCAAGTTCACAGCAGCATCATCCCTTCGTAAATATGAGTCCTCGCCTCTCAACTACTTCGTACGAAATATCAACATAAAAGATCCACTCATCCGTCCAATGGTATCCATCTTTCCAATCAAAACGTCTTAGCCATGTTGACCTGTCTGTCTCTTGGCTCTTGGAATAGTTAGACGAGTTCACGCTGAATCGGCATCAAATCATATTCACTACATCCGAACCCCTCCGGACACACTTAACCTTACATGCCCATGTCTAGACCTCAAGGTAATCCACATGGGAGAGGTAGGACTAAAGCTAAGGCAACATGCGGACCCTTAGCTTTTAGCTTTCTTTTGCATCCATCTCTTTATTATTTCTCCGCCTTCCTCGTTCTTTACTTCTACCACCTCACTCCCTTCGTTCGACGTTGTTACCTCACTCTCACTCTTTCACCTCTACACGCCTACCGCTTCACTCTTTTAGCGGGCATTCATTACGATTGATAACTACGCATATACATTAATTTCTGAACACAAGAAGTAACGTCGTAATATTCTCAAGATACTATACAAGATGAAGGCCGGAGGAGTAATTGCCGTCGCTGCGGCGATCGCAGGTGGTGTGAATGCGAGATCAGCCAACTATGGAAAGAGACATGGCCACCAGGATTTCCACGAGAGAGGTTTGATGGTTACAGGAACCGGTGCCGCTGCTCCTGCCGCGGAGACATGTGGTTGCACAACTATCTACACCACCATCACTGGAGAGCCTCAACGTAAGTATCGCAACTTAAACACAACCAGAGTATCTCAGCTAACATCGGCATATAGTATACTTCCCACCTGCCCCAACCGGTGCAGTTTCAAGCTCAAGCGCAGAAGGAGCCGTCGTTTCTCCATCGGCGTCCGTCGCGACTCCTGCTCCAGTTTCCAACACTCCTGTCGTCGTCCCTACTCCATTGGCAACCACGGTCGCTACCCCAGGTGTCTACACCATCCCAGCAACCACCGTCACTCTCACTGAGTCGACCACCGTCTGCGGAGCAACTTCTACCTCGATCGCATCCGCAGGAACCTACACCGTAGGAGGTGTCACAACGGTTGTGACCAAATCAACGACCGTCGTATGCCCATACGCCGCCGTCTCGACCTCGGAAGGAGTTGTCACCAGCACCATCCTCACAACCACCTACGAGTGTCCTTCTGCAGGAACCTACACCATCGCACCATTGACCACCAGTGTGCCTTCCTCCACCGTCTTGGTCTACCCAACCCCAGCTTCATATGCTCCGGGAACTTACACTCAACCCGAAGTCGTAACCACGGTCACCGAGACTAACTATGTTATTTTCTGCCCATACTCTTCCTCTCTCTCCACTCTCGCCGCTGCTACCTCCCCAGCTTCCGCTCCTGTCGCAGCCCCTACTTCTAGCATCGCCCCAGTTGCTTCCTCAGTCGCTAGCTCCGTTATCGCCCCAGTTTCTAGCGCACTTGGAGGAGTCGCCACACCAGCCACCAGCGTTGCCGCAGTCGCTTCATCCGTTGTTGCACCGGTCTCCTCTATCCTTGCACCAGCCTCTTCTATCCTGGTATCAGCTTCCTCTGTCGTCACCCCAGCTTCCTCTGTCGTCGCCACAGTTTCCTCTGTCGTCGCCCCAGTTTCATCTGTCGTCGCCCCAGTTTCATCTGTCATCTCATCCGCCTCTTCCGTGGCCTCTTCCGTAGCCTCTTCCGTGGTTTCTTCCAGCGCCAAGGCCTCATCCACCTCCAGTGCCTCCTCCAGTGGAAACGGTGGTAGCGTCGGCAATGGAATGAGCGGCACCCAATGGGCCATGACCTACTCACCATACCAAGACAACAAGCAGTGCAAGACCGAGTCCATGATTGCCGTCGACGTAGCCCTCATCGCCGCCCGCGGTTTCAAAGCCATCAGAATCTACAGCACCGACTGCAAGGGTCTCGAATACGTTGGAGCTGCCGCTAAGGTCGCTGGTATCAAGCTCATCCTCGGTATCTACATCGACTCCGCAGGCTGCTCTGGCGCCGCCGACCAAGTCACCGAGATTGTCTCCTGGGGCATGTGGGAGCTCGTCGAACTCATCGTCGTTGGTAACGAAGCCGTCTTCAACGGATTCACCAGCGCATCCGAACTCGCTTCCTTCATCAGCTCTTCCCGATCTGCCTTCAGCGCCGCTGGATACACCGGACCCGTTACCACCACCGAGCCCCTCAACATCTGGCAAGCCAACGTCAACGTCCTCTGCCCCACAGTCGACATCACCGGCGCCAACCTCCATCCATTCTTCAACGCCCAAGTCACCGCCGAAAACGCCGGTGATTTCGCGCTCTCCCAACTCGAGATTGCCGACACCGTCTGCCCGGGCCTCACCGCCATTAACCTCGAGACCGGATGGCCATCCGCCGGTTCTTGCAACGGTGCCGCATGCCCTGGTGAAGCCGAACAGAAGACCGCTGTGGAGGGTATCATTGCCAAGTGTGGTGGACGTGCTGCGATCTTTGCTTACACCAACGAGTTGTGGAAGGATGCCGGCAGTCTCGGATGTGAGCAGAGCTGGGGTGCTATCCACCTTTTCTAGATTTCCTAATTCGATGTGGACATGATCAAGATTGGATAGGAATTCTCTCCCTAACCTGCTGATATGAATGCACTCGCACGCCGAAGATTAGAACGTCGTTGCTCGGTCGTACATGAGTCATGGTAGAAAAGGGAAGTAGAGGAGGAAAAGGATGCCAATCGGGGCAGGAAAGGGCGTGTGTTGAGGAAGGAGTATTCTCCCAACCGCCTTCCGTCTATGTATCTTGTTTTTTTAGTACAACCTTCTGTACACACTTACTTCTTTGTAAATCCTCGTATAGTAGTTTTATTTCTCACAAAATCTCATCTGACTTGAGATCCATAAACAAGAATGATAATTCGTGTACTGTACATGCATCCTGTGCTGTGATGTCGACGACCTCCGAGTCTCCGGGTCAGAAATAACAGGCCGACAATATTACCCAAAAGACATTTGGATAATGAAAACATTACGATATCTTAGAGTATTTAGAATATTTGTCTGATAATAGTAACCAGCTGCAATACATTGTCCTAAATCGGCCTGCTTTTTCTACGCCGAAGAGGACGACCACCAGCTGACAGCCCAATCGGAATTCTCAAAATCGATAGTATTTCCGAATGCTCTGTTCAGCATTGAGATAATAGTTGTTTTGTAATTGTTGGAGCTGCGGTTTTTAAAAGACTTGTGTCTAATTTCTCAAGATGCTCTTCGTAAGCTGAATGTATTCGGTCTCTGATCTTGCTGCTAGTGATTGTCTTTTGTAGTAACCTCTCACTTCTCCGTCTGCCATATATATAGCTTTGAGAATACTTTCAATTAATGCAAACTCGAGTTTCCCCCTGCCAGTGTATCGCATAGATTTTGTTAAGCCGGTTTGCCCTCCAGCTTGCCGCTTCTTTTTCTTTTAGTCGTCTGTTCCCTTGGTATATTTCACTGACGATTTCCCAGAGTGGTATCGCACCATCACTCGCAAGTGTGAGCCCAAATGTCTCCAAGTTGAGTTGAGGGTTTGGTGTTAATGATGTACTTTGGAGACGATGAGATCGATTAAGTTCAGTTCCTTGTTCTTCGATCTTTAATAGGCGGGCCTCGAACGCTGCGATTGCTGTCATATTTGCGGATTAAAGGCTCGAAGCTGGCTAGGAAATCCACTTGATAGGTGCTGTGCTGCTGAAGGAGATGATTTGGTGGATAAAAGAGTATCTGGAAGTTGAAGAGAAGTGTGGTCGACCCGCTTTTGGGTCATCAAGAAGGCAGCATCACAAGTTTCACAACAACCATAGTGAATATAGAAGGGAAAGGCGGGTTCTGAGCACCATGCTGCCTATAACGCATTTTTCGGCTTTGGATATGAGATTGTGGCCAAGCTGTCAGCATTACCGTTAATGCAAAGTAGTTTACTGAACCTTGGTTGTTATGATGGGATTACTTTTGTTGTTTTGGATGCGTGATCATCAACTAAGAAAATTAACAAAATTATCGAGCGTTCTTATTGCATAAGCTAAATTACACAGCACACCAAATGTGTACAAACTTCCAAAAGTCTCAAGTCACCAAACCAGTAGGACTTGAATTTCAATTTCCCCGACCGGTCTCTCATCCATGCAATAGCAAAATCTCTCCAGCAAGCTCATTATGAAACAGAGAAGTACCCCAATCCCTGTGCCATCGTTGCACAAAAGATATTTGCGAGAAGAATCGTCAAAGAAACACAGGAGACAACGACCAGCGAAGAAATAAAAGCAACCAAGCCCATCTTCCGCAAAACAATATTATAAATATGCATATATGCCGTATGCATCAATCCGTAACTCCTTGCCCTTCTCAAAGATGAACCCTCTGAAGGCGTGTACCCCTATAACTCCAAAAAAAAAAAGGTCATGATTATGTCTATTGTGATGCATGTCCTGCAGTCAAAGAACGTTTCAATCCGAACGAAGTAAACGCGAACCAAAAATGCCAGTAAATCTGCCAACAAGCAGACTACCCCACGATAACTCCATTAATCTCCGAATCGTAAATAATATCCTCTGGCTTGAGGGGATCGAACCAACCCACTCTTCGTTCGTCACCTTGCCTTCCTCCAACTGTTGTCCACACGTGCTTGAGTTTCTTGTGACTGGCATTTGCCTCACGTCGGCCCAGCCAACGTAAGCGCGTTTTGGGTTCCATGTCGCTGATTCCCAGTCCACCGTTCTGTACCCATTCTTTAACCGCAAGCTTAATGAATTCGACTTTTCTTCGGAAATCATTCGCTTGTGGCAAGCCTTGAATCATAGGATCAATCTCTGGTCGTTTCCGTAGAGTCGTCTTTGCTGTCCTTGATGGCTTCGCCATGAAGTTCAACAGCGTTTGTAGGGGGTAAGAGAGGTGTTGTCGATCGTCTAATGCAGTTGCAGGGAGTGTGCCTTGCTCGTTGAGTTCTCGCGCAGCTTCGAAAGATAGATGATAAAAGTCGCACCAAGTTCCATCCGCGGAAAGAACGATCTTTGTGTGGTCTGGAAAGTTAAACTATCGGAAGTTAGTGATTTGATAACGGTATTGATTGGAATCAGTGCGCTCTTACTTGAAAGTGTCCGTCGCTGAATCCCCAGCAGCCAACATCACCCCATCGTTGATAAAAGGTAACCACAGTGCTATTAACAGATGACTCCGGATCCTGGTTCGTCCAGGGCTCATAAGGATACTCTTGATCTCTGCCATATGCAGACATGTAATTGCCAAACTTCTTCCATAGGCAAATCTTGTCCCTTTTTCGATCATCGAACACATCTACACCACGCTCTAAAGATCGAGATGGTACCCCGTTACTCGTCTCAGCAACCTTGTAATGGTCCGCAGGAACTGTGCCACGAATAATACCTCGCTCGCCCTTACTCTCGAAGAATTCGACGGCCGGCCCGGAGACTGGAATGATCTGGTGTCTGTCGACATACTCTTTGTTGGTTCGGTTTGCCAAGTGCTTCTCTCCGTTGCGGATAACAATACACGAAGGCGCAATGACTGTTCGAGAACTTTCGTAGATGCCCGCAGGTGTCTCACGGAATACGCAGCCCACACTTCCGTTGCTGAGAATGTATCCAAGACCATATCTGTTTGTGTAGTCTACCCATTTCACTACAATGGCAGGATTTGCCGGTCTAGCTTTCGGGTTAGCCACAGTAGTTCTGCTATTCAGAGCTCGTTCCAACTCGGCGGATAGGTGTCGTAGGCTCTCCAGAATATGGTCTGGCTTCGTTCCAGGAACCCATTCGCTCTCGTCATTAGGACCAAATAATGAAACCACTTTCTTTGGGGAAAGTTGCTCTGTCATTTCTTCCGTCTTTCGCTCTTCATCAGCTTTCTTCAAGTCCTCTACGAGATTTGCCGCAAGTCGCCCTTCAGCTTCTGGAGCTATTTGTGGCACGGATTTCGTTTTGAGAATACCCCGAGGCTTGATATCCATAGCTACCTTCTCACCCTGTTCAGTGCTAGTCCCTGCCGCCTTCCCGTTCGGTCGTCGGGGAAGAGCTCCTCTCAATGAAGTGGGGTTTGGAGGCTGATCGCGCACTCTTTGTTGTGCTGCGAAACTCTGACTAGCCGGTCTCTGGGCTACTATATTTTTGTTGTTGTTTTTCGACACGGCTAGGGGTTCCACCATAGTGCTCGATGCCTCTATTTCGATTGCAGATTTCTCGTCGGCGTTCTGTTTTTCTTGTTCCCTCACCCATTCGCTATAGGGACGGTATACAATGTCTTCTGCTAATGGCACATGAGGTGTCAAGCCTGCCTTTTCCTCCAAGGCACATTCCTTGTAGAGGCTGGTATGGTGCTTCTTCGGCGTCCACGGCCCTACTTCGCATTTGATACAGAGTTTCTTGAGCGCTCGTACATATGGATTAGGCCGGCCTGATTTAACAGCAACCGAGGGAAATTGGTCGGGTCTTGGAGCGTCCTCCAACAAGTCTGTTGTCATCTCTTCTACTTGGGGCATCCAACCACACGTGAAGAATGGATGTTGTACAATAACGTCTGGACCCGGTCGTTCTTCGGCATCTTGCAGCATCATCGCTACAAGATCTTGTGTCTCAGGAGATATCATATTCGCTTTGATGAATTGAGGTGGCCACTCATATTCTCTCTCCTTTGCTCTGCGGTAGATTTCATCGGCAGTTGGGGATTGAAAAGGAGGCTTTCCTGTAAGCATGGCAAAGCTATTGACGATTAGTAGGAAACAAATGAGCGCGTCCTGGGGGAAGCTACTCACATGATGATGCCCAAACTCCAAATATCAACAGCATGGTCATGCCCACCATTATTCTTCGCCAGGATCTCAGGAGCAATATAATTTGGTGTTCCGCAGAGGGTTGTTCGTCGACAAGCAGCCATATCTTTGTTCGACATAAGCAAAGCCGCAAGACCAAAGTCGCCAATCTTGACATTCATGTCCTTGTCCAAGAAGATGTTGCCCATCTTTAAATCTCGATGGATTATGCCCTTCGCATGCATGTACTTAACAGCCCCGGCAATCTGGACAGTGTAAAATCTAACCTCAGGCTCTGTGAGATACTTCCTCTTCTTCACCATGTCCATCAAGGAGGCGTTTGGGCAGAGTTCCATTGCGATATAAGTACATTTGTCGTATGTAAATGCACGATGAAATTTGACAATGTTCGGATGGTTCATCTTCGAATGAATCTGGAGCTCGGTTTGAAACTGCGGTCATGGGTCAGCTTCACGAAAAGAAATATACGCAAGTTAACATACCTTCTGCTCCATCTTCTTCTGAGACATATGGCTTTTGACTATCTTCAAGGCATACTTCTTTTTGGTTCCCTTCAGCTGAGCTTCGTAGCAAATTGCAAATCCTCCCTTCCCGAGGCAGCGGCCTGTTTTGTATATGGAGCCATTCTTGCGATCAGAGCATGGTGGTTCTGGTACTTCAGCGGGTGGTGGTGGTGGATGATCCTTTTCTCTTCCTAGCCTCGCAGGTGGAGGGGCCGGTTTCTGGGCTGCTGGCTTCGCACGGATATGCGCGTTCACATCTCGAGGCGATAGGGCCTCCATGTCGAGCGAGTCAAAGAAGGATTCTTCCCAGATGAGATGTTTTTGGACACTTTCGAAGGTGGACCTCGCGCTTTTCGTGATAGCTTCCTGGTCAATCTTACTGGTTCTCTTTGATCGTCTTAGATCGAGATCAATATGAATCAGTCGTTGAAACTCCTGTAGCTCGGTGTCGTCGTGAGCGCAAAAAACCTGTATAGTATGGTAATCAGTAAAGAATAAGAAATTGTGACCCGTCCCAGGTAAATGTTCTCGCGGACACGACGCCGGTATATTGCAGAAACGTGACAAGATAAAGCCCAAAACATCAATAATGTCTATGCCAAGTGGGGTGAGACTCCAAACGAGTTTTGTATAGCGAAGTTCTATGTGCCATCTGTTTTGGCTTCCTGAGTGATCGCACACATATCGACCCAGTATGGAGCCATGGCAACGTGCAAAATTTCCAATTGTCTGAGGACTGGGTTTCGGTCTTTTGCTCGCCTCCCCGGCGAGTCCCTCTGACACCAATGTCGTTCTTGAGATCCAATATCGTGGCAATTCGTAGATCTTGACTTCCATCGCTAGGCTCTTCGCAAAACATTGTTCAAAGAGAATTGAGACTTACCGGAAGTTCCTCAATTAAATAGACACATGTTCCCTCAGGTGATCTTCTTATTGTACTTTCGAGTCGGACCGGCGAAATTGGTCAAATGGTGAATTGGTCGACAAAGAGTGAATTGCTCAAAGCTCTATTTTTCTCTCCTCACTCATTACCTAGTTGAGCCGCTGTAAACATGGTTCCGTTGGTCTGGGCGGAGCAAAGCGAGGAAAGCGCGAACCTAGTGGTCGACCCAGCAACGCACTTTGAATAGTTTATCCGATCCGAAAATCTGACCTTCGAGAACCATCAGACAGAGCCCGATACCTCCGATTTTTTGATTTGTGTCGCTGGTTGACACGTACAAAATGTATCGTTGAGCGAAGTACTGTTACGGCAGGTTCGAAGCGAAGCCAACTGAATACATTGCGCAAGCAGGTTGGAGGTGCGCCAGCCTTGTCATAGTGAATCTATGCTGTGGCCGAGTGTATTTTATTAGATATCTTCATTATGGTCGCATTACCCCTCTTCAAGCTCGGATCTCTCTTAGTGAGGCATATTTCTAAGTACGGTGCAGTATGTATTCCTGTCACAATTTGATTTTGAGTGTGTGATCTAAAACAAAGCCAGAACTGGATAAAACGACAAGCTCATGAGCACGAAAAATTCCGAGTTGTAGCAGCCAGATATGGACAAGCGATGCATCAGTGGAATATGAGAATACAAGTGAATCTGCTGCGAGATAAAGAAGCAGAGAAGAAGGCTAGGGAGCGAGCAGGAGCAGCAACAGTGAAAACAGAGGAGCAAATGAAAGCGGAGGAAGCTTCGAAGAAGGCACATCATCACAACCAGCAGGACGTCAGCGTATGGAGACGAAAGTTTCGACCTCTACCGGAAGGTAGAGCTGTTGACCTTTTCGCTGATGTTGTCGGCGATACGTTTATACTTTCTGTCGCAATATCCTTATTGATGTACGAGTATCTTCGACAGCAAGCGAAGCCAGATGCAAATGCAGAAAAGTTGGCAGAACTGGAGAAACTGGAAGAGGAGCTGAATACACGACAAAAGGAGCTGGAGGAAGCACAAAAGCAGCAGCAAGAACGAGTTGCCGCATTGGAGCAGTTAATACTAGAGATCAAAAACTCGAGTGGGAAGAAGAAATGGCCTTTGGCATCCTGAGTATTAGTGTTGAGGCACACCGGATCAACTGTGCGAACAACTGCTTCTGGTAGTTCCCTGCTGAATGCAGGAGGGCAAGACCAGGTATAGATGGAAGGCTATTTCGATGGCCGGTGCGGAGTTACGAGCTTCTAAAGCAAGCGAATCTTCTTGTGTATCTCGACTTTGTCGAGTCGCTTCAGTTTTAGAAACACGACCACCTCTACTCCAACGATATGTAAATATATCCAAGTAAACTGAACGGCAGTCTGTCTGTTTAACCCCTTGTAATCATAGATTGGTAGACTAAGCGACTTGTACGATATTTGATATACATGAACTGGGCCATGGAGCATTAGAGTCTTCAACATCTGCTTACCCTCCCCGCTCGCTACCAAAACCCATCGCCTCTCATACTACTTCGACCATTACATGAAAAATGTTTTGCTCAACCCTCCGCAAACGTAAAGACTGGGCCTCCATACCTTCAGTATTACTCAAGGAGAAGTTGCCAAAATGGCAAGGTTCGGCGCGCTTGCACCCCCAAATCGCAATTCTCCAAGCTGACTGTGTCTTAGAGAAGAGCCTGGAGACGCACGACATGGCAATACCGGTCCCGCGAGTGAACCAGAGCCATCAGGAATACTTTCGCATACTGCTTCTCTCCTCGTCAGATTTAGATCCCTCGGCAACTGTGATGGATCGTGTGGAGAGGCTCTACCATCAGACTGGGGGTCGTAACGTGGGGATCATCTTTCTCCTTCAGACGATCGGTAAAGGCAACGACACAGCCGCATTTTTGAAGCTTCAAGTAAGGTAAGTCCACATCAACTGAAGCAATTCCGTTGATATAGGCCGCGCTCACGCAGGGTAGTTTATTGGAGAACTTCCAGATGCCTCTTCTACCTCTGCATTCCATAGAGCAGCTTCTTCCCACAATACAAATATTCCACAAACGATTGCTCTCGCCGGGAGTGCAGCGAACCGTCAACACGCAATTCGAGCTCCTGCCTTCATGCACGATCGGCACTGGCATGACAGAGCACACAAGGAATATTCTGAGTGACATTTGTCACAGCATTCCCGACTTGGTGCACGCGGCGACATCTTCTGACGGCCAAGCCAAATTGAGGCAATGGCTATCAGACAGTAAAGACTCTTCTCAAGCTGCGGAAGATGTTATAGATTTTGTAAGATAATCTATCATCATCATCTACTGGCGTCCTTCAGACTGTATAGTTCCTAACTCATGAGTCCAGTGGAAGCAGGAGTATCTACTCGAGTGATGCGAGCATAGCAATGTATATTAAATGCATTCCATACTCTAACAGAAGAATCGAGAATGAATGTCAGCTGGTCTATGTTTGCTTGCTATGGGTTACCTACTTAGAGAACTAGCTGCAACTCCAACATTTGGTTCTTTGAGAAGTCTAGCATTTCTGCCAGTGACGTAGACGAAACCCTGAATTAAACCCCTCATTAGGGTTGACCCCACACCACCACTTTGTACAATATGGTTGCACTGCCAAGTGGAAATAAAAAGGCATTAAGGCCATAGGATCAAGACCCATTGATGAGTCCACTTCTACAATAATCAGGTTGTCGCGTGACACTTCAGACTTGAATTGAGATCTGGGTGATCCTTGGAACTGAGACATGACATCATAACGCATGAGGGGCAGGAACAGCCGCGTTGGACAAGCTACAAAACTAGAATATATTCCCCTCTTTCCAACCCTTTTCTCCTCATACACACAAAGAACTTTACGACTCAAACACCAAGCTCAACTTACCATCAGCAATCATCTCAACTTCAACTCACGACATTCATAAATAATCTACAGTCAACCGCCATCATGAGAAACTCCAGTGAAACCAAGGTCCACTACAAGGGCAAGAACGGAGATGAGGATTTCGTTGTCTATGCCGAATCACAAGAAGACGTTGTGAACTGGAAGGGAGACAAGAGTATTCCTCTTGCTCAAGTCGTCGGCCTTTTCAAGGTCTTCGTTACTCACAAGTATGTTTCCCTCATCTTGCTTTCACCCCACTTCAGCCTAATTGGGCCACGTTTTCTCCCTCAACTCCGCACCTGCATTACGATACAAATCCGCACCGTTCATATATACGCTGTTCTGACTTTCAATCTAGACACGGAGCACAAGGTACTCTCGACCAAGCATCCAAATCTCAATTAGCGAATGAGTTCGGTGAAGACAAGAAGGAAGAAGATATCATCCAGGTGATCCTACAAGAGGGTGACATTCAAACCTCCAGCGTATGTTCCCTTTTGCTTTTCATCTTGCATTCTCAGCAACATACTAATGCATTTCTTCTAGACTTCCGAGAGACAAGGAAACACAAACGACAGCAAGGGATCAATGATTGCACCATAGGTATCTTTGTGAAAGGAGTTAGCGGGCGAATGGTACGGACGGGGAGCGTAAGGCTTAGGAAACTATCTGTTTGCATGCATGAGGCAGCACATTTGCTGAAAAGCAACACCCACGGAAGGGTACAAAGTCAGAAAATCAACGAAATGTTATGATTTACGACGAGATATTTTGCTAGTATCAAGGCTTTAAGTCACCTCGGTAGCTACGAATTCAAATGAAAGAATTAACATCACTTGGCCGTTCTCGCTGTAAACCCTTATAATGAGATTGGCCTTTGCGTATGTACTCCTGTCGGTCACTGCAAGGTACGAATGCGCTAAATTTCATCTCCACTCCATATACTAGCCCCAGTGTTGGGTGTGTCGTCATACTTACTCAAATATTGTATGAAGCCTTTCCTTCTACTCACGACGAGCACAATACCATTATCTTGATAATTTCGAATCATTTCACGATATTCAGTCAGCTACTCATTCAAGCTTTAAAGAAACCAATCAGCCATGAGCGATGCGGCGGAATTAATTCCTGGTAAATTAACAATTCTTTCCTAAAGGCTACGCAAATCCAAGAGCTCAACCCACTCACTGGTAAAATTTGTCTCAACGAAGAATCCGAATTGGCACAGATCCAATACCCATGATACCCAAGATCCCATAGCACCTGCCAGACCTCCCGCGGCATCCAGCGGCAATCATGCTCACATATGCTCGCCGCTATGCATCTCCACATATGTCCCCAAGGTACTATCTTGATAATGTAGCGGCAGATTTCGAATGCCTGCAACAAACAATCGCTGCATTTTCTGGCATCACAATCAAAGATGTGGAGTAAGATAGCCATCACTCTTCATCACACACTTGAACAAGACCACCTCTTCCCAAGGACAGCTTCTTTTGACCTGCCGATACATAACACTCACCTATGAGAGTGGACGATATGGATATATGTGCGTCGGAATGTCTCTAGCAGCCAATTGCGTTTGAAAAAGAGAGAGAAAACGGCAGCAGCAGGAGCGCTTCTACACTCATTAGACTTTCACAGACAGCATGCGGAACAGGCACCACCATGATAGGGGTGCATCGTGAGCTTCTGAGAAGGCAGTCACATATAAGCCGGAGACAGAGATGCACTTGTCAATGCGTTCACATGTGAAGGTTACATTGGTGAGATGTCCGGTCCAATGGTGACTGGCATTGATAGATAAGTTGCTCTGTGACAGAGTGACAGACTTCCATCACATCCAACCAACCCATGAGAAAAAACACCCGAAAACCTTATGCTCCGAGCACAAGTATCGGGTTCTCAATCAAATCAACCAGCCCGTAACTACGAGCCGATGTTCTGTCTTTGGTATCAGTACAGTCATGAAGACATCCGCTTTCTACCTGAACAACCACTGATATCTCTCCCTGTCGCCCACAACAGGAGTACAGCAAGCGCGACGAGAACAAACGAAAGACGAGAATGTCCATACGCAAAGCAAAAGGCTTACTTACCAAAGACCTTGTCAGAACTCCTCGCCCGAAAAAAAAGCAATCATCGCGAGCGCAGCACGCAGTCCAAACAAACCCATACAACGACAAGAATAACCAGAAGCGCCAAATCCAGCGCAATACCACTTACTTACCTCGTACTCCCAAGTACATATCATACTCCTCCTACAAGTCCGTAAAGAACAAACCAATTACAGCACTCACGCTCTCCCAATGTCGGCAAATCTCCAACTACGACCCTCCATCTCCTCGATACCACTCAACATGTATATATGTAATGTAACCTTACTTCTAAAAAAGAGCAGATCCTGGACTTCGTAGATAAAGTTAGGTACCTTGACCATCTTTGAATAGCCTTACTGTGCCATATATATACATACATCATTCATCCATTCATATGCAGCGCCCTTCCATCCATCCATCACAGTATTGGTACCTTAAATAAAGTATTTCTGCGTCGGACAAACGCAGATTACGCCCCCCTCGGGTCTCCGGAATAGAAATAAATAATGTTAGAGAAGCGGCTATGCTATGCGATGCGTTGTCGTGCCTCTTTTGTACTTCTTCACTCCAGATGGTCGCAGCCCAACCAACCCCGAACCACTTACTCCGTCACCCAGTAAACCACTCACTCAATCCCCTCCCAAAACAACATCCATAACTTAACCCAAAGAAAAATAAATTTCTCCAACCCCAGCGCACCAGGCGCTAACAAGCTGCAAGCATATTGGGTTTGCTGCTGCCGATGGCCCGAAACTTAGCACATACTGTACTGGTGCGTACCCCTGGATAACAGTAAGGTAAGGTAAGTAAGATGCGGGCAAGGCGCTTAAGTTTAACTTTGGTGGAAGGATTGTATGGTTTGTGTTTTTTTTTCTGGGGTAAATAATCGATTGAGTGGAAGATAAAAGGTTACTGGATGTAGCGGTTGCGTATTCTGCGCGCGAGAGGTTACGGATGGGGGTTAGGGGGAGGATGAAGGATTTATCGGCTTTTGCGATGGACAACCTAGGTAGGGTGGTGACTACTGACTACATTTACAGCGTTCTTTTCTTTTCTTTTCTGTTCAAGGTGGCTGGTCGATACCGTCGAAAGTCAATAATCCAAACTGATACCTACCTACATACTTCATAGATAGAAAATTCCCCGTAGCTATTCCCAGCCCAGCCCCAGCCCCAGCCCCTCTGTGTGTAACTCCAACCATACTTCGTAGACATCCAAAAACCCCAAACCACATGATCTAAATCCGCACCAAGCTAGCTACCTAAGACACCGTACCCAAACCAGATGGACAACAGCGGAAATAGAAAAAGACATACAACCAGGGGAGGCAAAATGCAAGTGATAGGCTCGCAGCGCTTCTGCAGAGAACAGGTGGAAATGCAGAGGTACGAATAGAACGGAGATCAGTGGGGCACAGAAGCAAGCGAATCGGGGTCGTGGTTTGGGCTTCACGGGGCCTGGGTTGTCGTACTCGTGTGTTTGATACGGTGGGCGTTACTGGTTACTGTAGATTCAGAGAGGGAATGAGAAATATTGGAGATGAGTTGGGCTGTGTGGTTGATTGGGGAGAGGCAAAGGTTAGAGAGAGAGGTAATGTGATTGATTGATTGATGGATTGCCACTGGCTGCGACTTGTCTGGTTGTAAATTGGATGAGTGAGGCGGTGGGCGATGGTGCCATTTACAGGTTCGGAGGAACTCGTTGGATGGCTGGTGAGCAGTTCGGATGAAGGAGGAAGGAATAAGGCGTAGTGCCCCATTCGGATCGAGCTCACCGTTGCGAATCTTGATTTCTCACTTTTTCTGCAAGAGTTGAGAACCGGTCGTTGTTCGGCTGGAAAATTCGAATGCATTCACTGGAAAAGAAGGTCATGCATCTCTGTACCCAAGCATGTGAAGATATAGTAAGAAAAGAAGGCATAAATCATAATTGAGTTGAGCGATCGATTGATAAAAATTCGTAGGATACGCATAAACATGATCACAATCACTCCTCGATACACTCTCCATATTGACATCACTGCCCATATCGTCCCGCCATAAAGATACAACCACGATCCCATCACCGCACCAAACCCTCAACCACATCTCCACCCATCATTCATCCCATACCCATCATTACCCATATCCAAAAAGTAAACGCCGGTCGCTGATGCGTAACATGAACCAAATGCCCAAACTCCACCCTAGGAATACCGCCCTTTCTTTGCAGTTGGGTGAGGAAGTCATTTTCAGCCCAGCACCAAACTCGATGCTGAAGCCCAGATGCCGCGTTGTGAAGTTCTATCGTTCGTATTCGTCTAGTCTAGACTTTTCCGCCTTGACGTGGTCGTGGAGGTAGTTTCCACACACCCGCTATCACTTCTCCCTCGCTGTAGGCCCAGAAGTATACCGCCAATGCAATCGTGTAGTAGATGGCCGGATTCGTAGCTTGATAGAGGAGGGCTGCTGCTAGCGCTGTCAATGGTAATATGACCAGCCTAGCTTCGATGCTTCGGTGGAATGCCGTGCCGACCAAGAATCCAAGAGGCCACTCCCATGCGAGCATAAACAGTCCGAAGAACAAGTTAATTGATTGGAGGATGGGAGCTGGTTTGACTGCTCCGTCGAGATTCTTGGTCAAGAAGTCCCAAAAGATTTTGGGCCAGAAGAAACCTTCGATTGCAGCTGCAACTTGGTCTAGGAGTTGTTAGTTAACATTCATGTGAGCGGAATCGAGAAGGTAACTTACAGATGGCGGCGGTCAGGACGATTAGGCGTGCCCAATGGTTTTTAATAAGTCTTCCCATTATATCTAGAGATACGTATTAAGAAAGGAAACCTTGGTAGTATAAATTCGTTGGAAGTATGAAATCGTGAGAAGTATAAGATCGTTGGAAGGAAACGGGTATCAAGCAAAAGTTTTAATTATCAAATAGATCCGAGCCTGCGGACGAGGAGTGAATAACGAAGGTGAAGGTGGTCGACGAGGAAAAAAGGAATGGTATCGACGACAACAAGTGCTCAGCGCTTTTGTTGAACTTCGTTGATAGAAGAGGAGTACCTCTACCTATATCCCCGTGCTCCAGGACCGTAATCTCTGGGCTGGAGATGACGATCTCCTTCGTAGCTTGTATCAGGGTTGGTGAGACTCCCGGTCGATTTCAGATGTCCAAGATTTGGTTTTAAGGGAGATGTAGCCCTTGAGATGATTATCTGATCTTTTCTGACAGCGGGCATCCGGGCGGTGCGGGGGAATGCCTATGGCGTGGCGTAGTCAGGACAGGTGAGATGAAGGCCGTTGCTAGCAAGCCCTGGTGCTGTCTTGTATCAGGTTCCCCAAAGGTTCGGATTTCATCTGATCCGTTCTATGATCTGACGAAGATGCGGTTTGACAGACGGTATGCAATGGTATGGAGATTGTTGGATCTTCGGAATCATGAGACGCTTTAGTGTTTGAAGGTCGGTCGTTGAAGTTAAGTCTGAGAAGAGGCTGCCAGACCAGCGGGTTAAGAGGTTTAAGAATGAGCAGGGCAATGACTTCAAGAATGACATGGGTGAGTGATTGAACCGAGCTGTGCATGAGATTCACCAGATGGATACCTTTTTTAGTCTTGTACAGCACGAAGTAGAGGAAGTACGAGTAACCTTTGCTGTACCTGGTAGTATCTACCCCGGTGCGGTGCCGACTGCGAGGCAAGCAAGACGGGAATTGCATGCACACATGGGGCACTTTCCTAGCTGGGCACAGCTTCCTGAGACCGGCCATGGCCCCAAGGATCTCAATGAGAAGTGCGGAGGGTGTGTGGTCGAGCATGCCAAATTCACTTTTTGCTAGGATAAATGCTAGGTCCAATGAGTCTTGCGAGGCGTGTGGTAGATGTACAGGCCCTCCTGTTGGCGGCAATGTGGAGTATTATTGGTAGCCCCAAACTGGTGAAAATTACGGATTACGAGCTCTGATTGGCTGCATTGGCTCAATTGCAGAGAGTTGTCGGCGCGTAAAGGAAGGCTGGCAGTGGTGTGCAAGGTTTGACGACAGGGGGGATCGGCATGCTCTTAGTCTCAGTCTACGGAGTATGCAGTCGCACAACGCAGGGGGAAATCGAGTCTTATTTGCTAGACCTCTCGGATCTCACTTCGCTTTTCGTCCAAAACAGGTGTAAGCTTAGGATCAATATACAATACGCTTAACCTCTTCTGCGTTAGCCAATAGGTCCGTCTTTGAAAGTCGTCCCTCCAGTAGCCAGCCCCTCCGTACGAGCAATCAATAGAGAAAGAGGGGTCAATGCTCATGCCTTCGTCCACTGTACACGAGCAGCGAAAAGCGTCAGTGAATGAGCAAGGAAGCTCAACAAGAAGTTAATAGTCCCATACACTGAGGCTTGCCCAGCCTGCTAGTTCACCCAGGTATCGTAATTTTCATGGAGGTTTTCGCGGGTTGTGCGATGTAACCCTGCCGCATACGGTTCAGGGATGAATCCACAGACAATGAGGGGTTTGTACACAAGACCTGAGCGTGACTTCTGGTTCTCTGCATCGCGGAGTAAGATAAAGATAAAGATTGCTAAATTGCCAGTTGCCAGTAATAGAACGATAGAAAGGAAATCATTCCATCTTCCTACCTTGTGCGGCTCGTACCACGAGTCCGTATCGTATGTCCTCGTCAGGTCATAAATGGCACAAATCAAGGGCAGTCACATTGTCTCGCATCAACTCATTGTTCGGATTGAGCATGGCAGTGCTGGACGGTCGATGACCGGTACCTTTTGGCCGTGCTGATTGATGTTACAAGATGTCTTTTCTTGGAGAATTCGTACAACCGGTCTGGAAAAAGCCCTTCGTCTCATCATTGATTGATGGTCGCATTGGTAACAACCGCGAGTATCAACGCCATCCGCCATCCCATCATCCTTCTGCCTTCGTGTTCTTTGCATGAACGGTCTGGCTAATAATGGCAACTGCCATCTGATGTAATGACCGTCTTGACCACGGTAGCATAGCATAGCCGCTACAAGTATCTTGCGACGAAGTCTCTAACAGCTTTGACGGGTTCGCGAGTTTGATCTCACAGCAGCTCAAACAGTTGAGGTCGCAGAGATTAGATAAAATTTCCTAGGGCAACGGGGTAAGCGACTGTCTCGACCGGGGACATCCCTTGCCACCACCAAAACGGTGGTATTTGCGCATTTGCGCATTTGCGTCAATTCATCCATGCTCAAGTGCTCCAATGCTCATCATTCTGTTCCGCCCTGGTCATTTCTTATATTCCCTGGTACCTCCGGATACCAAGTTGCGCCGATAACAGCCGGCCATCCATCGGACTTGGAAAAACCTTGAATGTCACATTGATGAAAACTATCGAGCCAAAGCTAGACGTGCGTATGCTACCTATACTTGGTACAAGCGGTGTGAAAAGCTCATCCTGTATGTATCCTGTGCACATCCGGACCGAGGGCAAAAGTCTACATTGCATATTTGTGCAGTGGGTAATGGGTAATGGGTAATGGGTAATGGGTAATGGTGCAGGACTGCGTTTATGCATTAATTCACATTACTATTACTGGCAAAGCGACTGTGTGACCCGGCTCAGACGTTCCTCGATGTCTCAATGGCCCGTGTCGGGATGGGGGAGAAAGCCACAATGGACGCCTGTCACTGCTGTCCCGAAGCCAGCGCGGTTTATTCAGGACATCGGATTGGTCAAAGCCGGGGGAGATTGGGGTCGGTCAGGAACGTGCGGCTTCACGTGAGATCACAAAGTTCAAAGTGAGTTTCCCGTCCAGATCCGCAAAGCTTGGGGGCCCTTCCCCTTCCCGCCCGATAGACTCGGCAAAGCGAAAATCGTAATTCGCCTGTCAGTAACTTTGCGTTCCCGCAACAGTCTAGTCAGCGAGCTACTTCGTACAGTATGTATCACTTTCTCCACCCTTTCCGCACATTAGTGTCGCTGTATGCATGGGAGATCAATTTGTGTGATGAAGATTTGGAGAGGTTGTTGATACTCTTCGTGCAAAACCAGACCGCACGACCGACCATCGTATGTCTGGTTGGCTTACCTTCCTTCCTTACGAGCTTACGAGCTTACGGAGGTATCCTCGCATTAGACCTCGACAAGGTTCGACTGGGGATGTGCGCGTACCTATGGAGGACTCGTTCGGAAAATATACTTTCGGAAAACCAACATTCATTTCCTGCCGCAATATTAGTTCACACATGTTGCCGACCCATCTTTCTCCACATTCCGACGGGTAGATTGTTGGGATTAATAGATTACCTGCAATTTGACTAGCCAAAACTGTCAGTTGATTCTGGATCTATTTGATCTTGACCACTCAGGCGCCCTCTCAGCAGCTGTCTTCCTGCAATAAACTGACGCCGCTGCGCGTATGTTAGAAGTAGCTCGTGCCTGCAGTTATTTCTCCTTTTTCTTCAACAAATGCAAATCATCCGTCAGTAAGATTGAATGTGGGGCGCTTGTGCTTCTTTCCAGTGTGGAGTGCAGTCGTGCGAGAAACTTTATTTCGATGAAGTCGTCGATTTTGCTATATGATATCGTTCATACCATATTTGACTGCAGGCATCGATCGGTGAACTGCTGAACTCATTACTCGCCATAGATGGTTCTATTCACGGAAGGGTAGCGTCCGGGTCTAGAAAAGTGACTTAGTATGATCATGCAGGTACGCACCACCGTATCTCACCTGTAAACTTCAAAGAATGCTCTAGTTCCGATGATAAGGTAAACCTAGCCCGAACAGACAGATAGATGAATATGAAGATATTCTCGGTTTCTCATTCCCAGCCTCTGCCCCGTTCCCCCGTTGTAGTGTACATCATCATCATCATCATCATCATCATCATCATACATGACCTCTACCGTCCACATTACCCGATTCCCTGCTGAACTTCCTAATCTCTCTTCCTAAAGTCCCCGGTCTAAGAGATCTTCACACATCACAAGCACAACAGAATGTTGCCATGCAATTAGCACCTATTGATATAATAGACATGTCGAATTGATTTACTCCTGCGATTCTCCATTGAGAGAAGAGAGAGAGAAAGAAAGCACGAGATAGACCAGCGAATGCTACACTACTAAACTGGCAATTCAATCCATATCTCTTCAAAAGCGTCTCTCCCTACTATTCCATATCAGTGCCCCAATTTGAAATGCGTATACAATACAGCAGAATAAAATACAAATTCCCGCCTAGGAAAAAATTGCTACCACTAACCCATTACTACAACCATACCACCACTTATCTCTACAACTCAACGAAAAAAGTTTCTAAACCCCTCAATCAACAACCCCCTATTCCTCCCCTCCAACTTCCCCTTTTTCTGTCCTCCCCCCAAACCAGCGTCAGTATCCACCCCCTCCGCCTGAGGTAAATTCTCCTTTTCCTTCTCCTCCCCTACCCCCACACCCACAAGCCCCACCATCTCCCCCGTCCCCACCACCACCAACGAAACCACACTCTTAATAACACTACTCCCACTCAACGACCTCGACGGCGCCCTCGACCTCCCCGAGTCCTGGCCCCAACTCCTCTTACTCCTAAACGACGCAAACCTGCCCACCGAACCCACCGCTCCCTCGCTCAACGCACTCTCCTTCTCATCCATAATAACCGTCAACCTCAAGCCCGCACTACCCTGCCCTTCGAACTCCGCAACCAGCATCGTCTCGCTTGAATTATGTCTTAGTTTCCCCGTGCACGTCGACAACGACGACGGCTTCAATATATCCAGCTCCGTCACGAACTGATCTTCTCCCCCTTGCCCTGCCCCTGCTACAGCTGCAGCGGACGATTTATGCAAACTCGCCATACTCGACGAGCGCTTCGTGATGCTGGAGATACTCGCATGACTGCTCAGTTTCCGCATCATTGAAGACGCGGACGCACGCACGGGATGCTCGTTGCGGGGGCGAGACGACATGCCTGGATAGGGGAGGATGTCACGGGTCCAGACGTCGGAGAGGAGAGTTTCAAGACGGATACGTTCTGTGCGGGAGGGAGCGAGGACGGTGGGGCGGTGGGTTGCTTGGAGGGATTGGGAGCGGTTGATGGAGGCTTGGGAGGGGAAGTGCAGGGGGTCGGTTGTGGTGCTGGTGTTTTTGATGATGACGTGGCCGAGGACGGTAGTTTGACCGGCGATGGTGGTGGCTCGGTGGATGGAGTTGCGGCGGGCGATTGTGCCTGGTATGGTCAGTTTCGATTGAATTATGTGGTTCAAATGATATTTGTAACATACCTGGTCTACCATATACCATGCCCATTGGTTTGATATTCAGAGATAATGATGTAAGCATAGCTTGTACCACAGTACTTCCACCTTCTTTTTCAGAACGTTCAATAAGACGACTTTTCCATTCAATTTCCTCTTTCGCTGAGCATGCGCTCATTGTAATCTCGAAAAGCTGACAGTGATGCTCGAAAACTATTTTCCAAGAATAGGGCGCTGTATGACATTGTAGACCTGTCAATATGGTTAGTACATATCGAAGATAATAGTAATCTAGAAAATATCTCTCACCTTTGCCATTATCCACCTCCTCTACCTTCAGCTCACAGGTTGGTATACATGCCTGTATCGCGTAGACTTGATCTTGCTTGCCGGACGCGAGGACGAAGAACTTTTGGTATAAAAGCGCAATCAGATACTGACCAGTCACATTTTGACCCACGGCACTCTCTTTGGTCTGCCACGAAGCATGAAGAACGCCACATAGAAGGATTTGATCGAGCGTGCGAATCTTATCTTGTGATCTACTCTCGGGCTTTGGTTGTTTTGTTAGATGGAAGAAGTTTGTACATCATGGAACTTGGACGAACCTGGTCCGCAAATACCAAACGATCTTGTAGCAACCATGTTCTTGCCATTGTAGCTCCTAGTTTGTGATTACCAGCCGTAGCGTCCATTGCTTTGTGGGCCTCTATGATCCTGAAGAGAGTATTTTCAACTCTCATTGAAGATTCAGGGCAGTCGCAGACGGGGCTTTCTTCAAGAAGTCTGCCAAACAAAACCTCATACTTTGCAATGCGCTGCACCGGCTGGAGACCGTTAGCCTAACATGCACTACAACTTATTAAACAACATACTTTGATGAAGTAGTCCATGAAGCTCCTCGATTTGCGTGTGCCACTTGCACGTTCGTCAATGGATGCGATCAATTCTTCTGTAGATTGGATTGCTAGGTTGAGATCCTTCCATTCTTCTGTAGTTCGGTATGTTGTGTTTACCTGTGATAATACTTCCGCAAACATAATTCCATACGGCTCGTATACGAACAAGCGGTGGACCTGAAAATGCGTTAACGGGTATTAGTCTGGGCAATCAAAGTGTTTTGTTTACCTTTGAACCAAATATCTTTGCAATATCGCCTGCTACCTTTGGATCGCCGAGGTGGCGTTGTTGGTTAAGGTCACTGGGTATTCCTCCAAGACTCTGCCACCTCTTGTGTCCTTTGACCATGGGCTTTCCTGAAGGATCGGGAGTTGTGTATTTCTGGCATTTAGATACGATACTAGCGATGTCTCGGTAGAGATCATTATTCAGACTCCATATATCTTTCAGTGTAAGAACAATAGACTTCCTCAAGCTTCGGGAGAGTATGGGCACAGTAACAAGAAAGCCATCAAAAACCTGAGCCGCAAGTGGTTAGTGGATATCAAAACATAGTGGCTCGCAACATACGCGTATGAGAGCCTGAATGTCATCCAGATAGTCCTTTTCTGTAGCAAGGATTTCTCCGATAATATTTTGACGACGTTCTGATCGCTTGGCCACAGCCTGGTCGATGACTATGCCTCGTGCAATGTTTATGTTGTCCTCAGAGGCTCGTCCCTGAATTCCCAAATCAGTAACCATGTTATTAAGGTATATACCGGGCATATTCTGAGTGTGATTATGGATAAGTAGACTCTTACAGCGTATGATGCTTTACTGCTAAAGTCGGTTCTTTGCTGTCGAGAAGATACTCCGGTTCTTGAACGAGGTGCAATGCTAATACTTGCAAGACTGGTGCCGACACTCTTCATATTGGTGACAAAGCCGAACGAGCTCCCCGAAATCGATTTTCTGTGCCCTTGTCGATTCTGAGTAGGATGGTTATCATAGAGACTCATTTCTCCGACCATCCGAGGTGAGTCACAACTAATGGTTTTTCGGTGCGCAGCTCGTCGATGTATAGTCTTGAGCCATTTCTCAAATGGGCTGGCTTCCATTGGTAAGGAGTCGCGATTGGAAGGCTCTTCTTCATCGCCTCCTAGTGAGAATCGGCGATGCCGAACCTCCTCGTCCTGGGCCATGTCGTCCATGGCCAACATCCCAAGCGCATACAAGTTATCCAGAGTGTTCGATTCCTTACTGCCAAGACTGCTACTGGTCGTGGATCCACCGCATTGTGCATCGTTTAATTCTATATCAGTGGTTTTGCTATTAACAATTTCGTGACCGACTTCAAATGTGTCTGTTCTCAAAATTTGGTTCGCTGACGAAAACGTTGGCGAACCTTCGGGGTCATTCGTAGAGCAATGAATTGAGCAAGTTGTTGTTGCAGTGCCAAGATGAATACTGTCCCGACCAAAAGCGTCCATTATAGGCAAAAGAGAGCAAGATGAGCAAAAGTGTGAGCAAAAGTAGAGGCTAAAGGAGCCAAATGTGTAGATGCAAAACTGTTCCAATGTACCAAGAAACTCGACCTGCGGTTGTACTTGGGAAGAGTGCTATCATATGTTGGAAAATCGGAGTAGAGCCACCCCCAAGAATACATTAAGGAAGGGGCCATCCGACCTGGGGAAGTGGTAAAATGGAAAGTGGCAGCTCTGTGAACCAATAGAAGAAAGAACAGATCCATAAGCCCTTGAGAAGTTCACTTCTGTGAAGGATACAAGGAGCTTTCGTTCATTGTGCATTCGACACATATCACATCATAGCACAGTGAAGGACGATTGGATTGCTTGCCTTGAGTAATACAAAAGCCACGAACTACAAAAGATGGTCCTACAACCTTTTCCAAAAAAAGTAAGATGAGGACTCTCATCATCGCCTCCTTAGATTTCCACTTGGAAGCAGTCCTTGAGAACGTTGACATGGCAGATATTCGAAGGATTGACAGGACTTACTCAAGCCAAATTGCAAGGGCTATTTCAGCACGTTTGAGGGGCGTGGATTAGTCATCATCGCCTGCTATTACCCCGCCATTTCGACGCGTCAAAGTTTCGCAGCCTGATCTCCCTTCATTGCAAGGCTGAGCAAAGTCAACACTCTCTGAAAGGACAAATCGACAGCTTATCGACTCACAACGGGAGATAGGATTACCTTTAGACATGGAGAATCTGCACGCCCCTACCGTTCCATCAGGCCCAGTTTCCGAACGAGCCAGCACAAATGGCATACAAACTGATGGCTTAACCTTTGCGCAACTTCAGGCAAAGAAAGACAACATCGAAGCTGAGATCAAAGCTCTGAGCGGCGTTTTAGACTCGGCAGGTATTGTACGCGCATACAAAAACTTCTGCTAATATCTGCCAGCACGGTGTTGATATGAATACGAGGCTCCTGACTCCCGACGGATTTCCTCGAGCAGATTTGGATGTGGCGCAAAGTATACACCTTTGAACTCTACTGCCATTGTACTAGGCTGACATACGAGATAGTCAGAACCACTCGCTCGCGCATAATCCATCTTAAGAATGACTACAAATCTCTCATGAGCGTCATCGAAAAGCATCTCCATGAGCACTTTGCCCGGCTTGCTGAGAACTCATCGATGGGTGGAACTGCCGACAACGAAGTGCAACCTGATCGAATTGTACCTACATTCGAAGAGCCAGCGCCACTAGACATCCCATTTGCAAGAGTCAATAGCGTTACAGCAGGAAGCCCGGCTGATTCTGCGGGCATGAAAGCTGGAGATGTGATTAGGAATTTTGGTTACGTCAATCATACAAATCACGATGGCCTCAAAAGGGTAGGAGAGTGTGTACAGGGAAACGAGGGTGTAAGTCCGTCACTCGAATGACCAAGTACCTTTACTAACCTATTTCCCGTCGCAGAGTGAGGTGCTGGTCAAAGTATCGCGAAACCTTGGTCGACAAGAATTACAACTTACGCTAACGCCACGGCGTGATTGGGGTGGCAGAGGTTTACTCGGTTGCCATATCCTCCCACTATGAAGGTTGTGACATGAATATCCGCAGTGAGGGAGCTCTGGGCGTAGAAGATGATAGACAACGACATAGAAATTCGGCGACACCTTCAGTCTCCAAGGTAAGATGGGCGCCTCCGCGAGATTTCTATGACCTTGGAGCAGCGTCGGTATGAACATTTTAATCAGTAATCAAACATCAATGTAGCCATTTAACATTGTTGTTCGGATGTGTTGATGGTTGGCATCGAGCTACTCAGAGCAGAGCAGCGTATCCTCAGAGAGCTTAGAATATGAAGATGAAAAGGGACATGCTGGCGTATTGGATTATCTGAATCGCTCACAGATCGTACCGAATAACGAACTGGTGGATTATAAAAATCGAAGAAAGTCTGGAAATGTGTAGCTTTCGAAGTGAATGTAGATTGATTGTGGAAAACCTTCCAAGAATAATCTTGGCGAATCGCACGTGACTCATCAAAGTTCTGCCTGGACAGGTTTTTTTCGCCAACGTTCTGCTCAGTTTTAGCTCGTTGTAATCAAAACATTCTCACATCCTTAGTAAATCATCATACTCCACCACAACGAAATTTCAGCGACAATAGGTACCCCTCCCATTTTCTTCATTCTGTCCGCCATCGAACTCGTTCCGGCTTTGCGGTTCCTTTCTCTTTGAGTGCTGGGGCTTGAACTAATCATCAAGGGCAGTGTCGGTTTTTACGAGGCTCTATCTACACTACTTTTTCTCGACTACATCCAACAACCATGGCGGAAGAAAACCAAACGCCAACTTTCAAGCTTGTGCTTGTCGGTGACGGAGGAACTGGAAAGGTACGCTCTTTGAGGTTGAAACTGCTCTTGCCATCTTTTAAGGTTGATGTCATCAAGACACAACAATGCGCTGCATTTCAACTGCCACACGACAGCCATCCATCGACAAACACAGGCTAATCATCAAATAGACCACTTTCGTCAAGCGCCATTTGACTGGTGAATTCGAAAAGAAATATATCGCCACGCTCGGTGTCGAAGTCCACCCTCTTGGTTTCACCACTGTATGTGATGGCAATTCCCACTCCGGTTCGAAGCGAAGAGCATAAACTGATAGGCGTAGAACTTGGGTAACATTCAATTCGATGTCTGGGACACAGCTGGACAAGAGAAGTTCGGAGGTCTTCGTGATGGTTACTACATCAACGGACAATGTGGTATCATTATGTTCGATGTCACCTCGCGTATCACATACAAAAACGTCCCGAACTGGCATCGTAAGTACTATTGCAGTTCCTATTCTGTTTGTTAGATGCTAATCGGCTCGAAATAGGTGACTTAGTCCGTGTCTGCGAGAACATTCCCATCGTTCTTACCGGTAACAAAGTTGACGTCAAGGAACGTAAAGTGAAGGCCAAGACTATCACATTCCATCGCAAGAAGAACTTGCAATACTACGATATCTCCGCCAAGTCCAATTACAACTTCGAGAAGCCTTTCTTGTGGTTGGCGCGAAAGCTTGTTGGCAACCCAACTTTGGTGCGCTCCCTTTGCTTGACATCCGTGGAAAGCGGCTAACATGTATTAGGAATTCGTTGCTGCTCCCGCCTTGGCACCACCAACGACCCAAGTTGATGAGGAACTTCTTAAGGTTTACAACAAAGAAATGGAGGACGCCGCGGCCATGCCACTTCCAGATGAAGAAGATAACGACCTGTAGGCGGGCAACAATATTATCTCGAGGAATTTAGATCAATTAGCAGCATCCTAGAGCGTTTCTTTTCGAAGGTATCTCGGTTTTTCTTGTCGATCAGTCCTGGGAATAGAGGCAGATGACAACGAATCCCTCTTCAATTCACTATTCGGTGACATGTCAGGCCAATGGATATGTAGGGATGGGGGAGGATTGGGTTTTTTTAATGAGCGATGAACAGCTTGAGTTTACACTCGAGATATTACTGCAATTAGCAGCCTATGTAGCTAGAACATAAAAGCTATTAGTTAGAAACCTCACGACCCAGGACCTCCTGGCCTTAATTCAAAGAGAATCGTGAGCAAAATATGAAAATAATGCGCAGTGCGGAAGCCTAGCCAGAATGTCGGGATGGTATCGATTTGTCGGTGTGCTCATTGACCGGGCTTGACTTCGCTAGACCTTGAAAGGCAGCTCGTTTGCTTGAATTTATCACCGTACCCCTCATCATGCATCTCAACTTTTTCCGTCGCACGGCGTGCTGGACTATGACGATATGGCCTTGGCTAAAGGCGTTCCCCTGTAAGTTTGACCCAATTCAGTTTATAATGATTTCCAAGTTGCTTCGTTGTTGGAAATTTCAATGGGTAGTCTTCGTGAAAAGGCCCTGCAAAAAGTGCTGACCGCATGGCACGAATGCTGACCGTGGGTCTCGGACGCACAGTTCCCGGGCAATTTCCTACTGGAAAGAGCAGTGCTCTTTTCTTATCTCTTACTCAATCTTGCATTGGGCGATATCTCTTCCTATATTCCATTTTGGGGCCGATCGAGCTTTATCAGCTCGTCATTGGATCTACAAGAGGTTGAGACGCCGCTACATAAGTCGAACATGGCCATGAAGCCATGCTGCCATTCAAATGGTGCATCCTGCAGGCAACGCATGGTAATTTCGAGCTAAACACTTCAGGAAAGTCCTTAAGAAATGCTGCGGATCCATTGTTGGTTTCCCAGACATAAATCATGGACAGTCCCATGTTCTTCGAGCTGTCCTTCCAGCTGTTCTTCAAGTGCGTGTAATAGTCAATCAAGCAGCGAGCCGTATTTCAATAATGTTTTTTTCCATCGCAGCTGGGCTGGCACTGTCCACTATAGTGAACGGTGCCAAACTCACTCAAAGAAATCTGCAGGCTAGCATAGATGCTCGAGGTCTCCCAGCAAACGCTACTGGCGTGAAGACCCTCACCACGCCTCAAAACGTTACAATCCGTTATAAGGAACCAGGGAAAGAGGGTGTCTGTGAGACGACTCCAGGTGTAAATTCATATTCGGGATACATTGATCTTGATGCGTTAGTATCCCTTCTAAAGTCAACCAAACAAAGCTCAAAATGTTTAGCAATTCTCATACCTTCTTTTGGTTTTTTGAGGCCCGACACAATCCTCAAGATGCACCAATCACTCTGTGGTTGAATGGTGGACCAGGATCTGATTCCATGATTGGTCTTTTCCAAGGTATGAAAGCACGTATGCAAGTTTGGGACTCTGTTGACATTCTCAGAACTCGGCCCTTGCAATGTCACCGCAAATCTCACCAGTCAAGTTAACCCATACTCATGGAGCGAAGTGTCAAACATGCTGTTCCTCTCACAGCCACTTGGTGTGGGTTTTTCGTATGGTAACGAGCAGGTTGGAAGTTTGAACCCATGTATGTCCCTCGAAGCTTCTGTTTTTGAATGTTCAGCAACTAACAGGTGACACAAGACACTGGTGTCTTCGAGAATGCTTCTTTCGCAGGTGCTCAAGGCAGATATCCCGTCATAAATGCTACTGCCCTTGATACCACCGATCTATCTGCTGTAGCAGCATGGCACGTCCTGTAAGTATAAGCATATCTTGGCTGGCTTGGCTTTTCCTGCCGGAAGTGGGGCATTGCCCCGGTTAACCATGGGCATTGCGTTCCTACGATTATAATCGCAGGACTCCATACCATGTTCTGGTCCTGCTGATCTCCAGAAAGTTGCTAATTCTTGGTGTTTCTAGGCAAGGTTTCCTCGGTGGACTACCGCAACTCGATTCTAAGATAAAATCTAGGGAGTTCAATCTTTGGACAGAAAGTTACGGGTGAGCGTCATTTTTCTTTCGACAATCAATATCCGTGATGACTGTGCGACGACTGTGCCCCTATTCCTCTTTGTGTACAGTATGAAATTTACGAATTTCATACAAAATGCCGCATCGTCAGACTTTTACAGCATCCGGAAGCTGACTAACGAACCTGTAGTGGACACTACGGACCAGCGTTCTTTAACTACTTCTACGAGCAAAACCAGGCCATCGCGAACGGATCAGTGGACGGTATCCAACTAAACTTTAACACCTTGGGTGTTGGTAACGGTATCATCGATGAATACATTCAAGCTCCTTTGTAAGTTGTGTTTCCCATATTATACACCACCAGGGGTGTAGTTAGTCATTGACCACTATCAATCCTTGAGAATCCACTATGGATTCAGCTTTTGTGATTCATCCTCGAAAGTTGTCCTAGTAGATTCTTCTCATCTTTTCAAACTAAAAACTGTTTTGGATTCCTATGTAGGAATATGATTGTTGTGGATTGTTGTGTAATAGTTGGTGAACTGCATGTACTTCGCTAACTCACCTTCAGCTATCCCGAATTCGCTGTCAACAACACTTATGGTATCAAAGCATATAATGACACTGGTATGTTTCCCATCTTGCTAGTGTAAGACTATACTAATCTGAGCAGTCTATAACTATGCTAAGTTCGCTACCTACATGAGCGGCGGATGCCTAGACCAGGTAGAAAGTTGCAGGGCCACGAATCGTACCAGCCTTGCGGACCAGGCCATTTGCACTGAAGCGCAGAATATGTGCAGAGACAGTGAGTACATTCTAACTTTCAACATGTCGCCATTCCATACGATTTACGTTCTTCCATTGTTTGGTCTGGATCTACATACCCAAGCAAGAAGACTCATCGTCCCTGGACGCCCTGGATATGCATATATGGTATTTGCTAACAGACTATTGCTATATAGACGTTGAGGGTGTTTACTATAGTTACGGAGGACGGGGTGCATATGATATTAGACATCCCTACGAGTTAGTCACCCTTTCCCTTGATTTGCATAATCCACAGATCATACTGCAAGCCAATACTGACTCAATCTTATAGCGACCCTACCCCACCAACTTATTTCGTCGATTATCTCAATCTAGCTTCTACGCAAAACGCACTTGGAGTCAATCTGAACTACAGCGAAGATGCCAACAATGAAGTGTACTATGCTTTCCAACAAACCGGAGATTTTGTCTATCCCAATTTCTTAGAAGACCTGGAGATGCTTCTCGCCAATGATGTTAGAGTAGCATTGTTCTATGGTGATGCAGATTATATCTGCAACGTAAGTCGTGCCTCAACACGAATCGACCTCGCTAACACTCTTAGTGGTTCGGAGGGGAAGCCATTTCCTTGGCTGTAAACTACACTCATCAAGCTGAATTTGCTGCTGCCGGCTACTCGCCATACATGGTTGATGGAACCGAATATGGTGAAGTCAGACAATTTGGAAACTTCAGCTTTATGAGAATCTATGAAGCAGGTACGTAATCGGGGGGCTCGCTTAGATCGTTGGCCTTTCAGGAGGCGGAAGCACCATTTGTATGAACACACGAATGGAATGCTAATACTTCCACAGGCCATGAAGTCCCATTCTACCAACCTGTAGCAGCCTTGGAGATGTTCAGGAGAACGTTGCTAAATCTCGACCTTGCGGAAGGAATGTTGAGAATTACATCCAACTTTTCGAGCACTGGAGAGGCCTCGGCTACTCACACCGAACCTTTTGTTCCATTACCAACATCGACGGGGGCTTCTGGGACCGCTGGTGTGGTTCAACTTCCAAAGTGGTAGACCGGAATCTAGGTTTATCGTAAGAAGGATATAATACCCAGTTAGGGGTGTCGTCGTAATGATTGTTGTGGGAGGTATGTGGGCCGCAAAAGAGCATGCATATCACGTGTTTCGTGCACTTCTCGTGATTGTTTCGGGTCCTGAGCAAAATAAATTGTGAACGTAGTACGAATAGAAATCACAAAAACTTTACTTGCTCAGTGAATTTGCATGTGATATAATAAGATAACTAAAAATTATTGAAACCTCTTGCATCAGGTAAAACTTCCGAGTTTGTGGTGTTTTGTGAGAATGACCTTCTGGGGAAAGTGGATTTTCTGGATTTCTCGCTTGCGTCGCGGTTCCCCCAAACGCGTCGTTCAAGTCGTGCTATCATGCGTGCAATTCCTTCTCCTTACTACATCACTTCTCGGTCTACTTTTCTTCATTCATATAGTGAGTGAGTACCGTTCACTCGAAATATATTTCTCTATCATTCATTCTTCAAAAATCATATCCACGTGGTATGAATATTTATCAATATGGATGACGCGACCCTCCCTGAACATCCCACCCCGCCCCGCCGCTCCCCGGTTGAGGCAGCACCTCCTGCCTTAGATCCTGCTCCCTCCTCGGACTGCGTCAGTGATGGATCAGATGTCACTACCTCGTCGAATAATTCTACATTCAACCCTCTGAAAGAAGAAGGATCCGGAGATAGTGAAGGACGATCAGATGGAGGGAAGCAAAAGAGGAAACGCACGAGGTATGTGGGACCATATCAGGGGTTAATGTATCTTACGGATTGCGCTTTAATACAAGTTATATTCTGCGCGCATACCTGTCGGACATTTGCGTTGATTTGCGCTGACTCCTCGTGCTTGATAAAGTCCCGAAGACCAGACATTTCTCGAAGCCCAATATAAGGAGAACCCGAAACCAAACAAAGCAGCGCGCGCGGAAATCGTCAAGAGTGTTAGGTTGAATGAGAAAGAAGTTCAGGTATGGCGTTTACCTGGTTTTCATTTGCGCGACCGATAGACGCGTCTCAGGTAGCTAACGATCCCCCACAGATATGGTTTCAGAATCGACGCCAAATCAATCGAAGGAAATCGCGACCTCTTCTCCCGCATGAAATTGCAGCATTCGGACTCGGCGGCATGGCTGCGCTCTCATCAGACCCGGCTCCAATGATTGGTCATGACAGTAGTCCTAGGGTGGAGGAACAAAGTGGTCATTGGCAGGAGGCTAGTGTTGCAGACCCAGACCCAGAAGAGCGGAGGAGTTCTCTGGATGCGCATAACTCACCTACAGCACAAGCTATAGCACTCGCGGCATCGAGGTTAGAATCGCGAAACAAAGTTCAAGAAAATAGTTCATCCTTGCCCCTGAAAGAATTGCAAGGCGAATCCAAACCCGAGTCAAGCCAAAAAACAACACAAGACAATCGCTCCTTCTCGATTACTGAATCTGTTTCGCAGTCATTTTTATCCACTCCAGGATACCTAGCCAACCGTTGGAACGCAGTCAATTCCTTCTCAACACCTGCACAAGCACCGGCTACTATTCTTGCAACTCCCTCGATGTATGTGATCATGGATTTTAGCAAAGTAAACTACTAATAACTTTGGTTCTAGTTCTCAGCCTATCTTTCCTTCGTCGTGCCCCGGCAGGATCAATTCGGAAACTATCACGCCAACACCATCACGGATTAGACTATCTACAGGCTTGGACGGCAGAGCTGAATTGGTTGAGGGAGAAATCACACCTCCCCGCCCTGCACCGGAGAGATCAATATCCCCACTATCTAGTGTCGTGCCGATGAAGCGTATGCGAAGTTTACAGCGCAGCCATAGTGCTTTGCCACTTGGTGCCTTTTCGAGGAAATCATCTTTCAGCAATTCCTTCGTGCCTCGACTGCCTAGTGGTCGTTCACGCGACGCGCGAACGTGGGAGTTCTGTTGCGACGGAGAACCTCGTGATGAACTCACCACTCAAGCTGAAAACGAATCTAGTGGCTCGGCCGTCGCAGCAATTAGTCTCATCCGCTCTACTAGCGGGAGTGCCTTGAAATCAAATCCCAACAAGCGGAACACACAATCTCGAGCAAATATATCTGGGAAGCGGCCGAAAATGGGAAGAGCTTCTTCGAGTGTTGCAAGAATTCAAAGTGGAGCTAAGTCTTCAGATAAACGTCAGGGGAACGATAAAGACGGTGTCCTAAGATCACCCTCTGGAGATTCCGACAAGGAAAACTGGCTTCCTGACGAAACCGGCGGTAACCCTCGGCGACGCGCAGCTAATTCCAGCAAGAGCAACGATAGCCAACAAAGACCGATCTTGCAAGAGAACCTCGATATTCCAACACATGCTGAGTTTGACGTCGGTAAGAATAAGCGGAGAAAGGCAACTCATCCCGAGCCTCAAGTATTTGAGGACGGAGAAGATGGAACCAAGTCGGATGAAAGCCCAGACGATGATGTGGAACGATTCATGCGAGGTGAAGTGAGTCCAAGCAAGAAAGGAGATTTGGATTGTATTCAAGGACTTCTGTCTTTAAGTCAAGGGAACTGGGGCCGATAAGGATGGGAAGGCGCTTGGCGTACTGCATGAGAAATGATTTTCATGACTCACAGCTTTTGTGTTGGAGTAAGGTTGGGTATCAAACATAGGGGCGGTCTGGCAACGAAAAATGGTGGCATAGTTTGGTGTATGGATATCATTGTTAAATTACCAGAATCACTTCGGCAGATACATTAATGTTCAGTCATTGAAACGATCCTACAGTTAGGGTGTGATAATATAATGAAGTCGGTTGATTTTCACTTTTTTTTCTAAAGGCAGTGCATCCCTCTTCTGATCATTCAAACGGCGATTCTATTTACTGGTCCCCTTTTGGTCCCCGGTTAAGCGAATAGCCACGTTCTTCGGGTTCGTTTACTGCCTTCCTTCCGTTATATTCACTGGGAAATGAAGATGCGACGAGCAGACCAAGCTCTTTTGATGTCCTATCCCATACTTGGACGTCGAATGGCGGCGTGATAGCCACATGTCCTTATGGTGGGGATGAACAGTTACCATGATTCACTAGGTCTTCTAAGGACATCATTTGTATTTTGATTCACTAAATATGAGACCATTTCATTCCTATATGTTCGCTCCTTCCTTTCGAGTCTCGACTCAAACTTTCTTCTCTGCAACATTCTACCAAATACAAGTCTTCATGGCTGCAACTATTTTCCAGCTTCCTCCGCTTAACGCAGAGGTGGATCGCAGGCTACAAACAGGGTCGCAAGCGCTCCAGATTCTAGACTCATATACGGAGATTGACTTCGCGGTTCTCTTCAGTTCCTCACTCTCTGTCTCCGATACCGTAGGCGAAACACCGAGACGGACAAATGGAGAAATATCTCGAAGCTGTTCAACCACGTTTATCGAACCGGGTTCTGCTTTCAATGTCAGCCTTAGTACCAGTGCCACTTGTGGCGACGCCACCATAGAATTCAATCTTTATGCTTCCACCAAACTTAACAGCAATCTACCACTAACCCCCAAAACCTCATTGCCAGATACTCCAAACGGCAGTCTAACTCTGAGTCCTGGCACCAAACATCGGGACTCGTCTGATTCACTCTCTGGCCGCAACCGGAGTAGTCAGACACATGAATCACACAAGAAGACGAGCAACCGAGTCCGCTCGAACCTAGCAGTCTGCATTCCGCCTCTTGGCTGTAAACGGGAGAAGTACCCGTCAGTCAGCCCTACTACGAAAGTGTTAAACCATGACTTCAAGGAGATAGAGTCACTACGAGTCGACTCATTTCTTGCCCAATCTTTCAACAAAGCCCTCGATTTAACGAGCACAGACGACGACGACTATCATTCTTTTGAAGTGAAGGAACATACACCGGTTACACCGCGGAAGTACGAGCATCCCAATGCTTATCGTCTTGTGGAGTCTCACGCGAAACGGACACCGCGACCTACCGAGCCTCTGCTGAATCAGGCCACGATTATGCAAAGATTGCGGTACTGGACCAAGGACAGACCAGACTATGTGAATAGGTGTATGGAGAAAGAGAGGCGGAACCCTTTTGCTCACCTGCGGATGAACGAGGGGTGGACAAGGGCGCGCTGCCAAGGGGAGTTGTACTTCGAGGAGATGAGTTCACGGCAGTCTGGAGAAGTGGATGGCAGGTTACAGGAGAGGATACGAGTGAGGGAGAGCTTGGCGAGGTTTACTTTCTGGGAGCAGTTGGAACCGATGGTTATGGATGGAGCAATGATGAACGGTGGTTTTGGGAAGGTATTTTTAGGAGCGCAGCAGAAGGGTGGAAGGACTTCAGATGGTTACCGTTGGAAGAGGGCGCCAGGGGCTTGGTGGGCGAGGAGGAAGAGGTTATTTGATGGAAAGAGGGGCAAGGACTTTGGGGAGTGGGTTTGGTTGAAGACGTGGAATATTAGAGACAGGGTTGCCATATGGGCCGAAGAGAATGAATGGAAAGAGGACAATACACTGAAGAGAAAATGGGGACTATTTCAGCGGCAGTCCGGTAATGCAGACGACACAGAACAGCACACCGACTATCCAGCCAAGCGTGTTCAAGTTGGCCGGACGGCCCTGAAGCCTATTGACGAGAAATGGAGAGCGCGGAGAAGAGAGCAAGAAAAGAGAGCCGGCAGATGGACCGACGGAACCTTAAGGATGTATCGATTGTGGGACGGGTTTCACTGGGTACTGGACGCTAAAGACCACCGAGATCGTCGATTTTTCAACACCAGGGATTGGACGCGGAAGTTCGAGCTAGTCGGACTTTATGATGTCTCTGTGTCCCAGATATGGGCTGAGTTCAGTCGTGGTTGGGGACCGTTGCAGAGCTGGTTGTTTCGGAACCAGCTGGCTGACTACAGGTACCCGAAATGGTATCAAGCTACGCGTTGTCGATATAAGTTTCTTGATGGTATGATGCGGTCGCGAGGTGTGAGATATTGATCATTTTTGGATACTACTAGATATCGTTGGTTAGGAATGTATATCGAGGTAGCCGAATTCCTCGATCAGAGATCCAGTTTGCGGAGCTATAATGAATGGGCAATGAGGATGTTCAGCAACGCCCAGTGGGGGATTTACTAAGCTATTTATCTACTTATCCTTTATATTTCATCATAAAATATCCACCGAAGAACCTCATACTTTGTGACAGGTATGAAGAGGTGCAGTAATTCATGGACTTCTGAGTTGTGGTTGACCACCGTGATTGGCTTCGGCTTTCATTAAGCATATTCACTACAGCCAGTCATAATAATGATGTGATAAAAGTAGATGTCCGGTGGTGGAGAGACTCAAGTTCGATGGTACGTTACTGCTAACAAGTATTTTTAGACACGGCTAGTCCCTGGTCCGCTTCTCATATTCATTTCTTACCAACTACCTTGAAAGAGACTTTGAGATGAAGGCGAAGCAGACTTAGTGAGGTTATCCAGTCTCAGCAATATCGACCTCAACCCTTCCTTCAAAGTATTCTCAATCACTTGGTAACTTTCCTTGGTTTTTTGACCAACTCAGACGCAGCAATCATGAGAGGGCAAGCAGGGCCTTATGAGTGATACGAAAAAAACATTGAGTTCATCACCTCCTCTAGCTCTGTGTGCCTGTAGGCCAAAATGTTGCATTCAAAACGACTAAGCCTGCAAAGCGGCAGGTAACAACGTGGCACTTGTTGTTCCCATAAGACTTGCCTCATGATCTTTCTCCATCCTTATTCTAGCCTTCTCGTTCCCTCTCTTCCACATCTCAATCCTCTTCAAATGTCCCCTATCGAAGCCTTCTCTCCACCACTTCTCAAACCTAGGTAGGCTCCTCCCCTTGCCGTCCGTAGGTTCACCAGCCATTTGTCTGATTGTCTGGAAATACTCCTCAAAGTCAGGATAGAGCGCGGTAAATGGCACGCCATCCCCTTTCAATGCAATTCTATCATCCTCCCATTTTTTCTGCTCTTCGGCAGATGGAAGCGTGATACGTCCAGCTAGAAATCGTGCTGCGAGAACAGCCTGCCATTCGAACACTTTAAATGTGAAACCAGCTGCCAGAGCACCAACGAACGTCAACGTCGGATCTTCGCGCCAGAAGATGTGCTGATAGAGATTAGGGAGGCGATTGTTGCGGATTGTAGAAGCGAGCTCGGGGAGAAAATGAAGGGTCCATGAATATCCGGTTCCGAAGATTATATAGTCTACCTTCTCCAGCTTGGTACCATCTTCGAAATGAACTGTCCGTTCATCATTCTCAATATTCGAAGTTATGTGGGAGATTGGTGGACGCCGCAGAATGTTAGGGTGCTGAAAGGCATAATCGAAGAAGTAAGGATGATATTTACCTCGCACCACAGAATGGAGGGGGTTTTCGACGAAGTCAGCCAGAGCGTATGATATATCTGGGCCGGATATACTGGCACCTACAACAATTACACGCTTTCCACGGTACGTCTCGGGCTTGCGCCAAGCTTTGGAATGCAGGACGCTGCCCGGAAAGTTCTGGGATAGAGCAGCAAGGCCTGGAGTTGAAGGGATGAATGGAACACTGTAGTGCCCAGATGCTACAACAACTGCATCGAAGGCTTCTGTCCACCATCTATCCTCGGATCCATTCTCGAGTGGCTTCCGTAACGTTAAAACCCATTTCCCCGTATCCTGATCTTTATGGACAAGTTCTACCGTGGTGTCATAAGACACAAAATCCGAGTAACTCTTTCTATCCACGAGGCCTTGGATATATTCCTCAATGACTTTCCAATGCCGAAAGGGGGAGTCTTCACCATGCCTTTTGATACTAATTTCAGATCTAGTTTCCGGAATTGGCTCCTGAGAAAATGACATTGCGAACGCGTCTATATTTGTCTCTAAGGCTGGATATATTGACGTTTCTGAAAATCGATACTGCTCATTATGTGGACGAACAGCAGGTAATTCAGAGGGGATAGGCAGTGTCTCATCCGGTGTACGGGTGGCAATTTTTTCGAAGTCCGGATATTGCTGGACATGGTCCTCTGGATCTTCAATCCTATAAACAATCAGGGAACTGCTGAATCCGGGATGAAAGCATGTACCTACCAGCACCCTCCGGCCTTTTCCCTCCTCTCGAAGACTCGGATCTTATCGAAGACTTGCTCCTGCGCCAGAGCATCAATCGTGATAGCACCGGCAGGACCGGCACCAATGATTGCCACAGACTTGATAGCCATCTCTTGCTCAGTGGTTTGCAACAAAGAAACCCACGATGCTACCTGAGGAATAACTGGTAGCTTACGGTACCTATTGGTAACACTTCCGAACCGTGGCACCGAAGTGGGTTGTGATAATTTTTGTCTAAGTGGAAGAGATCGGCTACATATATAAACCTATCTATCTCGTCGCAACTACCTAATTGGGCATCCCACATGGGTGAAGCCGGACAAGAGACGCCCTGTAGTAAGCGAAAAACACCCCAAACAGTCCCTGATCCCTAGTGTACATGAAGCACGACCTTAAGCAAATATTCCATGCCATTCAGTGGATCGCTTAAGATAGGAAAGGATGGTGTAATATTGACCCCTCCTCCCCTCATAGATCTTATCCGCTTTGTACTGTAGATCCGGAAACACGGGTTACACAAAGGCAGATTGGGGGTTGTCCGTAGATCTGTCGGCATGGACATTGGAAGCAGCTTCTGCC
Organism: Rutstroemia sp. NJR-2017a BVV2; assembly: GCA_002946415.1. NCBI lineage: Eukaryota > Fungi > Ascomycota > Leotiomycetes > Helotiales > Rutstroemiaceae > Rutstroemia > Rutstroemia sp. NJR-2017a BVV2. The sequence goes on along the minus strand of NJPS01000031.1, from coordinate 490,200 downwards.
GGCAGATGCATTACTATCTACAAAGTCCAGTGAAGTTTATGAACTACAGCAGTGCAATGAGTGGCATTTTTATTCTGGACTCTGCGTCGTATCAAGATCTCGCGGCTCTTGCTGCACACTAGGACCACTACTACTTAAGATACAGTATGCATGGGCGATTAAATGCATGTAGGTTCTCTCACATCAGTCTCAGACTCCCTTTTCGTCTTATCCATCTGTTGCTGCATATCCCGCCATGACATTGAATTTGAGAGTCACGTCACGCAAGGAAAAGAGCAGATAAAGTAAAGGTACATGATTCTTCCGAGAAAGAGTAAGTAGGTGACACACGTGCTTTATTTGGCCTTATTTACTATGCGTTCCAGATCACAATTCTTCCATCGACACCGCTCGCTAGATAAAATTAGTTTTTGATTTCTGTTTCTCAGTGATTTGAGATACTTACTACTGAATTTGCTAACACCGCTGCTCGATCCTTCATAAACACGAATGGTGCTGATGGTGTTTTGATGCACAGTTTTGAGCTGGGTATCATCCTTGACCTTTCCTTTCAAATCCATCTGCTTGAACATATTGAAAGCGCTTTCCTCGCCTGCATCTTTAACAGGGCCGCCCTTTGACTCCATGGAACCAGTGAGCTGCCAGCCTGATTCAGAACCACCGAATCTGAAAGCTTCACAATCATATCCAGCCGCGATGATTTCAGCTTCGCCATTCCAGATCAAACTCATAAAAGGAAGAAGCTGCGTGCTGACGCTGACAACAGCCTTGGGTGGCTGGTCTGCGCCGTTGGGGTACACCACAGTGATACTGCTATCGTGAGCGGCAAAAGCCAAGGCATCTCCACTCGGCGAAAACGAGACTGCGTGTACCCAACCGGCCGAGTTGTTAAGATATTCACCACAGACAGTGTTAAAAGGCAGTCGTTCACCCCACACTCCTGGTTCTGGTCTAGCGTCCACCCCCTTGATGAAGCTCGAGAACACTCTCGCATGAGCATCAGTGGAACCTGCTGCCAACAGAACGGAGTTTGGGTGCCATGCTACTGTTGTAATTGTGCTGCGAATTGGCTTCTTGATGTGTTTCGAAACCCACCAGTCGTTTTCCTCCTCGAAGTAGCAGATAGCAATCACTCTGGCTCCTGATCCAACGGCGAACTTGGTTTCGGACGGAGACCATCGAACAAACGTCGCAGCGCGATTGATTCGAAGAAGAACGAGGGTTGGCTTATAGCCGGTGGCAGACGGTTCCCAAACCAAAGCATTTCGATCTGAATAGGAGTCAATCAGCATTTTGTGCTTCATCAGCAATTAAGTAGTAAACAGACCTTGAGAGCATGTCACAATTCTTCCGCTGTTGGGCGCAATATCGACACTTGTAACAGTCTTATCGTGGCCTTTCAATTCATCCTTAAGCTTGAAACCGTTCCCGGCTCGCCCGTAGAGCTCAACGCTGGTGTCTCGTGCGACAGCTAGGGTTTGCCTATCGGCTGAGAAAGAGTGATCCGCGATAGGATGATGGAACAGGTGGTGAACTTCTGGATCGGACATTTTCGTGGCTTCTTGATAGGAGGAGCTCTCTACTATCAATGTACTTTAATAATGCTTCTATGTTGGCATATGCATGGGTGTAAGATGATGTCGTGGGTCCAGGTACAAGTACACAAGCTATTGAGCTAGCCCTTGTTTGACTAGCACGAGGCTGCGAAAACCAGGCTCTGAAAATTAACTCGTGCATTTCGAGAGGCAGCTCCGATTTGGCAAGAACAGCTCTCGACTTTTGACAAAATGGCCGCCGCAGCAAAGGGTATTCCTGTAAGAACATCCTTCCCTCCCAATCAGACGCTGTACATCACCAATCTGCCTTCGTCCAAGATCCAAAAAGATGATTTACGCCGGGAGCTTTACACCTTGTGCTCCACTTATGGACCCGTTCTCGATGTAGTTGCTCTTAAGACTATGAAAATGAGAGGCCAGGCGCACGTGGTATATAGAGACATTCAGACCGCAACCCAAGCTATGAGAGCACTGCAAGGATTCGAGTTCCTGGGCCGGGAAATGGTTAGTTGGCATGCAGTTCTTCAAACCGTACTTGTGGAACTAACACTTTTCTAGCAAATTCAATATGCGAAGTCAAAGTCAGATACCATAGCCAAGCTAGATGGAACATTCCGCATGCCTTCTGCAGCCGCCGGTGCTGTGACCGCAACTGAATTGCAACAAAGTATCTTCAATGCACCACCTTCTGCAGCCATGGCGGCCACCGCCCCGAGCAATACCCTACCTCCTCCACCTTCATCTCTCAAGGTGCCCGCTCCTGCCCCCGATCATGATACAGAAGATGGAAAAAGTCCTACTACAAGCGTGGTGGGGCAGAAGAGACGGAGGGAAGAAGAAGACGATGAAGAGGATAGCGATGGAGATGTTGCTATGGAGGAAGATAGTGACGATGATTAGGAAAGTGTGTGGAAGCATGATAGGCGTTGGAGTTCTAAGGCGTATAAGAAATGGGATTCCTGGATTCTATCTAAAGCTATCCAGTCAGAATGTGATCGGATCTGGACTTAGATTCTTGACTAACACAACATATCTGCTCTATTTTGCCATATCAGTTTTTGCTCTCATGTGATTCTCAATCCTCCACCTTGATATATTTCATATGTCTTCTGCCATTTCGGGAGGCATCCATAAACCCACACATGCGCCTACCAAGCCAATCCATAGCATCATGTAGTCATTGATGGGACAATCGAAATCCTCCATGGCCTCTTTTGTCTGGCAAGGATGAATAAAGAACGCGGGCACATCTGTGAGAGGATGCGGCTGCGCTTGTTAGAAATATATTCTCACATTGATTATACCTTAGTACTCACAGCAGCAGAGATTCCGCCCATGACACCAACGGCACGAAGTTGGCTCTTATACCCCTCAGGGACCAGATATCGGTAAACGGAATTCAAATCAAATGCAGGTTCGTTCATAGGTAGGTCATGGAGCGTAAACCATAAGGTGGGCATCCTATAAGTAGGGTGCAGATGGATTTCGTATGTAACATATGGTTGATGTGAATGCAAGCTATATCGTGGAAGTCCTCCACCCTGTTTCACTGAGTCGCTATCCGGACGCAGAACCTCCTACATCTTGTCAAACGACTGAAACATGGTTCAACTGCAACACTGACCTCGTCACCATCGTCATCCATCATCTCGACTTCTAAGCTTGGAACAGAACGCGGAGCATATCCGCTACTCAGCTTTTCGAGGGCATTCGACAGATCATCCTCGTCTTTGGGAGGTAGTAACAATCGCAGGATTTCAACGTAACATGTGCCAGTTGTGGCAGTATGGGCTACACGTAACTTCAAGTTTTTCCTTGCAGGACCCAGCTTTGCTCTAATATACCTTCGATCCAGAAGTGCGCATGCAAGTTCGAATTCCTCTTCTGCAAGGAATGGCCACTGACGATATTCTTGCCGATGGGTCATCTTGTGAGCTTAGCACTAACTACAGTCAAACCTTGAAGTCACTTGAGCTGACGATACTTCTGATATATTTGACGAGGGAAACTCTGTATGTCTTGAATTGGGGAGAAGTTAGAGATTCTAGATGTCGTGGCGCACCCAAAGGAATTGCGAGGATCCACCCCTCGTTCACGAACCTCAAGCACTAGTAAACAACTGTTGCTCGACAAGCTAGGAAGCACAAGTGATGTTGTCCCCCGAGGCAACAAAGGTCGCAACGAAAATTCACAGGCCGGAATTTTGCTATCCATTTCCTTGTCCGCTGTCTTACAGTCGCTCATTATGAGGTGAATTTCCGACGTGCAGTACAAGGCTGAAGGGGGCACGGTGGGCACGGTGGTTAGGGTGGTATTCAAGGTAAGACTTACAAGGCCGAGATCTCGATAAATTACTCTCAGGCTCGGCTTGTCCGCCTTACGTACGGTGTCCTCAACTTGTCATTCTAACACCCTATGTGCACCAAATAGTTTCCTGAAATTCAACATCTTTTTATGTTTATTCTTAGTCGCTCTTTCCGTCAATGAAATGATCTTAAAGTTTCCATGAACGTGCGCGACCCTTTCAACCTCCGCCGCTCCCCAGCATTCGACATCCTTCGAGGAACCGCAACCCAAGCCGCGTCAACGGTCACGCAACGGGTCAAAGAAGCCGGGGCGCAAGCCTACGAGACAGGCAAGCAAGCTGTGGAAGAGATGTCGACCTTCTCAATTCCAAAGAACGTCCCTTCATTCACAGATCCACAAAGAAGCTTGGAAAACAAGGCTTGGGCGGCATCTGGCATGACCGCAAGATCATCTGCTGCTGGCACGAATGGAGGAATGATCGGTGGAATGCAAGATCGAGTTGGGAATTTCTTTGGAGAAAACAGGGATCTGCCAATGTATAAAGACAAGCCATATTCTTATGCCTCTTCGAGGCGGGCACAACCTCTGTACAAACGGCCACGGGTAGTTCTACCATTCTTATTATTCGTTGGATTTGTGCTATATCTTCTGGGTTTCTTTGGATCTGGCGATGAGGGGAACGGAAAAGTGAAGGACAAATGGACATGGCTGCAGAAACCTGAAAAGGGCGCAGCCGCGATCGACTGGCTAGATCGGAGGGAACGGGTTAAGGAAGCTTTTACTTTGAGCTGGGATGCATATGAACGATACGCATGGGGTAAGTTCAAAATCTAATTTTCGGGAACGCGAGCGGTGACGATTGACAAACTGCTTCAGGTTACGATGAATTCCATCCGGTTTCGAAGCATGGAAAGCAGATGACACCTAAGGGAATGGGTTGGATAATTGTGGATGCATTGGATACCATGATGTTAATGAACTTGACGAGCAGATTGCACCATGCGAGAGAATGGCTGACCACCTCCCTCGACTATGATCAAGATCAAGAGGTCAACACATTTGAGACGACAATTCGCATGCTTGGAGGTCTTCTTTCGGCCCATTATCTTTCCACAGAGTACCCAAATCTTGCACCGCTGAAGGAGGACGATGAAGGTGCTCCCGGGGAAGATCTGTACATTGAGAAAGCCTTAGATTTGGCCGAGCGAATCATTGGCGCGTTCGATTCTCCTTCAGGAATACCATATGCGAGTGTCAATTTACGTTCCAGTAAAGGCGTTCCATCTCATGCAGATGGCGGGGCTTCCTCGACGGCTGAGGCTGCCACACTGCAATTGGAATTTAAATATCTTACACAAATTACTGGTGAAAATTTATACTGGGAGAAAGCGGAGAAGGTAATGAAGATCATTGATGACAATGGTGTGGAGGATGGGCTCGTACCAATCTACATTTACGCGGATACAGGCCATTTCCGAGGCGAAAATATCCGTTTGGGTAGTCGCGGCGATTCGTACTACGAGTATCTAATTAAGCAATACCTCCAAACATCGAAAGAAGAGCCAATATACGAGGAACTTTGGGATGAGGCACTAAACGGTGTTCGCAAGCATCTCATCACCTATTCTACTCCCTCGAAGTTTACGGTACTTGGTGAGAGACCTGAGGGTCTGGGCGGCGCTCTTTCCCCCAAAATGGATCACTTAGTCTGCTTCATGCCTGGTACGATAGCCTTGGGTGCTACCGGCGGTCTCACCGAAGCTGAAGCTAGGAAGCTTCCGAGCTGGAATGCGAAAAAGGAGGATGAAATGAAACTTGCACGGGAACTAACACATACCTGCTGGGGAATGTATAAGGTCATGGCCACTGGTCTTGCCCCAGAAATAGCACACTTCCATATTGATGATCCTCCACTACCTCCAGATGCACCACACAAAGCGCCATCCACTTTCGACGACCCTGAGGACCAAGAATGGCGAAAAGACTTCATTATTAAGAGCAACGATAATCACAACCTTCAAAGACCCGAGACAATCGAGACATTGTTCTACATGTGGCGAATCACGGGAGATGTCATGTATAGGGAATGGGGATGGGAAATGTTCAAAGCTTTCGCGAATCACACAGCAGTAGGGGATGGAGGTGGATATACAAGTCTCTCTAATGCCAATGTCTTGCCGCCTCAAACAAAGGACAACATGGAGAGCTTCTGGCTCGTGAGTATCATCTTCTGCCGTTTACAGTCAACCAGCTAACCATCCTAGGCTGAAACCCTTAAATACTTTTATCTTCTCTTTTCTCCGAGTGACCTCCTACCCTTGGATAAAATAGTTATTAATACAGAAGCGCATGCATTCCCTAGGTTCAAGTTGGGACCACTGCACTCTACAGGATGGAAGAGGAAGCCTCGCGGCAAAGATGGGAAAATTCTACCGGAGCCTGCGACCAAGCCATCAGTTAAGGAAGTCAAAGTTGAGGAAGTCAAAGTTGAGGAAGTGAAGCCTGCAGGCGCATGATTTTAATGAAAGGAGAAAAGTGTATATAGCGATGGTGACCATGTAGATACCTTGTATTCTTATCATATCCCAATTTATATTGAGGGCCGAAAGCCTCGTTATTCTTTCAGCAAGCATTGGGGTATCTACTTTACATAATCCAAAATAAGCCAGTCCTTCTGCGATGGAGAGATTGTTCGATCGTAGTGCCTGTGCATTCCTTAAAGGCGCGTCCTTTTCTGTGCTTTGGGAAAGAGAAGTCGGGTAAATCTACCAAACAATTCATGAGGTCATGCTCTAGCCATTTCATCCCATAGCAACGACTTGAGAGTCAGGAACCTTTTTGGTGAGCCTATTGAGCTTGTCTTTTGTGGTTTCCCAACCTCACACGACACTCAGTGCGGATTGAAGGGCGTCAGCATCCCATATCTGATAAAGCTTCAAGAGCTGGCCAGATCTTTGATCTAATCTCAGTGGGGCAACAACATTATTTTCGTCCCGACGCTTCGGCCATCCAACTTTGACAAGCAAACCATCCGTGCCGCAAGTGCAAGTGCAAGTGCAATTGCAAGTGTTCGGACGATTGGATTTTGCTAGAACTCGGTCCCGAAGCTTGGAGGAGGCCCAAATAGCGTGAAAGCATTGTCCGGGATTATTGGGTCCAATGGTGCATCAGTGCAATGCAACTCGTGCGACTGTTTGGACCGAGCTGAAGCTGCTGAGCTGATTGCATGGGGTTACAACGGTCTACGGTTAGAAAGCTGGGGTCTCTGGCATAAGCCCTAGCGCCTACCCCAAATATAACAGAAAGTGTTATCCATCACTCCGCGCAATCTCTTTCGGGAAGATAAGCCTTCTGCCCAAGATAGCTGTGCCGTCTCGACTACGAATCATCCTCCTGTTTCCCCATACGGGCTCTTGTGCTCATACAACTGCAATCATGCCGATACATATTCTATAATGGAGAGTTTGCAAGCACTTTAACGACCATCACTTGCAACCCATCCGTGGTACGAAGTCGATAGAGAGCCTTCAATTTGAAAAATCAGCCCAGCCTCTTCCTCTAGCCGCAGCGGTCCCTCGAGGCCTGCGACCGATAACTTCGGCGCACATCGCCGAGATACTAGCGACACCACACTTCGATCGATACCGCGATTGAGTGAATATGCGTAGCTACGAGTTGAATGACATGGAGAAGGGAGGGGTTTATCCAGACAAGGACCAGTCAACGACACCTGATTACAGTAGCGGACGTGGAGAACCTAGTTACGAGGCAGTAACGCACATACAGAATGGCATAGGACGTCGCTTTGTGGATAGTTTCAGACGGGATCCGACGCTCACTACAACTCCGCCTGGGGTTGTTGGTGTGAATGGTAGAGTCTTTAACCCGCAAGTGGCTGCTGCAGCGACTGCGAATTCTCCTCTGGCACGAAGACTCAAAGGAAGGCATCTCCAGATGATTGCGATTGGAGGGTCTATAGGTCAACCCCCCGATTCGCAGCCTTCCATGCATAGTACTGATTTTTTGAACAGGCACTGGACTTTTCGTTGCATCAGGCAAATCTCTCGCGACGGGCGGACCTGCATCGCTGATCATATGCTTTACACTGATTGGGCTTATGCTGTATTGTACGGTAAGCATTTGAATTGTCCAACCATAACACGATCGAGCATAGCTGATAAATCGTCAAAGGTGCACGCGCTCGGTGAAATGGCGGTCCTCTTCCCAGTGTCCGGCTCTTTCTCTGCGTACTCGACTCGATTTCTCGACCCGGCCTGGGGTTTTGCGATGGGATGGGTAACAAGAACCGATTCTGTTCTTGTTTGAACGATGCTAATTGTTGCAGAACTATGCCATGCAATGGCTCGTCGTACTTCCCCTTGAAATCATTGCGGCGTCCATCACGATCGACTTTTGGGACACCGACCAGCGATATAAACATGCGATTTTCGTCACAGTATTCCTTATCACTATTATATCGATAAATATGTTCGGTGTTAAGGGCTACGGTGAAGCGGAGTTTTTCTTCGCTATCGTGAAAGTCGTTGCTATTATTGGCTATATGTACGTTCATGGTGCTCTCTTTCGGGACATGGTACTGACCCCATTGAAGAATTCTAGCTATTATACTCAATTGTAGTGGGGGTCTTGATCCCGAGGGCTATGCAGTCGGAAAACTATGGACGAATCCAGGAGCTTTCAACAATGGATTCAAAGGTCTATGTAGTGTTTTTGTCACTGCAGCATTTGCATTTGCAGGGACAGAACTGGTTGGTCTCGCCGCTGCTGAGACACAAAACCCTCGGAAGTCGTTACCTACCGCAGTAAAGCAGGTTTTCTGGCGTATTACTCTATTTTACATCGTTTCTCTGATACTCGTTGGGCTTCTTGTTCCCTATACCGATCAGCGACTACTCACAGCAGGAAGCGCAAATGCCGCGGCATCACCGTTCGTCATATCAATCCAAAATGCGGGCATAGATGTTCTTCCATCTGTGATGAATGCAGTTATACTTGTTGCTGTATTGTCAGTCGGCAATTCAGCTGTTTTTGGTTCATCTAGAACTTTGGCAGCTTTAGCAGATCAGGGCCAAGCCCCCAAAATCCTTGGCTATGTCGATCGGAAGGGTCGCCCTATCGTGGCTATCGGAGTCTCGTCTGCACTTGGATTCCTTGCATATGCAGCCGATTCTGGCTCACAGGGAACTGTCCTAGACTGGATGCTTGCGTTGTCTGGGCTGTCCTCGATCTTCACATGGGGATCTATTTGCTTGGCTCATATACGGTTTCGACGCGCTTGGAGGATGCAGGGACATTCACTAGACGAGCTTGCTTTCCGTTCTCAACCCGGTGTCTTTGGATCATGGGTAGGATTCATCTTCAATGTTCTCATCCTTATCGCCCAATTCTGGACAGGAGCTTGGCCGACCGGCTATGAGAAGCTGAGTGCAGCTGGGCAAGTGGAAAGCTTCTTCCTAGCCTATCTAGCGGCACCAATTGTCATTGTTTTCTACATAGCATATAAGCTTTTGTACAGAACATCCATCATGAGATGTAAAGATATGGATCTCAAGACTGGCATGCGAGGATTAGATTTACCGGCCCTCATGGCAGAAGAACGAGCAGAAAAAGCGGCTTGGCCGAGGTGGAAGAAATGGTATAAGACCGTCTGTTGATTATTTAGATCATTGGGCGTTAAGGCTTAGGATATCCTGTTATGATTGTTTTGCTTTAAGCGGTAGATACCTTGGGGCTCCGGCGTATGTTTGACAATGGATAATATTTGATGGGCGATCTGCTCAACATGAAGTGAAATCAACGCCATATCTTCTATCATTCTCTAGCGAAGGAAAATCGGCCTGATATGGGACAACATGTTCCGACTGGTTGTTCTATTGGATATGAACAATATCCTGCAGCTTCATTGCTGGTTGGGCTGGGCTACAAATCTGTTCTGGCCGAGTTTCTTAGTATCCCAACACAGGCTCTCCGCGCATCCACTACATCTCGTTAGCTAATCTTTTGACAACCTGGTAACCGAGCAATATCTGGAGACTCCACAACGAGGAGATATGTCGGATTTGTGTCACACATGTGCGGTACTGGCGGAATAGCACGCCTCGGAGGGCGCACGTTTACGGGACTGTCCGACACAATGTGATTACACTGCAGCGAGTTACATCATGAATAATAAGGTCTTTTTCAACAACAAGTGCCGCGGAAGTAGTCTTCCTACCTTCCCAACCTGTCAAAATCGGTCTGAAAAGCTGCCAAGGAAAAACCTTCTAACGTTAGAGAAAGTGTGGTTCGTTAATCTTTCACGGGCTTAGTGAGGGGTAATTTACGAGAGCTTCGGATATCCTTCCCACAGAGAAACCCAGGTACTCTGAACACTTTTCTTCAAAGTAGTCAGATGCTTTACACGATTTGGTTTTCAGATACTTCAAGTTGCGGGTAGTGCTGCAAACCTGGTAAATGGAATGTTCCTAGGAGTTCTTGAATAAAGTTCTTGACAATCGACTTTTGCGATTCCCACAAATAAGTACAGTACAGCTACTGGTGGGGCATCTCCTGGTGCTACTTTACCCCTCTTGTTGATCGCTTTCGGTCTTGATTGGTGATTATTTAAGAAGACTAGGGCTCTAGACTACAACACTATCACCACTCTGGAGCTTCTTCCGGAGAAACTTCAATTGGCTCCAGATAAGGTACTGCCGAGTGCGCGGTGATGGGGAGCATGTAGGTACATATACCTCAAGGTTCTTTAAGAAGCTCCTTTGCTCCCCGACTTTGAACATTTCTTCCGTGCCTCTTTTATACATATCGCTGCAGATTGAGCTTGAAGTCTGCAAGCTTGAATCACCTCAACCACCAAGATGTTGGGCAAGAAAGTTCTATTCGTTTCATCTCTCCTGCCTCTAATCCAGGCACAAGAGTCCAGCCCGGAAACTGTCTTGGGTGTCTATGTCTTCCACCGACATGGAGACCGATCGACCAAAGCATATGCCCCAACCACTCTGACTGATCTAGGTTACGCCCAAGTATATGCTTCAGGAAACTACTACCGACAACGATACATTGACTCCAATGCGTCTTCGCCCATCTACGGAATCAGCTCCGATCTCGTCAAGACTTCTCAACTGAATGTTCAAGCACCAGTTGACACCGTTCTGCAAAACTCCGCTGCTGGTTTCCTTCAAGGATTATACCCGCCAGTTGGTGCAACATTAGGAAGCCAAACACTCGCCAATGGCACTAGTGTTGAGGCTCCATTGAACGGTTACCAGCTCATCCCTGTGCAAACCGTTACTTCCGCTTCCTCCGGTGCCAATTCCGAGAACTCGGCTTGGCTGCAAGGCCAAAGTGGTTGTGCAAATGCCATCACCAGCTCCAATGACTACTTCTTCTCCCAGGAGTACATGACCCTCTTGAACTCTACCAAGAGCTTTTACCAGAGTCTTCTTCCTGTTATTAACAGCACATTTACCTCCGAGCAGGACACCTTCAAGAATGCTTACTCAAGTATGTTCAATCTTCCATCCTATTGATGCATACGTACTAATATCATTAGTCTTCGATTACATTCACGTGTCCACCATCCATAACTCCTCCATCCCATCTGATGATCTTCTCACAAATGAGACCCTCTTCCAGCTGCAGACTCTTGCCGACAACCACGAGTTCAATCTCGCCTACAATGCATCCGAGCCAATCCGAGCCATCGCCGGTTCCACACTCGCAGCACAAATGTAAGATTCTCTTCCCCTTGCCCCATCACATATTCCCCCCTTCCTTCCCCCCTTCCTTCCCCAAATCACCCACTAACCCACCCCCAGCCTCCAACAACTCAACACCACCATAACCGGCCACTCCAAAGCCCCCCTCTCCATCCAATTCGGCGCCTACGCCTCCTTCCTCTCCTTCTTCGGCCTCTCGGGCCTCTCCACCCTCTCCGCCAACTTCACCGGCATCGTCGACTACGCCTCGTCCATGGCCTTCGAGCTCCTGACCACCGCCCCCGTCTCCAACACCTCGTACCCGTCTGTCTCCGACATCTCCGTGCGCTTCTACTTCGCCAACGGCACCGCGAGCGAGAACCCTCTCACCGCGTACCCGCTTTTCGGCCAGGGGAATGTCACCATTCCGTACACGACGTTCGTCGACAAGATGAACGCGTTTGCGGTAGGTGATCAGGCGGATTGGTGTAAGGCTTGCGGAAACTCGACGGGTGTGTGTGCGGATAGTACGGCGAGCTCGAGCTCCGGCTCGTCTTCGAGTAGTGATCCGTCTGGAAGTGGCAGTGGTAGTGGTGGTATGTCGAAGGCTGTAGCGGGTGTTATTGGTGCTATGGTTACGTTGGCTGTGATCTTGGGTCTCGAGGCTTTGGCGCTGGTGGCGGGTGGTTTGAGAGTTGTTAGTAAGAAGAGGTTGGCGGGTGCAGGAGCTGCGGCTGGCACTGGTACTACTGTTGAGCAGCATGTTGGGAAGGCTATGTAAGTGGTAGATGAAGTGTATGTGTTAGTGCAGGCACTTGCTGGAGTGGGGAGAATGTTGAAAGAAGTGAAGTCAGTAAATGCGTGTAGATGCAGGTAGAAGTAGTAATGAATCACGATATGATGTCTTAATTAAATGAACGTTCGAGTTACCAACCTATGAAGGCAATGTCACATTGAAGCTTAGTATGCAATTTGAAGTCTTTATAAGTTTTGGGTATATTATATTATTCATTGCGACCTAACTGTACAAGTAGTGGTATCCCACTCCCCTTTTCTTCACCCATAATCCGTAACATATACATAATCCATGGTTTCTTTTCCAATCCATCCCAACTCCATCCATCCAATGCAATAACACAAAACACCCCTTAATGTTTACCCAACCGTATGCTACAATGCCACACCACACATACCATGCCGCAAAAATGCATCAGGAACCCAATCTGAAAAACACGCAACGCTATGCAATAAACCACATCATCTAATCCAACCCCTCGCCATGCAAAATACTCTTCAAAATCCCAGCTCCTAACCCTTCCACCGCCATCTCCACCTCCTTCACCCCCACACAACTCCCAACTCTCTTCTCATCCCCAACACCAACCCCCATCCCAAACACCTTTCTGCCCCTTCTCCCCACCGATCCCAACCCAACAAACGATCCATTCTTCCCATCGACCGCGCTGACCAGCGAAAGCGTCTCCAAGCTGCCCACCACGTCTCTGAATTCCGTGCTCGTCAACGGATGTAAAATGGAGTCGCGCGTGCACAGGATATTGTATGTAGAATACAGAGATTTGATCGTGGGTGCCAAGTTATTCGATTTAGAAGGTGTTGCGAGAAGATTCGAAGATGCTTGACGCTGGCGGGATTCCAAAGCCACGAGAGCGCATAGAGCAGCCTTTTGTTGGAGATTAAGAGTCTTAAGACGCTGGGTAGAGCCATTGCCGAATGTGGAGGCCGTGATCTTGTTGACGTGGGCGATGGTTGCGCGGGGCGCGGTCTCCACGGTCAATGTCGCAAGAGATTGGGCAAGAGTTCTGGGACGAGGGGCGGTTGATTTGGCAGGGGTGTGGGTTGCTGGTGATGAGAGATTGATGTTCTCTTCGAGGGCACGCTTGGAGGGACTGTTCTGGAGAATTTGCTCTTGTAGCTCCTGTTCGTGTTTTTGTTTGGTTTCCGTCTCGATCAGATCGATTGCTCTGCGGCAAATGTCGAAGGCTCTTCGCAAGTCTCCCGTTTGGCTGGATACTTTTCGAGAGCATAGTTCGATGGCTGCTGGATGGAGGAACGGAATCCATGCTGGGTTTGCACTGTCTTTGGGAACAAGAGACTTGAGACGTGTGATGATGACATTTTTGATCTGCGCCGATGTGTAGGGCAGGAATGGTAGAAGTTGTGGTTGAAGGTTGCGTGCCTTTAATCGTGGGAGGAAGCGGTCGGTAAGGTCCAATGCGTTCGCGATACCGATGAGAATCAGTCGTGAAGATTTCTGTAAGGACCACTCAAATAGCTTATACAAGATCTCTAGGTCCAGGGTGAGGATGTGGTCGATCTCATCCAGGGTGATCAGATACACATCCTTGGTCTTTTTCCGGGAAACCAATTTGCTCTGTAAAGCTTTCTCTTCATCCCCTTCCATTACTTCCTCATCTTCACAGAATGCCTCCAATAGTAAAGCGTACAGATCTTTCGATGTCTTCATACTCATACAGTTGACATATGTCTTGTGTAGTGTCGTGGACTCTTCGATTTCAGTTGTAACTTCGTTGACCATAGCACTCTTTCCAGTTCCGGGTGGACCGCTGACATAGATGCAGCCACCAGTCGTTTTGGCAATACAGTTGTCTGCAAAGGTCTTCAACTCATCTTTTTCCGCCTCTCTCCCAATCAGGCGTCCTGGTTCTGAGCTACGTGTGAAAATCTGTCGCGCTTGACTATAAACTGTGGCAATTGATCCACCGGGGGTGACTGGGGTTCGAGGAGTTCGAGGGGTCATAGGCTTGCCGGTAACTGTAACACGGTGCCGAGGAGTAATTTGTACCTTTTTCGAGAGCGCATCCCGGTGTCGCGGTGTCTGGGGAGTAGGGACCTGAACTGTTTTGGGCGATTCTGGAATGTGTTAGCTAGAGATTAAGATCTATCGAAAACCACAAGTCATTACCCTCTTTTAACTTGTCAGACCAAGCAATCCGTCTACCTATAACTCCATGTTTCGGCGGCGAGGACTTCACGAGTATTGGTTTGGCCAGCTCGTCAACATCCATTGAGTCGGCATCGGATTCGTCGGACTCACTACGCCCATGGCGAGTGATGAAAGGATTGTCGTTCTCATCGTTAAAGATCTCCGTCGTTCTAGTCTGGCGTTTTGTGCGTGTGGAATATGCCTTGAGCTCTATAAAATGTAAGTCAGAATGTTGCTGGAGAGATCAGAAAGGTCAGCGCGTACCTGCTTCTCCTGAACTGCGAGCTCGTTTTCCTAAAACAGAAGGCATGATGAGAAAGAAGTGTAATTGACTTGAGTGGTTCTTGCTGTGTACAATTACAAAATTAAAGACCTGAGCAGAAGTTGAGGAAGTTGTAATGGAGACAAGTGCACGGCAGACGGTTGATATGTAAAATATGTAAAAAGAAGTTTGGAGGAATCGCGACGCGTCGGCTCGCTAATTCGCGTAAAGTGGGTTTACCATCAAAATTCGCGTTTCTTCAGCTACGGAGTACACGGTCATCACGGTATGACCGTGTGTAATTGTTAGCTCCTGAGCCACCACCGTGCGGACCGAGCCACATTCACCACAAGAACGGCAGAATCCAGCCCTTGCAGCTTCATGTACTCCGTAAGGTTTACGGTAGATGGGAATGCGATGCTGATGATGCATTGTGATGTACATGCCCTGCGTGCAGAATATTGAGATTCGCTATTTATCAAGTCTAATAATAGTACTGGTGCTTCGACTTTACAGCCAAGTCTTGCAGTTCGAGTAGTCCATTGAGAACAGTCAGTAGCATAGTCGCTGTGTCTAGCTAGCAATGGAGCGACAACAAATTTTATGAAGTACTTCTTCTGGCAATCAGAGCACAGCGGATAAAAGCATTGGGATTAACCTACTTTGATACTGTATGTACTTAACGATACCACATGCTGTGAGGATACAAGATTGCAAATGACCAAAAAGGACTTTACCCTGCTTTGAGCGGAATAGATGACTTTCTCTAAGCTTGGCAGTGTGCCCAGTCGTTCTGCGTAGTTCATTTGGGCCTGCTTGCTGCTTGCTGCTTGCTGCTGTCTACTTCGTTCTTAGGTTGGCGGCAACAGCAACACCACTACTAGCTATTTTCCGTGGTTGCGAAAGTTCTAACTTCTAGACATGCGGACTGAGGGGTTTGAACCTTCCACTAACGCACGACAGCACACATCTTTTGGAATCATGGCAAAACTTCCAATGAATACTTCGTACAGAAGAAGCCCTCCTTGCAGACATCAAAAGCTACAGGACTCTCAAACACATCACAAGATTAGCCAGCTCGCGCAGCTAGCTCCCATCAATGCACTAACCCCTGATAAGATAGCTGGATAGGGTAAACATTTCAACCCGAATCCCCCTGTCAGCTTCATCAGGCCTCATAGCCGCCCACCCTTGTGCCACGATATATTGCCTTATTCTCCACGATGACTGGCTACCGGCTTGTGGCTGGGCATGCACTTGTGTTGCCCCGCTCCTCTCATTCGCTATTCGTTCAGATTCACACATTTGGCAGAATTATTCAGGCCTCTTAAAGTTACAAACCAAGCCTGTTTTCTCTTCATCGTAAGTCGTAAGCTGTCCCGTCTCTCTCGTCGAAGTTTGCTCACTGCGCAGATGGTAACCTTACCTACAGCTTTTACTTCTATTTCTTACGTCTTGGTGAAGTCCAAATAAACAAGTTACTCGGTCTCACAGCATTCTCCTTATCGAATACCTATTCGCTGCCCTACCGGCCTCGATCGCGGTCACCTTAAGCTTCCGATTTATTTGACGCAATATCCCCCGCTTTAACCGAAGAAGAGCACTGCGCATACATATTAGATTGTTCAACACCCCGTTGAAGATAACATAATCACGAATCTTGTGCCGCCCTTGGCAGGTGTATCTGGAGGAGGCTTTGTACGAAGTACAAGATGGCGCGACGTACAGGGAGACCCGGCGAAGAGCTATTCATGCAAACTCCTGGCGATGGTAGCGATAGCCCGACAGTCACAATAGAACCTTTGAGGATAGTAAAGCCGACAAGTCCCCCCAACAATCGAAATCGAACAAATTCTGCCAGTCGATTTGCCTCTCCCCCTCCGTCAAATAAACCGACTTTCCCACTGCCCCCAGGTGCTTCAAGCTCTGCGAGTCCTCTGCCATACCCAGACGATGACGACGATGACTTGTTTCAGAAACGTCCCACCAACCCTCCATATCCAGACAACCGAGGGAAGGCGCCAGATAGAACAGGGTCGGGCGATCAGGAAAGAATATTTGCAGGCAGTGGCAGGAAGGGCGCGCACGATACTGCACCGCGGTTTACAAGCCCCACCGAGAAGATTGGCCCTGGGCTGTCAGAAAGAAGAGGAAATGCGCCCCAACCTTTGCCTGCATCGCCAGAGTTGGGTTCCCCAGATAGAGAAGGCCTTTTTACCAGATTGCCAGGACATGAGCAGAATGGGCAGGGCAATAGACATTATTATCCACCTCCCATTCCAAAGCCCACTTCTTCAAATGTGCCAGCTATTCTATCACCAACCCCACGAAACGACATGAACAGATTTGCTTCAACTGCTTCAACCTCGACTACTAGGGCGACCAGAGGATCACCCCCTCCACCAGAAACTCCTATTGATCAGCCGGCCGAGCTTGGTGGTATCGAGGCACGCTACGCTGCGTCTGGTATTCCAGGAAATGCGACATTAAGTAGTCTCCAAGCGCAGAATGCCGCAGCTGCTCAGCGGGCTAATCAGTATGCACCGCCACCTGTTCCACAAATGCCACAATCCCCTCCTGCAAGACCATGGACACCTACAGAATCACCAGAAAATGCACCACATGGTCCACCAAGAGTTTACCAAGGGATGAACGAAATCACCCCGACGGCATCTCCTCCTGCCCCTACTCGTCCAGATAGACAACCACAGCCCGCGCAAGTAAATACCCTCGAGCAAGACTTCCAGCGAATGCAAATGTCGGCCGAAGAGCCACCTCCAGCCTACTCGAGTGTCACACCCGCAACGGCGAACTCACAGGCCTATCCAAATGAGAAGCAACAGCGTCCGACTCCTCCAGCCGCTATAGACACAGCTCCAAAGCCAAATATTGCACCTCCTTTGGCTACCCCTGCCAATAACCCTGACCATCCTGCGTTTGCGAATGACCCAAGGGAACAAGCAGTTCCTGTACAACAGCCAGTGGAAGCTACACCTACTCCTTCCGTTCAGCCTGCCAACACCTCACCATTCCAAGGTGTTGGTCCAACCTCGCCACCACCTCTACCAGAAGGATGGATTGCTCATCTGGACCAGAACTCTGGCCAATACTATTATATCCATCTTCCCACTCAGGCTACACAATGGGAGTTTCCCAAGGGTCCTACTCCTTTGAACGATGTACCGCTCTCCCCAGTTCATTCAACTTATGCAGGATCAGCCTACGGCAACCCTCTTGCTTCGCCAGGCTTGAGTATGTTTAACAAGCAAAATCTTGCTTCCCCTGGGTTTCAGAATATGGCCTCGCCTGGCTTCCTCGGATCTCCTGGCTTCCCTCCACATACCCCAGGATACGCCGAGAGTATTATGAGTATGGCGTCAGGAACGCCAACGACAGCAGGCTTCTCTGGACCACCACCAAGTGCCGGTGTTGATATGTACAAAGTTGCGCCAACGAATGGTGTATACTTCGGTCCATATCTGAGATATGTGAATATGGACATGCAGAACGGTGTTTGGTTAGGCACGATTTTGCTTGTTACAGATGCTCCGCAACCGCCGACGATCCACATCCATAAGAGTGTCGATTTGTCACCCAATCCTAGGCAGTTAAAACCAAATCCCATCTTCACGCACCAGAGATGGGTGTTCTATCGTTACGACGTTGATCTTCAGATGGGAGAGGGACAAGGTGACAAGTGGACATATGCTATCACTTCGCATCTGGGTTGCACACGTTATGAGTTCTTGGTGGCAGGACGCTATGAGACAAATTGGAGATTCATTGCGCACTCTGGCAACGATTTCGCGATGAACACTACTGCCAATGAGCGTTCCAAGCTTGGAGGAATTGGCTTCATGTGGAAAGACATTTTGCAAAAGAACGTGGAATGCGGAGGCTTCCACGTGCAATTGGGTCTTGGAGACCAGATTTATGGAGACAGGCTGTGGAAAGAAGTTCCCCTTCTGAAGCAGTGGCTAGCTATGAGCGGGAAGGAGAATCGAAGAAGTGCGGCATGGACGGCAAGGCATGAAGAAGATGTGTCGCATGCCTATTTCCATTACTACACCAGTCATTTCGATCAACCTTACTTGCGAGAAGCATTTGCTCAGATTCCTCATGTCCTTCAAATTGACGATCATGATATGTAAGTTTCTCAGCATATATATTTTGCGCAGCGCTAACAATCTACAGCTTCGATGGCTATGGTTCGTATCCAGAATACATGCAGAACTCCAACATGTTCAAGAACATTGGTCGTATTGGTATTGAAATGTACCTCCTTTTCCAACATCATACAACACTCGATATCCTCCGAAACGTAAGCACTGACCTGGATCTCTTTACCATTACCGGTAACGGATGGCACTTCGTCAAGTATCTGGGTCCTTCCGTAGTTGTGGTAGGGCCCGACTGCCGCTCTGAGCGCAATCAACGTCAAGTCCTTGCCGGTCCTACATACCAAGGAATCTTCCCCAAAGTAGCGACATTACCACCCAGCGTACAGCACTGCATCTGGATGATATCTGTACCTGTAATATATCCACGTCTCGAAGCTGTAGAAAGTCTTGCACATACTATGGCGACTGGAAAGAAAGCCGTTAACACTACATACAATCTATTGGGCAAGGTTACAAGTTCTGTGGCCGGAGTTGTTGGTGGCAAAGAAGCAGTATCATCTGGATTCTCGCATGTCAAGAAGGCTGTTGGGAAATCTGGTCTGATGGGCGGCGTATTGAACACTTTTGGTGACATTGACATTGCGGATGAGCTCAGAGATATGTGGACACATGAAAGTAAGGATTTGGAGCGCACGTACCTGATACGGACGCTGCAAGGTATTGCTCATCAGAAAGGCATTAGGATGACTTTCCTTTCCGGTGGTAAGTAATGATGAGCCCAGTTATCGCATACTTTACTAACACTATGGATAGATGTAAATTGCTGTGGTGCCGGTCTTGTCCACGACCCTTCACATCCTTCCGATCACAAAACCATGTATCAAATCATATCCTCCGCAGTGGTAGCTGCTCCACCACCATCATACGTACTTAAAATGCTCCACAACAACAAACCACTTTACGTCCCCCTCAACGGCGTGAAAACCACCAATCAAGTCAGCGATACCAAGGAAGATATGATGGAGATTTTCCAAACGGATACCAACGGCGGCCCGAGAGAAATGAAGAAGTTGATGGGACGAAGGAACTACGTCGCATTTGTCGCATATGATCCGGACACGATGATGGGCCAGATGAGCGCCAATGGAAGTATGCACAGTGGAAACGCGGGACTGTCGAAGCTGAGTCTCGCGGTAGACTACGTGGTGCAAGGGGATGGTGGATTCAGTCCTCCTACGAAGTATGGACCTGTAATTATACCAAGTCTAGAGTTTGGTAGATGATCAGATGGTTATGGGATTTAACGGAGGAACAAGATATGATTGAACGGATAGGATGGCATGACATGATGATCATATTTTCACTGTTTTGATAAAACATTTTTTTACATCTCTGGAGACTACATGCATCTTAAAGGGGAGTTGGGAAGCGTGTTCAATTGGTGGGCTGGGGTGGAATATCATAGCCTGGTCTTTTTCGTGCGTGGTTCTCTTCTTAAATCTTGATGGTTTATATACATTTAACATTTTACATTACAAATCCAAGGTGATATATCATATTAATATCATGAACGTAACATATGTGTCCTTTGCGGAAGTGTTAACATCGTTGTCTTACGTGCACCCATACAATAAGCAGACATACGAGTTTTGATAGTGGGGCAGGCAGGCACAAAATAAGGTAGGAGCGACCATCCGCTAAGAACGATTCTACTGGGCACATGGTGAACCCCTAGTTCGTTTAATTTTAGCATGCCCCTCTTTATATCTGTCCCTCCATACAAAGCCAAAATAAATATCAGACCGCCAAACTGTTAACTTAAACTTATTGTTTCCTTCCTCGAGCCTCAATCCCACTCTAGTACTTGTTTTCTTCTACCTACGACCAGTTCAGAATACATTCTCTGGAAACTTCTTAATACAAAGAACCGAACATATATCAATCATGGCGGAAGCAGTAGCTGCAAACTACCCACCGCTCGCGGAGCGTCCTTTCAAAAACACAATCCTGCTTTTCGATGTCGATGAGACGCTCACTCGCGCACGACGAGTAAGTTTTTCATGTCCTACCTCACTTTTCCCATCTCTTTCACATTCCAATTATCCCCCGCTTTCCTCCTCTGCCCCTCTCCCCCACCTCCTGAACAACCCCCAACTAACACCCCCTCCCCCAGACCGTCACCCCCGAAATGCTCTCCCTCCTCTCCCACCTCCGCCAACACTGCGCCATTGGCTACGTCGGGGGTTCCGACCTCGCCAAGCAGCAAGAACAACTCGGCACCCAAACCATCCCCGTCACCACGCTCTTCGACTACTGTTTCTCCGAAAACGGACTCACCGCATACAAATCAGGGCTGCCCCTCCCGTCCAACTCGTTCATCAAGTGGATCGGCGAGGACAAGTACAAAGAGTTGGTCAAATTCATCCTGCACTACATTGCGGATCTGGATATTCCCGTCAAGAGGGGAACTTTCGTGGAGTTTCGTAATGGGATGATTAATGTGAGTCCTATTGGGAGGAACGCGAGTGTGCAGGAGAGGAATGAGTATCAGACGTATGATTTGGAGAATAAGATTCGGGAGACGTTTGTGGGCGTCTTGAAGGAGAAGTTTAGGGATTTGGGGTTGACGTGAGTTTTTTCTCTTCTACCTATCTACCTTCCTTTTCTACCCCTCTTTCAATGCCCCATTCTCCCCCTTCCCCAAAATCACAACCCCCCAACTAACCTCCTGTCTCCCAACCCAGCTACTCCATCGGCGGACAAATCTCCTTCGACATCTTTCCCGCCGGCTGGGACAAGACCTACTGTCTGGGGCTCCTCGAAAAAGACGCCGCCCAGCCCGGCGGCATCGAGTACACCGAGATCCACTTCTTCGGCGACAAGACGTACCAGGGTGGCAACGACTACGAGATCTACACGGATTCGCGAACGATTGGACACAGTGTTGCGGACCCGGATGATACGATTAAGCAGTTGAAGGAGTTTATGGCGGAGAAGGGTATTAAGTATTAGGCTCTCTCTGAGGGGGAGAGACGAGAGGAGGGTAATGGAAAAATAGGGGTCTGGATTAGGAGAGAAACCGGAACGGATTCGATTTGGTGGACATTTCCAAAAATCTGATTGCTGTAGCGGCGCATATCCAACGAGTTCAGATTTGCCAATGACGAAATTGGTCTGCGATTTTGATGGCTTTTAAACGGGTTACATTGTGGTTTTTCATAGACCTTTTATGCCTGAGCGTCCTTTTCGAAGATACACATCACATCACATCAGCTATAACCAAAAGTTATCGCATGTTGTTTTACTCGTGCTTCATTTCATCATGATCTATCTACCGTCTCAGATATTCTCCATCTGGAACTGCGTACCATCCTCATTCACCACCCCATTGCCATGCCCATTCCCATTAACATCCTTCCCCTCCACAATCCCCGCCCACCGCTCCGGCATAACCTCTCTAAAATCAAACGTCCCCGCCGCACCCCTCAACACCTCCCCCTTCTCCGTAATCACCGCATCAATCAGCGCCGCAGGCGTAACATCGAACCCTGGATTCCAGACCTCGATCCCCTGATGCGCAATCGCGACCCTCTCGCTCCTCCCCGTATCCACCTTCCCGTCCTTCCCCACTACCGCCCCGCTAATCTGCGTCAGTTCCGTGCCCGGCCGGTTCTCGATCTTGATGTCTGCGCCCGACACACACTCCAGATCGATGGACGTCGTCGGCGCTGCGACTACAAACCGGATGCCGTGCGCACGCGCCAGCACCGCCAACGAATACGTGCCGATTTTGTTGGCGGTGTCGCCGTTGCGCGCGACGCGGTCGGCGCCGACGATTACCGCGGATATGTTGCGCGATTCTTTGAAGCGGGCGAAGAGAGAGCCGGCCATGGAATCGGTGATTAGCGTGGAGGGGATGTTTTCGTAGACGAGCTCGAAGGCGGTGAGCCGCGAGCCTTGGTTGTAGGGCCGGGTTTCGGTGCAGTAGGCGTGTTGGAGGTAGTTCATTAGGTGGAGGGAGCGGATTATGCCTAGGGCGGTGCCGTGACCGGAGGTGGCGAGGGACCTGGGTGGGAAGTGTTAGTGAGTTTACTTGAGACAGAGTGATATCGATATCCATAGCCAGATAGATAGACATACCCAGTATTGCAGTGCGTAAGAACACTAATCTTCCTGTATGTCTGATCCGGCGCTCCTTGAGTAAAAGGCGGACTTGTGGTAAAGTATTTCGAACTGTCGCCATTGTGTTCAGGCGCAACTGGCATCTGCTGCCGTCTCAAATATTCAGCTCCGTATCGACCAATAGCCAAATTGGTAGTATGATCATCCTCCAGTATTTTCTCCGCCGCGGTAATATATGCCTGTCTGACCTCCGCACAAGACGCATCTTTATCCGTCTCAGTTGAGTTGGTCGAGGCGGTTTGGGAAACTTTCTTGAGAAGCTTGATGGCGTTGGAAAGATCAACTGCAGTAGGCCGACTGCCAAGGAGATATTCGAGGCGTTTGTTGATGTATTGGACGGTTTCTTCTTTGCTGTTGGACCCTGCAACTCTATTAGACCGTCTATCTTTCTTAAGCACCTCGAAAGCATGCAGTAACGGACCGTCTTTCTTGTGATGAAGCTCAACAGCCAGAGCAAGTGCTGCCACAATCGCGATTGCTGGTGCACCTGAAAGGAACTCCTTAGCTTCCAAAACTTTTCGATCTCAAACGGTACCGGCAGCAAATACCTCTCACTCGCATCGACTTGATGGAGTCAAATGCCTCTTCGCAAGTAGAGACATTATCGTACACAAACTCATGAGGGAGCTTTAATTGATCTAAAACCTCCAGCTTTCCTCTCGTATATTTGATAGCTTCCAGGCCTGCTGCCATTATTGTGTTGTTTGATGAGTTGCAAATAATTTTCGACGCTTAATCGCGGCTTTGAAGATTGCAGTTGTTTGTATGCGTTTGGGCTTATAAACAAAGTGTAGGTGTAAGTCAAATGGGAATAGTAACAAATAGGAAGTGAATTTTAATTCCGAATGCTTTAATGCCAAAATAGGTAATAGTAAACAAGATGTGTACAAAGTCGCTGCCGATAGATCCTCGTTTCCCTTTTTTCTTTTTTTCAATTCCGCCTTACTTGACCCCGCCAAAAAAAACTGCGGTGGCGCTTGGCAGATCTGCCCCACAATGCATCAACGAAAGGTAACGCCAGCTAACGCCATCTACCGTGCCTGGCTTGCCCATGTAGGTATGGCTGTGGAACTACATCACGTTCTATAATTGGAGATGGCTAACTGTCGACGTTCGGTGTTACCACCAGTCGGAGGCGAGCCGCAAAACTGATCATGCAGATCAGTTACCATAGATGCCGCACGCTATCGGACCATCACTCCGCCTCCTACTCCCCCATCACCTGCAGATGCAAACGCGGATACAGGAACACACTTGCATCAGTGACAAGAAACACATTTGAACATCCTTTCCTAATTGCGTATAGACTTTTCGAGATCCTGCTGCTCAGATGCTCCATACAAGCGATGTTGTCTTCTCATTCATACAGCTCTTGTCCTATATCCTGACTTGTATCAAGAATAGGAATAAATACTACTATGGGGAATCATTATCATCATGATGACCTGACTATCCAATGACTCCGGGCTCCAATGCAGATCCAGGACGCCAAACAAGACCTCTCTTGCAAATATCCCATGTAGACATATTCGGCGACCTCCACACTCAAGTCCAATACCTTTATTCTTCCCAGTATGTACTGCAAGCTCAAAACACTCGACAAATGAAATTTCTCTTGGCGTAAATCAACGTTGTTCTCCTCGACTACTGCGGTCTACAATTTCTCCTGCTCTTAGTAAAGCGCTGACAGGATCTAACTCGTTATCTTCAACAGTGGACATGTAGCTGTGAAGCCGGGTATCGGGTGACTCTGTTTTAGTAACGGAATTTGAAAGACTCGGTGGTGCCTCGCTATATCTCCGCATGGGAGGCATCGCAGTCGGGAAATCGACAGTTGGGTGCATACCTATAGGCATGGATTAGTAACTTAACACCAATCGCAGGAACACGAAACAGGCCGAGAGTGAACAAACTAAATGGGAAATGTCGCAACGAACCATTCGGAGAGTGCTGAGAGCCAAGTATAGATGATTGAGGCGAGAGTGATGGGGCTGGCAGATATGGAACAGGCCCGTCATAGTTTCCGGATTTTTGAGAAAATAAAGCGGGGTTGGGAAGAGCCCGGTCGACATTAGGCTCCATAGGCGTTCGAGGGTAGTATGTTGACGAGTTGCTGGTAGAAGAACTAGTTGATTGGTTCGTAGACTCGGTCGAAAGAAGTGGTGGTGGCTGACTGCTCCGCTCCGAGCGTAAGTGACGTTGCCATGAGCCAGCAAGCGCAAGATGGTCGGGGATGGCTGGACCAGAATGACTTCTGCGTCTCTCACTCATGTCTGTAATCCTCTGGATTGGCTGGAGAATGGTCGCTTCCTCACGGCGGCCTTCCCGCCAATTTTGTGCCCCCGGACCAAACATCGACTCACGGTAGCCTGGTAAATTCGAGGACGAGTGAGTTGGCGACCCCTGGCCAAGTCTCCCTGGAACTGACGATGCTTTGTTTAGAGTCGCTAAAGTAGGTAGAGCCGGTGGAACCGAAGCGACAGGTGCCGATTGCGTGGTTGCTGCATTCCACGGAGACTTGGAAGATGCCGAAGAATCAACGCGGTTGCGACCGGTCATGGTTTCTCCACTATGCTGGCTACCACCACTGCTCGCTGTCCCACTACTCGCCGTGCTTGTGTGAGGCTCGAGCTTGGGTCTTTTGGCAACGTCCATCTCATTCATCAACTGTTGGTTTTGCTTCTGCTTGAATTCCGTGAGATACTGAGAGTAATCCTTGTAATTTTGGGTCTTCTTGTACTCCGCCAATTCGTTGTTGTAGCGTTCTTTCGCAGTGAAGGCCTGATGCTCGTAAGGTTCCTTTTCTGTCGGTGATAGATTCTGCCAATTCTCTCCTACAAGCTTCGCAATTTCAGTAAAAGATAAATTCCGACCTTTCAGATCTTCACGCATTTTGTTTGAAAAAATGACGTATGCAGACGGCGGTCGCTCCGGTGCATGCTCGTCAGGTTTGGGATGCCTCCTGTATTTCCTCTTCGCACCATGAGTACCGCTGCCACTATCCTTGACGTCCCCTCTCCCCCCTCCTCCCTTCTGCTCATCTACCTGGCCATCACTCGGTCCTGCACCGGTGGGCGACGCAAGAGCTCTATCGGATGAGACGCCCCTCGAATTAGCGATCTTCCGTTGAAGCTTTCGCCGATGACCAAGTTTGACACCAAGAGCATCAAAATCCGACTCTGTTATATCAAGTATCGTGTCCCATGAATCAAAGCCCTGTTCAATGAAGTCGTGTAGGTAATGAGAGATGCCCAGCTCCGCAAATATTTCTGCCAAGTCAGTCATACAGCAGGTTGCCTCTGGATCTTCGTGTCCAGATATGCACTTGTCATATAGCGGTAATATCCTTTTGAAATCGTGAATGGTGCTCAAAGCTTCAAATTCTCTCGAAGCCGTCAACGGCTTTTAACTCGGTTCGAGGTTCCAAGAATTTGTTGAAGATATATATCTTGGAATGCGCATCGACCTCTATAAAATATATGCTGTTGGTCCCCCGCTGGTACTCTGCGTGTGCTGAATCTCGAACGCTTCTTTAAATGACGGCTAGGATATTGAGTTGCGAGGCGTAGAGGTTCGTCTTGAACAATTGACCACGAAGGCGAATGAATCTCGTGCAGTTGATTGATAGCAGAAGTCTCGAGATGGCCTGAACTGTAGCAGCATGCGATGGACGTGTTTTGGCTGTTAAAAGCTTCGATTAAGTGGAGACAGGGAATGGATCGAGATAACGTTAACAGTAGCGTGAAAATCCAAAGCAGTAGGGGCCGGCGTGCGGGCAAGTAGGTAGATGGTACTTCAGTTGAGCGTTAGCTAACAGGATTCAGGCACATCTACCAAGTGCAGAGAGAAAGGAATGCCCAAATTATTTCCCGATGCCACTATCTGCGGTGACTGAACATCGGAGTTTCAGAAGGGTAATCTAGGGTAATAATGTATCTGGAAGGTATACCTTCTGCAGGTGGACGACTAGTGAGCCTGATATGGGTGATGATCGTCGAGGAGAGTTTTTCTTATTCACCACCTGGGGCACGAGTTGCGGCGGAGAGGGTTCAGAGGGCCGATGGTAGGGATATTATGATGAATGCGCTGCTCAAGGGATTCTTTTGGCTTTGGCTCCTTTTTATTCTGCGAGTGTGTCTAGAAAGGGAGGGAGAAGAGAAATAGAGCGTGTAGTTTGGGCGGGAAGTCGAGAAGTGAAAGGGAAGGGCAAAGGATGCGATTCGTTGTATGGAAGAGATACCGGATGCCAAGAGCAGAAATTGGGGATTGAATATTGAGATCTGCGTATAAACAAGCTGATGGTCGAGAAATGGAAAAAGTCAGAAGGTACAGATTCCCATAGCAGATGATGTATTGAGGATCCGGATATATCAAGTATCGATGACGGCCCTGAAGGGGAGTAGGGGAGTAGAAGGAGGTAGAAGTAATACCAACCTAGGTATAAAAAGAAGGAAGCACTGTAATAAATGTGCGGTAGCGTTTATTTTCCAGGAGAGACCTTGAGAGACCTTAACGCTTAAGCACTAGAATATCCAATAGAAAAGCGAAATCATTAACAATAGAGAAAGGAAATAATGGCGACTTTGTTTCTTATGCCTGTTTTGGGGGGGTGAATTAGAGAAGAAGAGGAGAAATTTTTTGGGATCTCGATCGTTCAGAGACGAAGAGGCGAGGTTTTGGCTGGTGATGGGCGAGTTCGCCAATGCTGTTTGAGCCAGTCAGGTTAAACTCGCTTCGGAATTTAGCTTCTCTAGGAGTGGATTGGGGGGGGGAGTGGATTAGGGAGGGGGTCGTGGATGGGGGGGGGACGATGGGAAGGTAAGTGATGGATAATGGAAGATGGATAATGGATAATGGATAATGGATTGGTGGTGGAATTCCAGGGTCGTCCAAATAATGCCTTTGCTCCTAGCTTGCTCCACACTGAACAAAATGCAGGCAGACACTGGCAGACAGGTAGCAGCTGGTAGCTTCGTAGATGCAGGTAGATGCAGACAGCTGTCGCAGGAGTAGCACTGTAGCAGTAACCTTTCGGAGTAGTTCAATTCTTCTCTTTTGACTATTTACTACGAAGTACTTGTATGTGACTCCTCTGTATTTTGACTATCCATGGATCAAAGGGCCAGCCTTTGACGGCACGAGCCAATGAACGCGGCGGGACCACGCTACGGGGACCACTTTCGAACCTTGGAAACGTCCAATGGTGACGGAGGTGACGGACTGTATGACCGCAGCAGTGGGCCCACTTATGATGAAAAAGAAAGCCCAGCAGGAAAGTCGAACAGGAAAGAATGCGTTTCTACGAAAGTACGACGAAGAAGAAATGGCTCGAGTATGACTAATCCGCATGAGGAATTTGGGCAGGAACTGGGGCAGTTGGGAATTTGCTGCTCTATTGAGTAATAGTAGCAGGATATTTGCACAAAATACTCCGTGGTAGGGTACGAAGTGCATCGCTTCCAGCTCTTTTGTGTCATGTATGATGGTGAGGGATGGGAATGTTGATGATAATATAATGATAATGATGCAGATGACGCTGCTGCTCTGCTGCTGCTGCTGCTGTTGCTGCTTTGACGCTGTGGTGATACGAGGTTTGCCCATGGAAATGGAAGATGGACCAGGGGAGAAGTCGCTGTGAGAGGTTGAAAGAAAATGGCATGTTCCCCCAAAATGCTTAACTATGTTCTAGAACTTTTTGCACCATCGTCCACTTGACGCCTTATCCACAAGGCTTGAAATTTGGGGTGACACAGGCGAGCAGCGAGCAGCACAGGGTAACACAACATGGGCGAATATCGATCCTCCAGACGAACACTTCCCCATTGCTCATTTGCTCGCTTTCTGTCTTCGCTCGATGTGATTTGATGCTGGATGCAGCGCGTGGTGAATCTGGTGATACTTTGTAGGATGGGCATTTTGAGTTCACCAACCCTGGGGGGCAAATACTTTCCTTCTCCACTAGGGACAGTTCGTGGCAGGAATGAGAAGGAACCGTACGCAGTTGCGTACTAGTCGGCACAGTGGTCACGTCGAATATCGATTTAACAGCAAAGTCCCGATAATACTTCCCCTTTGTTAAAGCGGCGGCCATGGCCCAGATCCCGGTATTCACATGTATTATGCACTCGCTGCTGGGTTCTGGGAAGCAAAGGAAGGAAAGGAAGAAAGTACCGTAGCCGGGGTGGGCAGTAAGTAGTTCTGTGTCCGTGTCTGTCTCTGGTCTGTGTCTGGCTGTCTGTGTCTACCTGGTATGTCTATCTAGTATGTCTATCTACTCTCTACTTCGTGCTCTATGTCTGTGTCTGTGTGTAATGCCTGTCCTTTATGCCTGCGCTTGATGCCTGTGTGGCATCTGCACTTCTGCACTTCTGCACTTCTGCACATCTGTTTCTGCGCTCCAGGCCGAGGGCATTTTCCCATTTGCCCATTTGCCCATTTGCCCATTTGCCTTCAACAATTGGCCATTAATGGCCGCTGACGGTGAATTGTATACAGTGATAAATGGCTCCATTGGGGAAAGATGCCATCAGGCATTTGCTCTAAATTAGCTGCTGGCTTGAGATCTGGCAACGTCGTTCGACTCTTTGTCCTCCTGCGCTTTTAATTCCCATTCCCCATTCCCATCCCCCGTTTCCCATTTCCCCTTTATCTTTCCCATTCTCGACGTCCTGGCCACCCTCGCACATGACTTTCTGGGCTGATGGAGAACTGTCCCCGGGATTTTAAACTTCGGACTTATCTGCAACATACACACATACATACATACTACCATCCTTCCTTGCGTGCTTGCTCCGTACATACTTAATTCATACAGCTCCTCGTACTAGTCTCTGCTATGAATGGAATGCAGCAGGTACTAGCGATACATAATTCGGCAAGTCTTTCCCAGCCGGTACTAACTTACTGTGTTGCAAATTGCAATACTGTAAATTACAGCCAGTGTTGGTGCCTGGGGGTTCAAGCGATATGCGACATGCGAAACGGTGAACTTACTTCGCCTTCGCCTTCTCCGGAACATTTTCACATCACATCCACAGACACATCCACATCCCCAACCTCAAGCTCAAGCTCAACTCAGCCAGACGGCAGATTCCATCGAAAGAGCCAATCTCATGCGTTTATCCGTACTCCTATATCCATTTTCCCAATAGTCCATCCAGTCCTGCACTAAACAGGCATTACGCAGGCGAAAACGCGCGACACAGAAAATGACTTCTCCGAAGAACACGAACAAAACATCGCAAGATGACATTTCGGAGGTTGACCTAGCACAGGTATGTCAAGCCTCGCAACACCACCGGGGATCAGATTATGCAGATATGAGCCGATTGCAGTCTCGATATCGGTACTTTGGTACTGTACATCAAAGCTACTGCTCCTTCCCCTCCTTTATGGGGATGTGTTTCTCACATATCCATGTCCACAATGCCCTTCCAGGACCCTGAAATCCCATCTTCTCTCCAAACTCCCATAATTTTGAATGCTTGTCTAACGAATTTGTGTGATCTAGGCCCTCAAAGACCTTCAACGTGAGTCTTACGACTTTCTCCTGTGCCTCTTCTGATGAAAATTTCTTGCATGAAACTGCCAACGCGGCAGTAGGCGCTGTCCTTTTTAGATCTAGACCCACGTCCCTTCGACCTAGTCCAGCTGAATCTCGCATTCAAGCCACAACCTATCGTGCTTTCGTGCTTTCGTACTTTCATTCCCCACGCACTAACTAATAACTGTACTTCAATATAGGCGGGGAAAAGACTGCCCAAATGCTCGAAACTAGTCTTACAAGCCTCGAAAAGAAGATTGATGACCTCCTAGCAAGCTTCGAAGGGGAGCAATCCAACAGAATTAGGACCGATGAGGCGACAACCGATCCCAAGAGGGACAACGGTGACTCTGAGCGATCTGAGGCTTGAGCCTAGATTGTCGTCCGCACCTTTTGCTCCACTACGAAGAGTAGTCGTCTACCTGCTTCTGTTCTCACGTCCACACCTTACCGACGACTTCATCTGCCATAGCGTCCATCTCAGAGACAGAAGATACTACGTCCGATACAACTATCATACGTTCACGTACCCTTGATCAGCCTCCTAGGATGGAGTGATGTCCAGAACCTCGCCGTCAAGCGAGAATACACCCAAATAGAGGAAGGGTTGGACCACTTTGAGGGAATTAATCAAACAACATCTGATCATGAGACCTATGGCGACAGCGTAGGGGTTGTCTTTGGGGACTGTCTTGCGTTGAATGCTGTTCACCATGTGCCCTGGGCCGAAGCTGTGCTTTGTACCCCCACGAAGAACTTGACGAGATGGAAACTGGCGGCAGCAACTATTCTTTGGAGCAAAGTCCCCACTCATTTTGATTATCTGCATCTTGGGCAGTACTCTGCCACTTGTCCTTTCATTGTCGCCCTGGTAGCTGCAGGAATAGCCGCTATCTGACATGCTCCCTGTTCTATTCTATTAGTATCTTGAGCTACGCTGTACTTCGTGTCTAGACTTCGTGGTTCGTGGGTGACGGGACATACCCAACCAAGTTGGAGCGTTGAGGATAGTTGTCCCAATATAGCGTTCACATTTGCGCTATCAATCTCGTCTTGATTATCAAATTTGAGAAGCCTTAGTGGATATGTTGTGGGTTCAAAGACACTGTCGTGTCCTTGTATGCTTCGCATTGCTCATCTTCACTTATCACAGTCTCCACCTGTGACTGTCGGTACCTTCATTATGAACGAATAGAAGAAATCCAAGTTATCAAGTGAATAAGCGCCCCTAAGTCTATCGTGTCACAGTCATAAAAGCCTTCGCCTATCAAATGTCTATATATTCTGACTCTCTCTTGGACCATAGTGATTGGCTCAACATTTTGAACTTCTTCCACCGTCTACGCCGCACAGGAACATCAATCATCCCTTCGCATGTCTAGCACAATACCGGTGATTGGGCAGGTGCCTAGCCTACGCCCAGGGCAATGCTGCCTTCAGGCCAACCAATGCCTATCGCCCCGTGCCTTATGCTAGCAAGCTCATCCCACACAAGACATGCTTAGAATGTTCCATTATATTCCATTCTTGAATCTGACAACCAAGTGTTACACCACCTACCGACTTCCTATTCAACATTGGTCTATCCTTTTATCATATTCATCATTCACAGCCCTTTCCTCCCATCCTGCATGGAGGACGGAATGTGATAGCTTCATGTGGTCACGCAAACCACATATGTTGCATATGTCGACGAGATACTTCCTAATCTCAGATGCTGGTGAGAATAAAGAACTCCATCCTGGATTGGGCGTGTGGGTGAACTGGTAGTTGTGAGAAGGGTCGTCCGATGCACATCCTGGATAGCAGTTCTCATACCAAGTTCCGTCGACGTCAGGGTTCTTGTCATATATGACATGCTCAACGTGGACGGTCTGCTGCTTCAATGTTCGAGCCAAATTGATGCCGCTGACTCCAGCGCCAATAATAATGAGTTTGATTGTACGTAAAGTTCCTAGGGGCTGCTCTTTGATGGTATAGCCATGCATATCAGTCTTGATACCAGGAGCTTGCTGACTGCTTGTGGGTGCATTACGTAAAGTAGAATATGAGGCTGCATTCTGGGAGCGAGGTTGAAGTGGGTGCTTGACCTGAACATGACAAGAACGAGATCTGGAGAGCGAGACAGGCGTACGAAAAGTAGCTGGAAGAAATCAACGTGTTGCTGGAACCATCTTTGCCAGAAGTGATGGATTGAAAGTGCAAGTTACTCTCGCTTGTCCAAACAGTTGTTCTTTTAAATGTCCGATTTATCATTGAAACAAACGGTAATATGTTTTAGCAAACTAGTGACCTTGACTTTTAACTGTGAATTTATCGGAAGTCCGAGAGATGAACTACGTAGAGCCCATCTGACGTTATACGTAGATGTGGTGAACGCGTAAAATTGCTGACATCCTACTGCTATAAGAGACCGTCAACGTTGTTCCCCTCAAAATTTGGAGGTGAAACAAAATTTTTTGGAAGCAGAATCTTCTTGTATAAATTCTGCCATCGTCAAGACCATTAACGCCATTGTTCATAGTACATCAGAGAACGTAAACATCAACCATGGGTGCAGAACAATCCTCACTCTCTTCCGAAGCGGTTGGGCCCAGCAAGAAGGCTCTCTCTGATGCTTCTGTTCTAAACCAATTCAATGCAGGAAAGGAACAGCTGCCCGGAAAGTCTGATGTTGTTGTCATCGGCGGAGGCATTCATGCTTTGATTTATGCGATCCATGCGAAGACTCTGGAGCTGAGTATAAGTTGTCCAGGTACGTTACACAATACCCCAACATAAATTTGTCCATCTTGAAATCCCCAGATAAGAGATCATTCTCTAGACTATCACCTTCGTAGTGATAATGATATGGAGAATTGAAGTGCTTGAAATGCACCAAAAGCTCGTCTACGATCAACACTTGCTGACTACATTGGACCCATAGCGGCGCCTACAACAACCATGACAGTACTAGAGAAGTCCAGCAGCCCAGGATATAAGATTGGCGAGTCGACCCTGCCACTCTTCGGACTCTGGCTCAAGTCTATCGGCATAGAGTCACCTATGCTCTGGCGTCTGTTCGGTCCCAAAGACGGCCTGGCATTCTACTACTTCTCCTCCACAGGCGATCCAGAGAATTATACTCAATTTGTCGCCAACGGACCACCAGGAGATTTCGTTGCAACAGTCCAGATGGAGAGAAAGATCAGCGAGTTAATGCTGACCCTCCACGCACAGCGCTTGGGTATCACTGTTCTCCATGGCCGGGAAGTTGACATCAAGGGCATCGTACCAGGACACGACAATACTGAAACAACAGTGCCCGTCCGAAACTGCGAAACCTCGAAGGAAGAGTCAATGGAGGGTCGCCTTTTGATAGACGCAACGGGTCGGTTCCATCGCCTTGTCTCGAATGAATCACGGATTGAGAAGGTCGATGGCGTCAACACCCATGCTTTCTGGGCTTATTTCCAGCAGTCAAGTGACGAAAGTCATTTCCCCCTGAGAAGTTATGAGAGTGTTAACACGAACCATATCTGCCTTGCTGAAGGGTAAGTTCTCCTATGCTGTATGGTCTTGTAGCAGAGTAGAAGCTAACATTTATGGCACCAAAGCTGGGCTTGGGTCATCAGACTTCCATCATGGGAGGGAAGTTCTATTGAGAACCTGACTGCAATGATCAATCACTTACTCGACCTCAACGCCGCCAAAACGCCAGGCGACCTGTATCCTTCCGTGGACGAGCTTGTCAAAACATTCAATCTCAAATTCCGTTGGGTAGTTAGCATTGGCTTTGCCCTCCGCTCTGATGTTCAATACCCGGCCGATCTTTCGACTTTCGGGAGGAGTGAAGCGGAACAAAAGTTCAACTGGATCGTCTCCAGATATGAGAAGGTTGGCAGTTTGATGGAGAAACACAACCTTATCGAAGATTTGTACGGTCCCGGAACCACTTGGTTCGCGCGTAAGAATATGGCTTTCCGTTCACCCCGTGTCACGGGAAAGAACTGGATGGCCATTGGCGATGCCACTGGTTTCACAAACCCATTGTATTCACCTGGAATCAATGCGAACATGAGCACCAGCATTTACGCCGCTGAAATGATAAAAGGGTACCTATCGGCCGAGGGTTCTTCCGAAAGACACAGTTTCATGCAGAAATATGAGGAGTTTTGCCGAGACCGTGTCCCAAATCTTCAACGTATGAATGTCTTCAATTATGTTTGCATGCGCTCTCCTCAACTCGGACCCCTGGGACCACTTTGGCAATATCTTTGCGGAACGGGCAACACGAAAATCCAGAATATGAAGAAGTATGAGTCACCTAATAATGTTGGTGAATTGTTGACTACTTGGGATTGGGGTGCGCAGTCCGAGGAGTACATTGCCTTCGCCAAGCTCGCCATTCAGCTGCTCGATGGACCACCGCATGCCGAGCTCACCCAGAAGACGATTGACGACGTTAAAAGGCTCTCAGCGGCACACCTTACCAAGGCAATATCTACTGGGAAGTACAAAGGACGATGGGCCGGCATGTTGCGATGGTACGACGACGAGCTCAATTTCGTCAAGGACAAAGTGGACAGAGATATTTTGGCTCGACGATGTCGGGGTTGCGGGGAATGGAAGATCTTGAGATCGGATTTCAGAAAGTGTGCCTTCTGTGGCTGGGAGCACAGTGTTGAAGAAAGTACAAAGGTGCTGTATACGTTAAAGTGATATGCAATAAGTGGCCTGTCAAGCGGAGTGAAATGTTGGACGTTAAGGAGTTGGAAAGCTTTCAGGCACGGCACGGGTAGTACAGATGTTTAAATAACCTTAAGCGACGTAAGAAGGACCTGTTGGGACCAACAATATGTCAACCCAGATGCAAGTTCATGCTCCCATTGAAATTGACAACAAATCTGACGAGCCAAGGGACGGAAGGCGTCGAGGTCATCCGTCCGAGTCATTGGCGTTCTGTAGTCGCATTAGTTGAAGGTAACATGGATGTATTCCCGGCACACCAACGAATGGGCCGGCGATGCGGGGTGTGGAGAAAGCTTGATAAGACAGCTCAAGTGAAACGTTTCCACGGCTGGTTATCAAGAGTCAAGACGCTACTAGGTTACAAGTGGAAGGTGCAGCTTAACCCCGTCTCCCGTTCTCGGAGCGGTGAGGTGGATATTGATGATTAGAAGAGCAATTCGTGGCTTTCTGCCCTTCCTTCACCTTTACTCAGCTCCGGACTTGGATCAATTTCTCCCTGACTTCATCCATTCTAAATCCTCCATTTCTCATTCTGACTGAAGTAGCAGCTTCATTAACACTTTCCAAACCCATATCGACACTATTTCCAAAGATCCAGAATGGCTGTGGCTAACGCACCCCCTCCCGTTGAGACCATGAGTCATCTCACTGAATCCCACATCAAAGATTCTTCATCAGCACCTCAGCTCAAAGATTTGGATGCGTCACACGTTACTATCACCAAAACCTCCACCCTAAGATCCGTGCCAGAGCCAAACAGCAAAGAAGTATGGGGATCCAAAAGCTGTACAGACCATATGATCTCAGTGAAATGGACCGCCGATGAAGGATGGCATGCCCCTGAAATCAAACCAGTACGTAGGCACATCTGCAGAGTACTATCTTGAATTCGACAACACTAACTAATTGAATCCAGTATGGACCTCTGACCATGATGCCTACGGCGTCGTGCCTTCATTACGCTACTCAATGTTTCGAAGGAATGAAAGTTTACCGTGGATTTGATGGAAAACTACGACTCTTCCGCCCAGAGAGAAACTGTAATCGTCTCGTGATGTCAGCTCAACGTGTGGTACTACCTGCCTTTGACCCAGTCGAGCTGGAAAAGTTACTCAAGCTATTCTTGGGACTGGATGGACCTCGTACGTAAACCTATCTCCATGTCATTTTCCACAGCTTCATCAACCATCTTTATTCCTCCGCTTAAGAGACTCTCGATACACAAGACAGGGAACGAAAACATGCAAAAATGCTAACCATCTCCAGGCTGGCTTCCGAAATCACGTCCAGGAAGTTTCCTGTATGTTCGACCTGCAATCATTGGAAATGGAGAAGAACTGGGTGTCACTGCACCATCCGAAGTTCTCCTTTTCGTCATCGCTGCCCCATGGCCAGATCTAGCTGGTACTCCTCCAGGCGCCGCACCCAAGCCTCCAGGACTCAAGTTACTTGCTTCGTAAGTTATCTTGCTGCGAGTCTCTCCCGACTCATAGCAAACTCCACGCCTCCAATCAGGAAATTTAGGTTTGGGAGAAGTTTATTGATAGTTTCTTAGAAAGGAAGATACTCGTGCATGGCCTGGTGGATTCGGCTACGCCAAAGTTGGAGCAAACTATGGCCCATCCTTCGTCCCGCAAGTAAGTCGCTCTTTCACAGTTCTAAGTCCGCTCGAACAACCACCCTGGTCGAAAAAAAAAATGAGCTGCCTATTCTCAAGAAATCCCTGTTTGACACTCTCTATAGATGGCAGGCCGCAAGCTCGGATACGACCAAATCCTCTGGCTCTTCGGTCCGGACTACCAAGTCACCGAAGCCGGCGCCAGCAACTTCTTCGTCGTCGTATGTATTCCAACCTCCCCTCTAACCTCCCTCACTCTCTCCCTACTCCTCGCACAATCCACCCAATCCACCCACTCAACCTAACACCCCCTACCCCTAGATCCGCAACAAAACCACCTCCGCCCTCGAACTCATCACCGCCCCCACAACCGACAAGATCATCCTCGACGGCGTAACCCGACGCAGCGTGCTCGACCTCGCACAATCTCGTCTCACAGCCAACTCTCCTTATCTTTCCTCTTCTGAAAACAAGGCCCCGATCCCACCTCTTAAGATCGTCGAGCGAACTTACTCTATGCTTGAGATCGAGGATGCGCAAAAGGAAGGTCGACTTGTAGAGGCTTTTACGAGTGGTACTGCGGTATGTGTTTTTCACTTCCTTCCTTCCTTCCTTCCTTCCTCCTCTCCTACCTCCGGAGATTCCACACTTCCCGCTCTATAAGCATAAAAAGAAAGAAAGAAAATGAGCACAAGACAACTACTAACACCGCCCAGTACTTCGTGACGCCCGTCTCAGCAATCAACTTCCGCTCTGAGGAAATTGATATTCCAATGTCTGAAGGCGATTCTGGGCTATATGCCAAGATCATCAAGGGTTGGTTGTACGATATTATGTATGGAAATGTTCAGCATGAATGGGGTGTTGTCATAGATGAAAATGAGTAGAACAAAAGTATCACCTAGATCAAAGAGCGACAAAACACTAGCAGCACCTTACGAAGTTGTGGGGATCTCAAAAAGGGAAAAGAAGACATAGACAGAAAGATATAGAAAAACTGGCTAGCAATACCAGTCACAAGCAATCAATGTGCAAAAACACTCAGAAATTGCAGCGGTATATCATTCAATATTTTTATGCGCCTAAAATACAAATTTGTCTTCCAACTTGCATGTGTCACTTTCCCCATAATTCCCCTCCCACATAAACAAGCTAAACAATAAGTAGCAAAGTGATGGGGAAAAAATCGAAAATGAATTTGCATGCAAATATGAGACAAGTATCGTTCCCACTCTAGGCTCAATCGAGCCTCCAAATTTGTTCTTCCTCTGTCCTTCTCTCCTCCCCTCCTTAATCCAGCCCATATCTACGATGAACTCCTGGTAGTACGTTTGTTAATTTCTGCCTTAGCGGCATCAGTTCCTGATGCGACAGCCTCGGCAACCTTGTCCTTGGCATCAACAGCAGACTCCTTGGCCTTCTCAGCCGCCTTCTTGACCTGTGGTGGTGCGGAAGAACCGCTCATGCTGACAATACCAACAATGATAGCAATGAGAGTGACGAAAACGGCACCAATTCCAGCTGCTGCTTCAGGAACAAACTTGACGGCCTGAATTGGGTCGTTTTGGGCAATGGTGAAGAACAAGTCAAGCTTCTCCTTGATGTAGAGTACTGGGTCTTCAGTGAAGACGAGGTCGGAAGGTGACTTGGCCTTCTTGCTATCATCGGATTTTGGTACTGACTCAAGTTCAACCAACTGTTCGATAGGGTGCTTCTCATTGAATGTCTCGTCAGCGAACTTCTCGGCATCCTCAACCGAGTGACCAATGTAGATGTTGTCGAAGAGAATGTCGCTTTGCATGGTCCAGATTTCGAAACCGATCTATGAGTTCATGTTAGTGAGAAATTTCCTGTAAGCACGGTTTGAGATAACTTACAGCTCCCATTGGCTCCAAGTTGGCCGGGGTCTTGTCTTCATAGTAATCTGGGTTCTTGATCTTACGTGGAGCCCAGACACCCTTGTAGGCTGGGTTATCAATGTATGGTGCGGTCCATTTGCCCTTGTATTCGGGGTTCTTGATCATTGGCTTCTCCCATGGGCCACATCCGGAGACATCATCACACTTAGGGTTTGGTACAGTTGGTGCGACCCAGTCTCCATCCTCTTCGTCATCCCAGTCCTCTGGCTTTTCAGCCTCTGGGTCTGGAATAGTGAGAGGCTCGTTCTCCAACCAATCCTCAGGCTTGGTAGCTTCCTCGTCGACAATCTCGAATGGCGCATCCTCATCCCAGTCTTCTGGTTTCTTGGCCTCTGGATCTGGGATACGGGCCTCGTCAACCCAAGTATCGGGCTTGGAATCCTTAGGGTCATCAATCTCCTCAGGTGGGTTGAAGGCTGGAGTAAAGTCCTCAAGGAGGCTACCCTCCTTAACTTGCTCGCCATCCAACTTGACGATGAAGGTGTTGTTGGGGTGGATGATCAAAGTGTAAAGCTCGGTCGTCTTGAGAATTCTGGCAGCTGGTGCGGAGTTCATGTGCTTCTCTTCGTACTCGCCAGTCTTTGGGTTCTTGTGGTTGATGATAAGGTGGACTTTGTTGGTGGTACCGCACTTATCAGGACCGAACATAACGACGTATGGTGAGGCGTTCGAGAATTCTTCTTGGTGAAGAGCCTTGTTATCACGGAGGAGCTTCAAGTAAGCACCACCACACTCAAGACCATCTATGTTAAGTTAGTATAGATGTTCATTAGCGAAGGCAATTGCATTATGCACTTACTTTGGAGCTTGACTTCATATTGAACCACGAGGGTCTTGTCTTTGTTGTCAATCTTCTTGGGGAATTTGGCAGAGATGGCGTGATGAGCAGCCGCGTTTTTCACAACAAGACCCTTATCGCCCTCCATACCCTTGAAGACGTGGGGTTCCTCTACGGCCCATTCTCCAACATATGCCCATTCCTCCTCCTTGTCAGCGCCCTTGGTATCCTTCTTGGCGTGAGATGGCTTCCATCGCTCTTCCCAGTCATCGGTGAATTGTTCTAGGAACTCGGCAGTGATTTTTGTGGGCTGAGTAGGATGTCAAGTCAGCGAACCAATTCGGCAGAAGCTGTTACGTAGCTCAGTGTGTGGGGACTGCCAAATACTCACAGTGAAGGTAGGAAGTTGGACGCCGGTGGAGGTTGCGGAAGAGAGTGACGAAGAAGCCTCGGTGGCAGCACTCGATACTGACGAGCTTGCCTCGCTCAGGACAGATTGTGCCTCAGCGTTAACAGAACCTGCCAACAAGGCTGCTGCCGAGAGGGCAGCTGTCTTAGAGAAACGCATGCTGAGCAGAGAGAAGCAGGTCCTAATCTATCTTTTCAGAGAGATAAGAAAGAGTTCTACAGCTGTGTGTAAATGAAAGAATTGATAAATTGCTTCCAGAGCTCAATGGGATTGGAAGACAAAACCAAAGAAGAGGTTCTGGAGGAAGTGAGGAGACTTTTATGTGCTCGTTGACAACTACCTGGTAGGCTGGTACACCCAGCTTTCAAATAATGCCACAGTGTCCTTTTACCGTATCCTCGTTTAGGTAAGGTTTCGGAAGCTACCTACCTAGATAGGCATTTAACAGAGCTGGCCCGGCCGTTGAACTAGCAGCTTCGCATTGAATAATGGAAAATAATCGATTTAAGTTAATGTATTCTAATTCGGGTGGAATACGTGCCAGGTGTTCAATTCGAGTTTGTGCTGTTACCAGTGCTTGTGGTGGAAGCCATGTCTGGTGATATTGGTTTACGAAATCTGCGTTAGGGCTTGAAGTGGGCAGCTGCAGAGAGAGCCTCTACCTCTGTACTGCACCTACGAGCTTACAAACTGCTCGAATGAACACATCTGAAGGTCAATTGCCAT
The DNA here is from genome assembly GCA_002946415.1 of Rutstroemia sp. NJR-2017a BVV2. Lineage (NCBI taxonomy): Eukaryota > Fungi > Ascomycota > Leotiomycetes > Helotiales > Rutstroemiaceae > Rutstroemia > Rutstroemia sp. NJR-2017a BVV2. Next base: position 449,368 of record NJPS01000031.1, on the reverse strand, counting down.
CGACTGTGCTTCAATGTGCGAATTGGTTGCCCGTTTCTCCTCGGAAAGCATAAATTGCAACTCAAGGACAGTGCAATCGATCAAACCGACCTTCGATTTGGTTCTACGAGTGTCCCGCACCCGCGGCATATCTCTGCGCTAATCACAAGCCCAGATTACCAGGCAGTCCATGCGAAGCGTGAGGAGCGTGAGGAGCGTGAGGAGCAAAGACGAAAAAAGAGGGGCAATCTCCAATTTCCCCACTTCACCCACTAACCGAGCTGCCTGTGCATAACAATTTTTCACAAAATTCCGCCCGCAATTTTGATAGACGGAAGGTTGGAGTATCGAAATGAACGGGCCCCCTCATATTTGCTATCTATCTATCTACCTATCTGCCTATCTATCTAGATCGAGATATTACTCTTTGCATTAACAGCAGATATGACCACACAGAACTCAACCCAGGAAGTTCAATCTTCCGAGAACAATGATCATTTAATCACTTCTCAAGACCCCCAACACCCCGCCAACCTCATCCCGGAATTATGTCGCAAGTTTTGGCACTTGGGATGGGTAACAGGCACAGGAGGGGGGGCCAGTATTCGCAACGAGTTCGTATTATCCCTACCAACCTTGTCACATATTTCACTCATTAACATGCATGCACTCTCAGTGATCTAGTCTACCTCGCGCCATCCGGCGTGCAAAAAGAGCTCATGCTCCCCGAACACATCTACGTGCTCGAACTCTCCAAGCAGCTCGATCTCAAAAACCGCACATATCTCCGCTCCCCACCGAATCTCAAACCATCCCAATGCACACCCCTCTTCCTCGCCGCCTTCACAAAACGGAATGCCGGTTGTTGCATCCACACGCACTCGCAATGGGCCGTTCTGGTGACTCTGCTCCTGGAGTTGTCGCCTGACGCAAAGATGTTCGAGATCAACAATATCGAGCAAATTAAAGCGTTCGGCAAAGGATTCAAGAAGACGGGCAACCTTGGGTATCATGATACTTTGCGCATTCCGGTGATTGAGAATACACCGCACGAAGAGGACTTGACGGAGTATTTAGAAGAGGCTATGGAGAAATACCCAGATACTTATGCGGTTTTGGTCAGGAGACATGGGGTTTATGTTTGGGGAGAGACGGTGCATAAGGCAAAAACTCAGTGTGAGAGGTAGGGTTTCTCTCGACTTCCTTTCTTTGGAAAACTGCTAATGATCCTATCAGTTTGGACTACTTGTTCCAACTGGCGGTTGAGATGCGCAAGTTAGGCTTGCCCTGGATTAGCAATATTACCCCCATTGCTTGAGAGATCTGACTATTTATCTACGGTTTATATCATCAGATTTTAGAAGGACAGTTTTAGATCGGCATAGACAAAATCAAATATACCCTCTTGTGACTTTTGTATGCTTCTTAATTGCCGTCAAACAGCAATTCATGCCAGATATCAAACGCATTGAAATGATAAAGCCCCAGATTGACACCGTAGGCACAGAATTTGAAGAGCAGGAACAAACTTTGAAGAAAGTTGGAAAGGGTGACAGCTGATGTTAATCTTTTCCATGAATTCTCTTAGCCCAAAGATCTATTATCGCCATCGACGTCCCCTCCACAATCAGCTCATGCTCCTCCCCATGTATCCTCTGCTCCAAATCCTCCAAGCTCTCACCCTCCCTGCACTCAATCTCTCTAACCGTAATCGGGGTTCCGCGATCCACCTCGCTGATCACATAGTGTATCATTATTCCAGTCTTACCATCCTGCAGCTTCCCCGCCTGGAAATCATCGTATGCGCGCTGTATTGCTCCCGCACCGTCGTATCTCCCCGGTAGCGCCGGATGCAGATTGATCACGGGGATGTTCTTCTGCGCAAGGGGATCGAGGAACGTGGGCGCGAGGATGTGCATCCAACCGGCGCAAATGACCTGAGAAAGTAATTCTGTCAGTATACACGTAGAACCAGCCCAGCCTTGCCCGCGCACTCACAATATCCGGCTCATCAGCCGTCACGATCCCGGCGAGATCAGCATCGTATTTCTGCCTCGCAGCCTGCAGCACCTCGGCGTCTTTCTCGTCCTTTGTGTGGTATTTCCCCGTGATGAGATTGTGGTATGTAGTAGGGATATCGGCTTCCTTTGCGCGGGTGAGGCCGTACGCTGTCTTCCTGTTGGAGATGACGCGCACGATTTTTAGATACGGGAGAGTGGTGCGTGAGGCGTCGATGAGGGCTTGCAGGTTGGAGCCGTTGCCGGAGATGAGGACGGTGGCTTTGGTGGTGGGGGTGTCGTTGGGCATTTTGGATATCGTGAATGAATGGGTATATGGTCGGGGAGGGGTATATGTGTGTTTGCTGAGAGAGATGGAAGAGAGAATTTGGAAGATGGTGGTAGGAATTAATGCTATATATTGAAGCTCCTGAGGGGTAAAATATTTAAATTTCAGAGATTGGCGGGGCAGCTTTTAAGCTTCAATCAGTTGTAAGCTATTTTTGTGACGTTTAGTTACGGCATACAAAATATTTTCCTCATGGCACATTTTATTTGATTAAAATTCAACAAAATGAGATTTCGAATATCTATTAGTCCTCCGATAACCTATATGTATCAAACCTTCTGCATACTCAAAATTGTATAGCTATAATAATAGTAGAATAATTAAAAAGCGGTTTTTTATACTTGATGTTCGATTAACTTACCGTGACTAAACGTCACCTTGCAACAACTTGTGGCGGGGTAAATCAAGCCTGCACTACTCGATAGGGGTGTAAATTCATAAGCCGGTGCTCAATTGCCCATAACAATTATTCTTCTATATATAACATTCATGTTGTAGGCTGGGGCTGTATAGGATCATTCCAGTTCAGTAACGTGCTTCATTCATATTATACAATGCTCGAATAACATTTACCAATAGCAGGAGTTACTCCGAAATTGAGCGCGATCTGCCTAGACACAACCAACGAGGAAGTCCATTCAAGACGACAGCTGCACACAAGTTGCTCATTAATACACATAAAAGGCCAACCAAGGACATTTTTGCCATAACCCAGCCTTCCTTCCCATGTCCAGATACCACCAAGCGCCTCTCCAAATAGACCAAAATCCTAATGTTGCCCAATTCCCGGTTCCCAGTGCTCACATAAATTCCCGTCCCATTACACCCAAAACAAATTAAGAGTATAAAGCCCGCAGCTCGAAAACCGTGACCATCATATCATATCATACCGTGATGTCGTGTGCCTGTAATTCCGTTCTCATCCCTAATTATAGGACTATCCTCCCAAAAGAATGTATCACCGTCTGGTAACATCCTATCTCTTTTCGACCGCAAAAAGGTACAATCAGTATACGAAATTCATGAAGGGGCAGAGAAGTAAGAAAAGCAATGATGCAGAACCCTTATGACCGAGAGGGAAAGCAAGGCAAGCATAAAAGAAAAGAAAATCATGAAAATGAAAGCTGGAGTAGATAGAGAAGAAAACAAGAAAGAAAACTGTTCATATTCACATTTCCGGATCGTCATAATGTTCAGGTCTGACTCGTCCTCCTCCTTCTCTAGTTTCTCGCTCCCCATCATCACGACCGGTCTCTACCGCCAATTCATGGGGACCTGAGCCGGGTCGAAACGGTTGTGGAGAACCTGGGACGCGTCTTCATGTTATCTATCGTCAGTATCAAGCTCCCATGAGTAGGGAAGAAGTCGAACATACCTCAAATCCCTGTCTATCATTCCGAAGCCTGGACTTCCCGGACCCGTTGCAGGTGTCATCAAAGGACCTTGCCCATAACTTGGGCTCCTGTTACCTCTACTGTCATATCCGTGCGCGTGTTCGCGTCCCTGTCCCGGGCTCTGGCCTCCGATATTCAGTGGCGGAATCCCCAAATCACCATCCGGACTCCTACTTCTATAACTTGCCGATGCGCTTTCCTCGTGACTGGGAGCAACATGTGGGGAGAATGCTCCTAGACCATGAACATGAACATCATGGCGTGGAGATTTATAGGGAAATGTAGGGGTTCCTGACGAAAGGGAAGCTGGCATGTAGGAGGTTGTGGAATGAGGATGGGGAGCAAGTCGCGCATTGTTGTGGATGATTTCTTTGATGGTGAGTTGACGACCGCAGAGGTAGAGGAAGCAGGAAGCGAGGAGAACGACGGCTGCAGCGCCGATAACGATTCCTGCTATAGCGCCGGGTGACGGGTTGCCTGACGAGGTGGCTGTAGTGGCGTTTACGATAAATGGTGATGGAGTTGCCGATTCGGTTACGGTAGTAGGTAAGGTAGTTGAACTCGAAGTCGGAGATGTTGTTGTTGATGAGGCCGTTGTTGATGAGGTCGATGAGGGTAGTGCTTCAACTGGAAAGTTCTCTCCAGGACTAAACTGAATGGATGAGTTTTGTAGAGATGCTATCTGGCCCTCAAGTGTTTCTGTAGCATTCTAGAAGATGTGAATAGAGATTTTAACGAAAGTAGAGAATGGACGTACTGGGTTGACTACACCGATCATATGTTCATTGATACATGCGCCAGGAGCCGAGCAATAGAAGAATATCGGGCTCGTGTCGTTGACGACAACCTGGAATTTTGGACCCTATATTCATGACTTAGCAATTGCAAGTCATCAACTGTGATGATCAACTATACGAACATCGCTCAGAACCACATTTATAGGACGGAAACCGCTCCAAAAGCCCTGTTTATTGACGCCCGTTACTTCATAAGGGATGCACGGTCTGCCATATTCTGCACGAGCGACCGAATGATTCTGTGGATAGAATCGAAATTCTAATCAGGAGCACAAATTAGGACAATGGCGCGCATAATGGATCCTGATGGTGCTCGCATGAACACATACCTATAACGTCGCTAATGTTGGCATTCAATTGATTCGGGGTAAAAGATAATCCTTCGGCGCCTACGGATACTGTATGTGTCGGCACAGGTGGTGCGCTGGTAGTGGGAGTCTGTGCCGCACATATTCGGAAAAGGAGCGCAAACCACTGTATCAGAAAGAGCAACATTCCATCCAATGCTTAAAAGCAATTCGGGAACGGGGAAAAAAACGAAAGAACCAAATCATTAGCATAAAACAGAGAAGGAAATTCAAAAGAGCGAGTACTGAAGCAGCTTATTGTCCGGCATGATGCATCGCTTGCTCATCAAACGAACGGACATGGAGGCTGCCAATCTTGAGGTGCTTTCTTTGGAAAGCCAAGCGGTCGTGGCTGATCATCTTGACAGTTGATATTGAAGCCTACATGCCCTGCGCCGCCACTAAATGGACACACACCTGCGATATATTAGACTTCTTTACATACAAGAAGCCTATTCTAACTTGGCTCCTGACGAGCCATTTCAGCATTTACCTCGCTGGAAGTTGATATAATCTGCAGCAGACGGAAATTTGTGGCGTGAAGGTGCAGCAGAAGATGCAGGAGGTTATTTCATCTGTGCAACAAGTTGGGTATACCCCGTGTAGCGAACGACGGCTTGCTACTTGATTGGTGCCAAGGTGAGCTGAAAGACCAGATTGTTTAATCAATCCACGGATATCAAGAGAATTCGCCCACTTTTCTGCATCGTAGATATTATATTTTTGTTACATCGTCGGACAGCCTTGCTAGTCTAATAACTGCATTTCCCCTCTCTGGGGGGATCACCTCCAGTCAAAAGCTGGCATCGAGCAGTCACTGCCCTGAAATTCCCAATTTCCGGGTCCGAGCCGTGCTGATGGATATCACCCTCACTATGTATTGCTTACTTTGACGAAGCTCTGTAGTTGGCTATGCTATGGCGCACAGCAACACCTAAAAATAATGCGGGCCTTTCAGACAACACGCTCGAATGTCTTTTGTATAGGTTTTGCAGCCTGCAACAAATCAGCAAACATTCTCGCAGCATATCCAGAATACTTACATCGATGAATTTCTCCAAATCTTTGTCGAGATTGGCTAAATCATCCTTCCTCTTCTTGTTGTCGGCAATCAATCCTTGCTTCTTCTTCAAGAGTCCTTGTCTCTGTTCTTCGAGCTTCAGTCTCTCTTGGTGTTCGTGATCGATCCGTGCAATCATAAGTGCATTCTCATCCGCCTCGGCATGTTCAGGATGTTGAGCGAGAAATTCTTCTACCGGTATTAAAGGAAGTTGTTGATATTTGTGACTAATATAATGTTAGCGATCCTGATACTAGAGATCGAGCAATGGGCGGTGGAACGGACTCATATATTTCGCAAGCCTCAATCTCTCCCTGCAGATGTCGTTGTTCGTAGTAAAGATTTTGCAGTTGGAGGTGAAGTCGATCGACTTCTTGACGCGCTTCTGCTGTCAAGGCCTTCGTTTCTCGTGCGCCGACATGCGCTTCTCGGTGCAAGCCCCGCAATTGCGCAAGATATGTGACTAATAACTTTTGTTGCTTGGAAATCTGAAGGATGATATCGTTTGATGGCGGAGAGGTTGTGGAAGTTGCAGAGACGAAGTCGAGGAGAGAAATAGCTTGTTCGCGTGTCTGTTTAGACGTTTCGAGCGCGAGCTTTAAAGAAGGTTCTGTGATAGTATCATCAATTGCCATGTTTGCTGCTTGGGGTCAAGTTTTTTGAGATGCAGTTATATTAATGACAATAATGTTGCGAGTGATGGTAGAGTCCTAACAAGAGAAAGGCGGACAGGAATTAGATCACATTGCCTCGTTCCATAAGGCTGAACAGTCTTCGAGCTAAATTAAGTCCCTAGCACCACCCTTAATACCCCACTTGCACCCCGTCCCAATCAATTCTCGTCATCTTGCATTAAAAATTAGAGGACTTTCTTTGAATACATTATTAAAACCAATATCAGAATGCTGTCGTTTACTTTTACTGCCATGAACGATTCGCACTTCGCCGAGAGAAGACAAGTTTCGTTGTACTGATCGAATGAGCTCGAGGCGCGAGTCCCCAGAAGGACATTCAACCCGAGGGAAAGACTGGAGAATGATATTAACAGCGAGGCTGTTCTGATATCTGCCCGTTGGTTAACTGGGGTGATCTCCTCCGAAACAGAGCTTTGCGATAAATCCGAAGATGTAGTTCAATCAGACGTTTTCCTTTGACTGGGAATCCAGGACATGAACATCTCGACATCTTTCGCTACAGCGCTTGGGACTGCCAGATTTTGCATCCATTGAGGCAGCACACCTCCAGCATCTGAAGCTGTTGCCATGATCCATTCGATATCTCCCGTTTCCGGAAGAATTCTCACTCGCTCGACAGAAACATAGGCGGCGACCACCAGACTTTTGTCCAGAGCATATTCGGCGTATGGTGATTTCTTAAAGTCATTTAGTGGTATTGAGACGACAAGAAACTCATCTGTCCCTTCAAGTGACGCAGCGATTTGTACCACAGGGAATGTGCGATTCTTCAAAGGCTTAGGATCGATCTTATGCTTCATCTCCTCCACAACCATCGTGATATGGTTCCATCTTGCACCCGCAATGTCAAGCTCGAGACCGCTCGTATCCCAGGTCATAGCCTGCCTGGTACCGATGACAGTCGGCGTGAATGCGTCTTCCGTCTCAGCATGATGCTCTTTAAAGCTGCGCTTGAATTCCTCCCAACTAGCTGTGCCCTTTGCAGCCTCGTTCTTGTGACAGCTTCTCCTGCAAAACCAAGTCTCGTCCTTCCTGTCTGCACTGTAGGAGCTCATCCCTTCCACTCTATCCAGATCATTTCCGGACACTGTGTATTCGTACAATTGCACCGAAGCTTCGCTAGAAGCGAATTTCTTCGGTGACCCCTTCAATTTCCATGTCGCTTTACTTCCATCCTTTGGTGCAACGCCGTCAATGAATGGAATTGATTCTATGAGCGCATTTCTAATGAAAGTTTCCAGGTTCGTAGGTGGAAGTGATGATTCGGGAGCACTGGGGTTATCTCCAGCCGGGGAATTGGCATTGCTTGGCTCGAGACCTCTTGCGCCTGAAGGTAAAGATGCGATAGATATTCCCTCCAGTCTTACTAACGGTCCCAATCTAAAATCCGCTGATGTCGCCATTGCGATCTGAAGTGAAAGGAAAATGGAATGATGGAAAATTATTCTTCAGAATCACACTAAAAGCAACTTCTCAAGAGGGGAAAGTGACATTCCATCACAGTTGCACGGAGCGTACCTGCCTCAAATTCATGATCTGAAACGGGCAATGATCCGAGCTTCCTGTCCCACTAAGAACGAAGCTTCCCACCCCGCCAACACCCCTCCGACTTCTCCCTCTAACAACACCCTTCAATTCACCCTTTTACCAATCAATACAAACAAATAAACAACAGAAATCTGCTTCAAAATGGCATCACTCAAAGGACCAGGAGAAGCCCAAAAGTTCGATGGCAGTGGCCTCCGTATTGGCATTGTCCATGCTCGCTGGAACACCTGTAAGCACTTCAATGAAGCAGACCTGGAGCTGCACACCGCTAACACATAAATTTGTAGCTATAATTGAACCCCTCCTCGCCGGCACTAAGAAATCGCTCTTAGCTTCCGGTGTGAAGGAAGCAAACATCGTTGTCCAATCTGTGCCAGGAAGCTGGGAATTGCCGATTGCATGCTCGAAGTACGTTCCGCCGTCCCTTCCGTCGTATCCATTGTCCCTCCCTATATGCACGGAAACTGCTCCAAATGGCTCCCGATCCTACCAACACGTCTAGAATATACAAGCAAAATAAAGTCGTGAAAGCGAAAGAACCCAGCTAACCATGTTCCTACTAGACTCTTCTCCGCGTCTCAAATCCAATCCACGCAAACCTCATCCCTCTCCGCCGGCGACCTCCTGGGCTCCTCGACCACCGACCTCACCTCCCTCTCCAGCGCCTCCACATCTCAGGCATCGACTGCGCCCTTCGACGCTATCATCGCTATCGGATGTCTCATCAAAGGCGAAACCATGCATTTCGAATACATTGCCGACGCCGTGTCCCACGGACTCATGCGCCTGCAGCTCGACACGGGGATCCCGTTGATCTTCGGCTTGTTGACGGTTTTGACTGAAGAGCAGGCTTTGATGAGAGCGGGTGTGGGAACGAAAGAAAAGGGTCATAATCATGGAGAGGATTGGGGAAGTGCGGCGGTGGAGTTGGGTGTCAAGAGGAGGGAGTGGGCTGCGGGGAAGATTTCATAGATGGAAGTGATTTCAAGAAGGAATTGGGTGAAAGAAAGAGTCCAAGGTGTGACAGGAAGAGGTTGAATTTATGTTTGAAGCAAGAAGCTTCTTTTGGAGTTGGGCTATTGAGGGTTGGTATAAACTACCACAAAAACACAATTATTGGTTACGGGAGTCACAAAAACCACGGAAACGGGGAGCTAAGGCCAACCAAATCAAAAAAAATTATATTACTACTATACAAGCAGTTCATGCCAGAGGTATGAGTTTCGTTTCCATGCCCCCAGTCTTACAACGCCAATGTTATCATGCTATATATCACAAATCTGTCTCTTGAATGCATATGCACCTAATAGTAATAAACAACCGCCTCCCCTTTGAGTTCGAAAAGATTATTACTGCGTGTAGCCAACCATTTCAGAAAGACCATTTGTGTCCTTTTTTGATTTCCAAAGAGATCTCTTCTTTTCCCGTTTCTTTTGCATCTCCGCCCATCCTTCGTCATCATCTTCATCATCATTATCCACTTTTTGAACAGTCTTAATCGTCGTTGAGGCATGTTTGCTATCCCATCCTTGAAGCGCACCAGACATAGAGGCTGTAGAGGTTCGCGACTTGTTATCCGTGACAGGCATATGTGAAACTGGTCTGTATCGGCCGGGTAATCCTACGTTGCTTCGTTCAGAGGGTGCTATTGAAGGTGCATAACCTTCGCCTTGCGCTCGTACCGAATGCGCATACCCAGGAGTTTGCTGCATCCATGGGAGTCCAGTGGGTTCAAGCATGCTCATAGTGCGTTGCTGTATTGCGCTATCTGGTCTCAAATTTTGACTCTGGGTGGGGATGTGTTGCTGGCTAAGAGGTCGCGGGATCTCTCCAAAGCTAGGCTGAGATATGTGGCCCATCGGCCCCATTTGACCTAATGGACCTAACTGAGGTGCGCCGCTTGGTGGAGCAGCTTGACCACCTTGGTTAGTGGTCATCATCTGCATGAACTGCATCTGCATTTGCATAAACTGCTGCATCTGCTCTGTCATGCGGATCTGTGCTTGGTCACCTGGAGTCAACATGGGCTGGTTCGGCATTTGGCCCATGGGATTCATTTGCCCCATTCCAAGTTGTCCCATACCTAGCATGCCCATGCCAGGTTGGCCCATGGCAGGCTGTGGTGCTATTCCACCGAAACCTCCCGGAGGCATCTGTCCATATCCCCCTTGAGCATTAGGACTGCCTCGTCGCATGGCCCTAGACCTTTCCTCAGTAGCGATAACCCCCACCAAGCCCCCGGGAGGTGGAATATTGCCCGAGCTGCCATGAACAGAACCTGCACCAGTAGCAAATGACAAAGACTCTCTGTTAGATGGGTGCACAAGCCCAGCGCCAACGTACGGATCCTGAGGCAAATTGCGAGCGAACACAGGGAGAGGACCACCAAGCCCAGGGTAAGCTTGAGCTTGGCCACGGAGGTTTGGGTTAGATCCCATACTAGACAGCCTGTGCGTTGGCGGGCGATTCTTGTTCGGGAAACCGTGTGCAGCAAGAATAGCTAGTGGAACCTCATCATCCTCGTCCTCGCCATCCACGGTTGCATCAGAAAGTACCAGATTAGGGGTGCTCTGACTACCCATTGTTTGTGGTTGGAGTGCCGGAGAAGGTGTCGCCTCGCCTGTAACCTTCATCATTTGTTGCCTGTAAACCGCCATGTGGGCCTCCTGCTTCCTCCTTTGCTTTGCTGCCTTCTTGTTTTTCTCTGCTTCATCCTCGTCATCCTCATAGTTTTCCTCGTCTTCATCATTTTCTTCTTCCTTAGGTCGTCCTCCAACCATTCTTAGGCGCTCCTGGTCTTGCTTATACCTTTCGAATTGTGCAGGAGTCATAACCTTATTTACGGGCGTCTGTTTTGAAGGTGGAGGAGACGGCGATCTTTCTTGAAATCGTTGAGCTAAGTCGGCAGATTCAAAGAGATTTTCGTCCGCATCTTCAGGCTCGAGAGGCTGTGCTTTGTTGGTCATCTCTGGAGGGGAAGTTGGGAGTGCCCAGCTCTTTCGAACTTGAGGATTGGGCGGCGTATCATCCAAGCGACGGCTTGCATTTACGGAATCCTGAAGAAGCTTCGAGTCCTCATCGAACTCGAAAGCGGACTGTCTGCGCATCGAAAGGGCGCTGCTTCTCTTCAGCCCTGAATCCTGTATACTCGATCGTGGCCTTGCTTGATTGCCATTAGTTTGATGTAGTGGTCCATGTCTTGGAACCGGAGGAGGAGCGTAAGAAGGAGCGTGTTGGTGACGTGGCACAATTGGTGGTGGACTAGTGTTGCCCATAAGTCCGTCGTCGGAGCCCCATGAGTATTGTGGCTGCTCAATCTGCTTGCGATTATCGAGCACAAGGGGCGAGGGTTGGTTTGGGCGTGTTGCAGAATACGATCTGGCTGCTGGGTTGGGTGGTAATATCTCCTGCACAAAAATTAATACGTAAGAACAGTTGAGCCACAAGAGACTGCACTAACTGGGCTTTTAGTCATCACTCTGTTTGTTGGGCCATCCAAGATTGCACTCCTGCGATGCTCCATGCCGGCAAACATGTCTCCAAAGTCGTCTCCAACTGACAAGTCTAACCCCCTATCTAGAATCTTGGGCGGTGTTGCCGTGCTGGCGTAACTAGAGGCCGTCACAGCTCGGTTCCGACCAAACGCTGCTTCTTCGCGAACAATCGGGGAAGGAGGCTCGTCTGATAACTTCGAGGGTGAAGGTGTGGCCGATTTATTTCTTCCCCACGAGAGAGTTCTCCCAGCAGCTTTCAAGGAAAACCCAGCCGATGATTTTGGCACTGGAGGAACAGGAATGTCACTGAGCGGTCTGTCATGGGGAGATTTCCACTCTTCATAACCAGGTGTCTCCATTGATGAAGGAGCTGTAGAGGCTGCACTTAAACGAGAGGAATTATCTGTGGTCGATGCGGTGTTCGAATTTGATGCTCCACTACCACTGGAACTTGTGTCAGCTTATGTCAGGGATACACCCCGGTGAGGGATTCTCCGTGTAGGTATAAATCCAATACTAACCGATTTATTGTATTGACTTTCATGCCATCAAATATGTTATCTTCTTTGTGAGAATCCGCGGAAGTAGTGGTCCTCGCGAACTTCACTCCTCCGTCGAAAGATGGGTGGGCCGTATGGCCTCCCTGTTGGGGGCGCTCGAAAACCTTGAAAGAATGTTCGACAGAAGGTTCGGATGGATTTTCGAGTGCATTGGCTGCTGACTTGCGCCTCCCAAAGTTTTTCGGAAATTTAGGCATGTAGTTTGTATTTGGTGAACTGGAAGACGAGATCGGCAGGCCCCGAACTTCTCAGTGATACTATTCGAAAAGTGTATCCAAGCAGTGCAATGCAACAGAAAGCTCTGGGTCGTTTGTATGTGCGATTCGAAATGGACGAAAGATCGGAAATGTGCGATTGTCAAATTACAAAACAAGATTGGCAAGAATTGTCATGTACAGCGAGAGGAATATGAAGAAGTTCGTTGACGCGCGGAAAAATGAAGGAACGGTCTATAGCAAAGCCCGCAGGCGAGGTCAGCTAGGTCCTGAGATAAAGTGAAAATGCAATTATCCGCTATTTGAAATGTCGAGAGGATCCCTCAGAGATCATGTCGCCGCAAGTATATAAAAAGGTTTTGTAAGAGGTATAATAGCTTTGGGCAAAAAGATGTGGTGTATTCGGCGAGCAGAATCTCGGGATGCAAGGATGATCGTGAATGTTGGTTCAGGAGTAAATTGGCAGGTGCTGAACCCCAATTTCGACCCTGGATGTGAATCTGCAGGACAAAAGCGCAGTGAGTGAGCCTCTATCCATAGAGACACATCTGTGTGGCTGTTGAAATCCAAGCAATCAAAGTGAATTGGTGTTTGTTTCGTTGTCGTATGTACCCGGTAGATGCGAAGAGCTGAAGTTGTGGTGTTGATGGGCGCGATTTAAATATAGACATGCAAGACGAAAGAAATGGAGCGAGGCCGAACAGTTTTTTCTGTTTTCTGAGACTTACCAGAAAAGACCCGAACAAACAAACAGAACGACGGCCGATGATAACGGTAATGGATGGATTAAATAGCGATTGCAATAGCGACGGCGGCGGCAGCAATGAAGAAGAGATAGATAGATAGATAGAACTGAAGATGTCTGAGAAAGTTGCCAAATGCAAACCGAATGATTGAAGGAAGCCGAATGTGTTGAGAGATGAAGGCGCGAGCGAGGTAGTAACAAAAACAAGAGCTTCTTCCAATGATGGAATGCTTGCGAGGAGTGATTGGATTGAAATGTGAGTGGGCGAGGTGGGTATGGGTCCGGGTAGGTAGAACTGCTAGGTTTGTAATGCTCGTCGAGGCTACCGTAGTTTTTATTAGGAAGTGCTAATATCATATCAGATGCTAGAGTGCTAAAGTGCTAATACATATATCTGCCTTAATATAAAAGTCCTGGCATGTCCTGTTCCTGCTTCCAGTTCCTGTTTACTGATCCTGGGGCTTGGGATGGCTGGCACGTCTAGCACCTTTTAGATAGCATTTTCGCATTTGGGGGGCTTCGGGAAGTTTGAGGGGGCGTGCTCGCTGCCCATTGCCCAGAAGAGCATGCTAACGAGTGAAGCTTCTCGGCTTCTTTTAGACTTTTCCGACTTTTCTGTGTGGCTTCTTTCTATTCCGATGTCCGACAGACTTCACCGCGACAAGTCTCATTCAACATCTTCATCACTACCTTGACAGGATGGAGACTCCCACTCCCACTTCCACTTCCTCCTCTTTACCGCCGTCTTTCTCCTTCCATACTCTACATCACTTTTGTTACTTTGCCATATGTACAGGTACAACCCCAAGAAATCTATGAGCAAACGAAGAATAAGGTGCATCATCTATCTAATTCAGTTATCCCTTATCCCTTATCCCTAGCTACTTTTGAGCGCATAATGCATATACACACTACATGCAAGAAGTTGATAGGCTGGAAGGATTTCGCTGCCTCCTCCAGCCCACCCAGTGCGACAGCTTCAATGTTTTCCAAAAATCCCAAGGTCTCATCCCGAGAAACGAACTTGGCGTGGCACACCAGGAGGATTCCCGCCTGGATCTTTGATGGGTTCTTCTCGAGTACTTCGTAGGGTACATATACATATGTGTGTCGGTTAGTAGTCAATGCCGTGATCATCGATCAACCCCGGACCTCCAGCCACCACCATATCGTAGCTTTTCTTACTCCTCCATCTATCGACGCACATGAAAATGAATGTCACCCCAGAGTCAAGGCCAGCTACGGATGCATGCAAGCTATCGAGACTTTCAGGGAATACCAAGTCCATCAGTTCGCAGGCTTTACGTATGCAAAGCTTAAAACTTCATTCAGAGGATTGGTAACACACTGAACACTCCTCAGTGTTACTTAGAAGTTAGCTCTGCTCTCTGGTCACCTCTCTGGTCACCTCCTCTAGCCAGAATAGACAAAAGGGACATGACGTCTTTTCCGCAATTGACCGGTTGCCGGGCCATGCCAGGCCTGCATAAAAAGATCAATACGAGAGGCAGATCAGACAGAAATTTCCATGATACGATCTGATACGACACGCTTCTGACCCTACTTCCGGACTTACTGCAGACACGAACGAATAAATGTCTAAATACCCACACGTGGTTTTACCCTTCCCTAACCTTAGCCTTGCAACAACGGCCACAACAACATCGGAGGACAGTCAATTGGTGTTTCCGCCAACATTAATGGCCAACATCAGCTGTTCCTCACTCCTATCTATCTTGATCTACAAAAGCCCATCCCAAAACATCCCATTGCGACGACCAACCCGCCTTCAAAGCGCTCGCTACACCGACGCTCCAACTCAGGAAAAAACACCGAAGAACGATTCACATACGACAAAATAAAATAAAATTCAATAGTTCCCTCCTTTTCCTTGTTATAGGCTAAATCTACGCACACGGCGTCTAAATTGCAGGAGCTGCCCCCTTCCTAAAAACATTATCCAACATCACAATATCGCAGTGAAAAAAAAGCAAGCAATCCAGATCTTCAACCAAAAAACTTCTCTGCCCTATGATGTACCCACGACTAAACAAACAGCGGGGTCATCCTTCTTTTCCACTGTACATCAGACGCCCGAATTAAATTACACGTCGACGGCGGATCTCTCTCTCTCCAGCATCTTCAAACCCCTCGAATTTTGCTGCTAATTTTAAACCCAAAAAGTTATCGTCCACTAACTCCGTAAAGCTAAAAGAGTACCTGACAGGTATGACCCCTGAGATCCACTCCACTTCACAGCACCCGATCTTTGGTCCAGAGGCCTTTCCCCATATATACAAATATGGAAAAAGGTATTATTGTTTTTATGGGGCAGAAAGAGGCAAAGCAGGAAAGAGAGAAAAAAAATGGATATGCGAAGAATTAATTCTCCGAGAGCGAACAGAAAATTGCTAGCTGAAGAAGAAAAATGTGTCGGAAAGGGGGAGAGAGGGGTCAGTCAATACGGGATTTTATGGGATGAACTTCATGCGTATGCGAAAAAGGGTTGGTATGAGATGAACGATTTAGGAGTGTCGACAATGCGCGTACGGTTTTGCTATTTCGGTTGCTTGTATTTACTGGGTCGACTTCTCTGCCCTTTGAGATTTGTTTAATGATTACACTTGATGGAGTCGCGTTTTGTTATTGGCCGTAATACGTGAATAGAGGATATCAATGATGGCCACTGCAACGGGAACGGATAACCCGTGTGTAGTTGTACAGTTTACTCGTACACAACTCCATGCCTATTTTATCTATCTATCTTCATGGTCTACGCAAACGACATAGTAATCGCATAACGATTGCGTCCGCTGTGGAAAACGAAAAGGGATGTGACTGACAACAGTGATAAAAATCCCAAATAGGAGTAAAGACAAACGCACCAACCTAGCCTACTCACCCTGCTGCTGCATATGTGTAGGTAAATTCCAACTGGCATAGTCTTGATGAACGAAGGCTCTATCGACCGTCGGCACCGACTCAAGCACATACTGCAGCGACTCGCCCAAGTCGTGACTATCTCTCAAATTCATATTTTCATCGAGAACAATATCGACTTCCACATTGAGCTTGTCGCCAGCGTGATAGGCTTGCAGGCCTTGGATCTGCTTGATGGTTTTGGCGAAACGCATGGTTAGATATAGGAGGACGTTGCGTTCGTCGGGTGTTGCGGTGGCACCGGTTAGGTTGCGAATGTGACCTGCTGAGGTGCCGGCCCAGTTGACGATGACGAAGACGGAGAGGAGGAGTCCACCAAGTGCATCGAGCCACCACAATTTGGCGTAGAAACCGACTGTGATGGATTAGATAAAGATCTGGAACTATAGCGGGGAAGGGGACTGTGCCATACCTAATGGGAATATGATACTGAAGATATTGAAAATAACGTCAGTCATGGCGTCCTGTGCAAGTGCTTGAACACTAGAGTTTTTGATTAATCGACACCAAAGCCAACAAAGCGCCTTGATGAGCACCGTTGAAGACATGATAGCGATAGCTGGCAGCCCAAGCTCGATTATGGTGTGATCATCAGAAATGAGACGATTGAAACATTCAAGAGCTACTTGAAAGAAGGAAGTAACCATAATGACACTGAAGCTGTATCACGGGGTTGTTAGTAAGACTCATGAGAGAAGTGAACAACGTGCTCTCCAGCGCAGAAACAAAAGTCGATTCGGGACAATTTGTTGCAGCTGGGGCTTTTTATTTACAAAGACGAAAGTTCTAGAACATTTGAGACACTGTAGAGTTAATCCTGTGGTTGTTCGAGCGCTTTTGTGTATTGTCATCGTCCTGTCATTCTGCACTGAAGAGAACGTGGAACATGAGAGTGAGGATATGACTTACACAAGTACCCCGATGGGTTCCAGACGCCGGCGACCTACTGGATATCTGTGCTGATCTTGTCGCTCTATCATTCGTGTAGTCGCAAAGACTATAGCTGTAGATAAGAAATCCAAAGCGGCGTCCACGAGACTGGCAAGGACGGAGAGCGAGCTCGTGAGGACAATGACTGCAATTTTCCCCACCAACAAGATCGTGTTGGCTGCTAGATTGACGTATATAGCAATTTGTACGATCCTGTCACCACTCTCTACACTATCGTCCTCTACCCCGGGGATCTCGGGTCTGAGACCATCGTATTCGTCTTCTTCTTCCGGCGATAGCAAGGGAGTATTCTCGGTGACTTTGTATATGTCTCGTGGTGTGCGCTTGACTCTCTTCGGAACCGATCCATTGCCACTTGCCTTGCTGGTCGGCATCCCCGACTCTACAGGTGTAGTTGGTTCTTCTGTTATCGTAGCAGGTACATCCAATCGGGGGCTCGAACTTGTATGATCGTATTCATTAAGAAGATCATGAGGGAGCGAAGAATCGAGCAGTCGATCAACGTATAAATATTGTTGGATTAAAGAATTGTTTCGTTCATAATATTCGCGTCTGCAGGGAGGTTAGCATCGGTCATAAGACTAGAAGTTCGTGTTTACTGTGACACTTGGGTAACACTTGCATTGACCTCTTCTTTATCTTCTTCAATTCCTCCTCTGTTTTCCAATACCTCTCCCACTTATAGCGCGGATTGCTGTTCCCGATGAGCCGCTGACTCCGCATCTGCGGTCCATTGAGAACCGCACTGAGACGTCTCTCCTCGCTGCGAGCATTGTCATCCCGATCGTCACCCAGGCTAACCTGTTCCTCCTCATCCAAAAGCTCTCTTCCCCGAAGTGAAGCGGAAGGGCGACGAAGGGTCACCAACGACGCATTTGATTGGTTTTTGAGGAGCCTCGTCAATGCGCCTTGGCCGTGAGTCGCCATAGGACTTGTGCTCTCAGTGCTGAGGGGCAGCCATCCAGAAAGACCCATGCGACTCATGCGCGCTTTAGGAGGGCTCGAGGAACTGGAATAGCTTTCGTTCGCCATTGGTATCTATGCTATATGTATCCTGTCACATATATATACTTATCGAGAAAAGATTGTTCTTGGTTGCAAAGAATAATGAAGCCGAGCAAAACATTTGTCGTGGTATGTATAAATAATTATCAAAGATCTACATTTTTTGTATTTGGCATAGCGCTTGCGCCGAAACAATGACGAACACTTTCCTGCAAGCGAATTCAGGTTCGTCTACACTCTGTATCGGACGTTTGGACTGATACCCTTTTTTGGTATTGCGGAAGTTTATACTTGTTACATACTTTTTTAGAACCCATACTTTCCAACGACGAATCACCCACATGCCATGATCAGCGTCATCGTCATCAAGATCCCGGGCCTTCGAGAAACCCCAGCTTTTCGCTTGATGCACATGTTTGGGATGATCCTATACGATCTCAGTACTCACGCGCCGTAATACCTGATAAGTCGCGAAATAGGCAAGTTTGATAGAAGTTTTAATAATGCTAGCATTGGTTCATTTACTATTTAGCCCAAGGAGGATAGAAGTTCTGGTTGTATTACAGCCAAGGAGCAGTGTGCCTTAGCAGTCGCTGTGGAGGAAAGAAACCTTCTGGCTAGCATAGCAAAAAATTTCCACACATAATCCACCCTTTGACGGTGTATCCTCTTAGAACATGAGGACTATACAAGGATGTCATTGTTACGATCGTCTACATATAGCATTCATTAGCCACTGCCTATTTCCATGCTATGAGGAGACTTTTATAGGTGATATTCTCCATAGCATTGGCAGAAGTAAGAAGCGTTTATCGTGCTCTCTCCTGGTATGGCTGTGCCCCTTTCATGGCCGCATCGGTTGCCTTCTTGTTATGCTTCCAGAAATGGTCAATCTTGACTGGAAGGCACACCACATTGAGGGCCTCCCCAAGTACTTGTCAAATGCAGGAATTGGGCGCAGCTCTTTCCTTTTTGCAAAAGAATCTCCAATTGATGAACTGCTCACAAACAACACATGGTCATGAACTGCGTGGTGGCTTCTCTTTAGTCTCACCAGTGGATAGCCGCGTCGATGTCACCGGAATACGTTGTGTAGCTAGCATATATTCATCGCCTTCTTTCATCGCTGTTAGAACTGTGGGTAGCTTTCGCTTTTTGGCCTGTGTTGAACCTAAGTCTGTGGTAGATATATCCCAGCAATTCCATTGGATGTTCCGCTAATACGTGACCGGAGCGCTGTCTTGTGCTATGTATATCTCGACTCTGGTATGATAAATTGAGATTGTGAAGCATTTCGTTTGCTCAATTCTCAAGAGGGACTGCCTAGCCTTCACTTTTCTGCAGACAGTCAGTCACTCACCAGTCTTTCTGCAGCCACCCAGCAGAAATCAGGCTTTCTGCGATATGGAACAAATCCGACCACTAGGTAAGATGCTGTTGATATAGTACAGTTGTTCAAATACAGGCCTCAAGATCATAGTACTAGATAGGCATTAAAACACCGATGGCAACGAACTAGCAACTGCCAGGTGTTGCTGGCAAGCAACAAAAAAAACCCATGTGGTGCATTTGTGAACTTCAGTCTATAAAGTATAGCCGGATGTTTGCACGAGCCGATCATCTTACTGCTCGCACTGTATGAGGGCGGTTTATCTTATGAGGCCGATTCTTATATAAATGATATGTTGTTCCTGTCTTGCACGGTTTCTGCTTCATGAATCCCGTCTTGGCTGTTTGGGCGATATCAGAACCGCAGGTCACTCAATACCCGGCCTTTAACTACTTGGTTATGTGAACCGTACTTGTAGTGCTCCCCGTCACTGCAGGGCTAGGGTCGTTGGTCTTGCCCATTGATGTTCGTTCCAGCGAGCCCAACAGCCCACGCACAATAGTCGATTGCGTCACATTGTGATCCGGACATGATTGCGAGTGATTTCGCCCATTCCGAGTAGAAACTGATAGCATGAGAGTGAGTTGCGTACCATTTTCATGCTACAGCACTTCTGGCCTGGTCTTGTAGAAACCATGGAAGACGTCCGAGATAGGCTTATCTGACCGATCACCCGATGTAGAGTACTAGGCAGACTTCCTTCAAGAGGGTTTCCTATTTTGACTGTCTGGTTTCAACTGGGTTTTGGCGCGTCGTATCAGTAAAAGAGCGGCTGCACTTCTTCTCCATATCTATAGACTGTTTAGTTTTCTCCACATACTTTGAATCCTAGGTGCCTAAAATCTGACTTCAAAAAGACATAAGGTTCTCTGAGCTGGCTCCGAACTTCAATGAACTAAGGAGTATTAGCCTTAGCCGATCATAGCTTATGGAAAACCATCAAATAAGCTTCGAGTACGTATGCAGAAGACTTCTTTATCTTGACAGTGCGTCTGCAGAATGTATCCCAACTGTTCGCAAGGTACGAGAGAATCTTATGTTTCAGATGCTTCTTCTGAGGTTTCTCCATACTATTTGGAATTTTTGGCTACCAATCAGACGCTGGAGTTGCTGGGACCGTTTACCGTCTCCATAATAATGAGCGTTGGCTCGCGTTGGCTTGCTGTTGACGTCGGAGTTTATCGAGATTGGGACGGCCTTTTGGTTCGGGTCTGCTCCGATATCTAGGCACCTAGTTAATCTGAGCCGAGTTAACCTTGGTTACCTCTCCACTTTCGAGTTTCCTACAGTACAAACAGTACAGTAATCCTGTTACCATGCCGGCCGGATGTGTCGATTATATCAGGTGCAGAAACTGATTATCGGCGCTTTGGCCGCCCATAGTGAACAGGGCAAGGCCCGACGGTGTCCGCAACCTTAGGTAAATCATCAGCATGTAAGGCGGGAGGGGTCAATTTCAGTTCCGGTGGTTTGGAATTAGATGAAGCAGACAGGATCCTTCACGGTGTTCAAGCGTTCGAATAATAGTTGAATCACCACAGGTCCGACGAGATATGACCTGGCTATATCAGTAGAAGCAGTCAGATATACTATCTTAGGTGCTCTGCTTATCTCCAGGGGAGAAAGAGTAGTTAATAGACCTTGGAGTAAGATATTCCTCCCAGCTCATCTTACTCAGTCTACTAATGTCTATCAATGTTGGCTGCAAAAGTGGCCGGGATACTGCTACAGTACCTGAAAAATCGAAAAGTATTCACCCTTCACCCTTCACTCACCCGTAACCGTAATCTATCCGTCGGTCCAATGGTAGTGTTCCAATAGCACCCCCATCCATTAGAGCCTAAGCGACCCTCCAAACGATAAAGCATTTTCACGCATTTGGAATTGGAATGCCCATCTAGATAGACACCGTCCCCAAAGAACGACAAAACGGGCTCATGTTCATGTTCATGTTCATGTTTATGCCATTCACCAACTCCAGATACCCTATACCGCAAAAGACTCGTCCCGTCGCAGCCCACCAGGCGTCATCTTGATTAGTCTCGCCTTATTACTGTACGTTAAACTCCCCCAGCTCTGCTCTGTTGTTGGTCCAGCGTTTGGTCGGTCGGTCGGTCAATCGTGGGTCCCTTGAAGTCGAAATAGACTCATATTAGAGGGATCTTGACTCGGCGTCCCACGATGCGCTCGAGGATCCTAACATATACCCAAAGAAGTTTCTGATGTCGCATACTTCGCTTCTTGACGCCGAATTACTCTTTGACTAACTTGTATGTGGATATACAGAAAACAGCGACGAAGAAAGACATCAGGTCCCACTTGCTCTTGTCTGCAAGACAATTTACCCCCCCATAAGCCGATTTAGTACTGCGTTCCAACACAACTCTGGCGCTTACTCTCGAATTACTGTACTCAGCTTCGCAAAAATTTCTCCATAACGGCAGATAGTCATTCTCAAAGTCTTTCTTGTTGGTCTACTTCTACGGCAGGGGTCAAAGAGTGCATGTGTTATTCTCAAGATTATCTCATTTCGCCTTTTCCCGTAAAGACTTCCATCCCACCAACAAAACCAACGAACAACCCCAACACACCCAGAAATAAGACGAACATATTCAATTCGGAATAATCACTGGAGACTATAGAGTTCCGAATCAGCATTGATAACGGCCTCATTCGCGATAGTCGTACCAGAACATTGTTTGCGACCGGTTCGACATCTGCTTGCTCAGCCTCACTGGTTTGTGCACTGCCACCGTGCCTGCAAGGCTCACTGCCAGACAACCTCGTTGGTATTTTTAGAAGAACAAACAAACATCGGCATGGATACGCAACGCGGGAGGTCTCCTTCGGGAGGGCACCAACATATAAGGAATCACTCGCCGTCCCCGCATTCGTTCCAAGATGGTATGAACGGATTGGGTATCGCCTTGGACACGTCGAGCATCAACAACCAACAATTCCAAGATAACTTCAACTCAACGAACAATCTTCAGACATACAACGATAACAACAACTTCCTCAATCAAAGCCTGAATCAGAATCGATCCTTTTCGCAACCTGGACTTGGAGAGAGCAACTTTGTGTCAAGCCAGGCCCAGGAGTTTCCCCAATTCAAACAGGAAGACCAGAGTTCGCCGTTTGGCCAACCGCAACCACAAAGCTTTACACAAGATCTTCTCAGCGCGAATCTGTCGGCGAATTTCGGTGAGGACTTCTCCTTATACTCAAACCCAAGCGGACAGAGCGAACAATTTGAACAGCCGTTCTTCATGAACGACCTATCTCAACCTGGAAATTCCTCTATCAACCCCGCCGAACTTAATATGTCCTCTCCCGCACATACGCCAACACCCCCAAGCCTTTTACAGCCAGATTCTAGATCCCCACCCTCTGCTCATCAATCACCAAACTTCAATCAAGGACAGTTTCAACCATCGCCAGGCCATTCGCGGAACGCATCGCTTGGGCCAGAAAGCGCTGCGTTTTCTGTCGGACACAATCCTGGAGATTGGAGTATGATGCCACCTCAGTTCACAACACATCGCAGAACACCTTCTGAATATTCTGATATTTCCTCCGCGCATCACTCTCCAAATCTAGGACATCACGATAGTTTTGAAACCATAGACCAGCAACATTCACCTATGCAAAATCCCCAGGACTCAATATATCAGGAAGTTCTTGGTATTGGTTCTTTCTCTTTGGCCGATAATCAACTAGGACACTCAAGTCCTGGAAGAGGTGGAATTAGTCCTGGTCATAGTCCTGCTATTTCACCTCGATTAGGTCCTCAGTCTATACCAAATATGGACCAACAAAACAACTTCATGCTAAATGTAAACAACCAATTTGGTTCATCTCAGAACATTTATGGTCAAGGACAGGAGTCATTTCCACAGATGCAACATAACAGCTCAGTAGATATGGGCCAAGCACAGCAAATGGTACCACCAGAAATCAATGTTGAGTTTGCTCCAGCATCCAGACAGAATAGCTTTGAGCCCCCAAAACCCGCCTTTGACCAGGATGCATTAACGCCACCAGATAGAGGTATGATTCCCAGTGCCTTCACACGTGATTTTAGCTAATTTCTTTGTAGGTCGACGTCGTCGTGCAGTGTCCGATCCTTATAGTCCTTCAAGTTCTTCCCGTCCTCATACTCCTTCAAATGCTTCTCCAGTTATGAACAATTCTTTATCTCCACTGGGTGGACACGAATCATCTCGTTCATTATCGCCGGGTGATAGATCTGGTGCAACATCACCTGGTCGACGTCGACAGTCCACATCTTCACTACCAAACAGAGACTATATTCTTGGTCTTGCTGATCCCGATTATCAAGCCGCCTCCTCAGATAATGGGAATGCGAAACGAGTTCAGAAACATCCAGCAACTTTCCAGTGTAACCTTTGTCCTAAACGTTTCACTCGAGCATACAATCTCCGCTCTCATTTGCGGACCCACACAGATGAGCGACCCTTCGTTTGTACAGTATGTGGAAAAGCATTTGCACGTCAGCATGATCGGAAACGTCACGAGGGACTGCATTCGGGAGAAAAGAAATTTGTGTGTAAAGGAGAGCTCAAGCAAGGCGGCCAGTGGGGATGTGGTCGACGATTTGCTCGAGCTGATGCGTTGGGCCGCCATTTCAGATCAGAAGCTGGGCGAATCTGCATTAAACCACTTCTAGATGAAGAGGCTGTTGAGCGACAGCGAGTCTGGAGAGAGCAGAGAATGCAGAATATGCATATGCAGCAACCACAAGCGATGGCACCTGATGCTCATGGATTCCCTATCGACTCTAGCGGCAATTACAGCCTTCCTGCTGCATTACTTGCACAGTATCCTGCTCTGGCCACGCTGAGCTGGTCAGAATTACCACAAGGAGATAGCAATATAGACGATGACCCTAGTGGTCGAAGCAGTTTTGATGCCAGTGGATCAGAATACTACGATGAAGGAGGCGATGATGGTTATCTCTCCAGTGGTCCCGGTCCACAACAGGGTTTTTCCCATGGCCAAATGTCAGAGGCTTACAGCGGTTACTCTAGTGATATGAGTGGTCGTTAATAAACAGCATGTCGAGTTTTCTATTTCCTTTGTTATTCATCACGATACGATTGTCAAAATTTTGTAGAAGACTTTTAGGTACGGATAGAGAAGCCTTCTTGTTTCTCTGGGCGCATTTAGATACCACGTTTCATTCTATTTATCTTATTTATTGATCTGCCATTGCAGTTACTTTTTTGTGTATTCTGCAAAGTCAGTGAATGAGACTTTACTGCATGATTTTGCACCTTTTTTTTTGATAGGGGATTTTAGATAGCTAAGGCCGTTTTCATTCGGCTATTGGAAGAAAATGGCACAATGAAAAGATAAAAATACACTTCTATTTGGATATTCTATTTTGATGATTGTTGTTCGTTGGAAATCGATTGATGTCTTGGCCTATGTATAGTGCATGCATGAATGACACTGTGCTAAATTCACTGCCCCGTCAGCCTCACGAGTTCTGGTGAAGAATAAATAGGCTTAGATGTACTAGGGGGCAGACAGGGACATGTTGGGTCAAGTAAATGTTGGCAGTTACGTGACGATGTCTCTTCTGTTAAAGACTGCAATGAGGCGCAGATGTGAGAATTTTGACGTTGTGAGACTTACTATTCTGCCTCTGCATATGCATGGGTTTTTGGGGGTCGGAGGGACATCGCCAACGAACTGATACTAGAAGACAAAAATCTGTATTGTATCCAAGCTCTTATATTTCTACACATATTGAGGAACATTCTTTCCCTACCTTTTTATACATACACTCTATGTTCATGTCGTCGTTTCAGTTATACACAAATATACGCGAGATCTATCTCTTTCTCTACTCCAAACGATACACCAACTTCTCACCACTAACCTTGCCCTCCTTCATAGCCTTCATTCCGTTCAAGATACCTTCAAACCCAGTCCCGAACTTATCCACGCTGATCTTATGCACCTTGACTTTGCCCTCGGCCAACAATCCGCGGCTGAGCTCCCAGAACATCTTCGCAAACTCGAAATCCTCGGGCTTGGCTGGGAACTCGGTGGGGCCGAATTTGAAGGCCTCGCCGACCGCGGTGTAGCCTAGTGTTCCCTTGTTCTGCACTTTGTCGTTGACTTTCGAGACGGTTTCGCCGGGCACGGGGAGGAGGGTCGAGTATACGCCGCCGGAGGGGGACATGGCGGAGACGCTGATGGTCGGGGAGGAGCCTTCGGAGATGCAGTCGAAGACGTGCGCGATGCGGGAGGAGGTGTAGGATTTAATATCCTCGGCGCAGGTGGGGGAGTTGTAGTCGAAGGCTTTGTCGGCGCCGAGGGAGTACACGTAGTCGAAGTTGTGCGGCGAGCAGGTCGTGATTATCTGGCAGTTGGAGAGCTTGGCGAATTGGATGGCGAGAGAGCCGGTTGCGGTGGAGCCGCCGTAGATGAGGAGGGGGATAGGCTCTTTGCTGGGGGAGGTGGGGAGGGGGAGCTCGAGGGATTGGTAGAGGCCTTGTCCGACACTAGTGGTGGGTATGTTAGTTGGGGTGATCACTGGGAAGATGTATGGTGGAAGACCTACGTTGTGATACCAACACCGAGGGTGGCTGCTTCCTCGAAGCTTAGGTTGTCAGGGATCTTGATTTGAGCATCTCCCTTGGCGGTGATGTAGTTTCCAAAGGCACCATCGTCGTGGTTGACCTCGTTTCCACCGTGGCAGAAACCGCAGACACGGTCACCCTTCTTGAAGTCCTTGGTGACCTTGCTTCCTACTTCTTCAACTACACCAGCGTAGTCACAACCAATCTGGGAGGAGATGTTAGAGTTGCTGTCCCGTTGGTAAGGGAAAGGGGGGGGACTGGGACATACTCTTGCTCCATTGCTAGTCAACCAGTCAACGTGTTTCCAGTCGGTAGGGTTCAAAGCAACTGCCTTCGTCTTAACCAAAATGTAATCATCTCGGAGCTTTGGGACTGAGGCCTCAGCTGCTTCGGCCTCTCCAGGCTTTTGAACGACGATTGCGGTGTTTTTAGACATTGTGATATATACTTTGAAGCTTGAACTGTAGGTGAAATGGAGAGATTCGGATTTCTCTTATACTCGAGAAGGTGGTTTGGAGTTTGCAGAGAATTTCTATATTACTGATCAAGGAGAAAAGCAGATTGATAATCATGATGGATACCAGTAGCTCTAGAAGCAATGCATAGTTATAATGCGGGGCAGTATTGAATGACATCAATTTCCGAGGCATTCGCCATTGGCCTTCGCACCACTTACGTTACCTCAGTGGAGGACGTTTTAAACTTAATCGCTCTCCCTACTTAGACCCTTCCTTCATGGTGTGTCGAAACTCGTGTGTAGAGGCTGCCACGAGTCGGAGCGCCAGAAGGTCTCGGTGGATTAATGCGGAAAGAGTTAGAATCTTCAACCCAGGTCCGGTTGTGTGAGAGGAGGCACCCCACGTCTAGTACAACAATAATGCTGCCATATGACGATGCGACGAATACTGTACAATGATGGCCGCGATGTCGGCACATGTCCTACCTACTGTGTATTTTCCCAAAGGGTTCCAAAGGGTTCCAAAGGGTTGGGTCGGTGGTGCTACAGGTACACGAAATCATGAGTAACCGCGATATACTTGTTACCTTACAGACGAAAGGTAACGCGAAGTATATTGGCAAGATACTAATTTGACAGAGTGGAGCAGGCTCGAAGAGATCGCGAGACTATCGGACCAAATATCATTCCGAGGGAAGCGCTATCGGGTCAAACATCATGCCGATGGAAGCAAGAGACGAGGACGATTTTCTGCTGGCGCGACAAAATTGCAAGTGGCAAAATGCAGAATGAAGAGATGAGGAGGCGTTTGTTCCGATATGAACTGCCAGTGCCAAAACGCTATGCTTCCTGTACTTTGACCTCCCGAGGTTCAGTAGCGACTCGGGCATCTACATGCACCTGCATAGACTAGTTCTTTTGTGATGAGATCGAATGGGTGTTGCACTGTTGCCCAAGATGGAATTCCTCGAAATTTAGCTTCTAGTCTGTAATTCCGATTTGTGTACTTTAGTAGTATCGCGCCCCTTTCCCTTGTCCATCTACGAAAGTAAACAACTACTATGTACAAACTGCTATCTACCAGTCAGCTCCCGCACACGACACGAGAGCAATCCCTAAGCACGTCGCTACCCGCGGGTTCCCATGATGCATTACGACTCTGTAAACGAATCACAGTTCCGTGCGACAACCTCCATATGGATCACATTTCCCGGGTGCCACACTTTAGTACGCTTTTCTGGGGCGTCAGCTTGCTGCTTGATGTATGTAGGTGTAGGCAACTCATGCGGACCGACCAACCAATACCCATGAAGTGAGAATTTATCCTCCTCCCCCCTTATGCACAATTTCCATCATTTCTTGTGATTTGATAAATGCGTCGCGATCTTCCCATCCCTCTATTTACTCAGAACTCTTAGGCTGGGCCTCGATTGGACCAGCTTTGGGTACCTGGACAGGAATAACAACCTCTGTTGTCATGATATAACCACGAGGCAAGGAGCGGTGAACTGAGTAGGAAGACGGCAGCTGGAAGGAAAACCGTGAAAATTGTACAGCACCTATCCAATCTCGAGTCTCGAGAGCGCCTCTTGAATAAAATTTCACAGCCTGCCCTCCTGCCCTCCACTTTCTCTGCCTTATAACGCTACACTTGGGCCTGCCCGCTGTCTTTCCGCTGCTTGTATCCGCGATCTACGACGAAAGAAGAAGTTGAACCAAGTCACCGTGTTCACTGTTTGCTGCCATCCCTACCTTCGCACTTCTGGGCAAAATGCACCTAGCCACCTGCGCATACTTGTAGTTCTTCTCTTCTCTCAAGTCTCTTGTGTATGCGCACTTGCATGTTGTAGCGCGAGAAACTTGTTTCATAGGCCACACAAGTAGTTCGCTCTATTCTCTGTTCAGTCGGTCACCAGTCATGTATACCGAGTAAACATCCCTTTTAGATATACACACGACTTCCTTCATCTGGCCCTTGCGATCCTCCCGTATCTCGCAGAAGAAGGCAGAATCCCATCCGGTTTGCGACATCTGGTGATCGCGAAACCGTTATCTGCAAAGGTGAAATTCTTTTTCTTATCAAGGCACGGACAGCGTCCCTGGGAAAGGGTCTACTCTACAAGCACGAGTACGCCCTGCGCAGTACTCGGGAATCTCCAAAAAGCTGTGTTCGGAGCAACAGCTGCACAAAATAGATTCCTGGTTGATGCGGTTGATGTCTCAGAATTGGCGAGGAAACCACGACCGGGCAAGATTGTTGACCTCCCTCCTCCCTGGACGAGCCTCCGTGTGACCAATTCCTTCTCCATGCTCCCACTCCCACTCCCACTCACACTCACACCTTAGGTTCATACTCCCTGCACGAAAAGTACCTGTACTCATACTTTCTCTCCACAGACACCCACTACACCTACTTGGTTTTGTGCAATCTACTGCAATTATCGATTGTATTCAATCTTCATATATCTCATTCTCTTCTATCACCACTTTTTCATAAATTTTTGGTCCCATTTTGATTTCTTCTCTATCTTTCCCCCTCTTGGGTGGAAATCCCACTTTGCAGATCCCCATCAGTGCGCTCCTACACCGAGTACACACAGCTTCGATGAGTTCGACGTCTCTCTGCGACAACACCAGCTCGACTATCCACAATGGCATCGGTCGAAGTTTTGTCGTATAGAGAAGAATGTCGACGGAGTGATTATGGACGGACTACGACCCGGCCTCGGGCGAGTGGCTGGGATGAGGAAGACGTTCGGATAAGGCTGAGGTTCATTGCGAACGCGTGGGTGGCATTGCGAAAGCATGAAGATTCATGCCGGCCAGAATGGGTATGAATACAACGTTTTTTCTGTGGTTTAAATCTTGCGCGCCTTCGAGAATTAGTGTGGCGCGATTCGACCTGTAGCTCGTCTCTAGTGGTCAATGGACTGACTTCCAATGATTTCGGTAACTTTGAATGAGGATTGTCATGATATACTTTCTAAATCTACCTTATCATTGGAAGGATGGATCATTCACAGGAGCACCTGAGCCTTACTTATCCTTTGCTATATGTTGTGTCTCGCAGTCGTACCTTACTTTCACGCATGCGGTGAACTACAGCAGCTTATATATCTAATCCTGTTCATAGAGCGCATACCCCGATCCAAAATCGACAAACACACGCAGAAGGAATGATGGGAGACTGGGAACTTCGCGCCTGTCTCCACGGTGGCATTTGGGTAACGCGCCACAGGGTAATGACGACGTAATAGCGAACCTGCATAACTCAGATGCGCTCGCCAGGCCCAAGGCGCATGACTCCTTACTAGACACCACTCTCCCGTCATCGTCACGACAGCCGAAACAGGACTCTTCACCATTTCGAGACCCGAACATGACCCCGCTAGTCGATTTCAATTATCAGGATGGGTTTAAGAAGACTGCCGGCGGCAAGAAGAAAGGGAATAAGGGCAGGAATACGGCCCCGGCCCCGGCCCCGGTCACTGCCAAAGCGATTAATGACGATGGCGATGACGGTACTAAGAAGAATGATGATGATGGAAATAATGGCGATAAAGGAGAAGGCGCTGGTGGTGACTCTGGTGAGGGGGCTGGGAATGGAGGAGATGACAAAAAAGAGGATGAGAAGAAGAACAACGACAAAGCAGAGGAAGAGGAAAAGAAAGTGGAAGAAGAACGAGAGGTCGAAAAACCTTCGAATGATTGGGACAGCTTTCTGCCAGCAGCGAATGGGAAGAAAGCGAAGAAAGGCAAGAAAAGCAAAGGCGCAGATCCGCAACCTGAACCCGAGCCCACTCCACCTCCACCTCCTCCTGCTCCCGAAAAGCCTCCAGAAACCTTTGACGACATCAAACTGGACGATGGCTCCAAGCATAAATCAGATTCTGCCAATAATAATACCAACAATAATACTACAACCGCAAAATCGAGTGGTTTTGGTGGTTGGGGTACAAGCTGGATAGCTGGAGCCTGGACATTTCCCGGTACAGGATCCGGTACAGGATCCGGTACAGGAAGTGGAAGTCGCACAGGAACTCCAAAGAATGATGCCAAGGATGACACTAAGGCAAGAGAAAAGGAACTCGAGAAGGAGAAAGAAAAGATTGAATCCAGGGAGGAACCTGCCAATCCTTGGAGCATCGGTAAGCACAATACGAAAAACCCAGGATTCGCCTTCGGTTCACTCATTGATGAAGCTAAATTAATTGGACTAGATACCCCAGAGGAAACGAAGCCAGGTAATGATTTTGCATTGGCCTCTAGTTCCAAAAAGGACAGGAA
Source organism: Rutstroemia sp. NJR-2017a BVV2 (assembly GCA_002946415.1). NCBI lineage: Eukaryota > Fungi > Ascomycota > Leotiomycetes > Helotiales > Rutstroemiaceae > Rutstroemia > Rutstroemia sp. NJR-2017a BVV2. Next base: position 418,544 of record NJPS01000031.1, on the reverse strand, counting down.
GAAGAAGAAAGGTGCTACCCTGGTTGAAGTTGCAGAAGTGCCTGAGAAGGAGGAGCCCCTAACACCCGCCGAGGAGCCAGCGGATGAACCCTTTACTCCATGGGACGAGACAGGTAAAAAGAAGAAAAGGAAAGGATCCGAGGAACCTGCTAAAGTCGAACCTGTAGTTGAAGACAAACCACCCACGCCCCCATCAGCACCGGTAGAACCTGCTGGGCCGACCAGCACCTTGAAAAAGGACAAGAAGAAGAAAGGTAAAGCTGGTACCGTTACTGTTTTCGAAGAGCCACCGAAGCCCGAGGAACCGCTGCCGGAACCTGAACCTGAACCCGCTATCGAGCCGAAAGTTGAGGAGGACTTTATTGGTTCCGCATGGGGCAATTCTAAGAAAGACAAAAAGAAGAAGGGCAAGAATCTTTTTGCTGAACCTGAGATACCGATGGTTAAAGAATTACCAGTTGTCGTCGAACCAAAGTCTGAGCCTGAGCCGATCGTTGAAGAGAAAGTCGAGGAGAAGGATGAGGAGGAAGGGGGATGGGGTCTTGGCAGCTGGAGCCTCAAAAAAGACAAGAAGAAAAAGAAATCACCCAAGGAGGAACCAAAACCAGAAGAGCCGCCGCCACCACTTCCCGAACCAGCCAGAGAACCAGAGCCTGAGCCTGAAATTGAACCTGAACCAGAGCCGCAGGATGAACCCGAGCCGGAAAGAGGTAGTTTTGAATGGAGTTTTGGAATGCAAGCATCTAGTAAGAAGGACAAGAAGAAAAAGAGTAAGAACACTGTGGAAGAGTTGAAAGCTGACAAACCCCCGACACCACCACCTGTCCGGACTCTTCTCGATGATGACAGCTGGCTGCCACGGGGCCTAGGTGGCAACTCTAGTTCGAAGAGAGATAAAGATGGAGACAAAGACAAAGACAGGACGAAGAAAAGTAAACGCGACGTGGATGATTCTCCCGCACCGATTGTTGCTGCGAATACTTTCGATTGGGGGTTTGATGACAATAAGAATAATACGTATGCTGCTGAGCCAGTTCACGAGCCAGAACAAGAGCCAGTTGTGGAGGATTCTCTCTGGGGACTCACCGCAAGTAATAAGAAGAAGAGTAAAAAGGACAAAAAAGGTGAAGGGTCTAAGAAGCTCGAAACTCTTTCCGTGCCGGAACCAGTGCCGGACCCACCTCCTGCTGTCGTGGACGATTTTGGTTGGGGATACAATAGCTCCTCCAGGAATGATAAAAAGAAGAGCAGCAGAACAAAAGAGCCATCGCCCGAACCCTTTTTCGACGCCAATCCGATTGTTGAAGCCGTGGACACTGTTGATGATGGCCCTGATTGGATGAATTGGGGTCAAAAATCTAGAAAGGATAAGCCTGAAACTTTACTACCTTTCGAAGATGCTGAGCCTATGTCACCGCCACCAGTCCCTGATGCTCCTCCTGCGATAAATGATGACGACTTTATGGGCTGGGGAACAACTTTGAAGAAAGAAAAAGACAAGAAAAAGAAGAAGTCATCTGACCCCGAACCTATTAAGTCTTCTTCGAGGCATTCTCCTGTTGAGGAATCAAAAGTGGATAGCTTTTGGGGCGGACTTTCGTCATCGAAAAGGGACAAGGACAAGAAGAAGAGCAAAAAGGGCACCGCTCTTAATCTCATCGAAGATACACCGCCTCCTCCACCTCCACCACCTCCACCACCAGCTCTACTGCCCCCTCATTCCGACTCTGAATCAGAATCTGGAGGAGAACCCGAACTTGAGGCTGGACCTGTTCGCGGAGATTCTCCAAAGAATGATTGGGGATCAATCTGGGGTGCTGCGACCAAGAGTGCGACCAAGAGCGACACAAAGAAAACAGAAGCATCTCCACAGGCTTCCAGTCCTCCCTTAGAACCTGAAGCGGATAGCTTTTGGGGGCTTGGAAGTTCATCCAAAAAGTCGAAGTCCAAGGACAAGGACAAGGAAAAAGAAAGGGACAAGGAGAAGGAAAGAGACAAGGAGAAGGAAAGAGAAAAGCGGAAGAAAGAGGAAGAACCACCAGTCAAGCTCTCCAAAAAGGATCAAAAGGAGGCCGATAAAGCCAAGCGGAGGGCTGAGAGAGCTGCTGAAAAGGCTGAAGCCGAAGCCAAGGCTGCTGAAGAAGCTGCTCGAGAGGAAGAAGCTGCTCGAGCGGAAGAAGAGGCTCGGGAAGCCGAAGAACAGGCGCGCGCGGAAGCTGAGGCAGAAGAAGCCGAAGAACGAGCTAGACTCGAGGCGGAGGCAGAAGAAGCTGAGGCTAGAAGAAAGGAAGAAGAGGCCAAAGCACTGAAACCGGTGAAACTTTCGAAAAGGCAACAAAGGGAGGCTGAACGACTCGCGAAGCTAAAGGCAGAAGAAGAGGCGGCTGCCAAAGAAGCCGAAGAAGAAGCCGCTGCCCGCGAAGCTGAAGAGCAGGCTGCCAGAGAAGCCGAGGAGGAAGCCGCCAGGGAAGCGGAAGAGGCTGCGCGGGAGGCTGAGGAGAGAGCCGCAAAAGAAGCCGCCGAAGCTGCGAAAAGAGCCAAGAAAGAAGCGAAATCCGGCAAGAGCAAGAAATCCAAGCACAGCAAAGAACCAGAGCCTGTAATAGCAGCGCCCCCTCCACCGCCCCCTCCACCTCCTGTTCCGATCGATGATCTAGCACCTGATCCTCCATCCCCCAATTTGGACGATATACCGGAACCTACCGAGGAAGAAGTAGACGCGCTTCTATTAGATTCGAACGTAAAACCCGCTTCGGCAGCGTTTAGTTTCTGGGGAGCTCCTCAAAAGAAGTCACCGATCACGGCTAAGTCATTTTGGAGCAGGGGTATCGGTATCGCTGGTAGTAGCAATCTCACAGAGCCTAAGAAAGATATGTCTTGGGGCGCGGCACGAGACGAGATTCCGCTAGCTGACAAAGCGCCGCTTCCAGAAGCCTCTAAGGATGCGTCACAATCTAAGATGCCATCTTTATTGAGAACATCCAGTCTATCTAAAAACCCCGCTGGCGGAATAATTGCTGATAGATTGAAAGCTTTCGAGGCTGCCAAAGATGAAGAAGCATCCTCTGAAATAACCGACCCTGGACCTTCACCTTCAGCTTCACCTTCGCCGCCCCCACCTCCACCTCCACCCGCACCTGCTGCACTATCCAGGGAAGAAAGAAAGAAATTGAAAGCCGCTCGACGAGACAAGGAAATTTATGAAGCTCCACAAGAAGACATAGGCTTTCCTGGATCATTCCCTGAATCCACTTACGGTGACGAGGTTGTTGAGGTCGTTGATGAGAAGAAGGGCAAAAGCAAATCTCGCAGCAAAGAGTCTTCTAGAGCGCCACCGGTTACTGCTTACGACGACGAGATTCTTGAAATTGTTGATGAGAAAAAGAGCAAGAACAAGTCTCGCAGCAAAGAGTCTTCTAGAGCGCCACCGATTACTGCTTACGACGACGAGATTCTTGAAATTGTTGATGAGAAAAAGAGCAAGAGCAAGTCTCGCAGCAAAGAGTCTTCTAGAGCGCCACCGATTACTGCTTACGACGACGAAATTGTTGACATTGTTGAAACTCCTATCGAAAAGAAGAGCAAGAGCAAATCTAGCAAGAACAAAGAACAGTCTAAGCCTTTGCCAGTGGTTGATTACGACGACGAGATCGTTGATATCGTTGACATGGCACCTGAGAGCAAAAGCAAAAGCAAGTCTAAGAGTAGAGACGCACCGAAAACACCGCCCGATACTACTTACGACGATGAGGACGAAATTGTCGGTGTTATCGAGATTCCTACGGATAAGAAAAGCAAAAGCAAATCAAAGAGCAGAGAATCCACGAGGGCCCCCCCTACACCTGTCGCACCACCTACCCCACCTCCAGAGCAAGTCGAGCCTGAACCTGAACCTGAACCTGAACCCGAGCAGGAGCCCGAACTGATTCCCGAACCTGAACCAGATCGCAGATCATCCAAGAAGGATCGCCCTCGCGTTGCACGTGATGGGACATCTTCATGGGGAGCACGTGTCACTGAACCAAGAAGAGAAGAAAGGGACGACAGAGAGAAAAAGGCATCTAGGGAACATAGATCTGGAGAGACCAGGGCAGAGCGAGACGACCGAAAGGCAAGAGAAGCAAGAGAAGCAGACCTTAAACGCTCTAAATCTAGAAGATCACCTACCAAAGAGGAGAAAGGCTCTTTAAAAGACTCATCATCCGACAAAGCAGAAAAGCCGTCCAGATCAGACAGACCACCCATCTCCAGAGGTATCTCAAACATGTTCGGACCTGCTACTCCGCTTCAACGATCAAAGTCGAGCTCCGAAAAGCGGCCAGGTGTTAGTCGAACAGGCTCACGACGACAATCATTTGCTATGGATGAAGAATTGCGCTCCCCACTTCCGGAGGACTCTAGAGATCCACCCCCAATGTCTGCGAAAGCGGCAAAGATGTTCGGTGTTGGGCCAGGCAATCTTTCGAGGAGCAAGTCGGAAAGGATCAGGCCACGCGGTATGTCAAAAGAATATGTAACAATTACCTCTTCTAACATTTATACAGATGTCGATGACGACGACGTTGATGTTGTGATTGAGCAAGAAAACCCACCGCAAAGATCCAGTCGTGACCGGAAAGGTAAATCCAGGGCAAAGGATGAACCAACCATGGGAGGACCAGCACCACCGGCTGTCCCTATGCCTCCTGGATTCGACATGCCAGTGCGACGGAAAACCATGCCAGATGGAACGGATTTTGCTGCAAGCGCTAGACGATATCAGCAGACAAGACAGGAAGACGATATTGTTATGGTAGACGCCGGTGGCCCTTCCGAGACTATGCCAGGTCTAAAAAGAAGCGACAGCAGTGCCAAAAAGTCTGGTCTCGGAGGCATGTTCGGTCGGGTCCTTTCAAAGAATCGCCCAGATGTCAAGCGTCGAAGTACCGCACCTCCTGAAGATAGCCGTGGATACCGACGCGAGGACCGCAAAGTTCGACGATCGTCTAGGGAAGCTGATCCGGAGGTCGTAATGTCGGGCGCAGCTGTGGAGGAAGATCAAGAAGCAAGGAGGGCAGCTCGACGCGCAAGAAAAGCAGAGCGTGAGGCAGGTGCACGAACTACTGATGATGCAAGAAGGGAGCGTCGTAAGCAAGAAGACGCTGCTATGGAGGCTCAGAGGTTAGAGGAACGTGAGGTAAGACGAGCTAAACACGAAAAGAGAAGAGCCGTCGAAGAAGCAGAAAGACAAGCTGGACGAGATAGGGATGCAAGAAGAGAGGCGGAACGTGCCGAGCGTCGAAAGCTGAGGAAAGAGCGAGAAGGCGCACAGACCGAAGGCGAGCCACTTACTGAGGACCCCTACCGCTCAAGACGTAGACGGAGTCATAGGGATGGCGAGGAACGAAGACGTGAAGACCGTGTCAAGTCCTCGGACCCGCGAAAGTCAAGCAACCGCAAGTCTGTTCCTGTTGTTGACGAACCTGAATACCTTCCAGCCGACGGCCCTGTTTATAGAGATGCCGCTCGCATGAAGACGCCTGCTTGGCCGCATAGTGGCACGGACTCGTGGGTAAAAGAGCACACGGATGCGCCGCCACCTCCCGTCGATGGCCCAATTGGAGAAGAAGAAGCATCACCCATTGATGACACCATCGCAGACGAAAGAGAAAGAAGGAGAATGAGAAAGACGAGGCGTGAGGATGACACAGAAGAACGACAACGTAGAAAGGAAGAGAGGAGGCGAGAGAAGGAAACAGGGAGGACAACGAAAAGCTCTGAAGACAGTCAAGGAGATGGTCTGCGAGCAAGTAACCGCGATTCCGGTGTAGAGGCTTCACGAACACCAGCTGCTGCTGGAGGCGGTCTCTTCAGCCGTTGGAAGAAGTTCTCCGTCGGTTAATGATTTCGAACGACGGATAAGAAACGATATACGAAGATATGATGAATTTTGATGTGTTGATGTTGAGTTGAATTTCTAGCGTTGTCTTATAGTCAAACTTTGGGAAGGGATTGGGACAGCATGAGCGCATTTGATCTGGAACTACTAATTTACATTCTTTTCACGATGTATGTCTATTATAGCGAGCGGGGAGAGCTTGGTTGGACACTGGGTTTCTGGATTTAGGCTGGGTCGTTTGTAGTTCTCTTCATTGTATACCCCCTACTCTGTTCTTTAAATTTATATGCCATACGCAACGACGTAGATGCGCAATCAGGCCGAAACTCTATAATGAGATCTGTTTGAATACCACCAGACTATATGTTACGTTGTTGGCTTCCCGACTACCCCGATTTCCAGATCAACAGACACACGAACAAGACAAGTCGGGTCGTTCTGGGCTTGAAGTATACGAATATGTCAAATTCGTGCCCAACTAGCTTCCTATTCACATATCGATTGATCTCACGACAATGCATGTTATACGTACAACACAGTATCTTGGAGCAAGTCCAAGCAATACAGTTGCCCAAATCAAGCAAAGGGGAATACTTCGCTATTTGGGGTAAACGAAAGTCGAAAGTGGGGCCAAGTGGTGTGGTGATCAAAGCGGGCAGTCTAAAAGCCCACTTACCCGGTTAGGTCAATTTATCCTTCCTCTCAAAGGCCTATTCGTTGAGTGGCTGCTATTCCTTTTGGGGATTTGCGGAAGGTTATATCGTTATCGACTGATTGATTTCTCCCCTCCATCGTGATAGCAATTCCCTGGTGTAGGGTATTAGTGCACACCATCACTACCGCTTCCGTCTCGCTATCGTGTCTTGTCTTGTTCGCTTGCGCGTGGTATGATTGTGTGCCATCATGTGTCGGGCCAGCGCGATTTCCCTTGCCTATTTGAGATGCTTTGTATCGTAGCTGTGCCGCAGTATCTGGGGTAGCTGGATACAGATAGTGATATCTGAGATAGGTGGTGGTGGTGGTGGTGATGTTTATATTTCACGCTGATCCTCGTTTCTACATGTTTGCCCTGTGTAGCTCGGCTCTGGGTAACAAGTTTCGAATATACTTGATTTATTTCTCTACCACAATTCATTGTCCTTTGATGTTATCCAGATGCACACATAAGTTTACAACTCGTCATGATTTAATAATCGCATCTACATCTTCGGAGGTCTCTGGCCAATAGCAGTCCTGATTTTCGTGTACCCAAAGTGGCACGCTGCAGCGTCCATATCTTTAATTCTGCGAGAGAAGTCACAGGTCCTCGATTCAACTGCCAGCTATCGATTTACTTGGTAGCCATCAAAATACAACTCTCAAGCCAAATTTACTTATCTTGCCGTCGATATACTTGAGGATTTTCCAGAAGGATCTTAAACTCTTGTTTTGGGTTGGTTATCATAGCATTATCACACAATGTTGGAGTCAACGATCAGTATACCAGGCCAATGGCCCATAGGCCTTGGCATAGTGGTGTTGCTCACCACAGCAATCGTCCTCTCATATACCCAAAGCGGAAACAAATCCTTATTCAGCAGACTTCACATCCATCACCGAAGGGCATCCACATCCGCAACACCACCTCGCTCCCTATCACCTAGCAAAGCAGGCTCGGAAAAACTGAAAGCTTCTGCAACCAAAACCGCAAGTTATTTGGACACGCTACCTCCATCCAGACGCTGCACCCTTCCAGAAGTTGCGAAGGGTTTACCTCCCCGATTTGGCGCAATCCTTACTGCATCTAATCCTTCCGATGATGTTATTGCAAAGGACAAACTACCCATGGCCCATGCCTACAATCTTGGATTTGAGACTCCAAAGTATACACCAACGGGGTTCTCGACCTTGGAGCTCAAAGCTATGGGTGACTTTCCTGCCTACGATATCTTGACTGGCGTTCCACTTCCTCGGCCTTATGAAGGTTTCGATCCCGTGAAAGCTCGATCCAGGCCCTACAGGCCTTTGAGATGGCAATATCACCAAACCATGTGTAAGTGAACGAGTTCGCCTGACATTGTCGAAGCGATACTAACTACTCACAGCCATCACTAAAATGGAGCCCGACTGGTGGCTAGAGGTCGAAAACACCTACGTATCCCGCATCGCCGAACGCCAAGGGCTCTTCCGCGAACACGGCAATAAAGTTCTCGACCACCTCCCCGGCTCCGATCTCGCGTGCAAAGAACTCATGGAAATGTGTCTTCAATTCTACTGCGCCCGCTACCCCGCTTACTTCTCCCTCTCCGACGACAAACGTACCTTCCACAACCGCATTTTGCACACCACCACGGCCATCAAATCCATGCACCCCCTGCACGTCCTCCTCAACAACGTCCCCGAAGACTTCGCTATCGTGCTGCGCAACGACGCAGACGGCATGTACTATTTCCGCGCCGGCGTCATCTGCAGCTCGCTCGGCTGGAACGTGTCCACGAAAATCGGCATGAAGCTCGAGGACATCCACAAGCCGATCCCGGACTACAAGGAGAAAATGTCATTCAGCATGGACCGGTATTTCAGCAAGCTGCCCACCGACGCGCCGATCCAGCGCGGGAGCTGGGGTTTAGAAATCGACTCCCCACTATTCATGCCCGCCGGCCACCCGCACGAAAAACTGCGCCTGGTTCAGAAAGATGGCCTCACGGTCGAAGAATGTAATCTCCGCGTGGATTGGCAGACGCTGCGCCGGCTGCCGCTGAGCGCGGGCGTGGTGTTCAATTTCAAGGCGCTGTTTACGCCGGTGACGGAGTTCCGCGACGAGCCGTACGTGCCGGCCCTGCTGGCGAAGATTTTGAAGGAGGGGAAGAAGTCCCTGATGGAGTATAAGGGCACGTGGCATGTGGAGCATGCGGTGCTGCCGGCGCTGGAGGAGTGGAAGAGGGAGCAGGTTGAGAAGGGGTGGATGAGGGAGGATTGGGAGGAGGCGACGTTGGATGAGAGTCCGTATTTTCCGGGGTGGGAGGAGAAGTGGCATAGACAGCAGGGGTTCTAACTGAGGGGGTTTGATGCTGGAAGGAGTTTGGGTTGGAGGGAGAGAAGTGATGGAACATAATTCTTGGTTGGGGTATGCACGAGGTGCGGCGCATGGCTTTCCCTATATGTACATACTTATCTACAGCATGAAATGAAATGTTAAAAGAATCCTGTGGGGCCTAGTGGAATATGCACTTACTTAGAACTTGGCGGTATATGAAGCATATGCGAACTGTTGTAGGAACGAATCCGCATTGTGAGAAATACCCAAATTGCAGTTGGTTATTGAAGAGCTCTGGTTTGGACACAGTGAGATCCTCCCAGGCTGGTAAACGAAAACCGCACGCTTTATCTTTCTAGAATCCCATATACGTATGAGCAACGGAAAGGGTGGTTAGTAGATTGGAAATAAGAATGGGTAACGTGATGAGCTACACATAGCAGCACCCCAGGAAATCAATGATGCCGTAGAATAGCACTTTTTGCTTGCTTTAAGTCAATAGGACTTTCATCGAGTAGATAAAGATCTCTTCTCATTTATATCAATGACTGTATAGTTCTTGAGTCTTTACCCATAACCTTAACCCCTTCGGCGCCGCATTGAAATGACAGTACCAACTACTCCCCTTGTCCATCCCAACAAGTATGCGTCTACACCAAACTGTGTAAATGAATTGTAGAAATTTCCCAGAATATAAATGTTACAAGACCAAACGAACAGACAAGGAGGATGCTTAGGCATCAACTCCTGAGCTTTTGCCTTTGCTCTCTGACTTTTCTCCGTCAGAAGTGTCCGATGATTTACCGCCCCAGCTCCATGGCATCCAGTTGCCACTTGTTGTTCTTGCCATAGCTCTTCTTGTAGCCTCAGCTTCCTCTGATCCGCTTTCCGCATCAATTTTCTCGAAATCCGGCTCACTCTTTCGCGAGCTCAGTCCGCTCATAGAACTTTTTGGTCGAGTTACTTCTCCTTCGCTACTTCTGCCACCATCCAGTGACATACTAGAGATATTCCTCGGTGTCTCTTTCTCGCTTTGTAAATTCTGTGCCTCTTTGTCCAACGCAGACAAGAGAATTGCAAGACGTTCGCGTTGTGCTTCAATGAAAGATATACGCTCGTGGCCCGCGACGCTAGGAGGTATCAGCATGCCGGAATTCGACAGGTCGTGCGGTTCGGCTCCACCGCTCGCAGTGTTGGAGGAAGTGGCAGCAGACACTGCTGATGCAAGAAGTGAATAAAAATCGTTGGCAGTGTTGGAAGCGCCTCCGAGCGGATTGGATGGGAAAGCCGTTCTCGCAGATGGTAAATTGAAACGAGCCATCAGATTCTGAGTGTAGGAATAGGCTGAAGGGGTGGATGGTGGTGTAGGTTCTTTGGGTGGCAGACCAAAGACATGCTGCTTGATCATATCGATAGCTTGCTTCAAATATTCAACCCCCGCCGCCTTCGCACGATCATGAGCCGATGATATAAACTCGTCAATAGCGAGTTCATTGTTGTGAAGCCATGGATGAACGTGGGTTTGGTAGAGGACTCGTGCGCCCTGGGTTTGAGGTAGAATTAGGTATAGGAGGAAGCCAAGCCGAATCCAGGAGTAGAACGGTATCCTACGGTTGCGGTTGTTAGTTTGACTCTGATATCGAGTGCATTCCGCATGACGGCATCTGCTAACCAAACTAGAATGAAGCCGACCCAAGATTCAGCGAACAAAGCGATCGCAAGAACCACCCAATACATCAGCCATGGTGTCAACAATGCCGGATCGGATGTTTTGAGAGCTTTGTAGGAGGCGAATACGGGAAAGAGAAAGGTAGGTATGGAGCTATAGATTAATTTAGTGGAAGGTCGAGGTGTTGTCGTTGTACTCCAGCTCAAGCTTGTGAGAAGGCGGGGTAAACTTACGATAAGAGCGTTGCGAACGTATCGAACATTGTTACATTCGTAGCTCACAGATGGCTCGTTCTTTTCTTTATTGTGGAGGACTTGAATGATAGGTAGTACCCAATTTGTTGTTTCGCAGGAGAAGACAGGATAGTATAGGTGGTTGGTTGCACAGAGACAGAGTAAGTGATGGAGGAATAAACAATAAACGGCGAATAGATGAAGAGGTAGAGTTGAGGATGATGGGCGAGCGAGTCAAGCTAACTGCCCCTGCAACTCCAGTTAGTGTACTCGTAATTCTAGTACTGTTTCTTATCGATTAGGTCACCTGGCTACCTATACGGGGTATCTGACACCTAGAAGTAATAGTCGGATAGCCTACTGCGTAATGTTCAGGGGCTGAGGGCTGGTAGGACTTCTGGATTGGGCGCTGTAGCTTTCACTCTGTATTTGGACCTTCATGTGATGGATCTTCCCTTACACACGCGCATCAAATCCATGAAAGATCATGAAAGAAAGCTCCTTGCACTGCGACTGCATGTGCGGGTGAAAGGACGCCACAGCCTTATGCCGAGCTGCAAGGATAGAACCGCCAAATCCCGCTAGCTCTCTAGATCCATGGAACCGTGGAGCCGCCCGGTGTGGCTGGAATAGGCTGAGCCGTCATCAAATCATAACCTGACGCGCTTCGCTACCTCTGACACTTCACTGTTGGGCTGAAAAACATCAGAAGATAGAAAAGGCACCACCCCATTGCATGAGGAGATGAGGAGATGAGGAGACATCTGAGCGCGTATCCTTCTTTCTTGGCTCCGTTGACATCTTTCTGCTGGCCAATTTAATGCAATATAAAGTTGTGCCCCCCTGGTAGGTTACTTTTCATTTCTCAAAACTTAATAATATTCACAGCGGCCCAATTTGTCATTCCTCAACATCTTTCGTGCATACACATTTTCACATATTACGAAATTCAGAATGTGCATCGTTCTAGCTACGACAGCGCATCCCTCATATGCGCTCATCATACTCGACAATCGGGATGAATTCATTTTACGGCCAACGAGTCAACCTCATTGGTGGTCTTCCCAACATCAGCAGATCCTCTCAAGCAGAGACCTTCTACGGGACGAACAGGGGACATGGCTGGGAATTACCAAGACCGGGAACTTTGCGGTTCTCACAAACTATCGCGAAACAAATACCAGCGATAAGGATCATCCGGTACAGGGAACAAGAAGCCGAGGGGGGATGGTCACCGCTTGGTTGACTGCACAAAACGAGGAAACCACACAGCAATTTGTCCACCGTTTGTTGGACGGGGAAGGAGTGAAGGGGGTTGGGGGATTTTCGTTGGTCTGTGGGAAGCTGCGAAAGGAGAAATCGGATGATAATGGGCTGGAACCGCTCGCAATCATCTCGAACAGAAGTGGAACTCCGGATGAGGTTCCGTGGGTTGCCGCGAAAAGGGGTGAGGTTTATGGGCTAAGCAACACATCATATGACGATCCAGTGCCATGGCCCAAAGTCCAGATGGGCAAGGAACAGGTCCTAAAAGTCATTGAAGAGGTCGTTCAAAATGGATTAGGAGAAGATGAGCTGGTTAAGAAGCTGTACGCAGTTCTCGACATTGATACACTTCCCAAGCAAGATGATGATCAAGAATTTGAGGAGTACATCTACCAGCTGAGAAAATCGATATTTATACCTAGGATAGGCCACGCGACACCTATCCCGGCAGTTCTCACAGCCGACGATATCGCAGCTGCAGATAGCAAATTGGCATCAGAGGAAGTCTCCGAGGCCAAATCGAACGGGGTGAAAACACCTCAAGCGGGGGTAGATGGCGTCACGTCGGGCGTCTATGGCACCCAACGGCAAACCGTCATTCTCGTAGACTGGGAAGGGCATGTCACTTTCATAGAGCGGTCCTTGTATGATGCGAAGGGAAATCCAATTGAAAGAGGTCAAGCTGATAACAAGTTCAAGTTTGATATCGAGGGCTGGAACAGTAATGGGAAATAAAGTATGCTTATATTCATTCCATAGCTTACAAATAGTCCAAAGCTGGCTAATCAAGAATCAAGAATCAAGTCCAAAACGATGAGTGATATAACGAGTAGGTCAAGCATTAAGGGCACCAAGGGTTGTATTAACCTGCTAACCACTACTCACTCATCACAACGCATCATCCTCCCTTGTGAGATAAATCATTATTCCGACTGTACTAGAGCATTGATCGAAGGGCAATATAATTAACTGGTAACATTTCTATAGATTGTATCTCAAAGGTTGATAGGTGGTTAATGAGTTGTTACCCCTCACCTACTCTCAAGAGCCCATGCTGCTTGCGCAAATGCGTTCCCACCGACGCGGCACATACGCAATGCCGGCACTCCTCGCACAACACTACCCCTAACGTCTTCCAGAACCACAAACACCCTACACGCTCATTCTCCTCCTCCTCCCCTCTAAGCCCCCCTTCTCCTCTTCGACCTGATTCGGCCCCTCGGTCCATATCGATTTTCGTAGTTCAGTAAATATCGGTCGGTTAGTACACTTATCTAAATTGGCAGGGTTAATTAGAGATTTATAGATCAGTAGAATCATATCGAAGAGACATCAAGTCAGATATTTATATTATTTATATTGATACTAATCTATCTATTATATAACCTTACCTTGAGCCCAGACCCAGCTGTCTCTCCTCCTCCTCCTCCTCTAGCCCGGCAGATAGATACAGTATATATACAGTCAAGCAGTATATCCTTTTCCTAAACGAGAAGTAGAGCTGTGCCAGATAGAAAGGCATCGCTATATATACACCAATATACAAGCCCGTACCCAAGATAACAAATATACATAGGCTATCCGTACCCTCTCAAATCGAAGAATAGTAGCGATATCAGACTCCTCCTCGCAATCCAGCTTTACACTCGCCATCCGACCTCTGCCAGCGGAGGAAATATATAGCTAGGAAGCGCAGATATAGAGGTATCTTTGCATATACAGCGCATCGCCTCCCACCTCTGCTACATACCGCAGGACCGCCGTGTAAGTTGGAACGAACTGGGGCCGCGTATGGAACGAACTGAGGCCGTTTTTCGCCCCACTTAGGGGAAGCGACTAATCCGCGCGCCGGATCTGGAACGAACGGCGGCCGTTCGTCGCGGAATAATAGGGCAGGATAACAAATATATATAGATTATTATAACTCTCTCAAATCAGGTTCGCCTCAAACAATACCTCCAACCCTACCACCGATCGAATACAATGATACTGTGCATCTTGAATCAACCAATAAAACGCCTTATATAACACTTCCAATTCGGGCTCGTCGTCCTTCACAGGGGCAATCAATGTTCGCATTTCCTTCTGATCAAACGTTCCTAAATGCTCGACCTATCCTACCCGATATAACTATGGATTGGGCTCTCGGGATTCCTCCGGTTCGGTGATCTGACGACGGGCTTCCTCTTCGGCTTGTTGTATCTCCTGGTTTAATCGTTTCTTAATAGCCTCCAAATCGACATCTCCGGACGGTATCACTGGATGGGATCCTGCTGCTTGAACCTCAAAAAATGCGGAACCGGAACCTTTGGGGGAAAACTGCTGGCAATGGACGGAAATCCATAGTATGGGCATTTCGTGGCCGGCCCTAATCCTTCCTTTCTTCCTGGTATTGACCCAACTATGTTCTTCTCGGTAATACTTTTGAATGGCTTGATGCTGGCAACTAAAATATATATATAGGGCAAACGGGTACTTCTTCCCATCGATCCGGGTTGTTCCAATTCGGGAATGGGGGTGGGGTTGGACGAATAGGGATAGGTAACTTATCTAACTCTGCTCGATATAAAATCAACCCTTCGATCCGGTTCACTTTGTCGGCAATCCGCTCGCGGGCTTCCTTGGTTATATTATAACTGTTGAAACTGCTTAAATGGGGAGAAATCTGGCTGGGTAATATGGTATGTTGGTATACGGTGCAAACCACGACCTTGAATATAGGCAAATGAATAAATGGATCCATGATTTGATTCTTTCTTGGAATACTGCTTCGAATACTGATTTCAATGCTTCTTTCAATTCTTCTTTCAAAAACAAACCTTCTTTGTTTCTCTTTCCCCCTTTTTATATCTAACTACCTTTATATATTCAGTATCTATACTCTGTCCTATATATGAAATGGTTTGTTGTAATTTTCTATTTATACTTTTATACTTTTATACTTTTATACTTTTATACTAATATTCTACTGACTTGGCCTGTGCATGGGCGGACTGGCCCTGTACGGACTGGCTTGGTCTGTGTATGGGCTTACCCCATCAAAAATCGACGACGATAATGATCTTTTGGTACAACTTACCTTCTAATGGAGTTTGGGGGAAATACTCAACGGGATGCGTGTCGCATATATTGGACTTAACTTATACTCGAATTTGAGCCGGATCCGAGCGATATTGGAGCGGGTATGGACCTAACCCTAACAAATGGATCTTATCAAATGAATCTTATCAAATGAATCTTATGGCCTCGGCAAATCGACGCTAAAATTTTGCGGGGGAATCAAATGAATCTTATATAAGATTCATTCAGGAATTATGGTTAGGAATTATGGTTAGGCTGGTTAGCGGGTGCGATTTGGGTGGAATCATTATATATACTTTCTAACTTTCTAGCATCAAGTTTTCCCTTATTATTATATTAAATCCATCTCAATATATCGATGCTAATAATAGCGACAAGTCCTCTCTAGAAATGAATGTCGCGAAGGCTGCGCACGATGATAATGAAGCGAGTCGATGTCCCTTCTGCCGAGCGCTCCCTGAGAGTGTTTTTACGAATGGTCTAAACTTGCCGCCGATAGATATCCAGATTGATGCTATGGACGAGTCAGAAACAGCTCCAGAAGACGTCATACGGTATAACAATTGCACACTTTACCTCGTAGTCCATTCTCTACAACGTATCTGGTCAGGAAAAGATCAATTTCCTACCACAAGTCGTCGTCATGATGCGCACAAAGAGCAAATTTGTATTAAAGGACTATCTCTTCTCACAGATCCAACCACTCCAATATGTATTTTTCTCAAGCCAAGATGCAAGACACGGTGTCAGTGTGTCACTAACGCAATTCCTAGATAACCTGGATATATTCTCTTCCCTCCCTGAAAGATACGCGCTGATACATCAAGACCCCTGCAGTCCTCTCGTCATTGCTAGGGTTCAGCGATGGATTTCCAATTGTGATGAAAATCACCCTTCCTGTCGCGTTACCGAATATCCGCTGTTGCCCACCCGCGTTCTCGATGTTGGCTACGGTGATTCCACTCAAATCGTGAAATTAGTAGAATCTACCAAGGGACAGCGAGGTGCATACATTGCTCTAAGTCATTGCTGGGGCAGATCCAATATATTCATTACCACTCGAGACAACTTCAAACAGATGCAGAACGGATTCCCTCCAAACATCACCCCAGCAACGTTTCGAGATGCAATTCAGTTTTCTCGAATGCTAGGAATACGTTACTTATGGATTGACTCCCTATGCATTATCCAGGGCGATAGGAAAGACTGGGAAACAGAAGCTTCCAGGATGGCTCAAGTCTATCGAGGCGCCGCTCTTACACTCTCAGCATCATACGCCTCAGCTGACTCAGAAGGTTTTTTGAAGCACCGGCCATTGCTGCATTCAACGGTCAAGATAACCTCATCCTCGGGTCAGAGTGCAGAAATATATCTCGCTGATCGCTCTCAGCTTATGGAGAATTGGCCGTGGGCAGGTCCAGAATGTAACGTCATACCACCACTGGACACTCGTGGCTGGTGTCTGCAAGAGTGTTATCTGTCCAACCGACAGCTCAAATTCCTGAACACCAAGATCCTCTGGTCATGTCGAGATATGGATTTCGATGAAGGAATGTCAGACCGGCTGGAAGGCGCGCTGGTCATTCGAGGAACCGGCAAACACTTCACGTATCTTTTTCGAGGTATCCAAAAGCCAAGACATCGTAGCATGTCGCTGCTTACCCCCTATTCCAGCTGGTATAATATGGTCAGTGAATTCAGCAGACGCAGTTTAACTTTTGCCTCGGACGTGCTACCAGCACTGTCAGGTCTAGCTTATGAGGTGGCTATACATGATAACGGTAAATATTGTGCTGGGGTGTGGTGGGAGGATATAGCATTCGGATTATGCTGGAAAAAGTCGGAGACACTCAAGCCCGCATCAGGGTCGAATGGATATATCGCTCCCTCCTGGTCTTGGGCTTCTGTTATCGGCCCTGTGGAATTCGTCAACTCGAAAGACGTCATGTATCAACACACTCCTATCACAGTTCCAACTCAGGTATTATTTCACGACTTCTGGATACAGAACCCTGGCAGTAACCCATATGGCCAAGTTGACGACGCCTGCATCAAGCTCGATGCCCCGTTTATTTCGTTACAAGGGAAAAACAAAAATACACTTTGTATTCCAGCTATAGTGAGCTCAGGAGGACGAATAGAAATAACCTTCGACTTCGAAGAAGATAAACAAAGAGATAACTTAAGTGCTCTCTTTTTACTTCGCCGCCTTCCGCACATCATTACCTCTGATAACGAGGAAGTCATGCTCTTCGGACTCGTCATATGTCCGGTCTCAAGCCCGTCACAGAATTATGGGCACCTAGAGGTTGAAGTTACTACTAGATTCTATGAGCGAGTTGGGTTTATTCAGATATGGATTTCTCTCAATGAGGAATGTAAATATTGGGAAACTCCTAACAATTTCATTATACTTGTTTAAGCGAGATAATTTCAGAGCGAATCGCTGAAACTCCATATAACAGTTGTGTATTTACTTGGTAAATACAAGGTGGTTGAAGACTTCGAAAGATCAAGAGATGGATATATCATATATAGAAAGCCAAGTACTAAGTATTAGTTAGAGAATACTATTTGAAGTTGAACACGAAACTCCCATCTAATGGCAGACATACCAGTCGTGTATAGAATCTCCGTACAAGTTAGATCTCTTAGATCCTAATGATCCCAAGATGCATATTCGTAGTATAAACGGCTAGATCCGTATTCTCTACAATTAAGATGGCTGATTTGGCCCGCTGAGCCTCAGCCAGAGGAAGGAGAAATTGCTGAAATACCTTAATCTGCCATCAGATATCTATACTTTGATAGATATATGTCTTGCTTCCCCAGAGCCCGCTACCCTGAAGCTCTGGTCGGCTTACTTTTTCAAAATTGCTAATCTGAACTGCCATAATAGAAGGAGACAACCCGAGTGTACAGCTGGACCCTACTTGATTTCCGAGACGTCGCATCTAAAAGATAATTGTATGTGTAAGGTATCTTGTGACTGGAATTATTTTAAGGAGCAGTGGAAGGACGATACAGCAAACCGAAGCCTAACTTCACAACTATTACCGGTAAAAATAGAGACTTGAAGTCCAAATTGCAGAAGTAGACAATCCCAAGGCGATAGTTCTGACGGATTATTATTCGAGTGTTTGTTGACCTGCTTCTCAGACTGGTCTTCCGGTATTCTTCGTAGCATAACCATATTGGATAGTGACCCACGCCCGATTGGTGCTGTCGGGTTTCTTCGTGAACATCGTCCATACAATACATCGCAGTCCGAGCCAATAAACGGTCGACCACGGGGTCTTCTATTCTTCCTGATATCGCCGTTGCTCGTGTATATATGGCATCGCGGCAAGGTCTTTCTCCTCAGTCAATCTAGCCATCCGAGCAATTTTTACTTCCTCCAAAGTCAAATCACCGAGTTTTTCGTGGGCCAGAGGCGCTGTATTTCCAATTAGTTCGCCGAGGAGCGAATATGGGTGCAAGTTGTTTAATCTTATTGGATATGGAATTCGGCGAACTTTCTCGAGAACACTTCATGCTTAATTTGTATTGACGTGAAGTCGGATCGTACTGGACTAGAACTTACTATAAGTAGAAACTCTCTTATATATTTCAAAGGTTCTTAAGGATACTTATTCGTTTTCCCTTCCTCTACGTCTCACCTTTGCTTGCAACAATTGAACTGCTCTGCGAACGGAGTTCTTTCAATGTCAACTTGGAAACGTAAGTTGGAGTTATACTGATCAGTACTCACCGGCGTGGTCTGTCTCGGCTTGGCAGTTGTCAATGAAGCAGATTGAAGATAGGAACAGATGAGGTGGGAGCTCTACGAAAGAGATATTGAAGCTTAAAGAATGAGCAAGAGAATAGGAGCAGAAGTAAAAGTAAGTCTGGAAGAAATAAGCTACGGTGAACATTTTGAGCTTGAAGCTGAGATGTAGCCAAAGCTTTCTTGTGAATGAAGAGGTTATTTCTGTCGGGTTTTCCTGATGTTGTCAGTCAGACAGATCTATATTCAGAATATGCTAGTAAAATTTACACCTAGGAACTTCCAATTGCACCTTCTTATCTCGGAATCATTGAGTCTGGTCTTATTTCTTTTATATACACATTCGCTCTCACTTAATCTCTTTTCACCCACGCCAAAGTGAATCTCAATTTCCAGGAGCGTCGCATCTTATATGGCAGAAGAAGTACTTATCGCTCCAGATATTCCCACGAAGACGTTAGAAGAATGACGACGAGAACCCCTCTTCCATCTAACAACGACCCTTGGCTTCATAATTCGAGTAGGCTCAGACCTAGGGGATCTACACCGAGTAGGCGTCGTCTTGTGGACGAGTTATCATACTCACACTCATCACCGAACATCCACAATCTAGTCAAAGAAAATACACAGCCAGTTCCTTTCGCTCCAAGAAGCGCCTTACACAAAAGACTGACGCATGAACGTCGGTCATCAGCTGCTAACTTTCCACACCCACTTCACAGCAATCCTACAGTTGCCAGTTCCGGTCTAACAGCTTTGGTATCTGGAGCCGACATCAGCCAGCCTCGTACTCGGCAACCATGGAGACCAGAGTTCGATAGTTCAAGGTCCAGACACAACAGTGTGAACGAAGTCGAAATTACAGCATCGAGGATACCCAGTCCGACCTTTGGATCGAGGACTGGTACGGCCCGCCGCTATGTAAGTACGCCAGTTAGAAGACGTTTGAAAACAGAGGTATGCATCAAAGCGCAGACTCTGCTTGGCTTCCAAATGCTCATAGACTATTAGGCAGTTGAGACTTACAATCGGCCACAACGTCTGCTACGTCCTGATTCTCCAAGAGCGGAACCGGCTATTCAGCTACCGAAATCGAAGACATTTGCAGTCCTTTCATCCATCTCGCATTCATTCTCCATCACTTCACTGAGTAGCAATCGACAAGCCTCGTGTCCTGCTAGGACTGGCGACCCTACGACTTCCGAAGTACAATATTCTCCACCTCATGGAGAGTTTACCACAAACGTAATGCAAGTCCACGCTGCTCAGCCTTCTTCTTACTGGTGTGGAAGATACCAGGCACTTTCTGATAGATTTCAGCATGACGACGCCCTACTTAGGAACACTTATTTCAACACAGAAGAAGAGCCGACAGTCACCACTTTTACCCCTCTGCATGAAGTCATCAAAAACACGCCTCTGCGACAGGTCTTCCCGCGATCAAGTAGTTCCTCACAACCAATCATCATCAATCGTCACCGAAAGAGCTCCGCTAGACCAGCAATGACTTCTCTCACTTTCGCACGAGTAATGGAAGATGACGATCGGAGGAGCCAGAGGATTCTTACGTATTTACAAGAGTTATGCTGTACGA
Organism: Rutstroemia sp. NJR-2017a BVV2; assembly: GCA_002946415.1. Taxonomy (NCBI): domain Eukaryota; kingdom Fungi; phylum Ascomycota; class Leotiomycetes; order Helotiales; family Rutstroemiaceae; genus Rutstroemia; species Rutstroemia sp. NJR-2017a BVV2. Next base: position 398,041 of record NJPS01000031.1, on the reverse strand, counting down.
ATGCAGCGAGGAAAAGCTTCTGGAACTGGCAAGTTGACTACGCGAGGGCGATGAAGAATAAGTTGTTATTGCCTCATGGAGGGAGGATGTCGGATGAAAAGGGGTGGATAGGACGGGTGGGTAGAGTCATTAGTGATGGGGTTGGCTCGGCGGGGACGACGGGACGGGGAACGGGGTTGGGGAAACGGAGTGCGTTCGGCTTTAGGAGGGCGAGGAGTGGACTCGATGGGCCTTGAAAATCTTCATTGATGGCGCCTACATTTGGGTGGATTTATGGACTTAGAGGAACGAGTGCGTATTCGCAGAGTTGTGCGAATTCCAACAGGGCAAGATGTAATGCGATACGATTCGATACAAAACAACTCCGATGTGGAGCTCTGCGGCTGTTGTTGATAGCGCCATTAGCGACGGCAATTGCAAGACGACATAATGGCATTTGATGAGTTGGGAAAGTTTTGAAAGATGGAGATTCCTATACGATACCACGAGGGACGGCCGATTCGAGTATAGAGTAGCTAGGGCTAGAGTTAGTTATCATAAAAAGGCACTGGCTGGTAATAAGAGCTTGTAGCAAATAAAATCTTCTAAACTCACTAGGAGGAAAGAGATGCATCGTTTAAGACGTGCTAGTTCCCGCTTGACTCGGACTCACTCCCATAATCTAATGTCTCGTCGGGTGATGGACCGAATGATAAAGTCCGCCCTGAGTAGACAATCGAACAGCCGATTGACCAATCAGACGGGATATAGAAGATAAAACTTAGGTCAATTCATGATACAAGTTCGGCTAAAATACGATCAACCTTTTCAAACCCATCCCCCACGCAATCCCAATACGCCCCTAGGCCTCATTATCAAGAAATATTCAAGCACTAATATGCACAAGCCCCAACCTCACCCATCAACCCACCACCACCTCACTTACAACACCCCTTCCCCTCCACCAACCTACTCGCCCTATCCTTCGCATTCATCACACTCTTCTCCCCCTCTTTACTCGCCACACTACTCGGGGTACTGCAGTAACTCGGCGGGACGTCCAGCGCCGGGTTCTTAGTAAAGAAGTTGCGCGGGCGCAGCAGCAGCGTCATGGGCTCGGCCGGCATGATGGGGAAATCTTCGGGCGACGGGAAATGCGTGATGCCGAACGTGTGCCACAGCACAATGTCTTTGTTGGCGATGGGGGCGTCGCCGTGCGCGATCCATTCGGGGAGGCCTTTGGAGGGCTCGCCGGAAGTTTGAGGCACGTGGCGGCCGGCGGGGTGGAGTTGGTCGTCGGAGTCTGTGGGGAGGGGGAGGTTAGTTTAGGGGGAGGGGGTGGGATGGGGGAAGGGGATACATACAAGGTGTTACGTGAACGGCGTGTCGAGCGAAACCAGCACGCTTCCAGACCAATGAACCCTCCTTGGGCAAGAGCTTTGGCACTTCTCTGCTAACCAGCTTATACGAGACTGGTTTGTGGCTGTAGGGGTTTAATTTATTAGTGTTGGCCATCTCCCACGTCCTGGAGGTAACACCGTCGTAGTCGCTGATAGACTCGTTAACGGTGTTATACTTAGTTTTCTTCGCATAGAACGCATTTCCGTAGTAGTTCTCCGCGCTGCCGACTTCGCCAGCACCTTGCATGGCGTCGACTTGGAAGACGGTGTTTTCAGGACCGTCGATGTTCGGGTCGATACGCAGACAGAAGAGATGTTGATGATTGTGCGCATTAACACCGGGGTAAACTTCAGTTCCCCAGCCTTTGGTGTCTTCGCCTGGGTTCATGGAATACGTGTTCAGGATACCGGTGAGCTTGATTTCTAGCTGGATGGTGCCGTCTTGATGGAAGATCCAGTACACGCAGTATTCGTAGTTGGCGGCGGTGAAGATGTGCGAGATGATGAGTTTGCGGCCGCGGGTTACGATCACGGAGTCGTCGCGGAAATCGGTGTGTTTGAACAGGATGCCGGCGTCTTCTTCGTGGATACAGATGGCGTTTTTGATGGTGGTGCTTTCTCCGGCGCGGTTGACGAAGGCGGCGTCCATGTAGTGGATTGCTCCTTTGCAATCGCATCCGAGGGAGAGACTGTTGGTCATGTATCCTCCTCCGTATTCACCAAGATCGAAGGCGTGTTTGCGCTGGTGAGGATGTTCTGGGTTGCCGTAAGGAACGACCATCTCAGCCAAAGACAGTCTGTAGAAGACCGGCCTGACAGTTCCCTTGTCATTGTATGTGATATTGTTGAGGACAATTCCCTCCTTGTAGTTGAAGCCGACGTGAACATTCCAGTTTTGCCAGTCAAGGGTGCGTCCATCGACCTTGAAAGATACACCTGCAGGTTGTGTGATGTTGATAGGTGTAATGTCCTTTCTGTATCCTCCCTCTTGTTCTATGCTTGCGGGGTGGTAGTTGTTGGGTGCAGCCTTGTTGACAGGCCGTCGAACTTCTGGGATATCGATGTGGATGATTTCTTGTTTTTCCGCATCGAAAATTGGGCAGAAGTCGAGCGGGAAGGAATATTGAGAGTCATCCATGTGAGGGCGGTAGTACATGAGAGCTTGTTGCAAACGAACGTTGTTGCCGAATCGGTGGTCGTAACCAATTGTCCATGCTGATAATCCATCGCTTAGCAAAAGGGGAGCGAAACCATGAATGCAGCAGAAACTTACGATCGCAGTACACCTTGTGCATATCTTCTTTTGGAATACCGCTCAACACGCATTGCTCGATGACTTTAGGGTCCTTTCGAACAACGTGCTCCACAATTTGGAGATCTTCCATTGTGATCTGGGTTTTTGTCAGTAACCATTGATCCCTTCGTTGCCAGTGAATGCGAGGAGCCATATACTTACCAAAGGTTGAACACCATCCACATGCTCCCACTTTAGAACTTTGCCCTCGACAAGATCCACCAAGCCATCATACACTTTTCCACCCGGTGCAATAACTACCGCATCTGCAATTCTCTTTGGTCTCGATACAGTCTGTGGGCTCTCTAGCCATTTCAACATTTCCGCTTTGCGCGGCTCATATAATGTGATGGCATTGTAGTGAACTTGGCCCTTCTCTGCTCGGATGACCTCAACGGCCTTCTCAATTTCTGCATTGCTAAGAGGATCGAAAGGATGTGGCGGAGGTGAAGTGGCAGAAATGTGATGTGCGAGTGATTGCAGTCTATTAATAGCCATTTTGAATAACAGCGTACAAGTCAATTGAGGAAAAGAGATGTTAGAGAGGGAGAATTAAAGCTCACGAAACCTTCGTGAATAGGATTGAGATGGCTCCTCGACAATAGAAAGGCAAGTGGTATACAGAAGGGGAAACCAATTGGGGAACGTCAAGCACATATATATCTTTACCACAATTCTGTTACTGTACGCCAGCGGGACTTGGTGTATTAATCGGGTCAAGCCATCACAGCTGGACTAATCAAAGTTGACTCCTGTGAGGCGGTAGCTTTGGCATCGCGAAGTCATGACAAGATCTCTCCAAAGATTTCAGAAGTTTATCGTCCCTGGAATGGCTAAGAAGCTAGCTATCTTGACCATGCGTCCGAGAACGTTGACAGATGGACGAGTAGGAAGCTTCGAAGCAGTGAAGCTTTCTACAAAAGAGGGGATATGAGGGGTTCGATAAGAGAATTGATAAGTTGATAAGGTCGTTATCCCGGTGTCGCAAAGATAGACGAGAGACCGACATAGTAAAAGCTCACGACCACCGGGTTCGTTAACCTGATCGAGGTTAGTTCATCTAGGGTGCACGCTTTAGGGATGGAAATCCTGTTAAGGTACGAGTTGTAGAAGTAGGGAGACGAGAAATAATAGGATGGTGATAGGTAAGTCTATGTAGTCAGCTTGAAAATAGCTTTAGGTAAATCTACCCAAACCGTTGAAAAGCTGCGATCAGAGTGAAGTTTCCTTGAAAGCGAGAGAGTGACGTGATTATCACGTGATTGCAGAACCAGCTGTCTTAACGCGAAGATTGTCTACGGTTTAATGGACAATGTTCCCTAAAACGTTGAAGTAACTCAGGGTCCCGGAGTATTGCCATCGGGATTACATGTCTTGGTTTACGACAATTCTATATTTAGTCTCTCATTAATTGTTGGTGTGCATGGATAATGTGCAAGTCATTGGAATACTCAAGAGTCTCAACAGATCTGGCGGTTCTGAATCTTGTGTCACGTATGAAATCACAGATATGCTATAGTTTTTGGGATAGACTTCAGGATTTGATTTCTCTAGCAAACATTTGGGCCCGCGTTCAACACCTGAGCAACACCTTGTGCAAGAACATCATGCATGGGATATGTCGGATGCAGCGAGTTTAGCCAGAAGTACTGGTTTACCGGAATGTAGCAAGATGGATCCGTATAATTCGTCGTTGGTGTACCACTGGGAATTGTTAGAACATCCATTCATGTTTTGGCTCACAACACTTACTTTTGGTAAGCAGCACAGTAGGCCGTAGTATTTTTGTAGAGAGCAGTCTGCGGATAGCTCGCAGGGTTATCCAAAACTTTGGTGAAGAGAGAGTGTGCATCGACCGTGAAAACGTTAACATCCGAGAAGGTCTTCTTCAGGTTCTGGGCTAGAGCTGTTACAAGCGTGTTCCATGCAGCAATGTCAAGCTTCTCTTGTTGTTGGTATGCAGCATCGTTGGCAAGTGACAAAGGGCTCCTGTCAACTGGTGGCACATTCAGGAACGCGAAGTTACGAGCGCCAATATAGTATAGTTGATCAACAAGACCGGCATAGACTGCGAAGATGCGTTGGTTGAGGTTGGTCGTCGCCGGAACGCCCTGGTAGTATGAATTTCCCACATCATTTATGCCATCAAAGATAGCGAAAATAGTATTGTCAGAGGCCCAAGGAGCACTTGCTGGTTTGCCGGCATAAGCAGGGAAGAATTCATTCTCAATCTGCTCAGCTATGGAGGAGACTTGCGGTTCGTAAGGTGCAACGAGTGATGAATCGATAGTTGCACCGCCATATGCGAGGTTATAAGTCAACAAGGTCGAGCGATTGTACTTGACTGTGAGGTAATCAACCCAATTAGGTCCGTTGGACGCGGTATACCCTGGATATGGTGGATTTCCAAGAGGATTTGTTGGCGTGGGCTGGGTGCCAGAGACATTAAATGTGGTGGATGAGTATGAGTCTCCGCTACTGAGAATTAGTGAATGAATGGCAAAAAACGTATTTCTACTCACAATACGAATGCATATTGGATCTTTTGCCATCCCGGCCAGTGTGAATTTGCTGCACAGTGCTTCTGCGCATCTCGTTGGACTGCTGCACCTTGGACGGAGGCGAAGAGCAGGACTGTGGACAAGATTGCGGATATGGAAGACCGAGACATCTTGTATTCCAATGAGGCGACAAAGTAGTGCCGGAGTTATGAAGGGTCCCAGGAAATCGGTACTGAAATGATATCGACAAGTAATCAAATCAAAGAACAGACAAACAGTGGACGTTATATACCATTCCGACTTACCAGCTCCGCTGTCGCTAGCTCTCTGCAACTGCTAGAGTTCATCGCATCATGTCTGCAATTGCCTCCAATTTCCGAAGAACAGTGAACTTGCAGACGGAACATCTTGTTCCGCTGCCAAACTGAAGGTTAAGCATTTTGAAGATACACTTTGTTTGCGGGGAAGATCTACTATCCGGCCGTAACGAGATTGAAATGCTCCAATGGTGTTCTGAGTACCACTTTACCCTGGTGGGGAAAGTTGAGGCTGTTATGGGCTCGCAATCGGCTGTCGTAAGTCTGTTTGCCCTCACGAATTTCTAGACCTTGTTCTTCGGATGTACGGAGAAGCAAAGCGAAAACCCCCGTCCACCGCTTGATGGGCTGCATATCATGGAAGGAAGCAGTATTCGTAGAAAATGTGCACAAAAAATGTGTACTGTGTAATGTTCTCCCTGCATCCAAAGAGTCGTAGCGTGATGAAAGGTCCAAGTACCATATTGCCCCTCAAAGCCCCGGCAAGTACTCGGAAAAGCTCTCTCCAGGTGTCCGGATCCAGTTCGCCTATTGCACTAGCATGTTGCTGGCGTGCGAGGTACAGTACAGTACACTGGCAACCATGGTTCGTCCTTTCAGTGTCAGTGAGTTCAACGGCCGACGGCAGATGACAGTTCCTCGACTATCTCGATTCTCGACAGCTAGGTGCACCCAGATATACGGAGTCTATCTATATCAAACAGTCGTTTAGAGTAAATGGACCCTCCGTTAGGCATGAATACCTCGACCTGACATGAAAATTCCTTGGGTCTGGTTCAAATGATCTCGGCCCGCTCCACTAGATGTAATTTAAAGCAGATGCGATGTCGACCAGATCTCCATGCGATCTGATAATGATTTCGATATCGAATATTGCTGTGGGTATTCTGCATACGAGATATCGGCCGTGGAAACCACATTTTCGAGGGTTTGGGATAAGATGGGATGGGATGGGATGGGATGGGATGGTAAAAGTAACTCTCCATATCCGTACAGTGCCGCGACACCAAGATTTGCGCATTCTCAGCGATGGCCGGCATGGGATAAGGAAAAAGTAATCAGTTCAGCATCTCTGCGTCATCAACGTGCAAGGGGCGGTCAAAGGATAGCCCCTGCCTTGACCCCTCTGTAGCTCCATTACTCGTGACACCAACGCCGATGTGGACAGTCTAAGGTGCGTTGCTCGCACTGATGACTTGCGACTTGTCCTGCAACGTTGATATAGAAGTAACTCTCTCGAGAGGCGAGACAATGGCCATACCCTTAACCTTACGTACATCACAGATGGATGTTTCATATAAGAGACAAAGCAAAGGGGGACCTCCCGCGCCAACACCAACGTTTTCATGGCGACATGTTCGGTGATAAACTCTGCAGGTGGGAAAGATCCCAGATGGACGATTCCCTTCACGTGTATGTGTTCGAGTACTCGTACTTCCGTACACAAACCGCACACACCCATGCTTGGGCAGCAAATGCCTTGCCCAATCACATTGAGGAACGACACTGAAACTCCCTGATCCTTCTCGTCATAGCTCATAACCTGAATGTGCCGACCAAGCCTGCTTTTGCTCTCAAACTCCCTCCCAAACTGCAAACTTCACACTTCCCATAAACTCAAATTCCCTGAACCCACTGTTCATTTCTAGAATCCAGAGCCCTTCACTATTTTGTGCGATAAGAATCCAACCTCCCCTTTTACCATCGCAAGAAAATTTTGCCCATTCATCTCCGGCTACGAAAGGATTAGCCCCAGGGTTTTCTCGGTCGGTGTTGGTTGATTTTTCAGCGTCTATCATTTGGGCGGGGTACGGATCCATCCAAACTGAAGTGTTTCGCATGAGACATTTCTCACCTCGCAGCTGAACAACAAACCTATTGTTTAACAAACCCATTGTTTAAAAGCACATCGGTTATCTCCCACGGTTTTTCATATCGACTGTAAATTCACACACCACAAGTCATGGCCAGAGATCCGTACCGTAGTTCGACAGGAGACCTAGGAGGCGGCGGCGGAGGCGGCGGCGGCCGTGGTGGTGGTGGTGGTGGTACTCGTTGGGACAGTGACCGCTTCGTTCAAGAGAGGGAGGAACGTGAGCGAGTCCGTTTCGCAGACCGCGAAGATCGAGAATCACGATTTCTTCGAGCAACAGCCCCTGGGCACGGTGGTGGTCATGTACGAGAGCGATCCTTCGATGATGTTTATGAGCGCCGAGGTCCACGACGTTTCGAAGAAGAACGGTACGAAGAACGAGATTATTATGACGGTCCGAGATTCCTGCAAAAAGAGAGGGAGCCAGAGAGGCTCAAACGAACTACTATTACGATGGAAAGAGAAAGGGAGAGAGACTATGATGATTCTCCACCACCCAGACGTACACCTAATAGACCAGCCTTCCTGAGAAGGCAGAGCTCTTTGGACACATTTGATCGACAGCCGTTGGTAAGATATGAAAGGGAAAGGGAAAGGGAAAGGGACAGGGACGAATATGGACCGCCAGCGAGACATGTCGACCTTAGGCCACCTCCATTGACACCAGTTTCACTACCAAGGAGAGGCCCCCCGTCTAGACGACACGTTGAGCGAGATTACTATGAGGACATAAAAATAGCTGAACCTGATTTCTATGGTGACGATGACTTCAGAGCTTATCCCGAGAGAATTAGAGAAAGGGAGATCGTCCGACGAAGGAGAAGAAGTCGAAGCAGAGAAAGCCGTTCAACCGCGACAAGAAGTGTTAGGAGCTCGAGTATTAGTTCATCTGATAGCGGTACCACGATCTCTGTAAGGAGCGAATTCCCAAAGAAGGGCAAGACAAGAATGCCAACAAGGCTCGTCAGTAAGAAGGCGATCATTGACTTGGGATATCCATTCGAAGAAGAGGTTAGATTTACACTGCATTTCGGCTGAGCGACCTGCTAATAATTCTAGGGCGACACCATTATCATTCAAAGAGCTCTTGGAAGGGAGAATATTGACGAGGTTATCAAGCTGAGCGAGGAGTACAAGACTGTTGAGAGTAAGTGATTTTCACTCACCCATATCCCTCATTGATTGCCATTTTGCTTGCCCCTAACCCTACCCAGCCAAGGAAGTCGAAACAACATTAACAACATACCGCGTTGGTCCAGAAAACGAAATGTCTGGTGGCCGCTCAGAAGGAACTATAATCGAAGAGCGCCATGAAGTCTATAATATTCAAGGTGGCCCTCCACCTCCACCTCCAGTGCAAGCCATGCCTCCACCACCAACTCCTCACTTTGCTCCGATGCCAACACCGGCTCCTCAATATGCTATGCCGCCACCACAACAATATGTACCAATGCCGCCACCTCAGGTATACACTCCTATGCCACCACCACCACCAATGGCTCCACCACCACCTCAAAACGTCGAGATTGTTCATGACACTACAATCATCGAACACCGTGCGCCATCTCCAGCACAGAGCCAGTATAGCCATCATAGCCACCATCATAGCCACCATGAGCACCGTGAGCACCATGAACACCGCGGGCCAGTCATCCTGGAAGGCCGTCCTCGCGAGGAGAGCAGCTTCGAGTACGAAAGACGCGAAATCATCGAGCGCTCGGAACCCATGCATGTTGGTCCACTCGGCCTTGCCGCACCTCAGGACCGTCGCCGGTCCAAGGACGAACGGGCCATCCGTGCCGAGATCAGGGCGCTAGAAGCAGAGAAGGAACTTCTCAAGGCCGAGCGTCGCGCCAGCCGACGCCATCGCCACAGTGCCAGAGCTAGCGACTCGCAGCTGGTTCTGTATGGCGAAGACGATAGAGATGTAACTATCGTGAGGGAGAAGATCGTAGAGCCGTCGGGAGGAGTCAGGATTGAAAAAGACAAAAAAGGTAGGATGAGCATCAGTGTGCCGAAATATGCCTATTAGGTGTCGAACCTGAGTAAGGTGGGTCACCGGAATAGGCACACTTCTCGTGAATGCAAGCTAATCGTCTTCTCTCCCTCCAGGTCCTCCACCAAAGTTAGTCAGAGCCATGTTGGCTACTTTGACTTAAGATATCCAGTCCTGACGAATTTGAAACATGCATCTACTTGACATGTGGGCGCTATAAATGGTGCCGAGGATGACAGGCGTTGGGATCTGGGTATTCTTTGGTGGACTGGAATAGGACTTTACCACTTGGTCTTTACTTAATACGCAGGCAGATTGTATTCTTTGTTTTTCTTACTATTTTCCTTGACACGGACTTTTTTAGACTATTGTTCCCATATCATATGGAAGACATGGGTGGATGGATAGGGAGGGGTAGGCTTTTCCGGACAACAGCTTCGACTCATCAGCTTCTGCCATTTTTGGTTGTCTATTTTATTTAAGGATGAAGATATGATTAGTTTTAGGTTACGTTACGCACGCAAGATTTCTGTCTCTTACTTTTCATTCTTGGATCCTTCTTGATAGCTACGAAGTTACGAATCTTTTTCTGATATGATTGGGATGTGGTGATGGATGATGATGATGGGTGATGAAGGGACGAATGGACATAATGAATGATATTAATGATTTGACGCTTGCATTGTGTTCTGCTTCTGTACTTGAAAGAGCTGTGGTGAGTGGATAAGTGATGTGTAAGATAGTCAGCTCGTTCATTGTGACTAGACAATCGTCCCCTGAGTAGCTCTATTTTCACTACGAGTGTTTTTGTGGTAGTTCAACATAATTTCCAACTTCGATTATATTGGGTAGAGCTAGAGATCCTTCAGGAAGGAGATTATACTGGAAAGACATTGCATTTATTTGCGTTTCAAAAGTTCATGGCTGTACTAACATGTCCACACCATTTAGACAAGTGTAAATCGAAATCATTGCCAAGATGCCCGAATACCCAACCCAGCCCTATATAAAAACGCCTCGCTATGCGAATCTCAAGAGAAATTGCCCCTTTTTCCTTCCTATCCAACCCAAAATAACCCATCCGCACTATTTTATTTTCCTTGCTTTTATATAATCCCTCAGCTGCTCATGCTTCGTAACGAAGAACGTCCTCTTCGGATCATTCTTCCAAACCAGCACACCTACCTCATCCGCGTATTTCACACACCCTTCGTATTCTTTCTGGCTATCGAAGTCTTTAAACAAGAAGCCTGGCGTCGCTTTCATACGCTCGTTCTCGATCTGCCATAATCGGATTTGATCAACGACTGTAGGAGGAAGGACTGGACCTCCTGCTTGTGCTGCGGGCTGTTTGAGGAGTTGCGGATGCGCGTGTGTGCTGAGGTAGGATATTATTTGGTCGGAGGTGATCCCGTGGGATATGGCTGTGCGGATGGAGTCGCGAGTTACGCGGCCGCTGACCATGTTTGGGTAGCGGGTGCTGAGCTTGGTGAAGAGGGAGAGGACGGCGATCTGCAGAGGGGAGGAGGTGTATGCGTAGAGACGGTAATTAGTCTCTATTATCACGAAGCCTTTTGAACCAGGAGCGGAATTAAGTGCTGCGTCGAAACCGGCAGAAACGCTGCGAAGAGCGCTGGCGTCAGATGTGAGGGTTGTAGCAAGGCGGGTGGGAAAGAATTGATTGGGTGAAGAAGGCGGAACGTATACCAGTCCGAAGTCGGTGAGATATTTTAGCATTTTACGTTGGGTGTCTGTAAGTGTCGTCGTAGTATATGCGCGTCCAAGTTCAAGGGAGCCTAATAGGAAGAGAAAAGACAGCACATCGACATTATCCATTCCCATCTGAACAGGTTAGTACTAGCTGAAAGCTGGGGAAACAAATACTGACCTGCTCAGCATTCTCAATCCAGAGCAAGAGCAAAGTCCACACTTGCGCGTTAACTTCTTGCAGTAAAAACGAGAACCCAGCCTGTGTGATACCGACGCCCCGCCCCCTTGTAACGAGCTTTCCTGCCTCCAATAATTGTTTGACCGAGTTCGCTGGTCCCTGGGCCTCCTGTCGTATCCCCTCCCCAACACTGTTCACCATATAATGTAAAATACCTTCCCATTGCGTTCGTGCATGTTCGTCCAAGAAATCTAAATCAACATCTGCTGTAACCAGATCAGATGAAGGAACCCCAAAAGATTGGTGGTCTCCTCCACCAGTGAGCGCAAGTCGCAACGACGATCCGAAGTTTTTAGTCAATGCCACGGTCTGCGGCTCTTCGCGAGTCAATGCGGTGATGGTAACGATATGCAGTCGTGATAGTAAAGAAAGAGCTTGGTCTTTTTGTCTTTCAAAGAATCAGCGAATGCGCTCAATGTTCAGGCGGACCACGAACCTTTTGCTCTTCTGTTGAACCCAGGAGTCAAGGTCAGTGAGGGGTAAAGGTTTCGGCATGTAAAGCAATGCCATCACAAACGTTTTTGCTACAACCTGTGTCAGTGTCCAACTCGCTGCAACAAGATGAAGTCCATACCCAGGTGCGGAAGCATTCGTCGGAAGATGGCTAACGAAGTAGAAGGCTGTTGGTACAATCGTCTGAATGTAGTACCTGGAAGCCTCTCCAGATACTCAAACGACGCAAGAGAAGAGACAGACATCTTTGGAAATGTCTTGTTGTCTCCAAAAATTAATGATTATGCATAGTTGAAGAATTGATGGTAGCCTCGCAGGTCTAACTGTAGTAGCCTGGTGGAGGTTCGCATCCCTCCGAGCGCACGGGCCATATTGCTTTAGCACCATCGTCACAGCTATCGTCACAGCTTGAGGTAAGTGGAATTTTATCGTTTATAAAGGCTAGGAGGTCAAGTGAAGGAGTTTTGTTGTTTTCATAATTTGAGTTTAGATTTGTAAAATGGCTGCTCTTAGATTTGTCCGATCAGTGCGTAACTACATTATATCCTGATTGACTCTATGCTAACCTCATCACAGGTCCTGAAATCATTTCACGAGTCGTCAGGACTAGAACCGAGGTAGGAGGATGCTCTTTCCATGTCGCCATTGACCTCCCTTCTCAAACAATTCGACCGAAAAGAAGATGTGCACTATATGAGCAGTCTACCCTTTTCTTTCACGAGAAAGAGCAGGCAATTGTGCCATTCCTACAGCTACTATTAGCACATTTCTCGTCCCTAAGTTCATGGCTGACTCCTCACAGACTCTTTGGCGAGAATGTAAGACCGCTTATTCCTGGAGAGCTTTGAGTCTTGGCTGACTTCGAAAGCTGCGAGTCACAGCAGCTGAGCCCGGACGTGTCGATTTTGAGCTTGATATCAAGAAAGAGCACACTGTGAGAATGATTAGCTCCAGCGCCTTTCCCCACATGTTGACTTTGATGATAGAACCGACTTGAAATCATTCACGGCGGAACAATCGCAAGCATGGTCGATCTAGGTGGTTCCCTAGCTGTTGCATCACAGGGACTGCATGCAACTGGTGTTAGTACTGATATGAACAGTAAGTAGCAGGCGAACTTGGAGACACAACGAGTATCTCGCTGATGTTTCAAAGTTACGTATCTCAATTCTGGCGGTAAGGTCGGAGACACACTGAAGGCCATTGCTACTTGCGACAAATGTGAGTTGTCCCCCGAGTTGGTGATCCATTACCGGCTAACCGCTGGACAGTTGGAAAGACCCTCGCATATACTTCGATTCAATTCACAAACGTGAAAGGACAAATTGCCGCGCGTGGAAGTCACACAAAGTAAGTGTCCGAAAGCGTGCCTGTATTGGGGTCACAGCAGTATTATGAAGGTGCAGCACTGACATGCTTTGCTAGATATGTTGCACTCGCATGGAAAGACCCACAGAATATAGTCGACGAGCTTTCGCCGAAACCTTGAGTAACAGAAAACAAAGATTCGATGCTACTGTTACATGCCTCAGCCTTATGTATGTATCATATAAGACTTGTATGAAATTTGCAATAGAACATAGAATGTGTGTTTACCAATCCCAACCATTCTCACAGATGGAATATATGAATGCCGTCGAGCCACGGCTGTCTTGGCTACCAGTATCGCGATTCTAGGTGAGCAAGGACATAAAAAGCCCTTCCCTACCTATTTTAGACTGAACCAAACACATACCTCTGCGCACGATAATGGTATGTATGAGCTGGTAGTCGTATCACAGCAGAATGATCGACAAGAAACACCTATTAGGCTTCTCCTGCGACCCCGCATATAACATGCCAAGTCTTGAAAAGTGAGCCGTTGGATTTTATACAGGTCATGAGGTCCGTGACTAGCATGCAATATCAAGTAACACAAGAAGCGATGTGGCTTGTGATTTGACAGAAACTGCATTTCGATCGAACCATATGTGGAACGACACACATATGCATCCAAATCCTTCAAGAATACGGTTATGGGCTTAAGCAGGAATTTTAGCATGGCAAAGTTGAAGACCATTGGATACCGTCGGCCTCGCAGCTGCATCCACTACAGGAGGAGCTGCAGGCATGGTAAAGTTTTCTCCCGAGAATGGCTCCGAGGATTCGTTGCTTTGACAAAGTACCAAATGATAGCATGGAAGTTCCTCGGGCGCTTTAACTCATGTGTGTTGTCCGGAATGATGAATTCTTGATTGTGGTACGCTTCGGGATCATGTGTTGCAGTACCTGAGCATCCAAAATCGGGTTTTTATATTGGGCATGGGGTGATGATGTAGGGGAGGGTAGGACTGCATAGCATGGCAATTGGCTCGGGAGGATTGCCCCGGATTCTCATTCGGAGCTTTCCTTGCGTGACCGGAGCATATTTACCGTAACAAGGCGAGGGCTTGCCTTACACCGACTACTACTACAACGTTCCTATGGATTCCAGCAGATGGCCGCCTACTCTCAACTGAGGGGAACGGCCCAAGTCTCAGCTCATTTATACTACCCTGGAGAAACAAGGTGCTACTGAATATATAAGACGTGTCTATGTTCTCTGGGAATCCAACTGTACTTGGCTTCACGTCTATACCCCCCTTATAATTAATACTAACAGAATTCCCTCACAACTTATTGCTTTCACCAACTCGTTCCCACGGTTTTTCCAACAGAACTTTTTCAAATCTGATCAGGATTTTCAACGAGCTCTCTCAGTACCGAAGTCACCACACTGCTATTACTAAAATTGCTTCGCCATGTGGTATGTCACCAACGTCTATGCAATTTGTTCCTTTGCTGCCATTGGCAAGTACTCCGTTTCTCTAGAAACTCCATTTTATATAACTTGGGGATTAGACTAACGAGTCTAGGCGGTGGCCTTTTCGGCTTTGACATCTCGAGTATGTCTGGTGTTTTAGGAACCCAGGCATACATCAGATACTTTAACAACCCTGTCTCCTACGGTCAAGGTGGTATCACTTGTGCGATGCCAGCTGGTTCTCTTGTTGGTGCCTTGTCTTCGTCCTATCTTGCAGATCGGTTCTCTCGCCGCACTAGCATTCAGATTGCCTCCGTTTTCTGGATCGTTGGTTCTATGTAAGTGCTATTCCTGTCTCCTTACTTCCAGAGCTGGAAGGCTAAACTCCAGTAAGTATTCAATGTGCTTCTATCAATGTTGGCATGTTGTGCGCTGGTCGTGTTATCGCAGGCATCTGCGTCGGTATCGCCTCCTCAATTTGCCCGGTCTATCAATCAGAAATCGCGCCCAAGGAGATCCGAGGTCGAGTCGTTTCTCTACAACAATGGGCAATCACATGGGGTATTCTTATTCAATACTTTATTCAATATGGCGCCTCCACAGTTGGAGGCGGCGCTGATAACCCGGCAAGTCTACTTAATTACTTTCCTAGTCGCCTCTTCGTTGCTTACCTTTTTTAAACCGAGGGTTGTTTCAGGAGAGCACTTATGGGCGGTTCCAGCTAGTCTTGTACATTGTCCTCCAAGTTACTGGGAGTTTCAACCAGTCGTTACTGTCAAGAACTAACCAATTTTTTCCACAAGGATCAACCGACTTCTGCTTTCCGAATCCCTTGGGGTGTTCAAATGGTTCCTGCAGTCATCTTGTTCTTCGGTCTCTTTTTCTTACCCAGATCTCCTAGATGGCTAGCTTCAAAAGACAGATGGGAGGAAGCCATAAAAGTCATCGCAGAGCTCCATGGCGGTGGTAATCTAAATCATCCTAAGGTTCTAGCCGAATACCAAGAAATCGAAGAAGCATTACGGTTCGAGCGTGAGGAAGCTATCAATAGTTATCGACAACTGGCATCACCCCGTATCTTCAAGCGTGTCATTTTAGGCATGTCAATTCAGATGTGGTCTCAACTTTGTGGCATGAACATCATGATGTATTACGTCGTCTGTATGTATCCCCTGAAGCAATGCAGTCATGCTTTTAAATGTCTTTACGCAATGGTAGCAACGATCTGCTAGGATTCAAGACTAACGGAGTGTCTTACAGATATCATGCAAGGGGCCAACATTGCCAGTCCTTTACTCACAGCATCAATTCAATACATTCTCAATGTCGCTTTAACACTGCCGGCAATCCTCTACCTGGACCGGGTGGGTCGTCGTCCAGCCATGCTCACCGGCTCCTTCCTCATGATGACTTTCTTGTTTATTGCTGGTGGTTTGCAAGCTGGATATGGTCAGCCAAATACAGCAGAAACCAAGACGAAACAGAACGAGAACATCACTTGGATTGTCTACAATAAGAAAGGCGTTAGCTCGGGGATTGTAGTAAGTACATCTTGGTCATTGCCGGAATCATAATGCATAATCCCTTCATCTCATATTACGTTGAAGTTCCCCCACCTAGCCTACCTCTGGAGCGCAGAAATATCAGGCCGGTGTAGAACAGTGTGATATCTATTCTTTTATTAAGTATAGAACAGTCTGGTAAAACTGTTCATCCAAGAGAATTAGAAGCACTAGAATAATGCGAATGCAGGACTATCTGTTGGGTATTCTCATCGGCTTGTTATTTCTGCACTGGAGAAGGAACTTCTTTTTCATCACTACTCCGTTGAACTATTACTAAAATATATCGGCAGGCTATGACATACTTATTTGTCTGTGCCTTTGCTACAACGTGGGGACCAACTAGTTGGACTTACCCAGCAGAGATCTTTCCCAACAAGATTCGTGCTAAGGCCGTCTCCCTCGCGACAGCATCCAACTGGTTCTGGAACTGTGTCCTCGCTTTTGCTGTCCCACCTTTGCTCAAGAACATCAACTGGAAGATGTACATGATCTTTGCTACGTTCAATGGTCTAGCATTCATCCATATGTTTCTCACAGCCCCAGAAACCAAAGGCAAGACCCTCGAAGAAATGGACGACGTCTTCGATAGTGGCATCCCAGCTTGGAGGGGTGTTCCCAAGGGTTCCAGATTGGATCAGTTACAGAAGGATATTGAAGCTGGTAAAGTCAAGGTTAAAGCATCAGCGGCTGGTCCTACCAACTATCCCATGGATGACGAAAAGGCTACTGTTGTCCACGAAGCAGTTGCCCATTGATTGGCTTGAACAAGGGAGATATTCGTTTGCCTTCTAGTATAATCTTTCCTTTTCACTTTGATCTAACCTCCTGGAATTTCCACTTGTAGTATGTGTATTGAGACAGTCTGGTATCAACATTGTCTAATGTGGGAGGGGCGGTGGTTTTAGCATCCAACATCTTGAGTATACAGATGTTGATCGGTTTTCAAGCTTTGTTTTGTGTCCTTTTGCCTCGAGGAAGGGAAAATCAGCTCAACTAGTACTTATAGTTCAATAATTATCTTGGTTCCCTTTACTATATCTCTTATGTTCGCTGAAAATAATGTCTACTCAAGCACTACGGAAGCGAAAAGGGGCATGAGGGGCGCGGCACGGACCATACTATTGCACGGACCAGTTACTGAATGTGTGTAAGCAGTAGGATCTGAAGCTAGCAAGCCAATGACGTTAACGATTGTCTAGCTTCGATCTTTGTGGACCTTAATTCAGATACCCGCGAGCCTCAAGGGGATAAACAATCAAAGACATGCGTGACGTATGGCAAATTCTGAGAATACGCGCGGGCAAGCCATGTAAGTATTGAGTTCCAGGTAGGACAACTTCTTTCCTAGAAAAATTTCCAGACAGCTTTTCCCTACCTTATTTTGGATGTTTGCTACTCATATACCTTACCTGCGGATCAGCAGAACACACATCTCCATCAATAGGACAACATTGTGCAGCATACACACACTGAAAGGCGTTCATCCGAAAATTTTTGGCGGTAGAAGCTTAGCAATGCCCCCAAAACGCAAGAGATCATCTGTGGCAGCAGTATCAGCATCCAACGATAGCCTACCACCCATTCTTCCTACTGGTAAATCAAGCCAGACCGACCCGATCAAACCTCCTGCTAGACCTTCCCGTCAGTCATCGCGGAGGGGCAAGGTCGATACCAACCCCGAACATAACGCAGACATTGTAGATGGGAATACGGCTCTTCGCGCAAGCCCTGACGCAGACGAGGTTGGGGAGGCTTTCGACATAAAGAAGATCGAAGTACCAATAACACCAGCGAGACCCAGTGGCGTAAAAGTCGATTTGAAAAATGAGGACAGCGATTCGGCACTCTCTGACATAGAAGATCAGTTGCCAGAGACGACACCGGCAAAGAAGCAGAAGAAGACACCAACGAAAAGTTCGGTCGCCGCGAAGAAGGCTTCAGATGAGATAAAAGCATTTAAAGCTGAGCAAGCAGCTAAAAAGGCTGCCGAAAAGAAAGTCAAGAAGGAAGATGATGAGGATGAATGGGATAAACGAGTCGATCCAGATGGCGACGATGAAGGAGCCGTCGAGGATATTGATGCTATAAAGTTAGAGGCAAGGCGACCGCCTCCCATCAATAGCGATTACCTACCATTACCTTGGAAAGGAAGATTAGGATATGTGGGTTAGAATGATCAGATTTTGATAGGAAAATGCTAATCCACTACTTAGGCATGCTTGAATACTTATCTTCGATCTTGTAATCCACCAGTTTTCACATCACGAACTTGTCGCATAGCTTCCATACTCGACCATCGACACCCATTGAAGGATCCTTCGCAACCCGAGCATCCTACCAAGAACAGACCCGATAAATCCAAGCCAGCTTCTGTGGAGCGTGGCCAGCGTTATGTAGAAGAATTATGTTTGGCAAATGTTCGAGACTTGCCTAAAATGTTGAGGTGGAATGATAAATATGGTATCAAGTTCATGAGACTGAGCTCAGAGATGTTTCCGTTTGCTAGCCATGCTGAGTATGGGTATAAGCTCGCCCCTTTCGCGAGTGAAGCACTGGCAGAGGTAGGAAAAGTCGTTGCTGAGTTGGGTCACCGAGTGAGCACGCATCCAGGACAGGTAAGTTAGGCAAAAGAACTTGCTCGATAACTCAACTAATAATGTATAGTTCACTCAACTGGGATCCCCGCGTCCGGAAGTGATTGCGAACGCAGTCAGGGATCTCGAATATCATGATGAGATGCTCTCGCTTCTTAAGCTACCGCCCCAGCAAGACAGAGATGCCGTCATGATTCTTCATTTGGGAGGCACCTTTGGCGATAAAGCAGCTACCATTCAACGTTTCCGTGAGAACTATGCTAAGCTCTCCGATTCGATCAAGAAACGCATCGTTCTTGAGAATGATGATGTATCTTGGACTGTACATGACCTCCTTCCTCTTTGTGAAGAGCTGAATATTCCGATGTGTCTCGACTTCCACCACCACAACATAATGTTTGACCCTAAGCAAATCGCCGAGGGAACTAAGGGAATTATGGAGCTCTATCCACGAATAAAGGCGACCTGGGACCGCAAGAATATGACACAGAAAATGCATTACTCCGAACAAACCCCTCAAGCTGTAACAGGCCGTCAACGACGCAAGCACAATCCACGCCCTGCCACTCTCCCTCCCTGCGCAAACGACATGGACTTAATGATTGAAGCAAAAGATAAGGAGCAAGCTGTATTTGAGCTGATGAGGACCTTCAAACTTCCCGGGTTCGACACCTTTAACAACATAGTACCGTACGAGCGAGATGATGACAATCGTGTACTACCCAAAAAGCCAAAAAAGAAGAAGACCAAGAAGCAGATAGCG
Organism: Rutstroemia sp. NJR-2017a BVV2; assembly: GCA_002946415.1. NCBI lineage: Eukaryota > Fungi > Ascomycota > Leotiomycetes > Helotiales > Rutstroemiaceae > Rutstroemia > Rutstroemia sp. NJR-2017a BVV2. The sequence goes on along the minus strand of NJPS01000031.1, from coordinate 378,576 downwards.
GCCGAGATCGAGGAGTTCGGCCAAGAGATCGAGGAGGAGGAAGAGCCCGAAAAAGATATCATCCCGGAGGAGGAGGTTGGCATGGGAGGCCCGGAGAACCGCGTCTACTGGCCACCCGGTATGGAAGAATGGTTAAAACCAAGAAAGAGGGAGGTCAAAAAGAAAGGCGGGGACGACGAGGAAGAAATGTTCAAAAACCCTACGCCGGCGAACTTCGAAGCCCGGCGAAAGATCAATGAGAAGAGAAAACGGGCGTTGGATGATGACGTCAAAGAAAAGCTAGCAAGTGCAGGAAGTCTGAAAGACGTCTTGGAAATTGTAGAGCAAATCAAGACTGCCCAGGCCGGAGAGGACGATGGTGCAGATGCCAATGGGTCGAAAGGAAAGCCCAAGAAAAGCGCACCTGCTAAGAAGAAGACTACTCCGGCGAAGAAGAAAACTGCGAAAGTGGCGCAGACACCGAGTGTCTCAAATCCAGACGAAGAAGACGAGGAAGAAGACGATTTGAGCATGCCAGATTTGTCGGCAGAAGATGAGGATGAATTGGTGAAGCCGGCTACGAAAGCCAAGCCTGCGAGACAGAGCGCGAGAGCTGGTGCGAAGAAGAGAAAGAGTTATGCTGAGGCTCATGAGGATATGGATTTGGACGATGAGTAAGATGTATAATACGGCATTTTGTACAATATTGCGGCATTAAATAAAAGAAAAGAAGTTAATACTTTGTAGCCTTTGGAGCCGAGTGGGTCGGCAGTCTTTCTTCAGCTCACTGATGTGATCTAGTCTGGATCGGTGAGGTGAGAAAGGATGGTGATTCATAGTGGGTTGACCTATCTGCTCTATTTTTTGGAGGGGAAGACTTTTGAATGGATCCAGGATTTCATAATTTCAGTCATTGTTTTGTTCGTGTGCTTCTTTGTGTGCTTCTTTGACTAATGTTGCGCCCTCTGGTGAGCGAGCAATATCCCCATGGGTTCATGAACGAAGCTCCGTGGGTGATCAGCTTCCCGACGCGCATTACATATAAGACAAGAGCATTATTACATTTAGTGGCTGGTCAGCCAGCGAGGTGTGAAAGGGAGAATGTGCTTGTTTGTGACTTTCTGGTCTTACTAGGAGGTCATCTGCAAACGATAGTGGTCCAGTCTCAATCATTATGATATTAGAAAGCTAAAGGTCTCGCTCCAAACCAAAAATTCACAAGGTAATCTATTATCCGACACCCTTCAGGTATCTTTCTCGGCCATATCTCTAACACTTTCCCCGGTGTTCTCGTTTACAGCTGTGGTATGATCGCTGCTGGTGATAATCTTTGCCTCCACTTTCCCTTCGCTGTCAACTGTGGTGCCATGGCTTTCCTCGGCTACAATGGTGGTGTCGTGGCTTTCCTCGGCTCCAGCACTGGTAACAATAGCATCTGACTCTGTCTGGGTGTTATCGCTTCGGGTGACTTCATCCGTACTATCACTCGCTTTGCTCTCCTCTACAGCATTAATTTGCTTCTCCACCGCATCATTGACACTTGTCTCTGTCCCCTTCTCTGCACTTGCTTCACCAACCAGCTCAGTCATCTTATCTGCTTGCTTGTCGTCTTTATCCTCAACCGCGGCTTTCTGAAGCTGTTCCGCCACAGCACCCTCGACTTCTTCATCAACAAACAGATCCTTTCCAACTTCCAAGACCTTTCTTCTAGCTTGATTTACCAAGCCCAGCAATTCTGCACCCTCCTCTCCCTCCCCTTCGTAGTACTTTTCCAGATCCTTGAGCGACTTAGCCCACATTCTCCAGTGCGTTAGCCCCCATTCCACAGTTGGTGCCTTTGTCTTCTCGTCCAAAACGAACCATCCATAAAGCACCTCCGGTGCAATAATGAGATAATTCGCAGCCACTGTGACGTAGCAATTCTTCATTTCCTGGCTGAGTTCCCGCGCGGGCGGCTCAAGACCGTCGGGTATATCGCATCTAGCAGTTGGGCAGCTGTTGAAGTATTCGAACTTCGCTGCATGGCATCGCGCGAGAAAAGCCGAGAAGTTCATCCACTCAACACATAGTTGCCGAGCTTGGTCTGATGGGTATAATTTAGAGCCCTCGTCGCTCACTAGGAACTTAAGGTTAGTGCCAGGTACATAGAGATGCCCACCGCACGTGGGGGAAACTTCAGAGAACAATACCAGAATAAGCATTCCATTTATCTCTGACAACATCCCCAAGTATTGGATTATTGACCATATCCGTGAATTCCTCCTGTAGTTATATTAGAGATATTTCTGTGCATATGAAGATAGATGACTTACGTCGTATCGTATGAAGGGTCGAGCAGGTAGCTTCTGAAACTCCACCAGTAGCTGCACTACGTTCTTCTGTCTGGGATCATTGTAAGGTATTAACTTAACCGTGGGAAAGAGAACCTCGTAGAAGAAAAAGAGATAGTGTTCCATTCCCTTATCGAGGCAAGATAAAACATATGTATGCTGAGCAACATACTGCTGTGAGTAGTTGGCATCTATTTGGCGCGCCGCGACTGCCGCATCGCTATTTTCCGATAGTAGGAACTCCATGAGAATATGATATACGTCCATTTCCCATGAACCCTCATCGTAATATTGGGAATCTTCCTCAAGATACTTCAACCAGGGCTGGCTGAATTTTTCGATTTGCGACATCTCGAATAATGTAGTGCTCTGCAGTATGTAAAATGTTTTCGTGTCGGTCGAGTGGGTTAATGACTGTCTTATATATGTTGCGCCTAGCGGCAGAGAATTAAGCAAACACCATTTGATGCTACCGGACATATAGTGAATCACACATATCTGTCTTTTTGATTGGCAATCACCAGATGATTGAGAGATACTTGCAAGCAAAGGACATGAGCGCTTAACTTACATGATTTACGCCGCGAATCTCATAAGGCCTGTTGAAGTTCAATTAGTGATCGAATGAAGAGGAAGTCAGTTTAAGGCCCGAGTGGTTAGTAGTGATTTACGCGAGTCTTTGTCCTTCATATCTCGTTCCATAACACCCTGCAATTGCCACAACATTCACGCCTGATGTGATTCGGATTGACTATTCGGCGGTACCGATAGAACAGTTGAGTGTTTGTGCAAATGGACATGATCACTTAGTCTTATGACCTTGTCCAACCATTTCATCCGACCCTGGAGAATCTGCCATGACAACGCCGTGGGCGCCGCTGTGGTGATAGAACAGGAGCTGTGAGGAGTTCAAAGCGAGCCCTGCATGTAACCCATTTTCCGGCCTGGATATAGAGACGTGTTTGGATTTCACCCCCGAGGGCCGAGAAGCGCATATAAGTTTGAATGTGCTTTCCCTTCATTTTGGCACAAACTGCCTCCTAAGTGTATTGAAGATATAAATTGACTCCAATATACCGCGATGTATACTTCATCAGTCAAGTGACTTCAACTTTCCCTCAGCTGAGTCTGATCGCTAATGTGTCGTCCTTTCCCTTCCACACCCCCACCCATCCCCCTCCTCAAGAACCATGTTATACATATATTCAAACATCCAAATACCAATCCTAAACAGACCAACCATTGCCATTGTACGGCACAACCTTGGAAACTCAAAGGCTATCGTTGTACTAGCTACATTCAGACATTCAGATAGCAATCCTCATACAGATCATTCGCTATATACAACCCAATCTTGGGAGCTCAAATACTATCATTGTACATATTACATTCAATCATGCAAACACCTATCCTATGCATATCATTCCCATTGTACAAAGTGCATTCAGACATCCAAATAAAAATCCTACACAGATAATTCCCATTATAAAAGCTAGTCTTGGAAACTTAAAAGCCATGTTTTTACAGACCATAACAGACAATATTCGACTACCTGTCGCAACATGGCTAATAATCCAACACACTCACTAGCTCCCATGACCGTAGAAGAATTGCGCTACCATCAGGATGACAATACTAGAAGAAGAAACTCCGAGAGTGATGATAGAGGGCTGCAGTTCCACACCCCACGTGGGAATGTACCTGCTCAAATTGCCATGAGCGACCTACGCCGGACGCCTGCACCCCCCGGTCCATCCAGAGGCGGCTTTCCGCACCGCTACAACAATAACGAGGGACGAGGGAATGATACCCGTACCAACTTTCAGGCCTAGGAGCGGCACGCACATGAGGACCCGCTCTACGAAGTTGCAGTTCACACCCCAAATCCGACGGGGTATTTACACGATGTAAGAGCAACGAGGCCCAAGAAGCTGGAGAAGCCAAGTGATCCAGAGGAGCATACAACATGGCTCCGGGACAGACTTGCTGCTATGCAACCCAGCAAGCCTGGGGATGATGATTTGGTTACCAGGCGCCCGAAGATGTATGCTCCACCGAACGACCTCGGGTTCTACAGGGCTGTGACTAATCCGAGGGGAGACCGCATCATTGGAGCCATGTATCACCCGGTAGGCAACCCGAGCGGCTTTGAAAGGTCACCATTAGAGCCCCTTGACCGTACGGGGAGGGAAGCTGTGCGCAGGTATCAGGACATGCAGCCACGACCCATGCACCAAGGCGTGGACAAACAGGGATCGTGGCCACCCAGAGGCTGGTAACAAGAGTCTTGACTCTTCCACTCACTGCTTTCTTAGAAATCTCTTTCATTGCCAGGAATGGAGAAGAGCACCTGGTCATCTAACCATGAGTATCGAAACCCCAAAGGTACTATCTGGTTCGAGATTTTGAGGTGTGGTTGGTCGAGAGAGGAGAGGCGGAAGGAGCAGAACAAGGGAGCTGGTATCGCTTGTATTTTCCTCTCAATTTTTTGGTTTTACTGCTGGATGGAATTTTGGTTCTGGTTCCCGGTTTCCGTAGATTTTTTAATATGTAGTGGTCTCCTACTCTGTACTTAATATAAACCACATCATCCTTATGCAAGCCGCTATCTATACTTGTGCTACCATCCCATTTTTAGAGATTCAGTAACACGAATAGCTATGTGCATGGACAACTTTACCCGGCGCTGCAACATGGCGATAGTATTGTTCAAGACAAGAAGAAAGGATACAGAAACATATATAGATGTACTCAGTATTGGCGGCGGAACGGGGTTGATGCATGAACCAACATGTGCGTATACCCAGATCTGCGATTGCTTATACGCGGAACGAGCAAAGACAAAAGGGGCACAAACAAGTACTTTCTTCCATCACACCTCACTAGTTGACAGGCAACTAGACCATCTGGTGAGCGAGCAGTATCCCTTTAGAATGAAGGATCGTATATGATAGATGATTTCAGATCATTGATCGCGATGCAATGTCATGTGAAGTAGCTGCCAATTATGCAACCTTATACAACCTACCAAACACGAGCACCAAACTCTCAACGATACTACGATCAGGATTCCTCGTACCCTCGAAACCAGAAACCAGAGAACCCATTTTGTTTATGCGAAAGAAGGCAGGAGAATCACAACCCTGTGTCAATCACCGGAAACTTAACGCAATGGCAACTCCGAATCGATAGCCCATTACCAGTGATATCAGAAATCCTCAACCGCAACATCCATAAGGATATGGCACTTGCCACCTTTTCGTAGAAGAACACACCACACAGTCTCCAAACCAAAGAGTAAGCCCCACCTGACATTGGATCGACTACCCTTTACTTATTCACTCATTCACACACACACAGACAAATTAACCATCAAGTATATCATATGCATTAAATCCCGTAGCCTCTCACAAAGACAGACCACTAAAGCAACCACGCCCACGAAACCAAATTCGCAACGCAAGAATCTTCCTCTCCCATCCCCTCTTTACTACTTCCAACCAAAAGAACATCTACCATCATAATAAACCAAGTCCAAGCAAACGCCCATCCCTTTCTCATCCATAACGGGGCATGGCGGACGAAAAAGAAACATGCAATAGTAGTAGCAGTAATAGTAATCTCCAAAAATTACAAACCCAGAGTCTTTCCTTTTTGTCTTTCAACCACGCAATGCATCAAATTATATATGTACTTTCTTTCATCATAAAACGAACCTCGCACTTTTCGCTTTTCCAAACTCATTTAACTATCGGCATAACCTTCGTACTCATGCTGAGCGTGGTAATGTTCCTTGTTCAAAGATGTTTGGGAATTACCCCAGCCAGCATTTGATCGAAGTCTTCGTTCTCGTTCGAACTCGCCCCATCTCTTCATGGTGATCTTTGAGCTGTCGAATTCTCCCTCGTATTCAATACCCGCTTTCTTAGTTGTTTCGCCTGCAGTCTTGCGAGTATCACCCCAAGAGAAGTCATCGAATTTCCAGAAAGCGTATGTTGGGAGAAGGAAGTTCCAAATTGGGAGGGAAACGAGGTAGATCAACATCCACAGAACATAGGACCATTTGTGCGCGGTTACTACGATCAAGACGGCTGGTAAACCAAGAATGAGACCTAAAAGTACGAGTGGAATGATTTGAACTGGTTTCTGGACGATAGAAATGATGACTGCAACATGATTAGTGACCGACCAATGAATGAAGGGGTTAGTTTTTACTTACCGACGTAGAAGGTGAAGGCAATGGCAGCCGGAAGGACCAAAGTACTGACAAGATCAATGAAGACCACAAACTGCATACTGAAACAGAAAGTACCGCAAAGATCTCGTACAAGGACCAATTCCATAAGATTGTGGATGGTACTGTTGATCCATCTACGTCTTTGGGACATAAGAACCCAAAGAGAGTCTGGTACTTGAGTTTTGCAGACAGCCTGTGGTACGAAAACCTGCTTACGCTTAGGGAAGGTTCGAAGCATGAGTGTAGAAAGGTAACGATCTTCTCCCAGGAGAAGCAAATTCTTCTTGTGAAGTGTATCGACAACATTCTCAGAGTAATGTTCTACCACATCGGGATTGGCCAAGATGGGAACCCAGTAGTTCTCACCACCCTTTGGAGCCTTGATTCTGTACATAGAGAAACAACCAGGAAGACAGGTAACACCACCGAAGACGGATTCGAAGGACTTGACGGAATGATGGGAGATGAAGTATTCGAAAACCTGGATGGCACTAGTGAAACTTGCTCGTTTGTTGGCGATTTTTGTCTCTCCACAAAGACCCATGATTTCAGGATCCTTTACCATAGCCGAGACCATGTGTGTCAAACTGTCCGGGAAAACCTTCGTATCTGCGTCGACCATAAGAACCACTTCGTAGAAGTCCGGAGAAATTCCACTGATTTTCCAAAATCCATTGAAGATTTCGAATTCCAACTCGGTCATACGTTCATCAAACATAACCTTCTGCAAGAAAGACATCAAGATGATTTGACTGTCACGTTTGCCCCTGTTACCAGGCTTGCTCTTCGAAGCTTCATCCGGAGTACCACACTTAACTATACACATCATAGGAACTCGAACTTGCTTGTCAGCAGGGATGGTGGAATCGTGTCCATAGTCGTAGAATCCAGCATAAACCTTAGCCATGTTATGTCTCTTTGATCCGTTAGCGACAGCCACATAAGAAAATGCCGGTACTTCGTCTCGTGCAACAGCGAAATCCTTCATCATTGAAAGGACGATGTCCGGTGTGGACACTGTTTCTCCCTCACCCTTGATGATACCATCACAAATGACTAGAATGGTCTTGTGGCTGTTAGGATAATCGGTGGTCGCGATGGAGTCGAGGGTAGTACGAATACCAAGGGCACCTTCAGAATAAGCAGTAACGAGAAGAATCGCATGGGCCAGAGGATAGCCGAATGGTTGCCAATCAGCTGGTGGCTGAGGAACGACAGCTTCGTGAATAAAGCCTTGAGGCCCCGGTCCTTCAACATCGTTTGTACCATTGTATGGCATAGAGTCAGTGCGTAAGAAGCTATTCCGGCTGTTGTTTTGGTTGCGGAACATGGGATTGGGCGGGATCAACTGAGCCGTGGAGGTTGCGCTTGCCATTGTTGTTGGTTGAGGTCGACCAATGCGAGATGATCGATCAGCTGCGGCGTAAGGATTAGAGAACCGGGAATGGGTTGGCAGGAAAGCGCTAGTTCTTTTACTCATTCGATCAGATCCTGACCCGGAACCGATAACGGTGCTGCCAATATCACCCGCCATTCTCGGAGGGGCACGGTAGATGTCCTCTGTCCAATCTTCGATCTGCTGATTACGTTTTTTCGGGTTGGAGGACTGCGAAGTCTTTGCAGCAGCATATTTGGAAGCAATAAACCATTGGAAGATCAAGGCCAGAACGAACTTGACCCCCACAATGGCAAGAATGAATGCCAAAGAGACATAGAGAACGACCTTAGAAGCAATACATCCAACAGTCTCAGTATCCACACTTCCAACCTTGATAATCTGCTCGAAACATTGGGCGATCCGTTTATCTTCGGATGACTGGAATGCATGGGTAATATCCCTACCACGGACAGCTGCATTGGCGGCGCTGCTCTTATCGGCAAGAGTGGTGAATCTTGATGGAACCGAGACTTGGCTGGTATTGAACCATTTTAGAAGGTCCAAGTCCAGGACGTTGCCAGAATAGGCCACCAAATTTCTTGATGAATTTTTGATATCGTCCCAGGTGAAATAAACATCACCGGCACTGTCCAAATCGTAGAAAGATGTTCGAGCTTCTCCTTGCAAATGGCATGCATATCCAAGATAATATCCAATAGTCTCGTTAGGAGAGCTTGAACCATCCTGGTTGAATGAGTGGCATGGAAAATACCACGCAAGATCACCGTCAGAGTTTGTCGGTACATCAGATCCGTCGGCCAAGGTAATGAGACCTTTACATTTGCCATTGACATTCTGAAACAGGAAGCTTCCGTCCTGACCACCATACTTTTCGGGCAAATCGTATAGAACGTTTGCTCCGGATGTAATACCCATAGCGGCGGGATGGTGGGATTTTGACAGGTCATACGCTTTTCCATGAAAGATCATGTAACCAGAATCAACGTGGTTGACTTGTAGCCGTAAGCCTCCACCACCTTTGCACACAGTCGCTGTAAATCCGAAGGTCAGGAATCCAGTGAATGCCATAATCGCCAAGATAATGCTGATCAAGCCCATCTTCTCCCTCCATGCTCTCTGTTGCGCTTTCGACCGGAAACCAAAACACTTAAGAACAAAGCCAGGACACCAGAATGTTATGATGGCGCAATACACGTTCCAAAGACTAGGCGGCTTCACAATGTCCAGCTGCTTTTGTCGTTCTTTTTCCTCCTTGGTCATCTTGTGTGCCCTCTCCCTCTTCAGTTTTCCTCCTCGAGATTTCTTAGCAAAACCAGCCTTCTCGGTTGAGGCAAGATCTTCTGGTCCTGCGCCATGACCGCGGGTAGTTTTTCGAACCGGTGGTGCAATATCGGATTCCGCCTCTCCAGAACTTCGTAGACCCGATGTCTCTGTGGTTGCAGCCTCCAAGTCCTCTAATATCGCCTCGTTCCCGGTTGTCGATGGTAAAACGTCCATGTTTGCGGCATGTTGTCGATAATGATAATTGGGATGGTCTCGATCCATTCTGGTGCGCTCTGGACGAATCAGACTTCTCTTTCGTGACACTCCTGTCGCGGGTGTCGTCGTGCGTGTCGGCGAAATGGGCTCTCGAGACATTGTTGGACTGACGGGAGATGCGGTGGAATCTGCGAATGACGATTTCGAAGGTCCTCGTTCGTGTAAAGGTGAGACCGGAGGAAGAGAATAGTATCCAGCTTCTTCATCTTGAGCGTGCGCGCGCCGCGACGAACTTTGGTAATGATGAGATCCGCCCTCAATGGGCCGCCTTGGAGCAGACATAATTCTGTTTGTGGTGATCTATCAGCTCCAAATCATCACACAACAGTAATGAATGTAATGAATATTCAAACTTCAATTACTCCAGCTTCAGCGAGTGCTTAGCAGTAATTGGTTTCGTAATGATCAAAGGTCGGAGGTGGGTTTGTATACCCACAGACGTTGTAATTAAACACGCCTAGCCGTGATTCACTGAGAGGGGCAAGCACAATTATGAAGAATAGGAGGTAGCATACATTGATGGTGGTGACCCGTGTGTGGTCAAAGTTGTTTGTTTGTATGGAGTGAACCGATCAGAATTATCCCTGTTTATGGGGGTGGGTTGGTTCCTTGGTCGACCAGAACAATCAAGACGAGGTGGCGCTGATGCAGATATCCATGAAAGTCGAATATACTGTACAATGTAGCGAAAGTAGGAGAATTAACGAAGGACGATATTGTCAAGCGCGATGTGAAGATCTTGAATATTTGCGATGGCGCGAGGGAGGCGGCGGTCAGTTTTTGTTGGGCTATTCGAACACCGGATGTCTTTGGGGGAAGAGCGACTGCAGAGCTTCACTAAGGAGACAGGAACGATGCTTTCGTATTCTTTCCCTAAGCTTGGAAGTTCTAAACGAACGATGGACTGTTACCCGTGCTCACAAGGTGACAAGAAGGATGAGATTTAGTCGTATTAACGATGGATGTAAATAATAACCGACGGAAATGAGGAACAAGGAGAAAGTAACGAGTGAATGACTCTATTCCTTGATCTTCAGAGCTTTCCCAGCCGGTGATGGATGAAAAATGAGAAAGTGAAGAAGTCGTTCCGGAACGTCCACAAGGCTCTGAAGCTTGGCCGAAAGTTGGGAATGCACACAATCGTTATTGCATATTACACGCTTCCACAATGTCTTTGCACAAAAAACTTCCTTCCTTCCGCTGGGCAAAGTACAGTTACTGTAGTGCAGGCACAAATCAACCTTATTAATCCCTTTGAAATGGTAAAAACGATGCTGAAATGCCATTATTATTGGCTAAAAGCTTCAGAACTTCTAAAAATACATACGGAGGTACGTCTACCAAAGCAGTCACCCACTAGGTTGCTAAGGGGACGGGCATAAGAACCTTAAAGGCCCTTGCGGTCCTTTTCGTACAAGTGGAAGATCCGCACGCACAGAAGCAGATCGCCATCGCGAAATACGTCGTCCCATAGAAATCATCACAGTTTCCCTTGCTTTTCCGCCGCAGCCTTGCCTCGGTTCTACCTGATTTTGTATCTGTCCCCGTTGAGTACGAGATTTTGGGCACGAGGCAAACAACTCCACCCACCTTTAGCAACAGGACAGGGGGAAATACGAGCGCGACTATCGACGGAGGAATCTTTTGGAAAGATGTACGATGCAACCACAATAAGCAAGCGAGTAAGCTAGATGGCATCGCTTCTTTTATGCCCATCTAGTGTTTTGGTCAAATGGGAATATGGAGCGGTAATGGCTTGGAATATTGGAGAAGGATTGTGAAATCATTTTCGCCCAGCGTCAATTTTGGGTGGTTGTATCCGATCGGAAGAGGCAGCACAAACGAAAGTAGGAGGATCTTTCGTGATTTCTCCACAAAGTCCAAGGTAACCAACCATGTACATTCTGTTGATCATAGCAAAGCTTATTAGCATTCTCCCAATCAGAAATGAGACCACAGCCAACATATCGTGTCTCACGTTTTCCAAGTTGTCTAGATAGCCGCCGATATCAATTCATGAGGAGAATCTACTTGCTCGTACAAATGGTATATGGAATCTTTTCCCGGAGTAATGACCGGCGTACTCTGTATGGGGTCCCTAGCCTTAGCTGATCTTGACTGATCCCAACTTCCCCTGTCTAAGGGTCCTTAGCCAAGAACCACGCAAAGGTGCGTCACGATAGCTTCAAATAGTCCCTTTTCCTCCGCGAGCTACTACTGTATGGTGACTTAGTAAGCTCTATTTCCAAGACATCTCAGTTGAAGACTTAAGGGCTGCTTTAGCGTCATTCCACATCTCACATCTGTAGCTCAGCCTTTTTGTCCAGCAGAAGGCCCTAGCCTCTGCCAAATACCCCGCCAAGCAGCCATATGTATGCTTGACAGGTAGAGAAGAAGACAGGTAGGCCACGACGGTGTTGTCCGCCGAGTTGTCGACCGACTTTGCAGAAGAATTGCCAAGATATGGAGCTGAGGGGAAAAGGGGCAGCGGACTTGATATTGCAATTGGAATTGTCCAGAAGTAGTGCAAAAAGGAAAGAAAACTTACAGAGTACTTCGCACACGTTAGTAAGGTTAGTCTCTGATTGGACAATTCTTCTTGCGTCAAAAAGCGGTGCATTGCGCGTTCTTTGCATGATTATCTAGACCAGCTAATACTACACCTCTACTTTTGATCTGGGTTGCGGCGATGCAGAGAGGGGAAAGGACTGCAGTTATGAGGGTAGAGTATTCGTATAGTCCGTATGAAACTGCCGCTTGCTTCAACAATCTCGTAACCCGCAAGCGTGAAGTTGACAAGCCTATGCGTAATTATACTTTCATTCGAACTTCATTTGTGCTACTCCTAACCCAGGTGCAATGAGGTGAAGTGTAGTACCCAACGAAGACTTGCATCTGTCAGAGCACGCATGTTCCCGGCTACACCGCGCCATTGCTCCAAAACCGTCCTGTTGGGTGTATCTGTACCACCTGACTAATGACCACTGAACTCTTGCTTGAATGTACCAGGATATGTATACTTTGTACGTATATTTGTGGGTGTATCGAATTTTTCTCGAATGGGGCAGGACGACAGGCCTTTTCCCTTTGCATTTTCCCTTTCCCCCGCAGCGGCATTGACGCCTTCTTCTTTTATGGGAATTTACCCAACGAGCCAACTGACTGACTGCTCCACTCACAAACATTTTAGTCGGATTGCACACGCCCACGCCCACACGCCCACATATACTTGTGCCTACTGTGTATGTACCTCGGGGAGTACTGATCTTGTACTTCTGTGCTACATTAGCGTATGCAAGCAGGGCACATTGGAGCATTGTCAATCTTTGCTGTTCTGCCTCCCTCCGCAGAGCCCACGCACTCAAGCACATGCCGCATGAAAAAGGTTTATTCGCATTCCAGCATTTGCATCGACATTCCTGCCTTCGCGAAAAACGGGGTCCTATTGCTTTGTCAACAAATCGCGTTCTTCTTGGTGGGAATTCAAGCGTAGAACCCATTTCAGCCTCACGCCAACCACTTAGTACTACGCAGTTTACAAAGCCCGGAGCTGCTGTAGGGACTAAACCTACTCGTATTATAGTTTACAACCACACCGGAGTACCCTTACTTCTAGGTACAATAACTAATACAATAAAATAATCAGCGCAGGGGTGCGATCCCTCATAAACCGCCCTCCTCCATTCCATCCGGTCCGGCGTCTTTCCATGTTCCTGATCTTGTAGCATAAACCAAAAACCAACCAAACTCAATTCCATCACCACGGGTACGCCCTTTCTATCCAAGACCGGCCCTTCACTGTGGACATTTGATTATTTCCGTCTTTCAATATAGAAAGTCTCACCAGTAAGGTACGACCTTGCAACAGTCATACAAATCTAAATAACATCCGTCTCATTTTCACACCCAATACTGATTCACATTGTTCAAAAGCTCAGACTTCATCCACTTTAGGCTACCAGCCATAACCACTGCACTGCATTGCACTGCACTTCTCCTCTCGAGCTTGCTCCCCCGACCTCACAACGTTCTGCACAAAACTACTTTGCGAGAAGCAAACACGCACGAACTCCGCTCTTTCTCCTCAAAGCCCCGCTTCTTACTGCAGAAACCAGACCACAATACCGCACAAGCTGATTTCGGAGGCAACGGAGAACTTGCTTTTGGCCTAACGTTACGCATTGTGTGGAGCTTGTGTGGAGAAGCATTGATCTGCGGGTCACGGGAGGTCAATAAAGGGTGGGTTGAACCAGAGCGACCCATAGCCTAACCGTCTGAAGTGGAGAAGGCTACAAAATGTCTTCACCCCGAGGTTCGCCATCCAGACATCAAGGTGCAGCGGAACTAGCAGAAAGTCTTGAGCGGAAAGCATTGCCAACTTCGATACCATCGCCTCCTCCTGCTGGAAGAATACAGGGTGCGCCTATGACCCCAGTGACAGTCAACATACAACGAGGACCTTGGGCTCCCCGACCGTCCAGCGCGCAAATTGAGAACGAAGACATAACCAAATTCTCATCAGCCGAACCGCAGATTACGAGTGGTCAGCAGCCGCCAGAGTTGTTTATGCCAGCATCCGCCGAGATTCCCTACCGAGCGAGACCGTCTTCACAACAGCGAGCGTCGGTGATATCTGCAGATATGCCAGGATCAAGACCGTCGTCGGACGGCTCATCTAGCCACAGAACACGTTTAAGCAACGGTATGCCAGAACCTATAAATGAAAACGAGGTGGAGGCATCAGTTCCTCAGTTACATTACTTCCATCAGGCGCACACGCATCGGTCCTCAATGCCCGTTAGCCCGAGCCCTAAGAACGAATATACAGAAGCCGGTGCTACCATCAACCGTCATCTGACCCCTAATTCTCCGTATGGTAGACGTGCATCTGGTTCGAGGCCAATGTCTACATACTCCGATTTTGGTGCGAGAGGACATTCGCCTGTCAACAGTCCTGGTTCGCCAGGCTGGAATGGGGGGCGGGCACCCTCCTCTAATTCTGGACGATCTCACGATGCACGTCCGATGTCATATATCGATCTAGCAAATGTCTCATATCCCCAAGCGCCACCGGCTCCAATTTCACTGGACAACTCACAGCTACGATCGGTAATTGGCACCAATGCATCATTACTTAGCACACAAAAGACGCTTGAGATGTACAGACAGAATGTCAAGAAGACTAGTGATTCAGAAACTCAATATGCTTTTGCTATATTCTTGATACAGGCTGCGCAAGAGGCCGGTCTTAACGTTGAGGAAGACGTCACACCACGGAAAGGCAGCCCCAAACCCGGCCGTAATGGTAACAGTCCATACATGGATACAGCGCCTGCCACCCCATATGAGCTTCTTCGTGAAGCGAAAGCAATCTTGCAAAAGCTGGCGGATAAAAGTTATCCTTTTGCGCAGTATTACTTGGCTGATGGCTATGCTTCGGGACTCTTCAACAAGGGCAAAGAAGACTACGGCACGGCCTTCCCACTTTTTGTTGCAGCAAGCAAACATGGACATGCAGAATCTGGTTACCGAGCTGCATTGTGCTATGAATTCGGCTGGGGATGTAGGAAAGACCCAGCTAAAGCGGTGCAATTCTACCGACAATCAGCCTCTAAGAACCATCCTGGTGCGATGACTCGATTAGGCCGAGCTTGTCTTTCGAAGGATCTCGGGTTGGATAGATACAAAGAAGGCCTCAAATGGCTCAAAAGAGCAGCGGAATCAGCTGATGCACAGTACAACGCAGCGCCCTACCATCTCGGCTTACTTTACGAAACAGGCTATGGAGATGACTTGTTTAAGGACGAGGCATATGCTGCCGAGCTTTTCACACAGGCTGCAGGTTTAGGAAATGCCGATGCTGCTTACAAGTTAGGTGATGCCTATGAGCATGGAAAGCTACAGTGCCCGCGAGATCCAGCATTGAGTGTGCATTTCTATAATGTAGCAGCAGAAAAAGGCAATGCAAATGCAATGATGGCGCTATGTGCGTGGTACTTGATTGGTGCTGAGCCAGTGCTGGACAAGGATGAGAATGAGGCATATGAGTGGGCAAGGCAGGCTGCCGAATTAGGTACGATTAGATCTCCCAGCTGTTCACGATCAATGCTAATCATGCAATAGGTCTCGTCAAGGCAGAATATGCTGTAGGATATTTCACCGAGATGGGAATTGGTTGCCGCCGTGATCCTCTTGAGGCTAACATGCTGTATGTTAAAGCCGCGGAACATGGTGATGAGCGGGCGAAACACAGATTGGCCAAGATCCGAGCAGCTGCAGCAGGAGGCATACCAATGGATATCGCACCGGGAAAGAATGGGGCGAAGATCAAAAAGAGTAGTTCTGGGAACGAAAAAACAGGACAGAATGAAAAGGAGTGTGTGGTGATGTGAACCTGTAGTACGGACTTGTTACGAAAACAAGGCCCTGGTTATCCTGCTGCACTTCTCCAAAGGAACAACTCCGAGCAGATTCTGGTCGTTGAGGACGTCGGAAAGAGTTTGGAACAAGAGAGCATGCCTTTGTGGCAAGTTTGCATATAGAAGCGGCGTAATGAGTGCATTTGACAGGATACTACTGCTTTCAGGGTTGGGGCAATCTTTCTCGCATTCAATTTGCATGCGCGTATGGCGTTTTCAAATTCACAAGATAAGCGGCGTTGTGCATTATCAATGGGAGACGGAAGGGATTTTCAATGGATTGGCTGGCATTAGGTTGGGTTGGGTTGGGCTGG
This sequence comes from Rutstroemia sp. NJR-2017a BVV2, assembly GCA_002946415.1. Taxonomy (NCBI): domain Eukaryota; kingdom Fungi; phylum Ascomycota; class Leotiomycetes; order Helotiales; family Rutstroemiaceae; genus Rutstroemia; species Rutstroemia sp. NJR-2017a BVV2. The sequence continues at coordinate 362,359 of NJPS01000031.1, read as the reverse complement.
TGGCTGGGTTGGTGGCATAAAATGAAAACAGACGAAGAGATTCGAAAGAGAGAAGTGGAATTGGGACTGGAATTGGAAGACAGATAGAAGTACTCCTTTCCACGGAGCAGCTCGCTTCGTCGTTTGCAATATGCGGAGGGGGAGCAGGAAGAAAGAATTGGCAGTCGGGTCCTGGGATGTGCTGGGCATAATAAAATGACATGCAGTGAGGAGAAAGTAGAGACAAGGCGAGGTGAGGCGAGGGGGAAGGTATGAGTCAAGTTAATGCCACTCAATAGTATGAAATGATATGTGATTGTACATATTTGGCTGGAATTACTTTGCATGGCAGACTGTTTTATCGACTGTGATATACTCTTTTCAACTGGTCCGGTCAAGCAAGCTCAAAGTTCGGCGCTGGTGCATGGCCCATACCGTTGTTCGGAGGTGATGCTTTCAATTCATCAATCATTTCATAGTTCGGCTGCACTTACACAAATAGTCGACGATATCTTCTAAACGCAGCCTCTGAATGATAGTTCTAGGGAGCGCACAAAAGAATTTACCCTTGGTCAACAAATGCTAATCGTCGTCTCCTGCACACGGAGCTCTGATGTAATGTCCGTCGGATAAAACCTTACGCGCCACTTCCAATCGTCATTTCTGATTGGCTCCCGCCTTTTCACTGTGGCACATTCCCGATGCCGATACCGAACTTTGTCTCCGGACTTCTCTCCTCCAAACGACATATTATGGGGTAAGCTTCTTCAAATGTAGGTTTTGGATTTCTTATTTCCTTTCCTCCTTCTCCTGTCTCTTTGTTTTTTGTCTTTGTTTTCTTAAAGCTGCAAGCTGGAATTTGTGAAAAGAGTGGCAATTGCTTCATTGCAATACTGATCCAGCACTGTCGATACCCCTCAACATTCTCAATAGACCCCGCAACCTCTTCTCAAAATGGCCACCGGACCCCTCCGCCGCGGTTTGACCAACATCCTCAAAAAAGACCCCTCCGACATCGTCATCCTCTCCTCCCTCCGCACCCCCATAACCCGCTCCACCAAAGGGCAGCTCTCGTCCTCCTACCCCGAACAACTTCTCCACACCGTCCTCAAAGCCACTCTCGCCGCCAACCCCAAGCTTGACCCCTCCCTCATCGACGACGTCTGCGTCGGCGTCGTGCTCTCCGAGCTCGGCGGCTCCAAAGCCGGCCGCATGGCGATGAACCACGCCGGCTACCCCGCCACCACCTCCTTCTACACCACGAACCGCGCGTGCAGCAGTGGGCTGCAGGCGATTACCAATGTGGCGAATAGTATTGCGATGGGGCAGGTGAATATTGGTGTCGGAGGCGGCATGGAGAGCATGACGAGGAATTATGCGAGTAAAGCGATACCGGTGGACTTGTGGCCGGAGCTGAAAGACGCGGAGAGAGATACGAGAGATTGTATCATGCCGATGGGGTTGACGAGTGAGAATGTGGCGACACGGTATGGAGTAGGGAGGGAAGAACAGGATAAGTTCGCAGTGGAGTCGCATCGACGGGCGGCGCATGCGCAGGAGCAGGGCTGGTTTGACGAGGAGATAGTCCCTGTGAAGACAAGGTGGCAGGAGATTGGGAAAGGGGGCGTGAAGGTTGGAGAGGAGAAGGATGTGGTGGTGGAGAAAGACGACGGGATTAGGAAGAACGCGAGTTTGGAGGGGATGCAGAAACTGAAACCTGCGTTCAAGGAAGACGGGACGTCGACAGCGGGTAACTCGTCTCAGATCTCGGACGGTGCTGCTGCGACTCTGATGATGCGACGGTCGACAGCGACGGAGCTTGGGCTGGGGTCGTCGATTATTGGGAAGTGGGCGGGGTCGGCGGTGGCGGGTTGTAGACCGGATGAGATGGGTATTGGGCCTGCGTTGGCGATTCCGAAGTTGTTGGCGCAGACGGGGGTGACGACGGAAGAGGTGAATATCTGGGAGATTAATGAGGCGTTTGCGAGTCAGGCGATTTATTGTGTGAACAAATTGGGGTTGATGGGGGCGTATGAGGAGGGGAAGGTCAATCCAAAAGGAGGAGCTATTGCATTAGGACATCCATTGGGAGCGACGGGAGCGAGGATGGTGGCGGGACTATTGGCTGAGTTGAAGAGGAGAGGGGAGGAGGTCGGTTGTGTTAGCATGTGTATAGGTACTGGAATGGGCATGGCGGGGTTGTTCGTTAGAGAGTAGAGTGCTTGAAGTAGTGGAGTACAGCTACGAGTAGACGGACAAAACATGTATATATGAAAACTGCTTAAAATTTGTCCTTTTCCAACAGGGTCACAAGTCATCTGCTATGGGAAAGGAAAGCTGCATCCTGAATAGAGATGCAACTCGGAATATAGATGAAATATTCCTATATTTCTTCATGGACAGCATATGTGTAACAATATAGGAAGTAATAAAAGTCGTTAATTGCCTAAGCTATCATGGCCCAGCACACTCGCTATCAAACTACCAGATACTCCCAAAAGCCATGCCACATCCCGCAGCTTCGAATCCTATCAGACCCTGGCTATATCCATGACTGCGCGTAACCATTAAAACCCTAGCCTATGTTCTCATTAACTCCGGAAACCGTTTCTCATTCATATCCCATCTATCATCAATACGTAATTATGTGACTAAAGTGACCCGGGACTTTGTTCTTGCATTTTTCGCAGTCTGCCCGGTAGCCCATGCTGAAAGTTCGTTTCATCCCTAAGATGTTTATGTTCCCCCCCAGTTCGCTGCTACATCCGTGCCAGTTTCGTAGACTGTGTTTGGAGCGCGTGTGGCCTTTCTTCATGGGTGGAGAGGTGGAGATTTCGGGTGAGGGTTCGGATGGTTCGACTTCCATCTGCATGCCATTCATTCCGTCGACTATCACACTGGGACTCATTTCACCTTCGCTGATGGGACTGGGCAGGCGTCGGCCCCGGCGGAATCGATCGATTAGGGCTTCGTCGGTGGTGAAGTCGGGATCGGAAGAGGAGTGGTATAAGGTTTTGTTTGGGGGTAGGTATGCAAATGAACTGTGGATGGGTGTTGGGATCCGACTGGCGAGAGTGGTAGACGAGTGGTCGGGCTGGAAGGGGCCGGGTGAGAGGTGCATGCTGCTGTCGGTCATCTCGAAGTCGTCGGAATAGGCGGGGCCTTCGGACATTTGGGTTGTTTGTGGACTACTGATCTGACTTGGATAAGATGCATCGTTGTGCTCCACATGAACGATCGGGGTAGATGCCCAGGTAGCTTCCTCAGAGTCTGAGTCTGTGGGTGTGATCGTAGGTGGTGCGGGAATAGGATAATTAAGAGAGAATGAGGGCGCTGTCTGGGGTTTGTTATGTGGTGATGTACGGTGAGGTAGTGATGCTATGTGCCGTTTCTGAATTGATTCAAAGCATCAGTCAATTTGCACTTCGAGGTGGGGGGTCAAGGGAACGGTCGCAAATCTTACACTTCTGTGAGCACTAAAGCTCGACGTCGCGAAATCATCCTCGTCATCGCGTTCACGCTTTCTGCTCGACCATTGCTGAGAAAGCATCGTGGGAGCTTGATGTGGTGGTTATCCTGGAATCTTGGGGAATTTATCCGAAGATGTTATCTGAGAGTCGACGTGGGAGGATGATGACAACGGGAGAAGGCGAGGCTGGGAGGGGAAGGGAAGCTCAGCCGCAAAGTGAGATTGTAAGGATAGAAGGAGGCGATAACATCGACGCTGGGCGTTGAGTGGAATTGAAGAAGACTCCTAAAGAGTCATGACTGGAATCTTTGGGACAGCGGCACGGTTGCCTTGAATTCAACAATTCAATACGAGCACAGCAAAGAAATCGACGGTTTCATCATTGCTTCATGATGGCTGCTTTCGAGGACGCTTGGGCGCCAAGATGTTTTGAGATTCTACTCGAGCTAAATTCTGGGGTATCACTAGGCCTATCTGGGATAAGCAAGGCAGCAGGGTGAATTTAGGTCTGAGGCAGAAAGAGGCTGACATGTCAAATCTGCCATAACTAAATCTAGTCTCATTACTATTCGTATAACTCATTTTCTCCTTAGATGTCAAGCAAAGCACGTGGAGAGGTACGCCCTATAGATTGCAATGCAGATGCCAAAGGCGTGCCTCGTAGCCCCTCAGTCGCTACTGTACGAAGGACCATGCAAGGAGCGTGGCCACCGCTGCTCTCCGATTAGTCCCTGTGGATAGCCGCAAAAGCCGTGAATCTTCGCAATGCGGTTGGCCGAGCCTTGAAGAAACGGTGATTTCTCTCCCATCGGTATGGCCGAGACGATCTTCAAATCATAAGATGCATCGTCCCGAGCTTTCCCTGAGGTAAAAAGGGCGGAAAAGAACGACCGTTTTGGGACAAAATGGATCTCGGACGCAGTAATATCGGACGATGAAGGGCAAGTGGTCCGAGCTTACAGTTGCCGCACCGGCGCTTTTTTTCTGATATCTTCCCCTCTATTTTTTTGACTCACCTGCACATTTACCCATTCCACAACAGAAGACAGCAAAGCAGATATATTTTGTTAAATATCACACAGCTGTCATTTGCGATTTAAACAGACCACCAATTCCAGTACATACTCCCGGTTAGAACCCGAAGAAAGACACGAAATACCCCGGCTCTTCGACTTGCCCTCTTGTTCACTCCTTTCACACTTCATATTCCCATTTCATACCTATACCAAACAAAATGCCTTCTCTTGATTTCGAACCTCTCGTCACTGACGATACTCGAAGTACGTTCCTCTCTAAACCTTGCATGCCAAACTTTTCTTTTGCGAAAACTAATTTGTTTTTGAATCGTGTAGTTTTGGGTCAAGACCCTTTGATCCCCCCTCAATTACTCGTGTCGGAAATCCCAATTACCAACGAATCCCTCAAGACCGTGCTACGTGGGCGAAGAGATGCCGTGGATATCATCATGGGCAAATCAGATCGCCTTCTAGTCGTCTGCGGTCCTTGCTCCCTGCATGACCCAACCACTGCAATCGAATACGCCAAGAGACTGAAGGAACTTTCGGACAAACTGTCCGACGACCTCTGCATTATTATGCGTGCCTACCTCGAAAAGCCTCGCACAACCGTAGGATGGAAAGGGTTGATCAATGATCCAGACATTGACGAGTCCTTCAAGATCAACAAGGGCCTTCGAATCAGCCGTCAACTCTTCTGCGATCTGACGAGCACCGGCATGCCAATTGCAACTGAGATGCTTGATACCATCTCTCCTCAATTCCTCGCAGATCTTATTTCACTTGGTGCTATTGGTGCGAGAACTACCGAATCGCAGTTGCACCGTGAGCTTGCATCTGGTCTATCTTTCCCAGTTGGATTCAAGAATGGTACCGATGGAAGTTTGACCGTTGCCATTGATGCCATTGGAGCTGCAGCTGCCAAGCATCATTTCATGGGTGTTACCAAACAAGGACTCGCTGCCATCACAAGAACCAGCGGAAACGAGCATGGTTTCGTCATCTTGCGCGGTGGTACCAAAGGTACAAACTTCGACGCTGAGAATGTTAAGCTTACCAAGGAAACTTTGACCAAGAAGAGCCAGAAGCAAGCTATTATGATTGACTGCTCGCATGGTATGTTACTTCCGCATCGTGTGCTTACGTAGTAGAAAACTAACTAAAATACTTAGGTAACTCGAACAAGGACCACAGAAATCAACCTAAGGTCGCCCAAGTTATTGGCGAGCAACTCCGTGCCGGTGAAACTTCAATCATTGGTGTTATGATTGAATCCAACATCAACGAGGGCAACCAGAAGGTTCCTGCCGAGGGTCCATCCGGCCTCAAGAAAGGTGTCAGTATCACTGATGCCTGCATTAGCTGGGAAAGTACTGTTGAAGTTCTTGAGCAACTTGCCGAATCTATCCGTGAACGCCGCAAGGTGTCCGCGAACAGCAATGCTTAGAGCTTGTGTTAAAATTATGTCTGAGTTTTATGAAGGGATGATCAAAAAAATTGGGGGAAACACGAGTTTTGGGGCGTTTTCGGGAGTTTCCTATTGTATGTTGCTGCACAACCTGTATTGGGCATTGAGTATGGCACTCACAGTTTCTGGTATATCAACATTTCCAAAATTTCGACATCTAGTTGGTACTAAAAAGTTATGTCTTAAGATACAGTTTCCAGATGGAATATCCACTTTGGGGTTCTTCGATTAGGATTCCTGAATATTCAACTGTCATTTCGAAAAGTCCAAAGTGAAGACTGGTTGGCTTCGAAGAATTTTGGCATCTACATTTGGCCCTGGCTTGGGCTCCAAAGAAGTGACTGTCATGTTTGAGATGCAAGAACTCCTTGGTAATTCTATAGTCTACGCTATCCAATGCCTTTGTTTGATGCTTTTCTTGCCCCCTTTGTCGAGGTTCCTTCTTCCGAGACCCAGACACCCATTCTCATGTAAAAACATACGCTCTTCAAGAGCTAGTGAGACCCCAGGATAGGCAACTCTTAAAGTCGACCCATTTCCTTAACCTCAACCTTTTCTGTCGCCTTACTCTCGGACAGGATCAACTGCTGTCGACGTAGACGCAGGTAAATCCTCATCAGTAACGCCCTTGACAACCCTCTCATTCACCCATCCCTCCTTCGGACTAGCCCACGCAAACTCCCTCCACTTCTCCCCCAAAATCTCCCTCACCTTGGCCGCCAACTGCTCTACTTCTCCCCTCCTCTTCAAACTCCATTCCTTCTTCTCCTTCGACACTTCTCGTCCAGGTATATCCATCCCATCCAAAACACTATTCCACACCCTCAACGTCTCCTCCAGCTCCCCAATGTTGCTCACCCCCATAACACTAATCCCCATGCCCTTCTCGCTCTTATCCAGCACCCCTTCAAGCGCCCACCTCTCCAATCCCCACCGTATACTCACAACCTCCAATCTCTCCCCTTTGCTCTCCACCCACCTCGCCGCTTCCTGCACTTTCTCCCGCAGCTCCCCCGGAGCAGGATGCCAGTCCTCTTTTGGGCTCGGCACGCCCCTACTCCGCAACAGTCCCATCCCCAACACACTCGCATTCGGCACACACTTAACCCCTGCCTTGGCCAACCTCTCCAGACCCTGCATACCCAAAATCTGGTTCTGGATCGTAAAATTCGCATAGCTCATCACAACATCGCAGGGCGTACCCGTCTCGCGGAGAATCATCTCCGCCAGCTCGCACAGCACTGGCACAGGGTACCCTGAGATTCCGACATAGTGGACGATGCCGCGAGACTGCAGCGCGCGCAGAGCGTGGATGGCGGTCAGTACTTCGGATGGAGTGACAAATTCGACGTCGTGTAAGTACACGACGTCCAGGTAGGTGGTGTGTAGACGCGCGAGAGACCGCTGGATCGAGTGGTTGATCCAGGCGGGGCTGTAGTCGAAGGAGGAGGAGGCGATGCGGCCGACTTTGGTGAGGAGGTAGTAAGAGGAGCGGGGGTGGTGGGCGAGGATGGGGGGTTGGATGAGGGCTTTGCCTGTGGGGAGAGGGGGTAATTAGTCTGTATTCTGCGGGTGTGGGAAAAGATTGCGGCGGAGAATCTACGACGGGGATGTTGAGAAAGAAAATAAGAAGAAAGAATACATACCCAAGATCTCCTCCGACGGTCCATAATAAGGCGATGTGTCAAACGCGCATACTCCCGCCTCGAGCGCCTTCTGCACTATCTCGTTGGCAGGCATTTTGAACGGATCGGCATTGTACTGGACGTTGAACGTAGCGGTACCGCAGATTAGAGGCGGGAGAACGCTGGAAAGAGGGGGTCTGGCAGAGGTTGTCATGTTTCTTGAGATTTGGGCTCGGGCTCGATGGCTGATGCGTTTGGGGGATTGGTATTGGGGTTAACTTAGTAGGACGTAGGACCGTTCCAGTGGATGGGGGTTTTTCCGGGGGAGGGACGAATGAGGGGTCGACCAAGAAAGAGAAGATTGAGAGACGGATTATATTCTTATAAATTGTCCAGATGCGTATGTATATATGGTATTTCTCCACCGAGCCGAGACGAGACGAGACCAACCCAGACGAGAGATTTCAGATTTGCGACTTCGCCAGATCAGAGAGGGATTTATATCGGGGCAAGAGGGGTTCAACTTCGCAGTGGGGCTGATATGGGTATCGTAGCGTAATCTGATAACCCTAGCTGTTTTATCCGTTTCCTTTCTCTGCCCATTCTGCGACTTTAGCCCGGCCTATGAAGTGAATAGCACTATTTATACAAATTTCCCACAGGTAACTTGGACTTATTCGTGCTTGATTTCGCAATATCTTGTCACAGATTATAATTTTTTGGTTGCGTTGGCCAGGGTTCGTTCGCACGCTTATGCAGCGGGCGGGCTCATGCAGATGCAGAGCGATTGTCGGCCAGAAGTTTATCCTTTCAGGGAGCAAATGCTCGAGTAGTCATGTCATGGATTTTAAAAGTTGTTCAGCCACGCCTTGTCCGTTCTTCTCTTCCTCGAATTGACCAGCAGTATCATCTCATCTCGTCTATTCTTGTATCGTTTCAGCCTTGCTACATGGCAGTACGCGTTCATCAGTGCGAGATGTTGGAGAAATAGAGGGGAGCAGGAGTCGGCGGAGGTAGAGTCTTCCTTTCAAAGACCCTGTCGATCTTCATAGGTGCATATTTAATCAGCCGGCTGCCGACTGATAGCGCATATTGGCATTTCAAATGAGACGCACAATAGAGACGGCGTGTAGAGTTTCGGGGATAGCATGTATGCGGAACGGAGAATTTGAGAAGGTGGAAGTCGTGCATATTGTAAGAGTCTGACTCAAGTCGTGATCACAGGGTGATCACAGGTTGAACGGTGGAAAGAGATGCGCTTTGAGAGCTTCCCCTCACAGTGCTATTGTGATGTAATCCATCTTGACATGAGGTGTGTGCAACGATGGCATCTCAGTCAACTTCTTTCTCATCCAACCCTGTGTCGTTAGTTATAGCCAATGCCTCAAACGCTGGTGCAGTTTGCGAGAGTGAAGTATTAAGGCAGGATATCGGGCGAAACATCAGATAACTTAACTACGATCACGTCGAAAAGGTACCATCTGTAATCTATCCAAAGGGGTACAGATGTGATGCTTCTCCGATCATAAAATCCATTGAATCATCGCATTGTGATGTGGAAGAAGAGATCCGCGCAAGGGACAGCGGTTTCAATGCGCCAAGGTAACTGCATTGGCTGCTCTGTGTGCTAACGGCGACGGCGTATTGCATTTTAAGGGAGGACGAGGACGAGGACGAGGACGAACAACAGAATGGGTTGTATCTTGATAATGCATTCATGATCGGTTGTCATGGGCCGGGCTGGGGTGGTCCAGAAGTACTCATGGTTGAATGGCCGCCAACAAGGAATGCCAGATGCCTGCTGTTTGCGGGATTAAAGGCTGTCGCCTCGTATGAAGACAATAAATACTCTGCAGCTGGCCCTCTTCTTGACCTGCATTGGCCGGAAAGCGCGGCCTCTGCCTTCTGCTTCATGGTACGGAAGTACGGTTGCGTACTTCGTAGATTGAATTTGGAATTTGGAATTTCCCTGCATTGCAAAGGCACGCGTAGTAGCATTTGACTTTCTCCTCGAATCCACCTGATTTCATCATTACTTTGGCTCGTTTGGGTACGACCAGCTCTAGAATGACCTGTACCAACCACACAAAAATAAGGTACTCACTAGTAGGCAGTAAATATCTTTGTACCTTGTGCTTGTACTGTACCTCGTACCTCAACAGAGCTCCTCCTCTCCTTTCCCCGCTACTCAATACATCATCTTCTTTTCTCCTCATCCATCCTTCCTGAGGAATCCTAAGCAAAACCATCGCTGCCAATTTTTCATCCCAGGCCTTCGACAAGGAGCACAATCCATCCATCGCATCCATCGCAGACATCGCAGATGACCCATCGCCTTATCGTGAGCCATTGCAGCTGATTAGAGTTGCTATCTCTGTGTGGCTGGTCAACAACAACAACAACGAAAAAAGAGGCCCGCCTGGGTCGTCTTTATCTGATTCAGCTCGTGTGATCTAAACTGGCAGCAGTAGAATCGGCCTGTGGCTCAGGCAAACAAAACCTTACAGTACTATAATCACAAGTTCCCCACGCTTGCCGAGAACCTGCATACCTGCATAAATTCACAACATCAACCCAATCTCCAGAAGTTGGCACAATCCCGTCCGATCCAACTTCGGTCCCCCATTTTAGATCGTCTTGGATATATTCCTCGACTTTTTTGTATTGATCTCGATGATCTGCTGATTTTCATTCTGCAGACGTTGGGTTGGGACTGCAACTATGGGAAACAGCAGCACAAAAGAATCGCGGGGGCTAGATTCTCCATCTGGCTCCGGGCATCGACACCATGACGGCGGAGCGAGCGGTCCAGCATCTCCATCCGATCGAAATCCGTACAGTTCTCGAACCGGTAGAGGAAGCAGACTAAATTTGGCGTCAATAGGACTGGGGTCCGGGTCGAATAATGAAGTACCAGAAAGGCGGGAGACGAAAGCGGAAATAAAGGCCAGGAAGCTGGAGAAGGAGAGAGCAGCAAGAATTGTCGAACGAGAGAGGAGTATTAGGGAGGAGCATGTCGATGGCGGATATCTTGTTACAATGGGAGTGTACACGGGACCGGAAGACTTCAATAAACAGGTCGTCAGACAATTGATGGTATGTAGAAGGGCGATCAGAGTCAGTCATTGTTTATTATGCTAACGGGCACAAGATTGAGCGGCGAGTTGCACCATTCTGGAGAGGTCTAAACGATTTCAAGGAGGAGTGGACGGAGTACCAATTGATTGCTGCTGGACGGGGACTTCCTATCCCCGCAGCCGATGAAATACCCCCCGAAGAGCTCACTAAGTTAGAATCACCTCATGCGTCGGCTTCGAATCTACATAACTTGACGGTGCCACTTGCTTCGCGAACCCAATCAGCTTCTTCTGATGCCTCTCTCAGCCTGTCTTCCTCGCACCCAGCCTTCAATACCTCAACCCCTGCTTCACCCTTGGATGCGCCAGCTACCTCCTCCTCCATACTTCGACCGAGATCTAAAACTTTAGCTTCCTTAAAATCAGCATCTAAAGAAGCGTCACCGGCGGAAACGGGACCCCGCGAAATTCAGCTTCCAAGGGATCCATACGTAAACGGCCAGGCTATCGAAGTCTTCTTGTACAAGGATTCTACCGAATGCCCTATATGTTTTATCTACTATCCGCCATATCTCAACAAGACTCGATGCTGTGATCAACCAATTTGTTCGGAATGCTTCGTGCAAATCAAAAGACCAGATCCACATCCACCTGAACATGAACATAATAATGACTCCTCGCAATCAGCACAAAATGCAGAAAATGCTGAAGCTGAAATGCTGGTGTCGGAACCTGCAGCGTGCCCATACTGTCAACAATCAGAATTTGGTGTTACATATGATCCTCCACCGTTCCGTCGAGGCCTTGCCTACGCAAATCCATCGTCTGGCCTAGCAAGCTTCTCTTCGGCCATGTCCTCGACATCATCCATAAATTCCAATGGCATGACAAGCCCAAGCCTGGCACCGCAAGGGCAAAAGCGCCGTACAACATTGTCCGCCAATGCCCCGACAGTTATCACAACCGACCGTATTCGACCGGATTGGGCGCAGAAGCTTGCGAGCGCCAGGCAGCACTTAGCTCGAAGATCAGCCGCTGCCTCAGCGCTACATGCCGCTGCATTCGTGATTAACGGGGCTCCGGAAAACCGCAGTTTTGGCTTTAGCGCTCGTAGTCGTTTCGGTCGAAACCGTTCTGAGCAGAGTCCTTCAAACAGTGGAACAGCTACGCCCTCAACCCGCGAATCTTCCTCTCGCGCAACAGTCGTGGAGCAAATTGGGCAAATGCGTCGAGACGTCCAAGAGACCAACAGTTCTCGAAGGTACAGGCGTGATGACATAGAGGAGATGATGATGGCAGAGGCAATCAGGCTTAGCATTGCAGCTGAAGAGGAGAGGAAAAGGAAGGCAGATAAGGAGGCAGCTAAAGAGGCGAAGAAGAAGGCCAAGGAAGACAAAAAGAAGGAGAAGAAAGAACGAAAATCCGTGTATGGAGGAGGGGGAAGCTCTGCTAGTGGTAGCGCCTTGAGCCTGTCGTTATCCGGTTTAACTGGTAGGAGAAGAGGTAACAGTGGTGCAAGTAACTTGGCGTTCGAGGCGACGCCAGAAGACCCTGAAGTGACGACTGGGAAGGGGAAGGAGGTAGATCGAAATCCTGCGCCTACCCCAGGGACAGCGGCAGCTCAACATCTGGATCAATCCACATCTTCGAACGTTCTTGATATTCATCATTCTACATCTTCGCCTACGGCCCCTGATAGACCATCACATCTCCGACAAATGAGCACTGCTTCCAGCGGTTCTTCATCGTTTGTTGATTCCGGCCCCGGCAGTTTACGCAATGGCAACACTGCTCACGGCTCTTCATCGAGCTTTGAGTCTCCCAATGCATCTGGAACACACTTGGATAACGAAGACGGTGAGGACGGGAATGGTGGAGCTGGAACAGAGCCAATGTTCAACTTCCGCAGTTTAGCAGCCATGATTGACCAAGAGGACGAAAATGAAAAAGCCGATACTGCCAATCATATTGAGCATGCAGACGGTGCATCTAGCTCAGTACAAGGAAAGCAAGAGGAATTTCATGGCGAGAACATGGGTGAGAGTATCGCCACTTTGAGAGCTGGCGAAACGTCAACCTTACCTGGAAGCAACGGCAGTCAAACTGGACTCGTCATTCCAGCGTCGGCTACAACGGCAACTATTGAGACACCTGGAGTCATGATCACCCCCGAGACCCCAGCCGCAATGACTCGAGAGGATGAAGATGGAAAGCAATTAGGTTCGAACTTCAAGAATGAAACAACCACGGAAATAATGCATTGAGGTCACGGTACAGTTGTCAAGAAGTGACAAGAATGACAAAAAGGCGACTACATAAATAATACGCAAGACCTACCTCCTACTTCTCCTCTCCGCGTTCACTTTCCTGCATACAAGTCATATCATATAGGTGGCGTTTTTACTTTTTTCGTCTTGCTACCAAGTTGTAAACGGATGATGATGTATTATGGTGCTTATTGGCGCAAATGGGGAACGAATGGATTTCTGACAGCCAGCTTCTACTATTATTGTGTGTGCCGCTATGAGGGGTGTTGTAGGCATGGATGGATGGATGGGTAGGCAATGGATCGGGGATCTTTCTACGTGTGGGACTTAGGTATGGATGGGCGGGATGGGATTGAGAGGGTTTATGGATAGATCGTATTATAAAAATCGAATATTTACAACGTAAGACCTGGATGTGCATTGTTGGCCCTACTTACGGTTTGCAGGATCTGGAGAGATTACTGGTATGTGGGAGCAAATTTTCTTGTGAACAGTCAAGATGGGATGGGATATAGAAGGGATGCAGCCCAGTCTCAATATTCTTTTCATTAAGATACGATTAGTTCTAATGCCGCCAGATACGAACCGCTTTATCTTTACCTCCACTAGCCACTTTCTGTCCATCCGGACTCCAATCAACCGCATACACCTCGTCTTTGTGACCAGGGAGATCTGTGATATAAATATCAGTACTACGTCAAGACTGCACTAAAGTGGAAATGGGGCATCAAATTACCTTCCGCCAACTTATACGTCCTCATATCCCACACCTTCAACGTCGTATCCTTACTCCCCGTCACCAACAGCCTTGAATCGGGACTAAACGCACACTGATACACCGGCGCCACATGTCCCCGCAACGTATTGATAAACTTCCCGTCCCGCGCATTCCAGATCTTCGTATGGTTGTCGAAGCCCGACGACGCGATCAGCAGCCCGTCGGGCGAAAACGTTACGTGGTTGACTTGTTTTTGGTGCCCGAGCAGTCGGGCGATCGGCTTGCTCGACTTGGATGGCTCCCACAGGTACATGGTGAAGTCGTCGCTGGCCGAGACGAGCCGCTCGACCACTTCACCTTGGATGCGTGACGCTTTGAGGAAGCGCTCTTGCGCTTGCGCGAGCTTGCTTTCGTCGGTGGGGGGGATTTTGCCCGTGTGGTCGTGGTAGGCGGTGCGCATGACGAAGTCGGTGGAAAGGGCGAGGTGGTTCACCCAGTGGGCGTGGGCGTTCAAGGAGTGCGCTAGAGTGCCGTCTTTGGCGTTCCAGACCTTTACCGTTTTGTCGTGTGATCCGGTATATATGAATCCCGTTCCGCCCCATCTTACACACGATACCGAGCCCTTGTGTCCGCTCAGCACGATCTCGATCTTCTGCTGATTCGTCGACCAAATTCGAACAGTAGCATCTTTCGACGCCGATGCGAGTCTGGGCTCTCCAGGCTTCTGCACATGGTACGGCTCCCAGGCTAGACTCGTCACCCATTTGGTATGTCCCTTCATCGGATTCCCCAGCTGTTTTCCCGTCTTCGGGTCCCATATCCTCACCGTGTTGTCCATACTCCCCGTCGCAATCCGCGACTCGTCAGGCGACCAGCTAACGGCTAAGACCCAGCTCGTATGCCCTTTCAATGTATGCACCGGCGTGCCTGTATCGCAGTCCCATATCCGCGCAGTGTTGTCTCCACTGCCGCTTACCATTCTCGACGAAGAGCGAGGAGAGAATTGGGTGGCGAGAATGGCCTCGCCGTGCCCGGGGATCGTGGATGCGCATCGTGAGACGGCTTGCACCCGGAATACGGCTTGCGGTGCGGCGGAGATGTTTTGCACTTCTTCGGTGCTGATGAGGCCGGGCGTTATGAGGGTTTTGTAGATGTTAGTCGGGAAGGCGGTGGTTATTTTCTCGGATGTCTTCTTGTCGGGGACGGGGAGTGTGAAGCGGTAGGGTATGTATTCTGAAGAGTCCTAGCGGCGGTGTTAAATCCGTTGTGCGGTTGTGCAACTGATGCGGAACTTACATGGCCTTGCAGAGTGTTCAGTAACAGCTCTAAATTCTTCGGATTGGCATCTGCGACGGGCACAAGAACTGGGCCTTGACCGATTGGAAGTCCTGTCGTCTCGTCGTAGAATTGCAGCCGTAGACTTCCTGCATCGCTTGGTATTTCTTCGATGTCCTGCTGCTCTCGCGCTCGCTCCGCGGCGTCGGTCCGCTGCCGTTTGCTGGGTGGTGGGAGAACGGTCGCCATTTTCCAGCCACTCTTGTTGAAATATCAAGAAAATACCCTGATCACTTTCGTAGCAGAATTATCAGAGTCCCGGGAAGTTGCGAAATGTTGCATCCACACTACCAATTTCGGGGCAGCCTTTTGCAAAATGAGAAATTAATTTTTTTCAGCCTTATGATGGTCTGTGCACCACTGCCCCGCCACTAAAGCAAGCCAATTCGCGGATCACTTTATCCAAAAATGATAAGACGAAAATCCCTAGAATCTGGTCATCATTGTCAAGCTCACGACTTGTTTCGTGGAATGGTGTCAAGAACACGTTTCATCAAAGTGATACTTTGTTCGCAGTTTTGACTTTGAACATCATTGATATCCAGACTAATACTTAGCAATTAACTTCTGACCTCCATTCATTATACCCCTTCGTCAAAACGCGTTAAAAGCTACAGAAGACCAAGAAAATGGCCTCCATATCACGACCATCCACTTCCTACAGCACAGCATCTGCAAGCTACCAGTATGGATACACTGAATCTACCTCAGGCACGCAGCCAAACACTCGTCATTCCAGCACAACTCGTCCAAGTACAGCCCGCCCAAGCACCGGGCGAAGGTCACGAGCCAGCTCTGTTATTGGGGGCGGAGAAACTCAACAAATCATCTGCGCTCTTAGTGAAAGCCGTGGTGTTTCTCCTACAGTCGGTTTGGCGTTTGTGAATATTTCTACTGGCGAAGCAGTTCTCAGTCAGATCTGCGATAACCAATTCTATGTCAAGACTCTTCACAAATTGCAGGTCTTTGAACCCACTCAGATCTTGATAGTATCTACTGCTGGACCCCCTAACCCCAAGTCTAACATGTACCGCATTGTTGAGGAGTATATATTGGGAGCGAGGATTGTTACAGTGGATCGTCGATACTGGTCGGAGACGGCTGGCTTGGACTATATCCAACAGTTGGCTTTCAAGGAAGATCTTGAGGCGATCAAGGTTGCGATTGGAGGTAATTACTTCTCGACATGTTGTTTTTCTGCAGTAAGTTCGCCACAGCTTCTATGGACAGAAACCTTCGCGTCTTAACACACTTCATTCTCTAGGCCTTGAAGTACATTGATATGAGCATGTCTCTTACATTTGCCTTTCATTCTCTTCGTATCAAGTTCCAGCCCTCTGAGGATTCTATGATGATCGATCTAGCAACAATACAATCTCTTGAACTAATCCAAAATCTACAGAATTCCAAATCCAAAGATTGCTTATATGGACTGATGAATCAGACACTGACACCCATGGGCTCAAGACTTTTAAGGAGCAACATCCTACAGCCATCCACACAGCCAGAGCTACTGACTCTGCGTTACGATGCTCTTACGGAGATGTCGGAAAATGAGGATATGTTCTTGCAGACTAGACAAGGTCGACGAATGTTCCCACTATCCTTTGCATTAACTGACGAAATTGTGCAGCATTGAAGTCAATCGGTGATATCGAAAAGCTGCTCACTTCCGTGCGTATATCACCCTTTGATATTGCATAGCAGATCTCTAACCTATCGAAGCTCATAATAATACCGACGCGGCCGGACATATGGAACTCATCACAGGATATAAACAACATTTTGATGCTAAAGTCATTCGTGCAAGCAGTGGGACCTGTATTCGAGGGGTTAATTGAGGCTCGATCAGAACTATTAGCTCGGATTCGAGACGAATGCCGAACTGAGATTATCGACTGTACAATGCAGCTTATCAGCGAGGTCATCAATGACGATGTCACCTACCAAACGACCCCTCTCGATCTACGCAATCAACGCACATATGCAGTTAAGGTATTTATTCTTTTCTCCAAAGGGCAACCATAAGTTCTTAAATCAACTAGGCTGGCGTTAGTGGCTTCTTGGATGTAGCACGTCAAACTTTCAAAGAGGCAACAGAAGACGTGCATCAACATGTCACAGAAATCAATCGTATAACTTCCCTCCCCAGTTGGTGAATTTTACTAATGCTTCTAATAGAGAAGTATGAAATGCAGGCTGAGACTAGGTTCGATAACCCTCGCGGATACTACCTGCGCTTTTCCGAGAATGATTTCGATGGCCGTAATGTACCTGATATACTCGTGAATTGCTTTCGGAAAAGGGGCTTCATCGAATGCCAGACTTTAGATCTTATGAAACTCAATCAGAAGATCGCCGATTCACACGAAGAGGTCATCTTAATGAGCGATAAGACGGTCCAGGAACTCCTTGAGAATGTTCGGAGTGAAGTGCCAAATTTGTTCAAGGTTTGCGAAAGTATAGCCATGCTCGATATGATCACATCTTTTGCTCAACTGGTCACAACTCAAGACTCATATGTTAGACCCGAGATTACTGATTGTATAGCCATCAAATCTGGTAGACATCCAATTAGAGATAATGTCAGTTTCCGAGTCACTGCTCCGTGGAAGGATAAGCTAACTTTAGCAGAATCCAACATTGAAGTTCATTCCCAATGACTACTATGCTACGCAGAAGTCGCGATTTCAAATCATCACTGGATGTAATATGAGTGGCAAAAGTACTTACATTCGTGGCGTAGCTCTCATGACTATCATGGCACAAGTTGGTTGTTTCGTACCAGCCGCATATGCTTCGTTTCCCATGATTCATCAGCTGTTCGCACGGGTATCGATGGACGATAACATTGAAGCCAATGTCTCCACTTTTGCGGCTGAAATGAGAGAGACTGCATTTATTCTTAGGTTTCGGCGCATTCACAACTGCTCCAGCAAGTGACTTTAGCTAATGATGTTATTTAGGAATATTGATGAGAGGAGCCTCGCAATTGTTGATGAACTTGGGAGAGGCACCAGCACGAGGGATGGTCTAGCAATAGCATTGAGCATTGCAGAGGCTCTGGTTGAAAGCAGAGCTCTCATTTGGTTTGTGACTCATTTCAGGGAGCTAGGTATGGCCTTGATATCTTTGTGTGAGACCATATTGACCTGAGCAGCTCAAATCATGTCGGAGCGCCCTGGTGTTGACGTCTATCATCTTTCAGTTGATATGAGCAACGAAAATACTATGACTATGCTGTACAAGCTTGGTCAAGGTGTTGTGGAGGAGCAACACTATGGTCTTGCTCTGGCACGGGTAGCTGGGCTTCCTGCAAAAGTTCTCGAGGTGGCTGAGAATGTCTCACAAACTCTTGTTGCTCGGGCCGAAGCAAAGAAGAGCTCATCTAGAGATCATGCAATCAACAAGAGGAGGAAACTTCTACGCAGTGTCCAAGAACAACTGGAGCAGCTTCGAGACAGCCCTATGGAGGACGATGTGTTGCTAGACTGGCTTAGAAAGTTACAGCAGGAATTTGTCATCCGCATGGAACAGATCGAGAAGACAATTGCTGACGCGGATTCGGATGACTGGGAGGAGAGCGATGTAAGTGAAGCGAGAGAGGGGTCTGCTGATACCGAAGGAGCTTGAAATGGTGAGCTCATACTTCTTGTAGTCGGAAAGCACAAGTGGCTCGATAGCCCATTTCTTGTTTCACCATAGTGTACATGTTGCCAAGCGCTGAAGGACACTTGGCATATTCCTTTCTTTGGCTGCTTATCTTGTATT
The DNA here is from genome assembly GCA_002946415.1 of Rutstroemia sp. NJR-2017a BVV2. Lineage (NCBI taxonomy): Eukaryota > Fungi > Ascomycota > Leotiomycetes > Helotiales > Rutstroemiaceae > Rutstroemia > Rutstroemia sp. NJR-2017a BVV2. The sequence goes on along the minus strand of NJPS01000031.1, from coordinate 343,634 downwards.
TGCATTTAGGAGCTGAATAATGTATGATTTTCGAAGTTCAATAACCTTTACTTGCTCTCTCAAAGTTGACAGAAACCTTCATCTGCTTGTCTCGAAATGCAATGTGCTTTCGTACTTGGCTTCCTTCTTTGAACTCTGTACGATGTCAATGTGCTCGTTGTAATAGGATGCTTGAGCTTATCTCCGCTCGTTTGAAAATGGATGTTCTCAATATGCCGATCCGATGTGTCCCACGACGATGCTCCAACCGAATGATCGTCGGTGAATTGATTGCAGTTACGGCCGTAAGATACTCTGTCGTACAGTCGTGCAGCAGATTTATCGGATGTCTATATGCCGACCGTAGCTGGATTCTACGAACCCCCGGTTTTGCCCCTCTGCAGAGTGGGATTGACAGCGTCATGAACAGGGTCGGTATGGTCGCGGATAGTACCGTGGGGCCGGTTTTATGGACACTACTGCACATGTTATGCATCCATACTTCCCGTTGCAGAGGTTTTAATCAATTCATCCATACACCGTACGTCAATTGTCCCAACCGCTGCTCCGGACCTGGTCTCTTTGAGCCACAATGTGACCTTGATGCGGCATGTATTTCCACCGACCGGGGCCATTTTGATACTGTGCATGGAAACCCCGCTTCCTTTGCAGCGTGGTGGCATGTGTCTAGAACATGCGGTGACACTTTTCACGTACTTGAGTGTTCCCTCTGTCACTTATCATTTCTTGTAACCGGTTTGCACTTTCTAGCAAGTTTTCTAATCCAGGAACCTCCAAAGACAATCTCTCAAGAAAGATTCTCAAGATTCTCAAGAAAGTCCTTCGCCGTTAAGAGCAGACGGGATCAATAATCATGAACGGTCAATCAGGCATCAAAGTTCTCATTATCGGGGCCGGTAATTCTCTCAGAAACACATGTTTTTCTCCGCTAACACTTCCAGGCACTACCGGTCTCCTGATAGCACAGGGGTTGAAAAAATCAGGCATCGCATTCGAGATCTACGAGCGCTCGCCTTCTGCAGATTCCTCCCAGAGAGCTCGAGACTGGTCAATGGCCTTGCATTGGGGCTCCAATAACTTCGAATCTTGCCTTCCGGAAGAGGTTCTTTCTAAAATCGGAGCACTGCAATGTGATGAACATTACCAAGATCTACATGGACCCATGCCAGATGTACCATATGTCGACGGAGCTACCGGCGAGGTGCTCATGCATATCCCATCCACTGGACTAAGGCGCGCAAGCCGAAGGAAGATGAGGAATCTATTTACGACAGGACTCGACATCCATTGGGGCGTGAAAGTCACATCTATCGATGTAGCTGAAACTTCCGTCACCGTAACATTCGAGAACGGAACCACAGCAACCGGTACCCATCTAGTAGGAGCAGACGGGGCGAGATCCATTGTTCGCACGACCCTCTTAGGTGACAAGGCCGCACTCACACCTCTCCCATACACACTAGTCAACTTCAAGGTCAGCTACCCAGCCGAACAGGCGCGTTATTTGAAGGAAACGCCAAAATTCCATCCCATTATGAACTTTTCGACTCATCATGAGCACAAGAGCTTGTGTATGCTCGCCAATTTGGATATTGCGGACAAGGATAGACCCGAGACCTGGGTCTTTCAACTCTTTTATAGCGTGTATGAGGACGAGCCGGGGCAGCAGGCGATGTTACTTGGGATGACGGATGCGGAGCGGATAGCGTGGATGAAGAGTAGGGCGCATATGTGGGTTGATCCGTATAAGAGTGCTACGGAGTGGATACCGGAGGGCACGGCAGTGAGTAATCTCCTTTCTGTGGAAGCATAGTCAGTGAAGCATATTTTTCTAGGGGAGCCGCTTCATACTTCTAGCGATTCGCTGACGCAACTTCTCAGATTCCCGCCGATGTTTGCATGCTCTGGAGAGACCCCGTTCCATGGGACAACCACAAAGGACGGATAACACTAGCCGGCGATGCCGCCCACGCAATGACACCTCGTAAGCTCCCATTTCCGTCACACCGTCCAACCATCCATCACTAACCACCCGTCTCCAGATCGCGGCCAAGGTCTCAACAACGCCATCCAAGACGCCGCCAACTACGTTGCGGTAATCCGGAAGATCAACGACGGAGCAGATTGTGCTGCTGAGATCACAGCATATGATGCAGAGGTTCTCGAGCGGGGTAAGAGAGAAATTGGCATTTCGTATGTTTCGACGGTGTCAACACATGATGTGATTAAGTTTAAGGATGGGCCGTTGTATAAGATGGGTATTAAGCGTCCTGATGCGGAGGTTGTGGCGGCTGCTGCTTAGGTAATAGATGTATAGAAATAGATGTAACGTTCTCGGAATATAATGTTGAGGTTAGTAGTTTATATGCGTAGGTACGGGCGCGGTAGACTTTCGGCCTAGAGAAAAATGAGTGGGTTTAGATGTTTATTAGGCTCTATCGTTAGTTATGTTTGAGATATATATTCCGCTTCAGTTGCCTTCATTGGATGGTCTTTCTTTCCCTTATAATTGTTGACATGTTGCAAGTGTAAGGTCTCAGAGAACTGTTTCTAAGTGTTATGTTAGCCAGAGCTAACACCAAGAGTGAACCTACTCCCGGCCAGCAGACAGGCTAGTGTGCGAAAACCAAAGATATAGAGAAGGGATCCAAAACAAATTGACGTTATTCGAAGGAAAAGCTGTAAAAGATATTTAGGTCGAAGTTAAGATCAGAACTTCGAATCCTGCCTGTAAGAGAGGACAGACGCAATGTGAATGGTGGTAGCTGGACTTTTAGAGTGCCGAAGCAAAACGGTTCAGACTTTTCCACTAGAGTTTAACTGATGACCACTGGGGAGAAACTCCAAGGCTGTTTGGAGACCGGTAAGCTGCGATCAATGCGATTAGGTGATTGGGGCTTGAGGAATAATCTGGCCAAGGATAGGAAGTAAAAGCCCAGATGCTTCAACGTCGTACATTCTATCAACCAACAGCATCGAGAGAAGGTCCTCCTTTGCCAGTAGTCCTTTTCTAGACAGAAGCTTGTGAATCAACCGCACCTCAGAACCGAAAATGTAGCGGGTATTCTAGCACAGCCGCCCTACTTGTTACCACGAGGTAGACATGCTTCAAAAGTGGCACGACATAAGGATGGCCCAGGATTCGGAAAGACCATTTTCCCCAGAAATCAGTCAACTCGGCTGAGAATCCCATCATTTCTCACCACAAGGCGCGTGCTTTCTTGAAATGCGGAGTGATCGGGCGCGACCGGTCGTGTGAGAAATCGCCTGATTTTCTGCCTGTCGTACGACCCCACCACGTACAACAACTGCGAAGATTGAATCCTACGATTTGGTAGACGTAGTACATATATGCTTGGAAGATGCTGTGTAAGATGAATATGAGATCTATTTACACAACTACATCTTTTTGGATATCAACAGAGAAGTCCTCACACAATATCATAAATTTTCGCACTCGTATTCGGATTCGGATACTCAGAAATTATTACCAACAACCACTACACACCATTAAAACCATGTCTGTAAACGCCAAACGCGAAGCGGTTATCATGATTTTCGGCGCAATAGGTGGTCTGATCGGTGCCAATGCTCTGCTAAAATCGAGAAATCCTCACAATGGTATCAAAGCGGGCATGGACAGTCAACTCGACCACTACAATACACATGCTCCTCGTGTTGAACAAGATCCTCTGTATGTGTATTTCAATTTCATTGATTTTCAGTGATCGGGTGGGTATACCGCCAATTGGTTTCACCATAATACTGACTGTGCTTCTAGAGACACAATTTTCGACCGGACGGCGCTGATGATGAAGGCCAAGGAAGACAAGCCGTGGAATAAGACATATGCGGAGAAAGAGAGGAGGTTATAGGAGCCATGAGGTAGTTCACAGTGGGAAATCTGAGGGTATCAGCACATTATCGTTGGCGCCGGGAGGAGGGGAGGGGGCCAGGACTTTGATAGGGTATTTACTTCTTGAAGGCAATTGAAATGGGCGTTCGGACTTTGGAGTTGGAGCATCAGTCCTAGATGGAAGACAATTTCTATCTCTGGGTACATACTCTGCCACGGAGTAGGTGGCTTCGTCATGAATTTAGAAAATTTGGAATGGCTGAAAACAAATGCTCGACCCTGACCTTTGATTCCCTTGTCAAGTGATGACCCAGAAGTTGAATTTCAGTATCAAAGGTAAGATGCCTTTCAGAAGTTAGAACTGAGAGGACTATGCTAGAGCTACCACTTGGTATGACATGAGAGATGAGTAAGTAGCCTGGGGAATGCGACTCTGTGGAAGACAATGAAAGAAGTGGTTGCTGCAACGAGGTCCCTAATTGATGCTTGATGAGAAGCAACATGAAGCTGCGCATGACGAAACTTCGTAACGGAATAGCGAAATTCAATCGCGACATCATCATTTCGATAAATGGACAGTTTCAGCACTTGAAGTCCTTCCAGTTTTAGTGCACTTGCAGTTCTACGGCGAAGGATTGATCTCATATGAGAGCGGCTTGTTATGAGGACGGAGACTACTTGACTCAACCTTACAGAGATTCCATACATGCAAGACGAAAAGTCTCTCATCCTTTTAAATCCTTGGAATTATTCGAATATCTCGTCTGCGAAAGAATAGTAACGTACACAAAAATCGGCAAAGATCGGGTGCGTGCGAGCTTAGACCATTCCAGCTTAGTAATCATCAACCTCAACCTCAACCTCAACCTCCACCGGGTACTTCACAACTGTCCATGAAGAGACCGCCGAGCCCATGTGCTTGTCTGGAAAGTACTGTTCGACAATGGATACCCATTGAATCATGCATATGTATTGAATCCCATTCTTTTCCGAAGTTGTAGGTTCTAAGTGACAACAAGGTCGTCACTTGAAACCTCACTTCTGATGGCTGAACCATGTTCGTGTTACACTAGTTAGTCCATCTGTTCAGTGTCTGGCAAACTTTGTACTATATCCACTACCGTTTTGATGTTAGCTCACTATTCCAGACTCATCGTTGTCGAGTTTGATCGTTGGCAGTCTTCGATTCTTCGTATCTCTCTGCTATCAACCACTGGTAGCATTTCGGTGCCTCGTCAGGAAAAGTTGCATTCCTAGGTTTAATATCCCTTCCACTAGGTTCATTCTTGCATTCCTTATCCTCGGGCATATTCTTGCTGACTTTGAAACATATTTCATCATGATTCACGACCATGGCGCTGAAAAATACCGCCTCCATGACTGCGGAACCACCTTTTTCGTAAGATTCAAATGGTTTTATCCTCTTCCCCATGTATAGACTAACTAGTATTCAGCTCACCAAGCGAAATCGTCACATTTATTACTGGTAAAGGTGATAAGGAGAGACATTTTGTTGTTCACACGGAATTTGCATGTAAGCACTCAAGTGTCTGGAAGGCCGCTTTCAACGGAGGCTTCATCGAAGGCAAGACGCAAACATATCGACTTGAAGACACCACTGGAGATGCGTTCCAATTTCTTGTCCAATGGTTATATCGGGGAAGGATGGATCTGCTAGTTCACGGCGGAGATGACCATGCAACGAAAGCGGACCACCGTGCTCGGTGCGGAAAACAAGATTTAATCTTGGCAGAGCTCTGGATCCTTGGAGACAGGTTTCTCATCAGGCCACTCCAGAACTATGTTATGGCCCAGATGCATTCAATTCAAACGACTTGCGGTAAAATGGCCCCTGCAGTCAGCAGGGTCATTTACGACAACACAGCCGAGGGTAGTCCGCTTCGTCGCTTTGCTGTTGATCAAATCTGTTGGTTGAGACGGCCTGTGGATATGAAAATGCTTGATGTTGTTCCAGTTCAAATGCTTAAGAACATCACTTTGTCGCTTGCGGAGGAGGCTCCCGCGGACCTTCGTCGCAAAAGAGCTAAAGCCATGACAGCTAGCGACTATTATGTTACGGAAGATGGATTAGTTCAAATTCCTGGTACAGCTGGAAGCTTTTTCTGATCACCCACAGTGCTTGTGCCCTGTCAAAAGCCTACAGTGAGGATATCGACAACTTGAGAATATGGTCGCAATCTATACTGGAGCATAGATTATGAGAGCATGGGGACATTGAATTAGTTATCTATCATCATGATAAGCTGTAGTTTCTCGGAGATGCTTGAGAGGTCAGTTGACTTTCTTCCAAAATACTTTTCTAGGCGTGCCGCGTAACTAAGTATGGGAAATTCAGTGCAGACATATCAGTAACCCAGAGCTCTTTCAACGCCAATCATTAACCTAGAACTCTTTAATCACAAATCAAAGGAAAATAGGATGGTTCAGTTGACGTTCCTGTTTTCATGTGCTCCGTGCATATGATCGGATGCGTGCATACGTCCGGACGAACTGAGAGTGAATATCATTACTTCCTCGCCACTCAACAGCCACTCTCATTTTAAACTCTGGGACAGCAAGACAAACAAACAAACAATAGAATCTCATACTAGAAGCGAAGAGTATCAAAGTCCAAAAATCAAGAGGTTCAAAAAAACAAGAGGATCAAAAAAACAAAAGCTTTACACCGCCGCAGAGAGCGACCCCGAGACAGCTGCTGGCCCCAATGAACATCCCCCATATTCCTGTACTATAAGGAACGGTAAGACTCACTGTACCTAACCAATTCTAAGAGCCTGAGGAGCTACCACAGTACTACAGAGACTTGGGTTCGGTGAAAGCTGTGGTATTATCAGGGAATATATAGCTCTGCAGGTACTGTTTGTTTGTCTGGTTAGTAAGCAGACCAGATTCACTGTGTGAGTTGCGCCGTTTGCCAGGCTTGGTATCTGAGGCCATGCTTCAGAACTGCTAGCCCGACACCTGCAAGTCGTTTCTCCGGTACGGCATGTGATGAGCTCCTCTTCGAGTTGATTTGGATACTCTACTTTCGGTACTAGAATCATGACTGCGTTCAGTATTGAATTCGGTGATTATTGATGTGTCTTCTCTCTTGTGGGTCTGGCGCACTATTTAAGGACTTTCTCTGAGTTTGAAAGCTAGCTACCTGTCCGGCAAGTGGGCAATCACCTGGTGTTTCCGAATATGGCAACAGCGAAAGCTCGCACTCTGTATTTCCAGGACAGCGACGACTGTAGCACTTGGAAAGGCCGCATCTGGTATCCTTTCATCTATGATCACTTGCAGTACTACATTATTCTGTAATAATTTCATTTTATTAACATATTTGCTTTCACAACCTTGCATTACCTTATGCCGGAGTCTCTTCGCCAAATCTGGCAATACTTCCGCTCGTTTAGATTCATTTACCCCTCCGCACATCATGGATAGAGAACTGGATGTCAAAAACGACCGCATCGACATAGCCGGCAAAGTACGCATAGTACGGCGGTCTCTCATATACCTGTTAGAGCAGTTCGAAAAACCTCGACGTACCCTTCAACTTCCAAGTCAGCAGCGAATACATACTCAGCGGATTCCTTTCCGAAATGGATAGCTTGGGAAGGAAGACGCTGGAGAAGCCCAAACTCAGTCTACCTCCATATCTTCCAGAAAAGCTGAAGGAGCAACTCGATGGATTGTGTCGAGACATCGGACTGATGGAAAGTATAATGGTTTTAAGATGTTGCGGTATCTTCATCGATAGACAACGTGTCTCACTCCGCGGATTCTCAGAGAAAGCCGGTCTTGCAATTCGATGGTTATTCCAGACTGGTCCACACAAAGTGTCGAAACGGGCTTGCCGATATATAAAGGATGCGGCGGCCGGATGTCAAGAATGTCAGGATAATTGTGGGGTCACTAGATGCGTCTGAGAGAAGGAGAATGCGCCGGCAACTCACAATGGAATTTGGAGGAGACACGAAGATCTCATGGCGAAAGCGTTCCTACTCCCATAGACATCTTTCCACGAAAATCTGAACTCCTCCCTCGGAGAAGGCCCGAGAAAGGAGCAGTTCCGTCGATGTTCCGCGATTACAAGAAAGTTTTTCAAAGCTTTTGACATTCGCATGGCAACTGATGTTGTGAAAAGGGTTTGGGCAACTGGACCGGACGTGCCAGAAAGACAACGTGTTTGCCTGTGAGTGTGCGGCATGATTCTACTCAAATGGTAGTATCTGGAGAGAGGACGACAGAGTGGTACGCAGGTTGCAGATCATTTCTAGTTGGCTGATCAGTGATTCCCGAGGAGAAAGTGGAAGGCAGCATGGAAAATATGATAGATCATAGTGAGACCATTCTTGGGTAGCGACAAACTAAATACATAGTGTGATTTTAGTCATTGTAACGACGAGCACATCATTTTGTACTCATGTGTATCGAGCAAGCAAAGCAATGTCAAATACAAGTCAAATACAATGGACTTCCCTCAGCAACATGGATCTAACACAATAGATAGTGTAAGGAATACTCATATATCTCCGTAGCTGATTCAGTTGTGTCAACGCTTTTCCAGACTTTCCCTCTTCGCGGCTTCCCAATCTGGACAGTGTTCGCTTTCGTACTGGTTAAACTCGGGCAACCCCCAAGCTTCCTCTTCTCTTCTCTTCAACTTTTCCACCGAGTTCACCATATTACATTTATCTAGATAGATCATGACCTAGACGAAGCCTTTTCGGACAATTTTCCGGCATGGATGGATGCAATCATCACATTCCCGGTTTTGACGGTTGAGTTTTGAGCAAAGGAGAGGCAGCAAACTGGCAAGGTGGCGTAGAACAAGTTCGAATTTCAATATGGGTATGTAGCTAGAGAATTCATTGCCTTGAGATCTTTACTTCAAAGACACGAAATGTGAAGCCAATCCTTCTAGTGTCACAACACCTACATAGAACGGTCATACACGCACATAGCAAAACGTAGCACTTTCCTTTACATCACATCACTTGAGCTGCATACGAACTTCCAAACTTCTTTGGGGAAAACTGAATAAATTTCATTGTTTGCGCATGTGACTATGGAAAAAAAGTAAAGTAAAGCAGTAAAGTAAGGAGAAATCCAGATCCGGATCCAGGAGGTGAAGTGCTATGGCGGCCAAACCCAGAGAATTGAAGATTGAGATTGAGATTGAAATGCTTTCAGGTGAGTAGTGAGAATATTATCATTTCGTTTGTGAGGTGGGTTGAGAGAAGGGAAGGGGAGGAATGGGGAGGAATATACGTACCGAGACCGGTTGGCTGGAGGAGAGGGTGTGTGTAGTTGTTGATGATAGAGGGTGTATATATATGCTGAGGGTTGTGCGGGTGGAAGAGGGAGGAGTGGAGAAGGGAAGAGTGAAGCAGGAAGAGAAGGGAAAGTGAGGGAAAGCGGTGGAGGAGGGTAAGGAAGTAGGAACTTGTGATAGGGGAGTCAGAAGGTACGTACCTCACACCGAAAAGAGCGAATACATCAAGACAAGAAAAAAATACATGAAACGTCAACGTCGACCCTTTCAGTGACCAGCCAGCCACAAGAGAAGAAAAAACAAGACTTTGAGGAAGAAATTGAGAGAGAAATCCATGCATGCATGCGTGCGATTCCTAGTAATCCTTCTTCAAGGATAAAAGATTCCCACCCCTCCGAACCAAACATGTAATGTCTCGCCGGACAAAATAAAGTAAACGACAATTTAACATATCCCATAGCCCATGCCAGATGCCATGCCGAATCCGACATATGTGCTCGAAAATAAACTAAAACCAACTCTACGGACAAATATGCTATCTACCTGCTAAAGTGCTAACGTATTGCTATTTACAACATTTCCTCGTCTTCGCCCTGGTGCCCTGATATGTATTCGTTGCTATATTGGAAGTTTTGGAAAGCTCCGTATCTGCGGGAAAGGGTTAGTGCATGATCAAGTGCCAAGATATGAGGGTCAAGTTTGACGATGTCCTTGAAACTCGGTAACTTTGGTAATAGAATGTACTCACTGGTTCTCCATCAATTGCTGCTGATCGATCGACTTTGTCCAATCACCTCCGACGTTGTACACCGGGTCCGTAGACGGCTTGTACTGGGGCCCGCCAACTGCTGTGCCAAAATGAGAGTAAACATCTCTGGATCGAGTGGCTGAATTCTCGTATTCTCGTGCTGCTAAGAGCTCGTAACCAGAAGCCATATAAGGCTCAACGTTATTCCAGCGCGCATCTCCACCTTGGATTGGTGTCAACGGAGCATGGCTACTACCATCACTCATGGTATCATCATCCATACCGTCATGTGCCCGAGACATTCTCTCTTCCAGTATCTGACGCTCGTACCTTAATTTCGCCATAGACTCTTCTTGTTGGAGGCTGGTGGAAGGCCACTCTCCCAACTGTTGTGCTAAGGCATGGCCGCCATAGTTTGGTGGGCAGATGCGCCATAACTCAATCAGTCGCATTTGCTGGCTAGCATCTGCGGTTCTGAAGAGCTCAATTTGGGAGGGGTATAATGAAGATGAATCAACACCATGTCTGGCAAGTATAATGTCTGTTGTGAGTTGGTCGGTGGGCAGTGGCTCGGAAGCCGGTCTGGACGGTTGCTGCTTATTAGCGAGATGTGCGGAGTGGTGATAGTGTTGTGTGATAGAATATGTGTATTCTGGTTCTTCAACCTTTGGCTCTTCTATCGGGGCGACAGGGGCAGGGGTTTGCAAGGAAAGGTTTCGGGCGAAAAGCGCCGAGAGCTCCTCTTGTGTAGCCATGACGAAATGTCGATGTGCGATGGTGTGGTAACTGAGACGCGTATGTCAGTTGCGATGCTCAAGGTCAAGAAATGCAAAATAAGTGTTCCTGCGAAAGGGGGAAAACCTAATAGTGATAGATAGCGAAAGATGCGGCCTGCTGGAAAGAAGTAGGAGAAAAGGATCGAGTCGTGCGGTCGGTCGGTCTGAAATGTAAGAAAGCCTAGAGTCAGAGTTGCATGCAGTGGTGCAAGAAGAACGGAGCAGACTGTGTGAACAAGAGCCAAAGGAGATTTGCTTGTTTTTATTGACTATGCTATGTACTTGAGATAAAAGGTAGAATTACTCAGAGAAGTAGAGAGAGAAGAGAAATGAAGGAGTCCTTCGCGGTGAGTGGTGAGTGGTGATATGGCGGCGAGGGCGGGTATTGGGAGGTGAGGAAGACGAGGTGGGATTGTTCGGTAATGAATTATTATTAGCCACGAGACAAGTGAATCAGGACTATACAACAGGCAGTGCCAGATTGTTGGGTTTTGAAGGAGGAGAGCAATAAAGAACAGCAGTGGTAGCAGTAATAGTAATCTTCAAAGATGGAAGTCGTGAAGTTTATGTATTTCGTCAATCCTCAAATTGGTATCAAAGAGAGTCAGTCGGTACCTTTCGCGGTTCTTTGCGGACCTTTGGGAACCCCTCTTTGTGATTGAAATACTTTAGTAGATGGGGGATTTTCCCAGGATCCCTGGCTCCGAGCGGATGACTGGGTGACTGGCTTCGAAACTGGGTCCCGACAAGCCAGAGAACCACCAGAGGACCGGATTTCAACGAGGTGAGGCAGCCCAAGCAAGCAATTCAAAGCACCAATTTCCCCCAATTCGAAACATTGGGCTCTTAGCGTTACACCCCAAGGACCACCGGCACCACAGAATTTGCGAACTTCCACCAATCTGCCAATTACTCTACGACACGAGTGTAGCCATCGCTCATCAACCCTCATCAACCCTCATCAACCTCACCAGCCCTCCAATTAGTCGTCGTCCAGAGAGACAGTTCATTTTGGATCTTCATGCTTATCTCACTGTACGCATTACCTGTATGTAGGTACCTCACCGGCATCCATCTCTCAACCATCGCTGGGTCGACAAGCACCGAGCAAAAGGCAATAGACCAACAGCCCTGGATCAGCACGGCCTTGCAAGTAGAACCATAGAAATAGTACCACAGAAAACTCCCGACCTTTCTCTCAAACTGGGCGTCATGTTTTGTAGTTTTACAATTTTACAAAAAGTGCCAGAAATTCCTTTTCCCGTCTCCTCTTTCGTCATTTCTTTGGAATCTTTGCTGTGCCTCATAGTAAAGTAGCCATGTGATCCAGCCACAGAAATGACCTGCTGTGGCTTGACGATAAGGCGATAAGCTCATTTGGGGTAGAGGCAGCGGCGTCGACTTGGATTGAATGTAGGTTACTAATTTCTGCCTCATATCCAAGTCCACAACATGATCTGACACTAAGAGCCGCCGCCAACCTAAACGCGTTTCGTGGTGGCCTGGAGCTCTATGTACAGAAACTCCATAGCTTCACTAAACCTCCGTCAATTCATCTTGTTTCTTAATTTTGAGCTTCTTGATACCCTTACCCACAACCCGAAATCATGGTAAGCTCTACAGCTCTGCAATCATTCCTGCTATTCAGATTGTGTCCAAGATGAACATTGCACTAACCTCCCGCTTTCCACTCCACTAGACGTCAATAGGTACAGGTTACGATCTCTCAAACTCCGTCTTCTCTCCCGATGGACGAAACTTCCAAGTAGAATATGCAGTCAAGGCAGTGGAAAATGGAGGAACTTCTGTTGGAATTAGGTGCAAAGACGGAGTTGTTCTTGCTGTGGAGAAAGTTATTACCAGTAAACTGTTGAAGCCAGGAGCCAACAAGCGCATTGCAACAATCGATAGACATATGGGTGCTGTAAGTAATAAGCTTGCTACTTCAAGCTTGCGCTTTATACTATACTTACTAACGTCTGGCCATTAGGTATCCTCAGGATTGGTTCCCGACGGTAGACACTTTGTTTCCCGTGCTCGCGATGAAGCATCAAGCTGGCGAGACGTTTACAAGACCCCAATCACAACCGCCGACTTAGCTAGCCGAATGGGTGGCTATCTCCAAGCATACACCCTCTATTCTTCCGTACGACCTTTCGGTATCACTGCGATCATCGGTGGCTGGGATTCCGAGGAAGAACTACCAGTTGATGGACAAGTAGGCAGTGGGCCATCCATTGGTTCTGGAGGAAAGGTTGAGGGCAAAAAGTACGGTGGCCCAGGTCTTTACATGATCGAGCCAAGTGGATTGTATTGGGGATATTACGGAGCTGCTACGGGCAAAGGACGTCAAGTTGCGAAGGCGGAATTGGAGAAGCTAGATCTTGCTGCAGGCAATTTGAGTTTACTAGAGGGCGTCAAGGAGGCGGCACGTATCATTTACGTGGCACACGACGACAACAAGGATAAAGACTTCGAGCTTGAGATGACCTGGATTAGCAATCTTGAGGGGCCAACAAAGGGAAGACATCAGGAGGTACCAAAGGATATCCTCGAGGAGGCTGAGAAGTATGCGAAGAAGGCATTAGAGGGCGAGGATGATGAAGAGGAAGCGAAGGATGATGACAAGCCGGCGGAAGGAGACAGAATGGAGGAATAGTCTCCTTTGTGTGAGAGAAAGACCTTGTATCAACATCTCGCCTTCAGATTTCGTCGTGCTCAGATGATATGAGCTTTACTGCAGTATATGGCCCTCTAATGATGCATATCATGTTCTAACGTGGCGAGGGTTTCCATCTCCAGAAGTTCTCATGTGAATTTATAGTAAGATATTTCTTATGTACAAAATCATACCCCGCACCCCCTTTATTCATCCAATAATGGCCCAGAGGAAGATGTATTTCATTCGGGATCCATATCACCTAACCTTGACATCGTTGGCTCTTGGTTGAGAAGGTTCGTCACCGTGGTAGGAAAGGGTTAGGCCAGCCACAGAGCTCACTTACTCATTGTACTAAAAACGCAAGGACACAGGGATGCATTGAGCAGCACTCCAAGAAGCACGTTTATTTCGGGCTTGGCTCTTCCCGAAAGAGCCTGCATAGCGCAAGGAGGAGTACACCCGGTTGAGTCAAACATTAAGTCATCGCAGGCTGGGAAGTCAGGCTCCAAGGTGTGGGCACAGAGTCACTTCAAGCGAAGTATGGGAATATTCCTCATTGGCGAACCGTTGCCCCTCGATGAAGGATCCGTTCTGTCCATCAACTTGAGTGATAGCCTTCGGCCACGTGCTCATTCAGTGTTGGGCATCAGTTGGTGAGCGTCGAAAATACGCACTATCTTATTAGGATTGTCTTAGATATGAGCAGTTCTCTGGGCTGCATTGAAATCGACTTCCTTGGGTTCTACTTCACCAGTTTTGATCCTAACTTACGCACAAGTTGCCTCAGCATTTCTATTCCTAACAATTCAGCCGTCTCCAGGCGATAATGGGGAGTGCGGGTGGGAAATACACGGGAAACGGTCTCTTTAACGGTCGCAGAGAATCGCGAATTTAAGAAATTTTCAAGTCCTTGTGAATGTTTTCTTGCCTCAGTGATGAGTCGGACAAGTGGCCGATTTCATGACCTGAAAACGTGGAGTCTCCATTGGAGATTCTCATTGTGAAGACATTACACAACGAGGCAAAGAGTATGATGTTTGATCGTTTGAGCACCTACTAAACTAACGCAACAACTGGGCATGAGTAGATATCACCAACTTACACACAGGCCATGTCACAGCATACAGTCTGTGAGGATTGTCAATCATAAACTGTTTGTTACTTTCGCTTGGAAGGGACCGAATAGCGACCCGCGGCACGCCTCTCTAGTGGCCATTTCTGTTTTCATGATCATGCTGTGATACAATTTCACGCCTCCATAATGCCATTCGTATTGTTTGTACTTCGCAGGACTATTTCCACCACCCTGGTACTTGTAGTCATGGAACGCATCAATCATATGTCCTTCATCCAACAAACCCCGAGCCGAAACCAACAGGTAGTTCCTCGTTGGGCATGAATTCAAGTTTACTATGGCCACCACCTCTGCTTATCCCGAATAATGCACGGGCATCAAGAGGCCACTTCGAAGGCGACCCCCGCACGCCTTTCACTTTCACTTCAAGGTATAAGTCCTAAATCCACCAGCTATCTTATCCAAATCATTAGCATCGATAGTCGCAGTGTCAGAACTCCTCGCATGTACGCATCGCAAGCAGCAAGTTGACCTCTGAATCGATCTCAGGATCCGCTCATTACAGCAATGGGTTTCTCGTGGGGTTCGAAGAAGCAACAGCCACGAAAGGATGTAGGTGCGAAACACAAAGAGACACCCAAGGCGTCTCTCCCTAAACCTGCTCCTTCTCCTCGCAAAGGAAAGATCATACTCCATGTGGTTCGGCACGCTGAGGTAAGTTTGGATAGTCCGTCAGGACCAACGCATTGTTTGCTAACTTGCTCTAGGCGTACAACAACCTCTGGGAAAAGGGTGTAGGCCGACTAGTTGACCCTCGACTGACAGACAATGGATTTGCACAATGCGATGGGCTCGGAAAAGTCCTTCGACACCTCCAACCATCTTTGATACTTTCTTCTCCCTTGACACGCACACTTCAAACAGCAACACGTTGTCTCGGAACCAAAGCAAAGATCATAGCCGATCCGAATCTCCGAGAATTCGGAAGTGTCCCCAACTGCACCGGCTCACCCGTCGAGAAGCTTAAGAAGGCATTCGAACCTAAGGGTGTAGATTTCAGCAAAGTCAGCAGCGGGTGGGAGAAAAACAAAGAGAAAGATGGAGAGTATAAGAATGGGAGAAGACAGCGTTCGGAGGAGCAGCGGGAAAGAGCTCGCAAGGTGAGGAATGAAATCTTTGAGCTCGCGAATAAACGGCCGGATAAGACGAAGAATTTTCGGGTTCTTCTGGTGTCGCATGGAGAGTTCTTACATGCACTTATTGGACGAGGTATGCTATACTCGATACGATTCTAGGATGTAAAAGCAATGCTGATTATGTTACAGGCTTTGATAATGGACAGCTGCGAAGCTTTGTGATGTCGAAGGATGACAAGGGCTATCACTTCAAGGAAGTCTATTAGTCCTGTCGCTGCGATCTCCCTCATCAAGTTTCCTCAACCTATCATACTATACAAGATACCCAAACAACAGCACTGTCTCTTCGCCCCATCACCTAATTACCATATCCCGCAACTCCCACCCGGAAAACAACACCTACCTCTTACGAATAGTCTCTACAAGAACCTTTATCCAAGACGGGAACCGCAACCTACACTTCTCCTCACTTCTCCTATCTCACCGGCGTTGAACATTTCGATTCCTACTATATCATACTACTACTTTACTACCTTTTCCTTCATTTCTACTGTACAATATCTCAGTTCTATTATCTATACACACAGCCTCTCATCAACGTATCTAGCTCCAGTCCTCGAATCTTCAATATGTGACCACAACAATCCAACGCACCTATTGGCTTTCTTTTCTTTACAAACCCTCGGATCAAGTATACATGTTTTCTTTCCTTTCTCTGGTTTCTACTCTATAATTCTTATAATTTCATTATTCTTATTTTTATTTTCATTTTCCTTTCCTTGCTTTCGCTATCATCATACTCTTTATCTATCTGCCTGGAGCATGACAGCTCTCTGTCATGTCATTTTATTCTCATACTCCACTTCTCCAACATGTTCGACTTACATTCAGCCATACACAACGAAACTACCCACCCTCCACTGTTCGTAGCATCGATAAGGTGTAATCTCTTCATAAGCAATAGTTGTTTCTAAATCTGTTTCACTCAACATTCCTCGCCGCAGAAGATTCTCGGAGCAGGAAGATACTCCATCATCACTCCAAGCAGGTATGTACTCCACTCCTCCATCTCTGCTAACAAACTTGTCAATCAAACCGCAGGCAGTCCCGACGCACAAAGGTCGATAGACTGAGGCTTCCTGCTGTATCTCCTGGGATAGCATCGTATTCTGCTGAAGAATATAAACAGTTTCCAACCCCCCCGCCAACTCCACTTACACTCACACACTCACGTAGATTTAATACAAGCACCCCCCCGGCACCCCTTAATGTATCCCCAACACTTCCAACCTATCCTACAACCTCAAAACCTTACATCCACTTCTCCATCTACCTACCTCCCCCTATCTCCAATCCCGAAGAAACGACATCCACGAATGACCAGCAGGAAAGAAACGACATGCAGGTTAATTCGTGGAGTGAGAAAGGCAGAGCGATGGTCTTCGATCCGAGTTGCCATGTGGAAGGTAAGAAGAATGGACAATTAATCAAGGGCCTGATATCAAGGGTTTTGCTTCGGGATCGGGTGAGAGACTGACAGGGAAAGATGGGGAGGAAGAAGGGGAAATGGTTCTGGTATATTTGTCACGCAGGCAAGATTAATTCGAGATCGAGATAACTTATACAACCAACACTCTTCACTTGAACCGCAACTGCACTTTTGAAATGAGTATAAACCGCGTTTGAGTGATGTAATTGTAATTGAAATTGCAATAAAGATAATAGTACTTTGAAAAATATAAACAGAGAAGAAAGGAGCACTATAAAATCGTAACGTATAAACACCATTGAACCCTCAGTGGCTTTTTAGCCTACTCGAGATATCCGGAAACCATAACCGCCGTAGCCCGTACCCATATCAATCAATCATGATTAGTACCAAAATCCCCTCCGACCCTAAAGATAAAAACGAAACATCAACACCCCCTTTTACACCCCCAACCCCGCTCATCCCCGTCGATAAAACTCTCTTCTTCTCTGCCCCTCATCAACCACCACTCTCTCCCTCTCTCCAAACCTCCCCGACGACCGCGGCGACTCCCCCACATAAGTCACACTCCCCCTCCTCCTCGCCAGCGCATCCACCTCCCCCTCCCTCACATGTCCATACCCGCCAATCACCCGAGTATGATCGATATCCCTACCCTTGCCCACCCCCTCCACATATCTATACCCTCCCTCCTGCGGCGGCGTTCTCTTCGGGCTCGGCGGCGGCGGCGGCGTGCCTCGCTCGATGATCCGCTCCCGCTGAATGTACACTTCTTCGCGGGAAGACCCCCTTTCTCTCTCCCGGTGGAAGCTGGATGTGCTGCCGCGCCTGCTCTTGCGCCGCGACATGTGGCTTGCGCTCATGCTGGGGGAGGACCGGCCGCCGGCTGCTGTGCCGTCCCACTCTTCTTCGACTTTGATCAATTCGATGCGCGATTCGGGGGGTGTGGGGGCTTGCGGAGGGGTTCGCGGTTGGGGGGTGACGGGGCTGGCTGCCATGGGCGCTGGGGTGGCGGGTATGAATGCGGGGGTTGCAGGTATGACTGCTGGGGTCGCGGGTATGACTGCTGGGGTCGCGGGTACGGCTGCCGGGGTTGCTGGAATATGGATGGGAGTTGCGGGAATGTAGACGGGCGTTGTTGGTGAAGGAACGGGCGAGGAGATCGGAACAACGACGGGTACGGGGGTTGCGGGTTTGGGGGATGGAGGAGGGAGAGTGATGCTGGAGGTGGAGGGACGGTGCGAGGATCGTCGGTGGTGGGTTATAATTGTTTCGGACACGCGGGATACTGGACGAGCGCTTCGACGACGAGATTCGACTTGGACTCGACGAGAGTTCCGACGGTCGACGAATACTATCGGGTCATCTTTTGGCACTGTGGTGAATATGTTAGCGGGGTGGAGAGCGTTTGGTATGGAAAAACACTACTTACCACGTAGACACATTTTGCTCTTCCTGTAGTGATGTATGTGAGATAGGCGTAGGTGATGTTAATGTGTGTATGTTCAAGGCATATACTTCCGTCTACCCGAACGTCTGTGTCTGTATAAATAGATGTCGATATGGGAACTGAATGTTGAAGTGAAACACCACAACTGCAAAGCAGAAACATAAACAAAGACCTTTCTCACCGACTAGCATAGCTGGAGAGGATATATATATATCCTCACAACCGCATCTGGACCCTTACCTACAAGCGCACTCACCGACCGGATCCAGGATCTAGACGTAACACGGTGCAAGCACCCAATGCATACGAAGTACATCCGCCCAGCAGAAACAAAGGGTATACGAATATAGAAGCCGTATGAACCCAGGCAGAATGACGATATGGAGCTATATCGCGATGTCAAAAGCATAGCAAAGTTTGGCTACGAACCCCTGTCGAGCGAGCATCTGTCCGGCCCTCCATCCATCCATCCATCCACCCATCCATCGTTCTGGGAAGCGACCAGACAAACAAACCATCGTATCCCGACATCGTGGGTGGCATCAGCGAAAAGCAACGCCTCTCACCCCTCGCTCGCTCACGCCCTCGCCCAAGAAAGGAGATTGCAAAAGTAAGCCAAAAGCGAGAAAGCAAGTCAAAACCACACCTCAACGAATCAATGTGCAGGGCTCCCAACCCAAATGGACCCTTGGGCACATGATAGTCCCATCTAAGTACAAAGTAAGTTGAGGGTGTCTCAGATGTAACCCTGAAGCGAATGGAAGAAAAATTCCAAGTTTCCAGCCTCCAACTTTTCCAAGGAAAACAATTTGAGGTTATCGCGACAAACACCACACCACACACACCACACACACCACACAACAGTACCCACCTCGCTTATCTAACTGCAAGTAGCCTTAGCCCATTGTCTTGCGCTCCCCGCTTTTCCATTACCCGGTGGCGTTAGTCGCTATCTAGACTCTTCCAATCGACTGGGAGCTGGTCTGTTCTCACTGGTCTAGGTTCCCTTGTCGACCCAGCCTTACGTGCGAGGCGGCGACGTCGAGCGAAAGAAAACCTTGCGGATGAGGCGGACGAGGCGGAAAACTGGCTAATGCAAGTCGAGCTGTGAAAGTGGGCTGGCCAACATACCAAGTGTTCAGCGCCGGAAAAAGCAAAATGGGAATATATGTAGATCCTTTCCCGACTACGGAGAGCATCTCCTTCTCTTCCCCCATTACTCGAGACTGATTGGCGCTTCATCACTTGCTTCGTTGGATCGCTGTCCCCATCGCTTTTCAATTGGGCAGCATGAACAGAGAAGATCTCTCCTATTTCTGATCGCTTGGGCATACGAGGCTGTGTCGATCGGGCAAGGAGTGGCCGAAGCGCTTCCAGCACCGCGACAACCTCAGGAAGATCATCCGCAAACCGAGAAGTTCTCCACACTTTGGCAAAAAAGACCGCAACATGGACCAGACTATTTGGAATGGAGATACAATCATCAATTCTGGACTGTCCTTCAGTCGAGCATTAGGAAATAGACACACACACGCACGCACACACAATCTTTTGGACAACACGCAAGTGAACGCCCATCCATTGCATGTCACTCACTGCCACTACTAGCACCCAACCCAAACTAGTTCCAACACACCAGCAACCTTTTCTTCCTCCAACTTCCCCAAACTATTATGCAATTCCCCTTAGCGTTGCAACTGAGAGGCAGTTCTTAGTCATTTACCTGCATTTTACGCATATCATCAACAACAACTAGCAGCTAACTAACGAATCTCAATCTCAATCCTCGCGACAGACCTCATCTTCTCGACCAGATTCGAACTGATGGGGTTCCACCGTTCTCTACAGCTTGATTGGGACCAGCGCGCCGTTAGATAATGGAAGTGCTGATCCTGCACCAGGACATCTGCCTCGTCTTCTGGCTCTGGTTGAGAGCTCTCCACATCATGTGCATCTTCCATGATAACATCGCCTTCAGAGTCGTAATTCACGCTACGGTAGCTCCCTGTGAGGTATCTGCCACCCCGTGTTGAAACAACGGTTGATGCATCCGGAGAGAATGTCCCATCGAATGATTGCTGGTGGGGAAGTGAAAGACGTTGAAGGATCTCCGGGGTAAGGCTGCAGTCGCTCATCTCGACATCTTCTCCATCGTGGCCACTGTCTCGAATTGTGCCATCGCGTGCAATCGTCAGCTTTGCAGCACCGTTTTGCTGTCCATCATTGACACGCCAGACCTTGGCCGTTCCATCTACTGTAAACGCCCAGACAATGACACCTTGGCTTGAATCAATGGCAAGATCGACAACTCCAGAACCGGTGCCAATCTTTTGTCCACGGATTCTGATCGGCCACATGTTTCCAGGAAGAACACCAGCAACTGGATCTCTAACCAGACTGAGCCATTCTTGCAGCCCCTCATCAGGCCACCATTCTAGCCAGTCCATATTCTTAGGTTCTCTACTACCGCCCTGCCTCTGCCAGACCGAACTTTCCAGCAAGGCGTTGGAAGTTTGGTTTACGTTGAAAATATCCGCCGGAACATTGAACAACCAAATACTCTGCTCTGCTCCTGTTTCATATGCTGCAACGACCCTTAGTCCCCAGCGCAAGTCTGATCCACCAGCATAAACGGTCGGCGTACCATTACCATCCGGACACTTAAACCAGACTTTACGAAGTAGCTTCGTAGGACCTCCCACGGGTGCATCACTCCCCATGCAAAGGGCTCCCGAAATTGGATCTGTGAATAGGATATGGTAGCCGTCGCTGAGTGGCACGGCTCGATAATGATCTGACTGATCCCGGTTTCTAGTGCCCAGGAGATTTCCCAAATCGCCTCTGTATCTTCCGAGAATATCTTCACTATGTTCCATATCACCGGCATTGTCTCCTTGAGTCGACCAGCCCAATCTCTCCCAGAAGACACCGGTTCTCGCCCTTCTTCCGAAGGATCTTTCGTGCAAAGCTGCTCGATCAGATGGTTTCGCCGCGCCTAAGCACCAACAGTCAGCCTCTGCAGGATAATCACCACAAATAGCAAACCCATGGACAGGAATGACCGAACGAACTTACTACTTATTAACCTCAGCTTCTTTGCCGAATCTACACTCTTCCTTGGAGGCAGAAAGAACAAAAAGTCACTCGGGGCAGTCAGAGGAAACCATCTATTCAGATCTTGCCCGGTCAACGCATCCACCCAATGGAGTTCAATACCCGCCGAACACCCAAACGCAATGCAGCGTCTTTGTGGACAAATAGCCACCGACCGTGGCGGATCATCCTCCGAACACAAATTCCTATAAAGCGAGCGCGGACCCGACTCCACAGGCATAGCCTTGATATTAGAATCCGAGATCCTGCAAGCCGGAAACCTACTCCTGGACCGACTTCCGGAGCCCACAAAATGCGAGCCCGGTACCGAAGGAGGATAAGCGCTCTGTCCCGTAGCAGCCATGCCAAATTCCCGCTCATAAGTTTGCTCTTTCCCCGCTTCCGGACAACTCGCACCACTTCTCGTCACGGCGATCCCTGGAAACACGAAAGCCGTCATCGAACGACCAGGAAACTGTACCGGCGCCGAACTATCCAAGCTCACACGGTCCAGAAACGAAACACTATGGTGCAAGTCGTTATAGGGAGGAATCCTAATATCCGCACGGTCTAGCGGATGTGTTGTGTGCGAAGAACTCGCAACTTCCGCTTCCGACATCTGTGGAACCACATTACTCGCCGCAATATCGCATACAAGCCCCATCCGACCGTCCAGAAGAACCGCGACCGCGTATCTCTGTGACGAGGTATCCATACTGCAAGCCAGCACTCGATGCGGACATATAATACTAGTGACCGGACGCAAAGAGCCCGGGTGGAAATGAGACCAATCTTCATCATTAGTGTAACTCTTGTTAAGTTCATAAATGTAGATCAAGCAGCCATTCGCAGCCATCAAGAACTTCCCGCAACTGCTTACAGTGAACGTCGTCCCCGCTGTCGTCGATTCCGGATAATGAACCGCTACTTCCGTAAAGTCGACCATCGAAGCTTGAACAAATGCAGATTTCGTCTCTCCTGCCGCATCAGACAAGCCGTGGCCGGTCCAGTCGGGCCCCAGGACACATTCCCGTGCGATCCGTCTGCTGAGGAGCCATACATATTCTGCTGATTTTCGAAAGTTTGGACCCTTATGAGCAATTTCTTGTTGACAGCTAGAATGCCAGCCGCCGCGCTTGATCATAGTCTCAAGAAGCGATTGCTGCAAACTGTTATAATACCACGCTCGACAAGTATGCCTCGCGGAGTTGAAGTCGACTGGCTCGAGGTAGAGATATATCAATTGGTTGATCTCCGTTGGCAATTTGGAGAAAGTGAAAACACGATTATTGACCGTATCCTCCTTGGAGGAATATTCCTCGGCCGAACGGGTGTCAGATTTACTAGCGATATGTTCCAGGTGTCCTATATTGGGTATTGACTGAGAGCGTGACCCGGCCGGCACCGTAGGCTCGGGACAAACGGCATGGCAGTCACTGAACACAGTTGTTAGAGCTCGACTCGGCGGCTCAATTGATGTAACACTACTCTTGTGAGACGAAGCGTCCCGCGAACCAGCTCTTCCAAGACGAATCAGACTTTTCAGTTCCATGGCATCAAGTGCACCATTTAAACTATCTCGAGAACTACCAGAGCCAGACAATATTTCCGAAACACTGTCTCGTTGAGGCGTGCTCAGCAAAGGCTCTAGTAGCTGATCATCAAGTATTGCGCATGGATCATTCGGGTCATCATGAAGAGTGCTACTACGATCACGCGTTCGTATAGCCCGACCATCGACCTCAATGGCGGGACGATCTCTATTTGATCTCGACTCAGCTCTATGGAGCGGATTCTGATATCGTGGAGTTCGTTCTAACGGCCGTCCACGGTCGAAATCCTTTCCTTTATCAACAGTTGGAAGTTCCGGGAGCTGCCAAGGATTAGGAGAGCAGGAAGAAACGATTCCTTGCCGGTTGATAGAAGAAGTCTGGGTGATGGAGAGTTAGACGCTGCACATAAATATAGGTCAATCGCTCTGCGTGCATCCAAAAAACTCACCGAGCCACTTCCCGGACATATCGAATCCGGCGCACACGAATCATGAAAATACAGAGTCTCCTGCTGAGCAAGCGTATCTACAACCGCAAAACATCAGCAAAACCATCTATCACACCATGCGTCCGGAAACCGCAAACAAGAAACTCCCTACCTCCATTCCCCGAAACGCACTCCTCCCCATCCAACCCGACATCCTTCTCCGTCTGCGCCGCCGCCCCCAACGTCATGATATGTCTCGACTGAGACTCGTAGACCGTCGTAATCGTAACCGGGGTTCTGGACCGCGGTCGGCTGGACGCAGAGCTGAGTGCTGGGTCTGCGATCGCGCGGGAGAGGAGGATTTGGGAAGACGTGGTGTCGGCGGCCCCCGGGTGGGAGGCGATGATGGCGGATTGGTGTTGGATGATTGTCATCTGGGACGGTGGGGATATGAAGTAGTGTATGTTTTTCGTTGCTTATAGGTAGGTAGGTAGGTGGTTTAAAGATACTGAAGGGGGAGAGAAAGAGAGAGCGTGGTGTTCTAGGAGATGAGATGCGTTTGTGTCATTGCTGTAATGACTAGCGGTTGCAGGTAAGGATAAGGAATGATATGGTCACAGCGAAGGTATGCAAATGTGAAGCAGATGAAGCAGAAGAAACGATAGTTGACAAAACCGAACAGCCAAGCCCGAGAAAGAATAGTCTGATTTGATTACTTAGGAAAGAACACAGGGTATATCTTTAACTTCAAAATACAAGGCTAGATGTGCACAAGGAAAGAGCGAACCCCTAAATCGTGATATAAACTGCCAAAACGCCACTCATGCTATTATTAGGGTTCTTTTTATCGAGTAAACTTCGAATATTACTCATTGTCCATCATTTACAAACGCATCACACAATGTTATCGCCGCTATCCCTCCAGATGTGAGTATCTCCTAGACTTATAGAGCTTGCTGCAGATTCCTCGCGGTCTAGATATTCTAGATGTGGGGTGCTGCCGTTGGTCTCGGCCTCTGGCTCCTGGTCTTTGTTGATCCAGATTTTCTCCAATCTATTCGAATGTCAGTAAATGGGATGCTAGCAAACCGAGCCAAGTACTTACGGCACAACAAGACTAGGATTGACGAATTTCATGCCCCTCTCCCTTGCTTCATCAACAGTGCTGCCCCTGCGGTAGCGCCCTGGTGGTGTGGCGATGCCAATGTCCTCACCGGCAATGTTTATATCAGGATTGGTGTTTCGTCTGATACTGCGTAGAGCAATGAACCTCATAAGCGGATTCAAAGTCCGATGGAAGTAATAGCTATACCAGATTGTGAAAGGAATCAAAGGGACAACCAAAATCGCGGGGGTGAATGCATGTTGCAGAGCAATGACACCAGCCATTGTCAGCTGGAAGAAACCCAACCCAATAAGAAGACGGTAGACAATCATAGGCCAGGCACCACCAGTTGCATGCTGTGGGTGATCCATCGCATAGAGAAGCTGGTATTTGTATGTGTAATAGCCGAGAGCGAAGTATGCCACTCCAAAAAACAAGACTAGATATCCAGCTGGCTGGATGCTATAGACGATACAAAGAATGTAGATTAGGAGAGCTGATGGCAGGTAGAATCCGTACTTGAAGATTGGTGGCTGTACCAGCTCTGCATAATCTCGAGGAGTTTTGGCACCCATAAGTGTGATTGGGTATAGTGAAACACTTCCAAACTCGAGCAGTCTGAAAGGCAATAGGCCAACTGATTGGAGAAGTATGAAATTTGTGTAAAACGCCGAGAGTTTTCCAATTGAAGTAGCTAACGAGTATGCAATCTTTGTGGTGTCCTTGAGTGTCTCTTGAAGGGCAGGCCAAAATGTGCTCGCAGTTCCAAAGACCGTGAAGACTACGAATACGTTGAAGAACGTGAAATAGAAATTCTTCGAGATGACGGAAAGCTCGACCTCGCCCTGTGATATTGAGCCTTGCATATTCGCGAGGTAGTCATACAGGAATGGAACAGCTAGGTTCAGCAGTGAGAACACGAGTGTAGGCAAACCCGTTTGAATCAGAGCTTTGAGGACACTATGATCTTCCAAAATATTCGCAAGCTCAGGCCAAACTTGTCGGATTGAACACAAACTGACAAGACCAGCAAGACCAGCAACTGGAACAAGCCATATGATGGTGAGGAGAAGGATAAATATCGTAATCGACCAAGAGCGTATCATACGGCTCGACCGAGATAAATAAGTGTTTGTCCATACAATGTCCATCGGAGCAGGAGATGGTCTGGCTACGAGCTGCCCCGGAATCGGATCGAGTAAAGCTTGTACAGCCATTTGGCATGCAGGAATAGAATCCATTGTGACGAATGCGAGTGCTGTAGGTTTGTACTCCTTCTTCCTTGCATCTACAATCATATCGTCCAGTTTCCGAAGTTGCTCCTCATAATGATCAATGGCGTCGACTTTTCTGCTTTGGAAACCAAGGAAGCCATACCAGATTCTCGTCGTTGGACGAGGTTGTTCGAAGGGCATAATATGGCTGTTGCCTAATAGGTTGGCATCTTCGCGAGTCTCCGAATCCTCTTCCTGTTCCTGTTCCGCAGCAAATTGCGTTGGAAATACGTTTTGGAGTAAACCCTGGCTCGAATTTCTTTGTCGACCAAGGTGTACTGTCCACGCCTCCTCCAGTCGTCTAACAATTTGCGCCCTCTTGTCCATAAGACCGTCTAATTTCTTCCAGTCACGACATAGCGTTACACTTTCAACTTTGCCAATCTCTAGTCTCTCCAAGATCTCCGTTATCTTTTCCTCAGACCTGAGCTCCTCTGGTATCCCGGAGAGTTTGATTGTGCGGTCAGTGATGGTATATTGACTACCAAGATAATCCTGTCGGACCTGAATTATGCGGTGGGTTTGTTTTGTCATGAAGAATATCGCAAGCCCCGTAAAGACATATGTAAATACAAGGTAAGACCAGAGGTAGCTTGTATCAGGCACTGGAGTATCGGAGTCCTTGCCGCCTTTGAGAATTGTAGCTTCATTCCACCCACCGTGCCAGCCTTCCACTTGCGAGTAGTCTGGGATGCTGGGAGGATGCCTCGGGTTTCTCGAAAAGGGATTCGTAACGTAGTAAAAATGAGCATTGATCGGAGCAAGAATGGCGGCGGCCATGACGAACATGATCGCAAACAGTTTCATCGACATTTTGAAGAAGGATAGAAACTAGACTATTAGCATTTCAGACACCCCGAGAATGCGCCAATACTCACTACGTATGCATCTAATCCAGCAGATGCAAGAACTTGTTCTTCCGTTACCCTATACAAAGCAGGCATCCAACCAAAGAAAGTATCCGGAAGCTCTGGCAGGTTTGCAGCAGCATCGACATGTCGTTTCCGCGCAGCATATAGACTTTTCCATTTCGGACGCAAAATCTAGCAGAGTTAGTCAAGCTTCTTCGCGGTGTTTGGCCAACTCACACAGAAACCAAAGAATGCAGAGATGCCGAGTGAGAGGGAGAGGACGAGTTGGACGATAATGTCGCTATCACCACGGGGAACTGTCGGATCGTACGATGAACAATCCTCCTTGGCGATTAGAAAAGCGTCCATGAGTGAAGCCATCATAAAGGCTGGAGTGAGAGATAGCCTAATGTCAAGAGGAAAATAACATTGCCAAACAAAGTATCAGGTCAACAATCACGATGTATTTGCGCGCTCCGTTTCTTCATGGATCCTGCAGGCTAAGGTTAGTATGACGATTTGTGGGTCCAGATTCGTCTTACCGTATTATGTAATCAGCAACACCCAATGGGGAAGAAGCTCTTCGGTCCAGAAAAGGCTGACCGACGAACATGTCGGTGGACTAAATCAACACTTGGCATTATTTACAACATGTAGTTCATATAGATATAATTCATGCAAGTCCGGTGTTAATCTCGAGGTATTCGCGCAGTAGAAGGACAGCTAGTCAGAGCGTGTTAATCAAAGCCAGTATTATTCCCAGTTGGTAGAGCAGCCAGAAGGATATACACGAAATGCAATTTAAATCTTTAATATGTTTATCTTAGATGCAAATGGTCGGATTCCTATGGCAAACCCGAACAATGAAAACATGTATTTTTGTAGCTCTTGAGTTGGAGGCCCCTTCCCGTCGGGCCGTTCCCTGTCCCCTTCGCCTTCACCTTCACCTTTGAAAATTCCACCCACAGATTATGTTCTTGTATCTTCCTGCCTCAAAGCTTTGGAAATCAACTAGATACTTTAAGCACTTCACTATATACTTTACCAGCTCATAACCACTCCAAAGCATCAGCTGTTAAGACTCAAGATCCATCATGGAGGGACCCAACTCCAGCGGATTGTGTTCATCATTAGCATCCGCTTCTCCTCCAGATCCAGCTTCAAGCAAAATCGCCCTCGTACTCGAAGCGCGAATCCCCGACGTGTTACCAGAAGGCGCTGTCATCGAGGGAGTCGAGGAAGATTTCTTCAAAGAGGTTGAAGGATGGGTAAAGCGCGAATTGTTGGACCTCAACAAGGCCTTAATCTGCATCATTGATACCGATATACTCCCATTGATGGATTGTAGGTTATCTTCACCCGACCCTGACAATAGAAACATACCATGGCTGATATCTCGCAGCGAAACTAGGCTCAAGCCACGAGTTCTTGAAATCACTCATCGTTGTATCGATCACCGACAACAATGATAAATGTTTGGAATCTGTTACTGTTGCTGACGCGGAAGAGGTCGAGATTGTTGCCTACAAAATGTGGGGATTACCTGCGGCATCTTCTAGGGAGGTGGTTGAACTAGAGGAGTCGTTACCGCCGGGAGATACGGTGGACCCCGCAATGCTTGCAGCAGATGTTTTCAGAATGCCCTGTGCTAGCTTCAAAGACCAGTGGGAAGAGTGTGTGCAGAAAGACCGCCGCTCACTGGTATGGTTTCCAGTCCAAGATCTCGACTAAAGTTTGGCAGATTAGTATTCGAGCAGGATCACAAAGAGGAGATATTTTGGATGATACACAACATGCGTAGGCGACTCTCTGATATTTGAGACTCTTCATTAATAGCGACTAGTTACATTCGCCGCAGAAGTGCCGGACGAGAAACGAAAGATGAGCCCTATGGCACTGTTTCATGGTATGTTCACGTCTCTCGCCCATCGCTAGCCTAACACGAGATTGACTTCAGTGGACTTCTGCGGGAGAGGATTACCGGTAGCTGGTAATCCTCTTCCGCCAAAGTCCATGGATAGGCCCTCCAGGTACAGGAAAGACATCGTTATGCCAAGCAATGGCACAAAGGCTATCCGTCCGCCTCTCGAAAATCTACCCAAACACCACCATGATTCAAATCAAGACAGCAACACTGTTATCAAAGTACTACAGTGAAAGCGCGAAGCAAGTGGATGAGCTCTTCACCAAAATCAAAATCATGTGCGAGAGCGATACAAAGCGAATCATCTTCGTACTCATTGACGAGGTTGAGTCTATTGTAAGTACTCCGACAGCAATTGCCCTATCTTCCCAATCACTTACTCATATGAATCAAAAGGCTGGATCGAGACACAAGGGAATCGCGGATGGAGAAAGTCAGGACTCCTTGAGAGCAACAAATGCTCTAATTACCGGCTTCGATAGAGTCAAGAGATGTCCTAATATTGTATTCCTTTGCACGTCTAACATGGTTGAGTATCTGGACAGAGCCTTTGTGGATAGGTGTTCGGTTCAGGTTGAGTTCACTCAACCATCAAAAGAGTGTCAATATAAAATATTGAGAACGTGTATTCTAAGCCTCATTGCACGGAAGATCATTGCAGTCGACGACAAGAATGATGGCAATGCTCGTGGGACTAGAATAGAGAACTATAATTTCGCAGTAAGTGTACTCCCCCGTTTCTATTTGTTCTGAGATTATAAAGCCGTCTTGGGCGGATCACTGCTTACGGATTTCATCTCTGTAGAGACTACTCGAAGCGGGTACCTCCAGTCCTTCAGACAAACTTTATAAGATTGTTGAGTCGTTGCATTCCGAGGATGCTAAGGAGAGGTTCGGGAACACCATCAGCGGCCGCTTTCTTTCGCAATTGCCTATGCAGGTGCTCATGAAATACACCCGGCCCAAAAAGAGCATACAGCTGGATCATGCTCTGGATCTCATCGGAAGAGAACTCGGAGAGATGTCGAAACGTAACCACAAGCGCAAGTGGGAACTAGACACAAAGCAAGCCGAAACATCTGGACATTCCTGCTGCACTAAAGAATTGATAGAGCGTCTCGTTGAGAGCAAACTGCTACCACCATCACCCCCGACGCCTGTCAAGAAAATCTTTCACGGATATCCTAAAGGTGGTTACAGCTTCAGCTCCGTCAGATGCGCAGCGTATGACTTTGCAACGGATTATGACGACCCAAACCACACGGAAAACAATACTCATAGAGACAAGAAAATGGCTCAACGCACCGAACTCATGACAAGCCGATGCAGTAGTGAACAGAACAGACAAGAATCGGCATATTTAGAGTTCGACGACGAGAATTTCGAAATGGCACAGGTCCAGAACGAAGATTGATGACATATCCTTGTTGGCTGGACGTCATACTCGAGTGGAGTTTGATACTGTATTTGTGCATATTCTTGCGTCTCTATACATGTTTATCGCAGCATACTTGCATACACGCGGATCCCAACTTTAAGCTCACCTTGATAGCTTGCTGTGTGCTTATGTCAACAAAGCGCTAGAAGGAGGGACGCTACATGCATCTTCATAGTCCAGTCAATACTAGCTACTACTGTACAAGGCAACATTGCAAACGTAAGATTACAGATCTTCGGGCCACTGTATGAGGCCCCCTTTTAGAGAATTCATCTTCAATAATAAAATAGCTTTGTCATAGTGGGGCCACCTTAGATTGAAGTTGCATTCGTTGTCATCATGTAACAGTAGGCAAACATGAAGCACTTGCGATGATTTGTGAGCTCTCCCCCCCTAAGCGTACATTTCGCAGACTTAACCGAGCTGCTACAGTAAAAGTAGCCTAGCTGACGTACTTTACTCTCGAGTCAGAAGTCCCCTGCCATTCGCTCATGGTAGGAGCGAGCTCCGCACTCCGATCTTCCATTGGCGTAACAATGACGCTAACTATTTGCGTCACTACCTTTAGGACTTCCCTTTGGTTCGTTACCCCTCATACTGCAGTGAACATTGGAGATACGGTTTTTATAATTCCCCGACGCACCATTCAATCGGAGAAGGGGGAAGAACAGCAGTGAGGTAATTCATGCAAGAAAGCACGACCATCCAACTGATTATTCCCTCCAGATAACTTCTGTGTCCGGATCCGTAAATCTGGGGGTGGTGGACTTCGTTGCGCTAATGCCAGACTTGCGCCTATTGAACTAGAGCCCGCATCTGGGACGTGCCGGACTTTTCCGACTAGAGCCATAGTGGTATGCTTTGCTGCGGCTCATGAATCACTGTAAAGCCACCCTACTTACAGCAGCGACTCAATTATTTTGATACAGAAAACATCATGTGTTGTCTTTTAGGTTCGACTCAAGATGACACAGACCTCAAGAGCTGACATGAAGAAGAGCTTAAAACGCTCAGCCCTGCGCGCAGTACAGGCGGGCACAAATCATATTTCTTTGCTAACGAAGCAGTGTCGTAAAAACAAGGCCCGTATGCTATTGAGTTTAGTGGAATCAAGGCTTTACCAAAACATTATCGTCGGCCCAACTTGTGTGATGATAAGAGCGAAATACCTGTTTTTTTCTTGGCTTTTGCTTCCCTCCAATCCCCTTCAACTCGTTCTTGGAACTACCGGAATACTATGCCGAGCAAAGCTGGGGTAGCTGCCATCTGGCCTCGAGTGCTGTTCGTGGACCCTGTGTCTGTATCTTCATGACACGACATGTCTGACACCTCGCTGTCCTTCCACATGCCCGAAGGGTCGAGATCTTATCCGAATCCCCATAATCTGAGCTGATTGCGCACTAAGATATTCCATCAAGGTCGTCCATACATCCGGGAACGTTTCCATATTCCCTTATTTTGGTGGTTTGTGTTCGGTGTTGGACCCTGAGCACACGATAGCGCAGTGCTAATAGGCGCGAGATGCAAAGTGGTGGTGACACTTTGTGTTCGCGTGACGAATAGAATCAAGTTGTACTGCATAGAAAAGGGTTTCTATCTTTCCTGCGGTATTTGTTTCCTAGCGTACACACGTGGGGGAAGGAGAAACTTCGTCATTTCGGGAAGTTAGATCCAATATCACACAACCACAATTGTGGCTGTGACAACGAGAAGAAACTCAGACAAAGTGTAACACTGTGGCTCATGCGGGCCGTTTCCGAAAATGATTCTCGAGTAGAAATGCGAGATATGACGGCCATGATGCCCAATTTACATGGGGCTGACCACCTTTCCCATCAATTGTTGATAGGGCAAATGGGATCCGAAGGTCTTTTGTCGACGAGTCAATTTATGCATCATGCAGACCCTGTATTGCAAATGTGAATAAGCAAAACATTAAAAATCATAATTGCCGGCTCTTCGGAGGTATTTCCGACTACAAAGAATTATCGATCTGATCGGGAAGAACCGGTTTGAGAGCAGTTTTTTGCTGGTAGAATGTCAGAAATCGGAAAAATGCGTGAATTAGGAGGGAACATGCTCCTCGTAAAGCACACTTAACAAGCTACCCTGGGTTCATGATTCGCACGCCTTTGCAGAATCACTCACGAGTGGTTGGATAAAAGTTCAGACTTTATTCCTGGCGCTTACTATCCGTGGCATGCTCAGACCGAACGGAAAGAGCTCGTTTGTATCGACGACGTTCTCGGCTGTCAATGGACTTGGTACTTGAATAGACTTGGTACATGTCCTTGGAGGCTTGGAGTGTGCATGGTCTTATACTTGGAATAAGCCGAGCCTTAAAGAGCTGGGTCGCCAGGGGGAGTAGTGATCAAGATGTGGCTGAGGTGATCGTTCAAGCACGCTTTTCATTCGTGTCCACCTTCTGGCTAAGACCTTCCTGGTGATTCTGGTGGGTCGCTGTCAGAGCACAGGGCGGACAAAACGTCCGGATATGATGTCTTCAGCAGTTCGGAACGAAAAAGGAACCTGGAAGAGGATGCAAAGGAGTGGAAAGAATGAAGTCAGAGTTGGTAGGATGAAACATTTAGCCAAGATATATTGTATATCTTTTCCGTTATGAACCGCACCGGCAGGAAAAGAGATATCTTGTCCGTAGACTCGTAAGTATCTGACGGTCTGACCCAGGCAGCAGAACTTTTGTGTTACCTAGCGAGCGTTAGACAAGATGCTGATCAATTAGGAGTCTGGGACTGAAACCCGCAAACTCATCGAGATATTGGACAATGGGTGGCATCACTGGCATGTAACCATCCCGTCGGATTTTCATTGCAATCAACCGTTTCTTCTTAGAGACGGTCGTTTTGTCCGTCGACAGATCTTTGGGCATCTTTTCTGTTTATCCGTCTTCGTCCCGGGCGTCGTTACCAACTTTTACCAAGTATACTCGGTAGGTGAAGGTACAGGTACATGCATGTATGAAGCCTAGTGTGAAAAGATAATATAATGTAGTATCGCAGGTGCGGGTATGTATCATGTCCCAATGCGGCCGGCATGGTAATGGAAATTGGCATTTTGATGGAGGGGAAAGGAAGCCCCTCCTTACATCTCGATCTTAGCCAGCCGTCCATTCGTTGCGTTTATTGTACCTGACGTAAATTTGCGTAACTTGAATGGATTATTTTCTGCCCTAGTCCATGTGGAGAATTATTTAGAAAGTATGAAAGAAAATATTCCTGCTCGGATATCATTCAATACATGGCCGAATTCTAAAATCTTTGAAGATATACTGATACCATCATACCACCCTTCCACTCTATCAATACTCTTGGGCACGCTCCAACTTATATTGTTCACATCCCGATATTCTAGAACAAGAGCACAAGAGAGCAAGACGAGGGGTAAAGTCTTGAACATTTCCGTTCGACCTATCGGGGAATTACACAA
This sequence comes from Rutstroemia sp. NJR-2017a BVV2, assembly GCA_002946415.1. Taxonomy (NCBI): domain Eukaryota; kingdom Fungi; phylum Ascomycota; class Leotiomycetes; order Helotiales; family Rutstroemiaceae; genus Rutstroemia; species Rutstroemia sp. NJR-2017a BVV2. Next base: position 310,046 of record NJPS01000031.1, on the reverse strand, counting down.
AATATTTACTACTTAAGATCTTCCATCCTCGTCACAAAACTTCGCTCGGTGGATCGACGCCAGCTTTACTGGTGTTATTTCCAGCCATTATATCTGTGCTTGCAACCCAAAACAAAACCCTTCTCTAATAGGAAATACTTAGACCTCAAACCTTGAGTTACGTTGCAAATCGCTCACTTTTCCCTGGCGACCGCAAAGCTTATCGAGAATCTTCTTTCTGCCCTTCGAAAGCCCCTCACCATATAGTTCGGCTACTGCGAATACAATAAGGGCTACCTCCTCACCTACAACACTCTGTGACCATCCGAACTACAGTTGGATCTTCACCCAAGACTGTTTCGACAGACATACTATCCATCTTGTCCATAAAGGATCTCATGATCTCGCGATTACCGGCTCTCACGCAGCTGTATACATACTTCAATTCCGTTCCGCCAATCCTTGAGCATACTTAAGAACAGCCAACATGACGGTCTTCGTTGCGTCCTTGTAAGTACCCTTCATTCAGAGTCTGCGAGGAGACTTGCCTGTTCTACTCATCTTGGTCCACCAGCGCTATGTTGAAGGCGGGCCGAAGAATAACTTGCAATTTTTACCTCGACCACCCCATTCAAGCATCGTGGAGACGGGCTAACGCAGGGCATTCTCAATAGGTTTCTCCCTTATACCATCAATTTCAAGCTTCCCTCCAGCTCCTCTACTTCACGCCCTGGTCGACCTACTGCCCCACGACGAACTACCACGAAGATTGATACTACCGGAAAGCCCAGTCTTTTCGCGCCGAATGATATAACCCCTCCAACGACGCCTGTGCGCGATATCGACCACGAGGAATTCTTCGCACAGAATGATGATTCTGATTTGGGAGCTAACCTTCCCCGACAAGAAGGTCCACGTTCTATACTTGCTCCTAGTGATCCTCATTCCCCAGCATGGGGTGCCAACCGGCTTTTCAACCAACCGCGCTCCCGAGCCAGTTCTCCCCCTCCAGCAGACATTTTGAAACATAATAAGACTGTGGAGAAAGCGGAGTCTTTGGGCAGGGCTGGGGTTCGTCAACCACAAATGGAGCGTAGCGACAGCCATGATCGTGTCTTCGCTTCTGCAGAATGGACAGTTGAGCCGGCTGATCAGGGCAATGGAGGTCTCAGAAACGCAGTGCAAGCTGCTGTCAGAAGTGGAAATCTTGATGAGAAAATCTGGGTGGGAACTCTGGGAATGCCTACCGATGCTTTGAAGGATACGAGACAAATACAGGACATTGAAGACCGCCTAGCTACTGAATATGATTCTTTGACAGTGTGCTGCAAGGACAGCGACTTTGATGGGCACTACACACATTACTGCAAGCAAATCTTGTGGCCCGTCTTCCACTACCAAATTCCCGACAACCCAAAGAGCAAAGCTTACGAAGATCATTCATGGGTCTACTATGTCAAGGTTAATCAAGCATTTGCAGACAAGATTGTCAAGAACTGGAAGCGAGGCGATGTGATTTGGATCCATGATTATCATCTCTTGTTAGTCCCTGCCATGATCAGAAAGAAGATCCCTGATGCGAAGATTGGCTTCTTCTTGCATGTTGCATTCCCATCCTCAGAGGTTTTCCGCTGCTTGGCTGTTCGCAAAGAGTTGCTGGAAGGTATGCTTGGAGCTAACCTCATTGGATTCCAAATCCATGAGTATGCACGCCATTTCCTTCAAACCTGCAGTCGCATCTTGATGGTTGAAGCTACAAATGATGGAATTCAACTCGAGGATCGCTTCATTGATGTTATCAACCTTGCAATTGGTATCGATCCGGTTGCTTTGCACCAGAGCCGTGCTGACCCTGATGCGGCACGCTGGTTGAACACGATGCAAGAGAGATACCGCGGTAAGAAACTTATCGTAGCCCGCGATAAGTTGGACCAAGTGCGAGGTGTGCGCCCAAAGCTCTTGGTAAGTTACAATTTCCACAGTGTGCTTGAGCTCATTGAAAGTTTTTGAGGAAGAAACCCAGGGCTAACTGCAGGTACAGGCATATGAGTTGTTTTTAAACAAATATCCTGAATGGAGAGATAAAGTTGTGCTTATCCAGGTCGCGACTTCCACCACAGAGAACGCCGAACTTGACGCCACTGTCTCCGATATCGTCACCCGAGTTAATTCTTCGTGGGCCAATCTTGCATATCAGCCTCTAGTTTATCTGAAGCAAGACATCAGCTACCCTCAATACCTAGCTTTGCTCACCGTCGCTGATGCCCTCATGATTGCCAGTCAGCGTGAAGGTATGAACTTGACATGTCATGAGTATCTCTCCTGCCAGGACGGTAGCTTCGAGGGCCACAACAGATATGGATCCCTTATCTTGAGTGAATTTACTGGTAGTGCATCTGTCTTCGGAGGAAACGAGTTGTCCGTCAACCCCTGGGATTACCGACAATGCGCCGACGCAATCAAGAAGGCACTCGAAATGGAGGACGGAGAGAAAGAGGATCGATGGAAGAAATTGCATGCCGCTGTCATGCACCACACAGCTGAGCACTGGTTCAACGAGTTCCTCGCCAAACTTGACAGTGTCTATGAAGAACAACACAAGCGGGACACTACCTCGGTACCGCGGCTTTCCATCAACATGCTGGGGCAGAAATATCAGAGTTCTGAACGAAGACTTTTCTTCCTAGACTATGAGGGAACACTTGCCTCATGGGGGTCTCCAAGCAGCATCATTTTAACAAGTCCTCAAGTAAGTTTAAAGGACCGCTATTTTCCCATGGCTGTTACTGACGAATGATAGCGCACAATTGATACTTTGAACGATATCTTGCAAGATGAACGAAACATGGTTTACGTAATGTCTGGTCGACAGCCAGAAGAGCTTGACCGTCTGTTCAAGCGTGCTCCTGGTCTTGGTCTTATTGCCGAGAATGGATGCTTCCTCAAAGACTTTGGCTCTTCAGAATGGACTGAATTGGCAGACCCGGGAAAAATGAGAGCATGGAAGGATTCTGTGGAAGGTATCATGAAATACTACCATGAACGTACCCCTGGTTCATGGATCGAAACGAGACACTGCAGCTTGATCTTCCATTACAAAAACGCAGAAGACTTTGAAAGTGCAAGTCGCCAGGCGGGTGATTGCGCAAGTCATATAAATGATGCTTGCGAAGAGCAGAGAGTCCGAGCCATCCCTCTTGAGGGTAAGTTTAAGAATGCTTGTACTATAAATCCGAATACTAACGACTATTTCAGGAGCTGTTGCTGTTGAACCAATCGACTGGTCGAAGGGTACTGCGGCCATGAAGATCTTTGAGGGTCTTGAAAAGAAGTTTAGTCAAGATGATACTCATAAGTCACCCGTCGACTTCTTGATGGTTGTTGGTGATGGAAGAGACGATGAGTGCATATTCCGATGGGCCAACGAAATCAGTCGAACCAAGAAGGTGCAGAATGTTACGACTGTCAGCCTGGGTAGCCGAAACACTGAAGCTGGATATACACTCACTCAAGGCGTGACTGGTATGTATATTCCAGTTCCATAACTAACACTCATGACTAACATATACGCAGGAGTCTTGACGGCCCTTCAGAAGCTCGCGCAACTTCCATAAATGTTCTACTTACTTGAGTAGCGAGCGGAAATGCGCAATGGTGGATTTCCCTTAATTAGATTCTGGAGATCAGTTAAAATTTCGCATGGACGATTATGAATGATTGATGTGATGACATGACATAGCGATGGGCGTTTATTGGATGGAGGACCGGATTGGACGGACATAGATATAGCAATTGTAACTCGGAGAATTGATATCCTTCTAGTTAGTACATACAAGCGAGGCGACTACATTAAGACAGTAGATCCTCTATGTCTTGCCTGACCACTACACCTGTATCTGCGGAAATGTGCAGTGTACAATACAACATAGCATTTTCTGGGTATGTTACTATGTGCAAGATTGACTGTGTGGCGGTATCGATGCACTGGAAAGCAACAGCTGCGGATTCTCTGGGGACACGAGGAAGCCTAAGTAAGAAATCGTTCACCACTACTGTAGTTATTTATTACTAACACACTTCCTTGCATTAGCTACCACGAAAAAGCATCAACCTCCAACTCAAAAGTTGTCTTTCCAGCCCGTCCCAATCCAGCAACTCTGGCTCTAACAGCATCACACATCCCACCGGGCCCACACACGACGACACCTACCTTTCCATACCCTGCTTCAGCCTCATGTTTCAGCAAATTATCTATGTTCAGCCGTGCCCCAATCTCTATCTCCTTGTCCGGTATATCACTCAGCACGACATCCATCTCCTTGACCAGCGCCTGCGCACTCGACTTAACACTCCACGCCAATTTAACATTAGAATGCGCACGAGTCCACGCAATGAGACCCATAATACCAATACCACCACCAATCAACAAGACATGATCGCATCTCAATATTCCCGACCCATGGCTCTGTGGATATGGCCCATCAAGCAAAGTCAGCAGGCGACTGTTCGACTTCAAGAGCCTCGTTAAACCGGTATTCTTCTTAATTATCAACGTAACCCCGCTTGTTCCAACCACTACTCTAGCATCTTGCACTATAGTTGCTTGAACCACGTTTCCTCTCGACTTTTCCTCGTTCTCGGCATCATTGGACGAAGCTCCTATCGATGGAGAATGATGCACAAGCGCGGGTTTGTAGCTGCGGAATAGAGACGTGGCGTTGATGGAAAATGGATGATTCTCCCACGGTCGAAGAGGATTCAGCCCCGGGAAATACGCAAATGCTATATGGCCCGGTTGACTAGCCCACCGCAAACCCGGAATATCGACGCGCACATGGTCAGGGCCTAATTCGGTAACGACAGCGCCGTGAAGACCGTTCTTGGCTACGCGGAGCACGCGCAATAGACGGTCGAAGAACCATACCGCGCAGGCGGCGTACAGCCAATTGTCATAGAAGTTGAAGCCCCATCTTAGTATGACATGATACCAGCAGCCGACGAGAACGAAGATGGCGAGGAGGATATGTAGGATGAGGAAGAATTCGTAGGAGAGGCGCCGGAAATAGAGGGTGCTGAAGACGATCATGGCGCAGGTGAGGACTGTAGCTACGATTCCCCATAGCCAGTACGGCATCTTGGAGTCGGTTACATATTCGCCTGTATCCTTGTACACCTGCAGTAAGGTTATGCTGTGAATGATGGCTTGGATGGCGAAGATTCGTGCTATCCAGCGGTGCATAAGGAGATAGGTCGAATATGACCAGTTTGTGATCCAGAGGAGGAAGTTGTTGCGCGAGGAGAACAGGATGAGAAGTGGAAGAAGGGCATATGCAATATGGCCGGTTCTGTAGCCTATATACGAGAGCATTTCTTCTCTGGGTGTGTAGAACCAAGGATGCGGCTGCGAGTGCGAATAGTTGACCGAGCATAGAATGAGGTTGAGAATGAAGAACATGGCTATGTATAGCGCTTGCCCGATGGTGGGAACATTGCCCAGATATCCTGGCAAGGGACGAACATTGTACGTGCCAAAGATTAAAGGGTAGACTAGGTATGGTTTCATTTTATCAAGAACGCCAGTCATGAAAGGGAGATGGCTAAGGAGAGTAAAGAATATGGGAGTGCCGAATCCAACCGCGAGAAGAACGAAGCTAGGTTCTCATCAGCTGTCATGTCAACCGCTCCGTAAATCAAGCTTTACTTACGCATATCTAGGTTGTAGCGACTCCAGATAGTCGAACATGATCATGAATTTACTTTGCATTTCGTAGTCTGCCCTACTAACCAACATGGTCTGATTCATGATGCTCTTCGAGCTAGAATTAAACTCAACCGTAGGCTTTTCCGACACCCTTAGGAGCGCTTCAGTGTAATCCCACTTCGGCAAGCCAGACGTATCATCCATAGCCATATCGCCCATGCTCATACCATCGTCCATGACCATCAATGTCGCGGCCCAAAACTGCTCTCTCTTCCAGACCGGCACGTTGTCGGAGTCGCATTTCGAGTTCATGCAGTATGCTAAGGTGGTCAGGAAGGCAGTGTCGCTGGCCTGGCATGATACGGATGTCATAGTTCCCATGGAGCAGGAGAGCGGGGCATGGGAGATGGTGTTGTAACACGCATATCCGCGGACCGGATCATACCAGTGGAATCCATATCCTGGAAAGTGTGAATCCCGAACATGAGCATAGGAAGACTGAATGAGCAACAAAATGAGGGGGGGGGAGATATAGCTTCATGATTGTATCGCTGTGCCAGGCTCTCAAACTTGGTAAGCACCTAGAAACAATCAATCATTAAGCTATAGAGAATTTTGCTCCCTTATGTCCACTAGAAGTTTCTTTGGGAGTATGGGTTCCCGCGACATGAGCACTTGCGGGCTTGCACTGAGGATGTGCCTTCCCAATACGCCATCCAAAAATGAAGTTATGCGCTTTTATGAGAAGGTTTTCATTCGCTTGTCTTACCATGGGTGGTTTTCCGAGACATTTTGCAAATAGAGAACATAATTACATGTAAGAAGCCCCCTTCTAGTTTTATTAACTGGATATTCATCTCTGCAATAACTAAGGACCTATCCTCTTCATTATGAGCGGGCGCGATAGCTGCAGATGCGTTGGATAAGTGAGCACATCTTCAACCCGGATAAGTTGTTCTCTTGGCTAAGCAGAATTGCGCAAGTTTCCTCGACAAAGTACCAATAGATTTACCTCAGGGCTTGTAGAATAACTCCAGTTCTAGGACGTGTAATTAAATTTGTCATATTGCGAACCAGTGTCAATTGGAAAGACGAAGTCTTTATTCTTCGCTGCTATATCCATCCCCATATGAGGTTGCAGCTACACCAACGTCGGGGGAGTGTAATGTGTGGCATCAAGTATTGGTGATGGAAACCAGCATATGGTCCACACATTCATTGCCTTCCCGCGCTGTTCGAATCTCATAAGGTCAGCCACATAGCCGCCTCCTAACGGGACGGCATTCAAAGCTATGATCGGCCGAAAGATCATCCGTGAGAGTTATTTGATGCTGACAGCGCAGACAGCAGGGAAGAGTAGAAAGGAAAAATTGGATACATGCATCGGGGCATGCTTCCATGCTGTTCACTGTAAGGCGCTGGGAAAAGATGTCCAAGGCCCGAACGGACAACAAAGATGGAGATGAGTAAATGACCGTCTACTGGCTTGTTGGAATTTAACATATATCAACCAGTCTGGTACTCCGGGGCAAAATATCGTGGAAACAATAGTCCTAGAGCCCCGTTAGTATGTAGCAATGAGATGGATGGGAATTGTGGTGGTTGGACGTGATTGCTGAGATCATGCTGATGGCCGCCTATTTCCTCAAGCCCCTCCATTTCTGCGTGTTCTGCAGACCTTGCAAATCTCGAAGTTGCTGATATTTTCTTGATCCAGACTTGGGCTGCCGAAGTAGTATTTTCTGTTTTCCCCCCTAATTTCAGCGTAAACCGTGAGCTAAGACGATTGCTGCGCAACAGAAAGAGCATTTGTAGTGCTAGCGCATGTTGAGTTCTTCTCCATTTGTATAGATGATCTCGAAGAACAGCGGGGGTGCAGCATCATGGCATTCTTGAGTATTTGCATGGGTCTGTGAACTAACAGAACGAATGGTAGCAATTTCAACAATCTTTCAGCATACAGCTGCTAATCACATGGTTGTATTCATGTAAGAGCGGGGTAGGCTACATAAACACCTTTGTTGTCGTAGAGGTATCGAGAAGATGATTTATTCTAGAGACATTGCATAGCGATAATATACAATGACGAACGAAGCTACAATATCGCTCTCTGAGCAAGCCAAGAAAGATTATGATAACTCTGCAACCAGCTACAATGACTACTCTTTACTTCCTTCTGGCAAGCTTGAAATGCAACTGATCGAAACTGCACTCGGGGATTGCACCGGCCTTGCGTAAGTCACCCAAGTCCTTGTTTCATTCCGCACTTTACATCGTAACCTAGAAAGAAGTTCATCGTCCCACAGCTCTGCATCACTAAATACATAGTTCTAACCAGCCAGCAGAGTACTTGATCTAGGCGGCGGTACTGGCCTGCATGCTCGACAAGCGATTGAATTGGGAGCGACCTCCATAGACCTCGTGGACATCTCGCCTGGAATGCTCAAAATTGCACAGGAACTTGAGGAATCACTTGGGCGCAAAAACGTCATTCGTTTCTTCGAAGCAGATGTCTCTAAACCGCTTCTTGATCTGCCCCTTCGAGAAAACGGATACGACATAGTGATGGCCAACTGGATCTTTGATTTTGCCGACACCATGGAGGTTCTGGAAGGCATGTTTCACAACATCGTCCAATATCTTAAGCCCGGTGGTCGATTCATCGGCATTCGTATCGCGGATCCTCGGAGTTCTGCATTTCAGAACAACAGATATGGTGTCACATGTCCATGGATAAAAGAGATCCCAGGCGGGGTAAAGTATTATTGTGTGCTTCGCTGTACGCCTCCGATCGAGTTCGAAGCTGCATCATTAGAAGTTATATACTCAGGGTCAACGGAGATGTATGAGAAGTTCGGTTTGACTGATGTCACCATTGTACCATATGAGAGGGCAGAGGTCATCCAGAAGGACCCTGAGTTTTGGCAGGGTTTCCTTGAACGACCTTTTTTGGCCGTTGTTCAAGCCGTGAAAAAGCAGGAAGGGGCATGAGGATGCTAGATCAAATACCTCCGTATCGTTTACTACTCGTAGAAAACAAACGCCCGCACCTCAATGCTCTGCCGTGGCCCTGTAGAGCTCGGATCCCCCAAATCAAAGAAACAGTGCGGTACTAAGAGCCGCTGTCCTTGACGTGAATCATACCCTGCAAATATAGCGACCTCTAAATCTAACTAATCCGGGATGTAATACCATTTGTGTTTCGGATTATGCAGAACCTGATAAACTTCGTTCGCCACCTTCGGGAAAACCTCATCGACAGCTAGAAGATCTGTTTCGGGGTCCAAGGTCTTCGCATCGCAGTAGGCCATCGGATAGTCTCTCAACGGACCTTCGAGCGGCTTCCATACACTTGGGAAATGTGAGTAGCTATTCACGTAAGTGGCAACTGAGCTTAATTGACGATCTGGAACCATCGGTTTCCAAATTCCTCTGCTCTGTCTTTGAAGTACTTCTGCAGTCGACCTTTGATCTCATCCTCGGTGTAATCTTTGCTCACCCGTCAAACTATTGTAGGTAAAGTTTAGGGACATTGGCTTACCGATATGAGCAGATAACGCAGGTTGGGGCGCATTATCCTTCGTTTTAGGCTGGTATGGAAACAAAGGCTCACGTTTCCTGACCATGTAGTCGAAGATAAATACCTCCTTCGCATCCAGAGTCTGACGAATACAGCTGTGTACGCCGGGGAGATACTGCTTCTCTATTTTCTCCTCGTCGTAAAAATCTTGTTTCGGCATGGACCTAGGAAGCTTGGCTATCGATAAACCATTATCACGAAAGTTTAGGTTGGCTGTTCTGAGATTGTGGATCTTGATTCCGGGAAAAAAGTCGATGGTGAAATTGCTTCGGGGGATCTCTGGAGGTGTGGTGTAGTTCAAGATGTACGCTTTCTCGTTCAGAAGAGCCTCATTATCTGCTCGAGCGTATCTTAGAGTGGATACTATCGTGGTGCTCATCTTAAACAAAAACGGGTGGACCAAATTTCGCAATAGTGATCATTTAACCGGTGATTTCACTCTTGCAACACAGATCTGAACGTAGGCTCAAAGGCTGTGGGTTGCTGGACCACGAAAAGGAACATAAAAGGATGAAGTCTTGATGGCTATCGGAGTGTAAACATAACTTCGCTAGCATCTTGAGCCATCACACAATTACACTTTCAAAATATCATTCCAACAGATGACAAACACAACGAACAACAATGTCTCTCTCGAACCAACAGAAGTCTCAGCCATGGAAAGCTTTCTGGCCCCAACAAGTTGAAGCCACTGATGCGCAAGCCGAGCAGACTCCCGAAGAGATGAATCTCCAACGGTCTTATGGAACCCATGCTTCCAACACCAAAGGGAAAATCCTTGCCATTGACAACACCCCCTCTTTGAAGCAACAGAAGTCCCAGCCATGGAAGAAGAGCTGGCCCCCGCAGATCGAAGATGTTGATGGCCAAGCGGAGCAAACTCCCGAGGAGATGAACCTCCAACGTTCCTACGGAACCCATGCTTCCAACACCAAAGGCAAGATCTTCGCGATCGACAGCAAGCCTGAGAGTAAGCCTGCAGAAAGAGAACTGATATAAGCATAACAAAAACTAATATGCTACACTTTAGCAAACTGAGCTCGGGATGAAAGTGTATGGTCTTCTGGTGCGGATGAAATCTTGGGAGCATGCTAGAATTTAGATGGGAAGTGAGGTGTGCAGGATGAGTAGTTCTGGGCTATCACACTCTTTTGAACGACACCAAAGCGGCTAGCTATTAGTTCATCGATTTATGATCTCTAGGAAATACAAAGAATACGTTGTTGACTGATATGAATGACTCTCATCTCTGTGAAGGTAAAAAGCGAACCACAATCTAACACGGCCTGAATATGATTGCCAAGTTACTACTAAACGAACCGCACACAGACCTACTTCACTATCTTCGAACTTCGAAGAAACGCAACGCCAAAATGACCCTTCTGGTACCTGTCGGTTCAGTTCAAATAGTTTAGGGCGGGGGAGGCGGCGAGACATATGGAGGAGCTAGAAGAAGCCCGTCCTCCGTGCTCAGCAGTAGATACCGACTCGTTTCCGGTGGAAAAGGTTCCAGAAGAGCCTCGCGACACTACTATTCTTGTTGGGGGCAGTAAGAAGCCTATGTTCTTTGCAGTCAGTCATGATTCGTCATATTGTTTCGGCGTGCGCCTGGAGCATAGAGTGCTCATATTGTCGGTCGATCCCTGGAGCATCACAGCTGGAGAGGAGCTGAGGATGTCGTCGGACCATCCAAGCTCTCAAGGGAAGAGCTAAGTCAGTGCAGGTGCGGGCGGCGCGGGGATCGTGCGAATGGGTCAGCCAGAAGACGTGGGAAACTGGACCCATGGGAAAGGGGTCGTAAGCGGTAGCGGTAGCGCGAGGGTGGGGGCGTCGCGCGGTTCCTGAAGCCGTTGCAACACTAGCGGACGCGCCCTGAGCGAGACATTGGGTTATCAACCCCGGCAGACATCACCTTCTTGATGGATTACTTTACTACGAAGTACATCGGTCTAGACCGAGTGGCTTCAAACCGAAGGAAATAAGGTAGCTGCTGAGAAATTCGAGAAAATTTATCCAATCATATCAACCCTAATTTGACCCAGCCCCAGGATCCGAGAACCAGGTTACTACGTCATGCCGTGCCGGGATCGTTAGACCCCAAGCTTCCACACCAACCAATCTTCGAATCTCCGAAATCAAGAAACAAGAAACAAGACAACATCAGAACACCTCTTTTATTTGGATTTGAGTGGCAGAAGCAATGTGTGAAGCGACATGGATTGATTGGCAAACGGTGAGGAGAAGTGGTGTATGGTTCCTCTTTGTTCTGGGGTCTCAGCAGGGTTCTCGAGTGACTTTCTTTGTGTAAATGAGGCTAAATATATGAGGAATACGAACGGAGCACCTCCAGCAAGGTAAGTAGGTAATGATGTCGACGTCGTTGACTTCATCTCATTTCCATTCTTTTTGTCTAATTTATTATATCTCTGCTTCTACATCAACAGATCATAGTGATCTCGTCACAGTTCCAAAGTCTTGAAGCTGAATCACTTTACCATTATTCTTCATCTCCATCTTCTTAACTTTCTATCCGCAACATTCTACCAAGCTTCAAATACACAAGGCAACGAAACCAAAAAATGCACGCCTTCGCATCCCTATCACTTTTCCTCCTCCTCACACCCTTCACCACAGCCGCCTCAACCATAACCATCGCCACCTCCGCAACTCCGCAACCCACATCCTCATCCTACACGTCCGACTCCGAATTCCAATCCGACATGCTCAAGGCGCACAATTTCTACCGCAGCGAACAGAACGTCTCAAATCTAGTCTGGAACGACACTTCTGCAGATTATGCGAAGAATTGGTCGCGCGGCTGTGTTTTCAAACATTCTGTATGTTTCCTCACCTTTTCTCCATTCCTCCACACAAAGCAGGTCTACAAGTTCGAAACCCTAACACTCCCTCTAGGGCGGTCCACTCGGTGAAAATCTCGCCTCCGGCTACGCAAACGCCAGCGCGTCCATCGACGCCTGGGGACTCGAGCGCCTGCACTACAACTATGACAAGCCCGGTTTCAGCGAAGAAACTGGGCACTTCACACAACTTGTGTGGTCCAACACTACAAGCGTGGGATGCGGACGGACTGAGTGTGACGAAAAAAATGGCACGCCGGGATGGTATGTCGTGTGCGAGTATTGGCCCCAGGGCAATATTGTGGGGACTGGAGATAATAAGAATATATATTTTAAGGAGAATGTGAAGGAGCAGACGAAGGGGAAGGCGGGGGATACGGTGGAGAGTGGGGTTTCGGAGACGAGTGGGTGTGCGGGGTGGAGGGGAGGGAGAGGGGATGGGAGAGAAGGTGTGGTGGCGGGGGTTATGGGGGGTTTGGCGGTAGTTGTGGCGGGGTTGATGTTTTAGGTATGAGGAATACGACGAGATGGGATGGCGTGAGCATGATTTGGTTTTATTGGATTTAGGGCTGGCTTTGGACTGAGCGCGGCGTTTGGGCATGGTTTTATGGTGAATATATCTCTATGGAATGCTGTTATGCATACATAGAATTTGGATGCGAATATACCCCAAATTAGTCCAGCCATGGAACTATCTCGTCTGATTTTATTTACCACCAGTATTAGCTGGAGCGGGTGCAAGCTAGACAGCGGCAAGTTCTGAATAAGATTCGTTGGGACTCATCGGTTTCTATACAAATACTGATCTAAATCTAATATAACAATGCCCAACCACGCCCATTTCAGGCTTTTGGGAATATCTTTTGAAGTCCAGTCGTACCTAATACACCAAAGTCATATCGAGGTCTAGGGCAGTGTGTCCACATTTCCGTTCAGACCATTTGTCGTCTCACTGGGCACGAAATCCTTAAGATCAAGCTGCTCAACCTTCTTATTCCAGCCAAAAGTATCCTTGATCTTTCCAGCCTGGATACCTTTGAGGGTGCTCAGTAGCTTCTCGCAAATCGGGCCTGGCTCTTCGGAGTCTTCGGGGATGTATGTGGAGGTTTCGGAACGGGAGTTTCGGGTTATGGATCGAATGGGAACAAGAGCTGCGGCAGTTCCAGCTGCCATGACTTCGCTGAATGAGGGGAGCTCTTCGTATTTGATCTGCGAAGTTTCAAATTAGTAACGACATGAACAAGACATCTAGGTAGAATTTAGCTTGAGTCTTACCGAGCGAACCTCTGTCTTCCAGCCGAAGCTCTTTCCAATCTCCAGAATGCTATCTGAAGTTACACTAGCAATAACATTCTTACTATCTGGGACAACCAAGGTGACATTGTCGCCATCTTTCTTGACGCCAATGAATCCACTTGTGGAGAACTCGTCGATCTCGCTCCTGGTCTGACTGTCCAAATGTAGGGTAATTCCGTAGCCCTCATTCCTAGCTTTATCACTCCATCTCAGTACCGGGGCATAGTTTCCTCCTACTTTCGCACTGCCGGTTCCGTAAGGGGCAGATCTATCGAACTCCTCAAGAATCAAGGCCTTGACAGGATGTACACCATGGTAAACTCCTACTGGCAAGACATAAACGCAGAAAGTATATTCCTCTGGCGGGTTCAACCCCAATTGAGCGCTTGATCCGAAGATCAATGGTCGAATGTACATGGCCGCACCGGTCTCATGCGGAGGCACATATTCGGCATTTAAGGAAACTGCTGCGTGTACACAGTCCATGAAGACCTTTTCAGGAACAGGAGGAATCGAGACGAATTCGGCAGAGTGTGCTAATCGAGCAGCATTCTTGTTGGGACGGAAAATTGTGATATCCTTATCTCCTGGTGCGCGGAAGGCCTTCATACCTTCGTATGCTTGCTGGCCATAATTAAGTGCGGGTGCCATTCCATGAAGGCGTAGGAAAGGGTCCGTTACAAAAGTAGGTGCGGTCCATTCGCCAGTTTTGACGCTGTAGTGGGATTCGATGTGGCCATTGACTGCAAGAGACAGAAAGTCAGTTCATGAAAGCACACGTCAATGCTTGCAGCACGGGTAGTTGAGTAGTATACCTTCGCGGACCCTGAAGCCAATATCGTTCCAGTCGATGGTGTTGACAGGGGGTGGAGGGAATGCCATGTTGAATGTCGAGTACTAAGGAAAAGTTTGTCCGTAATTCTTGAGAGATTGTCAAGGCGGACACTGGAGATGATGTTTTTCAAGATGCAACGTACTTTATATGTTGACAGTATGGCGCCCCGGAAGTGGTGGAGGAATTTCGCATTAGCACAGTCAGATACTTTTTCTATCCTAGATCCGAACTCGGAGAACGCGGGGCAGGAACAGATTGGCAGAAGGGATGAATGCAGGGATCTTAATTGTGGTAAAGCTGAAACATGAACATTACATAAACAGAGGTCCGCTCGAACCGACTCCTGAAACATTGTTGTTCCATTGGCGAATCAGACTATCCTGGCACTTTATATGAGGAAGATCAGATCATGAACCGACGACCTTCAATGGTTTGATTTCTACTCGGATGTTCGTTCTCTATTCGTTCATTTAATTTTTGATTCTCTTCGCTCCCTTCTTTGTCGTTGTGTTTAGAGATCACTCGGCGCAACAACTTACTACTTGCTTGGAAAGGAAGTACCTTTGCCCCAGTGCCTTCGCATACCTCGTATCTTTCTAAGCAGCTGCACAGTCAGCATCTCTTCTGTAATCATCAAATCCCAATCGCAAACGCTTATCGCAAATTCCATGCGCAACACAACATGCCTCGACGACAACATCTGAATTACGGCTTCGTGGCTGCCGCATTCGTATGCATTACTCTCTTCTTTCTAGTTAGACATTCGACACCGGGGGCAGGACAGACAGATTTTGTTGCTGGTGGCGAGTTACCACTTGACAAGACACCAATAGTTGTGAACGATGCTGTTTTAAATGGAGCTGCCACTGCGCCGAAGCTGGAAAATGCGACTTTGAAGTAGGTGAATAGGGAAAGAGTTGCGGTCTTAGATCTATGCTGACAATTTACTAGAGCGGAACTCGGACATGCAGCATGGAAAGTCTTACACACGATGATGGCGAAATTCCCAGACAAGCCGACAGAAGAAGACAGCTCTGCGCTGAAGAGTTACATTCATCTATTCGCCCGACTGTATCCTTGTGGAGACTGTGCGCGACATTTCCAACAGTTATTACAAAAGTACCCGCCGCAGGTAGCTACGAGGTCTACGGCCGCAGCATGGGCTTGCCACGTTCACAATGAAGTCAATAAGAGGTTGAAGAAGGAGATATTTGATTGCTCGAAGATTGGGGACTTCTATGACTGCGGCTGTGCTGAGGACGGGGAACCTGCAAAGCCGAAGAAGGGCGAGGATGGCTTTACACCGTTGGAATTGGATAAGGAAGGGTAGGCCTGGGTTTTGTCTTCTAGCTGAGTTGTTGAAGCTAACGGCTGGCTTTTAGTTTGACGCGGGGTGGTTGAGACATCAACTGAGGTGAGGAGCAGTGAACACATATCAAAGTAGGAGTAGGGTCGGGTACCTCCATAGCATGGCGCAAGTAGGGTATGGCGTACGGTATTGGAAGCATTCAATTATGCTCAAGGAAACTTTTGAGGGCAACTGGAGGTGTTCATGAATCTTGAAATTGTACATATATCATAGTAGACCAGTTTTTATCTGTGGATCCATTACTGAAACCTAGAAACACAGCTCTATCTCATCTGCTGGAAAAGAGAATCTGGGGAACCAAGTAGACAGAAACAAGAAGGGAAAGGTAGCAGCCACTGTGTAGGATCGTTATCGGCACGTGATGACATCGTAATCTCATTCGCGCTTGCCGTTGCCTCGCGTCTAAGGTCTGCCTGCTTGTGAGAGCTTCAGAGCTCCATATTCAGCAGCGTCTTCTTCCACAACGACAAGCGCAACCATTTCAAAGTTTATTCTACGTCTGATACCAAGGTATACATCAACAAGATCAACAATCCTTCAATATGGAGTTCGGAAACACAGGAATGTTGAATGAAGGTGACTGGTTCCTCTAATCCTGCCACCACTCCAGCTGTAGCTAACATATGTTGCTTCAAGATGGCATTCATGTTGATATGGATCGGCTGAAGAAGGGGGAAGTCAAGTAAGATAAAATGTCGTCTGGTTACTGTGCATCTCTAACCATTGCTTGCAGCTTAGGAACTTCGATGTAAGACGCCTTCATATCCACAGAACAATGTTGTTAGCAGACGACCATTCTAACAGCTATATAGCATGGCAGTCAACTTCAAGGATGGTGTTATACTAGGTTAGTTCTTTCGATACAGCGAAACCACAAACAGGACGTACACTGATGCATTTGGCAAATAGGTGCCGACAGTAGAACTACCACGGGCGCATACATCGCAAATCGAGTTACAGACAAGCTTACCCAAGTCCATGACACAATTTGGTGCTGTCGATCAGGGTCTGCGGCTGATACTCAAGCTGTTGCGGATATCGTGCATTACCAGTTGGGTATGTATGGAGTTATGAATGGAAGAACACCAACAACGCAAACTGCCGCCGCCATGTTCCAAGAGATGTGCTATTCGAACAAGGACCAGTTAAGGTAGGCAAGAGCTCTATTCGTGAAGGAGCTACTCGTATTGATGAAGTGTAGCGCCGGACTGATCATTGCTGGATGGGACGAACGACACGGAGGTCAAGTTTATTCGATACCATTGGGAGGATCGTTGCACAAGCAATCGTATGCCATTGGAGGATCTGGTTCAACATACATCTACGGTTACTGTGATGCCAACTGGAAGGAGGGAATGGAAGAGGCTGAAGCCGTCGATTTCGTCAAGGGTGCATTGCAAGAGGCTATTAAGTGGGATGGGAGTTCCGGAGGTGTTATCAGAATGGTGGTGTTGACGGCCAAGGGAGCAGACAGGCATCTGTATCTACCAGACACGAATTATGCCGTCCGTCATCAATAGACGGTTCCACGAATGTACGAATAGAACCCGACAAAAATACCACGGAGTTTGACGCAATGAGATTATTGCATGGCCTTTTAAAGCGGTCAAAGACGAGAAAGGCTACCTAGCAACATTTTTCTTATTTCTTGACAGGCGGTGTGTTTAAGAAGGGAAGGATTCATTGGGTGGTTCTGATGATACTTTTCAGGTGGCTGTGTCACATTCTTCTAGAAGTCTGGTTTGCCGCTTCTAGAGTATCACGACATGATTATGTGGTCGCAAGTGAGTAGGTAATATTTGGCCATGGGCAGCAGCGGATGGTGCGATACATGAAAGCTATTGGACCTTATTGTGGTGAAATGGATAACGGTCATTGGACCATGGTAAATTCTACGTTTCTGCCGAAAATCGAGGCCATCCCATTTTCATTTTCACTCTCATTATTCCCCTCCCCAAAACGGTTGGCGTGACTTCTTCCGAACTTACCTAGTAGTATCTACCCGTCCGCGTCCGTGTCCGCGTCCGCCTATCGCCTCGTACTATTTTCTCTCCCTCGCAGTTCCCAAGGTTCCGGCCTGGACATTAGATTGAGAGGACCATTTTTAGATTTGCCTTTGTGTGTGTGCATTGCAGCATCATCTGCATCACATTTTGCACTCGTCGTTGGATAGGAGCACATTTCTACGTTGTCGCGCTTTTCTGGTATGCTCCATGTTCATCTTCCCAGAGGTAGAATAAGATCAACGAGATTATCCACTTTAAAGGGCCTCGTTGCTGCGTATCCGTGTATCGCTTCAATTTTATTCGTTCTTCGGGAGTGCCACCAAAATTCAGGGTTCTCGGGCTTCGTCATAGGCATTTCACTTCCTCGTCCTCATTCATTCAATTTCGGACTGCGCCTTCTGCCTTCTGCATTTTGTCTTCTGCCTTCTGCCTTCTGCTTGCATTGTACCGTACTTTCGTACATTTCTTCGCTTCCAAGCAACCTTACTTCCGTTAACCTAGAACAACCTTGAAGCTACTTCTCCCACTACCACTACCAACCACTACCTACCACTACCTACCACCTTCTCTCTTACCTCCTACCTCCGACCTCCTGCCTCCCATCTTAACCACGTACATAGTCCCGAAAAGGCTACAAATTACATCGACATTCCACTCAACCGCGAGCTCTCACGACGCTGTACTTACTCCGGGTCAACCCAGTCACCCAGTCACCCAGTCCAGCTCAGCCCACCCAGATAAACGAAAACGAGCCACTTTCTGTTGCAGGATTACAGATTACGGATTACCGATACAGATAGAGATCCAGTCCAGATCAGATACAGTAACCCTGATCTCCTTATAAATTTATTGAACTTCCGTTACCAGGAATGCTACAGGTAAGCTCTCTCCATCTCAGAACGCTGTGCCGACATTGTGCATTTTGGTATAACTTGTACGGATACCTGCTCGCTTTCGACCCCCCACCCGAATTGTTCGTAAATCGCGCGCATCATCATCCATCACTCTCAACCCTGGGTAGCCAGCCAGTCAGTCAGTCAACAAAACATGGCCTTGTCGCAATCCAAATTGGGCCTGCATGCTGGAAGTCTTGCCAGGATATAGATTTTGTTGATTGTTGATTTCCAAGAGAAATTACTGACTTGGCTGTTCTATCCCTTTCAATCTTTTTGTCCCCTCAGCGGCTCAAAACATCAACCCAAATCCCCACGATAAGAGTTGGACCTTGCCATCCCTTACCAACAGCAAGGCCTCAGTTGGCGCCTACAGATTAAAAGACCTCCTAGTCATTAACCTCCTCTCACATGTCTCCACACTGTTCCAGCCATCATAAATTTAGCGGGAAAAAAGCTAATCGCGACGAACCATCAGATTTCCTCGATACTCTCACACTCACTGTAGGCTGATATGGCTGCCGTGATTGATTTTGTGTCAGATTCATCGCGCTTCCATAGCCATACGATGGTAGCCGGTCCAGGCCATCAGCGATCTTCAGAGGAATCACCCTATCGACAGCCGTCACGATCAAAAGTCGAACGCTCGCCGAGTCCGAAACCTCACCCCACATCAGTAGACACTGGTACCCCTCCTTCGAACGCGAATACACGCGCCAAATATGCAGCTTCTCACGATGCGGAACGAAGCACGAAGGTAAAATCTGCGCCCATATCACCGCCGAATAGCTCGAGCCCGAATGCAGAACCATATACCAAACAACCATTTACCAGTCAACAAAACTTCCCCCAATCTTCGGCGCCGTACGGCCGATCGGAACATGCACATACACAGAGCACCGGCTCAGTGTCCAGAACAATACCAGGCCGTACTACTTCGGCCTCCGAGACTGGAAGCGTCCCGCGGTCTGTAAGATCTCTTGACGATGTCCAGAAATATGGTGGCAACACAATCAAAGTTCGAGATCTCGAACACATTCAGAGCTTTGCTAGCGAGGAATTCCTTTCATTCAGAGGCCAATCTGGACGGCCGCGTACGGCAGATGATCCAACCTTGAAATATGAGATCAGCGGGATGCCTATCACAGATATTATTGAAATGGTTGCTGGGCTGTTGACCAAGATTACGACAACCAACGACAGGCAACACGAAAATTTACAGAGACCGATGCCCTCTGCAGAGAACACATCGAATTTGACTGGCCTTTCATCCAGCGTGTTAGCATTCCATGGCAAGAACGTGCCCAGCATTACGATTCTCAGTTACTTGACGCGAATACACAAATACTGCCCAACAACTTACGAGGTATTCTTGAGTCTGTTGGTATACTTCGACAGGATGACGGAAAGGGTCAATGCGGCACCTATGCAGGCTATGAATAATAATGCTATGGACCTGGATGATTCTCGACCCTCCACCAGCTATTCCGTAAGCGGTTCAGATCTAGCCGACAGCCCACCGGGGTCCAGAAGTGTCCCAGAGATCAGGTCGGAACTTGACAACGCTCAGTATACACATGCGCCAGCGCCTGAACCCGGATTGTCTCAGTTCCCTCTGTCTCACTTCTTTGTAGTCGACAGTTTTAACATCCACCGATTGGTGATAGCTGGAGTTACCTGTGCGAGCAAGTTCTTCTCTGATGTTTTTTACACCAACTCCAGATATGCCAAGGTATGTTTATGCTGCACACTCTTTCATTTCCTCCATCGCTAATTCCGTAGGTTGGTGGATTACCATTAGCGGAATTGAACCATCTGGAACTTCAATTTCTACTTCTTAACGACTTCCGTTTGTCGGTCCCTGTTGAGGAGTTGGAGGCTTATGGAACAATGCTCGTTGAATTTTATGCTCGAGAGGTCATCGCCCAGCGGAAAGCAAGTGGAGCAAAAGATATGACATATACACAAGAGGCTGCGCCTTGAAATAATCCTATTGTCGATGTCGCTACATGTACAAGATGTTCGAACATTTCTCCTTTAGTAGTGGTTGTCTAGGGATGGATGGGACGGTACTGGCGCTCGGCTTTTTGGAGCTTCCAAACCATAAGACTTTCTCCTTCTTCCTTGCGTGCGAGGGTTGACATTAAGAGTCATTACTAGTTCATTTACTATCTCTCCGTGCTGAGAAATGGACCGGAGCAAAGCCATAAATGATACCCCCTCTCTTTTTCACTTCATGTCTCTCCTAACTAATACCATTCGCAAACACCTCTACATGGCTTGATTTTAGCGATCCTTTTTTCCCATGGCTTTTGGTTGTTTTTTTGCTATCGGAATCTTTCATACGATATCATAGGTCAATCGCGCAATGATGTTTAGATCTCGCATAGTTCTCTTCTTCAATTTTTTGTTCCTTTCTTTCATGAGCTAGAGGGTGATGACGATTTATGCGGGATAACATCGTGGAGGAAGGGCATAGGCGATTTTCGGAGCGATAGTAGGGTTGGACGGACGGGATGGGACATGGCGGTGGAACTGGGAAAGGAGAATTATGCATGATTGGGGAATGATATGATATGTTACGGAAGCGAGGAACGAAGGGGGAGGGGATGTGGGTGATGGATACACCGACAGCACACACGGAAAGGCAGGCAAAGACATGAGATATGACGACAATTGACATTTGGAAGAATAGGGAATATTATAGATGGAAATTGGGTTGGCGTTTTGTGGTGCTAATGGGTCTGTTGTTGTTGTTGTTGTTTTGTTGTCTAGTTTTTTTGACGATTTTCATTTGGCTTCGGATTCATTCGCTTGTTGAGATTTCGTTTTGAGGGGATGCGGTGGGAGGGGAGGGGTTGGATGGAGATGAGTTAGTGGGTGCGGTGGGTTGGGTTGGAAGGTAGTTTATTTTTTATGATATTCTACCTGATGTGTTGATTTTGGTTGTGAGATTGTTTGCGTGTTTTCGTGCTTGTGAGTGTGAGTGTGTGTGCTTGCGTGCTTGCATGTGAACTGCGAGTGGTGTGATGTCAAGCTTGTAATGTACTTGTCGGAGGCTGAAGCCTGGTGTAGATGAGACGAGAGATAAGCCATATTGTGCACGGGTGGTTGATATTGGCAAGTGCCAGTACGGGTAATCAACCGTTTAGCAGCTTGATAAGTGGTTCATCGGCAGCTGTGAGTGATTGAGCGTCTCAAGCAGGAAGCGGTTTAGGCAGGAGGCAGAAACGAAGGCAGTAGCCGAGCTGGGCAGGAGATAAGTTCCGGGTACGTAAACTACTTTGATTCGATTCCCTTGTCTTCTTGATAGAATCGTATAATCTCAATCTTTATTCATTCTTTTACTGCCTCGTTTCCATCTGTGTCAAATACTGTAAGGGCGCACGACCAGGCAGGAGGAGGGGTTTAGGACAGCAGTACGGGCAGCTAAGGTATTAGCTACATGTAACCTAGGAAGTAGCAAGGCAAGCACTAAGCACAGAGTACTTAAGCTCTTCCACTATTTACCTGTCACCTCTTGAGATTCCACCCGCAAGCTCGTTACAAATACCACCTTCATTTCTTGGGATTCCTGTGCGACTCTGTTGCAGCGGCTACAGAAAGGCGGAGGGAGATCAGTCGAGTGGACTGACTGTACTGCGCTGGATGTTCACTTGAGATGGGCTGTGTGCAGGTTGAGGTTTCTTTTCTATGAAAAACTGCTGCTTTATATCGTTACTGATGTTAGCTCGACAGTGTCTGAGGTGTGTGGTGGAAGAAGTTTGTTGATATTTCTGGTTCCCCTGAAGTGTTTGAGTCTGCAGTTCCACTATAATACACTGCCACCGTGGCTTATGTTCCTTTTGGTCCACCATGCAACAGCTAGTTGCTGAAGACTGCTCCAACCCAACTACCAATATCATTTCTTCTCGTCGGGAAGATCATGAAAGAAGTCGCTTTTTTTGATCTCCGGGTCCCATTCTGGTTGAATCTGGAACCAAATTCTGTCTTTTATAGCAGCACATTCGTAGCCTTTTTCATGGCAATGGAAACGGCAAAATCCATCTGGACTGTTGAGATATGCCTTAGCGGGACCGCAGTGATAATAGTCCTGTCCACGAAAGTTCGCGAAGAAAGCCGCGAAGAAGTCTGG
Source organism: Rutstroemia sp. NJR-2017a BVV2 (assembly GCA_002946415.1). Lineage (NCBI taxonomy): Eukaryota > Fungi > Ascomycota > Leotiomycetes > Helotiales > Rutstroemiaceae > Rutstroemia > Rutstroemia sp. NJR-2017a BVV2. The sequence goes on along the minus strand of NJPS01000031.1, from coordinate 287,394 downwards.
GTGGTTCTTGCAGATTGGCCAAAGCTCTTGTAAATACGCTATCTTTTCCTCTTCTGTATCCTTAGAACCAATAAATCGGTAGTATATGTGTCCTAGTGCCTCCATTATGAATGTCCTCATAGGAGATTTTTTTTGGGTATTTTCCCACATGTAGTTGGCCATCTCTGTCGTCAAATAGTCGTACACGGTGTCATCTGAGAAGCAGAGGAAGATAGCGTCCATGACCTGGTCAGCTAGCTCATCCAGAATTATCTTCTCAGCCATTACATATAGCTTGAAAAGGTCTTGAAGGTACGTCTCATGTATCGTGGGCCTGATTCGAGACTGGTAAAGCCATTCAACAAAAATTGCAACAGCCCCTTCACTCTCCTCAACCAAATATATTTTTCCTTCTTGGCCTTCCTTGAATGAGCCGTCGAATGCGCCCCGAAAGTAGCCGCATGAGTCGCACAGCAGCTGTTTGTGCACTGTAAATTCCTTGCGCTTCTTGCCGACAATCAACGTGACGGTCTCATTTCCTAAGCTTCTACTCAATGCAATTAGCACCGACACGGTCTCCGCATGTTCGTCATTGTTTAACCTACTCGGCTAGTGGTTTCGGTTCACCTTCTGACATTGTGGCGATGGGTTTCAAATCTCAGAGCGTGTTCTGGTTTGATTGCATCAAAATTCCGGTACAGCTGAATGCTGCTGAAGTATGCTTCGGATGTGGTTGTGGTTGTAGATGGTGATAGCTGGCAATAATCTTGGATTTTATGTGCGAAGCATTGTAATTTACACAATTTGAAAGTGAAGTGGTTAGGGCTGTTGAGTGAATAGCCCACGGTCCCTTTTCTGGATGGAGATATGCCTTCATTCACTTTTCTCTCGTACTCGGCTTGGACGCTGCATATCATGAAAAGTGACAGATGGTTGAAGTGGCAACGATATTGTATGGATTCACTTCAGCTTTACGTTTACTGAGGAACCTGTCGTGGGAATCCCACTGTATTGGGGTTTCTCCTGTATTGGGAGTTCTATGATTTAAGTTACTTGGTGAAGAGTCACCACAGTACGCAAATCAGAAACTCACACACCCCAGGTCAATGGCTTCGGAGGTCGGATGTATATCTAAGGGTAAGCTTGCTACGGTATGAGTAGGAGCTATCACATCTGCACAAGCAATCATGTTATTTTTTCGAGGCTTATATTAAGCGTGGAACGAGGAGTTAAATGTACTTTTCCTATTGTAGCCGTCAATACTAGTCCGAGTCGTCAACATTTACAAATATTAGCCTAGCAAAACATCGGATGAATTTCAATTCCCCTTTTGTAGCCAACGCCTGACACACTCCTTGCAATCGAGAGTTGTCGGTAAACCTCAGACATCCTCATAATCTGACGGTCCTTCCATTTCTTATTCTTCCGTATCCTGCTTACCCGTGTCGGGCTTATCTGGTTGAAAAACGCACTTAGCGGTTTTTGTGTGGCAATGAAAGTGGCACTTGTCCCAGCTAGACGGCACGCGCTCATGGCATTCCATGTATTCCGCCATACAGGCTAGAAAGTCTTTGAACATATCTTTCGATGTGCTAACCAGTTCCCAAATCTTGTCGAGCTTTGCGTTGCCGGTAGTGATTGGTGGTGACTGCGACGGAGAGGCGACAACAATGTATGCCTCGTACGCTAGACTGGAAATGCAAAGCTTGCGCAGGGGAGAGCCATCCATCGTTCTTTCGTATACTTCTTCTATGATATTAAATGCCGGCTCTGTGGTTTTAAGATGCTCAAATTTGGAACCTGTCAAGACGTCAATTGTTGCGTTGGCTAGGCGTTCCTCGAGAATCTTTTCGGCAAAAATGCACAGCCGATAGAGAGGTTTGGGGTCTCTGCGAGGGTGGAAACTTGGACGGCGTTTCTGATAATTCCATTCAACGAAGAGACCAAAGCATCTGGGTGTTCTTCTGGGAGGTGCATGACGCCCTCCTTGAATCCACCACGAAAAGCTTTGTCGAAGAAGTCGACACGGTCGCAGAGAAGTTTCTTATGGATCGTGAATTTGACCTTGTCTTCTCCTACGTAAATGGTTACCATCTCGGTGCCCAGTCTCCTAAAGTTGAGGATATTAGATTTGACTGCCCACAAGAACTAAGTTATAACTCACGATAGGGCTTCTTCCATCTTTAAAGTTGGCACGCAGCTCGAAACGATTAGTCGGACTTCGTTCGAGATATGTTCGTTGCCGGAAGTTGACTGCAACACAACCTGTGCCAACATTTGGAATCAGCTTTAGTTATCCACCCTTCAGAACGAACGTAAGACGTTACATTCAATCATGAACACTCAAGAAATCAGAGCCGTCGCAAACATACCGATTGGTTATGGTGTAATTGTCTTCAGCAAGATCGATGTAAAATAGAACTGGGTTTTATGTCATTCCTCCAAGTCTGGAGACTGGGTGATGGCTGATGGGAGTGAATTTTAAAATCTGTTAGCGCGTTTGGGGAGGCAACGGTGAGTGAATTTGTTGTAATGCACAAATATGTTTCCCGTCCGATCTGAAAGGATATTTGGTAGGAGGGATTCCAAACTTCGAATCCGGCATGAAAACGTGAAAAGTGAGGTTGCGAGTACTCGGCAATGTATACGAGTGGAAGAAGTTAAATCACAGGCTCGATCACATACGGAGGACGTTGTTGATGGCATTTGGGCTTTTATACTAGTTGGATAGATATCCCAATTAGGACGTGGTAAGATCGGGACCTGTTTATTCTGGCTATGAAGTTGCGCATACTTTCAGCTGCCACATATGAGTTGCCTTTGGTCCTCCTTATACTCTGGATGACTTGAAATATGGATCATTGCAACTGTCTTCAACCAAGGAAGTAGCCTGACAACTTTGAACAGCCACCATCCTGTCCTCCACCCCAGCTTTCGGCAAGTAACACTGCTCTCCAACTGCATGTCTGTGAAAAGCACAGATCACCCAGTCATTCAACTCGAAAGCATTCCTTGGTAAATTAGACTTCGAATGCCTTCCGACCTGCATGAAGAATCCTTCATAGAAGTCGCAGTGATCCTTGAAGACATCCCACAACTGCACCAGTACTGCTCTCGAGATTGGCCTGTCCTCCTTAATCTTCGCGTTGAATTTGCAGCACAACCACAACGCAGTGTAGACACACCAAGTCCGTAGAGGTGAATCTGATGCTGTATTCTCCCCAATCTGACGCATCTGCAGCACATCAAGCTTGAAGACGACCTTCTCCAGCCCCTCGGCGCTCCCTTGTATCTCATCCAATGTTCTATTGCAGAGTTCGTTGAGACACAGCTTTTCGACGAAAATGTAGAGGCTCAATAGACCATCCAAGTCCTTCTGACATGTAATTGGCAGAACAGAACCACGATACAACCAATGGGCAAAGATGGAGAAGATATCGGGTTCATCCTCGGGTAAATGCATGCTTCCACTGACCGTCTCCTTGAATCCGCCGTGAATGCATGATCGAAGAAAGGCAGGCGACATATCAACTTCCTATGTAGGACAAACTTGCGCTTTGCAGGTCCAACAAAGAGCCCTGGATTCTGTATCAGCCACGGTCGACCCGCTTTCAGAAATGCCTTTGCAACACTTCAACGAACCTGCCTAAATCTTCGTTCTTTGCTAAAATCATCACGCCGTGGTTGTGGAACGAAGTATGGAGTATCGTGCGTATACACCAGGTCAACTTTGCATATTAAGTCACGGGAAGGACGTGGTAGATTGGAGGTACATGAGGACGAAACCTGCACTTGGCATAGTGAATATGGTGCTCACCCAGTTACTCCAATGGTTTTATCTAATACTCTTCATCTTGTAGCTTCACCTGATTTCAATTCACTTTCAAAACGAGGCTAGTCCGCGAAAAGGTAAGTCTTCCTCGTTGGCCTCGACCTCGCCTGACCACCTGATTGCTTCACCTTCTCTTCTTTCAAAGACACAACCACAACGAACACCTCTTCGCACTTCTCCATTCATCAAATACATCATTCTGCACCTGGATGGATACATGCTTAATTCCTCTTGCGATAGTTTCTGCATTCAATCTTGTTAAATACTGAATTCAAGGCTCTGCTTCAAAATCCATCAACAAGATGAGTCGGGAGGTAAGTTTCCAATTCAGCTTTCATCTAAGGACTGCAGCATTGATGCAGCAATCTAACTGCTTGCTTGACAGCGTCAAGCTTCTCCTAACCACACGAACGGCAACGACATCAACCATAGTGACACTTTGAATAATCAAGCTGCGTCCAAGAAGACGAGCGGCATGCAGATCACTAGAATTGAGAGGTCGGCGGGGGTTCTGCTCAGTGAGTAAGTACAGGAACTCCCATCTCTTCGCAATGAACGTCGGTCTAAATTGATTCATAGTCATATGGGATGTGAAATCATTACATTGAGAGTCTGCGCCAATGAACATGACCCCAATGAGGAAGTGGCCATCTTCTCAATTCACAAAAACCTTCTAGCAAACTGTTCTCGACGTTTCGCAAAAATGGTCAAGTCTAACACCAATCACTCTGGTTTACTCTACAAAATCCACGACACCTGTCCTGCCGTCTTTAAGTTGTTCACTGAATACTTGTACAAACAGGTCGTCCCAGGTGTAACGCACAACCTCACTCCCGTCCAACAGGGCAGTCGTCTCGCCGATTTGTGCCAACTTTACGTCTTCGCCGAAATGTTTGAGATGGATCATATCTTCTTGAACAAGATCATGGACAAAATACAAGACGGGCTGGTTATGACAGGCAGAGTTCTCCCCGCAATGCTTGTCAAGAACATATACGAACATGGGGAGAAGACCTCACTTTTAAGAAAGTTCTGCGTCGCCTCAACTCTTTACGCAATCACCACCCCTGGCCTGGACGACACGAGCTTAAAAATACTCCTTCGCGCCAGTGATGACTTTTTCGACGAGTTCACACGCTACATTGTTGCTACCGTTAAGCACAACCCAGACCCGCGTGTCCGAGGGTCGTTCCAAGAGAATGCTGTGCATGCTGACCTAACTGATTCGTCAGAAGCTGGATCTGCCTCAATTACAGCAACACGAGGTGTCCATCCTTGTCAGTTCCACGTCCACCCCCATGGTGAGGACGCGGAAGGTTCGGACTCGAGATATGAAGTTCGCGGCTGTTACCTTCTTGACGGTCAGTGAAAGAATTTGGAGTTTGAATGAAGATGGTATTTCGAAGAAAGGACGTCGGGGTTAGTGGGTAGGAGATGATGTCTTCGTTTCTGGGGTTTCATCATTCATGTAGGATAGCAAGAGCTGATTAAGCTGGAAGAGTTCATGAGGGGTAGGACGGCGGAGCAATGATCCATGTATTCAAAAAGCTTGTTACCCTTGTCTAGTTGCTCATGATAAATACCCATTCTTCATACTTTCGATTGCAAGCTCACCGAGTGAATGATAGTCATCGTTTAACAGACTGGAAGATTTGAGGTTTACAGAAGAAAGTAATTCTAAGATGAAGACATGCATAACTCGGATTTGGCTGACGGAGTACCGTATCACAAGACGGTTCATGATCATCGGTGTTCTACCATAGCGACGTGAATTTCCTGCATCGCTCCTGCACCAGCAGCAACACCATACTAGAGAAATGGCAAGCCGCCTACTTTTGCAGCCTGCCCGAGACCTTCCTTGCCCGAAGGATGCAACGAGGCAGAGAATAACCTACCGCTAGTAAAGTAAACCAGTGGCTATACTAATCCAACGACAAGCTCCAGAAATTGGATATTCCACTAAATATAAACATTTGATACTTATCCTCCGGGAAATGTATGCATAAGTCCTCACTGTCGAGATTTCACTTGAGCAATAAGCTATATGCTTCAGAATAACAGAAGAAGTAAATAAATAATTAGTTAGAGGACTGAAGTTAGTCGATGAACTGAAATATCCACTAGTGGTGTTATCCCCTTAAGCTTGTCCATGATATTGCTGGTAGTAGCGAGGCAGCGACCTAGCTTCGAGACTTGGGTCCTCTTTCCTTCCTTCCTTCCTTCTTTCGAATCCGACTTCCCCTACTCAAACAATAGATTCTTAAAGAAGATGGCAATCAACTCTTCAGAAACATCACTAAGAGGACATCGACAGAAAGAGACATTGTTATTTCAAGAACTCGAGAATCTAGCTATGGACATCGAGTGAGTTTCTTTTCCCGCTTCGCACCCGCATCTTCATCCTAACAAGAAACACAGTGATCCCGCCTACAATGTCAGCGATGACAGCGATGACAGTGATGACCAACTCGTCGAACTGATCGTAGGTCAGGAGCAAAAATCCTTCGTCGTAAACGAAAACCTGCTTTGCGAATACTCGAAATATTTCGAGCGCATCTGCAACAGACTGAACCCCCCCGAAGACGGTTCCCTCCCCTTCATAGAGCTCCCCGAGTACGAACCCAAAATCGTGGACGCATTCCTGTATTATATGCACATCAAGGGGCTTCCCGACCTGCCTGACAACGGCGCCGAGCTCATGGAGCTCTACTACTTCGCCGAGAAGGTCGAATGCAACAAACTGATGAATGTCCTCATAGAGCGCATAATCACAGATCATGCGGCTAGCCGCTCCAACTTCCGACTCATCGCCATCGTCGGGATATACCAGAACACCCGCCCCGGGAGCAAGCTCCGCTGGTTCGTGGCCGCGTGCGTGGTATTTCAGATGCGGCAAAGGGTCGGAGACCTGCAGTGGGCGCACAGATACGCCGAGCTGTTTGAGGTCTGTCCGGGCCTGTTCCGCGATATCTTTGTGTTGATTTGCTATCACGGGATGACGGGCTGGGATCCGCAAGCTAGACGGTCGAATATATTTCTGTCGATGTTTACGTTTTGTGATTTCCATGTTCATGGACCGAATGAATCGCGCTGTGAGGGTGCGAGGAGGGAGCAACCAAATGTCGGGAGAGTAGCAGCAGGAAATGGTGCTCCACGGTGTACAACAAGAAACAATACTCCAGAGCCAACAGCAGGAATCAGTACTCCAGAGTCTACAGCAGGTAACAATGCTCCAAGGTCTACAGCAGGGAACAATACACCAGAGTATAGAGCAGGAACCGCAAATAAAGGTTGAGGACTCGGATTAATAGCATACTCGGAGTACGTTTTCCCAGTGTGTGAAGTTGGGTTATGATTACTGGTGGTCAGAAGGGCAACATATGAGCTCTAGACTGCTTGTATTGTTTGGGCAGGAACGAAAACAGGTTCAGACACTGTGGACTTAATCAGGTATTTTTGGTATATTGTTACCCACAACCCAAAGAATCCCACTGATTCTTGTCTCCAAACCGCGGAATCAATGAAACTGGACAATGAGCTTCTGGTTTTCATCTGATGAGATATGGATGTTTGAGACCAGGGTGAGCACCAACGGCATGCACCAACGGTATGCTAGAAGGGAATACATGATATTCTCGTCTGGCTAGAGGAACAGGGTGAACCACAAATTTTCGAACAGAATCATGTGCTTGCACCGAACTGTCATTAGGTATCAACAGTATTGGTATCGTCTCATCATCAACACCAGCAGACTTGGTCTGAACTCTTCTAACTACTCGTCTATATAAAACTCTAACAAGATTCCACATCAATATGCTACATGATATGCACCCTGAGATGTAGTTGCTTTGGTTTCACAAGTGCGTAAACACACATTGGATCATGAGTTTGGATACTTCCATCGATCTGCAAGCTCCACAGAAGCTGCGCTGACCACAAAGCGTCGAAAGCTAGGTAGTCCTACAATCTGAGCCAAGCAGCCCTCACTGCAGAGCTTCCTAACTCCAGGACCATTTCTGTGAATAAAAAAGTCCTGGCAAAAGGCACATTGGCGTTACATTCATCCAGTATCGCCAAAGGTGCCCTAAGCGGAGACATCTGACTTCAGAATATGGTACATGCCATAGGAAGCGTTTCATCACCTAGATGATCTTCTCGGCTTCTTCCACAAGAGTCTCAAGTTTGAAGGCCGGATCCCCTCGCCCAAATTGCTCTAACAGTTTTCGCCTCTCTTGATTCTCCCCCAGTAACCCATAGAACTTTTGCAGACACATCACCAGCCATTTTGCTTCATCCACACTTACACCTCGTCCCTTCACGACCTGCCCCTGCAGTAAAACAAGCTCTTTATCATCTGCTAGTTCCAGATGATGCGTGATGGTGGTATGTGGCTGACTGAACTCCCCGCGCAATTTGTACTCTGCTAAGTGGGTAAACATGACAGTGACCGTATTTTCCGCCGGGAAAGTCCATTGCAGGAAATGGATTTCTGCACCTTGCCCCTCTTTGGGAAGGGGTAAGATGAAATGTGGATGTTTCTTCGCGGTGGCTTCGATGGTTTGGTATGTCTCGAGAGGAATAACTGCGCATAGTGACTGCGTATCGTTGACATGGCGTACTCGCCAGAGTGCTTCGATTTCTTTTTGGGAAAGATCGCGCGCCTTTTCGATATTCAGAAAAGATGAAAGGGTTTTGAGCCCGGGATTCGAGGATGTCTTTTCGGTTGGAACCTGAGGTGCCGGTGGAGCTTCTGGAAAAGGCGATGGAGGGGCTGGCGATGACGGAGTTGGCGACGAAGAGGTCGGCGATGGCGGTGGCGTAGGAGGAGCATTTATAGGAGGAATGGGAATAGTAGCTTTCTTCTTTAAGTGATCGATCTTCTCCTTGTATACTTCTCTCAGTTCATTGACATCTCGTACACCTTCCCTATTGTAAGATATCAGCAAGAAGGCCTACATATATAACGGCAGAGAACCAACTTACTCTTTGGCCTTCTTCTCGAGCTTTTCCCTGTACTTATCTAAAACTCGATCTGACTGCTGGGTGGCTAAAAACCGAATATCATGCACTTGCGCCCATCTTTTCTGCGAAGCTCGTAGATATGGAGGTGCGCCAGAAATCATGCGTCTCAAAGCAGGAGTACGGAAGCTTGCCATGATTGCGATCTTAAAGAACAATTGTTCGTTGTTGTTGAGCTTGATCAATTCGCCTTTGCAGTCAGTTTAGTTGAAGTCGATAAGATATCTGGAGAAATTTAGAGAGTGGCGGCCGCATCGGTCCGAATTCATCCGGGTGACTTTCGGATCGGTCCAGAACCAGAGCATAGCTCCCGTGCTCCCTTTAGATGACAGGCGAAGGTTTTGGGCCAGATACTCTAGAAACCAGAAACAAAAAAACATAATAATATCATGCAATATGTTAATTTATTATTTATCCATTTCCCTATATCCTGCCTGTATAATCTACCCATCTACAACTTCGCCTTCTCACCCTCCTTCTTTGCCTGCTCCTTCAACATCCTCCTCAAAATCTTCCCACTCGCACTCTTCGGAATCTCATCCACAAACTTGACACCGCCTCTCAAACGCTTATGATTCGCAACCCTCGATTGCAGCCATTCTACTATCCTCTTCTCCGTCGCCTTACTACCCTCAACTCCCTTCTTCGGAACCACATACGCTCTTGGGACTTCAGTGGCTTGCTCTTTATCCTCAATACCAATGACTGCTACGTCATCGATATCTTCGTGCGATGCTAGAAGCCCTTCTAATTCCGCAGGTGGCACTTGGAAGCCCTTGTACTTGATCAATTCCTTCACACGGTCGGTAATATAGAAATTGCCATTCTTATCCTGGTGTCCAACATCGCCAGTCTTGAAATATCCATCTTCTGTCAGGGCGTTCTTGGTGCCTTCAGGGTTGTTCAGGTAGCCCTGGAAAACGTTGGGACCTTTAATCCACAGTTCACCAGTCTCACCTGCTGGTACTTCTTTCCCTTCATCATTGACGTATTTAGCAGTCTGATTCGGCAGCATTAGTCCAACAGAACCTGGGGTTTTATCCCAATCATCCCATGGCTGAGTATGTGTTGTCGGACTCGTTTCACTGAGACCATACCCCTGCTTGATGGGCACCTTGATACGTGCATATACCGTATCGACCAGCTCCTTCGTCAAAGGTGCTGCACCAGAATTCAACATCCGGAGCGAGGACATATCGTATTTTGCGACTATGGGGTGTTTACCCAGTAGGAGAATAATCGGAGGAACGACATATCCAAATGTGATCGAGTATTTCTGAATAAAGTAGCAGAACCTTTCTAGGTCAAATTTAGCCATCACGATACACTCGAGGCCTTTCCAAATCGTTAAATGGATGATGCAAGTTAATCCCTGCAAGAAGTTAGTCATGATTGGTCACTGATTGGGAAGAAGCATCTTACGTAGATATGGAAAAATGGCAAGACAGCCAGGACCTTATCTCCCCTGCCATCTTTTCCCCCCTCCCAGCTCAAGCTTTTCTCAGCAGGATCCAGCATTAAAGTATTCGCAACGATATTCCCATGACTCAACATAACACCCTTAGGATGCCCTGTCGTTCCACTACTATAGACCAAGAAAGCGAGGTCCTTCGGCTTCAGCTTCGTTCTCATGTATCTTGTCGCGCCAGAAATATTTCGCACATTGGTAAAATGTTTGAATTTCGACGTCTCATCCCTTTCATCCCCAACCAGAATTATCCGATCGTCAGGAATGCCAACATTTCTGCAAGCTTCCTGTGCCGATTTTAGAAACGGTTTTTGTGTGACCAGTGCTTTCGCTCCAGAATCTTTCAACTGGAACGTCAACTCATCGACCGTGTATCCCGGGTTCGCCGGTGACACAATGCCGCCTGCCCAGTGTGTTCCCCATAGCACAGCAGGTGTATCAATACAGTTCGGTGTATAGAGAGCCAGCACGTCGCCCTTCTGCCATTCCCACACTGCTTTTAATCCCTTTCCGAATTCTATGGCGGTGTCTCGGACTTGCGCATATGTGTATGATCGTGAGGTCTCGGCGTCTGTGTAGATAGCTAGAAACGTAACGACATCAGTAAAAATGCTCTGCAACAAGCCAGACAACGCTTCAAAATTAGAAGCGGTGGTGAATTCTACCTTTATCATCAGGGAACGCCTTATCTTTCCTCTCAAACAACAAAGTCCATATATCCACTTCTGGGATCTCAACCCTGGGGTATGTAGATTCTATAGGCATAATTGATTAGAGCGTGACGCGTGAGATAAGAAAGAATGAAGAAGCAAAGTGCTGCAGGATTCAATGGCAGAGGACGGTATATTATTTATACATACAAGGCACGGAAAGGATCCGAAACAACAAAGGGAGATTCACTCAAGTACCTCAACAAAATACCGGTAATACCTGGGAGTACTTTCGTAATGGTCATGGTTCTTCCGCCCCCCTCTCCACAACTTCGCTCTCCACACAGCGGACATGCCGAGGCATTTACTCCATTTTCCGGGGATAACGGCTCGGAGCGACCAATCATGCGAAGGAGCGGTAAGTTAGTTGGAAATCCAAAACCGAAGGATACCGAGTAGTCGGGTTCATTGTCGACGGCTTGATTCTTCGAAAGATAAGAAATAGACGATTGTAGTAAGAAGGAAAATTCACAAAATATGAACCGTGTTGATTACTATTCAACTGTTACACGTGATCTGCGATTTGGCCACATCCGGGTCTGGCAGCTGTCAAAAGAACCGGAAATAGCGTTGTGATATGTCACCACGGAATCTACTTGTGGGATACGTAACTAGGTCAGAGTCAAGACTATGCATTGTGCAACCTCGCCACGCTCAAACATATCACTTTGATCAAACGACCCACCAAGTAAAGGCAACAAATCGAGCTGTAGATTCATGAATCAACTATCTAAAACGTGAGGCTAGCACTCCTTAACAACTAGACAGCTTCTTCCACCACATAGAACTCCATTGCCAATTACAATTTACCAGAGGTGAACAAGACAGGGTGAGCTCGCACCACCAGGACTATCAAAAACACCTCTGACTTTGAACGGTCAAAGCAATTTGCGAATTTCCCTTGCAAATAAATATTGACCATGAACCTTTTGTTCCATGAAACAAAAGTGACTGACCACACCTCGTATGAGATGAAGCTCCAAGTGCATCCAGGAAACCGTGGATGGCATACGTTTCGAAAAGACTTTAGGTACGGGACAAGAAAGAACCAACTGATCGGCATGGAGCCAAACGCCATCTGGCGCTCAAGGTAGGGACTGCCCAAAAAATGGTTCTCCATGAGTCCATAAGTATCCTTCCCGGAAAGCGCTTGACAAGTGATGTTGTGCTGGGCCCAAGGCACAATTCCCCGAATGTCAACAAAAACCTTGACAAAAAAGTGTCTCTATTACAGAGGTCCTCCTTCCTGTTCCCGCACCGTAGTCTGCTGCTGGTCGATGCCGAAAATGAATCGGCTCTTACTTTCACGGATGATTGGACGAACTATAAAGACTTTGGAGTTCGTAAAACTCTCTTGCCTTCCACCATCGCAACCATCCCGCGCTGTGTTCGTAGACGAAAGAGTAGAAAGTGTACATCCTGAGTTTCGAGAATATTTGACTACTCTCAAGGAAGACGTGACCATCCCACTCACGCGAATATATCGCAACATATACTATGCGTTTCGGCAAAATAGTGAAACTCACTATGCCTGTAAATCTTCCTAGGCCGAGTCCTAGTCGCTGGCGCCGGAGCAAAGTCGATTCAATAGAACCGCTTACTATCACGCTTATCTCCTTCAGAAAAGATCCTACATAGTACGAGACGGCGACATTGTGGGCTGTCACTTGCAGTGGTTGGCACGTTCTGTTAATCCGTGCCAGCGAGTGACACTGGTTGCCCACAACATGGCCGCCAGACATCCCAGACAAACTCTGGAACATCTTTTTAATTCCGCACACCCAACAACAATCATCTCGAACACAAACATGGGCCTTTTTCTGTCATGCCCAGGACTAGAAATGTGCAGCAGACTTATGCCAAAAAAATTGACAGATCATGCGCTTGATTCTGGCGCACTGATTCGCGTTGGCATACAGCCAGCGAGATCAACCAAAGAATTCACCACCAACAAGAGTTTCCCAGGGTTTGCCCGTTTCCCAGACCTTTTCCATCAGCTTCCGCGCATTATGTACTTGCGTCATGCCAAACTTCTCCACTCTGATTATGCGTTCAAGGATATCTGAACGTTGCTTCTCGTCTTGAAGATCGCAACCTGCAGTGAACATTGGAAAAAGTAGACATGCCTCAGCACTACTACCTTTTCGAACTTTGTTGAAAGAACCCAGGATCTCACGAACTGCATGCTGTACGTCTTCATGTTCCGAAGGCTTTCCCAGTATCCTTCTATGGAGGTGAATGAGCCCCGCGGAATGGAAAGCTTCATTGGTGGCTGCAACTTCTAGAGTGTCCCATTGATATTCCGCTTCAGACTTCGACTGCATATGCGTACAAGGCTTTGCTCGATGGCGACGAGATTCTAGAAGATCGGCTTCCAGTTTCTGGGCACGAGATACCACACCTTCAGACGGCTGCCAGTCAGCTTGAATGGTTGAATCGGCTCCAATACGCTGAGCATCGCATTGACGAGCCAGAGCAGCAACTTTGGCCAATATTCGAACACATCGACTGGTGAATCCGAGGATGCAATCGATCTGGTAGTCTCCAGCGTCATCTTCAATATCGTAATCCAGCATCCAGGCTGAAGAAATGTTCTGCCCTCCACTCAAGCTGCCAAGAACATCCAGATATGCGAACCAGCTCCATAAAAACGATGAAACCTTATCCTTGCGGGATATTGTTTGCATTCGGTGTGCGCCACCTCGAGCAGCAACCATCTGTCGCGCAAGCTCGAGATGCTTCTGCCACGGAACGGCGACTCCAAAGGCTTTAGGAGATATAATCTCGAGAGACGCGAGCATTATTACCGTTGCTAGGTTGGCATCGGTGATGATCTTGTTGGGATCATCGAGAGCATGTCTGAGGTTAGGAAAGATATCTTTAACCCATAGGGCTATGCGGGTGGCAGGCTCTGGCTGTCTCAAAAGCCTAGCTCGGTGTGAAGCTGAGTATGCAAGCAAAAGGTGCAAGAGATCATCATCGCGAACGGCCATCTGTGGCAAAATACTCCTGAACGGATTCGATGAACAATTATGTGGGATTAAACAGCCCGCCGTATGATTAAGGAAGTGATGCTAGGAAATGTTAGTTTCATGCGATTGTGAGTTATCCGGAGGATCCTTACAAAGTACTGCAACGGGTGTTAGTAAAAGTTAATCGTGAGTTAGAATAAGAACTTACAAGTAAGTTCATAGGATTCTCGAGCAGTTTCGTGGGGAGAGGTTCCAGTGCACGGGGTATGCATATAGGAACTGGCTTGTCATAGTATCTCACATCCAGTGCTGTATCATTGCTCTCCATGCCGAATCCAAACTCAACGGGCGATGCAATCCCAGGGCTGCCAATTATAAGTTCTTGATTTTGGCGTACAGCCTTTGGAGACATTCCCGATGTTGCATTGGCGTCATCATTTTTGCCAATATCCAGATCTATAAAGCCTCGATCAACGCCCCAGGTTTCGGTATCTCTGTACACATCAGAAACCGAAGGTGACCAACCTTGGCTTTCATGGTCTGAGTTTTGAACGGAGCCAGGTGATTGAGCCGGGAGTTGACCCTCTGGTGGTCCTGACAACAATGAGTTTACAGACAGTCTCCGCAGTTGATCTGAGCCCTGCGGTGGTCGTCTAGATCTGTATGAATCAACCCCGAAGTTCGAACTGATGGCTCTCGGGGACGGGAGTTGGGGAGTTAGAGTCTGCACATCGTCATTGTACAGCGTACGAGGTTGAGACGGAGGAAGCATTGAGGACGAGAGGGCTAAGCTGTCGTGTTTAACACGCTTTGGAGGACGGTCGAGCGAAGCGTCTGCAGCGGGGGTTCCAATTGCGCTACGATAATACGTCGGTGTAGAAATCGGACTTTCGACGTCTAGAAAGCCCACACTCTTGTTGGAGGTCGACGCTGCGCTAGAATTTGTACCGAGGTCGTCCACTTCGTTGCCTATTTGCCCCTGACTGCGACTTGGCGCGTCGACAAGCATTGGCGATACTGGAGGCACAGAAACACCGGAGTGATATCGCTCGAAGCTTTGGGGATGTTGTAGATGCAGCTGACCAGGGCCACTATGATAATCAGTCGCGAGCGCTGCAGTTGGTGAAGCTACAGCTAGCATCAAGGCAGGATCAATCATGGCGGTTTCTGTCGTTTGCTTCGGATATTCCGTATCTCGAGCATTGTGGTCGACCACCGGTGTAGAGCCTGGTCCGAAGGATTGAAAAGCCGTGAAAGACTCTGTAGATAGTTGTCCAGCATCCTTCGGTGCCGTGTCCGTCGGAGTTGTGGCAGAGAAATTGATTTGACCAGCCCCAACACCATCTTGGGGCTTCTTCTTTCCCCTCCCGTCCCAGTTCAGTCGAATGCTATAGTCGCAGATTTCGCCCTGCTTCGAACAATTGACACATGTTGGTCGAGCTTCATCGCATTTGACCTTTCGAGCTTTGCACGGCCTAGGGAATGCATAGTGGTTAGTGGGGATCGATGAACGTGAATACTTCAACGCACCAGCATCCGTTGCGGCTACGTTTCTTGGGTTCTGGAGCACCAGCTTTCTTGGGTCGTGGCATGCTGAAGTATCAGGACAATTCGTGTTATCGGCGAGTAGCACGTCATTAACCTAGACCACAAGGCGCTTTTCTTGGACAAGAATAGCCTTTCGATTTAGTGGATTGGGTTGTCGGCGGATTCATCTGCATTGACATGTCGAAAAAGGAACGAAAGATAGTGCGCCTGTTATGAAGCCTGAAGAAGCAATAAATTTGGGAAACTACCGTAAAAGCTATGGCAGAGGAGCAGCAATTTTGCAAAGCAAGTTGTCCGTGGGGTAAATGGAAAGATATGATTCAGAGCTCGAGGTGGGTTGTTGAGATCAATAAATAGCTGGACTCGGTAGCCACGGTTATATTGCCAAGTGGGGTTAGCCACGATAAGGCCGATATTCATAAGCCTAAGACTTATGGTGGAGGGAGGAGCTTGGACCCCTCTATTGGTGTCTTCTGTAAATACTATGTACGGAGGAGTTTGTGGTAAACACATCTCACCAGTTCCTCAATTTCTCAATTACATAATATCTATATTAAGGATTTTGATATCCTCCTCAGGCTTCTCTTTATACACTCTTGTGTTTTCGATCTTGTGGATTACATCCAAACCCTGGATTGCTCGTCCGAAAATCGTATGCTTGTTATCGAGCCATGGCTATGCACATATTAGTATTACGTACCCTAAGAGTTAAACAGACGGGTAGCAGTAACTTACCGTCTTTTCTGTTGTGATGAAGAACTGGCTTCCATTAGTGTTTGGTCCGGCGTTGGCCATACTGACCGTGTATGGCTTGTCATGCTTTAGTGAGCTGAACTCGTCCGCGAACTCTTTACCCCAGATGCTCTCGCCACCAGTTCCATCTCCTAGAGGGTCTCCGCACTGTATCATGAATTTCCGAATAACTCGGTGGAATATGGTATTGTTGTAATAACCTTGCTTGGAATGCGTAACGAAATTCTCTACAGCCTTCGGTGCTGCATCTGGGAAGAGACGAATGTGGATATCTCCGTACGTTGTATGAATAATGGCAGCAGTCCCAGTTTCGGCGGCTTTGGCTTCAACCAGTTTCTTAGCGTTACCGTTCGTGGGCTTCTCGTTGTGTACGTCTCGCTCTGATTTGGAGATCTCCTCTTCGTTCGTGAACATATAAAATCGAACCTTGCCAACTCCTGTAGCAAACAGGATCGGATCCCTAACTTCAGATTCTTGAAGCAGAGGATTGTTCGAAGCTGCCATTGCAACTGTTGTGACACCCTTCTTCTGCGGTTGACCCTGGTACATGGCAAGTGCAAGGGGCCTAAAGTTCTCATCCTTTCCATACACTTTGACAACCCGATTCGTGTATGTATTGAGCACCTTCGCTCCATGGATCGACCCGTAAATAATGAAATGACCTGTCTCGTCGAAAATGACATTGACTTTATTCCTTAAAGTCGGCGATTCAATCTCGCGCTCTGTAGCAAGCCGTCGCCCAAACTCTACATCGTCCAGCTTCTGTAGGGAGGTTCCTGCTAGCTGCATTTCCTCGATAACCTGCAAAGACTCGTCATATGTCCGGTGAAGCTTCCCGGTAGGGAAGTCAAAGACGCGAATTTTGCGATCCGGGAACGAAAAGGTAGCGAACTGAGAACCGTTCGGGGAGATCGTGAGCGAAGCAGGAGTGGCTTTGGCTTTTCTGAATTCGAAAAGACTGGTGGAAGATTTGAATTCGAAGACATTATCCGGCTTCTCGTAGTTGTCGCCCGGTCTCCAATACTCAATCATGCCATTTTCATCTGCCGAGATTACACAATCGTACGCATCATTGAAGGCCATCAGCGAAATCACACTGCGATGCAGCCCTTTGATTGTATGGATTGGATCTTGGTTCTCCCCGCGCCCGTCGTATATCCTTATTGTATGGTTCACCTCATCCGACACTGCCAGCAGTGGTAATGATGCGCCACGTCGATGTATCCAACAAACGCATTTTGGTGTGAACTCCAATGTCAACATTGACAAAAGGTCGAACGTCATAACATCGAATATCTTGATCGTTTTATCCGCTCCTGCCGTCGCAAAACTTCGACCATCCGAGCTGACCGAGACGCTCTTAATCTCTCCAACATGCGTCCTGAATTCCTTCACAAACTCAATTCCATCTCCGCCTTTCTTCCAGAACTTCACCACACCATCAACAGAACTAGTTATTAAAAAGTCGGTCAATGGTGTCATTGTAACGAACGCGAGCTGCTCCTTGTGCATGAGCGATTTCGAATACCGCGTGGACTTAGGAAGCGCAGAGATGTAGAGCTTTTCGTACGGAAGCTTGCGACGCTTCTTCTTAGGAGCTTCAGCAGACGGAAGCTGAGGTCCCATATCATCGTCGGACGAAGAGTCATCTTGGTCGTCTTCCTCAATCTTCCTCTTGTTAGATTTAAGACCAGTATCTGAGTCTGCCATTTTGCTGAAGTAATTGTAGGAAGTCGCAAAATGTGTCGCGAAGGAAAGTTGATGCTGTCATCCAGGCCCATGTACCTGAGCAACAAAATAATACGCAAGGCTGAGCTACCTATTCAGCTAGTCTCAAAAGGAGCAGAAGAAGGCTGGGACTTCATGCAAGGCTGAGCACTAGCAGATTGACATCATTACTTGTCAACTTCGGTACCCACGGAGGAAAATAACTTAAGTCTGGCAGTTCGGTTTTGGATTTGGACAGCTATCTTACCTGTTGTACATTGAGATTCTCAAATCGAGCAAATATGGCCGCTTCAACTCGCTCGAAGTCTGCTTCTGCAGCCGCCACGTCCAAAAAGTTAATGGCGCGCCATCCTCTTCAGCGCATGCAATCACCGTCCCGAAGCCTCTCAGCACTTGTGCACTTAGCCGGGATCGTCTCCTTCACCCTGTCATACAAGTACCTATTCGATTATCCGACTTTCATGAATGAGTCCTACGGATGGCACTTCCAATACCTAACAATCATTGGTCTTACAATCGCTCACTTTACCTTCATTGCCGGCTTGCTTGCAGACATAACTCTGTCGCCCAAGCTCTTCCTTGTGAAGAACAGTCTGTCATTATGCAGTGCGCCGTTGGAAGTCCTGATCAGCGTGCTATACTGGGGCATCAGCGCAATCGACAAGAGGCTCTTGATCCCGCCTGAGATTGAAATCTCGCACTATGCGGATATTGGGTTCCATGCTATGCCCGCTATTTTCCTCACGATTGACTTGTTGTTTTTCAGTCCTCCTTGGACGATCCATGCACTACCAGCTATGGGATTGTCTTCCATCTTGGCTGTGTCATATTGGGCTTGGGTTGAGCAATGCTATAAGTACAATGGATTGTGAGTAGATGGCTCGCTACAGACCTGCAGACTCTGATCGTATACTAACGTTTTTCTCATAGCTACCCATACCCATTGTTCGGACAGCTCAGCACAGTCCAGCGCGTCATGCTCTTCACAGGGGCTGCCATCACAATGACTGTGAGCACGGCAATGCTGAAATGGCTTTATGGCCGAGTTAATGGACTGCAAGGAGCCCAGAACAGAAGCACACCTAGCAATATCAAAGGCGAGTGAATAGTAACTAGGTAGATGGGAGCCAGGTCATTCGAAACAGCAACTTCGAAGTAGCGAAATGATCAGGGGGTACTGTTCTAGCCCATTTGACATATACCAGGGTTAGTTGTATTCGAAAGTTTCATGTATCACAACTATGTAATAGACCCATTAGATTTGTACACAAGCGAAGACACAGACTAGTAATAGTCGATTGAGAATATCTACCAACAACCGCTTACTACGCTTATTTGCTTCTTTCTCAGCTGTTATTCATGAAAAATCAATGCTCGCTTTTTTCACTATTCTAGTGCTACTTCTATTATGGTCCTTGCCCAGGCCACCTCAATGACCGGCGCCACGTCCTGTTTGATCCCACCCAAACATTGCGCCATATCCATCTTTCCTATCCTAGGAATTCCTACCCATAGCTGGTCGCCTATTTCGATAACTGAGACACATCATATTGCGCAGCATCGTGGTACAAGTCGATCAAGCAGCCTGCGCTCCAAGCTTGAGTTGGGGACTGTTCTTATGTTAGATAATGCCACGTTATAATCACCAAAGATATTAAAACTTACCGAATCATGGCAATATGAACCGTCTTTATTCGTCAACTCTGTCAAGCCGGCCCAGTCGCTGCTGCGAATTGCCTCCTTACAGCCAGCTAACCTACGAGTGATCTGCTGGAAGGACTCGGTCTTTGCTCCAGGTCCCTCTCTTCTCTTGAGGTCAAAATGCAGTAATGCTCTCAAAAAGAAACCAGTAGGCCACAACCACTCTGGACCTTGGTGGTAATTCCTTCCTTTCGACGTCGCAAAGTCTTCACTATCTTCGGAGTTATTGTAATATGGTCGGTAGTTGAGATCAGCAGGATCGAGAGTCGCCATACCAGTGGGGCCGCGAAGAACTTTGTCGGCAAGGAACAAAGCTTGAAGTGCGTGTTCATCATCAAACAAATCCGGAGCGACAGTCATCGCGATTGGGAAGTTTGGTCGAAGCTGATAATCTTCGTATTCCTTACCAGACTTGTACAAATCCTTATACATGCCTCTTCGGTTAACAATAGCAGAATTGACATCGTATTTAGAATCGTCTTTGGCATCCAATGGAACATAATAGCAGCGTTCGAAGTTTGCTTTAATCTTGTCGGCCCAGTCGGAGAAGGTGATAACTTGAACTTCCGGGTCGGAGGTGCTCACACCAGCATACTTGTACTTCCCTTGCTCATGGAGCTTGGAAACCCATCGTAGAGTGCTATACAGTAGGCCAGTGATCTCTACAGCTGCCCCGTCACGAGGTGTACCAGGGACTCCCTTACTGTTCGCTCGCTCGCTCTCGCCCATCTTGTCCATCCAAGTACCGCAGTTGTTCTGGTTGCCACCGAAAATAAGACCATTTGACCAATCAACCTTGATATCGATGTTGAATCCTTCAGAGCTCATCTGCATGTCAAGGTTGGGACCGGCATTTGCCTCACGGAATGACATACCGGACGCATGGCGTTGTAGGGCTTCTTGAATGATATCTTCCAGAATTGATGATTTGGAGTATGCTCTTGAGTCATCCGAATCAAAATAGGTGTCGTCGTAGGGGAGGAAGCGGCGGGGAACATTCTCCTTGAGTATGTCGAGACCATTTGGCACGATCTTAGTGTAATCCTGAATGGTTTGCAGCATGAACCATATTGAGTCCCGAGAGTTGTATCGGGGAAGATTTCCGCTGCTTAGCAGGTTCGGAATCATGCCATGCTTGAGCACACTCGAGAATGCAAGAATGTGCTCCCTTGCTTCAGCATAACGACCTGTGCCAAGGAAGAGACCTCTTGCCGAAATAAACACATCTCGTCCCCAGCATCGAGCCCACTCGACTGCAAAATGGGGCAAACCAGCTGCGAGAGAGGGAACAGCCTTTTTGGGGTAGAGAGATGCAGATTTGACATAACCAGTCTGTTGCACGCTGACCATGGCCAAGTCCTGCAAGAACCATTGACCTTTGCGGACATTTTCGTTCATGAGATCTAAACCTCGTTCCCAAGCGGCCAGATAAGCGGTGCGAATGACAAGACCGAAGTAGCGTGGTAGTAAGAAGCTAGGAATCTTTCGAATCGCATCAAAACGTTCTCGGAGCCAAGTTGCAGGCTTTTGCAAACGACTAAACTCTGGTTTGGTTGATATCCTCTCCAGCCGACCAACGATGTAGTCCAGTGGCCATTGCCCGTCTCGAAGATGTTGGCAGAGAGGGTGTGCAAGGTTATTCTCTTTGATGATTTTATTGAGCACACTCCACCATCCTTGTAGACCCGCATACACGAGTTTGCCATGGCCAGGAATATCGTAAACCCCGTCTTTGCCTTCACTAGAATCGAGCTCTTCAGCTTCGCATCTGTATAAAACGAAGTTGAGGTCTACTAAGTCCAACGCAGAAAATGCAGCCTTGGCCCCTGAGGTGACATAGGTATCCAGACCAGTAGCATGTTCAGCAGCAGGAATCCATGTCTCAAATAGAGCGATACTACCAGGAGGGAACTTGTCTCTCACTGAGATCACCGTTTCACCTTCTTTGGCCTCCATTCTGATTCCAGGCAGGTCGCTGACTTTACTTGGGAGACCTTTGAGGAACTTTTTGTCGCCCAAGATTTGCTTCTTTGTCTCTTCACTGGTGTCGACTTCTAGCATCCAACTACCTAGGTGGCGTGCTTTAGTACCAGCGAGATGAACAGGACTAAAACCTCCATTTCCATTGCCATAACCAGGGAAGGCCGTATGGGCAATAAGGAAGTAACCTTTTCTTGACTCAGGGTGCACTCGATGTACAGTGATGTATTGATCTTCGTGGTGGATGTGAGTTTCTTCGTACCCGTCTTTGCCCATGATGCTGTGTATCTGGTTGAGGAGCTTCTTAATTCCACCGATGCCGCCTTCGCCGCCACCAATTTTGACCTCTTTGTTCGAAGAAGCTGATGTGTACAGTCTCGTTTCATGGACGATTTCAACCAGCTTAGGATAGATCTCATCGTAACCCATTACACTACCAACTGAACTTGAGCACATTGCAACCAAGGCAGCATTCGGCAAAGTGTCCCGAGCATCACGTTTCTGGGCAGGGACTTCATTGTCGTGAGTACAATCCATGAATAGAGCTTGAACTGGAGTCTGTTTGATCCTGCGAATAATTTCCCGAGCGGATGTAGCATGCCCGTTTGCTGCGCCGTTAGATGGAGACTTGTGGTCGTTGTTTGAGACCTCGTCAACTTCAAAGCTACCAATTGGGCGACCACCGTGACGGTGAACAAGTCGGCTAAGTTCTCCTGTGCTCCATGCTTGCATTGCCTCCCGGATAAGTGAACTGATGCCGAGGCGCTTCACAAAAACGTAATCCATTTCCTCGGAACCAGTGAAGAGCTCTGCAACTACGAAAAGGTTCGGTCTAATCCGTCTTGCTTCATCTAGCAAAAATTCTGCTACATGAATGGGCGTAGAGTGGCAGTTGTCAATGCGGAATCCGGTGAAGTATTTGGCCATAAGACGAGTGTACTTTGCCATAAAATCCCACAGGAAAGGACTGTCTTCTCGAGATTTACCATAACGCAACTTCACACAATCACCCCATACAATGACCTCCCGACGAAGGTAAGCCTTGGAATCAGGCCCAGCATTATCGACCAGCGCATTGGCAGCCCAGATCCATCCATTGTTGACCAGAGCAAGATCCTCTTGCTTGTGTTTCGCGGTCGTTGCATTTTTTGGCAATCTTGTGAAGTAAGACTCAATGAGCGGGTTTTTATCATCAATGGGACCCAACTTTGGTCCATGGTCATCAAGTCGGACATACTTGGTGCGGTTGAATAGTTGGTCAAGAATTTCGGCTACGTCAGTATCGTATTCCTTGTAGTACGGGAGGTTGACTTCATCCAGGATCTTCGTCAACCTGCTGCGCGCTTCTCCTCGGTCCGCACTGTTGGAAGTGTCTCCTTCAAATCGGCCAAACAAAGCGGTAAGCAATGCACCTCCAACTTCGGGATCTACCGCTCTTCTATACCTCTCTCCTAGTCTATCTGTGTTTAGCATGCCCTTTTCTCGCAAAAAGACTGCTTGCTCAGATGCAGAAGCATTTTTAATGGCTTCCAAGCCACCCACGCCGGAGCCACCAAATCCGTCTTTTGGGAAGCGAACTTTGTTTGCTGCCCAGGCCTCAACCACTGCATCGGCATTCTTCTCAACATCAATGACATAGTACTCCCAAAGCCGAAGCTCAGCAATGACTTTCGCCTTGACGGCATCCATTACCTTAATCAAATCATCGACGGAATGCAGAGTTGTAGGCAAACCGTTTTTGGCCAAATCTTTACTAAACTCGAGCAGTTTGGTGTCCAATTCGAGCGCTGCTCGTAGCCATGGGGCCGTTGAGACGTTGTATCCAACTTCTGGATGCTCCTCAAGCCATGCACTATTGTTCGCGGTATGATTCCAAACAACATCCGTCAACCCCAAAAGTCCATGGTTGGCTTCCATACTTTTGACCAACTTCTTGACATCTGCCTCTCCATTGGGGAAGTTTACGGGATCCCATGCAAGCTGGTCATATATACTATATGGGGAATTTGAGTCTCCACGCTCTTGCAATGGGGTGAAATGAATCATGTTATATCCCCTGTCACTAATTCCTCGCAGGTGCTTCTCCCAGTCTTCAGGATATTTGCCCATGAATTTCGAGATAACTGAAAAGATTGAGAGAGCAGGCAGTGGCAGGTGTCTACCCTCCAACTTCAAAGTGGGTGCAACATCGATATAGTAGATTGGGGATTTCGTAGACTCGATGGGAGTGGTATTAGTGTCGGACAGTTCGGGGAGAGCTTGGTAGGTTGTGTAGAATGCAAATGCGCCAGCACTATGGATAGGAATGGAAATTTCGATTGTGCGATTGAAATCCGGCTCCAACCTGTCAAACACAATGAGCGATTTGTGGTAATCATTCCCCAGCAAACACCACTTACTTGAATTCACGGAATTGTTGTCTCTGGAATTCCTTCCCCTCCTCCGGGATATTTACCCAGAGGCTTCCCTGCCTGCATATCGACGATGTGCCCTCAATAGCAAAACGAATGATTATTGGTGAGGTGCCCTGTGGGGTCAGATAGATGTAGCCACCGGGCACATCGGGACTTCCATCATCTTTGAGAGGAAGCAGGTAAACCTCGTTTGAAACCATGATCTTCGGCGCCATTGATTTCGATGTCAACAATGCTCTCGAGTTTAGAGGGTGGTTGGGTATGTGCAGGATCAAGGATAGAAGGAATGCTCACGCAATTCGGATTAAAATAACAAGAAGAGAAAGTCTTGAAGTCGAAGAGTACAGAGTGAGGATGAGAGGGAGAGAATGATGGGGGTATATGATATGGTGAAGGCGGATGGAGATGGGAACGGGAATGGGATCTAAGATGAGGGCGACGAGGAACAAGAAGTAAAAGTATTAGAAAATAAGATCAAACATGACTAGGTAGGCAGAGTGACCAGGAAGTGAGCTGGTTCGTGAATTTTGCTAGGTGTTAAAATGTTAGTTGCTACAGTAGATGGTGTGGATGGGTAGGAGCTGCCCACTGGCAGGTTGGAAGCGGGGCTCGCGGGGGCCACCACTTTTCTGTCGTCCTGCGCCTAGAACGAGACGAGCCAGACTCCGGATTGACCTGGCACGCCTGGCCTGCTCAAGACTCAAGTGAGTGGTCGAACTGGCGATGTGTGGGAGACTTGCCCTCATGCATACCATTGGTCTGTTGAGAGGTGGGCGGTCAGGTTGTATAGTAAGTACGTCATAACGAATAAAAAACTTCACAAGTCAGGTACCTAAGCGCCAATGGTTGGTTCCCGGGGATGAAAGGTGGAATGCGGGTAAGATTCCGATGTTGGATTTCGAGGATTTCGAGAGGATGGAAGATGGAAGATGGAAGATGGATTTCGAGAAGATGGCGCTTTCATTCTGCCTAGCGACGGGTATAGGACGCCTGCTAGAATTCTTTTGATATAATTTGATATGAAACAAGAGCGATTCCAAGTCCCGTCTCGAGTCTTACGGTCCCTCTTACGGTCCCTCTTACGGCCCCGACAGATATGGAAAAGCACAGAAATCGACGATGAGTGTGGATGCGCGACGTGCACATAGCTTGAGCAACACTCTATCTCCCATCAGGTCGGGGCCCCTCGCCCCGCTTGCTCACCGTGCTCACCTCATGAAGCGGAAAAGCTTACATGGACCATCCTGTCAGACGGTTCATAACCATAACCATCCCCCTTCTTGAAATCCGCATCAGATATCAGAATCCGTTTCTCTCGTGATGCGTATCACAATATCAGAAACTGGCGAGTACCTCGGGTGGGCCAATAGAATTGCGGAGAGAAGGTCTCCTGCCGCTGCTATGCAGTACCTGAGTAGGAGGTCTCATTGCTATCTTCACATGCCAACCGAACCATCGCAATCCTGTGTCAATTTCCACACA
The DNA here is from genome assembly GCA_002946415.1 of Rutstroemia sp. NJR-2017a BVV2. NCBI lineage: Eukaryota > Fungi > Ascomycota > Leotiomycetes > Helotiales > Rutstroemiaceae > Rutstroemia > Rutstroemia sp. NJR-2017a BVV2. The sequence continues at coordinate 261,808 of NJPS01000031.1, read as the reverse complement.
GAGTACTCGTACAAACGTACAAGGACTCTGTCTCGTCGGTGCAAGTAGTTACTTACAGTTATCAAGCCTGCCCCGCTGCCCAATGAGAATAGCTTCAGCCCCTCCATTACCGCTAATACCCTTTCGTAGGCGGCCGCTGTCATCCCTGTTCTGAACTTAAGGTTACCCATCACTGTCGTAGTAATATTTTTGTCTCACACGTAGGGCAGATAGGAAAGTTACATCATTAGCAACGAGAGGATCATTACATTGCACTTACGGAGTCCTTAGTATTCGTCGTGTTATCGCCCTCTCTTTGCACGCAGAGACTACTTGAGTACATTTTACCGTCATCCGCCATAATTATATGCTGTCTCCATTCACAGTAGCAACGCATCGAACTGCAAGCCGACTGATCCAAACTACACGACACCTCAAAAAATCTCACATACGTGAAATGGCTTCCCTTGGTGCATTCAGCAAAAAGCACAAGGTGACGGTTGTGGGATCAGGGAATTGGTTGGGTTGCTCTCCTTCTATAAACATATTGCCTACTTACGTTCGTGTGAAGGGGTTCCACGATTGCAAAAATCGTCGCCGAGAACACGAAAGAGCATTCCGATGTATTTGAGGAAGAAGTCCAAATGTGGGTGTATGAGGAGGAGGTCCCTATACCAAAGGACTCAAAACACTACGACGCCTCGAATGATGGACCGCAGAAGCTCACCTCGATCATCAACAAGTACCACGAGAACGTCAAATATCTGCCAAATGTCACCCTCCCAAGCAATATAGTTGCCAATCCTTCGGTGGAAGATGCGGTTTCGAACTCAACAATCCTCATTTTCAATCTACCTCATCAATTTATTGGGCGTATTTCGAAACAACTGGAAGGACATATCCTGCCGTATGCTCGTGGAATCTCTTGCATCAAAGGTGTAAATGTGACCGCGTCAGAGATTAGTCTCTTCAGCGAATGGATCGGCGAGGGACTGGGAATTTACTGTGGCGCTCTTTCGGGTGCTAATATTGCCAATGAGATCGCTAATGAGAAATGGTGTGAAACAACAATCGCCTATGATCCTCCTCCTATGGACTCGCGTGCCCCCACTCCATCAGGACCTTCACCGTCGAGCTCTCAGGTCAACTTGACCATTACACCTGCAGATCAGGAGCACAAGGATGTCAAAGGGAAGCCTAGCAAAGTGAAGTTGAAGCCTGTACCGTCGGACTACCCTCCCTTGGATCATGCTCTCTTCAAGACCTTGTTTTATCGCCCTTATTTCCATGTCCGGATGGTTTCTGATGTAGCAGGAGTTTCTCTTGGCGGAGCCCTCAAGAACATTGTCGCACTTGCTGCAGGATTTGTTGAGGGTCGTGGCTGGGGTGACAATGCAAAAGCTGCTGTTATGCGGGTGGGTCTTCTCGAGATGGTAAAATTCGGCAAGGAATTCTTTGGCGAAACAGTCCATACTGGTACTTTCACCGAGGAGAGTGCTGGTGTTGCCGATCTCATTACCAGCTGTAGTGGGGGAAGAAATTTCAGATGTGCTAAACTGGCAGTTGAAAGGGGAGTCACAGTGGATGAGGTCGAGAGTACAGAGTTGAATGGACAAAAGTTGCAAGGAACCAGTACTGCAAAAGAGGTTAACGAGTTCCTGAAGTCGAAAGGAAAAGAAGCAGATTATCCTTTGTTCACGGCTGTGATTGGTGAGTTACCACATCCTTTTTGAGTCCGAAGATGCCGTATACTAACTCGCATAGATATTCTGGAAGGAAGGAATAAGGTCGATGATATTCCGGAGTTACTGGCTCGTGCGCAAGATTGAAGCCATTGCTATGGTAAGAAATAAGATATCTCGGGACTAGACAGGCAATAGAAAGACGCAAGTCCGCGGAGTCACACAGAATAGCCAACAATTCTTATGTCTTGCTCACATCGCTGCCTCAGAGGTATCTCCCGTGATATTTGACATGATCGTATATGTATGCAGGTGGTCATCACATCAATATCCCCAAGTTTCGGCCAACCACAAGCTTCGCGTTTGGCACCCCTCGCAAAAAGCACGGTTCAACCCTGCGGAGGTTCAATGACATCGCTAAAATTTCTGCCCCGCGATCTTCACAATTTCCAAAAGCAATCAGGCAATCTGACCATCCAGCACATACTATAAATATTTGCATTCAACCTCGAACTTCCATACAGGACAGAACGAATTACAATTATTTTGATCAGCATTCTACGGTAGCGCCATGTCTGTGAGTATTCATGCTCTTCTTCATAGGGCACTGTAAAATCCAATTGATCAAGTCTGACTCACCTTCCAGTCCTTCTACATAGAAAATCAGAATGTCGGAAACAAGAACAGTACCGAAGATTGGCGCAGTAAATGCCCTTCAATGCTATTTCTATGATCTGCGAGCGACTAATCTTTCTGTAGTTCGAGGATACAATCCATTAACGCCACCCGACTTGCTCCAGCACGAAATTCCTCAAACCGCCGCATCGAAAGAGACTGTTCTCACAGGTCGCAATGAGGCGGTCAACGTTGTTACAGGTGCAGATGAGAAGCAAAGGCTGCTAGTAGTAATTGGACCATGTTCGATCCACGATCCTCCCGCCGCCCTTGAATATTGCGACAAGCTCCTCACCCTAAAGAACAAATACAAGGATGAGCTCCTGATTGTCATGCGATCCTATCTCGAGAAGCCAAGAACTACAGTGGGATGGAAGGGACTCATCAACGATCCAGATATCGATAACAGCTTCCAGATTAATAAGGGATTGCGCACGAGCAGACAGTTGTTTGTCGATTTGACCAGCAGGGGAATGCCAATCGCCAGTGAAATGTTGGATACGATTTCACCACAATTCTTGGCAGATCTTCTGAGTGTGGGAGCTGTTGGGGCTAGAACAACTGAGAGTCAGTTGCACAGGGAATTGGCTAGTGGACTGAGTTTCCCGGTTGGCTTCAAGAACGGCACAGATGGCAGTTTGGGTGTTGCCATCGATGCGATTGGCGCGGTGCAACACCCTCACCACTTCCTCTCGGTCACCAAACCCGGTGTAGCTGCCATTGTCGGAACAGTTGGTAATGAGGATTGCTTCGTCATCCTGAGAGGTGGTACTAAAGGCACCAACTACGACGCAAAAAGCATTCAGGAAGCTAAAGCTCAGTTGCAAAAGAGCGGTGTTAGAGAGAGACTGATGGTGGATTGCAGTCACGGCAATTCATTGAAGAACCACAAGAATCAGCCAAAGGTTGCCGCGGTATTGGCAGAGCAGATTGCTGGGGGTGAGGATGCCATTATGGGTGTCATGATCGAGAGCAACATCAACGAGGGTGAGTTTGTTCGTGTGTACAAAAGAATACATGCTAACCCAGACCCAGGCGCACAAAAAGTTCCAAAGGAAGGAAAGGCTGGTCTCAAGTATGGTGTAAGTATCACCGACGCTTGCATTGGATGGGAAGACACAGAATCTGTCCTTGAAGTCCTAGCCAAAGCTGTTCAGCAACGAAGAGAAGTCAAGAATGGTGCAAATGGGCACTCTTAAAACCAAAAAATATACTAAATTGGTGCCATGCGCCGAGGACACTTGGGATTTGGGATGGAAGATGGAAGCATATTCATCCCATGCTGTATAGCAGGGAGTTGGGATTTAAAAAGTTTTCTGCATAACCGGTTTGTTCGAAAGGATGGAGAGGAATCTGAATATGTAAATTGAATAGACTGGACTTTAAAAACAAAACCTGACTCCTATATTCTGTGGGAAAAGTCCTAACCTTTGTAGGACAAAGGTTGAGAAACTGAGTAGTAGAATATCCATGCTCCTCGTTACATCCACCCTTGGAAATGATGAGTTCATCGAAGTGAGATCCGACAAAAAGCGCACTAAATTTCATTGTGCACAATGCCGAGAAATAATCGTTCTGAGCACCCTCCACCAATGAAATGTCAAGTAGTTGTAGTGGTGTAAGCGTTTGCCTAAGGCACTAAAATAGCTTCTTTTTCGGATCATTTTCGAACCACTGTCGCTGCTGCTCGCAACCCCAACCTAGAAATCTATCACTCAATTGAGCTGTTGACTCTTCTCTCCTGTGATCTCCAGCTCAAGGCATATTTTAATCAATATGTTGGCCAGATCATGCCTGCGCTCAACGCGCGCTGTCGGAGGAGTCCGGAATAACACAATTAAGACCACGAAGGTACGATAAGTCTTCATTCTCAAGCCATGGAGGAGATATACGGTCTCTCTATTCATGATATTCGACCGGTGCTTATCAAGGATACGATGCTAATATACTATGTCCCAGCGTGCCGCATCTTCCTCGACTTCCTCCGAAATTCCCACTCCATTCCGTCTGAATGTGGCTGCAACCGCCGCAACCGCAGTCGCAGCTGGTTCCCTCGCCTGGTATTATCATCTTTTTGGCCAGCCATTACATGCTATGACACCAGCTGAAGAAGGGTGAGTTCTTACTGTTCATGTTGAGGGAGACATTGCCGAGGAAGAACGTCCATGCTACGAGCAGAAGGTTGGAGCGGGGAGATGGAAGGTACATCATACTGACTTAGCACCAGTCTCCACCCAACAAAGTACCCTTGGGTCCATGAGCAATATGTAAAGACTTTCGACCATCAAGCGTGAGTTTTAGAACACTCAATGGTGTGATATCAATTAACAATCACTAGACTCCGAAGAGGTTTCCAAGTCTACCGCGAAGTCTGCGCATCCTGCCATTCTCTAAGCCGAGTTCCATATCGAGCCTTGGTCGGTGTTACGCATACAGTCGATGAGGCCAAGGCAATGGCCGAGGAGAACGAATATGACAGTGAGCCAAACGACGAGGGTGAAATCGAGAAGCGACCAGGAAAGCTTTCCGATTACCTTCCTTCTCCATACAAGAATGACGAAGCTGCTCGTGCTGCAAACAATGGAGCCCTGCCTCCGGATCTCAGTTTGATGGTTAAGGCCCGACACGGTGGATGCAACTACATTTTCAGCTTGTTGACTGGTTACCCTGAAGAACCACCGCCAGGAGTCAAGCTTCCAGATGGACTCAACTTCAATCCATATTTCCCCGGTACCGGTATTGCCATGGCTCGTGTTCTTTACAATGATTTGGTCGAATATGAAGATGGTACCCCAGCTACAACATCCCAGATGGCCAAAGATGTTGTTGAATTCTTGAACTGGGCCGCCGAGCCTGAGATGGATCAAAGAAAGAAGATGGGTATGAAGGTTTTGGTCATTGGAACTGCGTTGTTTGCTATAAGTGTCTGGGTTAAGCGCTACAAGTGGACTCCAGTCAAGACAAGGAAGATCGTATACAACCCACCAGTGGGCGCTGGAACCGCTTCTAGACACTAGAGTCTCTTTTTCTTTTGTATTATGGGGGTGTGAAGGGGTAGAGAATAAATGTGCTACTAGTTTTATCTTACTGCGCGAAGTGTACAAAGGGGAAGTACGGATGGTAGATAAAAGCTTCAGTATGGGAGCTTCTCCCAGCCGTGGTAGCGAAAATTAGATGTGTGCCAATATTTATTCGAAAGTCTTAGAAGTATTCCTATCAAAGTGACCATTGATCAGTAGATAGCCCCTCAGTACAAATATGCCTGGCGAGCCTGACTGCATCGTAGCGTCCTCGGTGGAGCTCGGAATTTGTGCTGAAGGAAAAAAAGTTGCTCGCTAAAAGTTTCCCCGGATTTCATGTCGACCTTGAGGAACTTTTTTTTCCCTTTGCTATTTCCAAACATCGTGAAATTTCACAAGTGGTCAATTGCTCTTAAGTTTTAAAAGTTGATCTAACTTGTGCCCGGAGAAGTCAATTCTTCGTTTCTTTTCGAAACAAGGAGAACTGGTTTTCAAAGATAGCTCTAGGATATCATGGGGGACGTTGAGTCGCAAAGCGCCGCTGGTGCTGTTGATGCTGCGGCGTTGGATACAGGAAAGGAAATACTGGACTCAACACATGGAGGCACACTTGTCGACGTGGCAATGAAAGATACCGAAGGAGAGATCCCTTCGACAGTGGGAACGTCTCTCGTAGAGGTATGTAAATATAATAAAACCCTATGGCCTTTCCCAGTAGTTAACAGACCTAACCAGGATCCCAAGAACCCCGATGCACAACTCGCCCCAACTAATGGAGACAAAAAGCGCAAGCGTGAATCTAAAGCCGAGCGCGAAGCCAAGCGTCTCCGAAAAGAAGAAAAGAATGGCCCAGCGGCCGAACGAGCGGCTAAGTTCCAAGAAAAGCAACGAAATGCGCAAGAAGCGCGCGAAGAACGAAGACGCAAAATAGAAGAGGATTTGCAGGCGAAGAGGGCGGAGAAGGCAAAGTCGCATGAGGAGAAGCTGGCCGCTATAGAGGCGGCGAAGATTGAGAAGCAGAGGGAGAAGGATGCGGCGAGGATTGCGCAATTGGAGAAACAGGTTGCGAAGGATAAGATGTTGAGAAGGAAGGCGGAGCTGGCGAGGTTGGGTTCGGCTAAGGGTGGTGATGGGGTTGGTTTGAGTAGGAGGGAGAAGGCTAAGAGTGGGCCGGCGAAGTCGACATATTTCAAGAAGACGAAGACTGGAGGGCCTGAGAAAAAGAAGGTTGTGGAAAGGGAAGCTGGTGAGGGGCAGGTGGGTGAACAAGGGGTGGCGCAGCAGGATGACGCGGTGCGAGAAACGGTAGAGGTAGCAAGTATCAAGGATGAAGCTGATGGGCAAGATTCCGCTGAGCCAGAATCTGCTCAGCCAGAAGCCTTGGGCCCAAAACCCGCCGATCCAGAAGTCAATAGTCCAGAAGTCGACGGACAATCAACATCTCAGCAAAACCCCTCTGAGCAAGAACCTGCTGAGGAAGCCACGAAGCAGCCAGAGGCATTGGCTGAAGTTGTTGCAGATACGCCGGGCGAGGCTGAAACCGAAGCCATTCCCATCGGGGCACAGGCTGGAACTGAAGCCACTCCAATCCGGGCAGAGGCTGAGGAAATGGATGTAGACATCCCAATAGAGGGCCGCGAAAGTACTGCTGCTGATACTACGGAAAATGCGACATCTGCTGCGCAAAGCCCGCCAGTAGGTGTTGAGCAGGATGCGGAAACCTCTACCGTTCCGGAGGAGCCTAGTGCAAGCGCAAAGAAACCTACTAGAAAAAGAAAGAGAAATAACAACCGCTTGAGCACGGGTGAGGAGACGCCTGCTAAGGCACCTAACGTAGCCGAAGCGACCAAGGCATCGCCGGCACATCTGCGAACGAGAGGCGCGAAAAGAGCAAAACTTTCAGCTCAAGCCAACGACTCAAGCGCGCCTGAACCATTGGCACAATTGGGAGATGTCAATGCCACGAAAACGAAGCCTGTCAAGAAGCCCAGGGGCAAAGCTGCCACTGTTGTTTCTAAGCCCACAGTCGATACGCCAGCAAGGAATACCAGAAGAGCAAAAGTTCACCACTCGTAAAAGAGCCAGGCTCTGCGGGTGGTAGTGAGTTCCTGGATGGCGACGGCTCGAGCTTTGACCAGTCTTCGAGACTTGCAGGCGAAGATGGAGGACTAGCTATAGACGCTGATAATGATACTACCCCTGAGTCGCCTGGAGATCAGCTCCTTGCGGAGCTAGAGGTCGCTATTCACACCCCTGTAGGGACTTCAATCGCAGCTGATCTGGACCAGCCTATCCTGAGACGAAGAGAGGAAACTGTGGTCAATGATGGGATGCCCAATCCTTTTCTAGACTCCGATGGAAGTACCGATGAATGCATTGTGGTTGATGTTCCCAGGCTTCTTAGGTCAGGCACGAAGCTCAAACGACCACCAGCAAAATCACCGTACTTTACTCCTGCTCCTTCTCCCTCTAGGAACATAAAGGCAAAAGTTATAAAGAGCGACACTGCTATTGCCGATACACCCCCATCAAAGAAATCTCCTTTGAAGCGTCCTCCGGGAACAATATCGTGCATCCCCTTCCCACCACTCTCCGCGCCGCATTTCGGTCTCATTCAAGAAAAGCTCGCGCATAATCCCTTCCGCCTCCTCATCGCCGTTACTTTTCTCAACCGCACCCATGGCAAACATGCCATTCCCGTCTTCTACAACCTTATGGAACAATACCCCACTCCCGAATCTCTAGTCGACGCCCCCAAAGAAGACATTATCTCCGTAATCCGCCATCTCGGTCTCCAAAACCAACGCGCAGCCACATATCAAGCATACGCTAAGATATTCATCGAGAACCCCCCGATCAAAGGCAAACGCTACGCAGTCCACGATTACCCAACCAAGGGCCAAGGCCGCGACGTGAAAAGGAGTGAGGTCCTCCCAGATGAATCATCGGATCCGCGCCCGGCGTGGGAAATCGGTCATATGACGCAGGGACCGTATGCGCTTGACAGCTGGCGGATCTTCTGCCGGGATATCCTTCGTGGGAAGGCGAAGGGTTGGAATGGGGAGGGGTGTGAGGAGGAAGGGTTTCAACCTGAGTGGATGCGCGTCCTGCCGGAAGATAAGGAGTTGAGAGCGTTTCTCAGATGGATGTGGTTGAAAGAGGGGTTTGAGTGGGATCCGTTTACGGGGGAGAAAGAGGTTGCGGGCGAGGAGCTGATGAGAGCGGCGCTGGAGGGGAGGATTGCGTGGGATGATGCGGGTGGGATGAGGATTTTGGAGGGGTTGGTGGATCCGGATACGGGGGAGGCGGCGTATTGGAGTGGGGAGGGGAGCTTGGTTTGGAGGGAGGATTTACCTGTTTAGATTGTGGGTTTTGGGTATGTAGAATGAGGGACGCGGGGTTTTGGTTAGGGCCTTTGTTGGATATGTCACTTTGTATTATATTTTACCAGTGGATACAAGTCATTAAGTAATGTTCATATGGGAGAATAGAATCTTTAAAGATAGTTGACTATATAGTGATTACCGGATTATCAGAGCCCCTAGTGCTTTAGAATGAATATCTTGCGCATATATTATACTTCCGCTAGTTACAGCACACAGACGAAAAATGACTTCGCTCACTAACCACCCTCAACACAGAGCTTGTCCCAAATGAATGCGAAAACCGACGAAGGCAGGGAAAGTAACCGCGTATATCCCAGCCACAGATGAATGTGGAAACAGATCACCATAGGGCGTATATCCCCGCCGGATAAGATATTCAATGAATCACCGGAGTAATTACCAGGACCATTCAATTGTACGGCGTCGGCCTACATGAAGGTATTCAGAGATTTTGCTAGTTTCATGGAGTACGTATGTATGTAATGGCCACCTCCAAACCACAGCTTAGAAGGATCAGACTTAATCGAATATTGCATTCAATGATTATAGTATTTAGTTCAACCTAGTCAGAACACAGTTACGAACATAGATACCGCATACCAACATAGGCACACGATCACGAAAAGTAGGACCGCGAGGTCGGAGGAGGAAGGGAGATCGGAGGTAGGGGGGGAATTGGAGATAGAGGGAGGGGTAGGTCGTGCTTGGAGAGGTGGTAGACGCCCTGTTGGAGTACGGTCTGCATGCCATGAGCGAGGAGCTGGATGGACGGCGAAGGGCTTGGGAGAGGTGCTGCGTGTGGTGGGAGGAGCAAGGGGTGAAGATGTGGATGTGGATGCAGGCTCTGTATATGGAGACCTGCGTTTGGTTGGAGGAGTTCTGGATGTAGGTGGCGATGCAGATTCTTCATGTGGCGGACTGTGTGTGCTTGGAGGAGCGCGCGGTCTGAATGTTGATCCAGGCTCTGGATATGGAGGTCTGCGTTTGCTTGAAGAAGTGCGGGGTGTGGATGGTGATGCTGATATTGATGCTGGCTCTGCGTGTGGCGGAGTGGGAAGCTGGCGGTAACGGAGCAAGGCATTTCTTGCGTTGAACGCCTTAACGGATTTGTGGAGTTGTCCTAGTGACCATTCGCTATCGTCACTGCAGACGGTTCCTGCATCATGGTCATACGTTACAACGGGTCTTCGGATTCCTGGTTGTGACAACTGGTAGGATTCGGTGTCTGAATCTTGGGCACGGTGTTTGTTTGCAGAGGCTCTGGAACGCAGATAGACTTCCCCAAGAGTAGGTCGGTCTGCTTCGGGTGTTTTGGCTTGGCTGTTGCGAAACATAGTGAGGGATGTGTAGAGTGGTAACTGGGATGTTGAAGCTTGAAGATAGTTCTAAGTCGTCGGGTGTGGATGCTTAAAGAATCAAAAGTCAGAACTGGTTGAGGAGGAGATTCACCGGTCTTTATATGTTTTCCTTCCATTTTTCTTCGTTTGTTAAAACCTATTTTGGGAGTTTCTTACAAATGATCCTAATTACATATATATATTTGCAAACATCCTGCATAAAACCATCTCCTCAATACACACGGGTAGGTGAGTTGAGCAATCACTTTGTACTAAATTTCACCATTTCACCATTTCATATAACTCATTAAATAATGTTCACAGGGGAGAATGGAACCTTTAAAGACAGCTAGCTACACGGTGGCTATTACTACAGCCTCCGATGCTTTAGACTAAATATCCTGCGCTACCATCACCTCCTTGATCGGCCTGTCGTGTCGACTCACAAGCTGCCCCACCCACCCCCTATATCCTCGTTCGCTAATTACTCGCAACGCAGACAGTTCCTCAGATCAAGATATTAAAGACCCAAAAACCAAATCGCAATCGTAACAAGCGTGGTTATCAAACCCGTAGGTGAGTTATAACCATAGAAGTAGAAGAGCCCGAACATAATGAGGAGAAGTAGGATGATCCATCGGACTCGTCTCGCGCGGTCGCGATCGGTGCGCGGCGAGGGAACGGCAACCTCGCGAGGTGGGAATTCTATGTCGAGAGGTGAGGGAGGGGCCTCATCGCCGGCGATGGTCGAGGGAGATGTGCTGGGTGTGCTGTTTGGTGAAGTGCTAGGTGTGGGTGTGGGTGGAGATTCTGCCTCTTCGTGTGGTGGGCTGGCGATGGGATTCTGTGGGAGGTTGGAGGGCACATTTTCTTGCTGCTCCTGGTCGCGAGCGGCAGTATTGGTGATTTCTTGATCTTGAGCATGGTCTCCATTTGCATGGGTAGCAGATCGTGGACGTTCATTCCCAAGCGCAGGCTTCTCATCAGCGGATGCTCCAGTGTGATTGTCGCGAGACATGGCGAATGATTTGATGTGTAAAGCAGGAACTGGTTAGTTGAAGTCGTAGAGTGTGATGTTTAAGGAGTGAAGATTCAGAACTGAAGGAGGAGATTTATGGCTCTTTATACACCTTTCCTTCAACTTCCTCTGTTTGTCGAGCTCCATTTTGGAACTTTCTCATAAACAGCTCTTAGCATGTATACATGCAGTTACCACTATCGTGCAGGAACCATATCCGCAATATTCACGGGTAGGTGAGTTCAGCAATCAGATAACGCACACTTTGCGGAAAGGTGCATGAGAAATCTTTCCGATTGAAAGGAAGAGCCCCCGCTAAAACAACAGCTCGTATCTTACGAGCTGCTATTGGTGATGGAATCCGACTCTAAGAAATGAAATTCTAGGAACTGGAAACACATACTGCTATTCACTGTGGGTGTTGTATGGAATAATTTTACTGGTTCATTTCGTTGGTGCCCAGCGGTTCGCCGTTTGCAAAAGGCTGTTCAGACAAAACTTAAGCCAAACAGCACACAGTCATGAGAACTGCACCGCTATCTCCAGTTGTGAAGATGTGAACAGAAATCTTCATTCAGTGAGCTAGATTTCGGACAGTAGCAGAAATGAATCACATGCATATCGAGAAGTTTTGATTTTGTCTTTCATTCGAACTTGCTCGGTGAAGAGACGATGGGCAAACGAACCATGCAGCAAACGGAATACAAGACATTCTCCAGCTAAGCCGGCATACTACGACATTCTACTTCTGCTGCTCGGTCGTGGGTCCCGATGAACCCAACTTTCTCAATCATGTCTGCTTCCTTCTATGGCGTCATTGTATCCCTCCAATTTCAGTGCAGCCATATACCGTCTGAATGCAGCTTCTTCATATGCTTCAAGGTACTGCCCCGCCAACTCTCCATCATCACACGTTTCCCCATGCTCATCAATCCTGTATGCTCCATTTCCACGCCCTTCGCACATGGTCATTGCTCTCGCAACTCCACCCATACCTCTTCCCCTGCAGACCTCTACCCAACCCGCTCGTTTGCCCTCATTTCTTAGCTCTTTGGCAGGTGGATATCTGCCACTTGTAGACAAGTAAAGCACCCTCTCAGCGACCTCCTCGGTGCAGATGCCCATCAAATGCCTGAATAATGTCGGTGCCACCAACTTCAGCAGCATGCCTGGATACCATGAAATCGCTTGTACTGATTTGGTGAGTGCGCTGTATATTATGAGAGAGCCTGGGTAGAAGCTTATGAAAGTGGTCCCTGGATATCTTTTGGCATAGGCGGTGAATAGAAGTGCCGTTTCTAATGCTTCTCGAGAGGGAAATGGTGGTTCAGGCGAATCTTGGTCGTATGCTTCAGAGCTCTGTATATCGAGCTTGCTGTCATGATCTGGAGGTAGAATGGAGATTACACGGGGACAACGACTTCTGGAGAGCAGAGGGAGGAGATTGGTAATGAAGCGTTGGCGGAGAAGAAATTGGTGCTGAGCTAGGTCGTGGAAAGATTCGTCGCTAGTGCCTGCAGTGCGTTAGCAACGCTAGAAGTTGTATCATCCAACGTTAATGAAAGAGGCTAGGAGTAGATAGAGATCTTTTTTTTGTAACAGAACATAGCCTTTGAACGAGACCCGAAAGTGGAGTGTATACTCACAACTTTGCTGCAGGTGTCGTAAGAATCCTGTGCTCAGAATCAAGACATCAATGTGGTCTTCAGTATTCCCAATAGCATTGCACATTCTGTTAGCCTCCGATATTGTCTTTGCTGGAGAACCTAAGTGCTTATAGGATCCGCTAGCATTGATCGACTTCAAAGACTTGGAAATATCACCAAACTTGTGGATTTGAGATTGACCATGGCCTATCTCAGCAACATAGATCCTCGGAGCATTCTCATTCCTAGCAATGCATCTTAATATTGCAAGATCGAAATCATGAATTGCACCCACGAAAACGGTCACCAAGCCTGCAGCTAGAGGAAGCTTACGGAGAGATCGGTTCGACGCGATCACTTGATTTAGCATGACCATCGTGCTTCTCGAGGCTTGATCTTTGGACTGACTTGAACATAGACTCCCCATAATGAAAATCCCAACGGAAATGAAATAACATCCCACATCTTTGCCGCAATCCTACAGCTGGGTCCTTTATTTATCATGTGTCTGTCTCTTGCTGCATCACTGCATTGAGCCTGAAATATTGCATTGTGTTTGCATCTGCCTGAGATATGCTCATAGGAGACATTCAAAGATACCATGTTAGATGATGGTGACACTGCTTCGAAGTACTGGGGTGATTACTGGTTGCGGCGCAGAAGAGGAGAGTTCCACAGCGAACGAAATGATGACGCTGCAGCCACAAAATATATAGGTCCCGCCACGTTTCTGTACTCCCATGTCTTCATAATCACTCCACTCCCTCTTTAAACTTTCCTCAATACTCAAAATTATTTGGCACATTGTAATTCAAATTGCTTGATTCTGTGAGGATGAAATGATCCTTAATGCAGAATTAATTCGTAGCTCATACGTCACTGCAATGCTTGTTGCGTGATGCCTGCTAGGTAGAGCCTCTCCGCGCTTCTCTTGGCCACAGTTTTCTGAGTTCAGAATCGGGTAGCCAGTGGCAGATGTGAACTTTTTGGACTCAGTGCTTCCACATATATTCCTGTAGATTTGAATTCTCATATACTCACACACATACTCTCCAAAGCTTCTTATCCTTAGCCAAACGTAATGTCGTGCTATCATCCGCCGGTACCTCGCACCGGCCCTCATCTTCATCAGCTGTCAGGTATATGCTTGTTAGGGTTGGGAGTAATGTTGAGAGAGTGATGGAAAAGGGTTCTGAAGGAAGGGTCGTACAGATACTTTGATAAAGTCACCAGATTGGAGACCGCGGAGGTAGGTTCCGCAAATACCAGCGTAGTAGCCAAGACTTGAGTGAGAAGGGACGGATAGAACATTGCAGGTTATGGTGGAGTATCTTGGGTCTGCACGAGGTGATGGGGGCATAGAATAGTAGCGCACGCATAATAGAGAGAGCTTCTGCGTGTCCGTGGCTACTTTGGAGCATGCTTGCAATATCTGTGTTAAACTTAGCGACAAAATGCTTTCGGCGCTGGGAAAATATGGTCACCTTATTATTGCCCAGCTCGAATAGCTCAACGCCTAACTAGAATATCTCTGAAAGTGCCAGGGTAGGAACTTTCAAATCTAGTTTCGTCACAAAGCTCTTCAATCATCACAACAGAACCGAACAATGATGTGCTCCCTGCCTCGTGAATTGGAATATTGGAGCATATCCACCACTAGGTTTTCAAGTGCTCGATGTGATGTTTCCTCATTTTAAGATTGAGAAGATTTCCCACAATTGGTTCAGGCCTGAGTCCAGGAATTGGGGCCCACATCTGTATTTTGGATGAAAAGAGCGCGAGTCGAAAATGAATGTGTAAGCTACTATCCCCTTGACACTGTGTTTGTATAGTATAAGAGCACTCCTGCGTTCTCAGCTTGTCTGAAAATATATCACAAGCCACTGGGCTCTTTAACATCATTCACAACGTGTTCAACAGAATCACAAGCAGTCTTTTCCGTTCCAGAAGTCCATTGGGGTGGATCCAACAACAGCACGATTACCCTTTCGGGGCATCAGTCTGAAGGTCCAATAGGTGATGGGTGTCCCCTCGGCACGGTAAACTTATCCTGAGGAGCTGGGCTGAGCGGATGAAGCACCCCGGGTTTTCGAAGAAGGGTTCACGTTTTATGTATATAGGCTGACATGCGAACACTTTGCACGCAGGTACGCGGTGGCAACGACGCTGTTGTCATCCTGAAATCCTAGATGTTCGTTTCGCGGGGTGGATATCTCTGACTTGGCGCGATCGCCATAGACCCGGCACCGAACACGCGGTGAGCATTTTCATTCTAGAAGCCCGGCCCACGAGCCAATGAAGTCTTTCCATGTTCTTTTGCCCCTCGACCCCTCGATAGACTTGAGGTCTGGTCCGAATAATTGGCAAAGGAGGCTTCGTCTGGGTGAGAAGGGGATGTCCAGAGGTTCCATAGAGAAGATGTGAACGTGGATGTGGTACATGCAGTCAGTCTTACAATTTCCCCAGGAATAAGGTACTCGTGCATGACATGAACAAGCAGCCAGCAGCCTCTCGCTCACTCGTTTCGAGTACTGTGCATATCCCCCACCTTTCGCGGAACCATGCGTCCATGCCTAAGCTGTGTATCTCCGAAAGGGATGGCACGATGGATACCGAGTGAATAACTTATGCTACATGTGCAATATTTGGACGACTTTGTACGAGCACGTACAACATATATTCGAGGAACTGTTTGTTTATTTAAAAACGAATAGCAACCCAGTGCGAGGTCGAGTGCGAGTGCGAGTACGCTGAAGTTTGCGAACGCTGAAATGCGCCTTTAAAAGTTTGTCGTCGGCGAACGGTTCGTAGTTGCGCTGCAGGAAAGAAATCTTCACACCGACTCCCGTCTGACGTATCTTCCTCGGATTCGCTGCTCAGTGTGTTGTCCTGACCCGCATCTCAGCGCCATTGCATAAAATCACACAACGGTCACAAGATTCTACATGCCTCTGGAGGGTACATAAAAACTATGGATAAGTCGTTTTTTTCAGCTATATCCAGGCATTCGCGGCTTCAACTCTGATCAATCTCATTATCACAATATATCAAAATCAAACCAAAACTCAACATGGCTTCGTTAGCCGTACCTACTATGCGTCGCACACCGGCACAGTCCCCCTCACCTCCAATTTACCGCCGTGCCCCTATGGTCTCTGAAGCTCCAAAAGAGAGTGCTATTGTCAAGGTGAGTGGATTATCGTCTGATGTTTCAAAATTTTCAACATCAAATTCTGACCCAGCCCTCTAGCTTTTGGTTACGCCTGTTACATTCATATCCTTCCTCATATCGCTCTTCCTCATCGATAGTCACAACAGCTCCCGTCGATTCCACCAACACTCCTCATCCTACAGACCACCCAAAACTTTGTACGGTCGTAGTAAAGCTTTCATCCACAACCTCGTCTTCAAACCTCAGCCATACACATATATCCGATCACCTTACAGGGAACCCCCTCCAGGAAGGGAGGAGAGAAGAGAGGATGAGCCATGGCATTGGCACACAAAACAAAGGAAGATGATGAAGATGGAGGTCTCGGATGCGTTCGAGGTTAGACATACAGTTTTGGCAGGAATGCTTGTTACAGTGTGCGGTATGGGATGGCTCACGCTGTACTTGGGCAATTGCATGTGGCAGATGTGGTATTGATTACAAGGTTCAGCTTCAGAATGAGAATGGAGTGGGCACGGGGATGAGAGAGGAGAAGTGACGAGTAGCTTGGGCAGCAGCTTTATCTGCTGCTATCTTTGTCTGGAAGTTGAGTGTTACTAGGTGCAAAGGGGTGGTGTTGAGAATAGCTATAAGGTATGACGACGACGGTGATGACGACGACGGTGATGACGATGGTGGATGATATTTGCTGACCAAGGAGTTTGGGTAAGTTTAACGGCGCCAAGAACAGGATGAATTAAGAGGGTGGATTTGGAGATATATATTCTCAAAGCGGAGGGGTTTGGAAAAGGTTTGGTGACGGTGTACGGCGTAATGGAATTTTTGGCAATGGATCACACGACTATGATATGGTGGAAAATGGGGGACTTATGGCGGAGGTTTGCAGGTATGGAAGGAAATACTGCTCAAAATTCAAGCAAATCGAGTTCGTCGATTTTGTTATTTACCTTTGTATAGCATTCCAATCTCCTCTATGATAGGTGTTGCAAGAAAAAGTTATTGAAGATATACTCAGTTGTTCTCCCATTTCCCCATTTCCCGTTTCCCATTTCCCATTTCCTGCCCGCACACGCCGCACCAGCTGTTATCGGTAACTTCGGGGTGGTCCAACCGCCGATAAGAAGTGAATGCCACTCCTCGGATCTTTTTAATCCTTGCAGCCGGTACGTTGCAGTAAAGTTGAGGATAACTTGACAAAATGTGAGAGAATTTGTGATATGACGGTGATGGTGCCAGTGATAATGTTTGCGAGAGTGAAGGTGACGGCAACTATCCGGGGATGATGGCCGTTTCATATTCGATGTTCACTTTCGAATTCAACAACGTTACTAAGTTGCCAGCCTCTTTTCTCTCCCTTCTCTCTGAACTTAAAAATATTCAGAGCTCCACCAAACCCACTCGATTTTAAAGCTTCTTTAACTTGCGCTGCGCTGCGCGTTCACGCGGTTTGGCTTCGTGCATTTACTCCACAGTTGAAAAAGCAATTTGCTACTATTTCCCCCAAAACCTCAATGTTGTTCCCTGTCATCGCAATCGCTTCATTTCGCAGTTCAGCGCCTTCCTTTCGCTTTGCATAGTATCGACCCAAACAACAAAAGCCATGATGCAAGCAGCTACGATGGGGCCGCCTCCTACCCCAATGGGCTATTCTCTGAAAGTGAAGCTCTGCGAAGCAGATGGTGCGACGGAGAATCAAAAACGTTGGTTTAGAGTCTCAGCTTCACCCGATGTCACCATAAGAGAATTCTGCACTGAAGCTTCAAGAATTCACGAACGAAACTATGGCTCGTAAGTTGTTCATGTTATCACGGATGCGCCTCGAAAATCCTTTCTGGCATGAACTGAAGAAGCTATACTGATCTGGCTGGCCTTCCTATAGACCCATTACAATCAAGAAGTGTACGGACGATGAGGGGTTCGACGTCATGCAGGATGATATCGTCGGCCAACTATTCCCCAATATGTCTATCATTCGAATCGTTCAAGCTTCTACCAGATCGACCGTCAGAGATTCTCTTCCTCCATCTTCAGCTCTGAGATTTACTACTTCGAGCATGATCGGCCAGAAGAGAGTGAGAGAAGACTGGAACGGAGTCGCAAATGATTTCTGGGGGAACTCACAGAAGCGCCAAAGAGTTATCATGGATCCAGATCACCCACTTCCTTCGCGCGAGACCGATCCACGAAATGGCACAATGTCGCAAAGGAACCTTGAAAGGCTAGAATCGCCATTTATACCAGACTCACAGCAGGATTCTGTTTTGATTCATGAGGATGAACCAGATGACATGTTCCGCGAAGTAAGAGTCGGTTCTCCCGCAATTCGCGAGACACCACCCCCAACCCCTCTGCCAGAAATGCGCAAGTCCCCATTCCGGAATTATAGATTGACTAATTCCACCTTCAAGCCTACTACTAGTGCTCTCCACAATCAATCAAGCCATGCGCGAAGGCAACCTCTTAGCCCAGTTCAAGAGGCTACTCCACAATCTCCGCCCACGTTGCCAAATGGAACGCAGCCAGACACTACGACCAACCATGCCCAGCAGACTACTAACAGGGAATCTTCAAGTTCGACTAGAGCGGTCAGTCCTCTGCTAGGAGAGCCAGAGCTTCCTGTTCATGCTGTGCCTGCGGAGCCGCGCAAACTCTCTGAACCAAAGCGGCCTGATACAAACACGGGTATACCACAATCTACCACACCACGGGACGAGCGCAGTGTATATGATGATTTCGGGACAGATAGCGAAGATACTACGGTGAGGTCGAGAGGATCTATCAAAACAAAAAAGAGTCCTAGGGCAGGGTTGCCTGATATAGAGAAGGTAGCGAAGTTCAGCACTCCCCCGAGTAATAGCAAACGTGCTCTGCAACCTCTTGACGCAATCTCTACCCCGGGGACATTGCCTCTTACCCCGAATAGCCGGAAAATAGAGCGCGAGGCACAATTACAACAGAACAAGCAAGTCGAAAAAGACAAGGAGGCGAGGAAAGCAGCCGCAGCAGCTGCTGAGGAGCGTTTGCGCGCTGAAAAAGAACGGCTAAGTAAGGAAGAAGAACGAAAGCTGGAAGAGAGGCGTAGCGATGCTCTTCGGAAGGAAAAAGAAGAATTCGAGGCTCAACAAGCGAGAAAGAAAGAATCTGATCGATTGCGCAAAGAGATCGAAGAAGAAGACAGAGCCAATGCTGCGAAAATCAAGCCCCCCAAACACACGGAAAAGAAGGAGAGCACCAGAGCTTCCTCTAAATCCGCCGAGCCGCAGGAGAGGAAAAGCTCAACTCCCAGAGCCACTCCTAGCACAGTCATTCTCCCACCCCGGTCATCTACTCCACATATCCCAACTGGAAGAAAGTCGGCCCTTAAAAAGATACCCTCTTCACAACTTGCACCAAGTTCATCTCCTGAAGCTTCTTTCAAGGACGTTAGCTTAGAAGCCCAGCTACCTTTACCATCAAAGAAGAGCCCACGACGTGTCTCATTCAATATGAACGATACGACTACTCCTTCGAAACCAGAAGCTATTAAGCCTTCTACTCTTAACAAAGCTCGGCAAGAATCAACTCCAAAGTCCACATCTACTGAAATAGCTGGTTAGTCGGAGATAATCAAGGAACAGTCTCGAAGTATGAAAAAGCTAACATATTGCAGGTCGAGTCCAGACACCTATCCCGCCTCCTAAAAGAGTCGGTAGGCTTGCTTTGAAACCACAAACATCAAATCCTACTGCCTCAACTCAATCTCCAATACCACAAAAGCGTGCGAATTCTGCGGCAAAACCTGTGACGCCGAAGCCCGCCGCCAAGTCGACCCCCATAAAACGTGATGTGAATTCGGGTGCACAAGCTACCCCCAAAGCTGGAACAGCTACCAAAGGTACCGAATTTCTATTACTTCACTCACTATATTTTTCTGAGGTGCCGATTCTTTTTAGAAAATCACCCTTTCATTATAAAAAACAGGAGTCAAACATGAGTTTCATTAAATAACCATTGTAATAGGTAAACCAGATCCACCCACTAAGCCAGCGGCTGAACCTCTGAAACCCACGAAACCGCCAACGCCTACAGAAAGTTCGGAATCAGAAAGCGATAATGAGCCTGCCAAGTCCAGTACTAGGAAATCAATCAGCCCTAGGAAATCAATCAGCCCTAGGAAATCAACCAGCCCCATAGTAACACGATCGGAAAAGACACAAGAAACTACCAATGGAACCCCAGACGAAGATGTAGACATGGCTAGTGATCACTCCTCAAGGGAAAGTCGATCACCAGTAATTTTCAACTCCAATGCACCTTCAGGAGACGAGCAGCAACGACCTCATGTCAAATCAAAGTCGTCACCTGAATCATCTTCATCCGAGGCAGAATCTTCTGATGAAGAAGAAGAAGAACATAGCCCAAAAAAGTCCGAGTCTAAACCTCTCGCTCCAAGCTCCAAAACCCAAGACAGAGACGACACAAGCGGAAGTTCCGATGAAGAAGAAAGCGAGACAGACGAAGAAGAAGAAGATGATGACAAAGACCAAGCCAATGAGCCTCACTCAAGTCCCGAGCTCCCCCGTCACTCCCATACCCAGCGAGGCGCAGGCAAATTGCCGTCCCCAGACCTAAAGAAACCAAAACGTAAGCCCTCCGGCGCTAGCGATGATGAGTCCAGCACTCAATTCGAAGTAGACCAACAACTAACGTCTGACATGATTGAAGCTGAAGCGCAAGCACCGATTCCGGTTCCGAAGCCGCAGTTTACGATTGGCGCGAGTCTGTCGGAGCTTAATGCGAAGAAGCAGACGCCGGTGAAGCCGCAGAGAGCGGCGCAGCGGGTGGTTGGGGTTAGTAGGTTGGGGATGGCGGCTTTGAGGGGGGGGAAGAAGGGGGAGGAGGGCGAGGAAGAGGAATCTGAGGAGTCTTCGGAGGAGGACGAAAGTGATGATGAGGAGGAGGATGCGAAGCGACTACCGTCGCAGATTCCTTCTACGAGTCAGGTTGTGGGTAATGGGATGGCGAATCAGAAGACGAAGAACAAAAAAGATGATAGTGATAGTGATTCGGATTCTGACTCGGACTCGGATGATGATGGGAATGTGGATTTGGCACAGAAGATCAGAAATGATTTGATGAGACAGATTAGTGGTGGGGGACCGGGGGTGAAGAAGGGGTTGTCAGGTAGTCAAGCGAAGGGGGGGAGTGGTGTGGCAAAGGGGGGAAAGGTTAATGGGACGCCAAATGGGACGCCGAAGACGAAATCTAGAAGCGCGGGGAAGGAGTTTGCGAAGAAGGGGGCGGCGAATGTTATTACGAATGGGTTTCAGTTTAATCATTTTGGGGGGTTGAAGTGAGTTGGGGTGGGGGAGGAGATTTGAATGGATGGATGGATGGACAGAGAGAGGAGAAGAGCGTTACATAATCGAATCGAATCGAATTAAATGCGTTGGATGATCAAAGGGGAAGACACAAAAAGACAAGGCGTTTCAAGGAGTTTATTTCTGTGTTTGTTTGTTTGCTTGCTTGGTGTCTAGCTAGCTCGTTCTCTGCAGCATCGGATCTTGAATTAATCAAAAAAGGGGCGCGTAGGCGTCTGTGGTGGGGTTATGAGGTTCATTGGGCTGCGCTGCGGTGAGTTGGATCTGCTTTGCTTTGGCCAACGGGAGAAAATGAAAGGGGAGCGGGGAAAATTGGGGGGAGTAGGAGGGGCGGGGGTTCAATCGTATGGGTGGGGGGGTTGTATGTATGTATGTATGTATGTATGTGTATGCGTAGGATACCTTTTTTGATCTTCTTTCTTTCTTTTGCTTGTGCCTGAGTTTCATGGGGTGGGTGGAACTTGAGAGTTGGGGGTTTTGAAGCTAATGTATAGGAGAAAAGACGTGCATGATGTGGGAGGGAAGGTGCACAATGGGAGGAGGGAAACGAGATGGAAAATGGAGGAAAGATGAAATGCAGATGAAATAGAGATGAATCAATCAAAATATACAGTATTCTACCGTCCTATTCCATCTCAATTCGTGGCTCATTGGTTAGAGAACGAAGTGTAGTGTGAAGCTATATATGTGGAAAAGTGCGGATGGGGAGGGGAAGCAAGGAGTTAGGTATTGCTTTACTTTGCTCTGTAAGTTCGATGTCATACAAGGTAAAGTAATAATAATATCATTTTTTCGTAACTATCAATCTGGTCGGTATCTGATTATACTTAACACACTACCACTACCACTAAACAATCGGGGTATCAAACGAACGAACGAATAGATGAGATGACATAAAAAGAATGAATAAATGAATGAATGAATGGTATCTTCCGGAGGCATTTCGCCATGCCTCGTTATTCCTTTCCCCCGAAAAACTCCTTGTATGTATGTATGCGCCAAACCACTTATGATGAGAGAAAAGAGGATGAAGAAAATCAAATGTACTCCAAGCCAAATAATGTACTCCTGATTAACTCCACCCACACACCAGACAAAAGAGAAATGGAAGAAAAGAAAAAAGAACAAAAAAGAAGAGAAGAAAATAAAAAGAGGAAAACATATCTCATATCCAATTCCCCTCTTCCTCAAACCCATAATCCCAATCCCTCTCATCTTCCGCTTCCGCACCCATATCCACTTCATCCACTGGCGCAAAGTTGCCTCCTCTGCCTGTAATGATTCCTAGTCCTCTCTTTTCACTGATTCCTAGTCCTTCCCTTTGACTAAATCCCAGTCCTCTCATTTCACCAAACCCTATATCTCTTAAACCTTCCTCTTCATCTTCTTCATCCCATCCTCGCTCCCGTTCCCCTTCTTCTCCCTCCTGAACAGAATACTCACTCTCACTATACTCAAACTCCACGTCGCCCTCCACCTCCTCCACCTCCGTATCCACCTCCGTATCCACCTGCGCCATCGCACCATACTCCTCCAACACATCATCCACACTAAGCAGCAAACTCTGCACCGAAAGATCCACGCTTTCTTTACGCATACCCGTACCCATACCCAATCCCAACCCCTTAAGCTCCTCCATCCTCGGTTCCACACCCGAGTATCCATACAGATCATCATCATCCTGTACTTCTTCCTCGTCAACAACTCCCCCCTCCTCCTTCCACCTAAACCTCAATTTCGCCCTCACATCTTCCCACCCCTTGACTCTACCCCATAACCAACATTTCTCACATTCCCGCTCAAAAACCTCCTCCACCGCACTCATCTCCTCCTGCCTAACTTCAGAAAACCTTAACTCCCCTTTCCCCCTTCCTCTACTCATCCTCCTCCCCCCTTCAAATCTCCACCCCAACACCCCTCTCTCAAAAACCACCACCAACCCTCCCTCCCCCAACCCCTCCATCTCCAACAACGCATTCACGAAATGATTATCCCTTAACAAGCCCACCCAGACCTTGAAATCTAGCGCGAGGACATGTATCTGGTTTAAGTTTCGCGAATACAGGATATCGGTGCCTAGGCTCTCGTACACGGTCGCGGAGCTGAGATAGATGGTATCCCGCGAGTAGTCGATGTAGGTATAGGGTAATGCAGGGAGGTAGTACGGATGGCACAGGGACAGCGCGGTGTAGTGTGCAAGGGCGACGCGGCGGGAGAGACGGTGTATGCGCAGGGCGAGGGGGAGGGGAAGAGTGCTTGACAGGGAGGCGGGGGGGAGGGTTGCTGGGTTGGTGGTGGGGGGAGGGTCGTGGTGGTGCAGTTCGATGATGCGGGGGGGTGGGAGGGTGAGTTCCCATACTCGGCGTTGGAGGTCCATGGGGAGTGATGTGAAGTGTGGGAAGGTTGAAGCTGCGGGATTGGTATTTGTATTTGTATTTATAACCAGTCCAGTCTTTAAAGGTCTGTAAACCGTAACTCTAGCATTCGACGGCGCGGAACGTCTAAGTCCGTAATCCCTAGGCCCGGAGTTCCTCGCCCTCATATCCACAGGCGCAGAGCTTCTAGTGAGTGATTGTATATTTGTATTGATAGGAGCGAGTACCCTCGCATCATTCACCTTCGACGGTTCGGGGGTGAGAGGGGAAACACTTGAGCATAGCGAAGATCTGGACGTAGATGACGAACTTGATGAAGAATGATAGAAAGATTCCGCTTCGGGGGAAAATTCCGGATTCCTTAATGGATGGACCTCACTATCTGGAGTGAGGGGGTACGAGAAAGTACCGTAATCATGTGATGTTTCGAGATACGGTTTCGGACTACTGTATTTGAAGGGACTATGAACGGAGATATTGTGCGGAGCGGGATGAAAAGGGAGACTGAAGTCGATACCCGGGAAATCGTAAGCAGCCATAATGACCGATCTTCCCCTCCCACCTAGCAAACCGATATATTGTTGAAAAAACGTCGATTTCAAGAAGGGAAGAAACTGAGAGGAAGAGGAGAAAGTAGAGGATGAGAGACACCGGTGTAATAAGAAGGAAATGGAAGGAAGGACGGAAGGAATCAGCGATGACGAAGACGCACTTCCTTCCTTCTAGAATAAAACCCAGCCAGCCAGCAAGCAAGCCCGCCAGCAAATGGATGTTGAAAGCCGAGATTGATGAGATGATATTTTATTGTAGCCAAGAAACCCGAAAAAGACTAATTATAGCATCAAGATTTTTCAGCTCATGGCACTACAATAGGTTGCTCAGAGTTCAGAGTTTCAGAAAAAGCCCACGAACGACAAGGACATGGAAAAGAAATGGGCGAAAAGGACAAGAGAAGCTGTGCTTTGTTCATATGAGTATGAGAAATAGAAGAAATATAAGACAATGCGCAACAGTTTGGGTTGCCAACAGCTCGTAAACCTGGGTACTGTAAGAAAGAAACGAGCGACAAGCCTCACCGAAGATAACTACAAATGAAAGCGCGCAGTACGTAGTGCGCAGCACGAGTGAATGTGTGTATATATGAGTTATTAGAGAGATGAAAAGAAAAGTAGCACTTGGAAGAGCACAAGATGTTGGGTTGGTGGCTGAGGGCCGGACACCGCACCTGCACCACCTACACCTGCACCTGCACCTCCACCCCCACCGCGGACAGTCTGAGGTAAATGATAACCTGGACGGAGATCCGACGATCTGTCCATTCAGTAGATCTGCCTCTCGGAATGCGAAAATACATCCAGTACGACGGTGTCATTCTCCTCCCGCAAATGAGGTGGCTTTCGACTATTGGTTCGTTGTATTGGATGTCATCGATCCTTTCGATCCCGTCGTTGCATAAGGTGATCTCAGGAACCATCGTTGTTGCCTTTGACGGAAGAGCAGCAAAGAAACAAGCGAAGAAACAAGCAAAGAAACAAACAAAGAAAGAAAGAAAGAACAGCAAAAGAACGTGTGGGATTCCGACACCGAACGAATCACATCAATAGCCCTCCGGTTTTGTTGCAGATCGTGAAATATGCATGCCCTATTGCCCAACATTTAGGGCTTGCGGACCTGGTTGCAACCTGACTCAAGGCCCTTTTTTTACCGTGTTGTTTCATTGCTTCAATCCTACGCAGGCACGCAGGCACGCGGGTAGATACAGATTAGATGTGGTCGGATTGTTGGCTGCCTGAGTGTGTTTCATTCATTCCCCGTTTCCCGTAAATATTTACCCTTGAATACAAGGCTTTCCCTAAATACGACGCAAAATACAGCACAAGGCTGCCATTGTACCGATAGGGCGATAATCTTGTTTTGCGATGTGCAACAGAATGTTGCGATGGAAAGGCTTTTCTCTTTGTTTGGACGAAGGTGGTCCGCGCGAGAGGGAAGGAAAGGGAAAGGATAGACGGTGAAGAAATGCTGCTGGCGTATAGGTCACGTGGGATGGCTTGATTTGGCTGTTTTTTGACTGGTTTTATGATTTGTTTTCGTATAGTGATGATGTGGTGTATATTCTGTGATTTGCAGATTTGTGGATGGTTCTAGCTATCTAAGCTTTTCATCATTATCACCGGATACAATTCTTTGTTGCAAATCTCACCATTCCACGCCACAAACCGTTGAGCAGCCGTGCCAGTCTACGAGTACTGATTCAGCAGTGAGTTTCAAGCTACAACTGTTCGGACTCATCTGTTACTCATACTTACTCACAGAGACATGTCACGAGTGCAGTATTAATATTAGTATCAGCCCCTCCCCAAATATCTGCTTACCACTCAGCCTCACTCTCTTTCTCTCCCTTCATATAATCCAAAATCCAAAATCCATCCATTCACTCATCTATCCATCCCTCCATCCCTCCATCCACCAAAATAAACAACCCAACCCAACAACCAAGCAAACCCCTTACATAATCCACCATCCCCACCCAACAAACCCTCTCACCAAAACCAACCTACATCATCCCCTCCGTCCTTAACTTTTGTTGCATCACCGCCCGACATGCAACAAAAGAATCTTCCGTCTGCATGAATCCTTGTACGTGCAGATCTCACCATGTGAGTGGCTTAGAATGTCCGGGGAGTTTGTCGCGCTTGTGGTTGGTCGTCTATTTTTGGATACTGGTCGGGTATCGGTGGACGGAGAGTTTGGGGTCGGGGTTCGGAGGTTTTGGGACGGGAGGGGATGGTGATGGTGATGGGAGAAGATGACCATAACCACGACAGAATCGCCCTCCAAACTGATTTATTTGGTAATAATTGAACATGCTCTCTCAAGTGGGTTGATTAGAGGTGAGAGAATCTGATGAACTGGGTTGGCTGATGAATTATTGCACCAACTGTGGATGGACGGACAGACAGAGAGGGAATGAATTTGAGCTTTTGCTTGCTTGCTTGCTTGATACTTTATCGATATTCTTTTTATCTCCCCTGCTTTCCTTGCTATACTAATGGGGGTTGATTGACAATGAGAATGGAGAGAAAAACTAGCTAGCTAACTATATCGTGCAAATAAGTATATTAAAATAAAAAGCAAAAGAAAGAAAGTAAAAAATAAGTATCCATCCATCCATCCTCAATCCATAAATAATATCCCCCAGCAGCCACCACCAATATCATTTTTTCCCTCGTCCGCAGTAGATAGATACTAAGCAGCCCCTTTCAATCCATACCATCCATCTATCACTCATCTGAATCGACGCCCCGGCAAGATGCATCGCTTCCCTGTGTCCAGAACCAGCATCATCATCAACACCAGCACCAGTATCAGACCCCTCAATCCTCAAGCTCAAGCACAATCTCATCCGGATTCATCATCATCATCTTCATCTCCTCTCCTTTCCCTTCCACTTCCCCTCCCTGTGAAATATCCCCAGAATCTCCTGCCCCCTCAATTCCCAATGCACGCTCTTCCTTCAACTCCAGCACCGCTGTCTCCGCGTCCCCAACCCCGAAGTAGATCTGCGTGTCTGCTTTCTCAGGCGGTTGGTAATGAACAGCTTGTAGCGTAGCCGTATCTGCAGTCGCAGTCGCAGTTGTAGCCGTAGCCGTAGGTAGAAACCCAGAAATAGAAGCCGGAGTCACCGGACGCGCCAGCTTCGGAAAACGCAAAGGAAAACTAGGTTCTGGGACAGCAGGCGACGAGCCGTAGGAATGGAGCGAGTATGCTGCAGATGAGTCGGCGGAGAGAGGAGATGAGGGCCCGGGGTTGGGAGAAGGGAAATTGGAAGGGGAGGGAATGGTGATGGTGAGAGGTTTGGGTTGCGGTCGAGACAGAAGTGGAGAAGATGGGTGCTCGAGAAGATATTCTTTAGCGGTTAGGATTCGGGTTTTTCTCGTGGGACCAGTTGGGGTGGGCTCGTCCTCGAATTCGGCGTCGGTGGTGGGTTCGATGGAGGAAGATGAGAGGGGGTGGGGGATTTGTGGGGCGGATACTCTGTCTTTCGATAATCGGTGAAACTCAAGAGGTTTTCTAGTCTGCGTGAATGGAAATCAGGTCTTCCTCGCACATCGTCCTCACTCTCGCCTACCACTGTCTCCCCTGTACCTTCAATACCTTCATCTCCTCCACTCAAGCTCTTCAACCCCTCTCCCATATACCCCGGAATGACCACCTGCTGATCCCTCAACGCAGCCAACCTTCTCCTCTGCACCGCCAGCGTCGAGTCCACCACATCCCCATCCCCATCCACCACCTCCCTCTCACCCCCCTCATCCCTCAAACTCCCCTCCACAACTCGTCTCGGAAACAACGGCCTTCTCCTCTCAACCCTCCCCGCCAACTCTTCCATCCCCCCCTCACACGCATCCCTCTCAAACCTCACCTCCAAATCCCTATACTCGAGCCTCCCCCTCAACATCCCATACACCACTCCCGCGCTCTCTATCCCCGCAAACTCCAGCCACAGCGTCTCATCCTCATCCAAATACCATTCACACAGCGAGCCCCATCTGCCCGTCCGCGCAATATCGCTCTCCAGTCTTCGAAGCGAGATTTGTTTTGGGAAATGTCGAATTGAAAGAATACGCGTGCGGTTTTCGTGGAAGATGTTGCGTCGCTGGAACTCATTGAGTGGGAAGGTAGGAGTAGGGATGAGCGAAACAGTTGCTGGGACACCCTCACCCTCATCCCCATCCTCATTAGGAAACACAATCCCATTTGCCCCCGCATACTCCACATAAGCCTCGGCATCCGCCTGATTAACAAACACCACCAAGGCCGTCAAACCCCCATCCAAGCCCCACGTATCCAACAACCTAACCACAAACACCCTCCCCCCACGCACCCTCGCCACCACCTCCCGTAACTCCACTCCCCGCGGCAAATTCCCGATCCTCACCGTGCGCAAATCATCATCCGACTCCGGCGGCGGCACGTACCTGATCCCGTATTTGAAATACTCTGGCAAGCGCGGCTCGCCTCGTCCTTGCGTCATGTTCCACTGGCCTTGGATCTCCTCGAAGCGCTCTTGCGGCGAGGACCAGATGGCGGAGCCGCGGCTGAGATCGGGTGGGGTGATGCGGTTGGGAGTGCGGTAACGTAGGTAGTAGGCTTCACGCTCGGGGTAGTCCCAGACGGCGTAGTCGGGGCCATGGACGGTGGTGGGGGCGGGGGTGAAGCCGGTTTTGAGGATGTGGGGAGGGGGGGCGTTGGTGAGTTCGGCGAGGGCGTGCTCTTGGGAGAGGATTTGGTCGGTGATTGGGGGGGTGGGGGAGTTGGGGGAGGAGAGGGCGTTATCGCCGAGGAGAGATTCGAGGGAGCATATGCCGATGTCGGTGTATTTGCTTGGAGAGGAATCGTTGACGGAAAATGGTGGCCGGGATGGGATGCCTTCAGAGCGTTGGAAGTCGACGACGTAGGAGTGGCGGGCAGGTTCATGATGGGAGACGGGAAGGACGGTGTCGGATGATGAGGTGTCGGGGTCGTCCCATACGCTGACCTTCTTTTGCAAAGGTGTGGTTGCAAGATCTGCTTGAAGAGTGCGCTCCTTGGATAGTCTTGCTTCTCGGTTCTGCAGAACTACAGAAGTGTAGCTTGCTCCCGGTAGCTTCGTAGCATTATTATCTCCGGTGCGAATGCCAGACTCTCGCGACTCAATGCGTCCCCAAAGCACACCATTCTCACTCCTCAATCTCTTCACCTCCAGTCTCAGTTCACCCAATTCGGCGGCCGCTGCATCATCAATATGCTTCGTGCCTCGACTCTGATCATTCACAACCCCACCCAATGCTCTTGCAATGACGAGAGAGCTCTTGATAGCCTCATCTTTGTCTTTTATGGCATGAGCGAGCTCAGCTTCAAGAAGTGCAACTCTGATTCTCAGATCTATGAGCATTTCGTTCTGAGTATCTCCAGCTACTTGAGTATTGATGTGATATTGTTGGGATGGTAAGTTGTTGGCGTGGTGAGAATTGGCGTTCATTTGCCCATAACCATGGACTGGTTGGAGACTTCCGTTTACTTGCTGAGACATATTCCTTGTTGGTGTATTGTCGAAACCGGTGAAGGGAGATGAATTATTCAAAGTTGAGTCGAAGGACATTCTATTCATGTTTTCTTGATGGCGGAAGAAGTTTGTTTGGTGAGAGTGTTCTGCAATCAATTTTTGACTCTCGAGGTATCGGTCATACCAGCTGCAGTACAAAGATGAGTTATGAAGAGTAAGAATGTGGTTGCAGACTAAGAATGGTTGTAAATTGAACCTGGGGAGACGATGGAAAAAGACGAGCTCGAGATGTGTAGATAATGTCGTTGTTCGTATGGCAGTTCAGTCCGAAGTGATAGGTTGGTTCTATCAGCGGGTAGTAGAGGACAAGCGGAGATGTCCACGAAATGTGAGACTAAGAAGGGTAAGTATGTAAAAATTCATACTCTCAAAGGTAGGTTATTAAGTAGATGAAGGTGAAGGGAAGGTAAGAGGGGCTTCCGTAATGTAGAGATCCGCGGAAGCCAGTAGAACAGGAAGCCTGGAGAAGAGCATACGGGAGGAGTGAATATCAAAGAGGGGCATGCAAAAGAAGATCCAGTAGAAGAATACAGGAAAGGAAGGCGAATAGCCAAGAGAGAGCAAACTCTTCCAGAACGGAAGTCAAGGACTTACCGTCTAATGGTCAATGATGGTATGAGAGCAGTTAGACCATACTTCGGCCTCGATCGCAAATCCAGTATAATCTGAATGAGTAGATTTCGTAGACCACGGAGAGGTAAACGGCAGCGGTGCAAAGTAGGAAGATAAAATTGATGGAGACGCAGAACCAAAGAACTGATCCTTGAATGAGCGTGTTGAGTATGTAGCAGGTAAGAAGGACGGAACAGGTAAGGAAGATGACTTCTTTGGGAACTGATAAATAGCGCATAGCAAAGTTGGTTGTGGTTGTGGTTGTTGTCGATTTGGTACGGCAGAGACGAGGAATATATTGTTTTTGATAACAAAAAGTGTGAGCAACGAGAACAACGAAAACCAGGATCAACAGTTCCTTTTTGATTGAGAAGTGAATGAACCCTAAATTCACTTTCCCTGAAGATGGATCTAGAACAACTCTTCATGAAATCATTTGAATTTTGGCGTGGCTAACTTTCCAGAACAAGCTGTCCGTCTATACCCGGAAACTACTGTTCCATTACGTGAAATTACCAACACCTAGTGCTGTAAATATTGACACCAATTATATATCCGCAGCGCAGAGTATATACTCTTGGGCTTCGCCAGTCAAATACCATATATTACCGAACGCCTTCCCCCAAACATCCTATCATATGGATATGTCCCTAAGATCCAATATTTACTTTCTCGACTTCTTCTGAAGATTGCTTTCCCTCTTTCCTCGCGTCGCATCTGCTGGTGTGGCCGTCACTGTTGATCTTGCAGCATCCTTGTGATGTCCTCCATCAGCAGCATTGACGACTCCATCTCCGTATTTGTAGCCACCTGTCATCCCTTGAACCTGGTGTGGCCCCAGAGCAACTGGTGGTCGCATCTCGATTTCTCTTTCTCTCTTGCGAAGATATCGTCGTCTGAAAAATGCTGCTAAAAGCCAAGCAGCTGTGATACCCAGAATGAGTACAATGAGCATGACAACCCATTTCCAATGCGAAGAAAACCTTTAAAGCATATTAGTAAGAACCTATGCACATTTTTAAAAGCGTATGGACATACCAGGTAACAGGTTTCCCAGAACCAGAGTTCGAGCTCGAATTTGAGGAAGAAGTCCCTGTACTACTACTACTCGATGAAGTAGTTGTCCCTGTTGTAGACTTCACATTGCAATAACTCTCATACCAGCTCTCGATCGTCTGTAAGTCGGTGGTCGAGGAGCAGCTCGCAGCGCCACAAACCGAAGAAACACCCGAAGTTCCTTGCAAGAATGCTTTCAATCGGGAATCCGAGCAGAAACAAGAGCTATCTGCCGTGCTGGTAACTGGTGGACTACATGCTCCTTGCACATCGGAAAGCGGGCCGCATTGCGATGCGCAGGAGGGGAGACTGGTTTCAAAAGGCACAATCGCTCCATCTTTCAATTGCTGAGCGCTGATTATGACGGGTAGAAGGGTCGAAACGAATAGAAGGATAGATCGATGCATTGCGTTGTTATTCGAGTTGGTCCTCGCGACCGCGATGATGGCCTGATATCGATACGTCCAGAGTTTTCAATCAATGCCGGTCCTTGCGAACTGTCAATTCGGTTCCGGTTGAGGAAGGTCTTTTGAGCCGCGAAGATATCTGCCGACAAGCTTCGAAGTATATCTCATATGCCGTATGCCGAGTCGTTTGGGTTGGTCAGTTTGGTGAATTGATGGAGAAAGGGTCCTCGTTGGTGATGGTTGGACAAGCGTTCAGGGATACCCGTATTCCAGTTGCATCCCTCAGCTCTCAATTAATTTCGGTAGGTTCGGTAGGTAGATGTGGTCGAAAAACGATGTGTCATAAGCCAAGCCCTGTCGTCCAAATCTCTACTGCATGGGCGAACGATGCCGATGAAAAGAACGTGAGGATGTTGGGAACTTGGGCGTCGTTAAACGAGTGTGTGGCAGTTGGAAGTTGGAAGGTGGAAGGGCTAAGAGGGT
This sequence comes from Rutstroemia sp. NJR-2017a BVV2, assembly GCA_002946415.1. Lineage (NCBI taxonomy): Eukaryota > Fungi > Ascomycota > Leotiomycetes > Helotiales > Rutstroemiaceae > Rutstroemia > Rutstroemia sp. NJR-2017a BVV2. The sequence continues at coordinate 229,491 of NJPS01000031.1, read as the reverse complement.
GAGAAATGTTGTCGGCGGAGCATTGCCCAAAGGAAGAGAGTGAGTGAATAAGAAAAGTACTTCCTGCAGTACCTGGCTTGGCTTGGCTGGGCTAGTCTGGTTGGATAATTAGCTGTGTGGAGAGGGGAAAGAGTGGACTCCGTGGAGAGCAAGCGAGATCCCTGCTTTGCTCGGATGCAAAGACTGTACTTTGTCCGATCGAGGAATTTTCCGTATGCGACAGACACCTGGCCGGCCAAGACCTTCATGCTTCTAGTTCGGGCTGCAATAGAATTTATATCTTCACGTCTGCTTGCTTTGTTCTTTGCGCGTTACTGTCGCAGAGATCCGACTTGTTTCCGGTTCTGGTAGCCGTAGCCCTCACCCCTACCACCACAGTGGCACCACCCACCAAGCCTAAGATCACCGGATGGGCCGGTCGTGTCGCGTTTTGACAGATCAGAAACAACTTTAATGCCTTTAACTTTGTGCTAATCTTGTCTCTTTGTTTCTGGAATTGAAGCTTAGTTTGTTTACCGTAACCTTGTTTTAATATCATTTGCGTGTATTTGCATGTCCAAACAGCCAGACAGCAGACGGTAGACATCGCGAAAGATCTGCAGATATGGAGTATAGGAGCCAGGTAACAGTCTTCTTGAACCTCCCGAAGGATTACGTGCGAGGTTTCGGGATCCGGTGAGAGCGGTTGAATGCGTGAGATTCTGGAAAATATCGTACCACGCGGTCCACGCCGCTTCATGCATAACTTACCCATTACATACGCATACGCAGTCTTTTCCAAGCACAGCAGAGTGTCGCGTACGAAGTAAGGTTACTCAACCCGATAGCATAGCACAATACAATAGCCGCTCCCGCCGCCCCGCCTCATATCTCTGTCTCATCCAACCCAACCAACCCAACTCATGGCCGCCAAAATCAAAGTCCTTCTAATCGGGTCCACCGGCTACATGTAATCCCATCCTCCATCCCAGCGCTTGAGTCTCAGCGTTTCTAGTCCTAAATACTAAGAATATCACAGCGGCGGCTCTGTCCTGGCCGCGTTTCTCCAAGACCCAGCAAGTGCTGCGCGGTATGAGATTACGGCGTTCGTACGCAGGCAGGAACAAATCCAGAAGCTGAAATCCGTGGGTGTGGAAGGGGTGTGGCTTCGCGATATTGATGATGAGGGGACGATCCGGGATGGGGCGAGGAGGCATGATGGTAGGTTCTTTTCCCCGCGGAGGGAGATCAGTTTTGTTTTGTATTATCTTGGATGATATAGTATAATACTTATTGATCGAATTCCATAGTAATCATAGCAGCGGCTTCAGCCCGCCACGAGGGCTGCGCGAAAGCTTGCATCCAAGGTCTTTCTGAGCGGAAAAAAGACACAGGACGTGATGTACATTACATCCATGTACGTCAAATCCACCATCTGTCTACCCCGCCATAAGCTTGGTCTAAAATGTCTAGACATCCGGAACCTCGATGCTTGGCGACTGGCCCGTAAGTGGAGAAAGGGTCGACACAGCGGTCTATTCCGATGTCTCAGACGATATCTATGACATCGAAAAGCACTTCCCTGAAACACATAGTCCGGTGAGAAAGGTTAATCAACTGGTGGTTGCGCTGGGTGAAGAGCTTCACGTGAAAACATATCTTGTTCCGGCTCCCCTCATCTGTGAGTCTCAGAGTCCGGATCATTTTGCCAGCACTAGATCATCCCATCTCATCTCCGCCGTGATGTGCTAACAAGCCTCCAAGTTGGACCGCCCCCAGGGATATTAACCAACAGCTATGACACACAAGTCAAAACAATGATACACCAAGCCCTTGAGACAAGGAAGGCAGTAATACTAGGCGACGGGTCAGGAATGTGGAGCCGCATTCATATCCGCGATCTCGGCTCCCTATTCTACACCCTTGTTGAGCACATCCTCCATGACTCTTCCGCCGATATTCCATTCGGCAAAACCGGTTACTACTTTGCGGAAAATGGGTTTCAGTCATTTAGAAGCATTGGGCAACGAATTGCACATACGGGAAAGGCTTTGGGTGTTCTGGATACAGATGAAGTGATGAGCATGGGGTTGCAGGAATTTGCGGAGAAGTTTTATGCAGGCGATGTGCGGATGGCTGAGAGTATTTTGGCTTCTAGGTAAGTCAGTCTCGTCTTTGTTCTTAATTGGCTGGCTACGCTTGCTGAATTCATTGGTTTAAAAGCTGTAGAACGAAGGCAGATAGAGCAAGGCAGGTGTTGGGATGGGAGCCAAAGTATGGTGAAAATGCCTTTCTGAGTGATATCGACGAGCTTGTGTCTGAGATGAGCGGGAAAGCAAAAGCTTGAGCAATGGTTTCCGGGTACTGGAGCACATTGGGTACTGGAGAACTCTGACAGTAATACCCGCATATTTCAGAGTTATATACACAAAATGGTAATTATTTTCTCCCACCATCACCAAGCCACTTCCCCTATCATCGTCGTTCCATTACACGACCTCATATACCCGAATCAATACAACCTTCTCCTCATCTCACCTCCCTGCACTTTCCACCCTCCAAACACAAACCAGCCAACCAGCCCAAAAACACCTCCACCTCAAGGGAAATTAATATACACCTTCGTCTCCTCATGCCTATCAAACCTCCCATAATACTCCGGCGCCTCCTCAATCCCCACCGTGCTACTAACAATAAACCCGGGCCTCGCCCTCCCACTCGCCACCAACCGCAACAATTCCGGGACCGCCTCACTAATATCCACCGCGCCCGTAACCCAGCTCAAGCCCTTGGTAAAGAACTCCGCAGCCGGGAACTCCAATTCCGGACCATACACTGCCGCGAGCGGCGTGCCGCTGCTATTCGCCTGCGAATTGTACACGCCGACGCCGCCGAACCCGCCTTGGGTGGCGAGCATCGCGACCGCTTGCTGGAAAATGATGTTGGGGGAGTGCGCGAGTGAGGGGTTCAGCGCTTCGAAGCCGACGCAGTCGACGGCGCGGCGGACGCCCGAGGGCTCGTGAGTGAGGATGGCGGAGACGGGGTCCGTAGTGGCGAAGTTGATGGGGACGGCGCCGATGGATTGGGCGAGGGAGAGGCGGGTGGGTTCGTGGTCGATCTGGGGGAGTTAGGATCGGTGTTTATACCATTACGAAAAACTTAAGATGGAAGGAAAGGGGAAAGACAGAAGAGAAAGCATACCGAATAAACGCGCGAAGCACCTCGCAAGATCGCAGAATACGCAGCGAGCAGCCCGACGGGACCAGCGCCAAAGATGGCTATCGTGTCGCCGGGTTGGAATCCAGAACGCGTTACGCCGACCCATGCGGTTGAGAAAATGTCGCCGAGAGTTAGGTACTCGGAATCGGGAATCGCGGTGCCGTTTGTGGTGTTTGTGGAGGGGATTGGAATTAGAGCGTTTGCTGCGTAGGGAACGCGTACGTATTCAGCTAAGATGTAGGGAATTAGCATCTTATACTTTATCCGAAACGATAGAAAGATGGAAAGGAAAAGGAACTATAAAAGAAGCCCCTCCCACCCCCGTCCCCTTCAAAACTCACCCTGCGTACCCCCCATCCCCTCCCCATAATCATCCCCCAGCCCAAACGACAACGGATTCGCCGGACTCCCATCCACCGGCTCGACAATCACATTATCCGGAATAATCACATGATCCCCAACACTAATCCCACTAACCGCACTACCTATCTCATCCACAATCCCGATCCCCTCATGCCCCATAATCCACGGTGCTTCCGCGCTGCCGTAGACCCCGTGGTACGTATGCAGATCCGTGCCGCAGATGGCGGCTGTGGTGATGCGCACTATGGCATCGGTGCCGGCTTGGATGGTTGGCCGTGGGACGTCGAGGACGGCCATGCTGTAGGGCGTGCCTTGCCAGACGACGGCGCGCATGGTGGCATTGGCGAGGGCGAGGGTGGTGTTTAGCAGGGAAGGCATTCTGGTTGAGGTGAGGTGGGTTTGTGTGGGTGAGGTGTTTGGGAAGAGGAGAGAGAGAGATCTTTATATGTATCTCTCTGTCCATTTGGGCTGTGCTCGGATTCGAATTATCTCCTTGATGATAAGATGAATGATGGTGGAATATGCGACTTGCTTCTCGCTATCGGCGGTATTACGAGTGCATACGCATGCACCGGCCTTGGCCAGCATCGTCGCCGGCAGATGGGAATGTGAATACTGGACTAGCTTGAGGGCAGTGCTATGTACATCGACATCCAAATCATATACACATGACGTAGCTGTCAACAAAAGCCATCGATCTAACCGTCCATTTCTGCAGCTGCATATCGGTAACTACGTCCGGAAGACGCTCCATGCAGTAGGTTCCTCAACGGTGCCAGGGGAACATCGTCGATCGATAGATCATGTGCCTCTATTGGTAGATAAACACCGTTCATGGCTTCTTTAAAGTTGTTGTGTAGGACCGATAAGATGTGCTGTCGATGAGCCTTGGATGAGGCGGAGGTTCTTGTCTGAGTTGTTACATCCGATATGGATATAATGTACACGCACAACATGCTTTTAACTTTCTCTAATATGCAAGGCTGGCATAGCCTTCCACGCAATGGGTGGTGAAAGAGTAGCCTACTACCATTGATTCAATGCGTCATCGGCTTTTACTTCGGGCATAAGTTATTGACTGGGTGGTTGGAAAGGCGGGTCCAATGTTGATAACATCGGGTGAAGGTTCGGATGTAACGTGTTGGAGACCATCAATAACAAATGATAGAAATTATTGGCGACAGCTTGCACATGTAATGAAATGCAAGGCATATAAAAGTGAGGTTTGCTGATTCCTCAGAGGGCATTACTTCGCCACCGACTTCTTTTTATTTCTTTCGAAAATTCGTATTTCTTGGTGATTGTTACCCGTTTGTCTTGGGCGAGAATATGAAATATGCCAAGCATCAATCCATGAGAACAATCTTTAATTCGTACCTCCCATATTATCACTTTATCTCAATTCACTTGAAAGCACTATGAATGGCATCACTAGGACTGACTGCAGTGTCGAAGGATTGGATTTTTATTCCTCGCCAACTTGGCCGACTTTCAGTTTCTCCTCCTGCGATGTGCGAAAACAATACACCGGATGTATGGCACTCAACGGAAAATAAATGGGCCTTGTAAAAATTGAAGTTTATCAAACGGGTCTCTGTTCTATACTTCATGATGTTGGAATATCTCGTCTTACGGACAATTGAGCATTCCGTTGCCAAGCAAGACTTCTATCGGCGGCAACTGCCAGCGAGGGGACATTAGACAAGGCGATGAACCACACTGGCGACACCGCCAATGCGATATAGAGGTGTCCAGAGAAACTTGTCTTTGCAGATATTGTTTTAAACAGCGAGTAAGCTAGCCGATCCTGAAGCTTACATGAGAATCCTCTATTACGTGAAGCACCAACTCAGGAATACACTTTTTCAATCTTCTCTTTTAGGCGGTGGTGTCGGCTCGAAGACATGCAACAAAAGACAATCTCTGTAAAGCACAGATAATGACCTATTCTGGGACCTCGAACTTGATGGAAAGGGACAGGATGGTGTTGGAAATAGACCAGGATACCATTAAGAAGCAGTGGGATGAACTGTCTAAACTGGTGAATCGAAGTAGACCAAGAAGGAAAATGCCAAGATGATGCGAGATTGAACATTTCTATGAACACCATGCCTCTCAGTTGTGATCTGTCCTTACTGGAACATAAGTCCTTGGGAGTCTAGACCTGACATTGGGTTGAGCAAGTGCTTAATAGGGCTGAAGATCCACTCATCTCATCTCTCTTTTCTCTCGCATGATTCGACGTGGATCTAGCCTGTGTCAGAGTGTAAGGACACATCAAGTGGACATTCTCGCGCGAACTCAAAAGCATGAAGACAAAACTTGCTTGTAAATTATTGAAATGTACTTCAAACAATCGCAAAACCAACATCAATTGCATGTATATATTTTCTTCTACCCAAGTATCAAGATTCATGCTTGAGGAATCCGTCTGAACTAACAGCCACCGGGTAGATACGTGATGCAAGATCCTTCCGACGAAAACTCCACAATATTGTTGTTTCAAGCCACTTTAGATATGAAATAGAAGCGCATGGAAAAAGGAGATGACAATAAGAAAAAAAGGAAAACCGTTTCAATGTCTCGAGGGCCAGGATTCATTTGCAGTAATACATCACGTGCATCACCCCAAGCTGCCCTGCAGGAGCTTCAGACCATGCTGCGCCCAGTGAGTGAGTGAGCAAGGTGAGATGAAGAACCGACACCATGGAGCCGCGCGCGTGTGCAAGAACGCACAGCACAGCATAGCATGCATAGCACAAGCACGGCACAGCACCATAAATGGTAGCAGCGTCTACGATCGGAACGTCTTCCATTCCGGACCCCGAATGTGTTGTGCGTGGTGAGGAAGTGAAATTGAAAGTGGAATGTCTTCGCATGGCACATCCATCTCCGAGTCCGTAAGCCTTAAATACGTACGTACGTAACCCTGCAACCGTTTGTGAACTCATTTTTAAGGTAGCCTGTACGAGGGTAGGAGCATGACTGTATGAGTATGTAAGGTACGCGCGTATAGCATCCATAGTCGAATCCATAACACGTTATCTCATTCTGATCTTTCCCTCATTCAGTTGTGCCAGTCTGCTTCGTATCCTCCGCCTCCCAGCCTCGGCTCTTGAGCGAATAGCGAATGACGGCTAAGTGGCATCTTTTATGTTTCAGCGCGGCATTGTATGTTCCTGGCTAAGAAATTCGGAACGGGTTTAGCTGGGATAGTTGGGTTGTCACTGGTTGTTTGAATATTTTCGAGGCCTAACCGTGTGAAACGTTAGTGCGTGCCTGCCAGTGACCCTCAGGGCCTCCACTCGAGCTACCGACTAGCGAGTAGGCACTATTGAAGCACTTGCGAATTTTATGCTGACTTGGATGGGATGGATGGGAATGGAAATGGAGTGGGATGTGCCCTGGATGTAAAACCACTTACTTGCATGCGAAGGGCAAATACGGTCGGATGAATATGAAGTTATTTTCGAGTCCTGTTTGGAGAAAGGTCGGATGCCGGTAAGGTAGTACTCAAGTAGCTTGGTTGTAGCACCGGCCGGCCAGAAGTTAATAAGGGGGCTCACAACGTTGTGTTGTTGCTATGACCATCTACAGTGCATCGACTCTACTGCACAACACAAACCATTTGGTCATGCCTAGACCGGACTAAGCTACATTGAAAGACCTACAGGTGCCTATGTGGTCCACGTGTGATTGATCATGTATGTAGGTATCTGCAAAGACCCCGTTAGCTTCGACACTACTGTGACTCCAGGATGGGGAGAAAGAGGGAATTCTTGACGTACAGAGACGACTTCTAAGTTCTCCCAAGTTCCTCTGTGCTCTTCTACTGCCTTGTGGGAGCGAGTAGTGGGCGGTGGGCGGTGGGCGGTGGGCATACTCGTACCTTTGGGATAATGAGCGCTAGCCATGCCCCGAGATCCTGAATACCAGCACTGGGCAGCGTTGAAATTTGTGGCTTTGCTCGGAGGAGGTCCTTGTTGCTGTAGGTACAGTGCAGTGTTGAGTGCTGAATCAGTGTAGTGCACAGTTGCGTTCATTCAGTTCACGGTCCACCACTTGCACTTGCACTTCCATTACCCACCACTTCCACTCAACCCACCATCCACCATCCACCACCGCTTTGTGCCTGGATCGACTGTATGGGGTTTTATCGCAATTATCCTATTCAGGTACGGTACAGGCTCAGGTACCGTTATTCAGCAAGCCGTGTCTTGCAAACCCAACTATTTCCCTTCCCGTCGGAAACTGTTTAGCATGACTGCTTATAGCTGTGCATTGTTCTAGAGTAGAGGTATAGCAGAAGTAGTATAGCATAGAATCGTCCATCACAATATAATCGGGATAAGTTAATATAGCTCGAAAAAGCTGAAGCCCAAAGCATTCGCACATTCCACATCGAAACCTTGGAAACTTCACACTCGACAAAGTGTTTCATCCCGACCATATCAACTCATCTTTTCCACTTCAATTCCGTCCCTTCACAAATCCTCCCAGCTCCGAGCAATTAGTCTAACGGCAGTGGAGCAAGCCAAACAAGGATTATAATATATTTTCGACTTGCCAGACCGTATTGCGACTTAATCGCAAGGGCCAGAGAAGAAGAGAAGGTTCTGGGTTCCCATCCGAACGAGTCTCGCTGCCGCAGAAAGATAACGTTAGCCCAAAGGGAGAGAAGAAAAGAGAACACTTAGAACTTATCCCAATCTCCATCCCACTCCCAGGCTCAGGTCCAGGTCCAGGCACCAGGTTTACCCAAGGACCTCTTCATCAATTTCCTCATGTGCTCTTAAAACGATCGGTACGATTGATCCAGAGCTCTGAAGCGGATCCAGAACAGCATTACTACCAATCTTCGGATGCAACGCCTGCACAATTGAAAGCGTATCTATCTTAGGCATTTTTGATACAATTCGAAAGGCTGTGCATACGAGACAAATCCTGGGCTGCCCCAAAAGAGGGCCAACAGCGGATAACAGGGGCAAGATGGTACGAAAAACTGGCCTGCAGCCGCTGACGCTGTCAGAACCCAGTAAAGGTAGAGGAGATGCTACTAATAGTGAAGAACATAATACTGCTGAAAGCCCTCTTACTCCTTTGAGTGCAAAGAGTCCGAGGTCACCGCGGTCACCTTTCAGGTTCAATACAAAGAAATCGCAATCCCAATCGCAGTCCCAACCGACCGCCCAGCAGCACCAAGACCTCCGGGAAAGGGACGAGCCTTCTGCACGAACAACCGACCCGCAGACCTCGACCTTCGTGAGAGATTTACCAACTTCGCAGACCCTCCCTTCCCTCTCCGCTATTCACTCTTCGCGAGACCCAGATAAGTTCGGAGTAAGAGAACGGCCCTCCCGTACTGGATTCTTTGCAAATTACAAGGCGTCAAAGAGCTCAAATAAACCTCAAGTCGCCGAAGCTGCCCGCCAAGTGATCGCTGGTGAGGAGGACATGTCCAGAGACACAGACCGCCCTGCGATGAACGTAAAGGTTTCATCGCAGGACACTAAAAGAAGTGGTACGACCCATTTTGTTTCGTCCCTTCCTTCTTTTTCTTACACTCTTGGGATTAAGTTTGTCAGCTACTGATAATTTTCTTTTCCGACATATAGAATCTGGCTCTGACAGATCGTTAGCCAGAAAACCAGTGGGAGGCCCCTCAAGACCAGACGCCTCGCTGGCATCCACAAACGATTCCTCCCCACAATCACAATCAAATAACAACAACGCTTCTCGAAAGAACAAACCCAAACCCTTTAGTCTCCGCAGGACTAAATCCCTACGAGATGAAAACAGCCCCTCCGAGCCCCCTCCCCCAAAGAATAACAATTACTTGGAACCCGAACCACGTGCAAATTCGCAGAAAGATTCGTCAAGAAGCGCAACATCGCGTGGTGAGAAGGACGGATCGTATAAGGAAATGACGCCCTCGAACCACCCTCGACAGCGATCGCAAGATCGACAGCCTTCGAGTTCTCGGGAGAATGGAAAAGAGTCCTCGAGGGACAATGGCAGAAACCAATCGTCATTCTCAACAACATTTAAAGAGGCCGGAGGTCATGCATTTTTCAACAACCTCAAATCGACTGCAACAAAGGGAGCTGGAGCATTACACAAGAATCTGTTCGGAAAGGCAGGGAGGAGCGGCAGCACTACAGACAAGGAACCGCTGGTTGACGACGAACATTATCAATTGCGAGTTATCAATTTACCTCTCGTCGAGCAGACGCGGCTTACTAGGATTTCAAAACGATTAGAAGATTCACGAGACAAGACTGAATTTTGGATGCCATCTTTCCCATGGCGAGCAATCGACTATCTCAATTACAAAGGTAGTGATGTGGAAGGGCTTTATAGAATACCTGGCAGTGGGCCACAGATTAAGAAATGGCAAAGGAGGTTTGATGAAGGTGGGCATACTCACATAGCCGTTTGAGAGACGTAGACTGACACACCGCTAGAACTCGACATTGATCTCTTCGAACAAGATGACCTATACGACATAAATATTATTGGGTCAATGCTTAAGGCATGGCTCCGCGAACTCCCTGATGAACTCCTCCCAAAAGCCGCCCAAGACCGTATTGCGCGAGAATGTGCGGGCTCCGAATCCGTACCACAACAGCTCATCGACGAGCTCTCCAACTTATCACCCTTCAATTATTACCTCCTTTTTGCCATTACCTGCCATCTGTCCCTCTTACTCGCTCATTCCGAGAAGAACAAAATGGATTTTAGGAATCTTTGTATATGTTTTCAACCCTGCATGAAGATGGATGCATTTTGTTTCAAATTTTTGGTATGCGACTGGAGGGATTGTTGGAAAGGTTGTAAAACGGAAGCGGCATACATTGAACAAGAGTATATGATATTCGATGCGTTACCACCGGGAAGCGCTGGAGGGCGAAGCAGCACAGCGGTGGACAGCCACGATGAAAGGAACGTGTCGAGTTCAGACAGCAGCAAACCCTCGAGTGTCAGCATTGACAATCATGGCCGAAAACACAGTAACGAGAAAGGTCGCAAAGGCAGTCAAGAGAAGAAATCGCGGAAGAGCCCGGAGAGAGCACAATCCGAGCCTCGAAAGGAACCTGTGAAGGAGCCATCTATATCCCACAATAACACCATGCCCCGTTTGGACACTGTCAGCACTACGACATTAACTGTTCAGGCCTTAACACCACCTAGGAGGAGCGACGATATGAGGCCACTGAGTCCAATTAAACCACTGTCTCCTATTGGGTTCTGAACGGTATCGACTTGAGGCTCGAAATAGATCCGAGCCCCTTGACACGATACTTCAGCATAGACTTTGCAACAAGGCTAGTCTGACACAATACAAACGATACGGCATGTTATTTTCAGACTAGAAGCACTGTCTGGCGCCTTTTCAAGTCCAACTGGCACGGACAAGGGACAGACATAGCGGGCCGAGTTGCATTTTCTCGTTTATTACTTATGAAACATTGGGAATGGGTTGATGCATTCTACGAATTTCCTTCATCACACACGAACGCACCTAACGCGCGAGCTCGCATTTACTCTCTTCTTTACATTCGCTTGTTCGAACAACCCCCGAACCAACATTTTTTCTTCTTATTCATGGCTTACAAATATCACCCTTGTTTTGTTGAATACCCCCAGCGCAGCATGCATCGTTGAATTTGAGAGCACAGCACAGCACAGACCGGTAGTTAATGGGATTTGGTACTTGGAAATGGACGGGTGCGGATCTGGGGTGGAGTACATGCTTTTGAGGGATTTATGATTGCGGGTTGGCGTGAAGGGGGGAGATGGCACGGGTTCGGCTGGAGTAGTGATATATATAGGCTGGGTCCATTTAGGAGAGGCGATGGATAAGCGGTTTGAAAACCTTTTTGTACGATAGTAGTGTAGTTCTGTTTGGAGCTTGAAAGCTCGAAAAGATCAGGAGCCGAGAGAGCGCGCGCGCATGCATGGGAGATAGCAGTGAAAAATCATATGAGTGGCGGAAATCGAATTATCGTCTTGCCATTCTTGTTTCCTGCATAGGCATCGATTGCAATCAATGCTATGCACTATTATGACCTTGACTTCTGACTGTCTTTTGGTATCATGATGTGAATCATTGTTGTGCGCGACACTTTTCCCTTTTCCATAGAACTATATGTCCGTACAACGCCTACAATACTCCATCCTAACGCCATAGAATATCTCCACCCGTTCCATCTATCATAACAATTGACAGTTTGCCCGATCCCTCGCCTTTACTTCTTACCTACATGATTCTTCCTGTGGTTCCTCTCATTCTTCCTTTGCAATCTCTCGTTGCGAACCATCTTCAATTTTCTTTCTCTCCGTCCATCGTTCTGTCTCTCAGTGCCCTCTTTCCTCTCCATCTCCTTCTTGGGATCGACCTCTACAATCCATGCATCCTCTCCCTTTTTGTTGTTTCCCTTGTATCCCCATTTCGGCACCCATTCGCCCTTGTCCTCGTCGTACACCAGGTTCTTCTTCTGCTCTGCGGTCTTGGCTTTAATGCCCTTCTTCTGAGCAAACTTCTGCCAGGTTGTCATAGCTTGCGGTGGTGGAAGCGGCTGTGAAATTAACAAGTTAGTATAGATGTTATACAGAATTTAAAAGGACATTCTCGATGCTCTGCGCAAGAATTCCGCGATTGCGAAAAGAAGAAAAACTCGAAAAACGAACCTTTTCTCTGGGCAGTCTCGTGCTGATCTCTGGTAAACTCAACAACACTCCATTGGGCGTCGCCGCAATCGGACAGGTACTCAAGAGCTGATTAAGTAAAGCTTGCGCACCATCGCGCGCCGTAGCTGCAAGATCGGCTTCGAGATTCGCGGGGCTGCTGAGGAGGAGCGGGTTGGGGTCTTCGGCGAGCAGGAGCCCGAGGTCAAATGTGTAGGGCGTGGGTTTGTTGACTGTGACGGGGAGTTTGGAGGGTTTGGATACTGCGGCGGAGTCTGTCATTTTGAATATCAGACGGTGAGTTTCGAGGGTGGAATTTAACAGGTTGAATGGAAGATGTACTGGATAGTCTAAAATGCAGAATGTGAGAAAGAGGAAGGAAATAAATTTTGGACCGCCGCTTTACATGCGGGTGCACATCCCGCATTTTAGCGCGGGATGTCGACAGAACTTGTCAATTTTTGGACCTTGTCGATGCTCGACGGACACACCAAATCAAAAGCGACGTCCCACACCAACCACTCTTTCGATATGGCGTCCGCAGGGTGTTGGAAATGCGTGACGAGGGCGACGCCCGCTCAATTGATCCATAATGTCACATTACGCATCCCCGCTGCGACGGCGGCTTTTTCGACCACGCCTACGGCTTTGAAGGGTGGACCGGTGAAAAAGAAAACCAATGCAGCAGGGCTTGCGCACGCAAAGGCGGCGAGGGATAAGGCGATGAAGGAGAGGGGAGGGAAGTCGCTGAAGATTAAGAAGAAGCCGCCCCCGAAGCCGACGGGGAAACCGCCAGCGCCGGGGGAGAGGAAGGCGATGAGGAAGAGGATTATTCTGAGTAACTCGAATGCGTTGGAGGTGGAGGGGCTGCAGGATATGGATGAGAAGGTTTTGGTTGATGAGAAGATGGTGGGGAAGGTGGTGGGATTGCCAAATGAGGTTGTGGATCAACTGAGGGCGAGCGAGGCGTTCAAGATTACACAGCCTTGGGGATTGTTTAGACGGCCGGCAGTGCTGTTGAGGAAGGAGAGTGTGATGTGTTCGAAGATGCTGGAGGAGGCGGCGAACGAGAAGTCGACGAAGAGGTTGGTGGTTGATGGGGATAGAGCTACAGGGAAGAGTATGGTGTTGTTACATGCTATGGCTACAGCGTTCGTCAAGGGCTGGGTTGTCTTGACTCTTCCTGAAGGTATGTCTCTTGCTCTATTAGTACAAGGCGAGCCGGTCTAACAAACCTACAGCACAAGACATTGTCAGTGCTACTACCGAATACGCCCCCATACCCAACACAAAGCCGATGCTCTTCTCGCAGAATACATATACCGCAGAGTGGTTAGCACGCACCGCCAAAGCCAACCAAAAGGTTCTGGATTCACTCCAACTATCGCAAAAACATGACCTCCCAATCCCAGTCCAGTCCAATATCTCTCTCACTCGACTCTGCGAACTCGGAGCCCGCGACCCCGAAATCGCCTGGCCTATGTTCCAGGCCTTCTGGGCAGAAATCACTGCTGCTGGACGGCCTCCCGTTCTCATGACATTGGATGGCATGCAACATATCATGGCAAACAGTGCATACCGAAATGCAGACTACGAGGTCATTCATTCTCACGATCTGGCTGTTATCAACCATTTCATCCAGTACCTCTCTGGCGAAAAAGCCATGCCAAACGGAGGCGCCGTCGTGGCAGCCACCAGCCGCAGCCATGCTCCCGTGTCCCAATCGACCAATCTCGCGATCGTGCAGCAACTGCAAAGACAAATGGGGTCAGAAGAGATCACCCAGAGAGATCCGTTCGAGAAGAAATATGATGCGAGGGCAGATAAGGCGTTGCAAAAGATAGAGGTCATGTTACTACAGGGTTTGAGCAAGGAGGAGGCAAGAGGGTTGATGGAATACTGGGCTGCGAGTGGAGTGCTGAGACAGAGGGTTGATGAGAGAACTGTTGCGGAGAAGTGGGCGTTGGCTGGGCATGGAGTGGTGGGGGAGATTCAGAGAGGGGCTTTGATGACGAGGATTTAGGTGGTGAAGATGTACGGATATTGGTCTTGTGTTGATAGGTACGGAAGTAGATGAGATGCGTCATTGAAAAGTGTATATTCAGTGTATCTCAGTTCCGTATACGTTTTGATACTGTGCGTGATGTGTCTCTTTGGAGGAGTTCTTGGGAGGGATATTAATGGTTTGTGTTTTGCTGTCGGTATCCTGCATCGAGTTATATGTGCTAATGAATCCTAGAAGGTCAAATTGTCCAAATTTCGAATTCACTAAATGGGAAATCTACCGGTACCCTATGATCGGGCATATATACATTTTCATGGGTCGTCATCTCCGGTACGCTTGTATTCACTAGCTATCTCCCGCTCATATAAATTAGAAGGTTCGTTCTTGACTTTTATCAAAAAGAAGAAAAATTTTCCTCATCTTTACATCTACTTCCATAACGCCATCATGTCTGAAGCAACTAGTCAACCGCGACCAGAAGACGACAGCCAACCGTCGACAGAATGCATATTTCCAGTCTTCGAGCCGATGCATACATACATAGCGCCGTTTCTGGATGGTATGGTTACAAGTGAAGAGATTTGGGCGTTGAAACCCTTTCCTTTCAAGACACTTCGTTCAAGGAAGTCCTGCTCTGGATTGATTGATCGCCTACCGCTGGAACTACTTCATGTGATCCTGGCGCAACTCGATTTCAACACCCTTGGAAAACTACGTCTGTCCTGCTCCGGCATGAGACTCTTGGTGAACTCGGCCCCCGTTTTTGACGTTTTAAGGAAACATGCCTGGGGTGCATTGCGTAGCCTTGGACGTATGATCGCGCTCCGTTTTCACACCTCTGGGGATTTGCATAAGGTTTTGTTCAAAAAGGAGTGTGTTTGCGGCGATTATGGTCCATATCTTTTCGTTCTTACCGGCGAGAGGTGCTGTATGTTCTGCTTGATAAACAATCCACGATTCGCAGTTATACGGAGTGTCGATGCCTCCCATTTTTTGGGCCCTTTGTCACTGAAGGGATTGAACAAACTGTCTAGTTTTGGGCCAGGCAGGCGAGGACATGGATTGATTCAGTGGCATAGTTTCTGGCAAGCCAGGGCGCTCTCTCGACGAGAATACGGTAGTAATAGATACGAGCTGGCTTCTGACCCGGACGACAAATGGGACCGGGTCAATGAATTTCTTGCCACCGCAAAGGACTTCCCCCAAAATAAACGCACCCTCGCCATACGTATGCCATACCTAGCCTCTCATACAGCAACCCATGTCGAGCATGGTCTCTACTGCAGAAATTGCACAATTGCCGCGCCTTCCATTCATAGCGTCCGAGCAGCTCTTTTAACACCCTTGAGGACCACAACACCACCTATGCACACCAGCTATCTGGCTCCCATGCTCATCCGTCTACTGAGCCATATCGATCGAAGAAAAGCAATGTCGCGAGACGAATGGTACGAACATCTATCTGTGGGGTGTAAGGGACGAGGTCACCCACACGAATCGCATAATTGGGTTCTGTTGAAAGTGAATAAAACGGCGCTTAATTTGATCAGGTATCTATTCACACCAGACGTGGATTTGGTACCAGTGAGAATGGCTATTCGGGAGATAAATGATGCGCTGCGTCATTATTGCTCATGCGAAGGGATTACAGACGAGTACAACTTTTTGACGACTACTATACCGATGCCGGGTACCTCTTTCACGATATAGGATATGTAATGTTACATTTCTGGGCAGTTTGAATACGAATAATGGAAGATAACTTGGACCTTTTCGCGTCTCTTGTAGGAAGTCTGTTCTTTGAACTTTTAGCCACAAAGGGTGCAATGGTTCATCAACCACCACGCAATCGTTCTTCAGAAAATTCTTCCTCAATATCGACGCAAACACTCAGGTCATTGAGAATAGAAAACCAAGCAAGAGAAATCTAAAATTTCAAGCTCTTATCAAAATGCTCAAGAATGAACTTGTACTGAATTTGTGGGCTCGTCAGTCGAGCGCAGGAAAACGACCTTCAACCAGTATTCCATAACCTTCACACTCCAGACTCCCTTTCCACCAACTTCAGCTCATTGATCCAAAGGTTTCTACTAAACATATATACAAAATCGCGATCCCATGAGTGGTGTGAGCTGTAACTGGCGAGGGCTTTCCTCGACATGATATAGGAATGCCATGTATTTACCAAAAGCGCCCTTTGACTATATGAACGGTCATGCGCATCGATACTGGAAGTTAAGGCTCGGAACATCCGCCATGTAAAAGAGATTGAGGTTAGTGGAAGATCAAGAAGGGATATGTATTTCCTCGGGGAAGATACAGATTTCAGTACGTAAGTGGTGGGAGCATGGATATTAGTTGATGCGTAGGTTCTATGAGAGTTAGTGAATGGGGCAATATGGTAGATTTATGAGTCTACTTACTGGATTGCACTGCTCAGAGCACGGTGATCAGTATATGGAGATATAACACCTTGATCGAGGGTGACTATCTGAGATGATATCAGTTCTGAGATATAAGATGTAGAAGAAATGAAAACTCACAAGGTCAATATTCCACTTCTTAACATACATTTCCAACGCCTCCTCGACAGCATGCTCACTCCACTGCAACACCGGGTCATCGTTCAGTTGTTCCCCTCTCAAAACCACACACCTCTCCTCCGCAATCCCCAACACCAAACAACTCCTCCTCATCTCCTCCGCCTTCCTCCTCCTCTCCGCCTCTCCCCCTCTATTCCCCTCCCCATCCGCAAGCACTAACAGCCCACCAATCCTCCCCCCTGGATTCTTCTCCCCCGGCCTCAACACCCCCCTAACCGTCGGAGCAAGCCACAAACTTTCAGCCCCCGGACGTGCCGTCACAAACAACACATTCTTCGTTTCCTTCAGTGCCGGGGGTAAGATCCTCGGGTCTTGGTTTATGACATAGGCTAGAGTGAAATAAAGGGATAGAGGGAATACAAAAATAATAGTTGAGAGAAGGAGGAAACAGCGGCGGATTTTCCGGTTGCGGATGATGAGGGATATTTTTCGACGGTGTCTTCGAGTGATGTTTGGGGATGGTTTCATCATCTGGTTTGATATGATGATAATGAAGAAGAATGAACGCTTGCGGTTTCTTTAGTGAAGGAATGATTAATGAAGATATAATCCTGTGGCATATATTCCTAAGTATAAACACAACACTAGATGGCATATGCCAATTCCCAATTTCTTATTTTGCATCCTCATCTTTCTTACCGATGTCGTTCATAGTTTCTTTGCTAGCACGTCGCAGACATCAGACCTCCCGAGCCTCGAGCGGGCTGCTAGATGGATATTAGTATGCTTCCAGACTGCCGTAGCCAATGAAACGAGGAGTAGATCATCCCGAAACGCCCTAGAGGGGTCTAAATCTGAGTCTATGTTTAGTTCGGATTTTGTTGCCACGGAATTGAATGGTGAACGGACCTCATCTGATGATCTGGGTGAGTATTTTCCTGTTTCAATATTGAGAAAAGTCTTGCTATGGGATATTGGTTAAGATGGATGGGATTTTACATCGGATATGTGTGTAGGTGTCGTTTCGTGGTTCGTGGGTCCTGTATGGCGGTTGGTTTACTGGAGCGTGGATTCACATGATTTTGATCGTGATAGCTACAGCACGAATGGATAGAGGTCTAGAGTGAAGCAACATGAAGTCTCTTATTGGCAGTAAAATATCTAGGTACAAAAGGGAGAATAAGTAATGAAATTGCAAAGCGGGACTTTCTGATACGAAATGATACTATAAATATCCAGACACAATTTGATACGATCCATCGCCGCTCCTCGCCTCCCTTCCTCATCAGCCAAACTAAAGCCTGGATATTCATATATCATATGAAAGTCAGCAGACCATTAGAAATACATACCCAACATGAAGTCCTTCAATCGAATAGCTTGCCTTGTTGCTGGAGAGTGTCCGACGTATTGGCGAGAAGGACGTAGGTGTCTGAACAGAGATAGCCTCCCTTAGAATCAATGAAGTCTCGACCAAGACATCGCCCGGCTGCTTCTTCGAAGTATTTCCGTACCTTCCACTAACGATAATTGGTAGGTCTTTCACTTGATCGATATCATGCACCACTTTTCGTCCCCAGCCCGCCATTTCTTCATGATCAAGTAGGTCGGCAGAACAAGCTCAGGAGTAGACTTTCATGAAAACCTTTTCCTACAGTCGTTCGGGAGCAACACTGTACAGTATGTTGCCGTTCACAGCGAAGTCCCGAACCACCTTCTGACCTCCATCCCTCATGATCATCCAATCAGCAAATCGATTCGCCATATCCCTATTTGCACCTCTCGTGCCCACGAGGATATGCGCGGGATTGAGCAGTGGATCGTCTTCGTCATCTGTGCTTGCTTTCTGACTGGAGAATTAGCCAATCTACGCCAAACCCAACAGCGAAGAATCACTTACGAAGACGGTCATTTTCTCCCTGATATCCCCCCCAATACTCAACCATGTTCCTTGATCGGTAATAGTATATTCTTCTAACGCCGATGCAACTTTTAAAGCAGCGAACGGAAATCCGACGTATCTATGATACCAGCTTGAGAAAGGGTGAGCCCAAGGGGTTTGGCCGATGGCTGTCCAGATAGAAGATTCTTTGATATTCGCGGCTGATTTGTCGTACCGGGAAAGGAAACGAATTGCAGGATTAGATACACATGCAGTGAAGAGCTGAATAAACAGCTCATGTATCGTCCGCGATGAACTGTCTGCGGAAATACCAGCGGGATTGGATGTTGGTCCTGGAGGCTATCAATCAGTAGAAAGAACATGGAGCAACTCCAGGTCGACTAGAAGTCTTTCAAACCTACCTACGAATAACCAATGGTCTCTCCAAGCATATTCCCTCCTATCTGCAATTCCTTGCGCAATCGCAATCTCCTCGGCCGCCTTGTGGTAAGTGATACTCAGATCCGCTGCCCTGCTTGCCAAGAAGTTGAAGCTCTCAGACGTATCGGATAATAACCACGATACACTGAAATCGCCACACGCAGATTCCTTGACGTTGTAGTCAACAAAGGCGTTGGCGAGTGCGCGGACGAGCCCAGATTGCCCCGCACCACCTGTTGCTATGCGGAGGAGAACAGGCGGGGTTGGAAGAGATGGATCGGCATGTGATCCACAATAGATCTCTGCCGGTGCGATGAAAGGCTCTGGTGCAGCGAGGTCAATTTTTATAGATGCCATGGTGTTATTATTTGGGATTGAGAGTGTTGAATTAATTGTATAAAAACCCGTCTTAACTCCTAATAAGATTACAAACATGTGAAGAAATAGAGGAGGCTGCACAACGTGGGGGTGTGGCACAGGATGGTTCAAATGATTCGCCGCCAAACGATGTTACTGTATGCACCCCGTATTTCACCCTCTTCTTGTGATACCATTCCCAAATAAAACTGGAGCAGGCGTGCCGAAAAACTCCTGCCATCCGCCAAATACGAAACTAAAAGTGCTGGGACCCGGCCAATTCAAAATGCTACGGTACTGTATATCGAGATCTTCTAATAAATGATAACTTCTCCAAACGAGTACACGAAGATATAAGGTGTCTTATTCAACCAATTCCTTCCTTTGGTGCTGGTCCTTTTGTCTATCCTGAGATTTTTTGAGTTCGTCTCGGTGAAGTTGCATCGCCTTCTCCTTGTTCCAGCAGAGCTGCTGTTCCTGATAATGCACTTCGGCTTCAGAGTTAGATTCGAAGGGCTCGTTGGAACGGGCAACGATACGATTCCAATACCTATCAATAGTGGACTGTGCGATACCCTTGGCAAGTTTCCAAGATGGCTTCCGATTTCCCTCCCAATCTATGAGGTAGTACATCACACCCTCCTTTTTGTCATGGCTAAGAATAGATTTTATTCCAGAGGGCGGTTGACTACCAGCTGCTTCTCCCTTCTCATAATGCCCCTGTGAAAGCTCATCGGCATCATCATTGGGGTTTGTTTCAAGTATACGACTTCTGCCTGTGGAAAAATGGGCAGGTGGTGAATTGCTGTCATGCGCCAGCCCATCGTCCGATGTATCGTCGCCTTCATCTGAGTCGACGCCTGAGTGCTGACTGTTCGTGTGAGGCGAGTCATGGGATGTGGCATTCGCATCGGTAGGTGCAGATATATGCCTGAGCGCTGCTGTGGTTCGGCTATCACTCAATATTCCTGTAGCTTTAAGGCTTGGGAATATGGTTTCAGCAGACTTTCCTTGCGTGGTATGTACTGATGACGTTTGCTTGGTGTCGCGGAAGGTGACTTTCCCTGAGGTAGGACTGATCACTAATGAGGACTGTTTGCTCGTAGCAGGACGTCCGAGAGCAGCAGATTTCTTTGCTGGAATATTCTTATAGGAGAAAGAAGCGCTATACGGGTATGCATCTGCGGTCATGCCGGGTAGAATTGGGGCAGGTTTTGGACGATGGTGTGGTGACCTCTGGATAAGCTTTGACTTCATAGCTTTCTGGAGAGCTGGCTCACGAGACGTGATCATATGACCTTGGCGCGATGGTGATAGGACAGGGCTAGATGACTCGGATTCGCCAGAAGTGACGCTGGAGCTGGAACCAGAGTGTTGATTAGCCTCCTCTATGAGTTGTCGACTCAATGCAAGCTCCGTATCTTCATCATCATCTTCCATATATGCATCTGCAATTGCACTTTCGAGCAGAGCTCTGGATGGTGTAGACAAGTATGCTTGTGATAATGACGGCTGAGATAGCGATGGTTGATCAGATAGTGAAGGTATGGAGTGCTGTGATAGCTGTCGTATCGGAGCAGTAATAGTTTTCCGAGGGCGTCCTGGACTACGTTTTGCGTCTGGGTCTTTGGGTGGTTGTGGTTGTGGCATAAACACAGAGGCCATAGACTTTGGTGGCTTGCCTCTCTTTCTTGGTAAGATAGGTTGCTCCTCATCTTCCTGCTTTCTCTTCAATCCCATAATGATGTCACGTGAAACACCTGCTTTCTTCATCATGTATAATTTTCTTCTTTTCTCGCTGGCAATGAGAATTGGCTGTAGCTGCTCGACCAAACGGTCTTCCTCTTCCGAACTGCGCTTGTACTCCCATATTTCTAAGGTGAAATCCGACACGTAATCGCGAATATTTTTGGGATGAACGAGCAATTGGACGTTTGGCTGTCTCTCAAATCCCACGAGAAAATGATTGGGATCTTCTGGCTTGGGATACGGAAAGAAGTCAATAATGTATCCATCTTTATCGTGAGAAGGAGTCAGTGTGATCGGTTGAAGTGATGGACCGCTGTTTGGTTTGTAAGTTGGTCGTTCAGCGACCCTGAAGTCAAACTGGAGGCTGCTCTTTGTCGGTTTGGTATTCGACAACAGCGCGGGATTTTCTTTGATTTCCACAACAATATTGGAAGACATTACCAAATTCAGAAGATATTGTGACGAACCTCACGAAAATGGCCTGGAGCTAGCTCCCTGCCTGAGGCTTGCTTAGTCACACTCCCCACTATGGCGTTAGCATACCACATGCTCCGCACGTGATCAACCTCCTGTATTTAAACTCTTCGAGCTCCAAAAGCTCTCTTAGTTCTTTAGTTGTTAATTCTAAGGCTAAATCTACTCTATTATTGAAGGTTCATCACAGATACCTTCATGATAATAAGTCCATAAGATTTGTAATTACTGACTCCACAGATAAACTGGGTGGAGCTCAAGAGATAAGTTACTGATATCTGAGCTCCCGAATTAGGAAGCTCAGTAGTTACCGATCATGTAT
This sequence comes from Rutstroemia sp. NJR-2017a BVV2, assembly GCA_002946415.1. Taxonomy (NCBI): domain Eukaryota; kingdom Fungi; phylum Ascomycota; class Leotiomycetes; order Helotiales; family Rutstroemiaceae; genus Rutstroemia; species Rutstroemia sp. NJR-2017a BVV2. Next base: position 207,469 of record NJPS01000031.1, on the reverse strand, counting down.
AAATAAATAAGACCAGATCATTAGCTAGAAAAGAATCAACTGATTCTACTAGGACAATTTCTCTCTCCTACATTCTGACGATTAAGGTGCTCATAACGTGGCAATTGATAATGTTGATTTCTAGTTAATATACTATTCACTCTGATTAAAATTCTACCTATATCTGTAACTTTTTTTGCCTCTCGCCAGTAACCCACTCTCCCAGCCCTCCAATACTAACCCTCTCATCAAGCAATTTCAACAACGGAATTTCACTACCAAACAACAAAATTAACCAGCTCCTAAGCTCCACAGCAATCAGGCTATCAACACCATAATCTGCCACCGATTTACTCGCTGCAATACCCTCGAATGGAATCATCAGCAATGTAGCAACTCGTTCCATAATAGCCTTCGTGATAATTCTTTCACACTGTTGAACATCACCAGCTCGAAGCGCATCATCAACCGTTACTATAATCGCCGGCGCCGTTTCCTTTGCTACATGCTCCACATTCTCTGAAGCCAGGTGATCTTCCATAGCCCTAACCAGGTGCGAAAACTTCCTATCCGAATACCATCGCGGTACCTCAGCTGTGTTCCTATCTTGTCGTTCTGCCATCTTTGCTAATAACGGGGGTTCGAGACAGGTGGTAATCTGAGATTCAGCTAGAGGGTCGAACGAGTACCAACTCGACGTACAAGTTGGTACATCGAGAAATGCAGCTTCCAACAGCCTCAAAAATTTCAGCTCGCCCGTAGGATAGAGACCATGTCTACGTATCATGTTCCTCGTAATATCTCTCTGCCCGAACTCGCCAATTTCAGTAATAAGACCAAATGCAATCGAGCAAGAAGGTAGCCCTTTTCCTTTCCGGTATCGGGAAAATGCGTCCTGGAAGCTATTCGCTGCACAGTATGCCGCCTGTGTTGGCATTGCTACGACTGCCTCAAATGAACTAGTCATGATAAAGAAGTCTAGAGGTAATTCAAGATCAATGCTGGCGTTGTGGAGGTTCACTGTGCCTTGAACTTTAGCCGCGAGACCGAGTTTCCATTGGCTATATGGTAGTGTGTCGAATAGGCGATCTAGTATTATTGCTGCTGCATGAAGAATTCCTTTGACTGGTCGACAACTTGTCAGATCTCGAATGAGGTTTGTAATGTCGTTTGCGTTAGTAACGTCACAGCTCCTAAGCTGGACACGGACATTTCGGTGTGCTAGCTCGTTAATCATGGTAGCGGCTTCCTGGCCAGGAGTCTCAGACCTGGAAATCACAGTAAGGTTTCGAGCACCTCGTGATACCATCCATTGTAAAATACATCGTCCTAGCCCACCTAGTCCGCCGGCAATAATGTACTCAGCTTCGTGGTCAAAACGAGCTTGTGGGGGCGGAGGAATCATCTTGAAAACAAGAGTTAGACAACGTTCTACGTTGATTTCACTGCAAAGCTGAGATTAGACATACCTTGACTATAGAATTTTTATTCTCATATGTAACAACAATCTTGCCGATATGCTGTCCCCTAGAAAAGTAGAGAAGGGCCTGATCCAGCTCCGAAACATCGAAAACTCTTATTTGAGGAATAGGACGGACGGCCCCTTGACGAAACAAAGTACCGACTTCTTCGAACAACCTAGAGCTGGTTAAATAAAAGTTCGCTAGGAAATATGAATACTTGACTTACTCAGAACAGAACTGCGGGTCTTGAACTGCCATCGAGCTAAGGTCAAAAGACGAAAAGCTGGCATTCCGCGAAAACATCTCCATTGCAAGTGTGCTGTGATTTTGCACATCGACGCGACCAACATCAATGAAGTGACCCCTAGCAGCGATAAGGCGACAAGTTTCGTGCAACATATCGCCATTAGAAGAGCTCAATATGACATCGAATCCACGACCAGAGACTGCTGCTTTCAATCGCGCAATGTCCTTCAAATCCCGAGAGGAAAATATTCGCTCTCTTTGTATATGGCATGTTTTGACAAGATACTGAATTTTGTCTTCAGTCCCTACAGTTGTGAAGATTTCAGCACCCACGCTTTGAGCAATCTGAATTGCAGCAAGGCCCACCCCTCCAGTAGCAGACTGAATCAAAATCGTGTCTCCGCTCCGCAAACGTGCCAGATGCTTCAGCGCATATACCGCGGTGCAGAAAGTCATTGGCACCGATGCCATGTCTGTGAACGTTTCTGTTTGCGTCATCAACTGAGCAAAAGAAGAAGGTATTCGAACCCGGGTACCAAACTTCCCCCAGGCAAGACAGTACACTCGATCACCAGGGCGAAAGTTGTGAACCTTCTTTCCACACTGTGTTACAATACCCGAGCATTCGGAACTGAAAAAGTCCATGTCAATTCTTCCTGTTGAGACAGCGATATCTTTCCAATTTAGTCCGATCGCACACGTTGTGACCTCAATGAAGTCATCGTCCAGTGGAGTGAAGTGTAGGCTATCCTTTTTGAAGTACAAGGAGCTCAGTAATCCAGGAGTTTCAAAGTCGGCAACCATAGGAATATCGCTTGGGAAAGACATTTGCTTCGTCATCAACTCCGAGCTGTTTTGAACCACATAACGCGCATTTAGCTCTGCATCTAGCTCAAGGCGACTGACATAAACAACTCCATTATGCAAAGCTAATTCTTTCTCGGAATCGCCTGTATGGAGACGTAACTCTCGTTCTGCGACCTGGTGCGCTGTTGTGTACTCACAAGAATTGCTCTCAGGGTCTAGGTGAAATATGGCAAATTTCGAAATGGGATTTTCTGTAGTGAGCATACGTACGAGTCCGGTACCGAGAGCTGCAAATGGATCATGGCCTTTTAATAGTCCACCATTTGTGAGCCATAATAAGGATGATGTTGTCCTCACAAGTTCCTTCACATGCTCAAAATCTTTCTCTTGGCCGTCTATCAAGATAGGTAATTCTAGGTCAACCGTCAAGATCACCCGGGACTGGTCTGGCAAAAAGGATCCTAAGGGAACCACCACTGGCATGATGCCATTTTCCTGTAACTCACATGCCAATGCTTCGTGGAAAGAGGTGAGATGTTGATTGTAGATAATGTAGACGGTCTCTTTCTCCTCCAGTGGGACCACGGGAAGTCCTTGGGGTAGAGACGTTGTCACCAATATTGAAGCAACGGCCACTGAGGGATCGTAGTCCTTCAGCTCTATATCAATCCCAGAGAATCCTGCACTCTTTAGCTCATTTTCCCACTGCTCAAGATGGAGGAAGGGAGAATCAGAGTTCTCATCGTTTTTCCAGTAGCCCGGAAACGTTCCATAGGCCAATCCATGTCCAAGAAGCGGTCGTGTAGTTTCCAACAAGATCATCCTCCCGCCGGGCTTCAGAAGCTTGTGTACATTCTGCAAAGTCGTCTTAATATCTTCAGTCGTATGCAGACACTGAGAAGCAATAATCAAGTCGTAGCTCTGTTCAAACCCTTGCTCAAATGGACAGCGACTGATATCTAGCGTGGCATACGCAATTTTTTTGCAATCGCCAAACTCGATTTTAGCTGTTTCAAGGAAGGCGCTAGAAATATCAGTAAATGTATACTTGCTGTAACGTCCACCAGATCCAGTTTCTGTTTCCACTCCCAGGGCTCTCATCGTGACACGTGTTGCACTTCCAGTCCCAGCCCCTATTTCAAGAATGCTCATGCTTGGATCGCGGTGGCTTTCCAGATCCAATATTCGCTCGAGTTGTGGATATGCAGCTGCGATTCCAACACCTGAAGTATAAAGCTCTGCTAGATTCCCGTCCTGGAGAGCAATCTCTACACCCGTTCTAGTGCCAGCAAGAATGTCAGAGATATTATCGAAAATACGCTTGGTATGCTTGATATCGACAACAGTGTCCATTCTTGAACAAATGTTCTCAATGACCTCCAAGCGATCTTCACTGGACATTTGAAAAACATCCTCGTTCTGCTGCCGGACCTTTGCTGCTGACTGTTGGAGCCAACGTAAAAAGCGTCGCAAGTATGAGTCTTCACAGATGAAGTTTTCATATCTCACAGCGAGCTCAATAACCATGTACACCGAGATTTTGTCTATTGCTTCGAATGTATCCCGAATAGCATCTAGAGATATTGTGGGTTGGAATAGCAATTTGGCTTGACTGGATGTTAGAGTGGAAAGGTCAGGTTTCCAGATCAGTCGTGTATAGGGCTGATTATCGTCCATTTTCCGGTTTTTGCCGCCGTAGTGAGAAACGCAGCGAAGTTGATTGATTTCAAGCCGAGGAGCCCCTGACTGGGTGAGCAGTTGAACACTTGCATGGGCACCCCTCAAGCCCTTCAAGTGGCCTACAGCCGTGCCTATTCCCCATTCTTCTCTAGTATTTTGAGGCCAAATTGTCATGTTATCAATGAATACAGGGATAAAGGCATTCTTGACTCTTCCTGTTTGTCCACCATGACAAGCTATCAATGCGAGTTGATGACAGATGTCTAGAGACGCGGGATGAACGATATAAGATGATTCATCGCCCTTAAACATCCCCTTGGTCGTATTCAACATAACCCTAGCCTTTGAAATGCATCTTTCTGGATCCGATAAAAGATCTTCAAGCCCTTGGAATGACTTCCCATAGCCAAGGCCTATATCGGCAAACTTTTCGTACCAGTTCTTGACATCAATCACACGTGGATCGAATCTTTTATCAAGTGGTTCCAGGGATTCTGTGGGCTGAGGAACCTTTGAAATCAGACCACTAGCATGCTCTGTCCAAGCATTTGTAGTTGTAGAAACCGAGGATATTTTGAATTCGAGCCAGTTTGCGGATTGCGAAGAAGCTTGCAAATTTAACATTGTTTCCAGACCGCTATCATCATCGGATAGAACCATCGCAGCTTTAATAGAAAGATTCCGGATTTTGAAACAGAAGCCTTCACTGGGTTGGGTACTAGCGTTAAGAAATTGCGAAGCCGCTTCTATAGCAAGGCAAACATATCCTGATGCGGGTAATACGGGATTAGGTAACAACTTCGGTACAGTTAGTAGGCAAAATAGTCTCTGAGGTCTGAACAATCAACACACCTGGTGGTCTTTTAGCCACGGAACGTCTTTCATTCTTAATATGTTTCTCCAGGCCGGTCGCTCTTTTGCACAACCTGCTTGAAGCACTCCCAAAATGTCGTGACGAAGATGTCGTCTTTGTTTGATTTCCCTGCTAATTCGGTTTTCGTGATAAATCGGAGTCCCGTAATTGTACTGATACGTTGGTAAGTTGACACAAACCGACCCATGAATATAACGTGTGCCATCTTGGTCAGATCTTTCAACAGAGTTTACCAGAGCGAGATTGACAGGATAATCCAGACAGAATAATTGGCCACAGAGGTTGAGTATATTTAACATGCTGTCTTCATTGCGTCTCAGAGCGGACATATAGGTGGGAGGTTTAATTCCATGGCTTAACTCTGCTTTGGCAATAATCTGCTTTACAGGGCTTTGCAAGGCTGAGTGTGGACCAATCTCGATCAGAACGTCCAGGCTCTTTTCTTCATCAGTAAGCAGAACTTCTACTGCTTCGGAAAAGAGTACTGGGGACTCAAGATTCTGTCGCCAGTAACTCGGCCCGATATATTTTGCCACTGACTTCTTTTTTGGCGTCACAGAAGAAATCCACCGTACAGTAGAATAAGACTTAGAGCTATCGAGTTGACCGAGGTTATCAAGCTCTCTCAGAGCCTTCTCCAAAAGAACTTGATATTTCTCGCCAACGGAAGTCATATGGTGTGAATGATAAGCATTGCCTCCTGTCTGCAGGAGCCTGACAAATACACCATCTCCTAGTAGTCGCTCGTGTAGCTTTTCGATGGATGAGGCATCCCCTGAGAGGGTACAGCTTCCGGGTGAGTTTACCGCGGCAATTTGGATCTCTGACTCAACACCTTTCAAGAAAGGCAAGATTTCATCTTGTGATTTCCCCACGGCCAACATCAGACCCTCTCGGTTATTGTTTTCGATAGATTTTCCCCTACAGTAAGCTGTCGTGATGGCCTCAGCCATTGAGATATGACCACCTGCGTATGCCGCAGCGATCTCACCCGATGAATGTCCAAGGGTAAAATCCGGAGTGACGCCCCAAGACTGGAGTAAATCAACGAGTGCAATTTGAAGAGCTGTGCAGACTGTCTGAGAAATCCCCGGCTGGTTGATCGAGAAGTTAGAACTGCCAGATATAATGTTCTCCAGGCTCCAATGGGGCGAAAAAGACAGTTTGGTTAGTATAGCGTCTTGAGCTGTAAGCGATGACTTGAATTGGGCATACTCTAGGAGACCCGCCCCCATACTCTCCCATTGTGCTCCTTGTCCTGTGTATCATCAGCTACCTCCAGTCATAACTTCTCGTTTAGGCAGGTAAAAATAAACAAACATACCCGTGAATATAAATCCAACAGCAACCGACTGGGAGCTAAGCGATTTCTTCGGAATGAAACCATGAGGGTCAAGACCTTCAGCTGGTGATGTTGAATCAACTACGGCGAAAGTTTTGTACAGAAACTTAGATCTCCTTTTGGACAAAGTATAGGCAACATCAGCCAACGAGAGGGTTGGAAGAGCATGGCGAATGGCGCCAACATTGCTTCTTAGAGAGGACTCTTCGTGAGCGGAAAACGGTAGTAGGACAAGTCGACGAGTAGGAACTGCAGGTGGTGGTTTTGCACTGGTGGCATTCACCACGGATTCGTGATCGAGGATGCAGTGCGCATTCGAGCCCCCATAACCAAATGAGTTTACACTTGCTCTGCGAGGCAAATCTGAGGGCCAAAGGGTTGCTTCGGTGACCACTTTAACGCGCGCTGTTGTGAAATCGACTGTATTGTAAAGAGTGGGTCAATAACGTGAACGGTGGTTTCAAATCTCGGCTTTGAAGGGCAAAATATTACAACCGAAAGGGGCAGCTTGAAATACAACTTACTATTTGGATTGAGATTTCTCACGCCCACAGTTGCTGGAATAATCCCCTTTTCCAGAGCTAGAACTGTCTTGATTACTCCGATGACACCACTTGACGGTTCTGCGTGCCCAAGATTCGTTTTGACGGATCCGATGAGGAGCTGTCTGTCCTGCTGTTTGCGCTCTGGCCCAAAGACTCTCCCAATTGCCGCAACTTCGATCGGATCGCCCTAACAAACGAGAAAGTCAGCAATTGCCTATGTGGGAAATGGTCAATCGACTCACGGTCGGTGTTCCAGTACCATGACATTCGAAATAAGCCGTTAGATTTGTTGGGAGACCAGCGTTGCGATAAGCCTGCCGAATGAGGCTTCCTTGGCCTTCAACGCTGGGGTGTGAGATACCTGCGGTTCGACCATTCGCATTTACAGCAGTGCCTCGAATCAAAGCTCGAATGGGGTACTCGCCAGCTATGGCATCTGAATACTTCTTGAGGTACAGTGCTCCAAACCCCTCGCCTCGACCATATCCGTCCGCCGAAGCATCAAAAGTATGACATGTGGATGTTGGTGATAAAGCACCAAGTTTCACTGTCAAAAGTTGCATTTCTGGAGCCATGATGAGGTTGCTGCCACCTACAATCGCCCCTGTGCAGTCACCGCTTCGTATAGCATTGACTGCCGTATGAAGAGCGTACATCGACGAGGAGCAAGCCGTGTCAATTGTCTGACTGTTTAGATGTCATAATTAATGATAAGACCAAAATAATTTACCCAGATAAACCAAACTACTTTGTGATAGGTAATGAAAGAAGTTTCTCACCTTGGTCCACGTAAGTTAAGTAAGTGATTAATTCGATTGCTGAGAGAACTAGTACTCCCTCCTGTTGACGCATAATCAAGAGGGAAATCGACGTCGTACATTTGCATGATACTATGATCACTATTGAAATTTCCGACGAAGACTCCTGTATCAGATCCGGAAAATACATCCCATGGTTCGCCTGCGCTCTCAAAAGCTTCGTATGCTACTTCAAGAAGTTTCCGTTGCAATGGATCCATAGTCATCACCTCTCCTGGCGTCATACCGAAGAAAGAATTATCAAAAAGCTTTGGATCCTCATCGAGAAAACAACCACCTGTAGTATTGATGCTGCCTGGTCGTTGGTGGTCGGAATGGTAGAATCCTTCAATATTAACTCGATTTCTGTCAAAGTTGCGTACTGCGGATCTTTTCATCTCCAAAAAGTCCCAAAATTCTGAAGGGTTAGATATTCCTCCCGGCAAGCGGCATCCTACGAGTGTTGTTAGTTAAGATGTATTCTAACTTTCTTCCTAGAAGGCATTACCCATTCCCACAATGGCGATGGGTTCTGGACTTTTTGACAACAAGTCTTGGTCATTTTGGATGGTGTTCATTGCTTCACCCATCATGGAATCCAGGTCAAGATGCCTTTTCATCAGTGTTTAGCTTAACTCAAGCAGAATCAATCACTTCCAAGAGAGATAAGACGACATAAATCCAGTGACATAATTTGCAACATGAATGGAGCTTGAGTAAGAGATATCAGCATAATACATCAATATTCTCGTGACTTGCCCCCCATTCGCTCATTCGTATAAAAAAGGTCGCCTACAGTTTTTCTATTGGCTACACACGTATTCTGAAGTGTGCTTCTTATTGCCTGCCGCATTAGGACTATGCATAAAGGGGGCGATCGTCTTATCGAGCTGAAAAGACCCTTGAATCACTTCCATCAGGACTGCATTCTCAATCTCGGGCGTTGATAGTACCGGGACAAGATTGCTTAGCCTTCCTCCACTGACGCGTAAAATTATATGCAGGTTCTGCATTTGCCGGTTAAACGAGACGTAGTAATTTCCCATATCTATTTACCGATGTGCATGTCATTCATAGTCGGTACGCTAATTTAGGCTGGTGGTCAGATGACGTGGAGTTGCGGCGTTGAACTTGGGGATTATCCTGGAGAAAGTATCAAGCCTTGCACAATGGGTGTCCTTATCCAACTGCCCATAGATACTTGCACAGGATTATTCTACTGTATTCTGTCCTGTAAGCTAATGCAGGGTGGGCAGTGCACGCCCTACGAGTATATTACTAACTTACCCTTGCACATTATAAGACTACATGGTGTGGCTTTACTGGCTCCACACCCTAGCATTCACACAATATAGTGCCAATGTCTATATTTCCATCGTCATAATTTCTACCTATCAAGCAGTAGTGGTGGGCAGCGGGCGCTTTTGGGACTGGGAGTGATGCTCACTTCTTCCAGCAAGCCATCATGTTTGATATTGACAGTATACTTCAACTAAACGTAGGTCTAATACAATGGCATATATCCCTAGCAACACAAATTAACGTCTCAATGATTCATCCTCCCCAGAGTGTGCCCAAATAATACTTCTAATTTAAGCTACCTCAAGAACAGCTCAGTGCAAATTTGCAAAAGCAAAAGGTAAATATTTAAAGATACCACCCATCTGGGAAGTTGGGAACGTTTAACGTGGAGAAAGAATGCCCCCCACAGCCGAACATAAGTAAATGCTTTTCGTAACAGGAATGTTAATGAGAATTCAGGTTGACTTCCAATAACCCCATGCTTCCTTTGTTATAAACCTTCTTGATCTAAGTGGTGAATATCACAGTCAGATACAAAGTTGCACCATCACGGGACTTGACTTACCTCAAATCTGCTGTCGGCCCTTTCTAGCAAATCTTTAAACTCTGCTTCTGTGCGTTGTTTTGCTCCAAGCGCCACGAGCATCATCATGTCTACCTGTCTCAGTCCATGCTCCTCAAAACGGGTGGCAGTGCCTGGTTCCAGAAGTATAGTATCGTTAATGAGTAATGGGGTCCCAGGTTTGCAACCTTCTAAGGCTGGAACGAGATTTTTGAATATCTTTACACAATCCTCATCATTCCAATTGTGCAGGCATTGTCGAATAAAATATGCCGCTGCGCCAACAACAGGTTGTTGATTGAAGAAGTTGTGTTGCATGAACCTAATACGACCACGAACATCATCCATATCTTGAGTTTTGGACTGAGAAAGCATATCCATACTCGCATCCTGAACTACGATCTTGAGATTGGGGAAAGCCTACGTTGGTTAATATCTTCTAGTCGTCAAACCAACCCTCAGTTCATGTATTGACTTACTCGAAGAAGTGAAACGCTCACATGTCCACTCCCACCTCCCATATCGACAACTTCGCCTTCCTGAATGCTGCTCCAAGAGAAGCCATCTCGAAGCTCTGCAATCGGGCGATCCACTGCTATGTATTAACGCAGTTCGTGGTCCAAAACTTAACGTTGAAACTTGACTTACATTTCGCTACCCCCGCCATGGCTTGAGCAAATCGTGCGGCTAACTTAGGATTATTTTCATAATACTTGAAAAGCGGCACACCATGATGCTCTTCGAATGGGCTAGTAGTAGTGTATTCTTGAAGAGTTCCTTTCCGGATGAAAGTCGCTGTGCTCGAAGCAGCTTTGAACATCTCATCCAACTGGTAGTCTCCAGCAGCTTTCAACTGTTTGTCATGTCGGAATACAATGCTCCCACTTGAATGTGCAAACGTGTTGTAGGAGGTTTCTGAGAAAATACGTTGCGTGCAGAGCAATCTCATAACACGCGATAACCGATCCCGATCCAGTCCTGTCACTTCCACTAGCTGAGAGAGCTCTATACCTCCATTTTCCGGTACAGCGGTAAAGATATCGTAGTCGAAAGCTATTTGGTAGGCTGCAAGATCGTGATGTACACAGAGGAACTTACGTGCGGTTGTTTTAGGACCATTGACCAGTTGAATGAGATCTGATGCGGTGTCGTTAAGCGAGTCTCGAAGCTGGTTGTATTTTGAACTCGAAGGAACATCCGGTGAAGTTGCCCAGAAGTTTGGTTCTGGGAGACCATTGTTCGAAAGAAGAGAAACAATTTCGGAAGTTAGTTGACTGACTTTTTGCGCCAGCTTGAGAAGTTCAGAGTCGCTGCTAGGGCTTGTTGATGCCATCTTGTATTGAAGTCGACAAGAAAGTTGGGCCAGTATCAAAATATCACGATTCTACTCAAGAAAATGAGTTTGATTCAGATATTCTTCACAAATCAAACTTGGGTCCGATTTGGTATTACATTGCCACAGTTCACTTGGAATCCTAGGAAGTCAATTATGTGAGTCGGTTTTGTTATCCTCATATATTAGGCATGTTTGCATCGTATACCTTTATTCTTCATCTTTGATAATATCTGCTATTTGAGATCTTCAATGTAAAAATACTTAGTATTTGTTTTAAGATTACCCCGATTCCGTCTTGGATGTGTTACATTTGAAAGTATGCTTACGCAGCAGTAAGCCCTTTTGGAAGTTGTGGTAGCAGCGACTAATGCGTGTTGGTTGCATGGAATATATTGGTAGTGTGGCAGCGACTGGTTCATATCCTTTGAATTATATGCCGCACTATATCGTTGATGCTACCTTACGGAGAATGCTAACAGGAAACGTCGGAGTCAAAGAAAATCTGGTGTATACTCTGTACTGCGCCGTACTGTGCCGTACTGTGCCGTCAAGATGTTGTAAGACTGTTCACACCAATTCAAATTTTACCTAATAGTATCTTTAGTTCTCACCGAGCTTATCTTGTATGATACCAAATCTCTTGGTATAATTTATACAAAATATTTGTTTGGTATTTATTTTTAAAGGATTTAAAATCATAACTAAAAACTGATTTGTAAATCTAAGTAGATTGAAGAGACTGATATTTAATTTAAGACTGACCTACATTATGTAAGTATACTGGTTAGGTATATGTTTGGTTGGCTGAAAGCGATAATATGTATGTGTATGAATCCTTGCCCAAACGTGTTTCCCGTTCTACACCACATGCATCCTTCTTGAATGCTTGTCATTATCTCGCAGTTACATTATCTGAAGCGTACCGTAAGTCTCTCGGTGGCTATGTCTGGACTAACAAACGCCACAAAGCCCCTCATCATTTACCTATTGGAGCTTGAACCTTGTCTCTACAATGCATTACTACGCCTCTTAGGTTCCATTGCTTTTGGAAGGAGTTCTCGCAATGGCCAGTGTCGTTGTAATTCCGTGTTGGAAGAAGAGATACCAACGGTATAGAAACATCTTTTTAATACATCACTCATCAAAGCTCTGCTTCTTTCTTCAGTTAAGCTTTTCATTGCGAAAACAAGTACTTCAAAATGAGCGAATTTAACATGCCGATTCAGCCACTTCCTCCAAATCCGATTGGTGTTCAGGTGCTTGGGGCCTCAACCGGTGGTGTTGTCGCTGGATTGATTGTTCTATTGATGAGGCTATGGTCGAGAAGATTGAATCAGCAGAAGCTTAAGACGGGAGATTTCCTCATAATTGCCGCTTGGGTAAGTAGCAAACCTTTTCATCTCATGAACCTGGGGGAAGCTCTTTTCTTAAAGACCCTAAAGATATTTCGTGGCTGATTATGAACGTAGCTGTTTGCACTTGGAGACCTCTTTCGAAAAATTGTTGGTAAGCTACTTCATCACGACATAAAGATTGGCAGACACCTTGAGCAATCTTCACAGTTCACTGACAGATATAATCAGCATACAAATGGGGAGTCGGCCTCCACATGAGCCAAATTCTAGCAACCGATCCCACACATCTGCTAGATGCAGCCAAAATAACTTATGCGGGTTTTTGGGTCTGGAACGCTGCGGTTACTTGTTGCAAGCTGTCCATCCTTTTCGTTTACCTCGAGTTATTCGGTATTGTCAATTGGTTTATATGGACTGTTCGTGGAACCATGGTGTTCGTTGTTCTCTTCTTCTTCGGATTCATCATAGGGCTTTGTTTAGAATGCAGGCCTTTCGCAGCAAATTACAACCCCTCGGTGCCCGGAGCTACCTGTGGTATTAGCCAGGCGAATGGTTTTATCGTTATTGGGAGTGTCAATCTCGCATTGGATTTGTTTATTATTCTTCTACCCTTTCCGGTGATTTGGACCTTGAGAATTAGCCGCCACAGAAAGATTGGTATCAGCGCCATGTTCAGCCTTGGAGTTTCGTAAGTGCTCAATCATTTGCATTGAAGATATGATCAGCGCTAATCCCAAGAAGAATTCTGTTCATTGTAGGCTTCAGGTTCAAAATGATAATAGACGAGAACCCTGCCGACTTCATTCATGATGGCGAAGTTCCGGGAATATTGAACTCCCTTGAGCTTTACCTCGAAATCATCTCCGCATGTGTTCCTTTCCTCGCAACTTCGGTTTTACGCATACGAACTGCGATGGTTGATTCCAGCGTGTTTAGTCTTCTCACAACCGGATATAGCCGCACCGGCACTTCACAGAATACCAAGACGGAAAGTTATGGCAATGTTTCTCTGGAGGCTTATCCAAAGGGTGGCAGCATAGAGAGATTGACGAGCAAAGATGGTAATCCAAAGGGGAGTGCATCAATCGAGGATATCGAGGCATGGCCACAAGAAAATGGATATGGAAGATCTTATGAGGTTGAGTTAGGTGAGAACGGGCTCTCTAAAGACACAGTCAACTCGAATGGAATCAATAAGACAAGTGCATGGGAAGTCCGAGTGGGAAAGAATTAGCAGCAACGGCTCTGTTAACCACGAACCAAGGATGAGGCATTGAAGGATGAGGCATTGGGTGCGGAAAATTTGGTGAAGTTGGTGGTCGTCTCAAAGTATCGTTGAAACCAATTGTTGTATATTTCATTCTTACAGTATTACTATATAGTGGCTTCAGATAAACTCTTGAATATAGACTTGGGAACTGATTATAACGTGTTATATTATGAGGTTATCACGTGAGTGAATAGTTAGGCATAAAATGATTAAGTGACAGTTGATTAACCCCTCCCTAACTGAGCATCTGAGCCACTATTTATATGCTCATTCTGAGCTCGAGATGCTTAATCAGAGAGAGGGCTTGGTGACTGATATGCTCAGTCGGCTAATTACTGGTTACTCCACATCAACATTTTGAGCCTCATTTCCCGTGACATTAAATCTTAGAGAGAAATAGTCTTGGAAAAGTTTATATTTAAATAAATTTTCATAACAGTAAAGTATATAAGAATCTATTCAACAAATCAGAACAGGAAATGGTGGGAAATATTTGTATTCCAGATATCGAAAAAGTTCCACACTGTACTATATCTACCCTCTAGCAAATCAAAGATCAATCATGGAATGACAATATCTGCGCCTGGTGCCTCTCTCTTCAACAATGCGATCGTTTCATCCCATACCTTCTTTTGTGCAACTTCGCCTTCGTCTGATAGAACAAAACTTGATGGTCTATGGGAAAATATATATTAGTAAAGATTCATGCAAAAAGGCAAATCAAAATAAAAGAGGGGACATACTCTGTAATCTTCTGCTCGCTCATATAAAGGCCATGAGAATCCTCATGTTCGACCAAAGCATCCACCAAACAATGTCCACCCTGTTCCGTCGTCCAACCAAATAACCACAAAAATATCTTGGTGATGCCTGAACTCTCATGGCGATGGAGACTACTGTAGCAGAAGCCAGGGTTCAAGGTATTGATGATAACTTCCTTCGCTCCAACTCTGCTTGCCAACTCTCGGACCCATAGGATATTCAATAATTTCGTGGTATAGTATCTTTGCATTTGGCTTCCAAAAGTCTCTTTTTCGTCCATGCGTGCGAGGATATTGGGTGCTGTACGTTCCTTGAACGGGATCCAGAAGTGTCCTTCTGAGGATACGATAGTGAGTCGAGAAGGCTTGCCAGTCAATTTTTCGGTTCGCCGAAGGGTAGGGAGAAGAAGCAGGGAGAGCAGTGATGTTGCAAGATGATTGATCTGTAAGTTCGCCTCGTGGCCGGTGTGAGCAGTTGTATACCGCAACTGTTTGATACCAGCACTCAGAAGGGCATAATCTAGACGATCAAGTGTTGCTACTCTTTGGCTGAAGGATATGATGCTGTCATAGGAATCGTAGTCAATCGGCCACACCTCAATATTGCAATCGGGAGAGCCTTTGGAGATTTCTTTTCGGGCGGCCTCCCCCTTTGCAATATCTCTAACTGCGAGAATAAGACGCGATGGTTTGTGCGAAGCTATTTCACGAGCTGCTTCAAAGCCCAAGCCTATGTTTGCTCCTGTGATGAGGACGGTGTTGCCAGAAAGCGACCTTTCCGCCGGGATTGGCTTGGGGGTGAATACCGTTTGCCGGTACATGAAACCAAAGAAGCCGCCCATGATGATATCGTAAGCTGGGGAAGTGTATCTGTGAACTCAACGCCGTGGAAAAAATAGGTCTGTGAATGTGGTAAAGCTTCAAATAATGGAAGTGTTAGCCGTTTGCATGGTTAATAAGTGTCCTCACCTCGCGTGGAAAAACTGCCGATCTTCCTCGAATGGGCTACCGGTAGGCTGCAAGGTTTCTATGGCCTTCTGTACTTGTAAGTTATGTTGGTTGCATGTTGGCAAGGCAGCTTGTTGCTTGTCTCGACTGGCTAAATGCAACAACCAAACAAATACGAGAACCTGGATAAGCTTCGGGCTTCGGGGTTCATCTTGCATATCCGAGCCCACCAACTTTCAGCTCTATTTTTGCATACCACACACAAATATTCTATATAGGTTACACCAGATAAACTCGGTGAGAATTTCGGGCTTATACTAAAGTAGATTGTATCTACGAAGATACTATTAGGTGAGATTTGAATTAGTACAGATAAATCCCTTCGTATAAACTTACTTCGTACGTATCTGAATTTTACTACGCTCACACTATCGACATGGTTCCTGCGGCATTTGCCTGAGCACCCTGCCGCACTACTGCCACACTAATGTACGCAACGGTGCGGCAGGACCCTCCCCCACAAGACGTAATCTCTCGCTCCTTATCCTAGCTCTTCGGGTCAGAAAAACCTGCCCGTTTGTGGCACGGGCTACATCAACGTGTATTATCCTACTCGGCGAGATTATGATTCCAGTTCCGCAGCCCCGACCAACATCAAGTTGCACAATTGAAATTAGTGTAACCAAGCAAGCCAATAACCACGCCTCGCCACGCCACGCCGCTCTTCCATTTAACCAATAACCGCCGATAGCATATAAGCCCCGAAATACTCACCGAGACGGAGCCAGCAGTACATTGGGAAAGACCAAAAATTTGGATTGCTTTTTCGGGACTAAAAAAAGGCGTAATACCACCAAAGAAAAAGCAGATACAACGAACGCCTGTAACCAGACTGTGCATCCACATCTAATAATAACCAAACTTGCGTTTACTCTTCCTCGCCTCCTCACTGCATACATGAACCAATAGAATCAAATATCTACCTTCCTAGTATGGATCATTCACATAGAATACTTGAGTGGTAGTAGTTTACGCTCCTGCTACTCTCCGGCGAAGCACGAGCCTGTGGGTGTGTTCACGACAGGTACCAGTCTCCATATCCAGACATTTTTGGCTCTGGGCTTTCCAGATGTCCCCTGCTCGTGGAAAAAGGCTAGAGCGGCAAAGTCTACGGCATAGCAGCCCTGAAAGTCCAGCAATTTGGGTATACCTCTGCAGAACTCCTATATTTGCTTTGAGAGGCGTACGTGCCCATCGAATACTCTCAGGTAAATCTCATCAGACAAGGTTTTCCGAGACTTGATATTGGGCCAGAAGCTGCGAAGATTATTTGTGGGTCTGCGAGAGATAAGCCTGCTACTATCCATGGTCCCATAGTGAGGGGTTCTGAATTTGTGAGGTTTGAGTGAGATGGATGGTTGGCTGATTGTTGAGTAGATACTTGGATGCAGCCGTATGGTAATCGGTTTGTTGAGGGATATACGGAAGAGTCGAAAGGGAAACTTGCTATTGATCTTGAACTCAGGGCTCTTCCTAATTAGAAATTTCGTCTTTTTAATTGAAGAGAAGAGAGTTCATCGATCGGAACCCCTCGTTCAGGAGGACTATTGATCGGTTTAAATTTGTGAAAAATAGTAGAAAAGTTTGGCCATGTACCTTCAGGCTTCTCAAGGAAATTTAACATCTCTAATTGTTATTCACTTAATAATACATATATCAACGTTTTCACAGTTGTCGCTGAACAGAAGAGTCGAACGTAGGTGTGCTTTGTAGTTTAGATAAAATGTCCAATAAATCTTCAACCTCTATATTTTGGACGAGGTGAAGCTTGGCAGCCTTGAGGCAGCTTGGCGGGGTTGGCGGGGTTGGCGGGGTTGGTTGTATTGGATGGTTGAGAACTACGATGATGGGCATAAGAGTGTAGTAACTAATATAAAGCATTGAATTGATCTCTTCGTCCCCGTCTCGCTAATACTATGGAAAAGAGAGCGTATATATATATGCAAAATGCCTGGGATCTCCGGAAGTTGAACTTCCCAAATAGGAAATAATGATGCTGGTAGTCCAGAGTTGAATGGGTGCATATACAGTACGTGCATTGTGAAACCAAAGGTAACGCCACTCCTGATCGAGTGGCAATTGTAGCTTTTATATCAGTGGACTCTGGTGTGGTGTTCTGCTTCACATACATGCATCCAACATCACCACTCAATCAGTACTGCACATAATTATTTGATAGCTATTACCATGCCCCCTTTTCCCTCTTCTTCCAAGTATGATACATACGTACATTTACAATAAAAATAAAAATACAGCTCGTCAATCTTTCTTACATTCTTTCTGGCAACTTAAACGCCAATCTTGAATCCACCTGGAACAAGTCTCTGAAACATTCTATCCGGATCTACTTCCCGGCTAACCTTTTGTAGTCTATCAAAGGTCTTCTTGCCATAGCTAATGAGTGTATTCTGTGTACTGAAGGCGTCGTTTTGGAAGATGAACTGGTCGTGTTGCTTACGTTTTTTGGTCATGTTGTCAATCTTCTTGAAAGTGTCGAGAAGGAGCGCTTCGACTTTACTATCGTCGGATGCAAAGTTCCATCCAACATTGATGCTGAACCAAAGTTGAGCTTTGCTAGTCAGACCAGAGACCATTGGGCTTTCCCCTCTCGCAAGAGACTCGGAGATCATTGACGTAGAGATAGGCTGAGGCATCAGGACCATGGTGCCCCCATTGATGCCGGCAAGGCCAGCGGTCGCATTTTGACAGATTTGGGCAACCTCGACATATGTGGCCTCATCAAGGTAGAAAGTAGTTGCGCCCCAAGTCCACCTGGGCACCACGAGATCCATCTGTTGGCTAATAACAGCAGTGAAGTTGTCCTGAAGGCCAGTACCATCGTAGACATTCGGGATTTCATAAAATGGCTGAAATGCAGCCGGGCGTTCGGTGGCATTCAAGTGAATCATTGTGACATATATGGTGTTGTTGTTGATACCCATGTAGCTTAAAAGCGCAGAGTTTCTGTCAAGCTGTCCAGATCGCTGATACGCAGCAAATGCCAACATAAGTTGGTCGCGGTATTCATTTGAGTAGATGATACTTCCACCCCATACCCGTTTCACCTCGTAAGTGCGAAGTGTCGCATGGGTAATGATCCCTATTCCTTTCAGTTCTAACTCAATTTTCCTTGTATAATTTTCGGGTTTTACTTACCATAGTTATTTGAGCCACCTTTCAGAGCGAAAAATAAATCCGGGCTGGATGTTGCATTGACAAGCTTCATGGTGCCATTAGGCATCATGAGTTCGAAGGAAACAACATTATCTGAGACGAACCCATATTTGTTGGAAAGATGAGAAAGGCCACCTAAAGACACATTGCTTAGTTGGTGCTGACTTTGATGACTTTAATGCCTTACCTCCTATGATTGTTGCCAAACCCACACTAGGTGCTCTTCCGCCCACGACTAACCGATTAAACTGCTCCAGATATTCATATGCACTCCCCCATGTGTTTCCAAACCCGAGTCGAACCGTCTCGGAACCTTTATCATACTCTTTGGAATTGAATTGGCTCATGGAGATGAGGACCTTGTTATCAATATTTGCCCATCCTGATAGCGGGGAGTGTCCACTGCCACGAACAGCAAATTTTGTATTAGAGGAACGCAATATTTTGAGGGCTTGAGCAAGCTCATCAGTGGTTCTTGGAGAGTAGATGCACGATGGAAATTTCCATGCAGCTGCTGAACTATAATGGCGGAAGTGTTAGTACAACACGTGTTTTCAATTTACGTTTCATTTTCCAAACATCCAGTACAAGATTAACTCACAAGTGTGCCTCGCGGAGTGCTGTATATGCGTCACCCATTCCTGCGGTAACTAGTGCATCTGAATCTTTAGAGTGAAGCTTTTGACACGCGAAGTTAAGCTGGGTAGCATTTCCATATGATGACCTTCTGGAAGCGAGTGCCAGGTCTATCAAAAAGAAAGAAATGAAACGAAGAAAGGGGTTTGTGTAAAAAGAGTACTTCATAGTCGCTGTCTGTACACGATGTATATCCTTGGGATGTCCTTGATGCCTTTGTACGTTGGATGAATATTTTGAAATATCAATTGAATACTGGAGTCTTAAGCTTAGGGGTTTTGAACCATAAGTACTCATTTACTCTATTTCCATAGTTGGTTGTTCTTCTCCTGAATCTACCACGCCTCTCTCACCTCATCCACTTCTTTCCAACAAGAGAAAAACTAGGGTTGGAAGTTTTTGCGGTCATCATAGCTTTGAAATTGAAGCAGGCAAGTAAAAGGCACTGTCGCATATACCACAAAGCCATTCGTCATACTTACCTGACCTGAGGTCTAATCGAACATCGAGTCCATCTTTTTGATTAGTAGCTAATAATAAGTCCCCGAAATGCAACGGGAAGAACGTAGTGTAAGAGCTTGAAAGGATCTTGAAGGATCCAGAAATGTGGTAGTAAGGGTAACTATGGGGCAGATACTTTCAGTTTCCACCTGCTTATTCTAGGTTTGACCGAGAAACGAACAAAGCCACGAAAAAAGCAACACACGAGGTTACAAGACTGGTAAAGATTGTCGGGCTATACATCACGTGTTATCTGACTAGTCCACCCCTGGAGAAATTCACACTGGGCGAATCGTCCGAGGCTTTGGTTTCTCATTGGAGCATTTATCAATTCCGCCAAAGATCATCTGCAGTCACTCTATCTGGGGGGGGCCAAAAAGCACTCTAGCCAGGTTGCTAAACATTTTTGCACTGCATTTAATATATTCGGTCAGCAAGAGTCACAAGAATAGAATCTGGAGAGTGCTTATGTGGAAATGGAAGGGAGACGGCTGAGCATTTCCTCCTATTCTGTGATAAACAACCCCAGATTACTTGGAGCAGAGGGGCACAGTTCCAAAAGCTCGTATCTGAGCTAGTGTCAGGGCCCCGAGTAGCAAGGCAATCAATCCAAAGTGGGAGGCTAGGCCAATTCGGGCTTGCGAGAAAGCTTCTCTATAGCTGGTAGTAGTAGTAATATACTACAAATAAGCAAAGGAGAGTATAGGAAAGAGGCATAAGAAGAAAAATAACAATAATGTCGGGAATGAGATTCAATGGACTACGGGAGAGACTACAGGAATCATTCAATTGTACGGCATAGGCCTACATAAGGGCATTCAGAGTAGTACAGGAGAGCACGTCTATATAGTAAGGGCTCTCAGACCATAGTTTAGAGAATCAGCCTTACCTGAACCACTGCACTGATTGAAGTGATTCTGGTGCCACGGTTGAGAAATCAACCCACAAATAATATATTCGGTGGCCTGCGTATATCGGTGGGGTGCATTGAAACTTTCAAGTGGATGTGGCTTTAGTCGGTCGCGGACTTTCTGTATCTTCCATGACCGAAATGGTGGGTATCATTGCATGACTGCCGTTTGTTATTACTAAATTGGGAGGTCGGGAGTTGACGCCCGTGGTTGGACTGTGTTATCTAGATAGCAGGGGTCTGCAGCTGCATCTGCAGTTGGCTGGCGAGGTTAGGTTACAGTCAGCAACCGGATTTGGGGTCCAGAATCTGGAACGAGCCGTTTTCAAAACATACACCAAAGTCCAAATACAACAGCCTCACGAAACTGGACACTTCCAAGATCATACAACGAAAATGTCATCGCGATACCAAAACCTCACTTCTGGAGTTAGCTGGAATGGGAGCAAACAAGTCGCCGCAGGCCTTATTAGTTTTCAAAGCTTGCTAGCTATTGGAGGTTTTTATTTGTTGTTTTGGATCTTTCGAGCGCTATATCGACTTTTTCTACATCCATTATCTCGATATCCAGGCCCATCTCTTGCTGTAGTATCGAAGCCATGGTGAGTTAGATTCATTCTGCCTCACAATTTCAGGGCCTTGGATTTCTCTCTGAACATTACAAAATAGGTACGAATGGTATTGGAATTTCCACCAGAAGGGACAGCTTCTATTCGAAATAGAAAGGCAGCATAAAAAGCTAGGTACGTTCACGTCTTTGATATCAATGATGCCAACTAGTCTCGAGTACTGACTTCACTTTGCAGGGCCCGTAATCCGAATCGCCCCCAATGAGCTTCATATCAATGACCCCGAAATCTTTTTGGACATGACCAAAGTCGGATCCCATTTCAGTAAAGACCCTGCTTTTTACGAATTTATCACATTTCCGGGCACTTCAATTGGTGAAACGGACAGTGGGAAGCATCGAATTCGGAGAGCTGTCTTGACACCAGCATTTTCTCCAACTCGTGTGCAACAACTATCATCTATGGTAGAAGAAAAGGTCGAGCAACTTCTCCAGCGATTCGAGGAGTTTGAAGCCAAGGGAGAGCCTGTCAACATATTCACGAGCACGAAAGCATTCACCATGGACATTATTTCCAAGATAGTTTTTGGGAAAGAGTTAGGCTGCATCCAAGACCCAATTTTCAAAAATCAATTCATCGAATACCTTCATTCCACATTCGATATGGGCTGGACTGCTACGTCATTTCCAAATTTGACAAAGTTCTCGTTATCACTGCCCGAATGGCTTTCCGAAGTATTATTTCCAATTCCCTTAATGGAATTCAAGAAGGTTAGAAACCTCCCACATGTGAACGACTTACTTTTACGGTTCGTAGCTGATTGATTAGAAATGTATTGTTCTCATCGAGGACTACCTCCAAGCTCGCAAAATTCCCACAACCCGTGAGGCAGGAACAGTATCGGAGAAAGAAGAGTACAATAAGTCTGTTGTTATCGATACCCTTGTGGATCCCAACTCTGCCAAAGATCATAGCGTTTTAAATGCCAGTCAACTTGCCGAAGAGGTTATCATGCTACTTTCTGCGGGAAACGATACAACTTCAGACTCTATGATAGTTGGAATCTATCAAATTCTCAGAAGTCCAAAGATTTATCAAAAGTTGAACATCGAACTTGCGACGAGTTTTCCAAGTCTTGAGGAAGAAATCACATATGATAAGGCAAAGAAACTTGTTTATCTTGTAAGAAAATTCCATGCAACTATCTAGAAACTGTTATTAATATGCAAAAAGGGGGCAGTAGTAAAAGAAACCCTACGTTACAGTAGCCCCCTTCCCGGCCGAGCTCCAAGACTGGTGCCTTCCGAGGGTTACAATCTTCACGGTCACACCTTGCCTTCAGGAGTAAGCAATAACTTTCACTCTGAAGTCAAAACCAACACACTAATTGGAAATATATACAGACTGTCATTAACACTTCATCATATCTACTGAATCGCCACACGGATGTCTGGTCCAACCCAGATGAGTTCCTCCCCGAACGCTGGCTGGAGAAAGACGCCGCGAGCCTCGAAAAGTATATGACGAGTTTCTACCGTGGAACCCGACAATGCCTGGGCAAAGAGTAGGTTGAAACTCGCACCCAA
Organism: Rutstroemia sp. NJR-2017a BVV2; assembly: GCA_002946415.1. Lineage (NCBI taxonomy): Eukaryota > Fungi > Ascomycota > Leotiomycetes > Helotiales > Rutstroemiaceae > Rutstroemia > Rutstroemia sp. NJR-2017a BVV2. Next base: position 184,766 of record NJPS01000031.1, on the reverse strand, counting down.
CAGACGATGCTAACCAGTTCCAGTCTTGCACTATGTGAAATTCATGTCCTCTTCGCAAAGCTTTTCCGAAAATTTGAGTTGGAAATCCATAATACGACGGATGAGGACATGAAATGGATTGATTTATTGCTCACATAGTAAGTGTTTTTGTTCTCTCTGTGCTCGGCGACGTTCTCCAAGTCTTGATGTTTCCAATAACTAGGGCTTTCTCTACGTTTCTTCTAAATTTCTTGTGCTTACAATGCTGCTTTTAGCTTCACCGGGAAGAATTTCCATGCCAAAGTCCACAAAAGAAACATATAGCTCTTGTAGGGAGTGTTTTGTAAAGGGATTTTTTTACGATAACCGTTTTCGGATATCCAGAGCGGAATTACAGGTAGTTAGAGGAACAATCTATTAGAATAATTAACATCTGTTAGAGAAGTTTTTAGGTGAAATTTCACATGAAGTGATCGTGCAGACGAAGTACGGTGGTGGATCCGATGTTGATGAGTCCCAAAAGGGCAGCCGAGACAGTGACGACCCTAACCCTCAACTCTCATCCTACCCCATCCCCCATCCCCCATCCCCCATCTCCTATCTCCATTCACCCAAACTACCAACCACCCCCTCCACCAACACAAACACAAACCCAATCCAACCACCCAAGTGTTGGGCCCTAACAACAAACTCCGCGACGACGATCATTAGATTAAACAAAATGGTGTACGGGTAATCAATGCCCGAATCCTCGAATCCCCCTTCTACACCCCTGACACTTCTATTTAGTAGTCGCGCGATCTTCAAAATAATTCCTACCTTCCGTGAGAATATTTTTCGGTGAATATTCTCGCTTTTAGCCATCCACTGGGCCCGTGGGCTCTTTCCTGTAGTAAGCTGCTATCATAATCCTTTCCCATAACTAAGTGTTCCAGGCGTCGTACAAAGCGCTGAAAGCCAAGCTCCCTTTTCAGAAAACGATCCTGTTCGTCTGGTCCGGGTCTGATTGGCTTCCATGCATACGGGTCAGCGACTGTGAGGAAAAATGATTCGAGTCCTTTGTCTTTGAGATTAGATAATGGAGAAAGCATCCTCCGATACATGTTTATGACTTTCCGGGCTTCTTCAATAGTTATGTTCCTCCGCAGCTGGTCCTGCATTAGCCAATATCCGTCAGGAACATCAGCCATAACAACCGAAAGGCTCAGTTTAGGTAGATGAAGTTGGCACATATAGCCAACGGCCTGAATCCATTGGCAGTATGCAGGTTCATCTAATCGTATATAGTCATCGGGAAACGGTGGGAACACAATCTCTAGACTTCGAAGCAGGTGCATCATATTAAGAGGGACAACATTCGTGAAGTAAACCAAAGCCTCAAGATGATCAGGGGATCTCTCAGCGACTTCATGGCAGCCAGCTGTCGGCGCGATGACAAAGTGATTCAGTGCGAAAAAAAACAGCTTGAGCTTCTTCCCGCATCACTTTACACACGAGGAAAAGTGAGGTAGGAGGAATCCAACAGTTACAATCTGGCGAGACAGCGGTGTGATAGCGCGTACAAAAGCAGCCAGGTGCGGGATTGAGTTGACAGCAGTTTCGGTAGAGGCAGGCACGGTGTTGAGAGGGTGAGCAATCATCGGAATCAGGCCCGTCGCAGTAGACTGCCTCGTGGCTGAGATAGAAGTTGTCTTGCGGGTTCCATTCTACTTCCTGTAGGGGGGTGACCAGATCGGTGTATTCTAGAATTTGGAGGCGGATTTCCCGCGGTAGATCCATATATCTGAATCGCGAGGGGTCTTCTTTTGAGGGGACGCGAGTCCTTTGGCTTTGGTTGCCGTTTCGATCGCGAGATCCTGTAGGAGAGGATAATGCTTTGAGTTGAGTCTTATATTGCATTTCGCCGAAGGAGTGATATTATGCAGTGGGCGAACAACAAGACGCCCGATCTCTAGGACTTCGACGTCACACAAGAAATAGAGTTCGAGATTGAAAGGTTTGATGTGAGGTGCTATACGGCTAGCGACATTTTCCCAGTCGAGAAGAACCGCGCTGTCTTGCTTAGACGATCCAAGAGGTCTGTCGTGGCGTTGGCATTGGCTGTCATCAGCAGGGCATGTGCTGTTCCGGTGTGTGATTGCATAGCTGCCATCGTCACAGGAAGAGACGTTGAGCAGTATCGTAAGACGAGTGAGACATGCCAGCGATCTGTCGACAAGATTTGAGAGTGCCTTGAGACTTCCCGTGTCTCTGTACCGAACGAAAAAGCTGTTCTTAGAATACACCAGAACAGATATTTCTGCATAGATGATGCGGCAGATCAGCAGGAGGTTATAGGTAGGCATGTACAGGTGCTTTTCCCAACTTTGCAATTTCTTCCGTCTGTTGAGATCGATTGTCTGGTTGAACCGCAGGCCAGCTGCGAGATAAATACCTTGTGTCGGTGGAACATACTCTTTTAAAAGAATCCAAAGATAATTATTCTTTTTTCTTTTGATATAAAAATTAGATACTGAAGTTTTATGACCGCTCCAAACAGGAGACTTCGAAGGACAGCCCAAGTACCGCTGTTCAATACCGAAAAGCTGGGGCCCTGAGCATCATGATGGATATCGCTCGTCCACCTATTCATGTGGTCTTCCGAGTACTTCAGCGATTTCTGCCACTAGGCCAATGGCAACAATCAATCGAGGGCAATAATAGCAACAACTGGGAGGCTCAGGAATATGAGATAGGCATGCAAATAGATCAAGAAGTTATCAAGTCATACTGACTCCTCTTCACAAAAACACGCAGCTTACGTGCGCTACCACCATCAATCTGGCCTGTCTCATCCCACAGTTTCGAGGACAAGCTGCGAAAAGAAAATTCTTCTAGCTGCCATGACGATTTACTTTCCCATATGTCACCTTGTCTGCAGCCAAGTTCTAAACCTTGTGCGCTGCCATCGCCTCCCACAAAGTCTGCGGTTCCCCATCCTTGACAATACCACCCTTGGGCCTCCACATTGCCCAGTATTGCACGGGATTCGGAGTCAGCTTTTGAATCATTTCATGGCGCTCTTTGGTCCCGTTTTCTGCATCGACCAAGATTTTTGATAGCCGTCCGAAGCCGAATTTCTGATACAAATTGCTTCCTGCGTCGGTGGCCTCAACATAACATTCGATTCCCAATGCGTCCGCTTTCTTGACTCCCCAATCCACCAGCATCTTGCCCACTCCCCTACGTTGATGATCCTGCCGGACTGAAGTATCATCCATGGCTATCAACGTAACAGTGCATTAGCATTTCCTTGTGCCACACATCAAACATTGGACATGGAAAAACATACTAGCCATTGGTCTGTTCATCCAACTAGCTCTTGGATAAAAGCACTGATTTATGATCTCTTCCGCACACTCCTTACCCTCTTTATCACTTTCTGGCCACCAGGGAAGCTTAACTCTGGTCGGCACGGGCGGAAAGGGCGTCCAGGTGTATATTTTCCACGCGATCGAGCCTATAATCTCGCCCGTAGGAACATGCACCACAAATGGCTTATGACTGGCCGGGTCATTGACATGTCGATTCCAGGAGCGCTCCTTGTCGACAGCAATGGTGGCTTGGATGTCTTCCGCCGAACTCCCTAGAAAAGGTCCATGGTTTATGCGGATAATGCTCGTGATCGATGGATCATACCATACTTTGAACGTCAGTTCGATGATAGCATCATGCTCTTCCCTTGTAGGATTTTCTTTAAGAATATACTCAGCCATCTTGGTTCACGTGAAGCTATAGAATCGATCGTCCAAAGAAGTCCAATATTGAAAGTTGTTGCAGAAATGTAGCTTGCAAATTGGGCGGATGCAAATAATATATATTCATGGATATGGACGGGCTTCACAAGTCGGGGTAGATCTCCGAGCCTGTGAGGTTGCATGCCATATTATAAGCACTACTAGTGCCACTCACTTGCCCTTGTCTCGTTTCTATCGTATGGTTGATTATTACGTCCAACTGTTGTTCACTCGGTCAGTGCCGTCAGAGCCAATCGTGTTGGTTGATAAAAACAAAATCCAACCGAGCTGTTTTCTTCAATATTGAATCGATTCCTACTTCAAAAGTTATCTACTGAGTATATTCATGCAACTCCAGCTAATTTATACATCTTCTATAATTTTCACGCACCTAGAAATGTGTCACAGAAATTGGATTTGAGAGCATCAATCATAGTTGGCTTATGCAGCGAAAACCCCCACCTCAACCACCGGCCCTTCGTAAATTTTTCGAGCCCAGAAAATATAATACAAAATGCTAAAAATGAGGACAAACCCCCAAATTAATGAGCTATAGTTCATGTTTGCTGGAGTGACCGGTAAGATAGCTGGCCAGAAGCAGAAGAAGATCATGATGAATAGGTATACACAACCGACAAAATTCGTGATTACTCCCAAGAGACCTTTAACCCTCCACGGACCCCATCGAAGTTGCTTCTCGGAATGCAGCGACTCTTCCTGTATAACCTCTGGAGAGTCATTCTCTTCGGCTATATCACCTCGGACACGGCGCCAGAGAAGCAAGCATAATGCGACGAAGTAAGATGAGAAGAGTCCTTCCAGCGCAAGCGAAATGACATCGTTGAACACAGTGGTAGATCCAATGTTGATGAGCCCCAAAAGGGCAGCCGAAACAGTGACGGCCAAGATTGCTGCCATCGGAAGTAGGGATCGGTCTTGTACCTAGTCCATGTCAGAAAAGCATAACAAAGCGTCTCCTCAGCTGGTAGATTACCTTCGACAAAGTTGATGAAAATGGCAAACCCTTGTCTCGAGCAAAAGACCACATCATACGACTAGCTGAAGCCAAGCAGCCTATTGCATTACACCAGGCCATGAAGATAACGATACTGACCATTACAGTGGCACCAGCGATCGACTGTACACCGCTAGCAAATATAGCAATGAAAGGATAGCCGGTGGGTGACTCGGCTGCAGCAGAGATATCTCCTTGGCAATACAGGATTGCCAACAGCATACCAAACCCAAGGATACCATTTATGATGATGGAGCTTAACATTGCTCTTGGGACCGTTCTTGCTGCGCCTTTGATTTCTTCGGACATCTATTAATTGTGTTGATCAGTAGGATTCGGACGAACATGCCAGTGGCTTGAAACCTACATGAATGGCGCCATCGGTACCTAGAACAAGAGTTAGACAATGGTAATCGCAGATAGGATTCAGCAAAACGTACCAACAAACGGTGCTGCAACGCCCTCAAGCCCGACGAAGAAAGCTAAGCCCATAGTACTCCATCCACTGTTGATAAAATGTGTCCAGATTTCATGCGAATCTGAATGAGGGGCTAACCTCACTAGCGGAATGAGAACTGCAAAGAATCCGAGGATATGTAAAACCAATACGGTGGATTCTATGGCGGGTAGTATCTTACTGAAGACTGTATTAACGCTCAGGGTAAGCGCGATTACTGCCCAATATAACAAAGTTCCTTGCCACCCAACCAAGCTATATGATGGATTCCATAGAACGAGAAGTCCTTGAATGAGACTAGATGAAAAAAAGCTAGCCGTTGCGGTAGAAGCTGTCCATCCGGCGACCGTCATCCATCCTGAAACATATTAATACTCTATATACTCCTCGGGAGCCTGGTCCGAGGACTTACCAGTCACGTAGCTCAGAAACCTCCTCGTTGAAGGGGGTGCCAAGACATACACGTAGTGGTATTGCCCTCCGGCCGTCGGACTCATCGAGTTGAGCTCGCCAAGTGACATGAAGACACATGAGGTGCCAACCCAAGCTACGAAGAAGCCATAAAGGAGTCCAGCAGGCCCGCCACTACAATGTTTAGTTGGGAGTCGGTGATCTCATTTGTAGTTCTGTTATACGTACTTTTGGTATCCTAACAAGAATGTGCTGAGAGTATTAGCTATGAGGATGTTGGAGAAGACAGTATGAGTGGAAAGCTCACGTCAATACACCTTCCCATGTGTTCATCAAAGTACAGGCAAAACCAATGACGCTGATGAAGCCGAATCTGCGCTGATATGGATCAGAAAACTGGTGAGGAGTGAAGGGTCTGACAGCTTACCTTCAGGATTTGCTTCTTCCCGGACCTTGCCAGTGCCAAGGTATCTTCATCTTCAATCTGACGACCTTCGATATCTCGATGACCAGCGCGGTTGCGTAGGCCTTTAGAATCCATCGTATTCATCTCGTATGTGACTGAATCAGAAGCCATCTTCGATTGGATAGGAATCGTATCGTGAGAGCCAATAAGATGGTTCCTTGGCCGATATTAACTTCGTTGTTTCTCCGACGTCGTCGCTGCTCACGAGAAGTGATTAGTTCTTAAGACCGGGAATCGTGGGATGTATGAATGGAGGCATGGTAGCTTTACAGGCAGTTTTACGTCCGATAGGGTGGACATGCTCGAATGTCATTCCAAGCAACCTGCAAAGGGACGAATGGAAGATAGGAACGCGTAAGCTTTGAGAGTGATGGTTGCACTCTTGCTTTCGGCTCTAGACCTGGGCTGCTTCTGGTATGAATCGTATGATACTTCCCGCCGAAGTCCTTCCATTTTACGCTGCTAATATACCTGGAAAGAAAGCGAGATGCAAAGTAGACATGGTCCAGGAATCATGTTGCCGAATCCCTGCCAAGATTCTACACCTGCCGGCAATAATCCGCTGATAATGCACATGTGCATAGAAACCATGCGGTACAAGCTAAGGGTTGAATGATAACAATCTGTTGGTTGGTAAACTGGTCGAGCAATGGTTGGTGAATACGAAGTGCCTCCGTACCGTGCGGGAGGTATATATGCACATCGCTCAATGGGGGTTTTAAGTTTTGTGAATCCCTGCGAACCTAAAATTCTTCCCTGGAAAGATATATAAAAGCCCTTGGATTGTCAAGGATCTGGGAAGTTTACCCTACGTTATGCCGCCCGGATAGAACCGCTGATACAGCGCAACGCCGACTAGATACCTTCAAAAGGAACAGTGCGCTGCGCTATTAAGTACATACAAGTAAGCATATGATGGCTTGGCCGTAATCCATCCAGACTGTCGGGACATACTTGATGACAACAATGAGCTGGTCCCTGAACCAACAGCCTCCAAAAGTCTCCAGGTTATCAATGTAACCCTCCTTTCTATCCCTGGAAGTTCTCCTCAGCAGTTCTGTTTCTCTAAACTGTCTCGATAGTGGTCGTGTCTTTGATGATTCGGCTTTGACTCTTCTCACTACTATGATGTGATTGGTTGTCGACAATCGATGTTTCATCGCCAGCATATGCTCGATGAGACTTATTGCGAAACAGTTGGCTACTCAACTCTGGCAACACGTTGTTTTCGAGATCATTGATCTCAATCTCAGTACTCCGGGGTTGCGAACCTGATCTCGTATCCTTGCTCACATCACGCAGTACATAGCTATAGTCGGGCGGTTTGGTGTATCCCTCCGCGTGTCGCGAGGATAGTCTCTGTCGGCTTACATCGTCGTTAACCATCATGCCGGAAGGAAAGGCTTCGAGTAAAGGCCGGAGGTACGGAATGCATGAAGTAATTATACTGGTGGTCTGCATAAACTGGGCGCAAAGTATCCAAGGCCAAACATCTAGAGTGATGTTATCCGAATGTAGCTCCCCGCTGTATGCTAGTTGGCATGCGTTAACCACTATGTCTCTAGACATTCGTTAGAGTACACTCGAACAATTCCGGGGAGGGGCGTGTACAAGCTTCTGGCGCCAAAACAGCTGAGAACAGTCACCTTTTTCTTCAAGCTCATTTGTAGTCTGTACACGATGAGGAGTGGCAGACCAATGAGAGCGACATCCGTAACCAGATTCATTGCTCCAACGGACCTCCAAAATGCCACCTAAATCCCGTTAACTATCGCGATGCATTATGGCGTATCGAATGGAATGACAATACTCTATTGAAGCAGCTTCCATCGATTGCTCGCCAGACCTCTGGTGTCTTGCATTGAAATGCGGCAAGCCAAAGTGATAAGACACCCCATACAATAATGAAAGCTGCCAATGCAACGCCGAATCTCTGGTGCTGCTGGCTAGGGGAGATTAATCGGAGCAAAAGGATTATGGATAGTTTGGCAAAACATAAAGTCCCTATATGCAGAAGCTCTAGGGCGTACATGCTCTGAAGTCATTAGCCCAGAATACTGTATATTTTGTGAGTATCGAGTCACCTTCTGGAATACCTGCAGCGACGATTTACTGAGTGTTGCCTCATCCTCTCCCAATCCGTTTTCCGCCATCATGGAAGCGCCCACACCTGCACCAATGTTCAAAACCTGGTATTGGTTAAAATTCTGTCTGAATACAACTCACTAACCATGACCAGAAATGGGAACTTACCAATGATATTACACATGTCAGATCGTCCCAGTTGAAAGCTTTGGCGAGTGCCCATTTGGTAGACACCCGAGCAAAGGTTGCCAAAACTGAAACAACGAGTAAGAACCAAGCGATGATTTCGACGGTGGTGGCAACTGACGGTGTAGTTGGGGATCCCATCTTTCAAGAATACCCCGTGCGAAAGATAGTCTAGTAGTGGCAGCAGTCGATGTTCTGCCGTCGAACGATTGTGTATGAATGCCCACTCATGCCATACGGCTTGAGACGAATGAATATCACCTAAAAACGGGACAATAGCTCGGGAGTAACTGCCGTACACATTGTCCGATTATGCAAAACGCGTGAATTGATAGATCCATATGGGACCCTTGAGGATTCCCAAAAACCCAAGCAGTAGTATGAGAGATCGTATAGCACAGGGGTTGAGACGAACTCTTGTTGAGGCGGGCTGAGAACATTATTACGGCAAATGCCATGCGGGAAGGGTTCAAATAAACTTTTTTTGCCCTCTTCCGAGAAAAAGGTTGCATGGTGGCCAAGCAAGAAAGTAGCACCAGGGAGCTCAGTAGGTTGGACTGTTTAAGTGGGAGCACAAAAGGGTCTTCCGACTGCTCGAATCTCAGCTTGCTTAGCTACAGGGTCGACAACCCACCGAGCAAACTTGCCTTTGGAAAGAGATAGCATCAGGTATATGCAAATAAAGCCTGGAAATTGATCTATTGCGGATTGAAATTGAGGTTGTCCGAAGCAACAAATTAAACACAAACGCAACTCTCGTTGAACTTTCAAACTCCTCTCCCGGACATGCCATAATCCCGCCCTTCCAACGGTGACTTAATCTTCCGCCCACCAAAGTTTTCCCGTTAGTACGGAGACTCAGGTCTCGAGGATCACCTATCCAGCAATTCGTTGTCAGAACGAACGCCGTAAACTAATAAGAATCTAACTTTGCTAGAGATGGAATAAACTTTAATGACTTACTTCGAGCTGAGTATACCAGAGCGGGTAGATCCGCCTAACCAAGCGCAGCAGGGTCAAGAATCTCAGCGTCGATGTTCGGGGCTGCTCGCACCACAAGCTCCTCTTTGACTGGAAGAGCGGTGCAAACTGCACCTAGTAACAGCAATACGATAACTGTGAGAAGTTTTGGAGAGTACATCGTGTTTCGTTTGTTCGGTGAAAATGCTCTTTGTCTGACTAGGTAGAGTATTGGAACTGTATTGTGACTTGAAATCATACCATGAGCCCGATACCTCCTGGAGTATATATAGCCAACCTAGTATATGAATCACGGACGCTAAATAATACGCAATGAATGTTCAGGGGTTAAGATACTTAGATTCTTCAAGGCGAACTAACGTATGACATGAATGGAAGCGGACGTTGCAATTGAAGTGCATGAGAGATTGAGCATTAATGAGTAGCTGCCCCGGAACTAGCAACTATGCTCGGCATATCGTCGATCTACTGGCTTTGGAACCCTTAAACATTAGGACGGAGTGACTTGTCTTGATCGAATTTCATGTTGCCTTGTGTAACTATGCTGCCACAAAACCAACCTGGAGAATGGATCTTTTCTCTTCATCAAGTCGGGTTAATTGACTCCGCACCCGGAATAAAGTTTATTTGATGGAGACAACTCGGGAGCAGAACAAGGGAGTTAATTAAGTACTTCCGTACTCTGTAAACTCTACTAATTTCTCCCCATCTCAAGTGTTGCAAACTTCCATCACCCCTAGCTTAGTTATCGGGGAGAACAGTGAAGGCTTTGAACCCCACAGATAAAATCCTCCCTACGGTCCCCTACCTCCCTACTCCTGACCCACCAAATAACCTTTATTCTGGGGGAAAGAGGAGAGTAACAAGGAGTTTCCGATGCCAGCTGTGTTGAATGCCTGCATGCAATTTGTCCAAGAGAGAGACAAATGAGCTACTTAGCTATCTCGACTTGGGTCTCGACACTTTCATGTAAATCATCGATCATTAGCTTGTGCCGACATACTTGCCGAAGAGCCAGCTCGCATCGCATGCATTGTCTCTACGAAGCATAGGCTCGTATGCGGGACAGCCCGGTACCGGCGTATCGCCGACACAGATTTGAAATGCATGTTTTCTATAGTCAGTGCAGTGTACGACGGTGTACGAATCCATTTCTGTAGAACATACAGTCTCAGCAACTATCCACTGAGATTCAAGAAGTATGCTCCAGATTGTTAGTCCGGCAAATCCACTCGAGAAAACGGAATGACTTCTAGCGCGAACAGCTCTTTGGCTGGTTTAAGTCATGTATCCAAGTGTTGGGCCTGAAAAACAAATTCCGCGATGATGATCATTACATTGAACAAAATGGTGAAAGGATATTGCAGCCTTAGACAGGATGAATGCCTCCTAGAGGGAGGTGAGAACGAGAGGGTGCGTAGCGAGGACTGTGAACAGCGAGACTCTTACACAACTCAACGAATAGAGCGACGGAACATAGCTTGGCTACCAAAAGCTATCGTCGTAATGTTCCTGTTGCTGTCACTTGTACAGAACGGCATTTTGTATCACCAAAAGAATATTCTCGCCATGAAAGTAACGATGGGTATTTCAAAGTATAGTATGTGACTTTCCCTGCGGTTATTGAGACAATCTAATCAATACAGCCGGCTTACCCACCAACATCCCGACGGTCTATACATTTCGCACCGATTATTTCAGTAATAATCTGACTTTGGAAAACGAAATGTGGGACAATTTGAATCTTGATGCTTCAGTAGTGGCATTAGATCCTGAGTATGTTGCACAACATAAGCTAGAAAAGTCGAGCCCATTCCCATGGGATACCGAAAGGGAGGTATATTTTTGAAGGCGTTTCATTCCCTTCACTGCTTGGTAGGCCAATAAACTTCCAGATAAGAAGGATCGTATGCTGATGGTGATTCTCTGAAAAGAAATACATGCGTAAAGCATTCATGGATCTTCAAGCTGGTGATGAGTCGGTGATCCCGCCCGATCATGTGTATCATTGTATCGGCTCTCTTCGTCAAGACATCATGTGTAAAGCTGACGACACCCCGATGCCTTCTCCGAGAATTCTCAATAGTGTTGGAGACCAGCAAGTTCTACAATGCCGAGATTTCTCTAAAGTTGTTGAATGGGCCATGTCACCCGAGCGAAATGCTTGCTACCGAGCAGGAAACGACTTCCGACCGGTTATTCATAACTTGGACCGGCATGCATATTGCCATGTCGACTCTCCGTGGTACCATGTGGCAAACGAATACTTTGCGAAACATGGGCATAGAAATCCATGGGGCGATGATGACTGAGAAGCAGAGATAATGGGAAATGGGATGGAGGAAGTCGAAGCTGACTTCGGCTTGGGACGAGAAAGCATAAGCTGGTGAAATTGTAGAAGACCATCTTGAAGGAAACTGAGAATTTGATGAACAAATACCTTGACCACTGGTGTAAACTAAGGATGATTTTCCAAGTAACTTTTCGAGTAGGAAATGTTATGGTACTTGAAGAATGTGGGTCTGTCCCAGATGCTAGACATCAGCTGTGGATGTGCTGGGAGGACAATTCCCAACTGGTTTTGCCGGTCTTGCATTCATCGCAGTCGGTATGTTCCCGTTTAGATTTCACCCTATAATAGAAGTCCTGGATTAACCTGTCGCAGGTATCGGAATGGTCATTGGCGTGTTTCTATGCGAAGCGATGCTCGACCGTTATATTCAAAGAAGAGCAACAAAGACTGGACGAGACAGTGAGCCCAGAGATCGTCTACCCATGGTTAGCCTTGGCGGTCTCACGATGGCTTCGATCGTTCTTAAGAACACTTCTGGTGCCATGTTCCCTTAGCTGCCTCCGCGCTATATGGGTGGATGGGGTAACACAGCAATATGTTTCAATGCGTTGGCGTTCCTGCCGGTGCCCACCTTACTCTTGAAAATTAGAAAAAGCATATGCTACAGTAGACAACGGCTCAAGTAATGCCATCGCATGGGCGTCATACTGTATAAGCTTGTACGGACCATAAGTTTTCCCGATCCCGGCACGCTCAATCTCCAAAATCATATCAAAATAGTTCAGTACAATTTACTAAATCGTTGAATTGCTTTTTTCGACTATTGTAAAATGGAAACCAATAGAAAGTTCTACAAGTGAATGTATTAGATTGTTGTAATGTTGAAATAAATACTCAAAAAAGAAAAAAAGATGTGCATCACGAATCAAATCTTGTTGTTCCATGAACTCAAAGCGCTAACTAAATTTGGAATTATCCAAGCACGAAGTTGAAGCTCTGCTCTGTATGCACTCGAGACCTCTCTTCACATCGCAGAAGTGTCATAATATCAATCTCTCATCTCAACACAATGCTGCATACAGCACCTCCACTCCGGGTTGCGACAATAGGATGTCGCATACAACCTTCACTAATAACCACAAGCACGTACCATACTGCGTCACCTACCCCTCTTCGTACACAAGATACCTCATCACCATCTAGCTCGCGACGCCGAGTCCCTCTCTACAAGCGCAATGTCTCATTCAAGCCGACCCCTCAATCGATTCGCCCCGCCTCCTCCATCAGCACACCTTCATCCTCTGCGCAGAGCTCACCACAAACATCTTCGCAAACAGAGCTCTTAGACTGGAACACATTCTTCAAGCTCCGCCGAACTCGACGATGGTTCCAGCTGGGTTCTTCTATCGGCACATCGTTCGGAGGATTCATGGTGGGTGCGCAAATCCTTACCAGGGCTGATATGGATGCTTTGGTCAGCCAGGTTCCATTGGATCCGTTCATCACACTGGGTCTGATTACCTTTACTTGTGGCGGGGTGGGTTGGTTGACAGGACCAATTCTTGGGACTGCAGCGTTCAACCTAAAGAACCGAAAGTTCAGGCAGCAGATGGATGCTAAGGAGAAAGAGTTCTATGCTCGAGTGAAGAAATACAGAGTCGACCCGAGTGCGTCGTCGATGGCAAACCCTGTACCAGGTATGACATAATTGCTTCTTCGGTTTTTCATTCCCAGCGATATGCTAATACAATTGCTAGATTATTATGGCGAGAAGATCTCCAGCGTAGCGGGTTATAGGCAATGGCTAAAAGACCAAAGAGCGTTTAACAAGAAAAGACAAACATATGTGTAAAACTCACGAGGGTGCGGGAAATGGTAGGAAGGCAAGGTTGTAAGGATATTATTTTTCATGTCTAGCAAACAGTTTTGGTACTTGTATTATTGCAAACGGCGTTGAGTGGACCTCTCCCTCATGTAACAGACCCAGCAGGTCTAGCATACAATACCAAACCTCTCTTTATGAAACCCTCAAATCGTATTTCTAATATTCAGGCCAAGAACTGTCTACTTGTGCTTTCCAAGCTCGTAACCCTCCCTTGATATCTCCAATGTATCTTTTCCCTTCCTGGTCCAGTCCCATTTCCTTCAACTTCTTCGTTACGACTTGAGAATCATTGCCTAGTCTGCAAACTACATATATTGGGGTATCTGAAGGAAGTGTCTCAGGTAGCCATGATGGCTTCTCCTGGCTTGGATTTTTAGAGCCTTGAAACGAAGAGAATGGAACATTTACAGAGCCCTTGATATTACAGATATCAAATTGCACCTTTTCTCTAACATCAATCAAAAGATGTTCCTTCTCCGCACTCTTCCTCAGATTCTCATACTCTGTAGCCTGAACTCTTTCGTCGGCCTCTAATAGTGCAACCGGGTTCGTTGCGCCACAAAACAAGATATAATCCAACGAACCGGACTTCAATGACTCTCGTGACAACTCTGCTTGATTTGAACAGGCGAAACATGCCGGTCTTCTAGCCCTCAAGCGAACATTCCGGAATGGTGGGGTGCTATTCGTGGAAAACAATAACATCGAGGTAGGATTCGTTTTACCTTCATCCTGATGAACAACTTCTAGCTTACCGGATGCAATGAATTTGATTGCTTCCAGAGCTTGCAATACACCCATGGTGCCCACCACTGGTCCAATAATGCCTCCATCACCACAACTTACCACACTTTCTGGCGGCGGTGGTTTTGGGAACACGCAGCGATAACAGGGACCGCCTGATATGTTACCCACAGGAAGTGGTGGGTGATTGAGGACGATTAACTGGCCATCAGTGCGGAGTGCGGAAGCAGATATCAGAGGTTTCTGGAGTAAGACGCAGATGTCGGAGATGAGATAGCGAGAGGTAGGATGATCCGTGCAGTCGAGGATTAAGTCATACTTTTGAACTATATCTTCAGCATTTTGAGGTGTTAGATGCGTTTGATAGATATTAGTTTGAATTTCTGGGTTGAGTCTAGACATAATCAGATAACAGTGTCTTATATTGATGATGAAGGATTCATACGATGAAATATATCGAGCAATACTAGCAGCCTTGTTGACGCCCACTTTGTACGTATTGTGGAGGATCTGACGATGGAGATTTGACTCTTCCACAGTATCACCATCCACTATGCCAATAGTACCAACTCCTGCACCGGCTATGTACGCAGCAGCTGGGCATCCCAAACCCCCGCCTCCAACTAAGAGTACAGAGGCAGATTTAAGTCGTAGTTGACCTTGACTTATATTCAGCATATATTTCCAAGAAAAATAAATGGAGATGAACAACCTTGGATTCCAATATCAGGCACAATCATCTGTCTTCCATATCTTTTGTATTCCTCTAAACTTAAAGGCCATCTTCCATGAGTCACGAGATCATCATCCTCGGAAACTGTAGTTCCCTTCACAGAAACTTTTCCTTCAATATTTGAAAGCTGTAATCTGAGGAAGGCAAGCTCAGATTCAGTCTCAGCAATTTGGCGCCGCAAAGCTTCAGCCCTCTGTTGCGCTGAGTCCATTCTGAATTTTGTGTGTGATTTTGGTGGGTAGGAAGTTATGAAAGCCACATCAAAAATTGCACAACTATTTTTTTTGGTTCACCAGTTTCGCTTGTGCAATCAGCATCGAAATTTTAACCGCAAGAATTCATTCTTTCTGCCTTTTACCCTTCCATCGAACAAAAGTTTTGCGTGCGATAATTTGAGATTTCTGGTCAATACATAAGCAATTATGGTATGTTCTGTATTATCTATGTCCCCAAGAACCAAAAACTAACCAGTCAACCAGGCGCCCACCGCACCTAGCAAACGCACCTCTATACGATCCAAGGCCTCGAAATCCGGTTCGGGAGTCTATGTTCCTCCAAAGCATCGTGAGGGCGCTATCATATCTGATAGCTTCATAAACTCTAAGAAAGACAAACGCATAATCAAGCATTCGGCTCTCGTCAATCGCATCGAAAAAGCCCACAGCAAACCCCTCAAACGCAGACGACCGAACAAGAAATTGGTAACCACATTAGAGAGCCTCGCAGATGCACTACCAGATTTCGAGGGAGAGGGCTTGGATAAGATTAGCAGAGGAGAAAGTGGCAAGATTAAGCAAAAGAGTATGAAGAGTAGACCGGGGGCGACAAAGAGGAGGGAAAAACTTGAGGCGATGGAGAGAGAAAGGTTCGGCAAGAACATGGCACAATTGGTTGGAAGCTCCGAATCCAAGACGGAGGCTGCGGCAACGAGTGATGGGGGAAAAACTCCAGTTTCTGCGACATCGAGTAGATGGGCTGCTTTGAGAGGATTCATCTCACAAACTATGGAGCAGAAGGAGGAGTTCAGGAAGGCTTGAGCCTATGCACAAAATTGGCGGTCGTTTTCTTTACAGGTGCTACTCTAAGATACCCAATTACCACAAGTATGGTATGTTCTTCTTCATCTTTTCCAGAAACGTTTCATTGAGTTCATAAATTCTTTGATAGTAGCGAAAAGTTCTTGTTCCAACGAGCTCAAGGCCGTAGTGTCTCGGCATGCACGAATCGCCTATCGTGCATACGATGATGTCTTTGCGAAAGCCAAACAACGACCTCTCCCCACAACTCTATGTCACTCAACACCCGTTTTGAACTCTGACAAAGAGAAACAACAACATACTCCGAATGAGCCCGAACCTTCCTCTGCAACAAGCTATCACGTGTACTGATGCCCCACCACACGACCTGACGTCACATCTTGTAGAAACTCCAAATATGCTCCTCATTCCTCGGCTTCCGGCTCAATCTTTCAGTCTCTCCAATTCACACATAAAAGATGGCACCAATCGCAAAAGAATCGCTTTCCACAATCCCGACGTCGTTCGCCACGGTTTCTGTCGGGACGTCTGACACGCCCTTGCCGGACAAGCTATCCGCCATATCCAAAGCCGGTTTCCAAGCCATTGAGCTAGGCTTCCCGGACCTCCTCTCCTTTGCAAGCACCTTTCACAAAAAAGAAATTCAAGAAAATGATTACGATTCCTTATGTTCCGCCGGCCAAGAAGTCAAGAAATTATGCGAACAAAACAAGCTCCAAATTCTGATGCTCCAACCCTTCTCAAACTTCGAGGGCTGGCCAGAGGGATCGGATGAGAGGAAAGATGCTTTCGAAAGGGCGAGAGGCTGGATCAAGATCATGGGAGCAGTGGGCACGGATATGTTGCAAGTGGGCTCTACAGACTCCGTTGGAATCTCCACAGATTTCAAAGTCTTAGCATCAGACTTGCGCGAACTGGCAGATCTCCTTGCCGAGCATAATTACAGACTTGCATATGAGAACTGGTATGTTTCTATTCGCCTTCCGGCTTAAGCTACAATATTTTGTATGCGTATGTCCTCTAACCAAACCAAATCACAGGTGCTGGGCAACCGTGGCGCCCACCTGGAAAGAAGTCTGGGAAATCGTGCAACTCGTCGACCGGCCGAACATCGGTCTCTGTCTCGACACTTTCCAAACCGCCGGCGGCGAATATGGCGACCCTACCACTCCCTCGGGTCTCATCTCCCACCAAGGAACCCAACACAAACTCCACATGAACTTAGAGCACTCCCTTCACCGCCTCACGCAATCCATTCCCGCCGAGAAAATCTACTTGCTCCAGATTTCCGACGCATATAAACCGCTTACTCCCATTCCCGAGACGCAGAATCCGAAAGAGGACACGCGCGCGCGAGGGAAGTGGAGTCACGATTATAGGCCGTATCCGTTTAACGGGGGATACTTGCCGGTGGTGGAGGTGGCGCGTGCAGTCCTGGGGACGGGCTTTAGGGGCTGGTTTAGTATGGAGGTGTTTGATGGAGGGGAAGATGGGAAGTGGGAGACGCAGAGTGTGAAGGATATTGAGGGGTTCTGTAAGGGTGCGATGGAGAGTCATAAGAAGCTGCTGGAAGAATGTGCGAGTGGGAATGGCACGGCCAAGAAGGGTTAGGTGACACATAAATGACTGTCCAAACCCAAGTGAAGGGTATGGCATGTACCGTATATTTTAGGCAAACACCTGAACTGGTGGTAATGTTTTATTATGCATCCGATTATATAATTCTGCACCTCGGAAGCTCTATCTCCCTATCTTACTACCTGCTAAGCACAAAAACACTCATGCTAAGGTCTCGCTCAGCATGTATGCATATGCAAATACTTGTCCGTTTCTCCTATTCCGCTATCGCAAAGTTCGCTGAACTCCATTTCGAAGGTCATTGCTATTTGCCATGTTGCCACCAAGCCATAAAAAGAAAAAGTAGCAATCTCGCTGGAAATTCCACTGTGATTTTTCCGTGAACGCCGTTTCATATTCGTGGTCATGAATCAATTCGTGGAGGACTGCGCGGAGCCGAAGATCGTTGGAAGGGCGATGAGCTGCGGCTTTCATCGTGGCTGTGAACAGCGTGAGTTAGCACAAACCCAAATCTTAGCAAGCTGGAAAACTGCAGAATATGAAGCGAATTTAAGACGGAAAACCTACGAGCGTCTTCTCTCCCCCTCCTTCCTGTATCCCTCAATAATCCTTAACATTTCCTTCCTCCCACCAGGCGCATCTACCAGTTTTCCTCCCATGCTCATACTAACCTTCTCCTTCGCATTCGCGCTCAATAACCTCTTGAGCAGCAAATGTCTCATGATAATGCAGACATAGACTCCACAGTCATTGCTATTCTCCTGCTGCGGCGAGTCGCTCAGATTTAGGAACGTCAACGGCTTGCCGAGTAGATGTGATAACTTCCGCGCTGTAACCTCTGCCTCGTTCCAATTCGAAGGCGAGAGCGAATCGTAGTGAAATGCCACACCGTCGATAACGGAGACTAGGAGAAGCGACCAGTGGGAACCACCTTCGGCCACGGAGACATTTCGGTTGTCATTTATAGGAAGGAAGATGTGCGTTGTCTTGCTGAAGTCGGGTAAAGCCTGCTTCAGATCGAGGGGATTGGGGGTTTGCATGAGCATGAAGGCCATAGATGGCCGGAGGAGGACGATATTGGACGAGGGGTATTTCTTTAAGGTTTCATTCTCGAGGTACCTGATTTTGACCGGTTAGTGAGGTCCTCTTACATGAGGCCCGGAATTGAAGGCAAATCGGTACGTACTCCTCCCAGAAGGCAATGGTCTATGGTAAGAGGTTAGTGAATGCCTAGACGTCGACTATATTGCAAGTAGACCTACGTTGTCCGTGAGCCAGTCACTCTTCAGGGTATCGACATCTTCCTTCGTCACTGCCGCATAGGATCAGTTCCGCGGTCATCGACATTAACCTCCCCCATCACATTTCTTAAGTGTTGCGTTGCGGGCGTAGAAAAACATACATCTACAATCATAATCTGCCAAAGATTAGCAAACGCCACCAGTCCGCAGAACCCCCAAAAAGAAGGATCGAGCATAACTTACAGCTTAGATATGGATCTTCTGGAGCAAGCTGTTGACGTGATAGGATGCAGTTAGTCTAAGTCTGCGAGAGGTCCGAAGATGTGTGATGCCCCAACCCATAGATCGCGGGAAATGAGGAATATGCACCCACAGAATTGCCAAAATGCTTGGATACTCTTCCGCCAAATGGATGTGGCATATCTCCTTCACTGTCGTCTAAACTCGCACACGCTCTCTGTTGCGGGTATTCGTGCTAAGGGTGTAATGAATGGTCCGTCGATACCGTGGAAAGGGGGATTTTGGTGTCGCGATGCGGGGGACTTGGGTGTCTAAGAGAGATGCGTGCAGAGGGAGTGGTACGGTCTTCTAAAATGAGCTGGTGCGACTCTTCTTGGGGGCAAAACAATCAACTTCTGTAGTTGATTCCTTCCTCGTGGTTTATCTAACCTTCGGGGTTCGTGGCTGTTAAGTATGTTCGGCAGGAGAAGGTTCTGTGTTCTGGAATCTGGGCTGTGAGTTGAAGTGTGGGGTCGAAAGGTCATCCCTGGTGAAGTTCGGACATCGTCATTTCTGGGGCTTGTCATTAGAGTGTGACAACACCATCAAGAGCCAGCAAAATCCCGAACACACGACATTCACGATGATCTGCAGCGTCACATTAATTCTTTTTCATCAAAGACCAACATCTAAACAATAACTCCTCTCATTTCAAACGCTTGTTCTGCGAAGCTATATAAACACAGCTGAAACCAGTTGCTTATGGGCTTTTGTAAGGTTATTATTCTGCATACAAACCAAAATTTACAAGCAAATTCGATTTAGACTTAGGCTGAGTCGTATAAATGCTTGCTTGCGCCCAGCCACTATGGCTATCAGTTGATACAATGAGCCACCTTTTCATCATTCAGTCGCATGTCTACCAGCTATAATTCGTTTCTGGATGGCTTCTTGCCGCTTTCGCCATGCTTGTTCATAGTCCTCGACGGGAGAACTTTTCAGTTCTTCCTGGACTTCTTTCATGAACTCGCTAGCTTCTGAACACATTTTCGTCATATCGTTGGTCCTCCTAGTGAGAGCTTGCTGGATCCTCTCCTTCTCGTGATCCCTCTCTTCTGCAAGTCCGTCGATGATTCTAGCCCCATTGTCATGATACTGTTGCACAATAAGCATGGAAGTATCTTCTTCTTGTGCCAGCCTGATCACCATCTCATCGGCAATATGGTGGACGACGTCAGCATAATCCTGATAATGCGGTCTCACAGCTAATTCCCATTGTCTGCCCGGCTTGTGTTCCATGGGTGTTCTTGAAGCACTGTGGCTGGCGGATGACGACGAAGAGGTGCTGGTCATTGCGCTCGGGGAAGAAAATGTAACAAGTGTCTTCTCTGGATCTATTATCCTGGACTTCGACGTTGAACTTCCTTTCTTCCCCGATTTCAATCCCTTCTTATCCGCTGGCGTACCAGCTCTCAAGCGCTCCGTAAAGTGGCTTGAATTATGAGCCAGCTTCTCAACAAACGGGTCTGGCAAAGTCTTCTCTTCTTGGACACTCTCCATAGTCAATATGCCCTCATAACCGTATTGTGTCTTCGTATGGGGGATATATCTTACAGGTAAATCGCCAGGTGGATCGGGACGGGCCTTCGTAATGCTTGCCAATTTAAGTCGTTGTCCCAAGAACTCCGGTGTACTTTGATTAAACAAATCAGCGGCAGCTGTTGTGGGGACGGACGTATCCTTTAATGTACTTGCTGGGGACTCCTGTAATTTCTCCTGGATGTTGAGTATGCGGTCTGTCAATTTAAGGGGAATGGGACTGCCGAATTCATCCACTTTAGGCGCTTGCGAGCTACATTTGGATGAAGGAGCAGGTGGACTACTGCTATTGAGGTCCGGCGATCTTGAGGCGACTTCCTGCTCCGGGCTAACACTTTGACGTTTCCTCGGAGGACTTTCGGAAGGAAACAGGCCATCTTCTTCTTGGTCCTGATCGAATCTTCTTCTGCGTTTGTTTTCTGAACCCTTATCTGCTCTCGACTTCTCTGCGTTCTCTACTCTGTGTTTAGAATGAGGCTGCGGCGTGGTATATTTTTTTGATGCGACATAAAGTCCTTGATTCCGTGCTCCGGTCATGTCGAAATGGATCAAATGTGGCTTGCGGATGGTGCTTTCATCTAACAAGGCATTCCCCTTATTTTCGGACTGCACAAGTGAGTTTTGTGCTTCAACCAGCAAGCTTCGCTCCGCAACAGTTGGATCATTGCTCTGCAGGCTCATGTTAGGCCGAATTCTTTTCGATGGTGCACCTGTGCTTCTATCTGCTTTCCGCTTTTTCTCGTCAGAAATACTTTCGTGGGATCTCATGGCAGGATCTGCGGGATCTTCGCGATCCTTATGGCCTCCAAGTCCATCTTTCAAAGCTACCGCATTGATAGTGGGAGTGACTTTGGACTCTTTAGCAACGTTTGGATGGGCAGGTCTCTGGGGAGTTACTATCGCAGAGTGTTTGGGCTCTTTGGGTCCAATGGTGATCGGCAGCGGATCGGCCTTGACATTTTTATCGTTGTCAATCGTTTCCATGACCCGATTGTGGTTTGTTCTCCCACCATCTTTGTCTAATTTTCCTGTTAAAGGGTCCATTTGTTCTCCCTCTTCATTCATCTTGCTCATTGGGGATGCAGTCCCCTCTCTGGGTGTCTTGGACTGCTCCATAGTTTCTTGGATGTCAAATTCGTACGCTCCTTGCGTTTCTTCTTCAGGCCGTTTTTGTTGCTGATTCAATGACACTGCTTCCTCTGCATTAACAGAACTGCGTGGTTTGTTCGTATCTACAACCGATGACGGCCCGTCAACCTGGGGTAGATCTTGCAAAGCCAATTTCGCCTTGATCTTTTGAGGTCTAAGGGGTGCCGGTAATCCGTTCGTTTGGACCTCTGAGTCTTTTGGCAGTGCTTCATTTCCTGTTCCAAACATGTGGAACCCATCTCCCTCGCTTTCAAGGATATCTGCCATCTTATCTGCGAAATTGGAAGCAGCGCTCTTGTGGGCTCGCTCGTTTGTCGGGCTGTCTTGACTTCCGTGCGGTTTAGATTTGGGCTCTGATTCGAGTTCGGATTTAGGTTTAGACGGCTTGATATCGGGGGTGTCGTTCTGATCTATGTCTGCAACTGGTACGGGGCTACTGTCTACTGACTTTGACCCCTCTTCATCATGTTGTTCGACACTGAATAGCTGTTCGTTCTGCTGGACGTCGATCGGGTTGGAAATTGCTGCAGATATGTCCACTTCCTGTCCATCAGTTGGGATTGCTTCTATTGCAGCTTTTCGTTTTCGAGAAACATTGGGCTGTGAAGGACCGCCTTCTCTTTCATCAGAAAGCTCCTCCTCATCAGCACTATTCAGTTTGCGCATATTTAGCTTGGCCTTAGTAGCTGCTACACGTTCACTACTCCTAGTAGGGATGACTTGTTCGACAGTCGCGGATTTGCTGGGATTGACTTTAGGCTTACCGACGTCGTTCTTGCCATTTGTCTTACCTTTTGTCTGTAAACCATTACCCTTGGCCTTTGTTTTCTTGGTCAGTTTTCCCTTCTTTACTGGGCCCGCTTCACTTTCTTCGTCGTCAGACAAATCGAATATGTCTCCTTTCTGCTTGGAAACATTAGGTGGAATCTTGCACTCATCTGCCTCTGGACTAGCCATGTTCGTTGTTGATCCTAAGGCTGGCTTTGCTCTCACAGAATATCGTTTGGGCTTCTGCTCACGTGTGCTGGCTTCTTGGCGCACTCGAGGTTTCTTCGATTGAGACTTGGACATGGAGGGTTTCTGTTGGCCGCTTGCCCTCTTCGTACCTGATTCATCTAATGGTGAACTGCTATCATCCTCGCTAGTACTTTTGTGACACTCAGATGTCGCCAAATCACCATACTTATTAGAAGTAACACCGTCGGAAGCGGCTTCAGACATGGGCTTTATCGTATCCCCGACTCTCCAAAGTGCAGACTCTGCATTGCCAGGCAAGGCCTCTGAGACTTGGTTTTCGCTTATGTCCTCGATATCTGCATGCTGCAAATCGACTTTTGGTGAAAGCTGTCCATCTCTTTGAGATAGTACATTGAACGCCACATCTAAAGTTGGGCTTTCGCCGTAATTATCGCTGCAGTCTTGCGCAGATTCGCCGTTATCTTCAATATCGAGTTCTGAGGCCTTCAAGTTGTCATCCTGACGCTCCAATTGGACCGTGTCGCGAGGTTGCTCATCGGAATCGAAGTATTCTTCCTCGGAGTCCCACGTATCAAGTGGGGCCTGCACTTCCACGAAATCCTGAGATGTAGATGCTCGTGGTCTGGTGTCTAAAAATGTTGCTTTTGGACACTGCTTGCGAACTTCATCGACAAAGATATCTAGGTCTTGAGCGAGAGTCATGTATAAACTTGTTAGAACCATAACTTTGCTATTGAGAAGACAAGGCTGCGCCGGGTTTTCCTGTATCTCGATCACGACATCAAAGATTTTCTGTAAAACCGTCGTTTCGGGAGATGGCTGTAGTAGAATGTGATTTATAATGCTGCAGGGAAGCTCTAGAATTTGATCGAAGTTTTCTTCGGTAAAAGATGCGTATAGAACCATATATCCTTCGTCAAAGATCATCTCTACATTTCGACCAGGCGTTCCTATTTTTACTGGCGGGATTGTGGTGACTGAATGATTGTAGAAGAGAGTTTGGACAGTACTAAAGATCCATAAGTCTAAGGCATTTAAAGAGCAGGGTTGCACTCACTGTTGACTCTGAGGCCAGGAATCATCGACCCAGCTTTGGAATGCCGCTTTCCACCCTTCCTGGCTTTGTGATGCCACTGGAAATTCATCGAAATCCGCTTCAGAAGCATCATCGGGCCAGAGCTCATCGATTGCAACGTCGCAAGTCAAGAGCACTTTCACAAGCTGACCGCAGATCATCCTGAGTATTTCATCTTCCTCGTTTACAATCAAAGGACCTATACTGCGTCTGTGCGTGGGAGTCAGTGTGAGAATTTGATTGCTGCGAGGAGTGTCTCTTGCCTTATATCTTCAGGTGTATGCTGAAATTCGCCATGTATTTCTTCTGGGCCCCTCAGCAGCTGGAGTAAGAATATGCCAATCTTGCTCCGACGTCAGCACTTTAGGATTGAAGCATTGAACATCTACTTACCCATCTTCTTGTACCAGTTGCTTTGTTTATGTCGGTGAAGTAACTGACAAGCTCTCCTAACTTTAAGGTTTTAGCAATCTTTACGAGCTTGTCGTTGAAAGATCCAAGGTGGAAGGAGACTAGGTCCCGTAGACCTGCGTGGATTGTGCCCTAGTGATGTCAGTAAAAGATTGATAGCGTCTCAGAGTTCAGTGCTGACAGCAAAGAGTACCAGAATACGTTCACTCTCTCGACAATATTCCGCTTTTAATACAAGTTCCAGAATGATACAGAAAGCTTCCGCGTCCAGCTGGTCACAGATATTGGTGTTGTTCTTTTCGAGAACGGCAAGAACCTCGAGGACCAGTGCCGAGTTGACTTCATGATTTTTTTTCACGGAATGAAGAGCCTCTGATAACGACTCAATTGTGTCTTTTGGTATTCTTCTCGCCATTAGAATTTCATGTGAGATTGGATGACTGACTTACTGTATCTTTCCTCTCTTATTTGAATGCGCCTGGGTGATTTGCTCACACAATATCTTCACAGATTGTTCTAGGTTTGGTCCCTGTGGTGCCTTCTTCGGCGCGCGTTTTGCAGGCATGCTCAAAACAGTTCACATTTAACACATGAATCAATCCTTTCGCCCAGTCAGAACAGAAGATCTCTCGCTTTTCAAAAGTTTGATTTGTAATGAAATGTTGTTGACAACAGCGCCGACGATGAAAGTAGGAGTCGTGATGGTGCTCTTTGGAAAATATCTAAACGATACACGGAAACTTGAGAACCCTACTTGGAGCAGAGGCGTCAGCGCTGAGCCAGAAAATTCCAGCAGCATTAGACCTGTGGTCCACTTGAAAGACGTCGAGCTTTGACGGCATCGAAGTGGTTCTAGCTTCAGACAATGATTTTCAACGAAGCCGTGGTTCGCTCACCTTTGTGGCGTTTGTGGAGTAAGTTTGAAGGAGGCAGGTGAAATTTCATGAAACAATGATAAAAAGGCAACTTCGAATTCGCAAATTTCTCCAGGCTTCATTAGATATGAAGGACTTTGCTACGACCTGCGATTGATCTCGAAGGAATATTTCAAATGCAGTAAACAAATGACATTCAGAACTTCAGGTTTGTGTCGTGCAAAGGGAAAGTGAAGGTACGTTGTCGGTTAAACGAGTTTTTGGCGACAGTTGCAAGTCGAAGGAGGAAGGAAGGACTAGCGCCATCTCACCTTAAGATATGAACGAATAATTCGTGGTACGGCATTAAAAGTCTGAAGTTGCCAAGAGATCTTGGATCAGCAAACTTCTCCGGATAATTCTTTCCTGCGTCCGAGACCAACACATGGAGACGGATCATCGTGTTGAGAATACATCAGAGATTCATCCTTTCCATTGCATACGGTACTTGGAAAGATTTCAATTCACCTTCAGCTTGAGGAACATCCTACCTCAGAATGACTACATTTTCACGTCCGGACCAACTGGGTGCCAGGGTACCATTCAAACTGCAAAGCAGTGGACACAAATCGAAATATCTCCTTCTCATTCTTGTATTCCGGAAATATTAAAGCTGCTAGCTTTCTTGAAACAAGCGTGTCTGTCACTTCAAAGCATCACTTACTCAAAGTCAATGTCCCATCATTCCTTCTTCCAGACCGCTTTAGCATCTTCTACAAAATCTGCGAACCTCTTGGGCTGCTTTCCGGTGACTTCCAGGATAGTATTGTTTAACTTCTCTTCGGCTCCTTTACTGATATCATCATCCATCGCTGCTAACATATCGGCGTAGTCTTTAGGCATTCCAACACTCGTCATTTGCCTTGACAGTTCCTGTGCCGACACCTTGACATGGGTGATCTTTCTGCCAACAGCTCTGCCAATAATTTCGGCCACCTCCATATAAATGTGAGCAAGAGATCGTTTTGTATGGGGAGGTGATAAAAGGAAAGGAAAATATGAGCATACATTATCATACGAAAGCGATTCAGGTCCAAGAATAACAAGATCTCTCTTCTGGAGAGTCTCATCCGTTAGGGCATGAAATCCAACGGCTGCGATGTCGTCCGCTGATACAAATGGCACCTTGCCATTCCCTGTGGCGGAAGTGATGCTATCTGTATCTCTGATTGTTACGCGGTGGTGCTGTTCAGAGAAGTTCTCTGCACGAAGTCAGTAGCAAATTCACATATATATTTGGATTGAGAATTTACCCATGAACCATGTTGGTCTTAGGACAGCATAATCTGCTTTTAAGGACGATAAGTACGCATGTACCATACCCATCGCAGGGCCACCGGCTGGCAGCAAACTGGCGCTCAATAGGACGAATCGCTTCACCCCCTTTTCGACGGCAAGATCTATGAAGTCTTTCATTGGTGGGAGCATGTCCATAACTGGAGGAGCAACTAAAAAGACTGCTTGGATATCTTCAACTTGCTGAAAAGGGTTGGAATACGTGGATGCATCTGTCCAGTCGAATTTGCAAGCAGGCACACCTGGCAAACTCGATAGAGGGGCATTGGAACGATGGGCCAGTAAAGTAGGGTAAGACGAAGCGTGGAGAAGCGCTGCAATCCGACTTGCTACTTTGCCAGTACCTCCTAAGAGAAGAATTGTGCTCCGTTTGGCTGGGCTCATGATTATTCGTTATATCAAATGAAACTGGACAACTGATAACATTTCAAAAAGAGACGAGAACTCATGATATGTTGAGAGCTCCTGCGGAAATAAGGGCTCTTTCGGAGTTTGGGGTTAAGCTGCGGGGAGCGTAAATGAGATGACTAAATTATCTGTACGCTAGAACGTTCTACGAAGTTTTCATGTGAAGGATCAAGCCTGGAAATCTGAATTGGACCCATTCTTGCTTATGTCTGTATCTTGGCGACAGTCACAGTCTTCATTCTGGTGTGCTTCATGAGAAGCCATGGAGCCTCCATGGCCTCCCTGCATTCGTGGCCCCCACTAATTAATGATCGTAATCTTGGTGGTGGACAGTAGTAATTATGATGATGGATGCAGCTAGATAAGGACAGTTGTCAGAACCACGTTAAATACAGACTGCATTACTAAGCATTTCCTGACACCCACGACACCATTTCGCTGATAAGCTCCTTAATGGAGTTAAGTCTTACGTTGTTGAACACCCAACAACATCTTCACATAACAAAAAGCAAGAAAGGCCTTATGAGCTTTTGGTGATGGTGTTCTGGTGCAGATATAAAAGGGACGGTAAATACCTCCATCGTGAGGTGCATATCCATTCCCTCTATAATACATATCCCCGTTTCGTTTCGTGACTTTCCAATCCGGCATTCGAATTGTTTTTGAAAATGGCTTCCCCAGCTTCATATGATATTCAGAATTACTTGCTCGACAGAGCAAATATCCAAGACACTTTCAAGAAATTGGTAGGTATGGCCTTCCAATTCTTGCGAACTTCTATTCCCCTACCGACACTTCAGTCGACCAACCCCTAACCTGACTTATATACAATAGTCTCTCTACATGGACACAAGACAATTCGATTATCTCATATCAGAAGTCTTCGCTGATAAAGTAACCATTGAGTAAGAAATTCCTGGCATCTATCTGGCTTTTATATTCCTCACCACCAACACTCGTGCTAATTTCTCCTACAAGTTATACAAGCATGTTCGGCGGCTCTCCAAATACCATAACCGGCGCAGAGCAAGCCAAAGCCTGGAAGGACATGCTCGGGAAGATTGACGCATATCAACATATCATTTCGTACGTTCATTGCTTCACTCACTCCTGCACTGTGTTTTCGTGCTGCAATGCAACTAACGAAGAGCGCAATAGTGGCGTAATCCCCTTTCTTCCACAACCTGGACCAGAAGTCAAGTTCCCTGAAAAGGTGAATGCCCATGCTAATGCGTCGGTGGTTATGATAAGACATGGGACGAAGGGTGGAGAGGAGCTGAGAGATGGGGTGAGTGAAATTGCTGGTTAATGCTGTAGAGATAGAACTTAGGAGACTGATAATGAGGTGCAGGGACGCTATGTGGCGGAGTTTACTCGCACAGAGAAAGGTTGGAGGATAAGTGGATTAAAAGCAGATTTGGTCTGGTATAGCGGGAATATGGCTGTTCTTGAAGGAATATGAAATAGAGGTGTGGAGAAAAATGGTGTCAAAAATAGGAGTTATGATACCACCTCACTGTAAACTGCTTGCCCAGACATCTCCCTCATGGTCCTGGTGGTGTAACGGCCAAAATCTCCAATTCTTCAAGTGCTATTTACTTTTCCATCCCGTTGATTGAATGCTTCGCCATGGATAATTACTTGGTCGCTCGCTCCAATATACATATTAAATTCAAACTCCACCACCTCACCTATTTACATTAAGCTCGTCCTCCCACCAACCTCTGTCCCACCTTGTCCATTCGGCATATCCCCACTCCTCCCCACAACAAACTCCCTATATATGCCCTGTAACCTTCTCCTTTCATCCGCGCTGATACTCGGTCTCGTTCCCTCCAAACTCTTCACCAAATGCTTCCAAGAAATAGTGACTTCTTTTTGCTCTTTCACTTCTTTCTGCTCTTCCCTATCATCACCCATCCCATCCAGTCCTTTTGCTCTCAATTTAGCTCGCTTCTTCGCCTTCTTGATCTCTTCCAGCTTTGCAGATATGGTAGCTCGTTCGGCGAGTTGCTTGGAGCGGTTATTTCCGGCATTTGCACGGCTTTCGGCTTCGGCACGATCTTCCTCCTCGCCGTAGCGGAATTGCACAAAGTTGCGAGCTCCACCGGATGTGCCATTTGTCTTTGTACCGTTGCGCTTTGTGCCCATCTCAGCAGGTTCTTGATCGCCTAGTACATCGTGGATGGCTTCAAGTTGAGCATTAGAAATCAATGCTTGTAAGTCAGCACCTGAAAATCCCTCGGTGCGACGAGCAATCTCGAGCAGACCTCCTTCAGAATCTTCTCTGATGTCTTCTGAGAGTTTGAGTTTCTTTCCTAATGCTTTGAGGATGTCGGCTCTGTCATCAAGATTTGGAAGATCACATATTAAGGACTTATCAAGACGTCCAGGACGCAGTAACGCAGGATCGATTAAGTCGGGTCGTGATGTGGCAGCCAAGACGTAGACTCCCGAAAGACCTTCAGCACCATCCATTTGTGTCAACAGTTGATTGACGACTCGATCTGTGACTCCCGTGGAATCGTGGCCACGCTTGGGGGCAATGGAATCAAATTCATCGAAGAACAAAACACATGGTCTTGCGGCTTCGGCTCTCTCAAAAAGATCGCGGACGGACTTTTCTGAGGCACCGATATACTTGTTAAGAATTTCCGGACCCTTAACGCTGATGAAGTTGAGTCCGCACTCTCCTGCTACTGCACTTGCCAAAAGTGTCTTGCCGCAACCAGGGAACCCGTACAAGAGAAGTCCAGAGCGAAGTCGTAGTGGACATTGTGCGAAAATGGGTGCATAGGTTGTAGGATATTGCAAGGTTTCAAGCAAAATCTTCCGCGTCTCCTGGAGGCCTCCAATGGAGTCAAACGTTGTTGTAGAGCTCTGCAGGGTAACATTTCTCAACGAGGCGGGAGTAAATCCTTTCAAAGCACTATCGAAATCTTCTCTGGTGAGTTGGATAGAACCGCTCTCAGCATTCTTCAAGGATTCAGAGACAGTACGGATCATTGCTTCGCTTCTAGCTCGTGCGACCAGAAGAACAAGATCGCCAGGCATATATCCATCTGTTTCACCTGCCAAGTCCAGAAAATCTAGATCTTGGTCAATAACGTAGCCATCAGTTACCGATCTTTGAGGACTCTCCAGCACTGGACCATCCATCCAACCACCATCCTTCTCCTTTCCACCGTCATTTGCGGTGCCCGGCCGACTGATTGGTTTTGCGCTTTTTGTGGGTTTCTCTGGTTGTGCACTTTGTGTGGCAACCATCTCCATAACTCTTCTTCGTCCTTCCTTGTTCGGTGCCTTTAGTCCAACAATTTCTCTAACTACGTGCCCACCTACAATGACGTTGTGAAGAGATTCCTTTGCCTGAGCGGTAGCCAGGAGTACGACGCCACTATCCCGAGCACAGTATTGCTTAACAATGCTGCAAATTGCTTCACTAATCTGCCTACTCCGGCCGTTCTCATTCCCGACCTCCAACTCTGTTTCGACTGGACATAGTTTGTCGAGATCGTCAAGTATTACAATCGACTTCCCACCTAACCTCGCCCCCCATGACGCACTCATAAAGAGGCGATTAAATGTCTCCCTAATGGCTGAAACCCTAGCCTCATCCGTAACAAGCTTGCGACATGAGAAATAAGTGGTGTGAAAGAAGTGTTCGCGGCGTAAGTAGTGTCCCAAGTATTGTGCCACCGAGGTCTTACCAGCGCCCAAAGCCCCTGTCAGTAATACTGATGATAGGTGGGACAGGTGCGACTGTAGTTGCTCGATAAGGGTATCAATACCAACGAGAGTGGGAGGTTTTACACTAGGAATGTCATTGCTGTTGAATGTGAGAGTTAAGGGCCGCGGGATAGCGGGTTGAACCTCTATGCTGAATTTGCGTTCTGCTCCAATGAACCAGTTACAGGATTGTTTACCAGAATCTGAAGATTGTTGGTCGAAACGAAGCATGCCCCCTTCCCAACCTGAGATGCCTTCTGATGATGTTGGCATACCAAGGACAAGTCCGTCGGTTATTGGCCCCTCAAACAAGCCATCAGTGGAATCATTCTTGCTAAACAGTTTTGTAATTGACTTTGCAGATTCTTCCCGCTCAGCCTTCGACTCGCCACCGAATTTGAGTCCCTCATTTGGCTTCCCAGAAATTGACGAAAAGGGGAATATTTTAATCTGCTGCACACCGCTGCCTTTGCTTGCCTGCGGCGGAGCTGCTTCTAGTTTCACTACTCCTCCGACCATGTTCTCGCAACCCATCGAGGCACACAACAGGCTTGATAGAGCAACATGGTTACGATCTGGTGGGTCATCCCATGCCTCTAATCGAGCTATCACTCTTGGGGCAGGCTTTCCGGCAGTTGCAGCGTTTTCGTTTTCCTGTTGTTGTCGTTGAGGATCGATCGGGTCTTGCAAGCTAGCAGGCTTCACAACAGTGACGCAAACCCAAGAAATTCCTTTCAGCGATTTCGAAAGTAGTACATCTCGATCCACCCAGACCTTTAACTCTCCGTTATCGGCATTATTTTCTTCTTCGAACCACTCTCCGCAGATAGCCCTGTCGAGCCCCCTGAAGAACATAGCAGGTCTCGGTTCTTCAGTTCGCCCACTCTTTCGACGTAATGTGCTCGAAACGCTCCTTCCGCCGACGCTTCTCTTCGAAGTCACGCTGCGATTCTCACCGGGTATCCGTGAAGGCTTTGACCTTGACTTGGGAGCTACAATAACCTCAGCATCGGGTGCTAGCTTGGCGAAAGCGATATTTGAGGCCGGACTGGGTAGAAGAGATGTAACAACTATATTTGCAGTCGAAGTTGGTGAGAGATGTAATGTAAGTGGATGCGGTAGGGCTGCCTGCCCATTTGACGAGGTATGACTCGGATTGGGCAACGCGCGGATTTGATTGATGAAATTGAGCTCGAGGAAGGTGGCATGCAGCTCAATGATTTCCCAATCTTCGGGTGTTAAAGGTTCGATGTTGATAGTATGGGCGACAGGAGGGTCGACATGAATGCTTGCTGTAACTTTCTGACCGTCCGATATGCCTAGACTTCGCGCAAAGGTCGCATCTATCTCAACTAGCTGCACTTCTTGCTCTCTGCCAGCACTCCCCCTGACCCCACTGATTCCGTCCCTGCTAACGATTGGTGCAAGCTTGCGCTTGCTCTGCATTCCCGTCCATCCTACGAAGATGGACCTTTGTGTCGGCGCGCCATTCGTTTGTTCGGGGCCAGAACCTTGTTGCGGTGGTAGTCGATAGGTCAATTCTATAATAACATTTTGCGCAAGCTGCCAGACAAGATATGAGCAATTGAACATTCGAAGGGTGTGATACAACTTACGGTATTCGCATTTATTAGCAACGAAGACAACGAAGAAGGCAAGTTCACCAAGCAATTCTTCAGATGTATTAAGGAGATCTCTGCAGATGTAGCTTGATTACCACGCCTTTTCATATCCGGTGCCATGATTCAGCAAAGACTTCATGGAAGTAAGGTAAAGAAAGAGAAATAGGTTAAATGACTGTAGAATAAGAAGCGTTCTCTGGCATCTGACTCTCTTTCGCCGGTCAAGAAGACCTCGGTATGTGAGTTTGACCGGCTGTGGCTAGTGCTCTTGCATTCTGGGGATGCACTGCCACAACACGAAAAGTCGCGCCCCAGAAAATAGTTGACAGGGGTAGTTCGGGTGAAACGCGTTCCAAAAATCAATTTAGAGATTTGAGTTCCTCGATTCAACCTCATAATTGCAGCCTCAGCCCCTCTACGACCTACTTATTCTACCTCTTACCACAATCCTTCGGGACCGTCGCTACATTTTCTTGACTCTCTAGCTGAGCTATCGTTCTGTGAGAAGCTATACGCTCAATTGCGCAAAGTCAACATTCAAGGGTTTCAACATGGCGCTTCTTCAGTACCGGGCGCCGGTCGATTATGAAGCTCACCAAGGTATGACTTCCTGCTCTTAGTACGCTTTGCTATACTGAAATTTATCCCAGAGGCATTCGAGGACTTCCTGTCCACCTTCAAGACCTCCCCTACCGCAAATATTACCCACGCTCTCGGCGACATGAACATTGATGAAGACGATTTCAGCGACGACTATGACTTTATGGATGATGATGACGATCAAGGACAGGGAAATAGGCGACAAGCAAAGTCACAAGCAAAATTACCAAAGCTCAAATACCTCGACCTTCTGCAGAAGGTCGCCGACAGATATGAGGACGAGATCACAATTGAACTCGATGATCTAGCCAAAGTAGAAGAGGCCCACTTTCAGATGCGCCCAAGATACTGACACTCATATTAGTACGATGATATGCTCGACGAAGCCGGAACTCCCCTGAACCTAGTTGCGTCAATTGAAACGAATGCGAAGCATTATTTGGATATATTATCTAAAGCTGTGGACAAGGTCATGCCAGAGCCTACCAGAGAAATCAATTACAAAGATGATGTGCTTGATGTTCTTATGTCACAACGGACAGCACGAAATAATGCACTGAGACGAGCAGCAGCAGAGCAGAATGACCCTACAGTCGAGCCTGAGCTTTTCCCGGCCGAACTTACGAGAAGATATACTCTCAACTTTAAGCCTCTGACGATGGGAGATGGCTCCAAGAAAGCTCTCGCCGTGCGACAAGTACGTGGTGAACATTTAGGTCATCTCATCACTGTCCGAGGCATCACTACCAGGGTCTCGGACGTGAAGCCGACTGTTGAAGTTAACGCATACACTTGCGATCGATGCGGTTGCGAAATTTTCCAACCTGTTGGGTCTAAGACTTTCGGGCCTTTGGTGGAATGCCCGTCACCAGACTGCAAGGTCAACCAGACCAAGGGACAACTGCATCATTCTACTAGAGCATCGAAATTCCAGCCATTTCAGGAAGTCAAGATTCAAGAGATGGCTGAACAAGTACCAGTCGGTCATATTCCAAGAATGTTGACTATCCTATGCCATGGGGCGCTTGTTCGTCGTATCAACCCAGGAGATGTCGTTGATGTCGCCGGAATATTCTTACCTACCCCTTACACTGGTTTCAAGGCGATAAGAGCTGGTCTTCTTACCGACACATATCTGGAAGCACAACATGTCACCCAACACAAGAAGGCTTATGAAGATCTTACCATTGACAGCCGCGTGTTCAGACGTATTGAACAATACAGAGCTTCTGGTCATGTGTATGAGTACCTTGCTAAGTCTATCGCCCCCGAAATCTACGGTCATCTCGATGTGAAGAAGGCACTACTATTGCTGTTGGTTGGTGGTGTGACCAAAGAAATGGGAGATGGTATGCGCATCAGAGGTGATATTAACATTTGTCTCATGGGTGATCCTGGTGTGGCTAAATCTCAGTTGTTAAAATATATCACTAAAGTGGCTCCACGTGGTGTGTACACTACTGGACGAGGAAGCAGTGGTGTTGGTCTCACCGCAGCCGTCATGAAGGACCCAGTGACCGACGAAATGATCCTAGAAGGCGGTGCGCTGGTACTTGCAGATAACGGTATCTGCTGTATTGACGAGTTCGACAAGATGGACGACAGTGATCGAACCGCTATTCACGAAGTTATGGAACAACAGACAATTTCCATCTCCAAGGCTGGAATTTCCACAACTCTAAATGCAAGAACATCCATTCTTGCAGCTGCCAACCCTCTGTATGGTCGATACAACCCCAGGATATCACCTGTTGAAAACATCAACCTTCCAGCAGCCCTCCTCTCCCGTTTCGATGTCCTCTTCCTTATTCTGGATACACCTACTAGAGATAACGATGCCCTCCTTGCACGACACGTCACCTATGTTCACATGAACAACAAGCACCCTGACACCGAGGGCGTAGTCTTCAGTCCACACGAAGTCCGTCAGTACGTCGCTCAAGCTCGATCATTCCGGCCGACTGTTCCCACCAGCGTGTCGGAATATATGGTTAAAGCTTATGTCAAGATGCGTGATCAACAAACCCGCGACGAAAAGAACAAGAAACAATTCACCCACACCACACCCCGTACCCTCCTGGGTGTTCTCCGTCTTTCACAAGCTCTTGCTCGCTTGCGCTTTAGTGAGGAAGTTGTCCAAGATGACGTTGACGAGGCGCTCAGATTGATCGAGGCCTCGAAGGAAAGTCTGTATGCTGATCAAGATGGATACAAAAAGGATCAGAGCCCTAGCAGTAGAATCTATAATATGGTGCGAGCGTTGGCTGAGGCTGGTCAATGTAGGCCGGATGGAGCGGATGATGAGGATGATGACGACACCTTGGGAATGGAGTTGAGCATGAAGAAGGTCAAGGACCGTGTTCTCGGAAAGGGATTCACAGAGGATCAATGGCAGACCGCCGTTATGGAATACACTAATCTTGATGTAAGTCTTCTTCTCACTTCTATTATTCAAACGGCGCATCTACTAATCGCATTGAACAGATCTGGCAAACCGCCGGTAATGGAACGAGGTTGTTGTTTGTTATGAGTGAAGCGGCGCATATGGCCAGAGATGCCGAGTATGACATGGAGTAATCTCTGATTGGAAACGAAGAGATGGGATGCGCGCTGAGATGAGATACGTGATTCGTGCATGTAGTAGGGGCGTTTGTGTGGGAATGGCATAGGGATGCTATTCATATGGCGTTATACTATCCTATTTTGCGAGATACCGTAGAGAGCATCAATTGAATACCTGCTACCGCATCATCGTGGTCTTCCACCTTTTGTATCAAATATCCTGCTGAGGAATGTCTTTCCTCCATGACTATCATCCTTATCTATCGTGTATAGGTGCCATTAATTCTATAATCCTTATTTGGCCCCTTGACACTATATTTCAATGTCCATTTCTCAACATTAACACCCTTGAACACAAACTCATACTCAACGTCATACGTATCAGCAATACAGAGATGACTAGCCTTCGCTCTCCAGCCCCTTCCTTTGCCTGCTGGCGGTACTATCTCCAGATCATGGAACAAGTAATCCACGACTTTGTTATTGTCAGGCTTGATGAACCACGCGCTCAGTATATCTTTATCCTCGCGGTAGCGATACGCATAGCGTCTATTAGCACGGAACGTCATGCCTTGATCCGTGGCAAAATCGCCCTCTTCGATATACAAATACTCGTTATCGAATTTCGGATCCGTTGGAGCGCGCGGTAGGAATTTGGCTATGCCAGTGAATGTGCCTGAGGGGAAGGTCGACAGCGAGCTGATGAGCGTGCGGGACAGTTTCCAGTTGCCTTGTAGGGAGCGGAAGATCGCTTTGGCAACGAACGCGCCTTTGGTTTCGGATGCGTGGAATATGGAGTCGATAATGGAGAGAGCTAGGGCGGCTTGTTCTTTCTGGGCGGGACTGGCGTCGGCGTAGAGATAGCGGGATGGGAGCACGATTCCGGTCCGTTTGTCGGGGGACTCGGGCTCTTGACGTTGGATTCCGACGGCACGGCTAAATGATTCCATAAGATATGCATAATCGCCCATGGGGAACTGTGCCTTTCGTGGGTCTTCGCGTAGTGCGACCATCTTATCCAGCGTGTCGTCTTCGGCTAATGTCTTTTTCGCTTGTGCATCGCCGGACCAGAGCTTGCTAAGGAATCGGGCTTGCATCTCAAGTACGCCCCAATAAGGACTTCGGTAGAAACCGACGAATCCGAGGGAGGGGATGGATGCATTGACGGTGGAGTGCACGTTTAGTGCCAGGGGAAATTCCTCACTTGTTCTATCAAATGATAGGTGGTGTAGTATGTCTTCGGTTAAGAAACTGACGGATGGAGCGGCATCAAAGCCGCTTGCAAATATGACAGCACCTATATCCTCGATTGTTTGTTTCTGCCCATCGTTCTCGACAATGATAGCATTAGATTGGCCAGAAGCTACCCCGGTTACTTTTCCTCGCACCGTTTTAATGTCTCCAGATCGGACGAACTCGACGTAGTGCTCACTTGCCGTAAGTCGTGGGGATTCAGATAGAATGTCTCCTTTCATCGCCAGGTGATCGGTCTCGATGTCGCTCTGGTCACTACCAAGGTATGTGTGCATGAAATTGTTGGTTATTTTAGCTGCTTCTGGTGATATATGACCAGATGTGTTTTCCACGGGTCCCGGTGGTCGCCATCCTATGTTATAAGTGACAAGATCAAGTGGTAAGAAGTTTGGTGCTGGGTTTGGAACCTAGGGTCGACATTAGCAAAGTAGTCCCTGACATGGAGAATGCGGGAAACGTACCTTTAGAGCATCCGCTGTCTCGCCACCGAGCATCGGATTGTTTGGTAAGGTAAGAGTCATAACCCAAAATGGCTGCTGAACTACGTTGTATACTCTGTAATCATGGGCATTTGGAATCTGGCTTTCTGGAGAATACACAGCAGATGACAGCTGAAGTGCGACTGCTGCGGCCGTTTCAATACCTGACATTTGCCCCCCTACAACGACGATGTTCTTGCCTGTTGGCGAGGAGCGTTTACCATTGTCGGTGATCAGGCTGCTCACATCACGAAGCTTTGAGCTATGCCAGACAGGAGCTTCGAGGGCATCAAGAGTGGCAGGAAGCTTTGGCTTGCCAAAGAATCCGGTTGCTACAATAACATGGTCAAATTCATGGACTTCTGTGGACGCTCCAGGTTCAGTGTTCACAGCTGCTTGAATGTGAACCTTCCATTTCCCCGGTTTGGCAGCTTGCCAGTCTGGTGGTGGCTCAACTTTGGCAACTCTGGTGCCAGTCTTGACGGAGTACCCGGGATACTTCTTCTGGTAATCCTCGAGGTATTTCCCTACTTGCCAAGCCTTTGGACAAGCGAGAGAAGAAGCAGGCCATGCCAAGTCACTGAAGCTGACCGTGTGACGGCTTTGGTTGGTGCACATATCCGGATTCACCATGCCATCATCTTGCTCTGACAAGGGCCACAGTCCTCCTATCCTCTGGGATTGCTCAAAAACGGTGACATCGAACGTTCCTTTGGGACTATCATGAACGAGAGTCTTGGCCGCTACGAGCCCCGCTGGTCCGGCGCCTGCAAACATTAGCTTGTCAGTGTCGCTATCGCGAGCTTGGTAGTCTCACCAACAACACATACTGTTTTTGCTTGAGCTGCCATTTTCCAAAGCTTGCAGCTCACACGCATTTACTATAAGGAGAGGTCGATCCAAAGTGTAAGGGTTGACTCCAGTATAAGATGAGTGAAAATTGAATCAACACAACGCGCAGACAGTGTCAGCTTAGTAAGCCGCTCGACATTCCGAAGCTTACGGTCACCCTCATCGTACGCGATCCATTCCTGCTCTCCAACATAAAACACAGCTTTCAGGTAACACAAGCTTATAAACACGACAGATTCTGACATGCAGGTGCGGGAGAAATCACGTCTCATCACATGATCTTCTGGACAGCTTTCCCGATGTGTTACCGGAGCTAATCACGTCACCATTCCCGAAATATACTAGCAGCCCTGCTACCTCGTGGACGGTTTTTCCTTACCATCTATCCTGGTCTTCTCCAGTTTCCACTCTTTATTATCTCCGGATACTCCAGACCCCAAGACCCCCAGATGTCCGTCCCTTCACAAGAGTGGGTGGAGTGGGAGAGGTGGGGTGGAATGTCGATGAATGTGGAAGAAAAACCGTCACGGCCACAATCGAGATTCGAGATCGTACCTGTCCGCCCTCCACCAGCGGAGTTCCCAAATGGTGAAGAGTAGGTACGGAGTATGAATGCCACATTGATTTCTGTAAATTCTCATATATTGGATGCAAAGATCCAGACGTTGTGATTCTACAAACAGTTAGAACGAGACTGTTATTATCCGCTATTCGGGCCAGCTTCAAGTTCATTCGGTACCAAACATACTAGCAGCCGTCATTGTCCTCACTGGGAGGCGTTTATTGGTCTGCAGGTTACTAGTGTTTGCCGGGGCGCGCGGGGTCGTCGATGACCTACGCTTTACTGATTGCAGATCTTATTTACTTTTGCTTTGCGGCGAGTGTCACTAGTGTACGCTGTCTCGGGCTTTTAGGTCGGTGAAGTAATGGATCCTTTAAAGGTCTTCCTTTTCCGCCCATTTTTCTTTCGCGCACTTCTCACTTTCTGCAAAGAACTTCATCGTCTCTTCAATTTCATTCACGATGACTTCCAATACCATGCATGACAGGAGTAGCGACGAAGAGAAGGCAACATCGGGTCTCTATGAAGACGTCCAGTTCTCCGACTTGCCTCCAGATCCAGATGCACATCTGAGTGAGGAGGAAAGAGCAGCCATTGTTAGTTAACACGCTTCACCAATTCTGCCAACCTGTTTGGAACTAATATTTGTTCAGGATCGCAAACTGTTATGGAAGCTTGACTTGACTCTGATCCCATGGGTATTTGACCTTTTCTATGTTGCACCTAATCACGCTGTCTAACCTCTTCCAGCTTTGTGTTCTCTATCTACTGGCTTTCCTTGATCGAACGAACATTGGTAATGCCAAAATCGATGGACTACAGAAAGATCTTCATAATATGTCGACCGGGAAATACAACGCGACACTATCCATCTTCTTCGTCTCATACTCGGTCTTTGAACCAATCACAAATGTCATGCTCAAACGCTTTCGTCCATCGATCTTTGTGCCAGCCATTATGTACGTTCTATCACCACTTTTTAATGCTTCCTATAGTCTCGCCACAATGCTATTGAATGCCACTGACCTGTTCATAGCATCATTTGGGGCCTATGCATGACATTCATGGGATTCGTGGAAAATTGGTCGGGGCTAATGGCAGCGAGATGGTTTCTAGGTCTCGCCGAGGCTGGATTGTTTCCAGGTATCAACTACTACCTATCTTGCTGGTACAAGCGATCCGAGTTCGGTATCAGAGCCGCAATCTTCTTCTCCGCCGCTGCGGTTTCGGGAAGTTTTGGTGGACTCCTCGCAGCCGCAATCGTGAAGATGGACGGTATCGGTGGACTTCACGGATGGGCTTGGATCTTCATCCTTGAGGGAATCGTTACCGTTCTTGCCGGGTTTATCTCTTTCTGGGCGGTCCACGATTTTCCAGACCAGGCCACTTTCTTGTCCGAATCTGATAGAATTCGAGTGATTCGCCGCCTCAAAGCTGATAAGCAGGCTTCCGCCGAGCACGAAGAATTCAGCATGAGATATGTCTGGATGGCATTGAAGGACTACAAGATGTGGCTCGGTATGATTATCTACATGGGTGCTGACATGCCACTGTATGCGTTCTCGCTTTTCCTCCCTACTATTATCACCCAAATGGGCTACACAACTACCAGAGCTCAGCTACTATCGGTCCCGCCATACGCAGCAGCTGCTATATTTACGGTAGTGATCGGATTTGTCGCTGATCGCACGCGCCAGCGTGGTCTCTGTAACATTGCGACCTCGTTCCT
The DNA here is from genome assembly GCA_002946415.1 of Rutstroemia sp. NJR-2017a BVV2. Classification (NCBI taxonomy): domain Eukaryota; kingdom Fungi; phylum Ascomycota; class Leotiomycetes; order Helotiales; family Rutstroemiaceae; genus Rutstroemia; species Rutstroemia sp. NJR-2017a BVV2. Next base: position 144,461 of record NJPS01000031.1, on the reverse strand, counting down.
TGGTATCGCAGGCTTTGCTATGCTCCTTGGCAGCCAGGTAGCGGGTGTCAAATATGCCGGGACCTTCTTGGCTGCCCTGGGTATCTACCCGTGTATTTCCAATACCATCTCTTGGATTTCAAACAACATTGAAGGATCATACAAACGAGGTGTTGTCCTAGGGTTTGTGATTGGATGGGGTAACTTAAATGGTATTGTGAGCTCCAATATCTACTTCCAGAAGCCCAAGTACACCGTTGGCCACGCCACAGTTATGGCATATATGATTGTATGCTTGCTTGGCGGAAGTATCCTGTTGCACCTGTTGTTGAGAAGAGAAAACGCAAAGAGAAGAGCGGGCGAAAGAGATCACTTGGTGCAAGGTATGACCGAGCAGGAGAAGAACGTCCTAGGGGACGCGAGGCCAGACTTCATATATACTACTTAGACATTGTATATAGATAGCGCTCAACTTTGTAAGATACGATATAAACGAATGAATGTTTTATGATTAATTTCTATTACCACCCACCCTTAAAAAGACATGGTGTGTTATATTAACCCGATTCTATTCGTTCTATTACTAGATGATATGTACTGCGCAATGTGTGAAATCCTAATTCCCCAAACTCCCTGGAGCCGTTCTCTCAACTCATGCCAAATGCAGCATCTTCTTTTCATCCCACTTCTTTTGCAACCCACTATCTTCATTGCCATCCCTCTCCTTCTCTTTCACCGTCCTCTCCCCATCACCAAATGTATCTTTAAACACAACATCATATGCCTTCCAAGTGATTCTAAATAGCCTGCCCATAAACTGTGCCAACCACTCTGGAATCTTCCCATCCTTACCGGCAAACATTTTCCCCAAGGCGAAAATCGCCATTACAATCGGGAACAACAGCGTCATCACCAAAAGCTGTCCCATCCGCTGTCTCGCACTCGTAACTGTATATGCTCTCAGGTCATACAAATACGCCATGTAATCATCCGGCAAATCATGTTCCTCCGCTCCGTCTGTAATCAGCTTCAGATATCTCGCTGACGCTTGCGCGTAGTTGGGGTCGGGGCGCGATATGCGGTTTGTGTCGGGGCCGTCGAGTGGACAAAGGAGTGTATGCGCGAGGAAGGGAACACCATTGGGCACAGGATCGACGGTCTTGGATCCATCCGGAAGCACGTAACATTGTACAACTACATCTTGATACGAAGCTCCACCGCCTTCAGTCGCGATTATGATTCTGTAGTCTTCGGGCGTGACTTCGTAGACTACGCCCACGAGTCCTTTATGCCATCTCGTTTTGTGGTAATCGCTAGATTCGGGAATCGAAGCTGCGGGTTTCGTTCGTCGATACTGCGTATTTGCAAAACAGGGCTCGGTGTAGGGAATGCCGGGGAGGTCGAATGTCAGGTCGAGACTAGGGACGTGGACGTTGACTGCGCTGAGGGGCTTGATGCCCCGCTTGCCTTTGAATGTCTCGGCTGAGAGATTCGAGCCATAGGCTAGGTAGAGAAAGGTTTCGGCTCCGCTGTTCTGGTCTCCTGAGGCGGCGGCGAGTCGGGTGGTTGATATGCGAGGTAACTTAGCTTCTGCAGGGGACGGTCTTGTGATTGCGGAGGTTGGCGTTGGAGGGGAATATAAATCCCAGATCTTCTGTACGACAGGGCAAACGTTCGCTTTGGGTTGCATCGTGACACAGGGAAAGTATGACGGAATATAAGGATGATATTGCGAAGAGAGATGAGAGAAGATGATTGGTTCGTTGACAAATGCGACGATCAGATTGGGAATATATATACTTTATTTATATATGTATAAAAACTATAAGTACTTGACAATAGGAAAAGTATCTTACAGTTTGAGAATATGGTATTTATGATGAAGTTCTTGATGAGGGAGAGCTCTTCTTCAAAGTCCAATGCGTTCTGCGATTATTGATGATTACGAATGTTATGGCTCCTCGGACTTCAGTACGTTCCGGCTCCGAGTCGGGTGAAAAACGATAATGGAAAGCTACTTCGCACTGCGTTGAAAGCCAGTTTAGGGAAAATTCGAGCAGCAATTCTCGAGCAGCAGCGAGAAGTTGATCATAATAGTGTGAAAACAATAGCCCGTTCCCGTTCTGCAAAGGCTTAATTAGAATGAATTCTTTCCAGTGTTTGAAACCTATTCTGCCATTTATTTGCCATTTTGGGATAGCACACATAGTTCTACAGTACTGTAGAGCTACGTAGGCGGCAAATGTTCTAACGGAGTTAGGCTAGCCCTACTAAGGTTAAGGTACGCCCGAGGTTTGAACGTCTCCCAGCTCACAGTACCACGATAGCGGTTCGATAGTCGTCGCTGAAATTAATTTATTCCCATGTCTCTCGTATCTGGTCCCGGCCGCGCAGGCTCAAATGCTCTACCCGACGAACTCCAGCTAGCCATCGAACCTCATGTGAAATACATACAAAGTCTCGACTCCGTAGGCACCCCACCTTGATCTGCCCAACCTCTGTTGACAGCTTCTCGTAGCGCAAGGATGAGCTCGAATACTGGCACACAGAGCATCTTCGGCTGAACGGACTATATTGGGGCCTTACGGCATTGCATTTACTCGGTCGACCCGATGCGCTACCTCGTCGCGAAACGATTGATTTTGTGCTGAGCTGCCAACATGAGAATGGAGGGTTTGGGGCTGCGCCGGGTCATGATGCGCATCTGCTGTACTCAGTCAGTGCAGTGCAAATTTTGGTTATGGTTGATGGAGTTGGGGATTTGGAGAAGAATCTTAACGGGAAGGGAAAGGATCTGGTGGGGAAATGCAAGACCCCTCTGCCTACGTTATCAAGGAGGGGCGCCTGCTAATTGTTCTATTCTACAGACCTAGCAGATCTACAGAACCGGGAGACAGGCACGTTTGCGGGCGATGAATGGGGCGAGGAAGACACCAGATTTCTCTATGCGGCTCTGAATGCGCTATCCCTCTTACATCTTCTACATCTGGTCGATGTGAATAAGGCAGTGGACTATATCGTATCTTGCGCGAATTTCGACGGCGGGTATGGAGTTAGTCCAGGGGCGGAATCACATTCGGGACAGATTTTCGCGTGCTTAGGCGCCCTCTCAATCGCAAAACGAATCGACGTGGTCAATATTGATAAATTGGGTCGATGGCTGAGCGAGAGGCAGGTCGAATGTGGAGGGCTGAATGGTAGACCGGAAAAGATGGAGGATGTGTGTTATAGTTGGTGGGTAGCGACTAGCTTGGCTATGATTGGGAAGCTGCATTGGATCGATGGGGAGAAGCTCACCAATTTCATTTTGAAGTGTCAGGTTTGTGACTGGCTGCTCTGACGATGTGGTGGTGCTGGACTGACGTTCTTTAGGATACTGAAAACGGTGGATTTGCTGATAGACCGGGAGATATGGTGGATGTCTTTCATACTTGTTTCGCTATGACAGGTCTTTCCCTTCAAGGCTATCCTGGAGTTGAGGAAGTGGATCCCATATAGTAAGTCTTTCAGCTATTTGAAAGCTCAGGTTTCTTCTTTACTAACTCTCTACTAGCTGTATGCCTAAAAGAATTACAGAGCAAGTGCTAGGAGCGTGATCGTAGGTCGTACAAAGAAACGTCAATATGAAGTAATGAGTTTATGCTACACTATGAACATGCCGTTGCCACTCGTAACCAGGAGTGTACGAATTGCTTAAGTATGCCGTTCGTGAAAATCATGTCACTAGTTGAAGGGACTGTGTCTCCTATACACAGACCACTAAATATCTGGTGCACTCCTGCAATCTAATACTCTTGCACCGATACGAATATGGTGTTAGGACACAAGGCAGGAGCAGAGCTAGTCACTGACCATGAGATGTAATCATGCTTCTTTGTAGCTTGAATACTCAAATGTCAGTGATATATAAGTTCGCAGGAAGATAACGTGGGAATGGGTACTTGCTACACAATTTTGTGTCCGTGGTAGACACCTCCATACTTTGGTAGCATGTCATCCGTGGGTTCGGTAGTTAAGCTGCCGAGTCAAAAGGGGTGGCAGATAAGTTTGTGGTCCGCGGTGGTAGATGGTGTTGGAGAGACATAGCCTCGCTTCGAGGCCGAAATCGAGTATGCTACCCCGATGATAGTAAATATCATGTCTAGAAACATATAACTTCATGTGTTTCTCACTTTACTTTGCACCGTTCTGTTATTGTCGTTGTCCGAAAGGATCAGCTTTGGGTGTTCATAGACAGCAACTTACTTTCTGGTTCTCGCTGCGTACTCTTTACCCAGCAAACGTAACGTCGGTCCTGATATATGAATTGTTTTTTCAGCACCGGTACTTTCAATGGAGTATTGAATCATCCGTCGACGGATGTTCAATTCCGCTTCTAAGTCGCCAACAAGGTGTTTTGATTGTGTTGATTGTTTTTACCTTATTTACAAATTCACGTTACTCTTTCACGACCCTCCTCAACGGAAACTCCCCATCACCACTCCCCTTTCTGGATGCTTTCTACGCTAGAGCCCCATTGGCCGCAGCACGCAGTACACAGCTCCTTCTCTTCTTTCCCTTCGATCTTTAATCTTTCTCATGTCTTCTTCCTTCCGCCAAGCATACCTCTCCATCGTATGCAAGTCCTTTCTTCTTCAATTTTCAGATTGTTAAGAGGAAACCATCGCCTTCGACCAATTTCCGAGAAGTAATCGACGACTTGCTACATTTGCTCATTCCCGGCGGACAAGTCTGAGCTGTAACATTTTTTACGACCATCTCGTAAGTTTCCAATTGCTCCATGCAGCTTTACCATACATTATTCTATTGCTTTCAAAGTTCATAAGCATCATCTTTAAAAGTGCACACGACATTTTGCTTTCTCTTTCAAACACAACTCTCACTTGCTCATTGGAGTTGGAACGGTCAGAAACAGCTCCGCCAATTCCACCCATTGCGAGATCAATCATGACTATGGGTTCAATGTCTTTACCACCATGCTAATTGAATGGGTTTGCAGATATAGCCCAGATGTCGAAAAACCACAACAACATACCACTGCATTGCAGTATTTGCCCAAAGAACCCTCGATTTTCCGATGTATCTCATTTACTCACGCATACCTCCTCGAAGGCACATTTATCCAACTACTTCAAGCTCAAGATCAGAGCCGCGTCCGAAATTGCAGCAAAAGTACAACTTGACAATTTCGAAGACTGGTATGCCAACCATAACCTAGAGAGATTGTTATCGGAGAGGCTGGCTTCGAAGGACCAGAAAAAGGCTGCCAAGGACAGGAAGACTAAGCCCAAGGCCATGGTAGAAGCCATGCCCAGCTCTCGACCATTCACTTTTGCTAATGTCTCCAGCCCTCCAAAATCAAGAAGGAGAATGAACATACTCTTGACGATGAATCGAACTTGGCGCCCATGTTTCGAGCTCCCATCCCACGCATGCATCTGTGGCCCACCATACCTAATTCCAACATGACCGCGAGTACAAATACAAATACAAACACATCTACTTCTGAGGTTGGCAGTGAATGGGAACAGAATGCTATCTACGCCACACCGACTACTCGACGTCAGGTGCCTGGTTATTCTCATCGAGAGACGCCTTCGAGAGGAAATGTTTCCGTTGCAGATAAGTACGTCGTATGCTTTCGGAATCCATGTTGCTGAGCTGACAATGCTATTGCAGACTCATGACTCCATTCAAACCTGAAGGCATAGACGATGTAGTTGAAGAGAAGCTTTCAGACAGTACGAAACTGAAGGGTGTTCTCTGGCCAGGTATGGATCTCTTTGACTCTGCTACGGCCGAGATGAAAAGGATGAGAAACCAGCGGAAGGATGGCTCAATTCTTGAGTCGATGATAGCTGCGTCTGCAGATATTGAACCTACTGAAGTTTCTTACCATGTGGATGGTGCTTTTCGTACTGCTAGGAATATCTTTGGGCCACTTTCAACCGAGACCAGCCCAGTAAGCTTTTAGATATAAAACTCCTTAGGTGGGAAGGGGTTAATCCATAAGCTAACCTTTACTTTGTAGGTTAGAGATCCAACTCCGAAGAGACGCAAACCACGCAAAGCGGCACTGGCTAATCTTAGTGTCAATGTGCCTCGATTACGAGCACCACGTTCTCAGAGAAATAATCACATGGCTAGCCCGGAAAAGAGGCAGAGGCCCGCCAAGCATCGTGAACCTGCTGGCCAGCTCAACCTTCATCCACCGTCAACTCTCAATCCATTGGCATTTGGTTCTCGATTTACGCCGAGCAATGAGGAGGACGAGGAGTTTAGATTAACTTTGGGTGATATTGGAAGGAAGAAGCGCTCTTTTGGCATTTTCCAAGATGCGCCCGAAATTAGTCCCGGTCGAACCGAAAGTCCATTGGAGGATCATCCATTCGACTTCTCGGATAACACCACCAGCGGCTTTGCTGACGCAACTCTTGACAACATCTCGCCTACTCCCGTGGTGAAGCCTACGGCGATGCGTATGTTGGACAAAGAAAACAATCAAGCCAATACCCACATGCGACGAAACATGGCCAGTTCTCATGGTATGCCCTCAAGCAGCATGTTTTACGACAGTGCTTCCATGTACAACCCCCTCTATAGTCACCACCCTCGAGCTTTTACCTACCATGGTGATCATACAGGGATGGCTCAAATGGAGCAGGAATCCAAGCCAATGACCGGTTTTGCATCGACCTTCCATGGAAATTTCAACTCAATCGGTTCTTCCCCTCACCTCTCGAGCAGCCATATACGCCATTCAAATACCAATGGTATGAACCATGGTACAACAGTTAACATGCCTCATTTCGGTATGTGATTTTGTCTTCACAAGTTTGCGGTACTTCGACCGGCATGGGGTATAATGGTGGGCCGTCATTACATTATCAATTGGGGCATTTTGATTTTAGAAAATTGTTTTATGGCAGGTTAATTTTGTTTGCCCGACCTGATTGAAGAGGCTTTTGATGGGATGCTACTTTCATTATCTCGGATGCAATACATATTTACAACTTGAAATCGGCGTTGAAGAGCAGGGGTAGTTTGTCATGCTGATATTGCCTTGTTGCAATATGCTTCTTCAGTTATACTATATACCATTATTACAGCTGCTCTATGCCGACGATGAGTTGATCAAGTTGATCAGTGCCGTTTTTCAGTACATCGGACATCATCTTAGATAGCCCCAATAGCTTTTTCTGTTTCACCTCCATCTCCAATTCTCGTGACTTGAATGCAGCTGTGTCAAGTACAGGCTTTGGTACTCGTGCCAGACGAGCTACGTTAAGACCATATGACCTATGTGCAACTCCTTCACCAACCTCATACAAGAAGGTTATCTCTTCATCCACATCTCCGCTATCGACGTCATCACCATCAGTGTTTTCAATCCTCCTTCCATCTTTCTCAGCCGTGAATTTCATATGCACATTCCTCAACTCCTTTCCCTTCTCAAACGCTCTCGCCATGCCAGCCAAGGTCTGATAATGCGTAATAAACAGACACAAACACCTCGTTTCCCTCACCACCCAATCCAGCACCGCCTCTGCAATAGCCACTCCGTCATGCGTACTGGTCCCGCGTCCCAACTCGTCCAATATCACCAGCGATCGCGGCGACGCAGCTTTCAATATCGATGCCGTCTCGGATAACTCTACCATAAACGTCGATTGCGCTGTAAACAAGGAATCGTACGCCCCCATGCGCGTGTATATCCCATCCAGCAGACCCAGCCGCGCCGATTCCGCAGGCACGTACGAGCCGATTTGCGCGAGGATCGCTATCAGCGCTACGTGCCGGACATACGACGATTTGCCGCCCATGTTCGGCCCGGTAATGAGCAACGCGCGGGTGTGTTCGGGGTCTGTGGAGAGAGCTGTGTCGTTGGGGATATACGCCGACGGGAGCAGTTGCTCCACCATAGGGTGTCGTCCCCCGACAACAGATATCTCGGTACTTGTCGTGAACGTAGGCTTGCAGTACCCCGGCAGCGAAGCCACGGTCGCGAGAGAAAGAAGACAGTCCAGCACCGACAGCTGCGCAATGCTATCGCGCAGCAGTGCATAGTGCGTGCTGATGTGCGCGAGCAGCGCCGCGAACGCCACGTCGCAGGCCGAGCTCAGCGATTCCTTGTGCTGGTCGCGCTCGCGCAGCATGCGCACCACTTCGGGGGTGTGGAAGCGGGAGAGTTTCTTCGTGCCGCTGATCTTCGTCCAGCTGGCGGGCACGTGCTTGAGATCGGTGTTGGGGACTTCGATTAGGTATTCGATGCCGGCAACGGTGACGTAGGTGACGGGGGATTTTTTGGAGAGTTTGGAGGCGGCGACGGAGCGGTGGGCGTCGAGCTCTTGCTCCACGGCGGCGATGCCGAGTTTGTGGTCGCCGATGGATTCGGTTTCTTCGGCTTCGCGGAAGAAGGCATATTTGTCGTCTTGGCGGGCGGCTTCGGGGTTGATTTTTTCAAGGATATGGATCACGACGTCGGTGATGGTGGGGAGGGTGGCGATGGCGGTATTGAGGAGGGGAGAGGAGAAGCCGGCGTCGGAGGGGGTTTTGACGTGGGCGAATTCGTTGGCGATGCGTTGGAGGGTTTGCAAGACGGTGAGGAGCTCGGGTCGCGTGCATTTACCGTAGTAGATGCGGATGAGGCTTCGCTCGAGGTCGGATTTGGTGCTGCGTAGAACAGCGCGGATTCGGTCGACTTTGGTGCTTTGGGCATTTTCTTTCAGTTCTTCGACTGCTGCGACTCTCTCCTCAAGACGCTCTTTATCTAGCAGTGGTCTGCCAACCCACTTCCGCAGTAATCTTTGTCCGAATTTGGTTTGGGTTTTGTCAAGAGTCCAGAACAGACTTCCCTTTTCTGTATGGTCGGTCTGGTTGGTATAGATCTCGAGACTTGTCAGAGTATTTCCGTTCAAAAGCATGTGAGACCGAGCACTGAATGACTGGAAATACTTGGTCAAATCGAATACATGCTCAAGTCCATACTCCGTCATGTGAGTGATCATGGCAGATAAGCAGATAGTCACCGGCTCCGTAAGCTTCAAGACTTTCTCCAAAAGTTGCTGCTCGCGATCGTTATTGCTGCTCTGATGAGCCTTCAGTTTGTCGGCGTAGAATTGTGCCACGTGCGAGTATGCCTCAGCAGCCATCGTCTTCGGTTTTCCCACACGCTCGACTCTGATCCGGTCACCAAACACATTCGTCGTGCTGCCAGATAGATGTTGAACAAGTTTATCGGTGGCTTTCGTAAGGTCGCCAACAATCAGAAATTCACAAGGTGCGATATGTAATAGCCTCGTCTCGATCTCGCTCCTCATAAACCCATCCTCGAAATTGTCGTAAATGACATCACCTGTCGCTGGCTGAACGGCTAGAATTCCGACGTCGACCTTCTCATCAGTACCCCATCCTTTCGCCTTGGTCTCAGTTATGCAAAGCAGGTATCCTGTTGCAGGCGCTCCTCCAGATGGTGCATCAGTAGGTTGGTCTAATCCCTCTATATCATCAATATATGTCCCCTTTGTGTAGACGTTTGTGAGTTTCCGAACGAAAGGAGTATTGCGGTTATCTCCAGCTTTTTTTAATGCTGCTGTCTCCGTTTGTCGAACCACTCCAATTTTGTGTCCAGCGGCAACTAGTCTTTTCGCATGAACGGGCAGTCGATGAACGGGAATACTGGCAGATGCAAACCGATCGAGGTGTGCTTCTGATGGATCTGATTTCTATTAGAACTTGCAAAGGCAGCCCGGTCCCATGGAATACTTACGCTCGTCGTATCTAAATTTGCCTGGGATACAAACAATACTGAGTTCCTTCGCTGCAGTTCGAGCATCTTCACCGAAAAACTTAAACTTGTAGCCCACCTCCACAATTAACAGCGTATCCATATGTTTCCGCTTAATATCAAGGACCTGCAATTCCAAGGGAGTCAACTTCCCCGTCTTCGCTCCCTTCTTCCTGGTCTTAGCTGGCGGTGGTGCCTCGTCCTCCTCCTCTCCTTCCCCTTCTCCGTCACCTTCCTCAAGAACTCCCGCATCATCAGGCATTTGCCAATTGCTTCGTCTGATACTATCCGGATGACCCAACTTCTTCACAAACTTCTTGTGTAACTCAGCCTTCCGCGCTTTCTCAGACTCAGGTTCTTCCTCCTCTTCCTCAATCGTAGGTCCCGCAGACGAAGGCTGGCTCGAGAACATATAGCGTTGCGTTCTTGGAGAAACCTTCGACTTTCCCCGCGCGACTGATGAAGACTTGCGAGCTTCAGAAGCAGAAAAGAAACTACTTCCGCCTTCCGCCTCATTATCGACTACTTTTGATCGCTTCGCAAGCCTCTCCGTATTTCCAGCTTGCCTATCTTCAACTAACGCCCTTTTCACTCCATTCGAGGCGGACTCTGCATTCGCGCTCGTCTCTTGGTCGCTTTCGGCATCGTGAAAGTTTTCTGGTATGCTCGCTGGGGGCGGTTCCGATGGTTTTGGTGGAGCGGGCTTCTTGGTGAAAAAGCTGGAGATTGACTGCTGAGTCTTCACAGGAGTTGCCTGAGATTTCACCATAGTGGCATTTCTCTCCGTTGCTTCGGGGTTGGTTGGGGATGATTAGATAGTTCAATTGGTTTACTCGATTATAATTTGAGGTCGTGTTTAAGAGACGCGATAGGGAGACGCGCCTGGTGTAAAGTGGCTGACGTAATAGAAGGACCGCGAATTTATGGGGTTGATAGGCGGGGAACAGCTTGTAGGTTAGGCTTGTGTTACCTACAGGAACTTAGGACCACAAACGAAAAGATTCTACTCAAATTCGGAACCGAACTCTTTTCTTCAAATTAGGATCCATTCTGGATTAGAGGCACAAATTTGAATGATTGTATCTCCAATTCTTCAAAGCCATTGATGAAGTGTTCCATTCTGTAAACCTCTGATGCAACAGCGCCCTAGCAACAGCAGCCTTCATTTGCATCTAGCCTACACCATCTGGAAGAACTAAATACTGCCAGCTTTCCTACCGACCACACTCACAAGATCTATATTGAAGGCACCACCTTGGCGAACCTCTCCGGCAGCCCGTTCAAGTAGCTCATGCACCTCTTTCGACCCTTCTCCCGATGCAGTTACCAATTCTCCCAAGCCCATCATGTGCATTGTAGTCCAGGCATGCGCGTATGTAATGTCGTCGTCCTGAGCAAATACGTCGTCCTGGAGTACGACTATGTCCCGAGATTGAAAGATCTTTCCCAGTTCGCGGATCCATCTACGCTGTGTCAGTTTCTGCGCTTGTCTTTGGAAGATATAGTAGGCTACTCACTTGAAGTTGGAAATCCCGCCAAGTCTACCAAGAGGCACTTTGTACACCCATTCCCTCATCTTCTCGAGATTCGTGCACGAGAGTTCGGGGTTACTGGATGGGCAGTAGATATTGCTGAAGTCGCTATCGTCCCATTGGATGTACCCGCCAGGTTCTATTGTCTGTCAGCAGTGTATGTTGGAGTTCCATAACTGTGAGACGTACTCAATAGCGTGAGAACACTGTCCAGCACTGGTCTTGGATCGCCGTTCGGGATAACGAGACAGAGGAGTCTTATACGAACCACGTCATACTGTTCTCGCAGAGCCTCGGGGATGGGCTGAAATATATCGAGGGTATCTAATTTGACATTGGCTGGCAAGGAACGGGGTGGAGGATACATCTTTGTTGAGATATCGAAGCCGTCTAGCTGCGCCGAGATGTTCGATTTCGAAAGCTCTTTGGCTAAATCCAGTAGCCATATTCTGTAAGGATTGTTATCACCCGTTTTGTGATAACTAGAAGCGCATAGAGGAACATCAAGGAAGAACAGCAGAGTCAGCAACGACTTACCCACTACCGCAGGCTATATCTGCAACTTTCATATTATTTTTCCTTGGTACACTTGGATGTAGGAGATGCCCGAGCAATTTTTCCCACAGCCAGTGCGTGAAATACAGGCTGATACGATGGAGTAGTCAGTACACTGGGCGTTAGGAAAAGGTATTGATCTACGCACCGGGAAGCACCCAGGAAGCTTCGCTTCAGGGGATAATCATCTTTGCTTGCCGCAGCCATGATGCCCTGCAGTGACAGGATATTTTTACTGGAGAAGCTCGATGTAGCGGAGTTCTTGGTGATAGGAACTAAGCTGTGTGATGCGTACGGGTTGGCTTTGAGAAGCTCAATCCTATGTGCAGGTAATAATTAACTTTCTTTTGACGTACTTGTCTTTCATAACCAGACGAAATATACTTTTGAAAGTGCCGCTTGATGCAATTAGTACAATTGTCTGCAACTAGTGGGACAACAGCGACGCAAGGGAGGAACGCATAGGTATGTAGAAAATGCTTTTTGATTATACAATTACTATATGGTACATTTATCTCTTCGCATCCCGCGCCGCCTTATCCTTCAACTTCTCCGCCTCCGCGATCCTCTTCTGCAGTACCTGCGAGATATCGTCATAAGCACCCTTTACCAAACCCTGGAACTCATCACCGTGATCTTGCGCCACTTGTTGCAATTGCTGCAGCTTTTCCCACATCTGATCACCGCCCGGTACCATCTGAGCGTACTGCTGGATGTTCTGTCCCGTGCCCGAGTTCTTCGCCTTCTCGGCAGCATCCTTGATGTACTTCTCCAAATCGTCTGTGCTACCGGAGTCGATTGCTGACCTTACTTGATCAAAGATCTCCTTGACGTTTCCGGACTTGAGAGAATCGGCGTTCTTCTCGACAATCTCCTTGACCTTGGGGCTCTTGTCGAGGTAGGGCTTCCACTCCTCTAAACCCTTCTTCCAGGCCTGCTCTCCCATTCCCTTGACTTTATCGCTCTTCTCTTGAATGAGTTTCCTGGCTTGGTTGACAGCTCCAACACCCATACCTCCCTTGAAGATATCCTGAATCTGTCTCATGGTATCCTCAACCTCCTTCTTCGCCTCCGGTCCATAGTTATCCGCCATCTGCTTCAACTGATCCAAGTTCCCACCGAACTTCTCCTTAATCTGGGGGTGGTTGTCCAACAAATCACTGGCGCTGTCCTTAGCCAACTCGCCAATATCCCTCAGTGCTTTCTGGATAATGTTGTATGACTGCGCAGCAGTTTGCATGTCCATGCCGCCATTCTTACCGACATTTTTCAGTTCGGCGTAGGTTTGGTTGACGATCTTCTCAACTTCGGGACCGTGCTTCTTTTGCACTTTCTCAAGGTCGTCGAATGCTGTGTCGATATATGATTGTGCGCCGGGGATGAAGGCAGCATAGGATGAGGCGGCATTGCGGAGCCATGCAATGGCTTGGTTAGGCTCGGGAGCTTTTTCTTGTATCGATTTTGTGGCTTTCTGGAATTGAGATTTGGTGGCGGAGTAAGAGTTTACGAGGGTCTTAGCCCCGGAGAAGTAGTAATATGTGTATCCTGCCTGCATGTTGTGTTAGAACTGGTGAGACTAATATGGGAAGCAATTCTACTATAGAAATGGGAACATAGAAGTATAGATGAACGTACAAGGAAAACTGTAGCTCCACCAGCAACACCAGCTGCGAATCCCGAAGCACCACCAGCTTTGGCGGCTTCACCTTGTGTGGTAGACGCAAACCGGGCTTGTCTAGGGGCACGAATCGGAGCACGAAGCGTGCGTGCTGCCGCTCTTGTTGCTGCTGTTCTTGAAGCAATCATGATTGCAATTATGAGGAAGGGTTGTTTGGTAGTATTAAGAGGAAAATTAGAGAGAATAGTCAAGATGGTACAGTATGAAGCAAAAGCAGAAGTTAATGGGGAGGGGAGGGGAAGCAAGCTATATATTTGCACCTCAAATTTTCACGATTTCTTTATTTAAAATCTACCTACGTAGCTTTACCTCCACTTACGCTGGATCTCCAATCGAGGATCTCGAAAAAATATTACACACTGCGTACTTACAGTCTTTCAGGTATTGTCATTGGATGTTGAGCTCGATGCAGTTGGGGAAGCTCTTTGTAAGGAGTGTCGTCATTCCCGCAGCAACACGAACGAACTATGTCATAGGCTTAAAAACGGGGGATCGCTGGATCGTGCCCTGCGCCAGTTGAAAGGCGGGCATGATCGCCAATGAGAATCACATGGACCCAGTCCCATTCGCCGCCGAACGCGTACCAGCCTCGGATCTTTTATACTTGGAAATTCGGGATCAGGACATGGCCAATTCCAATTTTTGACGGAATTGCGATCCTTTCGATTTCTCTGACCAATAAATCCTGCATTTGTGCGCGCAACTTACTGGTCTGCATATAACTTATGCTTGATGATAAACTTCTCGTGTGCATAATAAACATGTGTAATTTTCACATATCTAGTGCAAGCAGGTCACTTCTTGAATAGCATGACTCAAACTGGCCATCGTGATCTCAGTCGAGCCAGCCACAATGGCCTAAGAAATCTCAAAATGAGCCTAATGGGATTTGTATTGTTTTTCTTCTTCCTCGTTTTCTCTGGCAATCATAAATCATTGTTCCTCATCCGCGCAAGTGACTGATTGAGCAGCGTTCGTTCTGTAATCCTTCAAGTAGCGTTTTTCAGACTCCCATATCCAAGGTCGTACGTAACCTGCCACCATGTATACTATCCCCTCCCAAAAAAATGTGCCCATAGATATTCGTGCGTCTCGGTTCTTTCGTAGAAGTCGTAAGAAAATTGTCGTAAATTCCGAAATCAACATCGCGAATGAGCCGAAATCGAGTGTGCATAGCATCCTTCTACCTGACAATGGTGTATGCTCCGATAGCAGATGCGGCGAGAAGCATCAAACCCCGTCCCAAGTTGAGGACAGCCCATCGGTCAACCAACTCATGGGCCGATCTGTGATCCTCCTCCTCTTCTACCTCCTTGCTGCTGTGTTTTCTTGAAGAGGAGCTCTTCTTTGAACTGCGCTCGGTCTTGGAGCGCGAACTCTTGTGCTTTCTGCCCGATCCGCCAGATGCTTCGTCATCCCACTCACGGTCAGAGTATACCATTCCTTGTGCCTCGTCGAGTTTGCCTAGTAACTTGCGGTTGGTGTACATCATCGTCAAGAAAGTGTATGGAACAATTCCTGCACTTAGCGCACCTGCGGCGGCCCAGCTCTTAAGCTTGAGCTTGTCGGTCTCCTTGTATGCGAGGAACAAGAATGACCCGGCGGAAATGAGCGAGGCGACCGGGAAAAAGGCCTTTCCTTGGTTGAAAAGGTTGCTCCATTGCTTAAGGAGTAGGTGAGGGGGTGATTCGAGAAGTCGAGGGACGGTAGTGAAGGAGATTGATAGGTTGGCTCCTGCAAGGGCGGCTGCAGTGGTGATTCCAACGCATTGCGCCACTCGGATGGGCAGCTTAATGTCGTTCATAGGAGAGAAGCCCCCAAAGGTGGAAGTAGAAGGAGAAGATTTCGACATGAAAGGCATTTTGGCTGTTTCCGACGGCGATGATGATGATGATGATGATTGAGGGGTACAGTCAGAACGGAATTATGTAGGTGCAGATGGTAGGGTAATGCGAATAATATGTATGTATGCACAGCACGGTGTTATGTACGAAAGGGTACGAAAGGGTACGAAAGGTGGGTTGTTTCTGTTTTATCTCTCCGATTCCATTCGATCGACTGTTAGCGGTGAAGACGTGTCGGTGCTCGGACCAACTTCCATCGATTCTCTCGGCTACGGTGTTGTTCCTTGCATGACTTGCCCCGACCCCGACAGTTCATCGTCGACTCATCTTCTCCCCTCACAAGCCCCTCCCCTCTCACACACCCCTCCTTCATCGAACTCGCCCAACTCACCCAACCGTCCCAACTCCGCCCAATTATTCCTTGGGTTTCGACTGGCCTAAAATATTTGCGAATCATATGACATCAAGCTCCCCATGTTCCCCTCATGAGTTTCATCTTCATGCAATAGACAGTGTCCCCATTCCGAGGATGAGCCGCGGTGCTATTCCCTGTGTTCACCAGCAAAATGATCCGGATGATTCACTACACAACCTCCACAAGTTCACCGTCTTTGAGGCGTGCCAGAAGTGCTTGGAAATAGTCGTCTCTTCTCTTCATTGGTTGCCCCACGATATGGGTATTGATGATGATACTCTCACTTGCCGCGTCTCATAACGATGGAAAAATACTTCTCACCAACGATTCAGGACGGAGACGTCGATGTCTGGATTCGAAGTCAACGTCCGATCCCCCTTCACAGATAGAGGAGATGAGAAGAGAAGAAGTTCTGTTCACCGACGCATACTCGCTGCTTCCACTCTACTTCCGTTCTGCTTCCAAACATGCAAGTGCTTGTCTGAAAGACATCGTTGAAGTTCTTCGTGCCTTCCGTCTTCGAATTCATCTGTTTACCAAGCGGCAAATGTTACTTGGTATCCAAGCATGCCTTCATTTATTTACTTTTACTGCTCGATTGTAGCATCAACAAATCTTAGCCTTCTAATATGCTATCAACTTACTTCAACTTTTCCATTTCACGTATTAATACTTCCGAGCATTCCCAGGTCGGCCGAACATAACCTACGCAACCCCCGTGCAATCAACAGATATGGTTACTCCACTACTCCGAGCTTGTCAGACATACAAGGAAAACATTGTTATTGATTTCACGGCCCTCACAGAACTCTATGATCGGTTTTCTCAAGCTAAGTGTCAGCACTGCGATAAACGTCTCGTCTTGCCTACCGCGGACGATGAAATTGGCCTATGGGTTGCTAACGATAGGTACTCCATTACTTCAGCGAGCCGATCAATTTTGAAAATACGCTGTCAGAGTTGTGGAAAATCGACCGGCGCTTGCTTTTGTATAGCGGTACCAAGTCAGCGCGGCTGCCTCATCAGGTCGACAGATCATTTTGGTTTCTGCCTCCATATCTTGTCTTCTGATCCTTATGAGGGAGATGTTCCAAGACTTTTTGCTTTGTGGTGTGTTTTACTGAGGATGGAGCTTCACTTCAGGCAAATCTCTCACGGAGAATCATTGTTTAAGGTAAAATCTGAGGTCGACTGGGACTTTCTTGTAACAGGCCCACGCGGTTACAAGCTCGAATTACTTCTCCAGCTTTTAGAAGACTTGATTGATGCTAGGCCATCAGTTCGTCAAGAAAATCCCGTGGAGATTTCCATACTGCGTTTGAGTTCTGTCCTCTCCTACATGGAAGGAGTTTTGGAGAGTGCTTGCGCAGCGAAGTTCGGGAGATCTGAGACTTACTACTCTTCAATTATTCAGTACTTGACAGTAGTGGCGGGAGATTCGCTTCTGAGGGAGCTCATCTTTGAGCCTCGACTGAGAACATCATATAGAGGCGGTCTACTATCACCAGTTACTTTTGCGATAGATCCGGATGCCTTCGAGGAATACCTGACAAATCGTCTAGTCAGTAATATCGAAAGGTTATACAAGGAACTTTTGTTCTATGATGAACATCGCCAAAGTGTTTCGCAGCTTCGCTGGGACAAGGCGCTTCCAGAGCGACAGATGGTTGATGAATTGTATAAACAAGTTTTGACTACAAATGTGCCTATGGTCATCGAAGACTCTGAAGCCTCTTTAGGCGAATGGCCCTGGGTCATCAATTCTCCTGGGATGACGATATCATTGAAAACCATTGGTTTCGTGGACGCAGTAATAGATGTCCAAATATGAAGGACGCCCAACTGAAGCGTACAGGCCTGATCTTGGATAGTATTCGTGGTATGGGCGTCTACTTGCCTCCGGGTGTCTTTGTGAAAGCATCGATGAAACGGTAAGTACTTGGTGGTATGGCAGGGCGAGAGGTTACCGTCTTCCACTAACCCCCATGGTGTCTAGTCTTGGGTTGATACAGGCATTGATGGTTGGCAACCGAGAATCTCCCTTTGCCGGAGGGTTGTGTGAGTATGGGTTTCATTAATTCTAATTCGTTTCGTTTTGGCCCTTATCGCTCCCTGTTCTTCCTGGGGAATGTTTTGCACGATGTGGTTACTGACGCTCTATTCTAGTTATGTAAGTGGATAAGTATGAGGATCTGAGATTTTGCGAGTTGCTTAATGAATCATAGCTTCGATATATTGATCAACGAGCACTTTCCAGCTTCACCACCAATGGTAGCGCTTGCGCAAGAAGATAGTAAGGATATGATCCAGTGGGATAAGATTAATCCAGGGATGAGGACCAACTGGCACGGAGACTTAAGTCAGTATCTCTATCAAGATCACTATACAGCTTTGGGTATCTGGCTCTGACCTGAAATATGCGCGGATAGTTGTTGCACGACATACGTGGTGTCCCAAAAAACTTGGTTTTCTCCAACTGTTTGAGTTGCTTGAAAGGGAAGTAATTGGACAAAAATACTCATTCAATTGCGCCTTCGTCCATCTCAACCAATTCAAAACGTTCATCCACGCTATCAACTTCTGGCTCACATATGATGATGGCACATGGAAGGAGATCGTACAGCTATATTGGCGCTGCTTTGGATTGGAAGTAATCGATATCATCTCCAGGTGGTTTGAAAGCAACCCGCTACTTCAGTCTTTGCAACTCAACTCCATGGGCTTAGGCTACAGACTTGATACAGACATGACCAGAGAAGATATGCTCACGCTACTCTACGGTCATCTGGAGTTGGAATTCTGGTCTCACGCCATAGAAAGAGCACGTATAGCTCAGAACAACACTCCCAACAAGAAGTCCAAAGGAAAAGAGTCGGAGGTTGTCAGTCTTAGAAATGTAAGGACCCTAGGCCAGAGAATCGACATCTCAAAGGGCGATATCCTATCACATATCTACCACGCAATTCATTCAGAATTCTGGATTAATAGCAGATATTTCCAAGAAAAGGTAGCACCTCGAGACCCGGAGGAACAAATTACAGATGGTCCTTGTCCATATAAATGGTATCCGACTTTAATTTCAACTTCGCAGCGGGATTCTGTCCTACCGTGTTTACCGCTGTCATTCAATGAGCTTTCGGATGAGTGTCAGGGCTTGATTCTGAAGCTAGAGGAAATCAGTGGGAAAGGCAAGAATAAAGTATTTGATTGGTTGGAGAAAGTTGAGGGGAGAGGTGATGATGGGGAGAATTATTCACAGGGGCTAAAACCCTGGAACGGTCCGGAGTTAGAAGAGGAGACGCGCGGAGGAGATTGCTGTCGTGAGAGAGTTGGAGAAAATGATAAAGGTGTTTTGTATGAGAGGCGTGAGGGAGGGAGAGACTATTTCGAGCAGTGGCAGAATGATATTGTGTTCGATGGACAAGACGGACGGGGCGGGAACAAGCGAAAGTTCGGAAGACGGGGGAAATTCAGAGGACGGGGAAAATTCAGGAGGCGGGGTGATTGCAGGAGATCTAAAAATTCAAGAGATCGTGGGAACGCTGGAGATTATGGAGATGCTGGAGATCATGGAAATGACGAATATCACGAACATGAGATCGAGCTTTCGTGGAGATTTCATCGGCCGCGAGCGCATACTATGTAGCTCGCTCTGCCGATTTTGTTTGATCATTGTATTATTCTTAGCTGGGGACAATAGAGTTAGCAAGAGGGAAGGATGAGGCTGTTGGGATTACGGGTGGTTCGATTGAATATTAGGTTTTGTTATAATGTGAGGAGAGAAAGGGTTCAGTGTGTGGTTAATGCAAAATTCATGCACACTATGATTAGAGATGGTGATGGTCAGGTGGCTTTTATGCTTGGTGTTTGACAAGTTGCGTCTATCTGATGGCTTGTATTTGTCCTGTGCTGCGCTGATAGATTATTGGCTGCATATCATGAGACTTCGGTTGTGGTAATGGAAGTGAAAGTCTATATATAGTAAGGGCACTAAGTGGACTTGGACGGTAGGGAATTCTGCAGTCCCTTTCAGACAACGATGACCAACGAGACAGCTTCTCATTAGTTGTAGTATATACGCTGCATTTTATTTTCTCCTTCGCTGTACTCGCTGTCGAAATATAGTTATACTATATAACCTCACCGCTCGACACACCCGCCCAATTTTATTCCCAACAACCATCCATTCCAGTCAGAGCCCCCAACCCCGCCTCCAATCAACTCAATTCACGACCCCTCCACCAAATTCCTCTTCCCCCTCACAAACCCCCTCCCAAACCTCAACCCTAACCCCCCAAACCACGATCCCTCCTTGATCTCCTTCTCCATCCCCCTCCTCTCCTCCTCCTCCGCCCTATTCTTCTTCTTCTTTTTTTTCCTCTTCTCTTTCTTGCCCCTAGGGCTTTTCTCCTCCTTTCCTTCCTCTTTATCTTTCTTCTCATCCTGCCGGTTCCCGTCGTCATCCATCCTTACTCTCACAACCCGGTCCCCGCATTGGTATATGCGGTAGCGCGTTTTCGGCTTCTTCTTCTTCTGGAGAGAGGGAAATGGAGCCCAGATGCTGCTGCCGAGGAAGGGGATGCTCTGGTTGATGGCGTGCCAGGTTTCGGCGCCGAGGTGGGTGGCGGTGTGGAGGTGGATGTTGTTGTTGAGGTGGGTGAGGAAGATGAGGGGGGAGGGGAGGAGGGATATGCGGGGGAGGAGATTATCAACTTTGAGTTCGTGTGGCTGTGGGGTGAGGAGTTCGTGGGTTTGGGGAGTGAGGAGTTTGATAAGAAGGTTGAGGAGGAGGATGGGTGAGGTTTCGAGAAGGAATTGAATCTCTGCGGTGGTCTTAAGGTACTGAATGAAAGGAGGAAAGAAATGAATGAAAAATGGACCGAGGGCAAAGAAGAGACGGGATGCGTGATAGGAAAAACTACGTGGGATCCGAGGAGGAGCAAAGAGATCGATAAGGCATAGAATTTGGTAAATAATAATACACGCTGCGAGCCATGGTGGAAGAAGTGAGGTTGAAAGAATAAATATTGAAGATAAACAAGCAAGGACTATCGCGAATAGCGACCTTAGGTCCAAAAACGCCATTGACGCCAGCTATCTATGCCAAATGCAAAAACCATGCGAGATAAAATTGGGGCTAGCTCCCGTCTACTTGGTAGTGGTGAAATCAGTCTCGGTGGGGAGGAGACCACCGTCGGTTGCCTTCTCGCAGGTGCATGCGTCTGGGTTGATGTTAGTTTGTCTACTTTTGCTTGAGTTCCGAGGTGGGAAGAACATACCGGCAGGACGAACACCACAGGCACACTTATCACCGCTTGGGGTCTTGTTCTCTTCGGCGGCTCTCTCACATGTACATTCTCCAGCGGCACGTGCGCCTATGAGATGTCAGTATGTGGAGCAAGATTGGTTCCGAGGAGGAAGGGAGATACATACGGCATGAACAGCGAGGGCCAGTGACAGTGTTTTCGGCAGCGGCTTTTGCGCAAGTGCACTCAAGAGCTTTCTTCTCGCCACAAGAGCATTTGGCTTGGGAGGCTGGAAGCGAGATGGATTGTTAGTCTGGTTGGTTCATTGGAGTTTGCAGGGGATGAATGGGTGCTTGATGAGGAATGAAAGAGACAGGATAGCTGGTAAGGATAGTGGTGCAAGAATATTGGATATGCAATACTTGGTGAGTTCCGTCCAAGAACAAGAACAAACATCTGCATCAGAACAGGGAAACAAAAGATGACATACCACAAACGCAACCTTGGTTGCTCTTTCCGCAGCATGTTGATGGAGCCATCGCGATTATGGGTTTGTTGGTTAAGGAATTGAGTTGAAGAGAGAAATGGAGGATTTTTAAGTTGATAAACTTGAGACTTTTGGCTGTGATTTTGAGGATGTATTTGAGGATGTATTTGAGGATGTATTTTATTCAATTTGAGGTAGGACAACGACTCTTATGTACCTTTTGATGTCATACTAGGCTCGTTGGCGGGCGACCGCTGCTTACATTTAACTGGATGCTGATTGGCCAGAACTTGAGGGGCTGAAAGTGTAAATGGATATCAGACGACGATCCCGCAAGTAAGTGGGCTGTTTCTTTATTCATGACTTTTGCATTCACTACCATTCGTTACCATTCGCATACTAAGCAACAACATGTTTACCAATCAAGTTCTTTTCATTTGTCTCTCGTCGAAGTTGTCTTTGGCCGAATGCACGGACCTTATGCGGATGGCTGTTCAGGGGTTTCGAGGATATTGATGTGCTCAAGAAACTGTTGGTTGGTTTGCCGACTCTTATATTCACTTCATTCTTCTCACAGTCTTTCACTTCTTGAAGTGTCATTCGTATCGTGTTCGAGTCATTAAATCAGAACACTCAAGCCTACAAAGTGAATGGTGTTCTTTTACCCAACACTTTTTCTTCTAGCTTTTCTAATGCAAATGTCATCGAGGTTGGGATTGTCCCAAATAAGAAGCAAATGGCGAGCCCCAGAAGTGTTTCTGTTGGAAATTCTCAGAAGAGGATTCAAGTGGCTGGTTCCTTCATTCAATAGTCACATTGCGAGAGTGCCAATGGGGTGATAGATTGAAGCAGTACATTCGGCAAACTGCGAACGCAATATCTAAGCAATTAGCTAGGAACCTTTCCCAAGTCATGTGCCACTATTTTGAGTAGAACGTAAGATTGAGTTTTAAAACCATACAATGAATGAGCTGTTTCTCGAAGTAATGATATCTCGAATAAATACCAATGCCCTAGAGATCCATCGAGTGCTAACTTCAAAACGTCAACATAGCCGTAATAACTCCCCAAAACCACATCCTAAGAAAACCCGATGCACCCACCCCTACTCATCCCCCCAAATCTCATACCCGCCATACCCATCCCCCCCCAACGCGACCTCCCCCTCCCTACTCCAACCCACCCTCTTCCTCATCCACTCACCCCCCAACCACCCCCTCAAACACGTATCCTCCGGTTTTCGCTGAGGACTCTCCACCGGCACCAACTTATAAAACCCCTCATCGACCCTTGTCGCCTCGCACGCACACGCGCCCTCTCTACCCCGTGGACAAAACCGGTTAATCCCATGCATATAGCCCACATCTGCAAAATACCAGACGTCCCTCCTCTCCGCAAACAACCCCACACTCAGCGTATGCACCGGCGCATCGCCAAATCTCTCATAGTAAAAACCGCCCGCGCGATCCAGCCAGTCGAAATACGCGGTGGGGCCGGCCCCGCGCCAGAATGCGAGGGAGCCGATCTCGAAGTTTGAGAAATATTGGCAGTTGTTGTAAGAGTGGGTTTCGGGGTCGAGCAGCCAGGAGAGGTTGGCGGCGGGGTGCAGCAGCTGTGGGTGCGCGCGCATAAAGGAGAGGGTGCGGGACCAGAGGGAGGGGAAGGAGCGCGCGTCGTCGAGGATGTTCATGTTGAAGCCGTATTTGAGGTTGTTGTCGCGCATGAAGCGGAAGATGTCGTAGTTGATGTCGCAGAAATAGTGGACCTGGGGGTGAAATCAGCGGCGGGGATCAATCAGTTGGGGAAAAGTAAAAATACGCACATCGGGCTCGACTCGCCAGTACCATTCATAGTCGGCCAGGGCCGGGTGCCGGTAGAAGAAGCCGCTGTTCCAGCGACACATGTGATGGTAGCTGACCATCCAGCCCTTGCCTACACCAATTGTTCCCAGATACTCCAAACTATTCATAAATCTCGCCTCATCAATCCACTCAGGCAGCGACCAATGCTCCTTGGGAACAACCTCATAATAGCATTTCGCCGCCGTCAAATTCCGCGTGCTCGCCTTAAACTCTTCCGAAAATGGTTCATCGTTGAAAAAAATCCACGGATACTGCGTGCACCAAATCCAAATCAGGCATCGTCCACTAACAAGTTTCCTATTTCTCAACGGATCCCGAGGATAGATTTATAAGAACCCACCTGGTATTTGTGATTCCACCTCATCTCCAACTGCATCATACTCTGTCTGATGCCCTCCAACTCCGAGTTCCGCACCAAGCTAATCAACGCAGCCTTCGGTCTCTTATTCAACGACATACCGCTCCACACCCCGTTTGAAACCGCGTATTTATTATCCGAATTTTCCTTCAGCCACGCAACGGGATCCGGTCCTTTCGTTTTCGACGGTGGAAGTTCTGGTAGAATCGGTGTGTATGAGCCTAGACTGTGGACTTTCACTACATCCGCCGATGGGACACCATCACGTAATACAAAGAGCGTTGATGCAACGAGCACGAGGGTGATGAAGAGGACCGCGGATAAAGCGAGTGCGCGGAGAGTCATACTGGTAGGAGGGTTAGCAGAGTTAGATCGCTTAATGGGGAAAAAGTGCTGCAGAACTGTCGACGAAGATCATGTGAGCCAGATATCTTGAATCGCATTCTTGGTTTCCATGCCTTTGGCGGCGTGAGCCAGAAATTTGTCGAGTCGGTGCTGCTTGATGTGGTAGATGTAGACCGGAAGGAGTCGGACCATTTGCTCGATGCGGTGACGGTGCGTGTTGGTGTATAAGGAAACGAACGGTTGCCTAGAGAGCCAAAAGTGCGGTGGGGTATATTCTCAGGTGTATCCATCGTTGCTATCGGAGTTTGCTGAAGAAAGTGACTCGGAAAGCAGTTGGGATGAAGCCAAGAAAGCGGGCATGTCTCTTTGTGTGTAATGATTGGGAAAGAGTAAGTTGAAGTCACTTGAAGTCAAAGAGAGTGGAAGGCTCGACCAATGCACAGAACGGTCATTCAACTACCATGAGATTAATTAGAGGAACACAGTATCATAAATAATTTATCCTTTCCCTCCTCCCCCACAGGCGTTACCTATTTCTTGAGTGAAAACGTCAAATCAAATTCAGTCATCCATTTATCAATCCGTCCGCCCACAGGCAACCCAATCCAATCAGAAACACAAACTTCAGATGCCATGAACGTATCCCTTCAACCGGAGAAAAACCTGTTTTCCATAATTATTACATAAATGAAACTCAAAGTCCTTTCCCGAACTGTTTCACTTCGACCCCCGCTATCCATGATTTCTTAAGAGAAGAGAGGATGCGAAGCCATATGACAAAAGGAATATGAGATGTAAAGAACAACCTAGCAGGTGCGAATGCCATGCCATTTCTTCATGGATTACGCGAACAAAATGAAATTCGTCTCGAAAAACGCACGTTTTTTCTTCCCGTCGTGCAATCGTTTGCTCGAAATGTCTTTGTATTAGATGGAGTAAAGGTAGCCCAGAATAGAGACTCTGCTCATGCCGAAGTGTACCTAGGAGGCTGCTTAGAGGCGGAGCTCGCGAAGAATATGATCTGCCATATTCTTGAATTGCCAGGTTCCTCCAGAGCGAAGTTTCTTGAATTGGATGCCGTGTAGTGAGAGCAGAGGAACTTTGACGATGAAGATTTCGAACTCAAGGATCATGCTACCACCAAGTTCGCTCTGAACATGTGTACTAGTCTCTCCTACAGCTCTAGCAGATGAACCCCTCTGATGGCCTAGACTCTCGTCAGATGCATCCGAATTCGAATAGCTGTTATCGGCAGGCGGAGCACGTGTTCTGCGTGGCGTCCGTGGGGTGTTTGGTGACCTTTCCACATCTCTGAAATCATCTCGATCTCTGTCTGCATTGCCGCCCATGAAACCCCCGAAACTGATTTTCCTTCGGTGTCCTGGAGTGTGGTTTACTTGGCTGCTTTGGGGGAGATCAACAACTTTGTTCAAGTCGATGCTAGGGATGTGTCGGCAGCTGAACCCGCCTCGGATTTCAGTATACTCAACCCCCAGAAGTTTCAAAACTCTTATGATGTCCGCTCGAATTGCTTGCACAGGTTTTGTCGAAGTGGTAGACACGCTGAAGAGACCCTTCAAGAAGACTGGCTTAACGTGTTCGGCATTGTCCACCCTCTCCGTAGAGACACCGCTTGCGTCACCCACCTCAAGATCGGTTTCTTCAGGTACATTAGCTTCACGGGCTTCTTCCCTGCGGGCCCTTCGTGCTTGTATACTCTCCCTTCTCGCATGACCCAAAGATTTGGCCCTCGTGGTTGCATTTCTCGGATTTACTGCAGCATTTTCACCCTCACGGGGCGGTTTCTCATTCGTAGTAGAGTGGTCAGAGCCACTAGTTGGTGGCGGCTCTTTATAGGTAACGCGAGGTGGCATTGCCTCAGATGCTGTTCCTCGTCGAGTCTCCCGTCTTCTAAATTCAGCCGAGTTGACACTTGTGGATCTGCCCAGTTTCGAAGATGTCGAAGTGTTTGCAGTCTTTGGAGCCAGGAGATCACTATGCTGTGGCTGGCTACCACCTGAACGTAGGTGTCCATCACCGTCGCGATCACGGTTACGGCGAACACTGAAGCTCTTCCGAAGAGTTGAAGGCTCATTTGGAGACTGGACGGACAAATGATTACTCTGGGTTTTGTCAGATGAAGGAGGATCTTTGCGCCGTCTTGTGCTGAATCTTCGCAGGAGTCCAGCAGCGGTGCTCTCTTTGCGTGCCGATTGTTCTGCTGGCTCCACGATGGCGGGTGATGTCGGACCACTGGACCCTGCAATTCTCATATTCTTCATACTATCTGTAACCTCATCTTCACCATGAGTCCTTGCTCGAGGACGTGATCGACCGCCAGTGGCCTTTTCACCGGGCATTTCATAGGCTGCAGCATTTGTGTATGCTGGCTTTGGTGGTGCTATTTCTTGGGGCACTTGGAGGGGTGCTTCATTAGGAGTTCGTGGCATCGATGTTGCACCTGGATTTGCTGCAAGTGCATCACGCTCTCGCTTTTCTTTTACGAGATAGTATACCGAAACCAATGGATGGAACGCGTTGCAGGGATCATTGCCGAGCTGTAGAAGTTCCGTACTGGGTGCTGTCAAGGTATCTCGGCTAGTTGTAGAATTTCTTCTCTTGTAAAAGTCAAATACTCCTCTCTTCTTCT
Source organism: Rutstroemia sp. NJR-2017a BVV2 (assembly GCA_002946415.1). Classification (NCBI taxonomy): domain Eukaryota; kingdom Fungi; phylum Ascomycota; class Leotiomycetes; order Helotiales; family Rutstroemiaceae; genus Rutstroemia; species Rutstroemia sp. NJR-2017a BVV2. The sequence goes on along the minus strand of NJPS01000031.1, from coordinate 117,723 downwards.
CGGCATCTCGAGGAGGGCCTGCATTCTCGCGCTCGTGCATTGCCAAACGAACGGCATGAGCATATTCTGGAGACTTGAGGACTTCGGTCAATTGAGCTTCAATGACTTCAGGTGGGCCAAAGTCAAAACCTGTCATATCGTTGATAATGTCCTGATCAAGTGGGAAGGTGAGCGGTTCTCGAATAGGTAGGTAGTTCTCGGGAGGTGCCCCATATCCTTTGATCATCCACTGATGGCTCATGATCTCTTGGAGGCTTGCACGCTGTTTTGGGTCCGTAACGAGCATCCTGGAGATGAGATGCTTACATTCTATTCCTTGTTAGTACCTGAACGAAATAATGGAATGGGAATAGCCTACCCGGTGACAGCCAGTTGGGATAATCCACCACACCTTTCTTAATCTTCGCATGCAAAGCTGGCATGCTCTGATCATCAAAAGGCACTTTACCACACACTAGCACATACAGTACGATGCCGAAACTCCACACATCCACCTCGGGTCCAGTATAAGCCTTCGCCTGCAAGAGCTCCGGAGCAGCAAAATACAAACTTCCGCAAAATGTCTTCAAGTGATTCCTCGGTGCGAAAAGATTGCTCAAGCCGAAATCGATGATCTTGATGTCTCCGGTCTTGCTGATCAAGATGTTCTCTATCTTTAGGTCTCGGTGGACGATGCTATTTCGATGGCAGTAATCCAAGGCACTTGCGATTTGTCTACTGAACTTCCTAGCCTGCTTTTCCTTCAATCTACCGTGCGAGATAATGTAGTCCAGCATTTGTCCTCCGTTGACATATTCAAATAGCATGTACCAGTGATACGTCGTACGTACAACATCTCGCATCCCACAGATATATGGGTGGTCTAGAAGCGTCACGATGGCAGCTTCTCGTGCTGTGCGAACTTCTTTGGAATGATCGGCTCGCTCTCGGTCGGCTCGACTCTGGTTATGGTTGTCGTCGGTAGACCCTCGTGGAACTATCTTAACCGCAACCTACGAAAGTGGTTAGTCAGACATTGTTTTGATATAGGTATTTCGTGCGGGCGCGGGATATTTACCTGTTCGCCGCCCTCTGCTCTTCTCGCCAGCTTTACTTTACCCATACTACCAGCTCCAATGGTCTTGCCTAGGATCCAATTTCCAGTCTGTGCTGGAATGGTAGTCCTCGACTTTGCTCTGCTTGCAACATGTCTCGACTCCGCCGGTGTCACCACGGGGGCTGGGCCTCCGCTATTTGCTGCAGCTGTCGACATATCGTTAGAGTATCGAGTGTGATGATTTGAGCGATGAGAGCTTCTTGTTGACTCTTGTCGTGATGGTGGTGGGCCGTCTTTACTTGAACTTCTTCGTGATTGTTGCGCGACGTTTGTAGTCTCATAATTAGCCTGCGGTAACGATTCCTCTATCGCTGCATGTCGCGATGAATCTCGATGGTGATGGTGATGGTGTGAATGTGAACGATGTGGAGATTCTGGAACAGCACTTCTAGCTCTAGTGGACTGCGACCGGGTGGGTACCGTATGTGATTGACCTCGACGTGAAGAATTTCGCTCAACTGTTGTTGGCGAGACAGAAGTTGTTGTCGCCATGTGGTGAATTAATCAAGCGGAGAACAGGGAGCCAGCTGCAGCGACCAACCCACGAACCCTGGTTAATTATGCCTAGGCAACGTCACTTACAGCGTGGGATTGGGGGGGTAGAATTTGTGCGAATGTGAATGTGAATGTATAATTTTGCACTTTGGGGGATTGTGTCGCGTTATGCTATTGAATGAATTCACGAAATAATAATTAATGGTGAGGAGAATAGAATTCGAGCTGAGATGTAATAATTCCAAGGCTTTTTGGGTGATGGGCGTTCGTGCGTACGAGCGAGGAGTTGAGGGATAATGCGAAATCCAGTAAGTGGTTTGCTGGTTTGCGTTTGTGTACCTCGTATGTGGGGGATAATGGAAATGAAATGGGATGGATATGGGATTTGCGTCGGGTGCCCAGGTGATACAAGCAAGTTTCGTCAGTTTTTGAAATGTGCAGGCTTGCAACCTTGGAAGAATGGAAGAAGTGGAAAAAAAGGAAAAGTATGTAAGATTGGATATGCTTTGATTGGGTTAGAGGTGGCTGGCTTGTTGTGCAACTTCTGGTGAAACCTCAGAATAGGAATGGCAAGAATGGCAGCTACCTCTTGATAGCGGGAACTGCACGCGAATTGGACACGGGCATACCTAATAGGGAGAAGGACGAGGGAATGTACTTTAGTAAACAGAGGACTAGACCCATTTGCTACACAACACAACCGATGCGGTGCCGGTAGGTAGATAGGAAGGCAGCTGTTCCTTGAAGTTCGCGTCACCCGCGGCTAGTTCTAGATCTGTAGGCACAATTTGCTACTTGTTCCTCTTTGCTCTATCTGTTTACGTATACGGTAGTGCATCTACAAGACTCAGAGATGCTCTCGCGACGACTCTTACCGTGTTAGCCACCTACTATCTTCTCCTACTACCAACACCCCAATCGGCTCGGCTCCAGTGCTCCTTTGAGCCCTACGATACGACGACCCTACGAGCACAAAGAATGACAGAACTGGCGTCATAGGGTATCAAGATCATCGATTTGCGACCCATCAAGACATTAGGCCACGAGTAGCCTCTCGAACCCTATAACCCTAAGACGAATAGCATGATTAGGCCGACAGAAGTTGTGGAATGGCTTCAATCAACTTTTCGTCCTTCGTCCTCGAGTTTGGGTTCTCTCATAGAGGGGTACCTCCGTTCAGCTGAATCATGAATCATGTCAGCATCTGACTCATAGTTCATTGGCCGGTAGGATTTGACTCGACCATGTCCGATATGACCGTCTGTTCACTGGTGCTTGAGTTCGCACAGTATCCTACCCATCGAACCAAAAAGGTACTTTGTATTATGTTGGACTTATCTGGCGACAATGTTTCCGAAAGTCGATTAATTCAATCCCCACATGTTAACCTTAGCTGTTCGCCCACTATCTGGGGCAGGTGAATGAATGAGCCAAGAAATGTTCAGTGCAGGCCTTGTCCCAAATTTCAATTCTATCCCCTCCTTCAACGGTAAACGGTCAATACTTCCCACTCAAGTCTAAAATTGCAAACGTATTCAAGCATTACGAAGACAGTAGATCATCAGACCCCTTAATGATTGACTGAAAATTGCCCCGGCCTCATATCTAGATTGGGCAGAATTGTTTGCAATGTTATCCAATATTGGGTCTAATTATAGGTTACCAGATGTTGCGCTTGTCCAAATGTGAGCTTTAGCGTCGCTTGCGTCTGCCCGCCCAATTGACTGCTAGCAGCCGACTAGTCTCCAGAATTCTTATTTTGACAAGGCTGAACAATTAATTGTAGCCTTTCGTGACTCGGCCTACCACAATCACTGCTTCTCGACCCTCGGCCATTCTATATCTCCCCCGAAATTCTGATGTCTCTAAAATGTCCGGAAAGCGATCGCGAGCAACTTATGAAGCAGATCTCCAAGCTCAACAATCGCCCTTCGTAGTTTTTGGAACGCCACTTCCACCACGAGATCCCGATGTTCGAGACGATGGATCTTATGTTCCAGTCTGGAAGCAGGAAGTCAGAGATGAAAGGGGATTGAAGAGGCTACATGGTGCTTTCACCGGTGGCTTCAGCGCAGGGTGAGAGATATCCATACATTCTATCTCCGAGATTCAACTCCTTGTTAACATTGTTGGCTCTAAGATACTTCAATACCGTTGGATCAAAAGAAGGCTGGACCCCATCAACCTTTGTGTCTTCTCGTTCCAATCGCAACAAAGATGCTGCGAAGCCTCCCCAGCAACGGCCAGAAGATTTTATGGATGATGAGGATATTGCAGATGCAGCAGATGCGCAAAGAGTGCACACAGCCGACGGATTTGCAGGACTCGGTTCTACTCAAGATGATGCAGTTCGCCGAGGAGCATTTGTGGACTTGTTCAGAAATGAAGGCGAAACTATGGGAGTGAAATTGCTAAAAAAGATGGGATGGAAAGAGGGACAAGGAGTTGGTCCCAAAGTCCGGCGCAAAGCACGTTTAGATGGCATGGAGAAGTCAGGCGGAGACGCTGATGCGACTTATCTGTTTGCTCCCGAAAATACTCGCATGGTTACATTCAGCCGAAAGGATGACCACAAAGGCTTAGGCTTCGAGGGGGAGACAAAGTTAGCTCCCATAGACAGATCGGAGAATGATAAGGAGAAATCAGAAGACGAGGATGATGCACAATCTTTTTCTCTGGGGCCCAAAGTCTCGAAAAAGAAGAAGAAACCTGCGAGAGGCGGTATTGGCATTGGAGTTCTGAATGATACTGGCTCCGATGATGAAGATCCCTACGAAATTGGACCACGAATATCCTACAATCGAGTAATAGGTGGTGAAAAGAAGAAGAAGAAACCCTTAGCACCTGCAGCGAACTCCTTACTCAAGTCCAAGCCTGTCTTTATTTCGAAGAAGTCGGTAATGGCAAAGGCTGCTGCGGGATTACGGAAATGCCATGATGGCCGCTTACCCTTGGATGGATTCATCCTGAGTAAGGATTCGACCATGTCAACAATGTCCGAAACTCTTGAAAAATATCCTCCGCCAGCAATCCCCGAAGGCTGGGAGTCGGCCAAACAACCGACTTCTAGTTCCACACAAGGTCAATACCAATCAACAGCAGAGGCTGCTAAAGCATCCAAACTAGATCCTAAATCTCGCGCCTCGATTCTCGGCGAAGCTGCCCTTCCCGGCAAATCTGTATTCGATTTCCTCTCCACCTCCGCGCGCGACCGACTTGTTTCAGCTTCCGGAAAGACCAATCTCCCCGCTGCTCTCGGCGAAGTTCCTTCAGGCTATAGCATGACTCCACAAGAACGACAGAAGGAACTTCTTTCCCTGATCCCTAAAATCGACCGAGCTACAGCTGACGCAGCACTAAGTCGCGGCGCTAGCGGATTCATGCCCTACGGCGAAGACGAAGCGAAACGCTCCCGCTACCGGACCTATCTCGAGCAGCAAGCGGGCATATCCCCTGTGCTACCAGAACGAGGTCCACTAGTAAGCAGAGAAGATTGGTTGAAAGAATTATCCGAATTCGCCAATTGCGCGCGGATTTTCAAACCGATGACGGGCCTGATGGCTACACGGTTTACGACATCCAGTGCACCGAAGTCGGCGGCAAGTAGTGGCGATGGATCAGCTGATCTTCTGAGTAGGCCGGAACCGAAACAAGAAGACCCCGCGGAACAGGCTGCGAAAATGGGCATGTATGGACCGCTGACTCGGGAGACGAAGTCGTGGTTTCCGACGAGGTTACTATGCAAGAGATTTAATGTTAAGCCGCCGGCGCATGTGCAGCCAAACGGGGACGATGATGCGGGGGTGGGGAGAAACGTGCCGCCGGATTTGGTGGCAAAGAGGGAGATTGATCGGATGATGTTAGAGGCGGGTAATGGGTTTATGAGGGATGGGTCGCAGGGGGAGGGAATGCTTGTTGATAATGATAGTAGTAATGAACAGACGCGCGATCAGGAGACGAAAGATGTGGTGGTCGTGGACGCTGAGAGGAATGAGGCGCTAGAAGGGCAAAGAGCTGGAGAAGCGGTCTTCAAAGCGATTTTCGGAGATGATAGTGAGGATGATGATGTGTGAGGGAAGGAGTCACATATATATATTAGGCAAGCTTCAGGATTGTTCTGATTGAGTGAAAGTAAATGCTAAAATATCTTTTTAGTCTAGGTATCCAATGTCAAATAGACGAATACTCGCCTCTACGGTCTTCGGTGTCGCCATTCAGGTGCGACATATCTCGGTGCTCTGATACCTGTGTTCTGGGCATCCGTGAAGCGTGCATTACTCGTCGCCGTTCTTGAGCATCTCATCTCTGACACCAGCGCCTGAGCGGACAATTTGTGTAAATATTTACAGGCCAGACTTCCACCAAACTCGCGGGGAATGTTTCGGTTGAAAGGTCCTTTGACCTTTACCGTCCATTCCCGCTAACTATGTAAGTTCAATGCGATCGGACTGGTCATCCATCATCCAGTCCTACACCACCTTCTCTCGTGTTGGCCAATTAGTCATCCATAAGCTTTTCGTCGCAGAGTTAGTTCTCTTCTTCGACAAACAACACCATACACGGCATAGATAATATCACAGGATCTTCAGACCCGTGCCCGGCTTACTCTCTGTCCTGCGAACTTGCGGAAAGAGGGAATGTGTGCTATTATATCTACTTGAGGTTGGGAATGCGAATGTTTGTATACTGTGGGTAGAAAAAAAGATGGATAAATAGCTTTATCGGATATATTATTACATTCCGTCTATATCGATGTGTTCATGTTCTTGTTCTTGCTCGTGTCTTCACTTAGGACTGTGCATACTTTGAAAGATTGTCGTTGTTTAGATATATATCGTTTACTTGGAGCTTTCTCGGATATTGCCATCGTATCATAGTATCATGACCTACTTGGTTCAGCTTGTTCGACAAGGCCGCCCACGCCCACGCCCACGCCCACGTTCACGTACACTTGCAGATACACTTGCACTTGCACTTGCGTAGTCTGGGTGTTCGAAGGAGGGTTTCAATGCATGCAAGCTTTGGGGGGGTGCGGGAAGGAAAGTGTGTATCTCTTTAGATAGATATACAGCATTAGTAAAGGTACCCGTCTACATATATTATATTGTGCTTTATCGGAACGAGCGAGTATAAAGTATAACCCCATCCTGTGAGCCACCCCAAACAGATGAGCCAGTTGAAATACCACAATATTTTATAGTAAAATAGATATTAATATTTAATATCCAAGTTCTTCTAGCTATAAAGAACTTATATCTGAGTTCACGAAAGAATTAGTTATATAGTTTTTAATTTGGATTTTTCTGGCTCATCTGTTTGGGTGGCTCACTAGATGGGGATGTACGTTATAGACTGTAGTTGCAGTTAGTGTATACACACTTCCTTCCAGTAGAGTCAAGATTCGGGCACTTACTACCCATCAGCATTGTCACTACCTACCTTACCTCATTCACAAGCCCCATAAAACGAAAGCTACCTATCTCTATCCCTATCGCTGTCCTAACATCAAACATACATACACGCCCAAACAAACCAACATAAAGTCAACTATTGCAGTATAATAACTGTTTGACCAAAGGTGACGCCACACTTCCAGTGCAGCTAGTATACCATATATTGACTGGCCTTCTCACAATAACCCTAACCCAACCCAACCCAACCCAACCTATCAGAACCACAACCTCCTTCATCCTCTCCTCACCCCCAAAAGCAAAAACACAAACCGTAAGACTCTAGAATTCAAAATCGAAAATCCTGCCTAACTTAAGTAACTCTGTTCTTCATTCTTGACATAAGTATTATTACCCCTACCTCTCTTTCACGAGTAACAACTACTCTCGAAACCGTATTTTTCGTTTTCGGTAATTTATTCTTGCTGTAAGGATAATATCACTCAACTACCCACCCACCCTTCCCCTTCTCCACCGATCACAATCTCCTACTTCCAAGTTCGCCTTCCTACAGACGGAGTAAGATACGAAGTACTCATTACAGCCAAGGGCTCAACAACACTCTGTACGAAGTACTTCGTATGCGAGAGATGAGTCTATAGTGGAGCAGCGCATTTATTCACCGCTGGCAAGTACTTCGTACAGCAGAAGGCCCAGTCCCATCTCGTCTAGATCGAAGGTGGGTCTGTCAAAGGAAGGTTCAAGGAAGCTTTAACTTAAGCTTGAGTGGCGTGTTTATGCTTATTTGATTGTTTCGGGCCATTTATTGTAGGGCATGGGTACGGTGGATGAGTGGGTAAGGATCTTGGGAAGGGAAAGGGGCCGACGACGGGGATAAGGTGGGTTTGGATGAGGGATTTCTCCGAGATGGTCCGGTGGATCTTAATGCTGTTTGATCTAGAACCTCGGGGAGATTAGATTTCTACGGTGTTGGTAAGCAAGCAAGGAAGGACAGGAGAACAACGAGGGGGTCGACGTAGAGTATTTGCGGATCTATAGTTTAGTTGGCGAGGAGAGCTGCAGTCTGGGCTGAGACGAAGCTTTTATGTTGTCCTTCTTAGATGAAGTTATTTTCGCATGGTTCAATAACGACAACTGCTAAAGTAGTCACTAGGAATTTCGAAGAGAGATTAGAGAAAACTCATCACCAGTACGAACTGGTGATTTTTGTATTTCCTGGAGATATTTACAGGATTCCTGACTGTCAAAGACCGGTGTGTTATATATACAAATGAACAAAGATTTTGAAGAGAGCCTTCATCGCATCGCCGCCCTGCACTGCAGCGCACTTCCAATCAAAAGGCTGATATTTCCGTGCCAACTTTTCTCCCATGACCACTCCAACCAAATTTCACCTTTCACCCTTCAGGGTGCAAGTGCCATTCCTTGTCTCATTTAAGAAACAGTAATGGTGGCACTTCCGCTGGATTGGTAACCCTCGGTGGCCACAATCTGGTAGTTGTGGGTACCCAAGCTCAAGCCCAACTTCTTCCAAGCGTTGAAGTGGTTGGCGGTAGTAACAGTTCCGGAAGTTCTCTTGCTGGTACGCACGGACCAGTATTGTTGGAAGGTAGAAGTACCGAGGATAGAAGGTTGGTTGGTACGAGTGGTGGTGAGGATGTCGTAGGTTGAGCCGTCGCTGGTGACACTGCCGATCTTCTTGGCGGCGCTCGAGGGGTTGTAGGTGCCGAAGTCTTCGACGATGTAGTATTCGATGAGGGGGTTGGTGGTCCAGCCGTAGACGGAAAGGTAGGAGTTTCCGTTTGGCTTGTAAGAACCGGAGTAGTTGATGTTGCTGGAGAGATGGTTAGTTAGTTGTCGTTTCGGAAGAGAGTAGAAGTGTGATTTAACTTACCGAGCAGATCCGGGGTTCCATCCCTTTCCTGCAACGAAGTTGCCCTTGTTGCCGGTCCAGGTGACGCTGTATTGACCAGCGGCTCCGTTGTCGTAGCTCACACCTCCGGAACCATCAGTCCAGAAGGAGTAGTAGTATCCATTGTTGGTACCAGTGGAGCTGGAAGTCAAGCTGCGCTCGAAGATGTTCTCATTCTTGCTTGTTGGTGCGCTTGTTGGTGCAGCAAAGACACCTGCGATAGCAGAGACTGCGAGGAGAAGAGAAGATGCAGAAACCATGATGAATGTTGGATAGTTTGTTTGGTAAAGAACTTGTGAATGAATGAATTGCGAATGTGATGTTGGTTGGCAGATACAGATCGCAGGCCAAACGTGAGCTTTTATATCTCTTCAATTCCCATCTATCCACCCACTCTATTTAGGATAAAGTCCTTGAGGACCCGCCGAACCGTCGATAATCTCCGGCGACTAAGTCATTTACCGCGGTGGATGAATCGTGTTTACTTCAGACGACGCAGTGGCCCATCTCAGTGTACACCCCTGACGATATCTTCGTATAAACGTGGATTTAGCATAAAGTCATGAAGACCCACAGAACCACGTATATTCTGCGGCGGCCAAGTCAGGTGCGGCTCGAAGTGGATACATCATGTTTACTTCAGACGATGCAGTGGTGCATTTCAATTTATATCCCTGACAGTGGTACGTATTAGTGCGTATATAAAATGGGGCTTAAGGGTTAAGCATAAACGAGCAAGGGGCTTCCCCGCATTGGTGGCTTGAAACATCTGCAATTTCGCGTAACACCAGACTTCCAGAGTACCACAGGCCCACAGTACCACATGGAGTAATAAGGAGGCGATCAGAACCCGACTTGGGAGAGGCATTACCGATGAAGTATGGGCAACTGCCGAAGGCGGCATGGCCTTGGGATAAAGATGGAAAAGCTAACCAAGGGATAAAAGATTAGATTAAATGAAACATCGAAAAACAAATAAGGTTCACCGAAGACAAACAGAAACTACTTCGCCGACTAGACCAATGGAAAGAGATCTCGAACACTTTCTTCGAGGAAAAGAAAAGCAAATGATTGATTGGTGCGTGCTCGTTCTCAACTTTAGGCTAAATTGCGCCTCCGTACCTGATTTTCGTGCTAAACAAGTCTTCCATTCTTGCTCAAAATCTCCATTTCAATGTCACTTGGATAATACTCCTCCAATCTCTCCCCTTTGTTTCTTTTCGCTTGGAGGTTTCCCTTCTCATGACCATGCTTAACCTTTTCTCCCGCCAGTTTGAGTAACCTCTTGTACGCCACCACATCATGTTTCGGGATGGCATCATCGTTCTTTTTCATCCGTTGTTTATCCTTTTCGAACCTTTTCATCCACTCGTCAATCTCCAGTAGATCTTCCATGACTTGCAGCAGTTGACCCCCAAGTTCTTCCTTGCCGTATTGTTTGGCGTACAATAGTTTCATTAGTTTTCGTCGATCTCTTTTATCCGGTTTGCCGCAGTCAGCACAGTTCGCATAGCTTTCGTACCGCTGCCGTGTCTCTCGGTCAACATCCATAGCATGCTCTTCAGCCGAGCCTGCCTTGTACTGAGCTTTGAATCGAAATTCTAGGGTGTTGAACTTGATCCATTCTGCTTGAGCTTCTTGGATGAGGTGAGCAAGGACGCTTTCATTCTATATCCATTCATCCACCGGGACTGGCACATTCGATCCGTTCTTGCGGTCAGCAAACTTGGAGATGGAAGTTGATGCTCCAAGCCGGCTCTGGAAACTTAGCATACGCGTCTTTGTGCGGTCTGCTAGAGTGGCAAGGACTGCATCACGAACTCCTGCGTGCTGATGGTGCGATGCCGGGTCTTTCTGATTAATCACTTCTGCATCACGAGCTCTTTCATTCTGATGGTGTGATCCCAGGTCTTTCTTGTCAATCACCTTTGCATCCCCAGATGGTTTTTTGCCCTTTGAATTGGACCTGTTGACGTTCCTACGACTTTTCGAAGACGCTCTACCGCCCTTACCATCGGACATGTAGTTGCTATCACCTTCCTCCGAGATTCTAGGGAGACTTGCGGTGGGTTTCGAGCTGGACCCAACTACTTTTGCATGAGCGGTCCTGCCACGTCCACGATGCTTTCCGGAGACATGCGTTGAAGTTTCCTGTTGGTGAGGCATGGCTATGATACGAAGTCGGACGGTAAAGCGCTAGGTTACCTTACCTCGAATGAGTCAGTTGCTCTAGCAAGAACGGCAGGCTGGCCAACGAGGCAATATGTGAAGATGGAGAGATCAGAGTATTCTGAAGAAGAGAACTCTGTTCGGTGTGTCGGAGGATGCTGGTTAGCAGAAGATGAAGGGACAAATGGTTGTATGTTTGAGATGGTTAGGATGGTTTATGATTGCTGTGAATGAAGCACACCCAGCTGGACGCAAAACGTAAGTTCTTATAGTCCCTTACCCTCTCTTAGCAAGATGAAATCACATCTGGGCCCTTATCTCGGCGCATCAGACTTTTCGTTGCTAAAGGTGACGATTGGACGTTGAGTAGTAATTGTTGGATACTGGCCGAGTGAAGGAATGAACGGTTCCAGAATAAGTGATGGAAAACACCTTGATGGGTAGTTGGTTCATCCGCACCAGAAATATCCCCGCATCACATGATGGGCATCCAATGACTGTGGGAATTTGCGAGAAATCTGCCTGAAGAGGGGTCGGGTCGCTCGACTCGCTCGACAGGCGGTGGTCTCCTCAAATTTTACACGGAATTGTGCAGGTCGAGCCCTTCATCGGCGCCCCAACCCAACTTCATTCCAGTCCAGAGCCAAGTGTAGTGTATACATCTCATTCAGCTTGCCGCGGATAGGAAACTGAATATCACATATTATGCGTTCAATGTCAGCCGTCGGCTGGAATTGGATGGTTGCGTATCACCGGCGACCAATAGAGCGAGACGTTTCGGTTATGCACCTCGATCATTCGAGCCAACGCGAGTAAACAAAGCTTCAGTTTCACTTCGATGTAGTGTTACATTGTAACAGAAATGGAAAGTAGCTGAGTAACAATGCATCAATTTATCACGTGGTATACATAGATTCATGCATGTATTGGAAAAACACATCTATCACTTCACTTCTCCCCGCTTCAACCATCTCTGCCTCTCTAAAACCAAAACTACCAAGTCCGGCTCTGAGATAATATATACGAAAACAATGCACAATTTAGCAATTGTCAGTATTATTCTTGCTTGATTCGTGAATTATTCTTGATTCGTGAATTATTCTTGATTCGTGAATTATTCCTCCCTTGAAGCATTAAAGCCCGTAACTCATTCGCTCCCTCCACTCATCCAGCTTCCAGCTCACCTACCTCCTCAGACATGTCCATCCCAATTCCCACAATCGACTTTGCGCCCTGGTTTGCACCCACACCCAACCCATCTGAACGCCTTGCTGTCGCGAAATCCCTCGTCTCTGCTTTTCGCACCGTTGGATTCGCTCAAATTATCAACCACGATGTACCCTCCTCACTCATCACCGAAGCCTTCTCCATAACCAAACAACTCTTCGATCTTTCTCCTGAGGACAAAGCACTTGCCCCGCACCCACCTGGTCCAACTGTCCATAGAGGATACTCGCATCCTGGATTGGAAAAGGTCTATCAGGGCTTTGGAGGGGACAAGGAAATGGGAGAAAAGTTGAGAGAGGTGGTTGATTGGAAGGTTGTTTTCCTTCTTCTGCTCTAAATAACTCCTATTTTTGATCTACTCTCCCCAGTTCCTCGTCTCAGCATCCATTAACACTCTCTACCACAAGGAATCATACGAAATCGGTTCCCCTCACAACCCTGACCAGCCCAACATCTGGCTTCCCTCATCCCTTCTTCCAGACTTCCAACCATTTATGCTCTCCCTCTACGACCGACTCTTCCTCACTGCACGGGAAATTCTTCTTGCGATTGGTACCGGGATGGAACTGAAAGATCCAGCATTTCTGAGAGATTTCCACTCCGGTATAAACAATCAGTTGAGATTACTGCATTATCCGCCTGTGTTGGCGAAGGAGATTGAAGCCGGAGAGAAGGTGAGGTTGCCGGCGCATACGGATTGGGGGAGTATTACGATGGTGTGGCAGGATGGTTGTGGAGGTTTGGAGGTAGAGAAACCGGGCGGGGACGGAGAGTTTGTAAGAGTGGAGCCGAGAGAGGGCGCGGTGGTGGTTAATGTGGGTGATTTGTTGATGAGGTGGACTAATGGTTTGTCGTTTGCTATTTTCTCTCTCCCCTCCCCTCCCCTCCGTATACTTACTGCGTCGTCGTCTGGTTCTTTCTCCACTGCCTTCGCTCATATACCCTCTCCTCCCAACTCCTGCCCATATAAACTAACACTCTCCTCCCCAAACCAGATACCCTCAAATCCACCCTCCACCGCGTGCAGCTCCCTCCTCTCGCTGACCGCTACACCACCACCCCAACTGGCGGACGCATAACCCGCGCCCGCTACAGTATCCCCTATTTCGTAAGTCCCGACGTTGATAAGACTATCTCCTGTCTCCCCGAAAGTGTGCGGGCGGGCGAAACGCCAAAATACGATCCTGTTGCGTTCGGCGAGTACGCAAAGTTGAGAAGCGCGTTGCAGTATTAACCTTACTTGGGTTTGAAAAGGAGATAGGAAGCACAAATCAATGCACGATGAATGACAACACGTGGTTATGACGTTAATGCTGAATTTACCTCTCCTCTTCCCTCAGGCCATCTCAAAATTTGATCATGTAATGGAGGGCAAAAGGTACTCTCCTCGTGCTCGCACCCACAGCAAAGAAAAGAGTAAGTAGTAATTGAGTGGGATTTAGTTGACAAAATCCTGTACCCTCTAGTAGTCTATGCCATGAAACATTTCCGCAGCTAGAAAAATGCATTAAAAGATATGCCTAGGTATTTAGCTAGCTGAATAATAAAATCTATCATGTCACTCATGTTAAGAGAGGTACACCGCCAGAGTGTAAACATCCGACAGTAGCCCAGGAAGCATCTCATCGAACAGGTCTTTCCCCACGGGAATTGTTTGCCGCTTGTATAGCTCAGGTCAGATCATATTTTGGTCGATAGAACAGGCAATACATACAGGAGTAATATCTATCTATCTATAAGCTATTGAGATATAAGCAATTCTACTCGCCTGTGGAAGTTCGTTTAATCCAGCCTTTTCTCTTCACAGTCTTTACTAAGTAAGCACGAGTAAGACAGTCCCAGGCACGGATTCCAGATACCATCGACCAGTAACTTGCATTTATATCAAGTGTCATATCGTTATAGATATATACGTTGCTCGATCTTGACGGCCAGGCAATCTTGGCTACAACCTTGAGCTCAGAAGGGAAAGAAGGGGATACTTTCTCCACTGCTGGATTCTCACTCTTCACAATACGTCGCGGAGCAGAAATATAAATAAACAGACTAGAGGACGCCAGTTCATCACTGTTTCCAAGAACTCCCGATAGCTTCTTGACATTTCTAAAAGGGTTATCAGAGAAGAACAACGGAATATCCATATATTTCGAGCTCTTGAGTACTTGCAAATATATCAAATATTAATCTTACATAGAACCTACCCATGCCTTTAAACATCCTGAAAGTCAATATATTTGGCCATCTAACCTTTATGCCTGCTTACTCCTTTCTCCCAACCGGCCAAACGAACGACTTTCTCTCCTCCCCATCCCCACCCTCATCCCCTTTCTTACTCCCTCCCCACCCCCCCAAACGGACAACTTCCACCCTCCTTCCCCATTCCCTCCCTTCCCTTACCCTCCATCCCCACCTCCCCCTCCTCCGCACCTCCCTTCCCCTCCTCCCCCACCTCCTCCCCCCCACATCTAAACTCCTCCCCGTCCCTCACATACCACTTCGCAAACAGATCATTCTGAATCCACAGCACCTTTCCAATGGCCTTGACCAACGCAATCTTAACCTGCATCTCGAGCTTCGGGTGCGAGAGAATCGCCTCGAAGATCATGTCTTGGATGAACCCCAGACACACGCCGATATGGATGTATTCGATGTGGAGGGGGTGTTGGCGGCCGCGGCCGACGTGCATCATTCTGGGGAGGAGAGGGGCGGTTAGTTTTGGTGGTGGAAGAGGGAGGAGGTGGGTGAGGAGGGGGTAGGAAGGGGAGGGGGGAAAGGGGAGGGAAGGAAAGAAGTAAGGGGGTGGATACTATAATATGAAGTAATGATAAGATGAGAAATACATACCCAACTTTATCGAGATACTGCCAAAACTCCATCTTACTAGGATCGGAGCACAATTTCAGCAAATACCCTTTCAAGAACTAAACGAACACAACAGATTAGCATGATCTCTCCAGCAACATAGTTAGTTCTTGAAATCCTCCTGATTTGCCATATATTTTCCTCCATACCAACTTCCCAAAAACTCCCATTTCCATCCAGCAACTTCCTCCCCAAACTCCCCCATTCTTCTCCCCCTCCCCGTCCAAAACCCCAAGAACTCAAAAAGGCAAAAACAGGCAAAAAAAAAACTCACCATCTTCCTCAACAAAATCGTCGGCGAGTCCTCCGTCAGCAGCTCCTCAACCGGGCCCTCAGAACTCGTGCTCCGGGTCGTGAACGCCCGCGACGTTATATCGTATTGTAGCAGCTTCTGATACACGACGTTGACAATGGCGGGGATCAGCTGCTTGATGTATTTGGCGCCGGTGAGGAGCGCGTGGATGTCGCCTTGGGGGTGGGGGTAGTTAGTTTTTGGGAGAGGAGAGGGGGGAGGTAGAAACTCACGAGAGCTAAAGTCCAAAAAGGAATGCAAGTAATGAATCCGCGATTCCAAATCCGTGTACAGCTCCTTCCGGTCGATATGCAGACGGGAACGGGACGGTGATGCCATTGCGATATGATGCTTGTTTGTTGTTTTTCACCCACGAGTACAGATAGACAAGAAAGACGGGATTTAGAATCTCGATAACTCCAAGAATTTCTTAAACACAAAGAAGTAACTCCCAACTACATACATATATATAAATCCACAGCCCAGCAGGGAAATCATACATCTCCCACTACATCCGAAATCAACAACCGGAATAAATCGCACACACGGCATCTTCATCTGCCCATTTTCGTTCCGTGCCGTCGCGTGCGCGCGAAAGATTCCTGTATTCCTGATGTTGTGAGGAAAAAATGGTCTGCTTGTGCCTCATCATCGAACCATATGTATGGTGGTGCGATTTTTTTGCGGTGGGGGGTCGCTAAAGGAGCAGGGGGGGTAAAAGGAAGTGGGAAATGTTTGGGTTAGTTTTATACTTGATGGGTTTGGGATTTTCTTGGAGTGTTATTACGATGGGATTTCTTGGGGGGGTTGATTGTTCGTGGAGTGATTTTACAAATGATTATTTGGTTTTGGTATATTTTGGCGCTTGCGCTGAGCATACTGTATTCTGGGTTCCGAATATGAAGCACACAAGCTATGGAATTTTAGAGAGCATTGATTAGTGCGAGTGAAATACTTATCGACATAAAGAAGCATTAGATAGCTGTAGAGTGTCTATCGTCTATATAGTTCTTGAAGGAAAAATTCTGCACCAGGTGAGCAATGGTACTTTGTTCTAGCAAGTGAACACAATTCCTGGACAAGCAGATGCCGTTCGTTCACCTTTTTGGTGATGCAATTGTACCATTATCGTGCTGCCGACATGGCGGTTCATGATATAAGAAATGACTGGCTTCCATACAGCTTTTGATGATGATATCTCTACCTGTGGCCACGTGGAGATACAGGTTGTCACCTACATCGAGTGTGCCAAGCTAGCTACATTAGACAGCATCGAGGACTCAGCGCTGCCATTTTCATCAATATGATGATTTCTGGTAGTAGGAAATAATGGTAAGTTGCCATGTGAAGGTGCACTGGATTGAATGAGAGACTGGCCTCAAGACCATTCCTTCTTCATAGTATGGATATCAATTTCAACACTTGATGATGGCACATGATACTTCGCCAGCTGCAATATCTTACAGCATCAATATGCAAGAATACGGTCCTTAGGCTACTTGACCGGCAGAAGGAGAAACAATCCCCAGGTGTGACTTCCGAGAACATATACGGAAACTATCCGTTTACTCCCCTCACGTCAAGAATTCGGCTTAAAGAAAACAACATCAAAAATACAGTCCATCAACCCATCCACCAACCGATACCCTCCTCCATGAACAGAAAGAAAAGAAAACAAGCAATTTCCCCACCCCAGATATCTTACTCGCCCAATCCACGTTTCATCACCTCACTCCATCATAAGCACAACTCTAATAAATCCCTCACCCGAACCATTCCCTTCCTTCAAATTTCCCACCAAATCATAGCATGACTGCTATTACACATATGAAAGGCTGTACAGGTGCTCGAGTCTTCCTATAGGAAGAAACAACTGTGTGGTAAGGATAACCCTCCGCACACCCGGGAAGCGAAGTTTCAGAATACGGCTCGTGAACCTGAACCTGGGTGTAACATAGGATAGGATGATGGGGTAGATATTAATCTAATCTACTCATGTAAGATTAATGAAGAGATTTTGTTTCCTGGGGAATGTTTCGTACTGTAGAAGGAATTTCCACCGTCTGGGTATGCTGTGCGAGAAGTAAGAAACGTGGCGCACAAGCTCATTTCTCTCTCCATCCCTTAATTAGACGCCTCGGAGGCGCTGTGAAAATAAATTGCATAGGAGTGTAAGCAAGCTAAGCCAAGCCATGTCGATACGGTATGCAGTGCCATCAGGACAACAAATTCGCCTCACATGTACAGTACATAGCTTTCTGTACTGCAATCTTACATAAAGAAAATGAAGCCATCGTGAAAAAGACCCGTTTTGTCGTCGGCCAAGAAGACAACACGCGAGTTTGCTGTATAATATAGATTATCAGATCGCTTCATCTAGAATAAAGTTCAAGATCTTTAACTTAACACCATTTTGAGATATCCTTGGTAGAGAGTCTTGCTCGATCCCAGGGATTCGGAAGTGACTAAACTATTTTTTAAAGAGTATAAAAGAAGTTGATTAAGATTCTCTTAGGGCTGACGACCGTTCTTTGAGAACTTTAACACCAACTGTGATTCCAAAGTGGTCGCTGGCCCAGGTACTGATCTTGGTGCGGACTAACCGCTCGTGACCCGGGAATCCGATCTCTCGCCATGTTGTAGCCATATCGTCGGTAATATATTCCTTGTGTAACTTGTTTATCATCTTTCCTTGTTCCATATGCATTTCCACGGTTTCATGCTCCCATACATCTACCTCTGTTTTCAACCCAATACCAAGTCGTCCTATCCTCCCAGTAACATCTTGGGCTTGATCTGGTGCGACGGTTTCGAGCGACCCGGTATAGAGGAACTTGTCTAATCGCTTGCCTGGTCGAGGCTTGCCTGATTGGTATCCCCACGTATTGCCTCTCGCGCGGCCATAGGACGAGTCTTTTTGAGATGGCTTCACGTCTGGTATTGGAGATGCAGGGTCGTCCCAGGCATCTTGCAGGTTAACATCAGTTGTCCGGTGTAACTCATGTTCTGCCTGGTCGATTGCATTCATATCGCCTCCTACAAGCCCCGCCACAACCCTAGATTTCACGATAGGGTCCATAGGGAGACCTTTCAGTAAAGCTGAAATCAGCCTTAGTTGACCGGTACGGTAGGCCTTTCCGGACCGGAGTGACTCTAGATGTGTCGTACAAAGGCGAAGACATTCTTCCGGTTCGGTCTGTTCCCTGGAGTTGAATATGGGTATGTCAACCACGAGAGCATCCCTTCCCATCTCAGTCACGAAGGGAACACGGAAACAATTTTCTATTGCCAGATTTCTCGAAACCATAATGACGGAAAAGTACGGGGTAGCTCGCCAATCGAGGCGCTTCAGGGTGACAGAGTCCCCAGGAAGGTTGGTGTAAAGAGACTCGGGAGCCTTGGTATTTGAAAGAACGAAATTTCGCTGCACCCAGGGATTCTTCAGAATAGGTTGAAGCGATTCTCGACATACTTCTTGAAACATCACAACGAATGGATCTTGTATCTCTCCAAAAAGCTCTTGGAGATATTCGAGTGCTGCAGCAGCCCGAGCCTCAATTCCCACGCCGGACCAATTGATGTTCCACGATACTACTTTTAGCACACTACCACCCATCAAGCTTTGTCCATGGCTATCCTCAAGTACAACCCAATTCGAACATCTTGGGTTATAGACCAGCGGTCGAAGAAGTCGTGGCGTAAGCGGTTTCTTTACCACCGGGATGGGCTGTGGAGAAGCCTTTGTTTCCTTATACGCAGCATGATTTAGCCATTTCACATTTCTCAAGTAACTCATTGGACCTAGACAGCGAGATTCACCTTTGAGTGAAAAACATCTGAATTGTAGCCATCGGTAGTAGCCAACGCGCGGCATCATATGTTAATTAATAGTGAAAAGAGAGTAGAAAAGAGATGATATATAAACAATGGAGAGGAGTCACCAACTGTTGTCACTATTGGGGTTGCTTACTAAGATAACTGTTGTATTCTATCCCCTGCATCCGGCAGATATCCATTTGCCCAGTGACTTACACTCGCACCTTAAGAATGTCACTTTTGATACCCATTGTATTGCTGATAAAACCCACCATACATCCTCCCTCTGCACCCAGTCTTCGCTGCCTACACATTGACGACACCAGAGAAGACCATTCAGATCGTACTTATCTTTAATTTGACGAAGACACCGTAAATGGACCCTTGATTTTCGGTTCAGGGATTCTTCGTGAGTAAGCTCATGCGTAGGGAGTTCACGGACTTTTAGGAAGGTGCTTCGGCGTAACGAGGGAGCTTAGATCAGGGGAAGGGACGGGAGTGGAATAGCTAGTCGCAGTGGAAGAGATGGAATTTTGCGACTCGTGATGAAACCCGGGAGACTTTTCTGATACTGTGTTGGCCCCTATCAAAGCACATGTAGTGGAGTTCAGGCCAAAGACGATGGATGAGAGCTGTAGATAATATTAAGTTCACCGACATCAGTTGAACTCTGGAGTTGATGCCAGCAAGCGAGACAAACAGAACATGACAGAGGCCCGCGCTGTACGAATGGCGTGAGAAGTGAGTAGTCGAAGCTTAATAGTCCGCACGGCAACAAGCAAAACGTGGTAGAGATGGTGATGGAAACGAGGCGGCCCCGCAGATAAGAAATTTCAATACGAGAGAGCGCCAAAACGGACAGAGTCGGCAATTCGTACGGAGTATGGCTTGTCTTGGAAGCATTCGTACCAAGAAATTGCCTATGAAAGAAAAACGAGGTTATTGATATGGATACGATATGGAGAGGGGTGTGACGGTTGTCCTGTCAATTTTAAAATTCATATCGTCACAATAACGGGTACTGTAACCTTACAGCAAACGGTCATTCGGGCCCGAGAAACAGCCATCGCTCGCTGCGAAAAATTCTCGATATTTCCGTACATTGAGGTCGTCAGCAGCTTACGCATCGTAGTACGATGCTTCCCAGATACCAGATGAAATCCGATATGGATGGAGTCGTCGCACGCAATGAAAAGCGTAATTCTTCTGCAGCTAACGATAGTATGTTGACTGACAAAGGTACCTACATATTGAAGTGGCTGGTAGACTAAAGTAGGAAGGGTCTTTTCTCGTGTTGTACTTCGTACATACGATCGGTAACCTTACTGACGGCGGTGACACCATGATACGAAGAGATATACTCCGCAAGTTGTCGTCGAATAACGGTAGCGACCGAGACATTGGGACTGGTGACCAACGCCGCGGTCGAAGATGGCTTGGTGTGGTAAAAGTAGGTTAGGTTTTCGATGCACAGCCGACTCGAAGAAAAAGTCTTTCTTAAGGAAATGTTTCCTAAAATAAACCTCTTTGCAGTCTTGCTGTGCTTACTAACTTACCACCACCCACTTGCTCAGCCCTTTCTCGTAACAAAATGCCGGATCAAGCAGTATTGAGGCTTTGCATCAATGGCAGCAGACATTCGAGCGACAGCTAATTGAACGAATGATTCAGGAATTGGATCGTGAACCTCGAGTCTGGGATCTTGAATGCCACAGAACCTATCGTCTCCTAGCTTCCAGTACCCAGGGTCTTTTGGCACTGGCAGTAGTGTGCTTCGTAGGGTCATGTAGCACAATCTGCAGCCCACTGCAACTTGCCCATAGCCCCCAGCACTGGCAGTAGTTCCTCTCTCAAAGCGGACGGTGCTAGCCCAAAGGACTCGTTGGAAACCGCGTAATCTTCACAACTTTTACTGGTGCAGCGCGCTGCAGATGCGGGTTTCATAACAGCACAGCGATGTGATTAGCGAGCGCTGAGTGGACAAACCACGAAGAGCCAAGTCAAGAGTCAAAACACTCTGCGCGTTTGGCACTGCGCGAAAGGATGTAGCATGCGGGACTCGAGAGATGTAGTCATCCAATCTTCCCAGAGGATCACGAAGATTAAGAAAAGCCAAGAGAGAAAGGTGGTAATGTGCAGGAGCGGTCTGTGTTAGGGATTGTCCGATGGATTATGGAATCATTGGTATGGATTATGGAAGCATGGGGATTTGTTCTCTTCGATGCTAGAGAAGACTACCTGGGCGTGCTAGCCTGCGAGGTGATAAGCCGTGCAGTGCATTCACTAGTTGCACAATCTAACGGGCCCCTTCATTAATGTGCAATAATTTAGACTAATTAACATACTCACTGTTCTACGAGCACTCTTACTTCGTACCAACAAACAAATACATCATTTCGAGAAACAGAACGGCCTCGTAGACGGACGACTGCACCAAGCGTCAACGGATTTGTGGATGGGCCACTGGAACAGCCTCGGGATCAAGAAACTACTGAGGGACTCATAGTGCCGTCACTTCCAACACGAGGGGCAAACAGGGGGCTTATCAGGTACCCAAGACAGAGTACCCAGCAAAATGCCCAGCAAAATACCCAGCAAAATCTCAAATAACCCTCAGCCAAACACGGGTGCGCTTTCGCACGAAGTAGTCTCGTCGATCATTCATTGGTACTTCGTACCTGCATCATCCCATGACGATCCACCGCTCCAGTCATTTTACCCGCTCTCTTGTCATTTCGAGGGATCGCACCATGGATTGTTTCCTCGACTTGTTGACCAATGCGACCAATTCCCACTTTTGATTGGCGACTCTGCCTTTGCTGCCTCGCGTGTGGTGGAATGCTCGTGTCAGCCCGGTCTTTCCTTATCACCAATAAGGCCATTGCTCTGATACATGGTCTGTTTGGAAAACGCCCCCTCGGGCCAAAAGAATTGCAGCAGGGCTGTGTTTGTGTTATGCATTTCATACCCCAGCCAGCCGTCTGAAAGGGAAACGCAAAAAGTAAGTTACACGAAGAGGAAAAATAAGCAGAGGGGAAAAGAGGGAAAAAGAGGGCAATGCAAAATATCTCCGTACCATACGTTACAGCGATACCCCCGGCCCGGTACTGTGCCATCTCACCCACCTACCCTCCCTTCCTGCCTCATACTTAAACTTAGATATTCCTTCCCCTTCCTGCTTATTTCTTCCCTGTTCCCCTCATCGAAATTTCATATCCCTTCACATCTCATCTCTCATCTCTCATCTCACCTGTTCCTTTTCGCCTTTCACTATCTGGTTGATAAAGTGGTCTTGGTCTTCTATCCTGTCGAACGAATTCACCCTTCTTTTTGAACTCGTTCCTTCTCTTTTCGACTCACTCTCAACCCACATTCGCTTTTGCGCTGCGCCTGCCTGCATAGAATTACTGTTTCGTGTTTGAAGAAAAGTCTCATACATCTACTCTTAATACTCCTCCAACTCGAATCCTCCTACTTCCGCACACAACATCATACCCGTATTCAGTATGCGTTATTCATTACTCTCAGCCTCTGCTGCTGTCCTTCTTTCGGGACTTGCAAATGCACAAACTTTCACCGATTGCAACCCAACAGAGAAGAGTAGGTTCTACTGATTCCAACTTATGTTCAGCCCAACTAACATATTTCTAGCCTGCCCTTCTGACCCAGCTCTTGGCGGTCTTCAAGTGACTGACTTCACTGCCGGAAAGAGCGACAACTGGGAACTCGCCGATGGAACAACCCTTACCTACGACAACTCCCTAGGTGCCCAGTTCGTTATTAGCACCAAGACCAATGCACCAACTATCAGTAACTCCAAGTACATCTTCTTCGGTTCGATCGAGGTATGGGCCCGCGCATCCCCAGGAACCGGTATCGTCAGCAGTTTCATCCTCGAGTCGGATGATCTTGATGAGATTGATTGGGAATGG
Organism: Rutstroemia sp. NJR-2017a BVV2; assembly: GCA_002946415.1. Taxonomy (NCBI): domain Eukaryota; kingdom Fungi; phylum Ascomycota; class Leotiomycetes; order Helotiales; family Rutstroemiaceae; genus Rutstroemia; species Rutstroemia sp. NJR-2017a BVV2. Next base: position 94,511 of record NJPS01000031.1, on the reverse strand, counting down.
CTCGGAGCATACAACAATGAAGTCGAGAACAACTTCTTCGGAAAGGGAAACACCACAACCTACAACCGTGCTGAATACCCCGCAGTCGCCACCCCTATCGACACCTTCCATAACTACACCATCGACTGGACCTCGGAGAGAACCATCTGGTACATCGACGGAGCCGCCGTCCGCACTCTTAAATACGACGACGCGCTTGCTCTCGGCGGAAAGAACTATCCCCAAACCCCTATGAAAGTCAAGATGGGAAGCTGGGTTGGATGTGCCGACACAGCCGCCACAACCAACCCCTCGACCCAAGGAACCTGTGAATGGGCCGGAGGCGCAGCCGATTTCACCAAGGGACCATTCACCTTCTACGTCAAGAACGTGACCATCCAAGACTACGGATGCGCTACCGAGTACACCTACGGTGACTTGACCGGCTCCTACCAATCCATCAAGAGCAGCGGTGGTTGCAGCGGTGGCAGCAGCAAATCTCCTTCTTCGTCATCCGGATCTTCCTCTTCATCATCATCTGGATCTTCATCTTCCGCAAGCAAGACCGTCTCCGGTAGCACCACCCTCGCCACCACTGCCGCTAAGCCCACCGGCACCGGCTCCTCATCCAACAACCCCAGCGGCACCGCAACCCTTTCCGGCCTCGTCGCAGCCGCAACTGGTAACAGCAGCAGTGCAACTGGCAGCGCAACTACGACCGCAACACTGGCTCAGAGCTCTTCTTCGGACGCCACTGCGCTGAAACCTAAACACCAATACGGCATTCTTGATCTTTCGGTCATGGTGCTGGGTCTGGGGCTTGGTTATCTTGTGATGTAGATGCGTTTCTCTCTACATTATGAGATTTCCTTATTCCCGTTTCCTGTGTATTGTTTGTTTTTTATTTAGCGTGGGGTGGGTATGATTTGTGAGATACGATACCCTGATGGCTTGGATTGGATGCGCATATGTACATGTATGAACGGATGGTGTGAGATACCTTCTTAGCTGGCTTTTGGAGGCTCGCTCGCATTGGATTTTATTTTGGATTCTTGGGTATGAATTTTGGGTTTGGTTTGCATGATATACTGAGATGAGATGATCGATTCCCATGGGTCATAGAGGGGGGTGGTGCGTTTGCATATTAGGGGCGGACAAAGAAGAGAGGAACATAAAATGAAGGAAAATTGAAAGAGATTTTTGAGCATTATGATGGAGTTTTTGTTGTGGCTGGTTGGTTGGATAGAGAGAAAGGGGAGCTTGCATGATTGCATGGAGGGTTGGATATACCTACTTTACTTAGATACTTTAATAATTACAGTTTTTATGTTTGTACTATAAGAGTTCGTTTATTGACATTGCGGTGTGCAAGAAATTCTCCTAGAACATCCATCCGATCACTGACTGTAGGTACTATCCTTTATTTCTGTACACTCTTTCTAAAGCCCTAAGGGCCCTCTATCTTCTTCTTCTCTTACTAAATGGATTGATGGATAGATCGCTAACGTCCGTCCGGCTCACTATATTTTACTTAGCCTCGATTCAAGGATGTAGTCACGTCCTATCGGCAGGTGGCAGCACGCTAGTGTCTGGCAACTGGAGCGCCGTCACTAGTCTCCTTCTACATCACCATCGTAATGGCAGGATAATCTGGACAGAGCTAGTTAAGTCCTAACGCAAGGCGTACCTCCTGGTGTGCCTATATCATACTGTGCTCTTGCAGATTATGGCAAGGTCCCTCATTCTATACTCCATCATCGTGCTCGCGGATGACGCTCGATAGAAGAGAAGACCCAGCGCCAATGATGCGTCGCCATTATGACAGCTCTGAGGGTGCTGGGAATGCAATTGTCTTAATCCTAAAGATCTGGTCGCTTGAATTCCGAGCATTACGAACCCAAGTCTATTTTTAGATTTAACCTTAGTCCTCAGCTATATGTGCAGCCTCGTCCCAACTCGAACCTCAGCCGTATGAACAAATATATCTACTGTATGGTCTCTTCGTCTGCTTCATCGCAATAACAATGGCAGAGGCTCTCGGAATTGCTGCAAGCGTTATCGCAGTTATCGATTTATCTGCAAAGGTTGCCTCACGGTGCTCCGAGTACTACGCCAATGTCAAGAATGCTCGAGACGATATCGAACGCCTTCAAAGGGAGGCCCAAGGATTAAAAGCAATACTTGAGAGGGTCTATTCACTGTGCGACGGTCCAAAGGGTGTGGGACTCCATGATTCCCAGAGCTTGCGTGAGGGAGTCGAGGACTGCCAGAAGCAGCTCGCCCAGCTGGAGGCAAAGCTCAAGCCTCGAACAACAAATAAATTAATGAGTCGTTATGGGATACGCGCCTTAAGATGGCCTCTCAAGAGTAACGAGGTGGATAGAATCACGGAGAAACTCGGACATTACAAGGACAACATATCTTTCAGTCTCCAAGTCGACCAAGAGTACGTGATTTTGTTCATATTTCAAATAGCAGAAGCTGACAATGGTGCCTATAGGGTACAAATTCTTAATATCCATCAAAAAATTGTACTCGATAAACTACCGTCTGCCGATAATGCCGCGTTCGACTCTCACGACGAAGAACACAATGCCCGATGCTACCAAGGCACACGAGCGGAACTTCTTCGGCAGATATATAGCTGGGCTGGCGGTGGAGGCAGCGAACGTATATTCTGGCTAAATGGTATGGCGGGCACTGGCAAATCTACAATCTCCCGCACCGTGGCCCAAAACTTCGCCGACAAGGGAGAGCTCGGCGCCAGCTTCTTCTTCAAGAGGGGTGAAGGCGACCGTGGCCACGCAGGAATGTTTTTTGCAACGATTGCTACTCAGCTCGTCCAACAACTACCTTCCTTAGCGCCACACGTCAAGAATACGATCGAAGCTGACCCGGGAATCTCTAGGAAGGCTTTGAAGCAACAATTCGACGCACTTGTCTTGCAACCGTTAGGAAAGATACAAACCGATCCTCAGAAGTCTTCAAGCATAGTGATTGTGGTTGATGCCCTTGACGAGTGTGACGGAGAAGAGGATGTGAGAACTGTAATTCGCCTGTTCTCACAAGTGAAGCATATAGCATCAGCACAACTCAAGTTCTTTTTGACAAGCAGGCCAGAGCTTCCGATTCGCCTCGGCTTTGAGGATATAAGAGGTAAATATGAAAGATTGGTTCTCCATCAAATTCCCGAGCCAATTGTCAAGGAGGACATCTCTTCATTCCTAGAACACGAACTAGCAACAATACGAGAAGATTATAACAAAACAGTCACCCAAAACCGGCAATTACCCGTAGATTGGCCAGGCCACATAACCGTCCAAAGCTTAGTCGAAATGGCTATCCCGTTGTTCATTTTTGCTACAACCATATGCCGGTTCATCAATGACCGAAAATACGGCCAACCGAAGGATCAGCTTGCTAAGGTCCTGAAATATCAGAGTAGAAGCCAAGCATCTAAACTTGATACAACATATCTCCCAGTCCTGGACCAGCTCCTCGTCGGAGTTACTATTTCGGAGAGAAAAGGTCTAGTAAAAGACTTCCAGCAAGTCGTTGGATCGATTGTCATTCTCGCTAGCCCTCTTTCCGCTACTTCTCTCGATAGACTCCTTGGAGTCCCTGAAGGTACAGTCGATAGCAGAATAGATCTCCTCCACTCCGTTCTAAGCATCCCCTCTCGTCCTGATCACCCTATACGACTGCTTCATTTGTCGTTCCGGGACTTTCTCGTTGATACTGAGAAGCGCGAGACGAACCCCTTTTGGGTCGACGAGAAAGATACCCATAACAAGTTAGCAACCCGATGCCTTAAACTCCTATCTACAGGCGAAAATCTCAAGAAAGATATTTGCAATCTTCGGACACCAGAAAGGTCACGAGCAGATGTTGATAAACAAAGGATAGATTCTCACCTACCATCCGAAATGCAATATGCTTGCCAGTATTGGGTATACCACTTGAAGGAAAGCGGAAGTAGTATATACGATGGCGACCAAGTCCACAATTTTCTCAAGTATCACTTTCTCCACTGGCTTGAATCATTAAGCTTGATTGGAAGGCTACGAGAAAGCATTGGGATGGTAGATAGCTTGATGGCTATAATAGATGTATGTTACTTACTAATCTCAAGTGCAAGTATTTACTAAATATAATTTTTAAGCCGATAAATAGCAGCCAAATATCTATGTTCCTTTACGATGCAAAGCGCTTTATCCTTAGCTACTACTCTATAGCCGAGTTGTCGCCCCTCCAGCTCTACTCCTCTGCACTTATCTTCGCTCCAAAGAAAAGCATCATTCGAAATACATTCCAGAATTATATCCCTGATTGGATCTTACAGGAGCCAAATACAGATCTGGAATGGAATGCCGTTTTGCAGACGCTCGAGGGGCACAGCAGCGCGGTCAACTCTGTCGCCTTCTCGCCTGACTCGAAGCTGCTGGCGTCGGCGTCGAGCGATGAGACGGTCAAGATCTGGGACGCAGCTACAGGTACGCTACAGCAGACGCTCGAGGGGCATAGCGCCGGGGTCAGGGCTATCGCCTTCTCGCCTGACTCGAAGCTGCTGGCGTCGGCGTCGAGCGATAAGACGGTCAAGATCTGGGACGCAGCTACAGGTATGCTACAGCAGACGCTTAAGGGGCATAGCAACTGGGTCAACTCTGTCGTCTTCTCGCCTGACTCGAAGTTGCTAGCGTCGGCATCGGACGACAAGACAGTTAAGGTCTGGGTTACAGCTACAGGTATACTGCAGCAGACGCTCGAGGGGCATAGCGACTGGGTCAACTCTGTCGTCTTCTCGCCTGACTCGAAGTTGCTAGCGTCGGCATCGGGCGACAATACAGTTAAGGTCTGGGTTACGGCAACAGGTATACTGCAGCAGACGCTCGAGGGGCATAGCGGCAAGGTCAACTCTATCGTCTTCTCGCCTGACTCGAAGTTGCTAGCGTCGGCATCGGACGACAACACAGTTAAGGTCTGGGTTACGGCAACAGGTATACTGCAACAGACGCTCGAGGGGCATAGCAGCAAGGTCAACTCTATCGTCTTCTCGCCTGACTCGAAGTTGCTAGCGTCGGCATCGGACGACAAGACAGTTAAGGTCTGGGTTACGGCTACAGGTATACTGCAGCAGACGCTTGAGGGGCATAGCAACTGGGTCAACTCTGTCGTCTTCTCGCCTGACTCGAAGTTGCTAGCGTCGGCATCGGACGACAAGACAGTTAAGGTCTGGGTTACGGCTACAGGTATACTGCAGCAGACGCTTAAGGGGCATAGCGACCAGTGATGGGAGTAGTGTACGGCCGTATTACGGTGGCTGATATCGGCCTTCTAATACATACGTACGTACATATTATCAGATTTGATACCACTGGGGATATACTAGAATACCGGAATTTAGGATGGAATGTAGAATAATTGCCTGAGGACTTGCAGATTCGCTTCACAATTGCCTAGTTAGGAAGTCCAAATTCTTGGAAGGTCTGGAATGTATTGCATTCCAGTATATTAGTATACGGCCAGTATTAGTGATATCGAATCTAATACGTATCACCAGGAATATATCCTCAATAATCCATACGTATCACTATAGTGGGGCGTATACAAAATACTGAAAATACTAGTCCCATCACTGATAGCGACTGGGTCAACTCTGTCGTCTTCTCGCCTGACTCGAAGTTGCTAGCGTCGGCATCGGACGACAACACAGTTAAGGTCTGGGTTACGGCTACAGGTATACTGCAGCAGACGCTCGAGGGGCATAGCAGCAAGGTCAACTCTGTCGCCTTCTCGCCTGACTCTAAGTTGCTAGCGTCGGCATCGTACGACGAGACAGTTAAGATCTGGAATATATCTACAGGCGTACTACAGCAGACGCTCGCAGTCAACGGCTATATCAGCAGTTTATCATTTGATATTACAAACTCGATCTTAATTACAGATCTTGGCCGTTTTAAGTTAGATGGAACCACCAATCTTCCTTTGCCTATACCTGCTGGAGAAATAAGTAGTGAAAGTCACTGTAAAGGGTTAAGTATCAGTGGGTCTTGGGTTCTATGGAATAGCCAGAACCTGCTTTGGTTACCACCTGACTTCCGGGCTTTAACCTCTGCTATCTCGTGTACCGGCTCGACACTTGCTATTGGATGTCCATCTGGGAGGGTTTTCATTATCGGAATAAATAGTCTATATGTTAATATGCTTGAATGAAGTTAGCTTGCTTTGAGAAACAGCTATTATATAAATGAAAATCATCTTCTCCATAATTTTATTCTATAATAAGCTAGAAGAGAGCCACACTTTTATACTATCTTGGATTAACTACTCGATTCTTCTATTCCTTTCTAGAATCTTCTTGGTCAGGCCAGTCATATCATTGATGGCTGCGCAAACGGCTACTTTTTGCTGTACTCGGAGGATGTCGGGCAACGGGAATTTTCCGGCAAGGTATACGCAGCCACAAAGTAGAAGTGGAAGTAAGACTTTGTATGCTAATATATATCTATCTCTCCGCTTGTAGCATGATACGGTACGATGTGCTTTCTTATGGTGCATTTTATTGGGATTCTCTTCTATCTGCTAGTTCGTACAGCTTCGTTTCCGTGGTGGAAAGCTAGAGGAGAGAGGTTGGGTTAAAGAGTCTTTTTCATGCAAATCTGGATGGAAGATCTGCGAATTCGCTTTTTACGGGATATAGCGAACTGGTATGGTATATGTTGTTTGGGGGAAGCCTATTGGTTCTTCGTCCTTAGGATGGTCTTCGATTATACGATATATGGATGAATGTCTGGATGATGTTGGGGGCAAGGTGAAAGTTCGTTGGTTTGGAATAGTGAGGTTGGAGATTTTGGGTTCGTGTGAGTGATAGGACGTTAATGTGCAGCAGTAGCTTTTAAGTCGTCTGCTTGGTCTCGGTTGTTGTTATTGAGTCGCAAATCTATCGCAGCGGAGGTGAAAAGATAGTCTCATCATACCTTCACATCCACCACCCGCCCGCACATACATACTAACCTTTCCTGCCTTACTATCCCGTTCACATCTACGCATGCTGGTATTTCCAATCAGCGTTGCGTTGAGTCCTGGGTAGGAGACTACGGACTGTTGTGAACAGAATGAGAAACTAACTACCCATAAAAGAGACCTCAACCTGGGATACTTCCCTTTGGCAGAGATCACCAACGATCCGCTTTACACGAGCAATCCCAAGCCATAATTGCAGGATCTCCCCTCAGAGCGTGTCGGAATCACTTCGCCGTTCTCTGCTTGCTTTGCAAGTGTACTGCGAGTCTGCTACGCTGAATGCAAAGTTCTTTCTGCTCCGGCCTGTCCAGACAGTCTTTTCGAGATATGCAGACTCAAAGATCAATACACGCTCTCTAGTTTGTGAAATCAGTTGTGCTTAAGTTTTGCATTGAGATCCAGCATCGCTCTCGTGGTTCACGCAACGGCGGACGCTGATAGCGGGGATAGAATGGTGTGAAGTTCCGTGGTAGATTTACTGGACTGGTGTCTAAGTCTTCCCTCTCGCTGTTCTTTGACGTGGACCTTGAGCGTCACTATTTTGCTTCAGCGTTATATGGCCTGGTGTCCAAGTTTGGAGGAAAAGAAGGCGCTGCTATGAGAACTGCTTAGAGTTCCGCCTCTACGTGTGGAAGACTGTGCGGCCACTCTTACGGCTTGTTGTGAGCTTTCCACAAACTTGATCACCGTCCTTTACTGTTGACAAGATTTCGAAGAGCCTACTATCTCCCCCAACTTACTTTCGTGCTCTGGGATTTCTGTATGAGACGACATGTTGTTAATTATCCAGGTGTGGATGGGTCAGATGGAAGAAGAAAGGGTATAGTTTCGACTCTCGAGCTGAACAGAAAAGACACATGAAAACAGAGAAGTTCCGCATATGCCGTAGGTCTGGTAGGTCGCAGCTCCACCATCAGGCCACATAGCTTTTCAAGCCATCGATTGGATTCGAGCAGCAAAAATAATCAGGGAGCGAGCATCCAAGATCATACGCCCTGCTCAGCATTCGACCGCGATATCCGCCAGCACGAAGTTGATCTCCCCAGCATGGTCTGCTGTCCCAAACATACTTCGTCCCTGACCAAGAGCAGTGCTTAACGCACAGCTCCGTCGCGATCATGACATACAATCCGCAGAGATGGTATGATATGATTCGAAAGTTTGACCAGCCATCAGCTGCAGGACTGGATACGTGGAAAAGAGTTTCGTGAAGACACAGCACGATGCAACATCATACCACCTGATCGCTTCTGTTTGAGGCCATACAAGTATTAAACTGGACTTGTACATGAGCCAAGTCCGAATGGCCCGGTAAGATTTACATACATAGTCGAATAGCGTAGAAAGCAGGCTGGAAGAAAAGCCGGGGACTTCGATCATCGACAGACGGCTAATCAAGTTCTGTAGATCAGATAAGATCATATCCAAAGCAACACGAATCCATTGAGTAACAACATCGCGCAGTTGACATAGCGAGTAACCTTAGTTAACTTCGATCTTCGGTATATATTGCGGAAAAGTTGTACAGGGTGCGGGAAGGGGTACGGGAGGGGTACGGGGCGCGAAGGATGATCGTGGGAAGGGAGGAAGCTTGGCAGATCCACACTCGAGGCTCTTTCGAATGTGTGGAGTTAAGACATGAGATATGGATTCTGCGTGCGTCCTTTCTATAGAGGCGGTGATGTAAACATCTTCGTAGAGTATCCGGGTAAACTCAATCCCCATAACGACTCTGATTCCAACCGGCTTCTCTTCTAACCCATATGAATCTACCATAGGGCGATAATAACTAATTGAATCGCAACTCGCAACTCACAATCATTTGTTTCCTGTAACATTGCCAGATCGCTGCTTGGATATTCTTATGTAACGTATCTTACGATGCAGGATGGTATGAGCTGCAGCAGTAAACATTTTTGGAGGTTAATATAAAAGTAAGCCTGTGAGCTGTGCGGACAACTTACGTACATTGCTGTAGCGAGACAGCGAGAGCAACACCTGACATCCAAAATTCCCCATAGATCCCAGAGATGTAAGAGCTTGCAGCTTCGGCCTAACTTCAACCCGGACAACTCCAATTTCATGGCCTGAGCTATATATAAAACATTTCTCGAGCTTCCTATTAAGTAAACGGATACGTAAGTGAGAAGAAGACTTGACATACAATTACATTTCAGGAAATAGGAGTTGACGTACAATTTACATTTTTCAGAAACTCAAAGCGAGATTGAACGTGTTCCCTGGATGTTATATCGGTAGAATTCGGTCCGGGTAGACAGATGCGGAGTATAATTGTTGGCCCTCGCTGACACCTCCTACGGAATACTTTATGTAGGTGTGCACTATGTAATATAGACCGGCAATTGTCAGTCCCGAGGAGTGGCGTTACTTTTGGGTTCACAGTAAGCGACGGCCGATGATTAATATCCAATCAGTAGACAGACATGTAAGTTACAAAGCAGTGAGCAATGCAGGTTCGAGGTTTTTACTTACATTAAAGTCATGGAAATTCATGGTATAGATCTTGGTATCGTCAAAACCCTAGATACTGCCCACGTGAAATTCTGTCCTACCACATTACCGTAGGTGGCACGTGGTGGAGTTTGGGTGGTGGTACCGAAATCCGATTTGAGGCTCTTTCTAAATGCTTCGCAAAACATTCCTCAAGCAATTGGGATATACTTTCTGAGCAGGTCTATCAATCAGAAATTAATTAGATATTGATATCTCAATTTCTTGATTTTTGAGTAGTTAAAGAACGTTCAAGCAAAAACTTGGGTGTGCCACCACCAAACTCCACCGGGTGGGTGGGAAGGATGAAGGCCAGGGAGGGGAGGGGTGCAGGGCTCCCCACTCTAGGAAAACACTTAGAAAGATATACGTATAGATTTACTAAAGTTATAGCCCCTGAGAGGGCTATACAGGCGAAACTCCTGCCAGTTATAGTGCGAGTGCGGCTTGGCATTAAAGCGATAGACGAAGTATCCTATCGGTAGAAAGATATACAAGCGCTACGACGGCGAGCAATAATGCGAGTAAGACTTGACATCACATTGATGCACGAGAAGAAGCGTCGATCCCTTGTTTAATTGAGAGAATATCACAGATTGGTGGCGTCAGCGACTCCTATCAACACACTGTTCTCGACGAAGACTTTTCTATAAAGGCCTGATCAACAGCCCTCAAACCAGCTCCTTACCAGCCTTCTGCATCTTCCTGCTTCTCTACCAGCTCTTCTAAGAACCAAACATACTCTCGATATCTACCTAGCTTCTAACAGCTCCTACCAATCTTCATATATCCTCGATTCCTCCGAATCTCAAAGTATGGTCCCCTCCACTCCGCTTTTACAGATTCCCGAACTTTACTAACCATATCCCGAACAGCCAACCGTCAACATGATCGCCCAATCCATCATCCTCAGCGCCATTGCCAGCCTTGCGCTCCTCAGCGGTTCCGCTTCCGCCCTTGCGATGCCCGAGGTAGCCATTGAAGCTAGAGCCACTACTGGCATCAATGTCGACGCAGCCTGTAAATTCTTTCATGGGGACAGCTTCGGTGCTAGATCGACTGGAAGCGGTTGCAATGACTGGCAGTGTGTGCATGGTGGCGACACTTATGGAATCGATTTGAACGCGTGGTGTCAGCAATCGTACGGCGGACCTGCTTATGCTACATGCAACGGTGGTGTTTATGGCTGGGTCTGCAACTACTGATTGAGTCTATTGTTGGGAAGGATGTTGTTGGAAGTGGCAGTCTTTTCTGCGTGGATGTGTGGGGGTGTTGAGCTCATGCTCTTTTCAATTCTGACCTCTTCTTTATGAAGACGTGGCTCGGTTACTCTGCAGCAGACAACATCAGAAATGATCCAATGAGAACCAATTTTATCATTCAAATATCTGGACAATGGCGGGTCTAGCACTTGCCGTGATGTGTCCGTATCTGTGATGTGATACTAAGATTCTTTCTTCTGCCATTCTAGCTCCAATCTGCATCTGAAGGTTGCTACCTCCTTTTGACCATACCGCAGTCGATGAAAGTAGCTTTTGACGATACTAGAGCCGATCCAAAACATCCAAGCTACGAGAAGTCCGGTAATAGTCACAGGACAATGAAAAGCGAGGGCCCAACGACATGCTCTGTGAGGTTTGCAAGATCATGCTGTAAGGAGCAGTTCTACCCAAGTATTCAGGGTAGCTTGTAGGTGGTATGTCTTTGCCTGTATGACGTCCACGTTGCTCTGGCTGGCGTCCGCTGCCCTCGTGGTCCTGTGGAGTCGGAAGCCTACCAGGGTTAGCATTCTTTCTGAAGAAATAATCCTGCTGACCGTCTCGACGCTTGTCGTCCAAATTTGGTGTTCCACGGGAAGGAGATGGAGCTCTACATCCAAGGCCGGGCTTGACGTTGGCTTGTATACTCCCCTAACGATTCTGCCCGCTTTCGCTTGTAGTGATTTAAGTAAATCAATAGTTCGTTTTATGTAGCCTTATCCACGCTCATGCGTAACAAACCATACAAAGCAGCCGTACATCATCTAAAGGATGACAACTACTTGGTCTCCCTTCCCAAGTTCAGCAACTCCTGCTCCCCAAGCAGAGCTAGCCAGGCTTGCTAATGCCCCAATAGACTTCGAGATTTCGACTGCGAGTTGGATGTGCTTTGTGTGTGGTCCGTAAACCGCCCCCTACATGGGTTCATTCTCTTGTTGACAAAAAAGCAGACTCTCGCCGGTGCTTCTCTGCTGTCGTTAGGGAAATAGAGGTAGGTGAAAAGAGTGTGCGATTGGGTTGTGAGTCCAAGGAGTCGAGATCAAGGGGTTCCTCTAGTTCCCAGAGCGCTAGAATATCGTACTCCGGATCCTTGGGTCTCGTAGTAGTGTCGCCATCACTATACTATATCCCTTGGCTTCATGTAGGATATTTATATACTCGCATTGTTCATCTGTATTCCATTGCGAGCTGAGTAGTGAGTTCATTGTGCTCGTCTTAAGGGCAAGTGTAGCCTCCGTGGTCTCTGGCTGTCCTCGACCATGCTTATGTCCTCGTTCTCGTCTTGCGTGCTGTCGAGCCTGTTTCCCAGGTGGACTCTCTTTGGAGCTCTTCCTTTCGTTGGGGATTTGCTCGTGGAGTTCTGTGTGCCTGGTGGTAGTAATGGCGTCAGCGCTGATGGCCTTACTGTAGTAGCACTTGGCCCGCCTCTCTAGGTTTCGTTCATCGTTGCTGCCTCTCCTTCGTCGGTAAAACAAAATGACATGATTGTCAAGCATCACATGCGGTATTCACCTAGCTGAGCTCGATCTTCCGGCCTCGTATGCTCCTTTGCACACAACGCATTCCTTATGACGGACTTTGTGGGGCAATCTTTCGAGCTGTGCGTTTCTGCACATGGTAATGGGTATATCGGCCACCCGCTGCTAAACGGTGTCGAACTTAATTACCTCACCTATTTCTGTAGTTAAATGGACGACCCGGGGTCAGCGAGTAAAAGAGGATATTATCCCCTTACCTCCACGTATACACAGCGACATCAAGTTCCGTAAATCAGATCAGATCAGATGCAATCCAAAGCAATACGAATCCATTGAGTAAAAACATGCAAAGTTGGCACGTAGTTTAACTTCGGCATATATCGCGGAAGCGCATCGAATGGAATGCGTTGTCTCATACTTGTATGTTTTCAAATATGAAGGACATACTTTAGATGGATGAACAGTACAGGAGGAGATTGTAAGCGTCTATCTCTGTGTTAGGTAAATGTTATCCACTAACAGCTGTACTTCGTACTGTAGCTACAGTAGAAATTTCCAGAACCCGTTGTTTTGTCTCATGTTTAAGGTATTTTCCAAAAACGGTGAAGAACATGACTGACGATAACTTATCATAAACCCAATTTTTGACTCGTGCTAAGACACTATCCACAAACAGAAGAAGGATAGACATGAATCTTCCCCGACTGGCGATGTCATAAGGTATCAGAACCAAAAAAGAGACCACCCTAGCGGACGTGGGCGTATCTTCGGACGACTCGCAGAAACGAGACATTTTCCCGGAAATCCGCGACCCCTATGTGGTACGCACCGTACATCTGTACATAGTAATGTACTTACGAAGTACTTGTGAGTGCGCGTGCGTGTGCGTGTGCATAAACCTTATCACCGTCTATTTACAGAATACGAGCCACGACGCCCTATTGCAGATGTGATCGGCAGTGACAGTGGCTGTCCGGCACCCAACCCATTGCAAGCGCCATAGCCGTCGGAGGGAGCACTTGGCATCGCGAGGTTGTCGTCATTGAGAAGTTTTGGCTGTACTTGTAAACTTAAGGATTGTTGGTCTACGGGACGGAGTACGGCACTGTACTATGAGTAATAGTCACCAAGGACCAAAATAAAACGCCGAGAGAAACGATCGCATGAACGGCGCAGATGATCGTGGCTGAGCTCAGAGCCGCAATGTTTTTAAAGTTCATCCGTTGAATGTTTTCTTCTGGAAGATCCAGGGAGTTGTGCCGATGTTGAAGCTTAAAGCCAGCACCCAACGGAGCGCGCGGGCTCCACTTCGAAATATGGAGAAAATCTCCACCACGAGCCACTTCAAAGTCCTTGGAATGCCGACGCCAAGCACATGAATACGAGGAATTAAACTTCATGCTGGTGGTGTAGTCGGCCATCCGCCTCATTGTGGGCTAAAATTGAGGGTCCATGGGACGGATAGTTGTTGATGCAAGCTCCCGCTCCAATCACAATCGGTGGTGGTTCTCCAGATTTTGTTTTAGCTTCGGCGGCTCGTTTTTCATGGGCTATGAGATCATCGTCGGAGATGCCTCCTCGAAGATATACCCGTAGAAAAATCATGCGTGTCTATCTTGTATATATAGTCCTGAAGAGCTCCTCCAATTCAATCTTCATTCAAACCATCAACTCAATCATCACTACCACTTAATCAGGCAACACTTTCTTCCACCAACAAACTTCCAAAAACCAAATCAATCCTCAACTCCCAAACATCAAAATGTTCTCCAAGGCCTTCATCGCAACTCTCCTCGCCGGCACTGCCGCTGCCTCTCCTGTCGTCACCCGTTCAACCGGTGCATTCGGCCTCGTCGCCCTCAAGACTGGCACCGAGCTTCAATTCGCCAGTATCGTCGCCAATGGAGGACAACTGTGGATTGGAAAGGAGACTGCCTCATACTGCCCTGAATCAGTAGGAGCTGCGTGCCCAGGTAATTACAAATGATCCTAATATGTAAAGCAAGACCTAACATCTGCACAGCCGGTAACCAGACCACCTTCGCCGCTGGCGAGAACGCAAACGTCGGAATGAACGTCATCGTTCCAGGAGGACAACAACTTTACATCTCAACCGACTACGCAGTCTCATACACCACTGCCCACTCCGCCGACACCCATGGCGGTAAGGCTCAAGGCTGGGTTTACACCGCTGCACCAGAAGGTTCAGTTGGATCCTTGACCTTCCCCGGCTACGGTTTCTTGGCTTGCGCCAGCCCTGAGGGACCTGGTATCTACTCGATCGCCGCTACCCCAGGTGGAACCGGAACTGGTAACTGCACATCCATTAGCTTGGGTGCTGCCACATACGACGGAAGCGCTACCGCTTGGCAATACTCTTAGATTGTTGGGATAAACCCACAATCGAACTCATTTGATATTTGCTTCTGACGAGTATTTTTGGCGAGTTTGAAAAAATGTCTTTGTAGATAGATATTATTACACCTTAATGCAATTCAATCCTTGCAATTTTGCATGCTTAATCCAGGTTCAACAACTTCCTGCTGTGAACTGAAAGAGAAGCTAAAATCAACGGACCCCTATCGCTTCCATAATATTGTGCAAAGTGGCCTGCTTCTGTTCCAAAACGTTAAATGGCGGATTGTTAGACCGCTGGGGGTTATATCATCGGCGCGTACTTCTCATCTCGTCCCATTTTCGTTTCGCCTCCTTAAGACAAGGTCGCAGTTTGCGGTTGCCTTGGAATCTCTGTTTGCGATCTTTCCCACCTTGCTCATTCCCGATATCACCTCGGACTCTGGGACATTCTCCGTGAGACGATCCAGATACTCCAGTAAGGCAGCTCTTAAGATGGCCCTACCGGCAGTTTGTTTCTTTACAGACCAATCCGCCGATATAATACCGATTTCGCTTTCACACTTCCACGACGAGATACCTTGCTGAGCGACGATGCAGAGCTGGTCAAAAGCCGACTTGCATAGCTTCTGTTCGTTGTCTGTAAGCTCGAGAGCATCCTAGAACGTCGTGCCATTCAGTATAAAAGTGTTAAGTCAACAGTGCTTGAGGATATGCTACCCATTCTTTACCATGCAGAAAAAGCTCTGAAGGTGAATGCTGTCGATCTTCGGCAGTACCCGGAACAGTCGTTGCAGCAAGATATGGTGATTTGAGATAACCTCGATGGCTACTATTCCAGGAATTAGTCAATGGCCGTACCAGTTAAAGCAAAGAGACGTCTGGACGTAAGCTTACTCGTTCTCAGAGGTGGCATATCCCCACTGTGTCTCTTGTGGAGAGAAAGAGCCGCTCGTAGGATCGAACATGATGATAGAAGTTATCATTCGGTGTCGCGCTGAAGACCTTGCCCATTCTCCTCATATATATCCCAAGTACACGATGAAGCAAAGCTGAAATAGTGCAGCGCCACGTAAGGAAACCTGTTGTGTATATGCCTGACATACTGGTTACTTTTCCACTCCACCCCATTGAGGAAGTTGGTTGGATTGGTGAAACCGGTGAGGTGTACTTACCGTCAGTTTCGTTGAGTAATGACACTCCAGGAAAGCTGTCACACGTCTTTATGTTTCCATTACTCGGTTTTATATTCGTTGTTAAACTAACGGAGTCATGGCGTACTGACTTCCATCTAGTTATAGATGTAGTGACGGAAGGGATGAGTGTCAAGGGGAAGGAATTGAGGTGAAGATGAGTTAAAGTTTATTGCTCTTCCCCGCACTGCAAATTCCCCAAAATGATGCTAGTGGGCCCTTGCATACTCAATCGAGAACATATTAAATCAGTCCTCTATGTTAGTCTTCACAATAACACCTTCCATGTTTTCCTAGAGAGTGATTTCTGGTGCTTCATAAACTAAACGTAGATTGCGCACTCTGCGTGACCAGAAGGGTGAATGATCACTATCTCAGTCGAACATGTTAATGCAAGGACTTCCCAAAAAGGTCATGACTCGAGTTATAGTACTTCGTGCGTCGTCAACGAAATCACCGCGGCCGGAAAATTGTCTATATTCGAGAAAGAGGTAGTCGTCTAATGGGTACAAGGTAACAGTCAACGTCGAAATAATGTCCAACTGCAACCTACAGGGACACAAGGTCATAACAAGTCGAAATGAGTTACTCTTCCGTGGTACGAACCTTCATTGGAAGGCTAACACCATTCCTATTTGTACTCTTATGTGGTTTAATACATGAAAGCCGTTTTCTGATATACAGACAGACATGCTCGTAGAGCTTAGCCGTGCCGGTACAGAAAACAGTACGATCACAGACCTCTAGACCAAAGGAGATGGGGAGGCAAGTTATTCCACTTTCCGGTTTACGGAGTTCAACGTGCGCCCAGTACGTGAACCCTAACAGCTGCTTGGAGGTGTTGATCTCCGTAGGGATATATCACGAGAATTCACCTTTCTTCAGCTTGATCTGCTGTTCACCGAAGAAATCGTGCGGCCCAAGTTTTCTATAGAGGATCGAGGTGAGCGAGCTGACAGCAGGATAAAGATGATAGAACGCAGGGAACCTCTCTAGGGCTTGATTCATAATGACCCATTACCTTTCACTCCTGTTATCCCCACATATTTCGGTTGTTCCGGAGTGACTGGAGAAAGAGCTGTCGTAGCATCAAGGTCGTTTGCGAGTGGGTAGGTAGGGTAAGTAGTCCACACGTGATGGCCACGTCCAATTGAAGGACAGACGATGGTTACCCAATTGAGTTTCCGGAGTTCTTGATGAGTATAAGAGCATTCATCTCATTGCACACTTTTGCATGAACAATATCCATACAGTTAGAAAACATCGATATCTCTCGCGACACCTTATATCATGAGCATCCTGTCAGGAGTCTCCTCCATCAAAGGCTGACTCTCAGTGTTACAAAGCTGCTAAGGGACATCGTCCAACTTTCTTGATCCGATGGCTTCCAACCTGTCGATTAGATCATGACTGAAAACGCCCAGGTGGAATGATCGATTGCCATGGCGCAAAGAACGAGATACATCAACTCTCCTAAGCTAATAAGTGGTAGTACCGATCATGTTACACGTTTTCATCGCGCGTTCCCGATCGATCCGTTGATATTGTGGCGAAAGGTGCAGACATCAGGAATAAGACATGATGTTTTGGTGCGTGTCCCAGATCCGGATCGAAGATGTCGTGGGCGTGGGGGGAGAACGCTTCATCAGGGTTAAGATTTTGTATTCAACCCCGGCGAAGACCAGCGGTTAATATCGACTTTCATCGAAGATCATGAAATGAGTGGACTGCCGTGGTGTGAGGAAATGAGTGATTCTTTTGTTGCATGTCTCTATCGTCGATTCAGTTATGATTCTGCCGGATGAAGTGTGGAGATTGGAAGTCTTCGAGGAAATCGAGGCGTTTTGATGATTGTAGAGTGACGTTGAGATATTTGGTTGTGGTGTTAACTCGATGACTTCATCGCTAAGGGCCATGAAATCTTCACATCGAAAACTTCATCGGTAAGGAACCTACTTAGGAGCCTTATGGATATAACGTCCCAGGAACCACTGGAAGTGTCGCAATTCGGGGCATAAGGTCTAGAACACGCGTATATAACAGTAGAAGCTTGGCATTGCGCCAATCACGTTCGAGGCTGTAAGTGCTCCTTCTACCACCAATACAAACAGGAGGGAACTGCATAGTATTTGAGCGGTGCTTCCCTCTCCAGCCTTGCGGCGAGGAATACCCCGCAATGTTCAAGTGAGTCAGAGTTGCCAATATCGTGGGCGGGATCCGAGCCGTTGGGCCCACTAACAGCCCTATGAACGAAAACGTCAAGTCGAAGCATGTCCAGGGCAGGGTAACAAGGTTAGGACCATAAGCAAACTCGATAATGCAGTGCTCACACCGAGTATAAATGCAGTAGGTATCTCCCAATCGCAACTTTTGAAGTCTCGGAGCAGTCGCGAGACACACGTGCTAATCACGTGTAGCACATCGGAATTTGGAGTTGATTAAGAAGAGGATTTCAAATCCGAAAATCCAACGTTGCCATTTTGAGCCTCTGGATCGCTCAAATTCGACGCGGAAAAAGGCAGCCTGCACGATGCGTATGCATGGTTCGTAATCAAGCACCATCAAGCTGCAGGCTCCAGGCGACAATGGTCGCGTTCTCACCAATCAAATCACTGGGGAGCATTTACGCTTAGCAATCCGAAGGGAAGTTTCAACCTATTTTCCACATGCAGACTCGGTGAGTCATACCGTAAACCCGCGAAATGAAACTACCGTTCGTGGGGTTTTTCGCGGAGAGAAGGAATGGTCTTGACATACAGGACGGGGACTCTGGGAGGCTTAGACATTGCAGAAGAGGATACATATGCTTCTTTGTCGATATCGCCCTCGATCATTGGCTAGAAAGGTGCGCTGTGATACCACAAGGCAGATGAGTACAAACTCGAGCACCAAGTAGAATCGCGTAAAGTGGCAGGAGGCAGGAGGGACATGGAGAAGTGTAAAGCAAAGGGCGCAGGCCGCGCAGCTATGCTGCGACATGAGCCAAAATGCGGGAAAATGGGATTTACTGTAGGAATAGGACTGTGCCATGCAAGTTCGCTGTGAAGATCCAAACCCCGGCGAGATGATTTGGGTAACGGCGGACGCTTCCCTGTGATTAGTGGAGCGCGATGGCAGGAAGGTTCCTCTCGGCATGCCGGTTTAAGCTGCTGAGGTACGACTGACGAGTACGGAGTAAGCAGTTTTGCAGCGAACTACTTTTGCGCGGGTCGAGGTCAATCTGCGACACAACATCCTGCTTACTTTCTGCCCGGGAAAATGGGACCGGAAGGGAAAGCATGGTAAGACAAGGCAGGGCAAAACGGACTGAAAGGATGTACACAGTACATGAGCTGGGACGGGACAGAGTTACGGATATTATGTGGATTTTGCTGTGCTGGGCGAAGGGGCCACAGGGCATGTGAGAGGGAAGCGCATCGCACATCATGAGGATCATTTCGCAGATAAACGCCACCATAGGGCCGTATACCAAGTAGGTCGAGTGCTCTGCAAGATACCTGCCCAGCACCGAGTCTTGATTGATTCATGATATCCCCAGAATCCCAGAATCTGCGATCGTCGCAGCGCCGGAGATGCCAACCCGGAATCTCCCTTAACTCCATCTACTTCATCTAGATGCATCTAAGGTACCGGCGAAAGCACGGCGGCGATAAAGTTCAAGCAGGTTGTCGATGTCCTGATTCTATGCGGCACGAGATGTGGCCTAAAAAAGTCGTGGAGGCTTTTCGCAAGGTTGCGCCTTGCGAACAAGGATGCGTAGGCCCCCGTCCCAGGTCAATAGCTCGTACAGTTTCGCAGTACGAAGGAGGAAGGGAAATAGATGAAGAAATCTCACCGTGATGGATTTTATGGGCCGCGGGCACTTTGTCCGTACTTTGCGCACCGCTGCGAAGAGGCGCGCAAAGAATGGAAGCATAGAAGACAGACAGACAATGAAATGCCAACAGCACAGCTGTTTGTGTTGGCCCACTCCCACCACCAAAAAGGATCCAAGGAAGCCGAAAATGCAGGGGTCCTCGCCCGCACTCTCGATACGAAGCTGCAAGTGACAAGAGCGACAAGCACAAGCACAAGCACAAGAGCAGCGTGAGCAAGCGACATGAGCGACTGAGCGACTGAGCGACCACAAGAGATGTGACTCATACCTGAGAGCGAGCTAATCCGCTTTGGCTCTGGTGCAGCCACCGCCCTTACCCTAAATTCTCATCGCGTCTGCCACTTTTGTCCAATTGCGTGAGAGTATCTTCCCACTAGCACCTCTGGCTGTTCTCTCGCTTCGGCCGCGTCTGCCATTTGTCGCATTTAAGTATAGGAAGATTTTCCCCAGGCCACGAAACTTTTTTCTGCTTCTGACTCTTACATTATCTTCTCTTCCACATACACACAATAACCATTCAGACAACAATAATCCACCTAAACCGTCGTCCAAGAACATCTGTCGCAACACGATGTTCTAAACCTCTGGCCCTCCAGCTACTCCCTTGTTGACTCCTCCGGTCGGCAAAATTAATTCCCCAATCAACCCAACAATCTCAACTCACTTTTACCCCTCTTCTCAACCTTCAAGATTTCCTCCCCAGGAATCTTCGACGACTAGCACCGCTTTAAGCAGCTTTTGTCCTCCAACCGCAACAATAACTTCACAAGAGTTTCACTCTTTCACCACGGATTCTCCATCATCATGGCTTCCCACCTCCAATTCAACGAGCCTGCCGGCACAATTACCTCCATCATCTCACTATCTGAACAACTCGGTCAATCCCGATCCCGCTCAACAGGTTCCCAATCAGGACTTCGTTCTCTTCGAGAGCAGGACTCCCAACGTTCGTCGTACCCCTAGTTTGTCTACGCCAGCCTATCCAGGCCAAAATCGTCGTCACTCGTCTCATCTCGCATCTGTTTCCTCCGTGCCGCAGAATCAGAGAGTCGCTGCGATCATTCAAGCTACTGGACATCAAACTTCTACTTCGGCCTTTACCAATCGGTTCATTCCTTCATCTGCGCAGATAGCTCAACACCAGCACTTCCACGCTTCTGCTCCTGCTACTCCAGCGACCTTGCAACAACCAGCGCGACCACGTCCCCAAGTGCCTTTGTTTTCACAATCAACTGGCAACGTGCCGCGAACTCCAAACATGGCTTTGCAAGGTAGACCATTTGCACATTCACATACACATTTGCGCATTGACTCACATTCACATTCAGACATGGATCTCTTTGACGAATTCACTGCTTTCGAGGGTGGAGCCTCGACACAAAACTCATATTCCTCAGCCTACTCCTCTCCGGCTGTTGCAACAATGTATGACCCGTTATCAAACCTCTCATCGTCGAGCTCCACCAACATGGGCACTGTATCTCCTCAAGATCTTTTCGTTCGCGACTCGTTCGCATCTGCTCCCAACTCGACTGCGTTTACGAACCTGACATCTCCTTCCACGTACAACGATTCCCCAGACCTTGGCAATGAGTACGACCTCTCTCCTTTCGTTACCGACCTACAAGTTTCCGGTGATCCTTGGTTTCCTCTCTTTCCTCAAGAGGACCAGGTCAAACAACCCGAATCTGACCACTCTCCTCTGCAAGTAGAGGAAGAGCTTGAGGTTGGCAGAGAACTCAAAAAGCTAAAGGACAGCCGTCGTCGCTCTGGCTCTGGTGCATCCCCGCCATCTGGGACTCTTTCTACTTCTTCTGGCATTCGCAAACCTCAAAAAGAACTTAAGCCTATCGTAGTAGAAGACCCTAACGACACCATCGCGATGAAGCGAGCTCGCAATACTCTTGCAGCACGTAAGTCGCGACAAAGGAAAATGCAACGGTTTGAAGAACTCGAGGATGAAATCAAAAAGTTGACAGAAGAACGTGATCACTGGAAGCAAATCGCTTTACGAAGGAGCGGACAATAAGGCTGTTTCTTCAGTCACCGGCACACTCATGGATTGGAGGTGGGGATTTTTGGCCCTTTGCTCTAAGGAGACTGTGATAGCAGCTGTCGCGTAGGGGCACAGCAATGACGTTACAGTCGCGGATCTCATTGGAAGTCGTCTCATTCTTGTACCCTTTCTTATATTTGCTTCACCGGATGGTTGGGAGTACGCCATCGTCGGATTTCTATTCTCAGTGTGTGTCTAGGGAAGGTTTATAGGGGCATCGATGAAATGTTGCTTATGTTTCGGGGTTTACGACTATTCTTTTTGCTTTCGGCTTGCTGTAGTAGTTAGTCTAGGTGTCTCCCACAGAATCTTAAGGATTCTGTTTGGATGGTGACCCAGGCATGGTTTTTGTTAACTCGTGGAATTACCTATCATATTTACGAAGAATCAAATCTATTGATCACCATTTTCTGTGCAAACTTGGTCTTATTATCGTGATTGTGATGTGCTGTTCCTGTGGAGTTGTTTGAATATCCAGGGGAGCCGCAACCTCTCCCGTCGCACATTACTTGCTTGCTCAAACAACTCTATCATATCCCCTTCCTTCCACTTGGCCAGTGCTCGCTCCCCTTCCTCTTCCACTCGTCTATACTGCACCGCATCTACTTGGGTCGGGTCAATCACGGTCATTCGCAGGTGATGTGCTTACTTCTCTCGGTGAATGTACACAGATTCACCCTCTCGTTGTCTTTCCACGTTTATCTATTAATAGATTCTCTGTCTGGTCTATTTTTGGTTGGTTTGTGGGCGAATGGAATGGGTGGATGGGCAATTCAATTCACTTGTTTACTTTAGTTCTTGGAAAGATGGATGGATGGATGGATGGATGGATGGATGGATGGATGGATGGATGGATGGATGGATGGATGGATGGATGGATTGAAGGAGGGAGGAAGGGAAAGATTAACAGTTGGGAGGTGGTGGGTGTAGATACAGGTGTAGATATAGGACGAGCTGAGATAGTTGTGAATCTATTTACCTCACTATCCCACCTTGATGATGTAAGATTAAAAGTTATGTCGGAGGAGAGAAGGAATACGAATAGATATGGGAGGTCGGGGTTTATTTCCGGGGTTCCGTAGAGTATTAGGTGAGCTGATGTGCTGCTGATGCGCTGCTGATGTGCTGCTGATGTGTTGGCATTGGGAAATATATCATAGATAGATGGGTAATATTTCCTATGATTACATTCATACATAAATCAAGAAGTCTAGAACATAGAGGAGTCTAAAACATGGTCGGAAACTGGGATGGGTTAGGTTGCGGTCGGTCGAGGCTACGGTGTGTGAGGTATGGTGAGGGGAGGTGAGGCCGCCAACATATTATTTGCTTACTTTCCAACAACTTATTTTGTTTTTTCTTTTGGGGAAGAGGGAAGGTCGGCTTAGGTGATCGGGGTGGGCTGTAGAAGGGGAGGGGGCAAGAAGGAGGTGGAAGGAAAAGAGGAGGGGGGAAGAAAAGAAGAGAGGGAAAGGAAAAGAGGAGGGGCGAGAAGAAGGAGGGGGAGGAAGGAGGAGGAGGGGGAGGAAAGAAGAAGGGTATGAATGGAATGGGGACGTGAGAAGAGAAGTTTCCGCGCGTTGAGTAATGTGTTGGTGGTGGTTGGGGAGTGGGGAGTGGGAAGTGAGGCGGGGGATGTTTGTTACAGGTTGTGTGGTTTTGAGTTGTAGAATTTGTAGAAGAGAAGTGGAAGGTGATGATGATGGTGAGGGTGAGGTTTGGTGTAGATATATGGTTTTCGTTTCGTTTTTTGTATTTTCGGGGTTTGTTTTGTGGGATCGATTGACTCTCTGCCTGGATATTGTGAAGGTGTGTGTGCGATATTTGAGTACGGAAACTTGGAGTTTAAGAAAGGTAGGTAAGTAGGCAGGTAGGTAGGTCGGTATATAGGTAAATGGGCGGGATTTGTAAATGAACATATGGCCTTTGTGAATGAATGAATATGCGTGTGCAGGTGGGTGCGTAATGATGAAGGGGAAGACGGCGTAGAGTAGAGCAGAAGAGAAGGAAGGGGACGAACAAGAAGACAAATAAGAATGGACGGGAAACATGATTTTGAAGTTGAGTTGCTGCAGTGTGGCAGGGGATAACGTGATGATAAAAGATCTTGGGAAGCACTGCAGGGTGTTAACAACGTAGAAGTTTGATCCAAGTATACTGCCTATGACGAGAAGGATAAATTTCTTTGGAAAAGCAACGTAAATTGGTAACGAACTAGCCTATCTAACACCAGACCATTTCACTATGTCGCAAACCCACTAAGCATCTGTGCCGGGGTAAACTCGCCTTACATATATCACCAATCCGCATACCTCATCCACCATTCTTCATAATGAGATCCATTGATCCAACCCAACGCTGGAATCCCACAACGCTTGCCATACACACTTCTCTTTTCCGGCCGATTGAAATTTCTCATTGGAATACCCTCGCCACGGTAAACCCAAATACCGTCGTCATTCTCATACCATGGTCCTATCAGGTGACTGGTCACTACCTTTTGATATGTTGAACAGTAACAGCCACCTTTACCTTCTGCTATTAACTCATCCGTCATAAAACGATTTCCACTCGTACACACGTAGCCTTTCAAGGTGGGATGTCGTACCCACGGGTGACCATTGACGCATGCGTCAGTTCGCGCGGCTATTGAAGAAACCCAGTCGTCCTGCTCTTCTCGTTGGGTGTCATCGAGCTGGTCGTACTGGGTTTGACGGGCGGCCATTACTATGTCATTCTGGGATTGGAATACTGACTTCTGACCTGGTGGTGCTCGGGTGGCAGTTGAGGGTGCTTGAAGATTGTCTCTTTGTAGACGGGTGACTCCATAGTTGGCTTGTACATTATCTCTATAGGGTGAGGTTGGTTGGGTGTTGAACATCCCAGTGTCTCTTTGTGAAGATGTTGTCCTCGATGGTGTTATTGATCTGCTTGGAGATGTTCCATATGACATCCACGGCGATGGAGACCCTCGAGACATGCTACTGGAGTGGACGTTGTCCCTATGTAGCCGAGTAACATTAGGTGGTGATGGAGTGAAACAGGTTCGACGGTCACTATTGGTGTCATAACCTCTCTGCTGGCTATTGCCTTGGTATTCTCTCTGTGGATAGGACATTTTGATTGAAATAGTATGGATGTTTGCTTATGTCCCGAGCATTTCAGACAAAAGAGAATGAGCTCCACGCGAGATGGTGGTTAAATACTGCCTGATGTTCTACCAAATGATATAAGATTCAGTGGGCTTTCATCACGCGCGAACAATTAGGGACGAAGCATTCGGAAAGCATGCTACGGAGGTATGTGAATAGAAGTCATGCTTGAAAATTAGTACGTGATTCCCACAGCGTCTCACGTCTCATCTAGGATAGAGTCACTGACTACAGTGCTTGATATCATCAGATATAGACAGTAAGACTTGAAGGAAATCCTATGATGTGTCCTAACTTCCGGACAGCTCTGAAACGAAAAGCACAGCAATCAAAAGCCGGCATCGTGTTGGAAGTGGACATGCTGAGCGAGTAAATTGGCTATTAAACTTATAGCGGAAGCCTCAGATTCGTCAGGGTGAAAACACTCGGAAATATGGTGAAATTGCATTGACGATAATCCAAAGGTGCCGAGCAATTCAAAGACCATGATACGTGGTACGATGAAGTTACTAGGTAGGCATTAGTGGAATGCCGTGATCCACTTTCTTGTGGTGACAGGGTTCTCACCACCATTCATCTGAAGAAGGAATGTCATTCCAGCAAGGACAACCATATTATTTGAGGATATAAATCTGCATGTATTCCTCCCAAGTTGGCAATGTTGTAGCGTTTCTCCAGCCATCGACAATGTCTCGTCGAAGAGGGAGATTTAAGCGCCTGCCGCTCGAGTTACCCTGAATGCACTTGAACTATTGTGGAAAAGCTAAACTTCATACAGCTAGCTCAGCTTAAGCTCATAGGGGAAGCCGCAACATCTTAGAACTGGGAACCTTGAAGAAGGTTCATTATCACATCTGATGTACAATCATAACCCATACCGGCAGCCATAATTCCATGCTCCAGACACCATAATCTCCGTCTTTCAATAAATCAGCGAAATCCTTGTAACAAATCTCAATTCTATCCACTCAAAGTCTCAGCAATCACGTTGTCGAATACGCAAGGAGCCAACGACGGTCCGTCCGTGTCCGTTGGGCTGGATAATAATAATATTGACGAGCAAGAATCGAAGTTGGAGGTGATAGCTCGCAGTCAATCACCACCTCCTAGATACCCCGTCTCTGAACCATCACACTCTACACCTCCATCACCAAGACCCCCACCTTTTTCTTCTCTCTATACATCGACTGCGGAAGCCGTTGAAGCTTACAAAGTAGCCGTCACCGAAGCAGGCGCATCGACATCTGCCCCGGCCTACGCCCCTGTCGCGTCGGATCATACTCACCAAGCTTCTACATCTTCGCGAGACGTCGAAGCAGAGACTAAAGCAGCCTTACCGCAAGATACCAAGGGCGAATCTTCGAAGAAAGACGACGAGAACGAGCCACCGCCTGCATACTCTGAAGGTTCAAGTCCGCTCGACGGCTTTACGTATCTGATGGCGGCCGCCGGAGGAGCTGCGAGTATAATTACTCAAGTGCAGCAGGGTGCCGCACCTATAAACACTTTGGGAGGCATGTAGATTCTCAATTGGCAGTTGGAGTTGAATAATTACTGACGATGCGCAGATGTCGGTGCCGATGAGAATATCACTATGGACCTGCGGTAAGATATGGACAGCTCAAACAATTTGTATGCATACTAATATCATCAATTAGGGGCACGCGATTCACGCTATCGAGAGATGAACTTTTGACACTGCCGGAATTTGTTCTCTTATCGCTATTCCCCAATGGTTTGTTACCTGATGGTCACCTTAGTGCTTATCATGAAGGCGATGCATTCCAAGTTGATGTCCGTAAAATTTCATTTACTCGTAATCTACTGTCAAATTTAAGTTTGCATATAGCTGACTGTTTTTCCCAGTATGATCCTGCCTCATTACAATACATGCTCGAATTCTTCCGCAATGTCGCGCAGACGATACCATCAGGTTCCAATTCACCGTCTGCAGGGCCAGACAACGACACAGTGCCGATTGAACCAATGGCAGGCTCTGCCCGAGAAATGTTGCAGGACAGGGCTGGAATAATTGTGCTGAGAGAAGACTTGGACTTTTATGCCATACCTCCACGGGCCGATATCGAACAGCCAGAAATGATCGAGGTCAAGAGAGCGGCTGGCAAGGCATTGTTGAAGCAGGATGGCATCTTTTCAGGTCTACGAAGGAGTGATGAAGCAGGGACAACTGAACAACATCTGATTGAGATGTTAACCGCTGGGTATGTTTCCATTCGCTGCCATAGCGTAGCATACAACGAGCTGACGTTAGTATAGTGGATTCAATCACGACGATCATTGGGGTCACCGAGCAGGAGAGCCAAATAAAGCTGTCATATGCAGTCTCGCGCTAGCACGCCTTCGCACTGACATTCGCGGCAACGAAATGAACGGTAATGCTGTCGGCATGGCTCAGAAGCTCCTCCTATTCTGGAGGAAACCCGCGAGAAGATGTTGGTGGGAGGGTGTAGAACTTGAGAACGTCGAAGGTGTTGAAGGCAAATTGAAAGTGTGGATCAGAAGGGTCTGGACGTTGGAAATGAGCGTCATCGGGCTGCGCTGACTTAACGCATTCTTTCTTTTCTATCGCATAATTTCTTTTTCTTTCATGGAATATATTCCGGTTGGTTGATTCAAGAAGCTCAGTAGAGAACTAGCAAGGCATATTGAGCAAAAAGAACCTGTTGCTGTCAGCAACTAGGTTTGTTCCATAGCGTGTGGTTTTCTTATGGTAGTATAGGTGTTTGATGTATTGTCGACAAGCTTGTGGGATTAGCATTTTTGGGTTTGTCTTGCTGTGTACAGCATAAGAGAAGACTATTGGAGATGAACGGGGCAATGTAAGCAGGAGAACTTGTACACGAGTGAAAAGTTTCGTGGATAATATAAAGTATGATACCTTGGCTGTGTTTGTACTTGACATTCCCGTGACGGGGAGGTAACTGTTGCATATCAAACTGTCAGCAAGTCACAGTGACGAAGTTATAATGCAGTTTGCAAAATTGCAGCCAAATCCTGCATTTTCACTTGTGTCCCTGATGTTTCGAATGGAAGCTATAGTGACGTGTTTTCCTCTTGGGTGTGTTGCTTTGTTCTTTCCAAAATAGTAAGTCATAAAGGAATCAATTGTCTGTTGCCTGTAATCATACATAATCACTGCAAAAACATAAACAGGCACAAAGCAAGAGCATGCAGAAGAAGGTAGACGCTGTCCATGAAAGAGAGTAAGTAAGGGCCTCATATATCAGGCATTAGTACCGAACTCAGCCAATCCAGGCGCTAATCTACTTGGTGCATTAAATTGAGCTGGCCCCGCCTACAGTACCTCATTCCAAGGGAAAGATCCCACAAATGAGATAGGATAAGCTACTGCCCAGCTGTTCACTCGGAAACCCTGAACGACTTTTGTATACCCCTCACCTTTATCACACTGACGTCCCATATTGTTGACGCGACTATCGCAACCGTTCCGCGAGGATCTACAAGCTTCCGAGACACCATTATCTTGTAGCCTTCGAGTCCACTCGCCGGCCATTCACGCGATACGCACGATGCTCCCCGGGGCACACGTTTTTTCCCATCAGCATCAATACAATCCCCAAGGTGACCAACCATGGATGCATCAGCAGACCCACCACCAACAAGCGCATCATGTCGCAGCCGCCGCTGCAGCTTCTGCAGCTCATTATAATCGCATGGCACAAACTCAAAACCACAACGCTGCAGTGCCCTCCATCTCGTCCGCCCATGGTCAAGACGCAACAATGATCGACAACGTATCGGAAGAAAACCGACGGACTTTAGCTTTCATCGCGGATCTGCTCAATGAGGAAACCAGAGAAGCTGCTCTTCTGGAGCTTAGCAAGAAGCGTGAACAGGTGCCGGAGCTTGCACTGATATTGTGGCAT
Organism: Rutstroemia sp. NJR-2017a BVV2; assembly: GCA_002946415.1. Lineage (NCBI taxonomy): Eukaryota > Fungi > Ascomycota > Leotiomycetes > Helotiales > Rutstroemiaceae > Rutstroemia > Rutstroemia sp. NJR-2017a BVV2. The sequence continues at coordinate 65,720 of NJPS01000031.1, read as the reverse complement.
TCTTTTGGTACGGATGCAAAACAGTCTGGATGATAGAGAGACTTTGCTGACTGCAACAGGTGTTATGACATCCCTCCTCGAAGAGATAATCTCGGTCTACACCCTCCTCAACCCCTCACAACTTACTGCTGCCGCATCGAATCGAGTCTGTAACGCCTTGGCACTTCTCCAATGCGTCGCCTCACACAATGAAACCCGCGCACTCTTCTTGAACGGTGAGCTACCATCTCTATTCTATTGAAACCATTTTGAAATGTTTTACTAACATTGAGCAGCCCATATTCCACTATTTTTATATCCTTTCCTCAACACGACTTCAAAATCTAGGCCATTCGAATACTTGCGTCTTACTTCTCTCGGAGTTATTGGAGCTCTCGTCAAGAATGATTCATCTGATGTCATCAACTTCCTACTTACCACGGAAATTATACCATTATGTCTTCGAATTATGGAAACAGGGTCAGAGCTAAGCAAGACGGTTGCCATTTTTATTGTGCAAAAGATCCTTCTTGACGATCATGGCTTGAACTATATCTGTGCCACATATGAACGATTCTATGCTGTGGGCACAGTTCTTAGCAATATGGTATCGCAATTGGTTGAGCAGCAAACGGCACGATTGCTGAAGCATGTCGTACGCTGCTTTCTTAGGTCAGATTAAGCTTCCTACTGCTCTATTACTTTAGCTAACAGTTTTGCAGACTAAGTGATAATGCTCGAGCTCGCGAGGCCCTTCGACAATGCCTACCGGAACCCCTCCGTGATGCAACATTTTCTTCGGTCTTACGAGATGACGCTGCCACGAAACGATGCCTCGCACAACTTCTCATCAATCTGTCCGATAATGTAGTTGAATCGTCTTCCGGTGGCCATCAAGGGCTCTAACGATAGCTGCTTTCTTTCATTGCCGATGTACGATTATAAAACACCTATACAACGCGAATGAGGATGGGGATTTCATATTCGGTTTTGCATAGACACAACGATACCCGGTCATCATTTCGGACATGTCGTTCGGTCTCTGCACTTAGTCATCAAAGGGTTTTTAAAAGCATTGCGGTTCAAAAGGTTGATTTGAGGTGTTCAGCGCGGCTTGGATCACTCGAGGTTGGAAGACGTTGCCCATAGGCACGTCCGCGGTAGAGAGGATTGCAGATTTATACCTATCAAGGCTATCATTTCTTTCTTGATTTACATGGTGTTGAGTGCACTGGTCTTTGGTCACTGTGAGGGGCGTTGGGTGCGGCGCATATATGCTACTTCCTGCTTCGAAGAGATAGTCTGTAAAATAGCCCGAGGTTCAGGAATAGATGCAGATTCTTGACAGATGAACAGATACTGTGCCAAGCTTCATAGCTGCTTTGTAACCAAGCAGCATCCCGGTTTGATGCACCATACTCAGCTGACATAAGAAGCGATCTATCTACAGTAAGGGATCTGGAGTTAGTGGCCTTCTGCAGGACCTTCACCAAATGAGCGGTAGATGACGCCCAGCAGCTTAAAATGTCCGAGAGTCCTGCATCCAGACATTGCCCAGGACCCTAGTATGAAGAGTTGACCCAGGGAAACACGAACGACAGAACAGCGGAACACCTGTGTATGCACGGCAGCGACCTAAACATTTCCCCAAAAGCAAATACCGAATTATCGCCTGATTATATATGGAAATCGATTGGTTCTTTGCATTGGCATTATGTACGATGGCTGAATAACCCTAGCACAAAACTGAATAGTAATGGTCGGTCCTCGGAAATGCAAAAGTCCATGAACCCCTAGAAAGAAAGGATGAAAACGTCCCCACCTGGACAAAGCACGAGGGATTTGCTCCGGCTTTGATCACTAATACTTATATCTTAATCGAGCTTCATACAATTGCGATTCCCCAGAGGAACGACAGAGCTGCAGGACTCGGCACAACCTTTTATTCCCAGTCAGAAAGGCCGGGACAAGGATGCAAGTACAGTCATTCGAAAACAGCTGACAAACCATTCCCTAACTTACGTGCGCAGGTAGCCCGATGACTAGAGTTCTGCACTATCGTCGGCGTTAAAGCAGTCTCTTAATCAGCCGGAAGCTGGCGTCTGCAATTATACTTCGCGGACAACAGTCAGTTGAAAGGCTAGGGGGATTCCCATTAGACCTTAAAGAAGGGGGCCCGCCTTCGAGCCTCGGACCGGATGGATCATTCATACAATTTTCTCCACCGTCGTCAAGATGATTATGCTCTGACTATTCTCACCCAAGCAGCTATGCAAACACACACTAACAGTCACAATAACAATATCAACGACAGCAACAGCCACAGCCTGAATCCTAATTCGTCAATTCCCAATTCAGACGGGCGTGCCTCCAATTCCGATTACTCGAACGACCATCACCATCAGACTAACCAAAGTTTGACGACCCGAAATCGTACTACCGAAATTTCACGTGAGCCTTCATCGATCAGTAATCAACAAAACGAGACATCGCATTACCGGATCCCACCTTCCGTACCCAACCTCGTCGGGGATTACACAACAGCACAGCATCGTGCCATGGAGACCCTCATTTTCAACCCCACGCAGCATATCCCTCAGAGTGCTTATCTAAGCCATCCCTTTCAGCCCACTTATCCCAGTAGTTTGGGTATCTTAAGTGCGGAGAAGTACGATGATGGGAGGAGTTCAACAAGAACTCATGAGACAGGCCAGGTGAGAATGAAAAACCCAGCACAAAGTCCAATACCGTTTGGGATGCTGGAGAAGAGCGCGGACGATGAGACAAGGACAACGAGCGAGGAGCAAGATCATGGTACGAAACGGAAGAGGAAGTCTCGCAATGAAGCGCCGAGTGTCGATGACGAGGAAGAGGCTCGAAAGAAGGCCAGAGGAAGGCCAAGAGTCGACACCAAGGATGAGACTGCTGCAGATGTGAGTGTCTTCACCTTTTCACCATCTGTTATCACTGCTGGTATGAAGGAGGACCTTTGGTCGCGTGATTGAACTGACTATCATGCCGCTATCCGTTACTGACAAGCTTATGATTTTAGAGACGGAGAACCCAAATCCGAATGGCCCAGAGAGCTTACCGTCATCGCAAGGAGACCACGATATCGTCCCTTGAGAAGCAAGTCCAGGATCTTCGAGGCACGAATGAGCAAATGAACAATCTCTTTATTAACCTGTACGACTATGCGATGTCGCGTGGACTCCTCCAGCGTGAGCCAGAGTTCGGCGAACAGCTTAAGTCAACCACGCACCAATTCCTGACGCTTGCAAAGCAAAGTGCGAATGACGAAAATTCGAAAGATGATGATGAACCACCTGAAGAGATGGCACAACAACCTCGCGGTGATGTAGAGCAGCCTTCTGCTCGCCGTAGTAAAGCCCGACGTGGCTCACCAAAAGCCCCGCAGCTTAAAGAGCCAGTTGCCACCGAAGTGGTAAATCCTTGGGGTGGTTATACTGTCTCCAGAGATACTGGCCCTGAAGAAGAGGCACGACCTAATTTTGGCCAGCAACATATCAGGCAACGCCCAGAGGATTTGAAGGTGATTAGTAGAGCTACTGAGGATAATGCAAGTTTTATTTTCGATTCAATGGACGTCGAGCAGTACCGAGTACAAATACAATCTCCCGCGCTTGATCCTACCATCGAAGCCTTCTCTCAAGCGCTCTATCCAATAGAAGAATTACCTCTTCCGAATACACATACGTACTATGAACTATCTTTCGCGCGACGTGTGCACCGTGCAACGCTTGAGAAAGGTTACAGGTTGCTCACTAGTAAAAATCCCAACAAGAAAAGGCTCCAAGAAGTTTTTGGGTTCTGCTTGTTCTACGAAAACAAACAGGCAATTATAGAACGATTTAAACGAGGTCTATCTCGTTCGGCGAAGGAAACAATGAACGAATGGCGAGCACCATTCGTTCACATAGGTGGTGCGGGCACTTATTATCCCAATCCAGAGAATGACGATCTCATGCCTAAATTCCGCACCGGGTTATCAATGGGTCCTTTCACGCCAAATGTCGTACCAGCACAGAACAATATCGATAGTGGTATGAGATCTAATCTCGACGGATTCGAGGGCCAATGGTTCGATCCCAACGACCTTGAAGGTTATCTTCGAGGGCATGGGTTCGATCTGCCTCCTGCAGCTGACTATATTAGCGCGGAAATAGACCTTGCTGCATTGGCCGGTGATTCAAGTCCACCTACCAACAATACTGATACAGGTCTTCCCCCGACTCCTCGAAGTCCTATCGGAAGAGTTCTTGGTGAAAGCAACCAAGATGTTTTCAACTTCGACTACATGAACGATAGTTCGAACAAAGCTCCTTCTGACAGACCCAACAGCAACATCCAAATGTTCATGTCGTTTCCATCTTGGGAAACTTCCTCAAAAGATCAAAATTCGTTCGATTCGGCTCAATCTTTGCTTGATGATCCGTCTGGTCATAATTCTGGCGGAGCCAGTCCTGCCGGCAGTGCTACAAATAGCCGGTATAGCGAGAGACGTATTGTGACGATCAGCGTGGACGTTCTCATTGAAGGTACGATATCCGAGCACAAAGCTTTCGAATAATAGCTAATCTTTCTTAGAATTGACTAATCGCAGTGTGTGTCTAGGTCGAGCTCCTGGATTCAGGCCCTCTGACGTAAATGCTGCCATTGTTTCGGCTGCCAGAAAAGCTGGTTTCTGAATGGCTAAATGGAACTAGCCGTCTATTTCACCCTTAGATGGACTAAAGGTGCGGTTTTCATAAAACAAATGGTCTTCAAGGCTTAGGAAGCCCTTCAAAACGGCCAAACTGCGGATTGCGGATGAATTATCCTTCGTCCTACTGGACAAGGTGATGTCTGCCTTTAATACTCGACAGTTCAGAGGTGATATCCGACACAAACACTGAAATATGGTTTCTTTGAAAAGCTCTATACAGACGGGGAACCATTGGTCGAGCCCCTGGAAGGATCTCCGATTGGACAAAGGTTACTCAACCGAGAGATCCCTATGATTGAACATGATAGTATTGGACACTTGCCATACAACGAAAGCTAAACAACATAGCTTCTTAATGCGAAGATGAGCGGACCTGCAAGCGTGCAATGGAGAGAGTTTCACATGGAGTTTTTCGCGAGGTGAATAAGATGACGACGCAGCTTCGTTGGGATTTTAAAAGGAATCGAGAGGACAATGGAATTGCCCACTGAGATGTTCGCCCTGTGGCAAACCAGAAATTATGGGGTCCTGGGAAGAAAAGTCTAGGAAAAGTGCTTACTATTGCAATTTGCGAAATAGCGATTGTTATGAGATGCGGAATACTGGATTCTCAAGCTCGGTTAGAAATAGTCCTACACCTACTCTATGATGGCTTTTAGACGTCCTAAGAGTTCAGCCCACTTACTATAATAAAAACTCAACTCTCAATCAATGCTTCGCCCTGGGATCAAAAGTTGCTGCTGTGAGAGGTCTCTCCTATTAGGTGCATGCTTCATGAAAACAACTGCAGGCAAAATTTCTCGTCAACTACTTGCATGCTATGCCATACGAACTTCATATGCGCTATCTAAGAAGTAGCGCATAAAGTGATGCCATATGCGTATTGTTTCCTCTCTTTTTTATTCTTGTTTCTTCTGCTATGACTATATTCTCACTCTCATATCCAGAATGGGGCATATACGAATCGACGCTCGAACGTACTTACAGGTATTATATCTTCCCCTCCTGATTGGCGAATCGTAACGACTATATGTTGGTGGCGTTAGGAAGCTCTCCTCGCATCAGTGCTGGCTGTTTATTTGTGGATGTTGGGTCAATCGTGGTGGGAGGACTTGTATGTTTGCCCCAAGTCAACTTGCTAAGGTGCTGCTTCTGTGCGGCATTCTTTTAGACACAGCCTGTTTTTTCACAGTGCATGTTGAGAACTTGTTATCTTATTCATGACTGGAGAAGTAACATTTGGTTCGAACCGCTGCTGGGTCAAACGCACTTCGCTGCCAAGGTGCTGGTTCTATGCGGAAGAGACGGCATTCTTCTAGAGACAGCCTGTCTTATCATATTGCATGCTGAGAACTTGTCCTGTCATTCGTGACTGGGGAAGTGACAATTGGTTTGAACCGCTGCTGGGTCATATCAAAAATAAGTTGCTGAGGGTGGGCGCTTAGTGGGTCCATTACCATACTGTCGGGTCGGTCATGGTTTACGCTCTGCATGTGCCGCACCCAAGCACTAGAAGCTACTAATAAGAGCAAAAGGTCATATTCAGAACTAGGAAAAGTCCACGCCCTGTGCAACTTGAGGTGATGCTAAGTAGGTGAGGGGCCTAATTAGTAGGAGTCCTGATTAGGAGGAGTTCTGATTAGGAGGAGTTCTGATTGGAAGGAGTTCTGATTGTGAGGAGTTCTGATTAGGAGGAGGTTCGAATTAGGATGTAAGACCGAGATTCTGTGTATATAAGGCTGGACAGAGACACCCCAAAACAAAATTCATCCACGAGAAAACGAGAAACATTCAAGAACAAACAATCCACCAAGCTACACAGTCTTACATCAATATATTAACCTTAACCCTACCGAATTACTATCCCATCCTAAACAAACATGGAGCGCTATTCCCACCTCTGTGCCACCCATGCTCTCATGGCTGCCGAGAAGGACCTCCGAGCTGCCTTGGTCATCTTTACAATGATCGTGTACTACAGATCCCGTATCGAGGAATTCATGAAAGCAATGAAGTAAGTGCACCGCGAAAATCAACAGAATGCAACACTAACCTAACCGTTCCCGCTAGGAACGAGCTACGTGTGATTGACCAAGAACTGGCTCAAGTCACCGAAGGCACGAAGCGCTTGGAATCCTCTCCTCAGGGCGGTCCATCCAAGGAAATGAAGATGGAATTTCAGGCCCACGAACGTATGCTTGAGGCGTTGGTGGAAAGAATGGAACGCTTTCGTACTTTCAAAAAACATCTGCCGGTTGTGCTGTACCTCGCAAAGTCTCTTGAAGTGTTGAAGAAGGCTGTTGATGAGACACTTGTTTTTTAGAGATGGCCTACGTGTTGAGTGAAATTTGTAGGTCGACTGGGCTTAAGAGGACAGTGAGGACAGAGTGGAAAGTACACGCTTTTTTAGATGAATGGTATCTTGTGTTGAAGGAGAGTTCTAGTCGCCAGTCGATGGGCTTATACATTCTTTTTTCATAGCACAGACAATAGTTTTCAATTTTCTTTCAATGCTCACATTGGTGTGTTGCTGTGAAGAGAGTGAGTGTATCTGGCGCGCCAACATAATTTTCATAACACTTCGAGGCAATCCGCCGTCTCATAGTTCCTGGTGAATTCTACCACTTGATGGATTTGGAGCTATGGTATCTAATGCAGAATAAGTGAAGATTTCCACTTTATCGATGCGGTAGTATCTGTGAAATTTGCAGTACGGATACCCCATATCCACTGGAAAGGGATTTTTGTAAACTAGAAGAAGATGCCATCGGGGCTCCCAAATCATGTTGCAGCACATACGGTCCGTGCGTTTGCATCTCTGTGCCAAGCCCGAACCAGAAACCCTCAACTCGCGCAAATCCAGCCGAATATCGTTACATTTTTAATGACCACACATCAATGAATGCCATCCCAATTCTTTCCCAAAAGGTCGAGCCGCCACCGTATAGCGTGTAGGAAGCACCCGCTCTCCTCGAATCTTCAATACTAACAAGACTGCGAAAGGCTTTGCGCTATATAGGGCCCTTCTCCAACAATGCCCCCGCATCCCCCTCCCAGTTGAACTACAGCCCACAGGGCCTATAAATCCGATCAAACACCTTGTTCGCAGACAATTTCGACGGAATGCGCATGAAACTAGTCACAGGCTTGTGGTTGATGCGCTCAAGAGGGGTTATGAGGTATGGGATCTACTGTTCAATTACTTCTTTCCTATCATGTCGACTGATCACGATGAAAAACAGGCCGAACAGCTTCTGCGCATCGCCGGAGACGGCGATACCAGCTCCCGATCCAAAATCTATGAGCTATTGAAGCAGCGCCTCGACATAGCGAACGCATCTCGACAAATCCCCCGCCCGCCAAAGCCAGAGATTCGCTATCCAGAAGCCATTCCCGGGGCGCCGAAATTGCTCGACGTGCGTCCCCTACCTCTCGAGAAGTTATCTGGTCGTCGCCATGTTCCCATATTCGCTAGCACAAGTTGTAGCAACTTCCTGCGGATCCAGAAACCCCAGAGCCCGTATCTGAGCCGGGTCTTGCGAGACAAATCTGACCAGAGACGTACTCGACAGCTCGCGCGGGAGAAGATTGCCGAGTTACGGGTGTTGGCGGCACAGGAAAATGAGTGGGAGTTTATCGTCGAGGAGCAGATGGAGGAGGAAGGGTTGAGTGTGTATGATTGGAAGAAGAGACAGCCAGGATTAGATTGGGGTGCTAATAGATGGGAGAAAGATTTGATTGCAGCTGAAGCAAGACTGACGACTGCACTTAATGAGGAGCAAGTGAAGGTGGTTGACCTCTCAAGGAGGCAACTTGAACTGGTAGAAAAGGAAAGGGAGTTATGGGGGAAGGAAAAGGCTGAGAGACGGCGTGAAAAGAGGCTAGCGAAGATGGCGAAGAAGGAAGCTGGGGAATAAGGCTACGGTTAATTCAAAGACAGAGCATGTCTGATCATTGTACTTTGTAGACGGACACACTTGAAGATTGATAGATGTATATCATTTCCGCGAAAATTCGTCGCTATCTGCTGCATGTCTTCATCTCTCATTTAATAGACATCATAGTCGCAATAGAAGGAAGGCCAGTTTCGCCGCGCTGATGCATCATCCTGTTCACCCGAAGAAACAAAAGAAAGCCGTGTGTTTTCCTCCACCAGTTATTGTCATTCCAATCTTATATCGTGATCTATTCATTCAATCATCTCGCCATCTAGTCATAGGTGGAGCCTTCCGGTGGCTGAGGGAGCTTTTTATTGCTCGGGTGAGCCATGTATCTATGTCACTGGTAAGCTTCTGCCGGCCGCATTAGATATATATCACAACTAACTTTCTCAACTCGATTAGAACAGTTTCCATGGTATAATCCCGTTTCCAATTCGCAAGACAGGGAAGTTTTGACGGATCAACCTGATAAAAGATTAGCATTCCCTACGCGCCTCCGACGATACAAAATTCATGCTGACCTTTCCGTCTTCCTGAACGGCTGGGAGGTTGATCTTGTTCGTGAACTTGATGGTTGGTGGAACATCAGGGTAATCCGGTCCGCAGTGCATGGTAAGAGAGTAAATGCGATTCTCATGGACACCCTAACATATATCTATCGTAAGCTTTTTTATCCATAGCTGCGCAGGAGAGAAACATACGTGTGGGGGACCAAGAATTGTACCATTCCAGTTGGACATGTATAAGTCGTCGCCGTCAGTGAGACCATATGAGCATGCTTCTGCAATATGACAACAACCGTTAGAATACGCGCGCAATATCCCATACTGTGATTGTGCTTACCAGCTCCAAGACCCTTTTCGCCCTTCTCCAATTCCTCCAATAGTCTGAAGTTTCTAGGAACCTTTGCACCCGACATTGTGAGATGCGATTATCTGCGGCTGAGAGGTAGAAGCGCGGAAACTAGTAGGCAGTAGACGGATAACGGTGGCTGCCGCTGGTTCACTTAAATAGTTGAATAAATGTTTGGTAGGAGGGGTTGGTCGATAAAGTACTCGAGCAGTCGCCATGACAGGATTTGGGAGGTCGTGGCGGGGTTGTTCCTGCCTGAGCACCCAAACCCCGGTCATATCGGTGAAACCTCGGTTGTTCCAATCTCGTTGTACGAGCAAAGGACAACATGGATCTCGTCAAGGTGTACGCAACTCTTCTGACATTAAAACAAAGATGGAATTTATAGACAGATGAAGAACAAAATAACATGACGGCGCAGATCCTTGCCTCAGAGCTTGGAAATCTCATACAAGAGAGTAAAAGAAAACATGCAGATCTCCGAAATGTTCGTGTACCTCCCTCCATTGACCTCTGCTTCTTCCCCAAAGCTCATGGAATGAAGTTAATGGCTAACATGCTGAATTAAGGCTGCAGAGAAAAGTTTGGATGAACTCAAGGGTCTACGATCAACCTCTGAGGCTCAGATAGCTGCTGGTGAGTGTCCAGTCATACATACCGAGTCTTGCGGATGAGCTCTGGAACTAAGGTGCTGAACAGATCTGACCCAAAGGCCCAATTTCGTAACGCCCTTTCTGATCGCCTGCGGGACCAAAAATGTCAAATTTACGGGCATTGCGGTTGTCTGCCTTCAGCGACTGGTGGTATCACGTGCATTACCAAGGTCGAGGTTGAAGGAAGTCCTAGAAGCACTTCGAGAAGCTACATCTGCAGGTCTCGATGTTCAGCTGAAGATTCTCCAAGCATTACCGTCCCTGTTGCAGAACTATGCAGATGAGTTGAAAGGCGAATTTCTTGCAGCCGCACTGAATATCTGTACCATTCTGCAAGCAAGCAAGAATTCAATTGTTCTCAACACGGCAGCTGCTACTCTTCCGCAGTTAGTGGTCTCTGTATTCGACAAGGTCGTGGCTGAAGATAGTAAGTTTTTCCGGAGAGCACATGGGAACATGGCTAACTTCAGGTCAGAGGTGGCATTGGAAGTACCCATAGTTGGTGAAGCGCCAACCGAAGAGGGATCTATCCAGCTCCGTGCGGCAGCTCTAGATGCTTACAAAGTCTTCAACGACATATGTTTATTGACCGAGGCGCAGAAACCCCAGTTTTTGAAGTCAACAGGTCTTCCCCAGACCTTCGGCTTAGAGTTGATTGAATCGGTTCTGACAAACCATGCGGAGATATTTCTGACGCATCCTGAGCAAGCGCATATTCTTCGTGTTAGGGTAATGCCATTCATCATCAGTGCCCTCTCCGAAAAATTAAGTTTTGCGGTGACAGTTAGAATAACTAGAATTCTGTACACCCTTCTCAGAAGACATTTGAGTATTCTCTCAACGGAAGGCGAGATGGCTTTCGGCTTGTTGACCCATATGCTCGATCATGATACTGCCTTGTGGAAACGGTCACTTTGCATGGAAGTACTGAGAGGTATTTTCGCCGAAGCCGCACTAATAAGGAAGATCTTCTCTATGTACGACGCACGAGAAGAGAAGAAGGATATCCTACGAGATCTTGTTGCCGCGTTCGTTAGAGTGAGCACGGAGAAGCCTGCAGTCATCGGTCTTGGGATTCAATCTACCATTCCAATAGTTAGCCAAGGTGGAGGGTCGGACCAAGCTATACTCGAAGCCAGTGGAGTCCCTGGTATGATCAGCAGCTCTGTAAGCACCACTGAACCAAGCGCTGGAATAAGTGCTCAATGGAGTACAATGAGGGTACCATGCATCGATCAACTAGACAAGACGGAGCCTCCATCCATACCTGAGTCTTACATTTACAGTCTTACCCTTGCCTGTGTCAGTGGTTTCTCGGAAGGACTAGCAAAATTTATACTCCCATTGACTGTGCCCGAGCGCCCTCGAAAAAAAGGCCCAAGACAGTCTGATATCGAGTCAAAGGCATCCGACTCGGTACCTGGCACGCCTGATATCAAGCCTCTCGAAAGGACATCAACCTACAAAAAGAATCCGATTCCAGTTAATCCATTGAGTCTTGAGGAGCACCCACTATTTGCGGAAGTTAAAATATGTGCCGGAATAGTCGATTCATGCTGGCCTGCGGTTTTGGCCACCTGTTCTACGTTTTTGTATGCCGCGCTAGATCAGGAATATTATCACGGTTTGGTTAGATCGTTTCAGAAGTTCACTCATGTGGCAGGACTCTTGCGCCTTGCAACACCTCGAGATGCATTTTTGACAACTTTGGGAAAGGCAGCAGTGCCGCCGCATGTTCTCACAGCCAACACAACCCAAGTGCAGAGCCCCACGACACCCTCTGCGATAGAGCCTACAACGGGCTCAGGTATTTTCAACAATGCCAGGGGAATTCTAAGCGTCGACAGCTTAGTGAGCAATCCAGATCGAAGTAAACAAGTTTTTACAGATGGGCCGTCTTCGTCATTAAATACTCGAAACCTATTGTGCTTACGTGCACTCTTGAACTTGGGCATTGCACTGGGCCCTACCCTCGATTCTGCCTGGGTGATTATTCTTGGCACATTGCAACAGGCAGACTTAGTCATATTCTCGAGCGCCAAACCAGCAAGAACGCCCACCACTTCGAGATTAGAGAACCAAGATGCCAGTAATCCTTCTGACTTACTAGCTAACTTTCGTGTTGAGATCAAAGCCGTTGAGACAGCTGCTACGAGATTGCTCGAAAGTACTGTCGATTTTCCGAACGAGCCATTCATGCAAGTGGTATCAGCTTTGTGCGATTTGTTCTATAAAGGCGAGGCAAATAAAGTCCAGGAACAACCAGGAGCTTCTACTCCGTCATCCCCTGAGGCAAGACGACCGTCGTATACACACAAGCGAGTTCACAGTATCATAACAGTACCGTCAACTCAAAACCAGGAAGATCTCTTCGCTCTAGCTAAGCTAGGTGACATTGCAAGTATCAACATCGACAGACTTACAATTTATGAGCCTGCAGTTAGTGGGTGGGACATGTTGACCTCAGAGTTGATTTCTGCCGCTTGCTCTACGTCTGCTACATCTTCCGTTCGATTACGAGCAGCAGATATCCTCGTTCGTATCGCTCTCGAAGCAGCTACATACACATTGTCAGCTCCGGAAGCACGGCGTGGTGCGATCCAGACCATGTTGCTTGAAGCGCTCAGCCGTGCCTTACAACCACTCCAAAATAAGGAGAGACAAACAACCGTGGCAATTCATTCAACAGATGTGGAAGTCCACAAGGCGATTCTTGAAGGTCTCAAAAGCATACTGGAACAATGCGGGGAGACATTTATCAGCGGCTGGGATATCGCTTTCGAGATCATTGGAAGTGTGTTTGTGGGGAACGACACCAAAACGTCTACGAGATCTGCAAAATTGATCCGATCTTCGTTTAACTCACTTCAACTCATTTGCTCGGACTTCCTCTCGTCGTTGCCAAATTCTTGCTTTCTGATTCTGGTTGATACTCTTTACCACTTCTGCACACAAGACGACGACCTGAACATCTCTTTAACGGTGAGAAGTACCCCTCCAAGACTGTCGTCGAACACTTCTAACCATTACAGACTGTAACTTTCTTCTGGGTGCTCTCTGATTTCATTTCCAGTCGAACCAGTTCTTTCTCCCTAAGCCCTGATCTCATCGAAGGTTCAAATGAAGAGGCACTCATTGAAAAGGCGTCCGGTGATGACCGTGCCGTGTCAGATGCTGCGTTGTGGATGTTCCTTCTTTTACGACTAACAACCGTTACTGCAGATGAGCGACTTGAACTGAGAAACAGTAAGTTAATTTGGTACTAAACTGTCGCGAGCATTTACTAAATTTTTCATAGGTGCGATTCAGACCTTGTTGAGAATCTTCGATGCATATGGAGATCAACTAAGTGCTGTGGCATGGTCAATGTGTCTCAAGTCCGTCATTTTCAAGTTACTATCTTCCATCGAGACCCATCTGCGTTCTACCACCGATCCCGAATGTGCCATGTCGGATAAGGATAAGGTTGGATGGAATGAAACTACAGTCGTGATATTGAGCGGCATAACCAAGCTCTTGGCGGACTATTTAGATGTCCTGACTAGTCACTCCACGTTCGAGAGTTCCTGGGAAACACTCCTTGGTCATTTCAAGGCAATGTTGGCATTCCGAATCCTCGAAGTCAACACCGCCGTTTTCAACGCTCTACGCCAGATCTTGTCGAGGGGCAATACCAAAGAAGGATCTCAAACGAACTTCAGCCGAGACTCTGTCAACCAAGCATGGGGTCTCTGGGCCGACTGTCTACCTTCAATTACTGTATCTGACAAGCGTGGCGACAACCAGGATTATCTTGTGGCATATGTATCTGCTCTAAAAGAGATATATAGACTGGTGGAGTCAGATCTCGATGCAGCTCGAGTCCAACGAATGCTCACTTTACTGCGAGAAGCGATACAAGAAGCAAACGCATCAACATATTCTGCAGATATTGAGTACTTGACGCCATTGCAGACTCAAGTTCTGGAGTCGCTGAAGATGATTCGGACTGACATCAAGGGCGTTCCTGCGACTTTGATTAGCCAAGTTGCTGAGTTTGTTGCATTGGCTTTCGTACCAAAAGACCCCTCTTCTAACACTCAAAGACCCACATATGTGGCTTTGTCGAAAGCTTCGATGGTGTTGTCAGAAAAGCTGATACTGTCTCATTCATCTGAATCTGATATCTATACGAGCGGTGCGGTATCTGCTTCCCTTGCTGCTCTTGCTGGGCCAATCGTAATGAAATACTCCTTTCCTGTGGTCTCGAAAAGTATCTCCCCATGGCGGCAAGCGACCATGTCTTCCCTTGCTATCGTGGATTCCATCTTGCCAATAATGGCTAAAACCACCCTGAGCGAAGAAGTTGTGAGATCTATCTGGACTTCAATAGTTAATATTGCAATTGGCATCACATCTGCCGATTGCACTATCGCAGCAGAAACAGTCGATATTAAAGACGACCAAGAATTCGACGTTGCATCTTTCCTCAAACTGCACGAGCTCATCACCCCCGCCCTAGGTTCAGCTGTTATCCTAGATCGCACCCGCCGCACCTACACAGAATCACTCTTTCGCATGTCCATAATACATCCCCCACAACCCAACGAGCTACCCCAACCTAATCAAGAGCTACTTGCCACACTGTACCTACCCCGAAAAGGTCGCACCGTGGATCCTCCTCCCTCGCCTCGCACAAGAATGAGCTATGTCTGCTTCGACGAATTAGTGACCCTCGTCTCTCTCCACGATAGCTCACCGCCCCGCATCAAACTCGCACAAGCCGCCGCTCCGTACCTTATTCTCCGCTCAGGCCTTACCCTTCGCGCGTATATAGCCGATCAGCCGCTTCGAGGTCGTATGCCTCAGCCGCTGTCTCAACGGAAGGAGTTGCTTTACATATTAAAGAAACTCGTGGAGCTGAGATGTGAAGACGAGGCTATTCCTGATACACCGGGGGTGGAAAGTGAGGGGAAGAAACACTTGCATAGGTTGTATCCGTTGTTGGTGAAGGCGATAAGGGCGGCGGCGAAAGATCAGGAGGTGTTGGAGTGGATTGGGAAGGCGTTGGATGAGGTGGGAATGGAGTTTGGCGTGTGAGTTGTTTGTTTTATTTGGGTTAGATGTTTGGGGGAGTGAAAGTGAGGTTGCAAGAATGTATACCGAGAATTGAAAGGGGAAAGTCATGTCGACGGGATGAAATTCTAGGCGATTCTTCATGTGGAAGTTAGACTTGAATATGCTGGGCGGTTGTTACGAATTGCAGACTCCGATCTAGTCATCTCATGAGCTAGGCCAACAAATTTATCACAGGGATACATTTCGACTCAGAAACATGCACGAGTAAAGTAAACCCAATTCACACATCACTTGCTAAGTCAAATGCGCGAGGTAAATTTTTTTCTTCTTGTTAAACAATGTTACTGAGTGGTATTCCGCTAAAGACTTGGATGCGATTTTTTGGAGTTTTTGAGTAGAAAACTCTACCACAATGCTCAGGTAGGTAAATGGTACTTTTCGTTCCATGGCTTGACCGGACACCCCTGACCCCCTGACCTTCCATTCATATTAAGACAATATACAGTGACTCGCTGAAATCATGCTATCGCTCATACTAGTACAGTATTGTCCCATGCCTTGCCCCCCTCCCTTGCCCGCCCCCATTCATTCCTCATTTTCGTCGTCTCATTGCAACGCATACATGACTATTACTTTTGCGTTGTCTTCTCGAATGATGCAAGCATGCTTCTCTTCATTTCATCATTTGGGTTCTCGTGAGTGTTTTCCGAGCTCTGCGTCGACTTTTGGCCTTGCAATACCTTTGCCGCCATGGTCTTAGCTTGGGCATCGCCAACTTTGCCATACACTGCCATGGCGCTGGCGATCATGCTACCAATGTCTCCCACGTTTCCAGGTACAACAACAGCTGTGCCTTCCTTGGCAAGCTTACCAAATGCGTCAACGTACTTCTCAGCCACCGTAAGACTGACGGCTCCTTGAGCAGATTCCTCTCCAGCAGCAATGGCTTTAGCAACCGCGTCAATTCCAGCAGCTGTAGCCTTCGCCTTCAAAAGAATAGCTTCTGCCTCACCACTCGCCATGTTGATTTGCTGACTCCTCAAAGCCTCAGAGGCCAAAATGACACTTTGCTTTCGTCCTTCTGCAATATTGATTGCGCTCTGTCTTTGACCTTCTGAGTCGAGAATCTCTGCTCGTTTGCTTCGCTCGGCGGTAACTTGTCGGTGCATAGCTTCCATCACCCCGTCTGGAGTGTGAATGTCTCTGATTTCATAACGCAGACAGACGACACCCCAATCTTGCGCGGCTTCGTTGATGGCAGCTGTTATATTTGTGTTGAGGGCTGCGCGCTCCTTGAGAACTTGATCGAGGGTGAGCTGTCCGATCTCCGAACGCATGGTAGTTTGGGCGAGTTGAGAAATGGCATATTCTGCATCTTCGACTCCGTAACTTTGTAAACTTAGTACACGCTGTAATAGAAGTAGAATTCAAATATTTACCTTGCTTTGTAAGCATCAAAGACTCTTGTATATAACACTCCATCAAGCTCCAAAGTGACATTGTCAGTGGTAATTGCGCTCTGACTTGGTATTTCAATAGCAGACTCCTTCAAGCTCTTAACATATGCTATCCTATCCAAGAATGGCCACAGAATAGCAAGACCAGGTTCGAGAATTCTGTTGAACTTTCCCATGCGCTCCACAATCCATGCTGTCTGCTGTGGCACGAATCGTACGATAGTATTTGCTGGTAATGAGGGGCGTTGGAAGTATGAGGTTGGCACACTCGAATTGCTGATTCCCATTAAACCACTGTTTGGAGCTCTTGCACTGGGAGAGTTGTGAAGTTGTCGCCTTTGCTGGTCATATCTTTGGGAAAGCAGTGTTTGTGCTCTAGGAAGAAGTGTCCGAGATGTATTTTTTGGCAAGGCAGATGAGATACCTTGAGAGAGCTTTGGGGCACTCAAAGCCATACGAGAAGCTGCCCCTAAGGCCATTATTACAAATTTAAATTGAATCTCTGCGTGAAGATATAGATTGCCATCCGCAGAATGATCTTGACAAAGCTGCCGCAATGGACAGAGCTAGCGAAGCGGAAAAACTCGCCGCTAGCGTGCGGGTGGCTCGGAGTTCCAATGCATGCAGGCACTGCAGGGCAAGTTCCGTTTGTACAAATACAATACTCACTTCAAATCAAAGTGCTTACCGTCGACATATTCTCAACGACTTTCAAAGGGATTGCTACCATATAATCTGTCATATTTCTATAAGGGCTCTCGCTACTGGCCTCTCGGAGTTATTACAAAATGTCCGAGTACTGGAAATCAACGGTAAGCTGCAAAATTATCTATTATTTGAAAAATGCTAACATCTTCAATAGCCCAGTTACTGGTGCAAGCACTGCAAAACCTACGTTCGTGATACGAAGCTCGAGAAAACGAACCATGAAGCGACACCGCGACATCAAGGAAACCTGAAACGTTTCCTACGAGACTTACATCGCGGTCATGAGAAGGAACAGCGAGAAAAGGACAGAGCAAAAGATGAGGTCGCTCGGTTGAATGGCTTGGTTAGCGGCAGCGGCGCGGCAGGAAGCTCATCGAGCTCTTCACAAGCTACATACTCAGCTCCAAAGCCTCAGGCGACACCCTCACAAAGGAAGCAGCAGCTGGCACAACTGGCGGAGATGGGAGTTAGTATACCAGACGAGTTTAGGCCTGATATGGCTATGGCTGGAGAGTGGCAAGTCACATCGGAGCGAATCGTGGACGACGAGAATGAGAAGAAACCGGATGCGCTAGCTCTTGGTATTCGTAAACGAGAGCAAGAGGACGAGGATGAAGAGGCTATAGAGGCAAAGAAGAGGAGATGGGGCACAGCTATTCGAACCTATCCGACCGAAAAGGAAGACATTGACCTAGATGCTTTACTAAATAATGCTACTCGAAAGGGCAAAGGTCCAGCAGTGAAACCCGAAGCAGAGACAGAAGTTAAATCAGAGATAAAAACGGAACCTGGGGCGGCCGCGGATGATAGTGGTCAGATAGAAGATTCTAAAGACGCCGTGCAAGTACCGGTTATCAAGAAAGAACCGTCTTTCGACGAAGCACCCACATTGCCGAACGATATTTCGGCAGCTGACGTTAAACAGGAAGCAGATGAGCCAACAGCGACTGGAGTCGTCTTTAAGAAGAGGAAGGCAAAGAACATTCGGCAGAAATGAAGCATCTGCGTATGTCAATTGCTGCACTCTCACTGGTTATCTATCCTATCCAACTGTTTATGTTCTGAGCCTCGGCAGAGATTATCTTATATCCGCCACGCGACTTGCAATCTTAGTGTTGTAAGTGGGGCACTTGGCACCTCTCTTTGTGGAGGAGATTCAAAAACTCAATCACGTCAATGACGCCAGCAGTGCACACCGGCTCCTAACTTAGAGCTGAAGATTGCCAACCTCAAAACATGGATTTTGAAGCTATGCCATGTGTCGTATTCGAGGAGATAATCTATTTGCTCATTGTATATACCGTCCAATCGCGGAAGGCTATGCATAACAAGGACCGAAGTTGGGAAAATTTGATGGGTGGGAGATCAAGAACTCACAAGAGTCCGGAAGTATCTCCATCATTCTTTAAAGGCTCTACGGGGCCTATCCACACTTCTAGCCGTAATTGTGATGATTTATTACAAATCAGCAGATGCTGTTGCTGTGCCAGTATAAATAAGTTGTTGGACTTGTTTCTAGCTGTGTTAGTTTACATAAATTACTTGACTTATCACTTGCAACTCAACATTCCAAAGCCACAATTGCAGAATAATCAATTTGGCTTTATATAATTTCCATCATGAAGGAAGCAATTGTTGGCACGGACCTGAAGGTCACAATTCAAGACGTTCCAATTCCAAAGCCTGCTCCTGACCAGGTCCTTATCAAAGTTGTGTACTCTGGTTCTAACCCGAAGGATTGGAAAGTTCCAGCATGGTTCAATAATGCCCAAAACTCGGGTGATGACATTGCTGGCTTTGTTGAAGAAGTCGGGGATGATGTGTATGAATTCAAAAAAGGAGACCGGGTTGCCGCATTCCATGAAATGCGGACACCTCATGGAAGCTTTGCCGAATATGCCATTGCTCCAGCCTCTACCACTTTCCATCTTCCGAAGAAGACAACTTTCGAAGAGGTTAGTGACATCATGTAAAGAGTTGTTCACAATACTGACGATTATCGCAGGCTGCAACTCTTCCTCTGGCTGCGATGACCGCCGCAGTCGGACTTTATATGAGACTTGGCCTTCCCGAACCTTGGGTTGCTACCAAGACCCCAACACCATTGATCGTTTATGGGGCTTCATCAGCAGTTGTATGTAATCCCTTCATGCGGCCTACTTAAAAGTTGCTACTAATGAACGATCAGGGTTCCTTTGCGATCAAACTTGCCCAAGCCTCGAACATTCATCCTATTATTGCTGTCGCTGGTCGTGGAGAAGCTTACGTGCAGAAGCTGATTAGCAAAGACAAGGGAGACGCCATTGTTGACTACCGCAAAGGAGATGATGCCGTTGTCTCTGGCATCAAAGATGCTTTGAAGCAGGCAGGTGTGAGTGAGGTCCGTCATGCTTTTGATGCTGTGAGCGAGCACAACTCCTACCAGAACATTGGTAAAGTGCTCTCAGATGGAGGCAAGATCACTTTAGTTCTTCCGGGAAAGAAATATGAAGAGATTCCTTCTACCATCACATGGAGCCTGACGACAGTGGGCGATGTGCACTCGGATGTGGCACCGGATTCGGATAAGTTCAAAGCTGGAATCAAATTCGGTGGGAAAGAGTTCGGCCATGCATTCTACCGCTTATTCTCGAAAGGTCTGCAAGAGGGATGGTTTACTCCACACCCCTATGAGGTCGTACCGGGAGGTTTGAACGGTGTCGAGACTGGACTTCACAACCTGAAGAACGGAGTCAATAGTGCCACGAAGTACATCTTCAAGATTGAGGATACTAAGTAGAACCTAGATAGCTGGATAGAGAAAGAAATTGTAATATTTAGTTGCCAGGTTATGACAACATCAGACTTGATATCCAATTTGATTGACTTTGACATCAGGTGTTAAGTTAATACCGTCCCCAGTTCCCAACCTCTCCGTGGTAGAAAAAACAGGCCGATCTAGGACAGTTTATTGTAGCTAATTACTGTCGCCAAATCAGCATCTCAGATATTATAAAATGTTATTCTATTTTCATTATCCAACTATCTTTAAGGCAATATTGTCGGCCTGTTATTTCTGCGCCGGAGAGCCAACCCTATAAGGAAGCTGACCTCGGAAAAAAGTAAGTCCTTGGGTTACTCTGAACGGACCCGTTTTACAATACGCTAATTCAATGTCGCATCGAAACGCGTTCCCTAGCTCTCGATAATTGTACCTATTCAATGATCCTGGAAAATAATCGATCATGAAATATTGTGATTGTCCATGACATAGGCGACAGCTATGAAATTCATTAAGCCAGCCTGGCTGTCTCATAGCGGTAAGTGCAGATCTTCTTTTATTTATCTTCAATCGCTTCAATTGTATTGTTACTTGATGGAATTGGTGTTGCACCTGGCTAATTCTTGCGCCCAATGCGCTTCAACGTTTAGGAGAGCAAAAAGACCACGAAGTTTACAGTCTGCATGTATCGCCCGATGGGAAGAGGTTGGCCACAGCTGCAGGAGGTAAGGGAGGAGAGTTCGAGCTTGGAGCGATGGGACAGGTGCTGAAATACAAAAACAGATGGCCATGTTAGGATCTGGTCAACGGAGGCCATCCTCGAGGCAGGAGACCGTGTTTCGTCGAAGCCAAAGCAATTATGCCATATGAGCTACCACTCTGGGACGATACATACTGTTCGTTTTTCTCCAAATGGAAGATGGCTTGCATCGGGCGCCGACGATAAGATCATTTGTATTTATCAACTGGACACGCAACCAGCAGCGCATTCTGCATCTTTCGGTATGAATCAGGTTTCAAACCTTGCCAGGTAGCAGACAAGATGTGCTGATTACTATTCTTAGGTACCAATGAACCTCCTCCTGTGGAAAATTGGAAGATAGTGAAGCGTTTGATCGGGCACGACAGCGATGTACAGGACCTCGGCTGGTCTTACGATTCCTCGATTATGGTATCCGTTGGGTTGGATTCGAAGGTGGTCGTATGGTCGGGGCACACGTTCGAGAAGCTCAAAACACTATCTGTACACCAAAGTCATGTCAAGGGCATTTCGTTCGACCCCGCCAATAAATATTTTGCAACTGCTAGCGATGATCGCACTATTAAACTTTTTCGATTTACCTCGCCTTCACCTACAGCTACTGCATACGAATGCATGAACAACTTTACACTTGAGCACACTATATCGGCTCCGTTCGAATCCTCACCTCTAACCACCTATTTTCGAAGATGCTCTTGGTCCCCGGATGGCAACCACATAGCGGCCGCAAATGCGGTCAATGGACCTGTAAGCTCCGTTGCCATCATCAACAGAGGGCTATGGGACAGCGAGATAAATCTCATCGGTCACGAGGGGCCTGTAGAAGTCTGTACCTTCTCGCCTCGCTTGTTCAGCAAGAACGAAATCAGCGCCGAAACCACAGATCAAAATGGGTATAGCACACAACCCTTGGTTACAGTCATCGCGTGTGCTGGTCAAGATAAGAGCCTTAGTATCTGGAATACTAGTAGTTCTCGGCCGCTTCTAATCTGCCAGCAATTGACCTCGAAGTCGATATCTGATCTGGCCTGGTCTCCTGATGGACTGTCACTTTTCGTTGCGAGCTTGGATGGAACTATTATTGCTGCACAATTTTTGAAGGGTGAACTAGGATTCATTGCTCCTTGGACGGAGAATGAAAAAGCACTGACCAAATTTGGCGCCTCCCGAAAAGGTGTCGGTGTTATAGAAGACGTGGCTTCCCAGCACCTAGAGGAGATAAGCAAGGCCGATGAGCGTCAAAAGACCGAGGGCAAAATGAGTGCGTTGATGGGCGATTCAGGTGGAGCAGTGATCCTCAATGGAAACTCCTCCTCGACGCCCATGACCGGGGTAATAAGTACAACCCCTGCCACAAATGGCAAGTCAGCGCAACAGCCTGAGTCCGAGGCACCAGCTCCTGCTGCGGATCCAAACGCTGGAAGGTTGGAAGCGATGAAGCAAAGAGTTACAATCACTAAAGATGGAAAAAAACGTGTTGCGCCATTGCTAGTATCTTCGTCAAGCACGGGACTATCATCCCTTCCTCAAACGCAGCTCATGGCAGCAAGTTCTAGCAACACGCAAAATGACGCACCTGTATCAATACTAGACCTCTCCAAGCCTTACGATGGACTTCCAAGAGGAGGTCTTGCGGCTATGCTATTGGGAAACAAGCGAAAGGCAATTGCTGTGGAAGGTGATGACGAAGAAGAAGATTACCCAAATAAGAGGACCGCGCCCGGCGTTGGTCCGGTGCCTATTGTCATCAATGGTGTGAATGGTGTTGAGCCTGCGATACCTATACCTCCCGCAAACGGGGTTGTGCCAACACCTGAGTTTCTCAGGCCAGCAGTCATTAATCCATCAATGTCAGTCAGTCAAGTAAGATTGGCAGTGCCCAAAATAAGGACACATATTCTTAGGTCTCTTGACCGTGGTAGCCTACCTTCGGCAGAGAATGGCAATGGCAATGGTGCCGGAGGACCGGATGAGAACGTAAGAGTTTCCGAGGATGTTATTTTCGAAGCTCGTAATCCTGCAGTGGCCTCAGTCCAAGTCAGAGACCCATCACGAATTAGTGCTACTAAGCGAGGCGTTACACTATGGCAGGATTTCCTCCCAAGAGCAGTCATCTTGGTAACTGGTAACAAAAACTTTTGGGCGGCTGCATGCGAAGATGGAAGCATATATACATGGACACCTGCGGGTAGAAGAATCTTCAACCCTCTGGTAATCGAATCTCAACCTGTGATTATTGAATGTCGAGGATGGTGGTTACTATGCATCACGGCTGTGGGGATGTGCCATGTATGGAATCTCAAAACACTCGCCTCGCCGCACCCACCTGTATCTATGGCACCGATTCTTGAAATTGCCATGCATTCCTTGGGCACGCATGTCACAAGTGCTCCTGGTGTAACTTCGGCCCATCTTAACTCTACAGGGCACATTATTGTTACTCTGAGCAATGGTGATGGTTACATGTACTCCCCGAATATGTTTGTATGGCAACGGTTGTCTGAAGCATGGTGGGCTGTCGGCAGTCAGTATTGGAACTCCAACGATTCGTCTATTAGCAACTTGCAATCGACGGGCGTTGGTCCTGAAAGTCGGAAGAGTGGAGAGATTGACAGCTCCAATTTATCTGCGGGTATCATTCCTCATCTAGAGCGACACACCACGGGCGAAGTACTTCTCAAGGGACGAGCCTATCATCTTCAAAGACTCATCAAGACGTTACTTTCCAAAACCGGCTTTGAGAACTTCGAGTCGGGCGTTAGTATTGCTCATCTGGAGAACAGAGTCGCTGCTGCGTTGCAACTTCGTGCTAAGGATGACTTCAGACTTTACTTGTTCATGTACGCAAAACGTCTAGGGGCTGAAGGATTGAAAAATAAGATCGAGGAACTACTACGAAGCATTCTGGGTGGGGTCCTCCAGGGAAACAGCGACTTCTCCGAAAAGGGCGAGGGCTGGATGAGCGAAGATGATCAGCTATGCGGCTGGGATCGAAAGGAACTCTTAAAGGGAGTTGTACTAATATTGGGTAAGACGCTCTTCCTCCTCCCCACCAAAATGGTAAATCGCAACTAACACACATCCACAGGCAAATTCCGCGATTCACAAAGATTGACGGTTCAATATGCGAGGGCTCTGGATATGGTTGATGATGACAATTGAAAGTTGAATACTTACTTTTCCTGGACGGATCTAATCGTGCAAATTGGGGCGTTGAATGAAAAGGGTTTCGGCATATTGGGAGGGAGTCACAGTTGCGTGGGCGCGTCTTTTTATGATGGAAATTTATGGTGTTTATTTTTGGGAGCCGGGTTGTGAGGGAAAAGTTAGGGGGGTGAGTGAAGGGAGTGAGCATACGAATGAGCGGGCGGGCCAGTTTGCTTTGGCTGCGCTTTTGGTTATGCTGTGCGGTGCGGTGCGGTGCGGTGTGTAATTAATACCCTGTATCTGATTATAAGATTCGCCTATTTCACATATAGACTCGCACGATTTGCTTTCGTAGTAGGAGAACTCTTGTGACTTTGGCCTGTACGTTCGTGGACGTGAAAGTGACAGTGACGGTGCCGACAGTGAGTGAGTAGTCAGATGGATGGGCTCCAGAGAATCGTGTGGGTGGGTGCTGCCTAGACAGACAGACAGACAGACTTCTCCTCCTTCTTTCGTAAATCTACATGAACGAACAAGTAGGAGGGAGTGAGCACCTTCAGCTATTTCGTGGTTTTGCACGAGAGAATAAAATATGTAAATTTCTCGCTCGCTCTTGCTTGCGTTTCATTGGTCGTCGTGTCTTGGATGCGCTTCTATGTTGCACGTCGTAGATTTTTGGGGGATTGGATGGGAGGAAGATTTGGTGGGTGCTTTTGTGGATATGGAAGGGAGGGAATGAATCTTTTGTTGCATGTCGGTGAGTGGTGATACAAGATAGCTGGTTGGTTGGCTGGGCAGCGGGTGGGTGGATTAGTGAGGAAAAGGGGTGAGGGGAGCGGGGAGTGGAGAAGGGGCCGACGTGAAGGGGAGGTGGACTGGATTGGTTACTTGCACATTATTTGCGCAGGGAGTGGTGGTACCTTTCCTCTCTCCTTACTTCATCACTTACTGGTCTTTCCACGGCCTCTCCTTACATCATCGCTTATTTCCGTCCCTGAACCCATTTTCCTGGGTCCTCAAGGGTCTTGTACACACGTGCATTATCATTCTCCCTCGCATACATTCAAAAAGCTTCCATATTAAGTGCTGGCTGAGTAGCCACTACCACTACCCTACTCCCGCCGCTATCTAGCAAGATGATACAAAGTCCGATCTCCAAAACGACAAGACAGAACAGAACAGCGAGAAGTAGATGGACCAAAAGTAAAAGGAATCTTCCATCATCCATCCATCCTGTACCTATACCCTGGATAAACCAGCCAAGAGTATAATACAGTCCGACCCAACTTATCCATACACAACTGGTGGTTTCCCATCCAGTCCCAGTCCAGTCCAGTCCAATCCAACCCATCTAGTGAAACAAGGTCCCCATTCCATCCCATTCCATTCCGTCCCGTCCCCGCACGCAATGCCATAACGTGTAACTTTGCATGAGTAGATCAGACAAACATAAACATCAAACGTATAAACATGAACAGGAAAAGGAAGCAGAACTGGAAACGCAAGTGAAATGTGAAAGAATCGAATTCCACAATCGATCAAGCAAGCAAAAAAGCAATGGTATCACACAATCCCTAAAACTCTACCCCTCACATGAACAACACAATCTCCCCTCTATCATTCTTCTTCATCCTCAGACTGCGCCACAACTCTTTCTCTTCATCGCCCTTGCCCAACGCCAAGCCGACCGCGGTCCTCTCACGGTGGTATCTCTTCAATGCCTTGTTCATGCTAACGCCTCTCTCTGAGTTCGGTCCCTTGTTTACGAAACTCATCAACAACTCAGCTCTCGGCTTGTACACGATCATTTGGTTCTCGCCTGGAGATGAGTCGTCAGTTCTGTTTGCCATGGGCTTATATTCGAGCATTTTGCGGGTGGTTCGTTCGGTGGATTTGTGGGCGCGATGTTTGCGCTTCTTGGGTCGATCTTGGGAGTGCTCGCGAGAGGGTTGTTTAGTGCTGATCAGGGACATAAAGTTGCTGCCAAGGGATTCGCGGTGGCGGGGACGGCTGCTACGTTTTGCGTGCTTGGTCTTCTTGAGAGGGCTTCCAGGGGAATGCTCTGCAGCGTCACCGGAGTAATCTGGCGACGGTGGAAAGATGGAAGGCCGTGAAAGAAGTTTGTTCAGCCCACCGGTCAGACCAGAGTGCAACACCGGCGGTGCGTCGGTCATGACTTCGTCTCCTTCGCGGGATGATAAATCATGAGTATCCACGTGGAGGCGCTTGCGCTTCTTGTCTTTCTTCTTTTCTGCGTGATCCTTCTTGTCCTTCTTGTGTTCCTTCTGTGGTTTCCATTCAATTGCCTTAGGCGTGGGTGTCTGGAATGCACCCTCTCCGCTAGCGACAGGTTCGTTACCATATTCGACAAGACCTGTGAGGCTTTGGTTCTTATCTTCGAAGCGTACTCGTACAAGATCCATTGAAGGCTGATTCTCCGCGCCAGAAGTGTCAGCATCGTCACCCAGGTTCATCGGCTCATGTTGATCTTCATTCTCCTGCTCAAGTTGTCGTTCGGGTTCGGAATCATCCATAACTTCATCAGCTGCGGGGAGTTCTACGCGCGACGCATTAGGTGTTTCAGGAACGAGGAAGTCGAAGACATTGACAGCTTCCGAAGCTTGTGCTTGAGATCCAAAGGCTGGTGCTGCAGATGGTGGTGATGGGGCTTCTGGCATCGCATTTTGATCGTATTCTTCGGGAACATCTTCGACATATGCTTTGTGAGGAACGGCGGCTTGCGAATTGTTCGTGTTATTCTGGTTGGTGTGGTTCGAATTATTTTGCTTTCCCTTCTTCCCTTTGCCCTCTCCTCTGTATAATGCGCCTTGGTACTTTTGCGCTTCACTGATGCAGCTCTTGAATTGTTGTCAGCAACATGGCCCTGCCCCGCATCGCTTTGAGTCCTTTATTTACATACAGTGTGTGCTCGATAGTCTGTGCCTTGAAAGTGTACCATACAATCTAGGCAAGTATATGATGCCCCGCGGCATTGGTTTCGATGAGGGTCGAGTTTTTTTTTCGTCAGGACGTCTCCGCAATTCTGTACCTCTGTTAGACCTGACCTGACCAGACCTTTGAGCTGACCATTATCGGCGAGCTCGTTTGGACAACTTCAAAGATGGAGGAAGTGATATAAGCATACCTCACAGCTGAATGATACCATGATGAAAACTTCTCTTCTTCTTCGTCTTCTTTGTTCTGATATCCTCTTGGTCGTGTAATCGGTTTCTTTTCTTTTGCCAGTTCGTTTGAATTGCGATGATTGCGGAGGTGTGATAAGGTGTGTCGCAAGAAGGAGGGGAGGAGGTACTTGGGATACTTTCTAGTAGGGATAATATGAAACTCGGAGTAGTTGTTTTTAGAAAAGCGATACAAAGGTACTTTCCCTTTTGGTTTATCACGAAACTCTTTCGAAATTGAGTCCAGTCTGCTTTTGGCTCTTCTTTTCTGATGATGGTGCAATTCTGGGGGGCGCCTTTTATTTTTAAAGCGGGAGCGGGAGCGTGGGCGTGAGGTTGAGGGTGATGAGGGTGAGGCTTGTCTGGGTTATTTGTGGGATTCCAGGATTCTGCGGGCAATGCAGGTCGCGTCGGTAGTGTTTTGGTTGCATGGCACTTTGGAGATTTTGGGTACAGGTACAGCCAAGAGCTACCTCATTTGGACGAAAGTGCTGAAATGCTGTTAAAAATTTTCTTTTTTTCCTTCACGTTTTTCGGTTTTTCTCCATCTTTTCTCTAACTGGTGGAGAAGGGCGCTTGGATTGCGCCCGGACTTCTCAGAAATGGTGCTTCAATCACCTTACAGACAACATGGAGTACGGAATGTATCCCTTCACGCGCTTGATGTTGGTGATGAAATGCAATCCTTCAGCGCAAAGCCAATATTGTGGACAGGAATGCGGTTACTGTGTGAATCAAGGGAACGAGGGGGGCGATAATGAGGGACAGAGTAGTAGCAACATGAGTCGGACCTACAAGTACTAACTACTAGGGAGGTAGTTATTCCATCATGGTCATGGCATTTATTGATGATTTGATGATTTGCTGCATGAAAACGCGGGCTTGGGCGTCAATTCCGAATGAATTGCCCCTCGTTGATTGGCAGAATTGCTCTTCGGTGCTTGCCAATATTGACAACTATTGGACGTCTCCCTTGAATCTATCTATACTTGCCTCAGCTGCATTCAGGTACCTCTCCGCCCACTCCCACGCCTCATATCTTTCTAAGCCATTGGATCATTGGATCGCCTTACTATGCTTGCGGCTTCTAAGGCACAATTACATGTCCTCTTGTGTGGTTCTAGCATCGGGTCAGAACGGTCCAGTCAAATCGGAAGGCAGAATGGGGGATCCAGAGGTCAGGCGTGAATAAAAGGGAACGAGAGCGACTTAACACTGGCAGACACTTGTATACCGAGTACACTGGGGCGCGACTTTGCATGTATTCTTGTCCAGCACATCATGGGACAAGGCAGATGCAGTCACAAGTACCTGCGATCGATTCTGCCCAATACGACATTATAGCCCTCTAATCCTCCCCTCCATGATAAGTTGTCGAGGTCGTCTTAGATAAAACGACGCTCATCTTAAATCAACCTGGCCTCTGCAGATGTCGCTGCAGCTCAGCGCTCAATGCAGCAGTCATCTAGAAGCACTTTCAGGTGTGTGTGGCTCAAACCTGTACACTCATCGTGTGCTCCCAGAGTCAAAGATGCGCGATGCAATGTGACAACAACAAGATGCCATACCTGTACGACAAACAAGCAACCTTGATGCTCCTCCTCGTGTTTCCTACACACCCTCCCCGGGCTCACCCACGTAAAGGATTCGGCGGGGCATTGCTGTTGGCTGGAATCTCACCACCCTGCGTGCCTGCGCAGCCTTTCGCATTGATGATGTTTGGCTCACCAAACTCCTTTAATTGAGACCGTGCTTGCGATAATAGTTGAGTTAATGGTTGGGAATGGTTCATGCATTGCACATTTGCACTCATTCACTGCACTGCACAGGTGCGCACAACCGGTTGGAACTTAGGTCGGACTGCTGCAGTACCGGTAAGTAAGGACGGAATGTACACGATCTGGATCTACACATCTGAGTCCGCAAGTCGACAGTAATCTGGAACTATTTTTGTGGGATCAAGTGGAAACAGTTGCATTCTGAGACATGCAACTTGCAGCATAAGCTCGCTGGGGCCCGTCAACGACTTCCAAAAGTTCCAACGCTTCTATGTATCTTGGATTCTTGCATGCAGTCTGAACCACCAAAAACTATATTCCATTCACGAGACCACCTTCCTTCCACCTTTCACGTTCCGGCCTACCAGGTGACAATTTACACTTTTACACCTGGCCAGCACCTTCGTACTAAAGTATCTATGAATTAATTTTATCTTGCTTTCTCCTACCCACCCGAGCCACCCTTCGCCCTTTCAATTACACCGTTGCTCTTGAAATGTCTACGCAAGACTCCGGCGGCGGAGGTTACTTTGAACAGGTCTCTACCGTTTCCAGTTCTCTTGCAGGTTACCTGAAGTTCCCGGTGCTCATCTCTTCGGTATTTTTCCTTTCACACGTTCTATCCCCAGTCATACATGCCAGCACAGAAGAAGGACATGGAGAAAAGAATGGCCAGATGGTGTCGAACGGTGCCAGACCTATTGTACTTACAATTGATTACAGGGGATAGCTGCCTTATTGAGCTCTCTGCTCTACTTCAAGCAAAAGTAAGGGTTTCCGCGCGGACGCGAACACACCCACACCCACACGATTTCATACTTACACAAATCCACACCCACACAAACATTTATACCCACACAAACATCCATATCACTTTCATTGCCGTCCCTCCAACCTGTTCCTATCCAATAAAGGCTGACCATATGCTACTCTGCAAACAACAGGGCCTTGATCTATCCAAGTGCCATCCCGAATGGGGCCCGCACCCACGTACCACGACCTTCAGAGTTCGGCCTTTCCGACTTTGAAGAGTTGGTGATCCCTACGCCTGACGGAGAAAAGCTTTCAGCATTCTACATACGTGCGCCGAAGACGCGGTCTAGAAAAAATGTCACTATTCTCATGTTCCACGGAAACGCTGGGAATATTGGTCATCGAATACCTATTGCACGACGCTTCATCAACCTGGTCGAATGTAGCGTTTTGATGGTAGAATACAGGGGGTATGGTTTGTCAACAGGATCACCAGATGAGAAAGGCCTCATGATTGATGCGCAGACGGGATTCGATTATCTGCGGGAGAGGGCCGAAACGAGAGACAACGATATTGTGATATATGGTCAAAGTCTTGGGGGTGCGGTTGCTATCCAACTCGTGGCTAAGAACCAGAACAACAAGAGACTGGTTGGCTTGATCTTGGAGAATACTTTCCTGTCCATGCGCAAATTGATACCTTCGTAGGTTTATATCCACGTGCGACATCCTTTATCATTTAGCTAATGTCTCGCAGTGTCATCCCACCAGCAAGGTACCTTGCCTATTTGTGTCACCAGGTTTGGGCTTCAGACACCTATCTCCCGTCCATAACCGAAGTACCGATCCTGTTTATCAGTGGTCTGCTGGATGAAATCGTACCGTATGTCTCTCTTTTCCTATCTTTGCCTCAGCTCTACCTGGAATGATGACCCAATTTCCATCCACAAAACATGACGTCCTCTCGGGGGCCTGATTTAAACTCATAAGAATTTTATTCCGTCTGACCATTCATTGAACTGTTTTTATTTGAAATGAGATTTCTCTTCATATATTTTGCTAACTTGTCGGTCAAAATTAGACCAAGCCACATGCGCCGCCTCTTCGAAATCTGTCAGTCACCCACCAAGATTTGGAAACCGTTGCCGGGAGGTGATCACAACTCTAGCGTGGTGGAAATCGGTTACTTCGAGGCCGTGGCCGATTTCATCAGTAATCTGGATACAAAACATTGATGCATTTTGCGTTGGATTTGGGTAGGAAAAGCTGAGCGATCGCACATTGACTGTTGCATTTTAGCGAAGGCGTTTGGTGCTTAGATACTCTATACATGGGAGAGCGCGCATTTCGTTTGGAGCACACGGGGAGTTTTCGAACAGTGGCATTTGGGATAGACGATGGCGATGGATTATGGGCTGGCTGTTTTGTTCTGTGGCCTGTGGCTGGATTCGTTGTGACGATATGGTTTTCTCATGGGGGTTTGAAATAAATGGCTGGAGACGGATGTGGAGGACAGAAGGATGGGAGGATTGGAAGCATAGAGCGATGAGAGACGAGAGAGTCGGAAGCTACGTTCTGGATGCCCAACTTGGTTTACATTCTATGTATGTATGAATTATTTTACATGATAGACTTCGAAATGAGGCGATAATCGAATAGTATATGACAAACGTGGGCACAAGTATGATGCCCACTATGTACAGTCAACCAGCTTCCTATATACTTCGTACTATATATCTCATAGCCTCAATCTTTCTTGAAAAAATCATTAATCCGACCAATCATTTACCTATATTCCTCCAAGTAGCTTTTGTTGCATACCTTACATCTGCAAAATTCCTTGGTTGCTGGTGGTAGTTACCCAGTTTCCCTGAAAGTACTCTCGGTTTCCAGCCCACTTCCAGTTTTTTCCCGTCTCCAATTTCTTTTGTTGCATATCTCGCGAATTGTCCTTGGTTTTTGAGCGAGCGATTTCCAGGTTTTTAATGATGTCTGTCTTACGACTATTTATAAGTACAAGTACAAGTAGGTTCATTTTCGGTTGTTGCATGTCGCAAGATGAGATTTGAACTTGTTTTTGAGTGAGGTACTTCCAAGGTTTCGGTTGTGGGGAGCCGGGGAGGCGGGAAGGGGGAAGGGGGAAGGGGAGTAGTTGGAGGGTTTTTGAAATATATTTTTAGTGCGAGTGGAAGTACACTCGGTATTTTTTGTTATTATCTGGTTCTGGAAAGGGTTGAGAAGGGAGTGCTGGAATTGCTTTGCTGGAAAGTTGTAAGAAAAAGATGTAGTCGATACTATATGGTACCTTCGAGTCGTTGGTATTTATAATAGGCTTATGGGAGACATATAGTCGGATGGGACGCCATATATACCTATCGGAAAGCTCTTTAATTTCATCTTTCGAGTCGTTGATACTTACGATAGGCCTATGAGAGACATATAAAGCACAAAAGAACATCGTTATGGTTATTCCTAAGTAGTAAAAGGAAGGTATACATATATGTCTTTGAACTTTGAAATGTTATACGCCATTCAGGATGTCTCTTTTTGAATCAGCTATCTTTACGTAAAGTATCGCGGTAGAAATTCCAATCCCTTGTCAACGCAATAAGTATACTTGCTGCAGAGAAGACCATGGCATACTGCTTTCCAAAGACCTCTTTCCTACACCCCGCAATGCATACAGAAAATCCCATCCCCAAGTCAGAATCGCCATTGTCAAACAAAACAACAGAACCCCTCAATCGTACATCAGGGCCCAAAATTGACTATTCGACACACTACATTTCCCGTACCCCTCATAACACTGTTATCACACCACCAAATTAGCCACGAACCCACCCCAAATCACCATCAAAGAAAACATACCTGCGGCTTCAAATACGTATTCCCCGTACTACAACTCATATCCCCCGGTCCCCCCGCCGCCTTCCACGCCTCCGTCACACACGCATCAGGCTCGACTTTGCCGTTCAGCATCACGACGCCAAAACTAAACCAAGTGTCGTGCGGCGCGCCTTCGCTGCCGAAGCACGACCATTCCCCCTCCAAGTTGTCGACTCCGCATTTGGAGAGAATGGCTTTTGCAAACTTTTCCCCGCAGACGGGGTTCGTGGTGTCCGAGTTACCCCAGCCGGGTATGTTCATGTTGTAGGTGCGCTAGCTCTCGCCCTTGACGTAGTCGCTGCCGAGGGCGCAGCAGTTGGTGGTGAAGGGGACAGGGGCGGAGGTGGTTGCAGTGGCGGTGGTGGAGGGGAGGAGGAGGAGGAGGATGAGAGAGAGGAGAGGGAGGAGGGTGGAGGGGGTGTGCATTTTGGGTTGAGGGTTATAGGATGGGGAATTTAAGAAAAAGTATTCAAATTGAAAAAGGAGCAGCGCAAGAAGCCAGTCTATTACTTTACTCTCCAAATGACAAACTCCACCACGGAAACAAGAGACGATTTATACCTCAGCTCAACTACCTACCTACCCATGAACAACATACCAAGGCATTGGAACGCTGTCAAATCCCACATACATATACCTAGTCATCGAGCAGAAAGAAGACTTCTAAGAAATATTCCGTCCTTCCTGACAACCTTTTCTTTTCTCGCTGCACGCAAGCGCGCTTAAGGAACTGGTATCCGAGCAGATGAAACTGAAGGATCATTACGGTGTCGGTTGGGGCCGTGGGAGTAAGCTAAGTCTGCTTTTTGTTAGGCTCGCGGGGTGGTGGATGGTGCTTGGGGGGGGGAAGGGACCGGGGGTGTTTGTATGCTTCTTTCTATCTAATTTTTCTTGCTATGTAGGTTGAAAGAGAATGGAAGTGGAGGTAAGAGGGAGGAAAGACGGTAGAAAATAATGGGGGAAAAGGATGGAAAGAAAGAAGGACGTGGGAAAAACAGTGAAAGAAAGTCTACCCAGTGGACCTTCGTGCTTTGCTAAGAGAATGGGCTATGCCTGTTGGCTGGCCTGGGCGAAGCGAAGTGGTTACACGAGATGTCCCCGGTATAAAAAAGTCCGGGGGAGATGCGTGGTGTGAGAGGGGAAGCCGGGGAAGGGAGGGAAAAGGAGGAGACTTGGGGAATTGCCATACGCATGTGTTGAAGGTCATTTGACAGAACGTGGTTCTAGATCCACATATTTCCTATGACGAAATTTGCCTAACTCATAGGAACAGGAGGCATTAGAGAATGCACACGTGTCAACCCCGAATTTCATGTCTTTTCTTTATACCTGGGTTCGGATTTTGAGATCCGGCTCCTTCAGTTTAAGAGAATAGATGAACCATCCAATATCTGTCCTCATACAGCTGAGTTCCGATCCAACTTGGAGTGGGCCGATATTAGTGCATGCATCCTCTGCCTTAGAGGATGGTAAAAAGAATATATAAAATAGTTATAGAGAACTAGAACGTCACCACCCGACTTGAAAAGGATCTCTTTTTTCCTCCCTCACAAACGCTCCATCCTTCCCGCCTCCCATCAATACACCTTTGAATCTCCGCCTAATATTAACGTATGTAATTCGAGGTCCCTTTTCTCTATTCCTCTCCTCCACATCTCCACTCTCGCCCTCATGCTCTTTCTCTTCTTCCCTCGCTCTCCTATCCGCACTAATAAAGATTTCATTCTCCGGCCAAATCGGAAAAAGATCCTCCTTAACCACAACCCCCACCTCCGTCAACCCTTTCAGCACCTCCGTATCCTCTCTCAGAATTTCCCATGTCTCTTCCCCGACAACTAAATACCGCAATCGATCCATATTGCTACACCGCACCAGATCCCACCATTTAAATAACCACGCCGAGGTGCCCATCGCGGCGATCTGGCCGGGTGCTAAGCGCAGGTATATGGTGTCTTGCCGCGGGTCGAGCCAGATGTTGAGGGAGGGGATGTAGTGGTAGCGGGAGAGGGCGTAGGCGCGGGATTCGGGGGAGAGGTGTAGGAGGAGGGGGATGGTGGTTGAGGGGGAGTAGTAGATGGGGATCCAGGTTTGAGAAGGGGGGGAGTATTCGAGTTCGATTGTGCGGGGGGAGAGGGTTATGTGAGAGTAGATTAGGAGGCGGAGTTCGGGTGGGAGGAGGGAGAATTGAGGGAATGTTCTGGGGAGGGTCATGGTGTGTTTGGTGGTGGATGCGGTAATGGTGGTTTGGTGATGGTGAGGATGGTGAGAGTCAAGTGATACCACCGAGAACCTTAGAAAGATGTTGAGATGGAGACCTTGAGCGGAAAAGTATGGGCAAAGGGTTCTAGTTCGAAGTGTGCGGAGAATAGGATTGAGACAGAGAAAGGAAGTTGTGGAAGCAAGGAAATCCGAAGGGTTGTGTGTGAGGAAAGGATGAGATAAATAAATCTAGACGAATAAATAAAGGCTCAATAGATCCACACATATGCCGAGATGTCGACAGGAGAGAAGTGAATCAGAAAGGGAACTTCGTAATAGGCATGATAGCGTGAACCGTAGAATTGAATATGAGGGAACGTCTAGAAGGAAAGCCCAAGGAAAAACTCACGAGGAAACAAAACGCCGAAAAGAGAAAGTGTGAATCCGCAATCTGTGGAAAAATGAAAGTCTACTTATACAATCATTTGGAATAGGTAATCAAGTCAATGTTGGGAAGACTCCAACAATGCTTTTGTAGTTTGTAGTCCTGCAGGAGCAACACTTAGCGCTTCCACACCATCTCCGGTCTCCATGACCGCGGATAGATGATCTAGAATAAGACCGTCCGGTGAAAGCGAGCTCCCTAGATTTATTCGGCGCTTGCATAGAGAATCACGGGCTTTGCTAGAAGGGTCGCACCGCCTTGTTGGAAAAGTAGACCATGATCCCTTCGCTTGTGAGAACAATACGGGATGGAACTTGAAGAAACGCACAGACTCGACGAGGGGCAACGGCTACTTTTTAAGGACAAGCAGCCTGGTCGCAAGGCTGGCGGCACCAATTGGGTCCTTCTCACGATACTTCGCACGTGTATGTATCTTTTGACTTCTGTCCAAAATTCGATCTCGAAATGCCAATATCGCTTGATATGTAGCTGAAGCCACTTCGTATAAAATTTGGAATCTTGTGATGACTTGCAGGGTGAGAGAAAATGAGTCAAAGATGAGTCGAAAAAATTGCACCCTTGTATTCCGTTCTCCGATAATGATCTTACTAAGCCAATTCGAGAAACTTGCGGAATTGCCACTGACTAATTCAGCCTCGTCTCTCCTCAATATATAGCATTGATAAACAGTAGTTCCTTCGATTATCACAACCAGATTTGTTTCATTCTCTTTTCAAAAGTTTCCTAGATTTTGTTTTCTTTTCATATTGTTTTTATATCTGAAGTCGCCGTATTATTTTCAAGGCGCAAGCGAGTCTGATAGATCATTTTGAAGCTGGTCCTCAACTGTTATCACAAAACAGAAAATCAAATACCCCGCCACTTATCAACAACGGAATCAACGACCAAAATAACGGAAGGCGAATTCTCGAGATACGAACCAGAATCCCACGATCGACGCATCATGGCTGCAGTCGAGTCAGCCCCTGCTCCTAGTCCTGCTCCGAATCGACCCCTTCGGAATCGTCGTCCAAGAAGAGGTGGACACAGGAATGGAGGTCCAGCTGCGGCACAGACAAACACAACTCCCAATGCTGCAGATATTCCTGTGAATTCTTTGGCACTTCGCCCAGCTTCTCTAGAGCCTCTGCCAAACTCAAATGCTTCGAGTTCGCCAAATCCGAATCTGAGTAATAACAATCGCGGTGGGCGTGGCAGACGAGGTGGTTTTGGGCGAGGTGGTCGACGAGGAGGCCCCGCTGGAGGAGCACCAAGAGGACAATCTATGGCAAATGGAAGGGCGTTTGGTGGACAACTCACGTCGAATCCGGCTGCTGGCTCTGAGACTGGCTCCCTAGCTGGAGATGCTCCAGCATTTGTACCGGGGCATCCAATTACCTCTCGGGGAGCACCCTCACGCGCACCTCGCCCACGTCGAATGTCGAAGTCGCAAGCTCCAGATCTTGCCACTCGAACACACGAAGATATCACAAATGGTCAATATGAGTGCGTTATTTGTACGAATGAGGTCTTACCTAATTCTAAGATATGGACTTGCAAGACATGTTGGTCGGTGTTACATTTGTCCTGCGTAAAGAAGTGGTCCAAGAACGAAGTTTCGACACTTCAACAACGAGCAGAAGAAAACGGAGAACTGCCCCCACCAAGACAGTGGAGATGTCCAGGCTGTAATTTACCGAAACAAGATATCCCAATCTCATACACATGCTGGTGTGAGAAGGAGATAGAACCTCGTTCGGAAGCTGGATTACCGCCACACTCTTGTGGTCAAACTTGCTCAAAGAAGCGTTCGGGTCAATGCCCTCATCCATGCGAGCTTATTTGCCATGCTGGTCCATGTTTACCCTGTCCTCATATGGGACCCTCGCTACCATGCTATTGTGGTAAGGAGGCCATTTCAAGACGATGTCTGGATACCAAGTACGATAATGGATGGACCTGTGAGCAAATTTGTGACGATATTCTACCCTGTGGTCAGCACACATGTCAGAAGAAATGCCATGAGGGACTATGCGGCAGCTGTGAGGTTCCGATTGAATCTACTTGCTACTGTGGCAAGGTAGAAAAGATACTACCTTGCTCGGAGCGAGATGACGAGCGGGAGAGCTATGCGCCCGCCACATCCGAAGAGGGAAGCGCGCAAAAATCGTGGATAGGATCATTTGATTGTGGGTCGGAGTGCCGGAGACCCTTTGATTGCGGTGTCCCAGACCATTATTGCGAAAGTAGCTGTCATCCACAAGATCTGTCGCCAGCACATTGTCCGTTATCCCCGGATGTCGTTACAACTTGTCCTTGCGGCAAAACTCCGATTGACACGCTGTTAAAGACCCCTCGAAGCGATTGCACGAAGCCAATTCCTCACTGCCAAGAAAAATGTCAAAAACTGTTGGGTTGTGGTCATTCGTGTCAAGGCATTTGCCATGAAGGTGAATGCCCACCATGTCGTCAGACTATGGATATATCCTGTCGTTGCGGCAGAACTACGTCGAGGTCGATGTGCCATCAAGGAATGGAGGAGAAGCCTCAATGTCCTCGGGTTTGTCGTGCCACGCTTAACTGCGGAAGGCATGAATGCGGTGATAGATGCTGTGCAGGCGAGAAGAAAGCAAGCGAAAGACAAGCAGCGAAAAGAAAGCATCGTGCTCTGAATGCGCCGCCGACCGAGGAGAACATTGAGGCTGAACATATATGTATGAAGATCTGTGGGCGTCCTTTGAAGTGTGGCAACCACACCTGTGCTGCACTCTGTCACAAGGGGCCCTGCAGGTCATGTATGGATGGTATCTTCGAAGATATCAGCTGCGCCTGTGGCCGCACTGTTCTACAAGCACCTTTGCCGTGCGGTACGAAGGTACCTGAGTGCCATTTCGACTGCACAAGACAGAGAACTTGTGGTCACCCCCAAACTAAACATCAGTGCCACTCGGACGAGGAGTCATGTCCCAAATGCCCATTCCTGGTCGAGAAGCCTTGCGTTTGTGGCAAGAGGACATTGAAGAATGTTCCCTGTTGGTTTACTGAAGTTCGATGCGGCTTACCGTGCGGGCGGAAGTTGAAGTGTGGGATCCACACATGCCAGAGTCTTTGTCATCGCCCTGGCCAGTGTGAGGATGCGACTTCGCCATGTACCCAACCATGTGGGAAGCGCAAGACCGTATGCGACCACACTTGCACGGATCCTTGTCACGCACCTTACCCATGCAAAGAAACTACCCCCTGCCAAGGTAAAACGTTCATCACCTGTGAATGTCAACATCAGAAGCAGGCTGTGAAATGTCTCGCTTCGAAGACAAGTGAGGGGAATTCGAAAAAGACATTGGATTGTAATGACGAATGTCTCAAACTTCAACGCAATGCAAAACTTGCCGCCGCCCTCAACATCGATCTAGCTACTCATACTGATGATCATATCCCGTACTCTCAACAGACATTAGATATGTTCAAAGACATGGTTAAATTCTGTCAGACCTACGAGCGCGAATTCCGTGTCTTTGCAGCAGACCCAAATGAAAAAAGATTGAGATTTAAGCCGATGCAACCTCAGCAGCGAGCTTTCTTACACTCACTTG
Source organism: Rutstroemia sp. NJR-2017a BVV2 (assembly GCA_002946415.1). Lineage (NCBI taxonomy): Eukaryota > Fungi > Ascomycota > Leotiomycetes > Helotiales > Rutstroemiaceae > Rutstroemia > Rutstroemia sp. NJR-2017a BVV2. The sequence goes on along the minus strand of NJPS01000031.1, from coordinate 26,842 downwards.
CGGAAGACTTTGGCCTGGATAGTGAGAGTCAAGATCCTGAGCCTCATCGTCATGTGTCTATTTTCAAGACACCGCGATTTGTGTCCGCTCCTGCAAAGACGTTGGCACAATGCATTAAGGTTAAGCCGGCGGCTGCTCCGGAAGCTACACCGTCAAAGCAGCTCGTAACCACGGCAGAGCCATTTAATGCATTCTTGCTGTCGAATCCCAGATTTGGACTTACAATTGATGAGATACACAACGATCTTCGGCCTGAATTTGCTAGCTCCGGCCTCGATTTTGATGTATCTTTCCTTCCTACTGGCGATGTCGTGCTTCGTGGTAAGCCATCTGCAACCTGGAATACAAAGGTTGACGCGGCGTTAAACGCCATGAAAAGCACAGTCAATAAGAAAGTCAAGGCCCTTGACCTGGCATCTTCCGTGGTTCTCTGCAGTGTCGATCCAAGTTTGAATATAATCAGGAAGGAGGAGGATCATTTGGCTGGCGGATGGAGTCAGGTGGCTAAGGGTGCCTCAGCGAGCAAGGCCCCGGTTAGACCTGACATCGGGATAAAGAGCAGCTTTACTGTTCTAGGAAGCAAGACTCTGGGAAAGAAAAAGAAATCACTGGAGAAGGATGCGGTAGATGATTGGGAAAAGGAAGTGGAGGCATGGGATGCTTAATTTGTAATTGAGTGGAAATAATCCGGGGCGGGAAGTTGTACCTAGTAGGGCTGTTGCTCGAATTTACCTTGTCAGCTTGGGCGGTAATGTCAAACACAGAATTATATATACTTTTGACGTAAATCATTTCAGCAAATCTGTATTTCTGTGCTCGCGGTTCTCTTGGCAAGTCCCCCTCCCGAATTTTACTGCCGAAAACATGGGCATTGATGCGAGATTTTGAGACAAATTGTTAGGCTCATGCGGCGGAGTTTAGTCTCTGCACACAAAATTTGCAAGTGTTTATCCGGAATACTTCCAGTTTTAAGATTTTAGAAGTTTGAAAGCTGTTATATATTCTTCAGGCTTCCCAGAACCCTTTTGTATATTCAAAGATTTAGGATATAAGGTTCTGCGTCCAAATTTGAACTTCTTCTATTCCTTTTGATGAACTTTTCGTTCGGTGTGCAGAGGCTGAGGTTAAACTCCACCACGTAGGGCTGAATAATAGTCAGGGCTGATGAGTCCTCCTCCACGCCGTTGACTGTTCTGGTTTCTAAGGAGAAAGTAACTTATTTTGCCTATTTTCCTTTGACTAATCAGCCTGCATTCCCGGGAGCCAAGCGAGCTACGAGCCTTCCTTCTAAGGATACGCTTTATGGATCGGGGATTACTGAGCAGATGGAGAGCTTTGGGGATGTGATGGCGAAGTGGAGAAGAAGAGATGGTATGCATGCTCGGTATCGCCGATGAGCTGTGTATTGATGAAGATGGCGAGTCTGGAATTACGCAGCTTGTGCTGGCGTCGTAGATAGGTGCTGGTTTGGAAGTGGTTGATGTTTGGGTTCTACTTGTCGCGGTTATGTTGTTGTCTTTCCGGATGTATATATCAGGTTCTGTCCTCTACTGTTCCGTTGTACTCCTACTACCCGCAAGTTATAGTTATATTCAAAGATATATTTATCATAATGACTACCTTTCTCATCATGTTTACCCCCCCTCTCACCCACGCTTCTTCCTTCCCCAAATCAAATCCTAGCCTCAGAGCGGAGCCGCTCCATGCTATACCAAAGGAACCCTCGCGGAAAGAGGCGATCACCTATGCTATTGAACGAGCAAACCGATGGTTGGAAGCACATAAAGGGGCGTTGCATAGTACGACGGAGGGAGGCCTCTAAATCAAAGACAACTCCGCCAGCTTAATCATGCTGGAGAATGGAGTCGATAGGTATGATGTGATGATTCCTGTGATGCATTGCTATAGGCAATATATGAGATCAAGCCTCCCGTGACTGACTTGGAATGACTAACACGGGGATCTAATAACCCTGAAATTCCCCAAGAGAGTAGAAAGTGGAATTTCTTCATAGGTAAAAGCTTTCTACGAGCCTCTCTATCTAGGACCTTCATAATGCAGCTAATACATGGAGTGTGGCACTAGACGCACCTGCTATGACAACGTCTACGTTCCCTGATGATCTCGATACTACGAGTCTGGGACTTACCATCTTAAATTCTGATCCTGCTGATGCGGAGGATGTTATGGATGAGATGTTACAGTATGTGAATCATAAGGGCATCATAATGGTATGCGTATAGATATCTCCCATATCCCTCCATCAACTTCATGACTAATCGGGTGATGTTTTCATGCGTAGACATACGTTGACCACAGTCGTCCGCGCGTAGATGTCATTGTCGTGAGTTATATTTCTTATTACTCTATTGCTATATCTCTAGATACTCACACGCCCCAGTGTACGAACGTCCTCACCCTCTTCACAACACACAATCGTCTGCATTAACTCACCAGCACTCTAACATACGTCCTCGAATTCCTCCATTCAGGAGGCTGGAAGCATGGAACGCGGTACTACTGCACCGCAGAGTTGTTTCTCTTTTTCCTCGCGCGCTTCTACCGATCTCTCCTCGCTCAACCACACAGCCTTGAGATGTCAGGTCTGGCAAGCCAGACTGGAAAAGAACTAAGGAAAGCCGTCGGAGAGCTTGTTGGGAAAGAAGGCGATGCTTTGCAGCGCGCGATGAGGATTTTGGTTTGGAGCGAAATAGGAGACGGAGATGTAGCGATGGAGAGGTGGGTGGAAAGGGAGATTGATGCGTTGGTGAGGATGCAGAAAGGGGATGGGCGCTGGGGTGATTGCTGGATTTATAGGTTTGTGGGGAAGGGGGTTAGGTTGGGGAATAGGGGGTTGACGAGTGTGATTGTGGGGAGGGCGTTGAGGTGTAGTGGGGCTTTGGGTGGGTGTGTTTGAGGGGAGCGGGGTTGATGGAAAGGTCATAAGTTGGGAAGTGGGTGGGTATCTTGGAATATTGGAGTTTTGAGAGATTGAGATGGTTCCCATCCTTAGAATGCAGGAGCATCAGTGTCGTGTTCAACGTCTGAACCTGTGTGGAACTTCGAATGGATTCACGCCGAGGAGAAAAAGACAGTAGTGAAGTCAAAGGATAAGCGATAAATCTAAATCTTCTACTTCATGAGCGAATCCTCCTGTGTAAGGTGCAAAGAAGTTCGACGAATAATCTGGGTGAATTCAATGCGAGACACATTTGCCAAAAACACTTGTAGCGGCCATGTCTGACAAGCCCCGATGGGCTATCTGAAGAAAGGAGAAGCGAGATTATAAACTAGTAAGATTACTTCCGAAGTTGCACAAGAGGATGATATAATAAAGGCGGCAAACTTTCCCCATTTCAAGGATATAATAGTTTGAAACTATTCATCAAAGGCCTATAGCGAGAGCACAAGTAGAACAGCTCATAGGATCGTACGATAATCGACTTCTGAGATCCCGAGATATTCTAAGCAGAGATTCTTAACAACTGTGAATGACCCCCACAAAAAGCTATACAAATAAGCACCTCCAAGCTACTAGCACTGCCGCCTCAGAACAGAATGACACGCAGTCCACCGGCAGAGGTAACCTCACCGGGAAGCATGAATGTCACATCGGATAAAGTGTACATCCCCGGACCACATGTGCTGACCTGGTAATGCCAAGTCCAATAGAAATTGCACACATTTCGCGTCATGAGCCGATACCGATAGCCGCAGGTAGAATGGACCCTGTTAATGTGCATAGGCATGGGCCGACCCGATGCATAGTGCGTATACAAGGATTTGGGGAAAACGTCCAGACTACTGTACCATGATGACCGTGCTACGACCATGAATAAGCAGGACCGTAAAGACCCCTTCAAGGTCCGGAGCCTGAGCACAATTCACCGTGGAAGGAACTTGCAGTATTCCTCTGCACCGGGCCATGAAGTATCGTAGCCGTTTGGCTCTTCCTTTGGTGGTTCCGTGGGGGTTGAAGACACGGGTGGATGCGGCTCTGTGTTCCCACACGCCCCCGGATTCCAACCTCCCCATGGGGGTGGATGTAAGTTTTTTGGGCACGAGTTTTGTTCTTCCCCGCAATGCCACAGCGTTTGTGTGCAGGTACTACTTCGAATCTCTCAGCGAATGGCGATTCGCGTGGGGGCACCACTGTGTAACCAACACTGCACAACAGAGCTTTTGGAAAATTCTTCCGTGTGTCGACTGGACCACTCAGAATTTTCAGGTACGTGGAAAATGTCAGGAGACTTCCTATTATTAGTACCTCCGGTGCACGCGATCAACCAAATGAGGCCGTACCGAGTTCTGGATTCGGCATGATATATAGGGATCAGCAATCGGCCCACGCAACTGTTGCAGGTATGTTCTTGCAGGATTGTTGTTCCACATCCGTAGCTGCTCCTTTTCGATGTTGCTGTCGCTGCTCCACCTTCAGTAGAAAGCGATATGTAAGCGCAACTCATTTAGGACCGAGGCACACGTAGTCAAACAAAAATCTCTTTGTCATAAATGATCTATAGGTCGGGCTTGGCGTCGTATTGGAGAGCAATCAGTGGTCCAAGATGAATATGTTATACATCGTATTGCACAGCGTCGCCAGCTAGTATAGCGACAGCTGAAGCGTGAGGCGATAGTGTGATGCTAACAATGTGCTGAGGGAGGCGATACTCTGGTGACTTAACCGCGTTCGGATTCGTTATGTAATATCGTCTTTTTGGTGATCCGTTTGCTGGAGGGGTTGCAGGTCGACACATGAAGCCCCTCATTTCGAGGTCAAATGTGCCAAGAGCTCGCAAATCCCTGTGCGCGAATCGCCTTCATTGGCTGAGCTTACCTCACGTATTTCAGTCCTTTGGACCCCCACGCTGCCACGCCAAATTCTCACATTTTACTGGAACAGCCCACTCGACCAACATCACGATCCTGGCGCTCCTGAATCGTCTCGATAAACTAGGCCCGCTTGGGAATGATCCTACACTTAGGAATCATCGACCCCGCGAGAAGGACTGAGGTCATCATGCCGTATCAGCAGACATTTTATCCTGCAGCTGCTGCAAGTTTACCAAAGGTTAGCCTCTATACAAGAGAATAGGGAGGATCGGGCATCCGCTGGCTCACCAGTCCAGCCAATCTCATAGCCCTTCCATATGAGCGGTGAGGTCTGTTAACATTCAGCTCCGGATATGGATATGGCTGTTGGTGTCTGGATGGATGTACGTTAAATGTGCTGAGTGAGATTGCGCTGAGCTTCTCTTTGGTGCAATCATCGCCTCCGAGGAAATAGTTTCGCCCCATACAGGTGTCTGATAGATTGCAGCGCAGTCTCGGGAACGAAAAAGCAAGGAAGATTGCTGCTGGAGCTGGAAATAATGAAACAGGCAACAAGACTGCTGGACGGGATTATCTAGGAAGGAGCGAACGGCGCCGAAACGCACAGTGAGTTGAATTGGGCAATTACATTTCCTTTTTCTCCCATACATTCGCTTGGCAATCAATTGTGTGGTTGAAGCCGTTCTCTCATACCGTCCGTTATTGATTCCCTTGCAATTTCATCGACTGCCATTGATGGAGAATCGACAATGCAGCACGCTGATATATGGATTCTGCAAATAAATGGCTCATTGCCGTTCTGGGACTTCCGGCCGTCATCCCAGGACCAGGTGTGAGGTAGAAGATGGTAGGATTGACCTGGCGTGTCCGGCTACACTCCGGCCAAAAATATAGTTGTCGATGTTCACGATACCTTCTATCGGGTTGACATGTGTATCTGCCCCGCAATCTCCATCTTGCATCCGTAGCTTCTTCATTCACTAAACATGACCAGGGAGTAACAAGCCGAGCCACGAGGTCAGATCCTTGAAGGTGTTTACCCCCACACTACTTGAGAATTTACGAGGCCCTTCTTATGCGCCACCAGAACCAGCCAGACCTAGGGAAAAACTACATAATCAGGCCATTGCTAACCAGTTCGTGTCTGCGCACTCAGAATTCTTCTTCATCTCGATCTTCTTGGTGTCTTTCTTGCCTGGACTTATTCACGTCTTCTTTTCGGCTTGATTCTAAATAGTTGTCATTCGAAGTCTTGTGTATCAGCAAGTGCTATTATACTGGATTCTCCTTCTAGCACTCCTTAGATTCAGCCTCCGATTTACGTGCAACTCCCTATTCACTATGTCGCCCCATAATGATGCACCTTCACCCAGGAGCTTCTCGCAGGATCTTTACAACATCACACCTTTCCGACCCAGCAGTTCTAACCTGGGAATCTCCAGCAACGCAGACAGCATGTACGCCGACTCTCAAACGAATGACTCTATATACAGCACTCCAGATAGCAACTCAATAATGGAAGCTGAAAGCCAAGCGGTGCGCCCACTAGTTCCTGGGGTTTACGTGCCAACAGTATGCTTCTTCGATCCTGACACGGAGGACCTCGATACGGCAACTATCTCAGACCACGCAATTCGTCTAGCCAAGGCAGGTGTAGCTGGTCTTACGACTCAAGGTTCTAACGGCGAAGCTGTTCACCTCACACACGCTGAACGTCACACCGTCACCGCAACGACACGTGCAGCATTGACCTCCGCTGGCTTCCAGCACCTTCCCATAATTGTCGGGTGCGGTGCTCAATCTGTTAGAGAGACAATCCAGTATTGCCGAGAGGCGTTTGCTGCTGGCGGGGATTACGCACTCATTTTACCACCTTCCTACTACGCGCCTCTCTTTTCGCCATCTTCTGCTTCCGTCGTTGAATTTTTCACCACCATTGCAGATCAATCCCCCATTCCATTAATAATATACAACTACCCCGGCGCCGTTTCCGGCATGGATCTATCATCTGATATCATAATCCAATTATCAACGCATCCCAACATCGTTGGCGTCAAGCTCACCTGCGGCAACACGGGCAAATTAAACCGCATCGTTGCAGCAACCCAATCCTCCAAGCCACACAATCACACCGCAGATGCCCCGCCCTTCTTGGTGCTCGGCGGTAGTGCCGATTTCACCCTGCAGAGTCTCATTGGCGGCGGCCATGGCATATTAGCCGGCCTGGCGAACATTGCCCCGAAATCGTGCATCGAAATCACCAGACTCTTCCGCGATGGGAAATTGCCCGAGGCGCAACGCCTGCAGGAAGTCGTTGCGAGAGGTGATTGGGCCGCTATCCAGGGTGGTATCATTAGTACGAAAGCTGGCATGCAGGCGTGGTTGGGGTATGGTGGGTTTGGTCGTGCTCCGTTACCGCGGCCTACGGAGGCTGAGATGGAGAAGTGGAAAGAGGGTTTCAGGGAGTTGGTCTTTATGGAGAAAAGTCTTTAGAAGAAATTTGTTGCTTTTTTGTTTGTGGTGGAATTTCGGGTTGGGTTTTATATGAGGTTGTCCTTACAGTCTTTTAATGATCGTTGCAGTTGTCTTCCGATGAAGGAAACGTTCTTCGCGTCATTCCTTGCTACTTGTCATTTCTAAAATCTGGCGATGACCAGAGACATTCTCTCCAGTTCTTGCTATTTTTTATTCCTCCGTCTCGCAACGTCGAGATCTTGTACCATGTTCTTTCGTCTACTATTTTCCTCTCTTTCGAACGATGCACTGTTCGGTACATTCCTTTTCCGAAACAAGACTGGTCACGGACCAGTAATAGTGTAATCTAGACACCCGAGACTGGGTACACGGGAGCAGCAGTGAAGCTGAAAATGCTTGCGCTGTGTTCTTGGAGCTGGTTGGAATGCATAGATATGTTATCACCTGGAGATAGTAGATAAGTGGCAATGCTTCGCAGCTGTTGCTTTTCTCACAATGAAGTAGTATGAAGTTCAATTCAAGTTGTGATTGTATCTGTCTTGGTAGTAAGTATATGAAAGAGGAAGTGAACATAATGCACTGAGAAATACTTCAACTCTAGATCTGAGTGGTAATAAGTTTCGTGGTCACAATACAATCAAGACGGCAATGAACTAGTGGAAAAACAATCTGTTGTATTGACTTGGCAAAGCCTCCAATCTCTAAATCGATAAAACCAAACCTGTTTTTGAACCAAAGCGCCACAAATAACCCATCATACACTCTTCACCATCTCACCCAAACTAGCTCTCTTAGTGGCCTTCAAAGCCACTTGATCCTCCATCTTTTCCGCCTCATACCTCGCCCAATCATCCGCCGTCCAATTCCCATACAACTTCCTCCACCCCTTCACTAACCTCTTCGTCTTTACATTCTGCCTCGTCTCCACCCCAACCCTCGGCTCAAACGCAAACACCTCATCAAACCCCCCCAACACGTGCCTCAACGCAGCCACCAGCCAAAACTCCTCCTGAAACCTTTCCCCCGCCTCCACAGCCGCTTTGCCCCGCCTCTTCTCCATCTGCTCGGTCGATATATCAACCATAGTCAGATGCTCCATCACCGCCGTGTTCAAACACTGCTGCATTTTCTGCCGAGCGCCGTCAACTTGCACGACGTATTTCGTGCCGTAGACGTGTTTGAGTTGCAGGTCCCGCAGCATTAGCATAGCTGTGTAGTATTTCTGGAACTCGCGGAGTGCGTCGCGGGCGCCGGACATCTTTTTTCGTTCGATGGCGACGGCTTTGGAGACGGCGCGCTCGATGCTCGCTTCGAATGCGCGCTGGATGGTCCCTTGGATGGCGGTTAGTCGGCGTTTTACTTCGGGATCAGCGCGGAGCGGAGCGGACGTCTTGCGCTGTTGGATTTCGTCGAGGTGGGTCATTGCATCTGTGAGGGTTTGCAGGTCTGTGATGAGATCTTTGCTGGTGCGGTTCAGCACGTTCAGGGCGAGACGAGCGGCATTCGCTAGATGGCTGTTGAGTTCTGAAGATGTGGTTTTGTTTTGTGGTGTGGCTGTAAATGGAGGTGAGGAGAGAGCTTTGCTTTTTCGGATTTTAGACACGTCTGATTGACCAGGCTTCGCGTTGGCTGCTGGCTTTTGACGGTCTGAAGCAGGTGCTGGGGAGTAGCGGGACGGGGCGCGTGATGTGCGTCGAGATCGGCGAAGAATGAGAGGTTCGGGGGGTTTCACTGCTCATGATTAGTGGATGCCGTCTTGAATTTTGTCCAGACTCACCAAGCGAACTACGGGTGGTTCAATTAGGTAATATTCTTACCTCTTTTAGATAAAGTTGTGCTCTTTTTCCTTGCAGTGATAGACTTGAGCGTTGGCGAGGGAAGTGCTTTCTTCGGGGGTTTCGCTTTTGGAGGATTCTGGTTGATAGGATGATTAGGCCCGAGCGTGAAGGTCGGGGTAGAGCCAGTCGTTCTATCATTCGAAGCCGACTCTGCAGCGGTTTCCTCTTGTTGCGGCTTTCTCACAGTATTTACTGGACCACTCTTGCCTCGTGTGATTCTGCCAATAGGTTTCTTCTTAACAGGTTTCTTGGAGATTCCATACCTGGCAGCATTCCTCTTCCTGTATCTCATTCTATTCTGGTCGAGCAAGGCTTCTACTTCCCACGGTTCGATCCTATTAAGCACCTGCAGCCACCCGCCCTCTTCAGCCTCAATATGTCCATCTTTATCTGTGACAAATATTCCAATCTTGTCTTCAGGCACACCTTTTGCCTTTTCATTTTTCTGCTGCCCTCCTTCCGACGGAATGAAGACTGTGGTAGTTGTTTTGATAATCCTCCCTCCGGGCACGAGCATAGATTTTTCCCTTGTCATTCTGCTTTCTTTGATGCCAAGCTCGGGAACAGGGGGAGCAGCAGGCGCAGTGCCATTTTCGGGGTTTGCAGTCGTACCTTCAACGTCGTCTGCAGGAGACGTCGCTCTAAAGTCCAAAGGGAGATTGTAACTATAGCTGTCATCTGGTGGTGGGTATGACCAAGGTGTGGGGTTTTGGAAATTCGACCGAGCGCCGAAACCAGCAATATTGGGTAGGTGCCCTCCAAACAAGGTATCGTGTGTCTGGCCCGAGTAATGAGGGGGCGGTGGAGTCTGCATCCAAGGTGCATTGTATTGCTTAGGTGAGAACCAGGAACTTGAGTTGCCCGGGTAAGGGTATCCGGGCTCGAAAGATGGAAATCCTGGCGCACTTGGAGAACCAAGTTTAGTGAAGAAATCGGATACATTCTCCGCAGCAATGCTACTAGACGTGCGGCCTGTTGCTTTCGGTCTTGCACCATCTGCGGATGATGGAGCTCCAAAGCTTTGTCGCCCTGTATTGGCTTTCGCGAAGAATCCTGAGAATCCTGACGCCCCTCCAAAACCTGGTGAATATTTGTATCCCAATGCTTCATTAAATCCTCGGGAAGTCGTATCAGGTGCGTGAGAAACTGCACCGCTTGAGCGAGGATATGGTGTCGGAAGGCCGCCAGTCCATTTTGAATAAAGGCTAGCAGTACTATTTCTTGAGCTGTCTGAAGAGAATGGATTGGGGTACGATGCGTCCTGCCTGACTATTGAGTCGGAAGGTCTTCCACGTCTTACTACTGGGGGCCCCTCTTCGATTGTTACATGCTTCCCTTTCTGACCTGTGCCAGACTTGACCGCAGGTTTTCTGCCAGGTTTAAGCTTTTGAGATGGAGCTGCCTTCTTGGTAACCTTGCTTGTAGTTTTGGGGGTCTCTGACACCGGCGGTTGTGAGCCCTTGGCCTTCCGAGGAAGTCTTGCCCTAAGAGGAACGGCAGCACTTTTCTTTGGCGGCATGTTGATGCAGATTTGCAGAGAGCTACGGTACTATTGATATGTAGAGGTGTTGGAGAAGCAATTGGGAAGAATAGTTTAACTTTGCGCTGATAGTACTAAAAGATCAAACAAAGAGATCTTCAGCATGCCTCTACCCTTGATCGGAAGCGTGTACATTCTGAAGGAACACAAACAAAGCATTTGTGCAAAACAGATTGATTGGACGCATTTGTAAATGATTGCATTGAAAAATAAAGAAAAGACGTAACGAAAATGGCTGGTATTCTTAGAGGAGATGTCAATTCTTCGCGACTTTCGAAGAATCTAGGATTTCCTAGCTGTGGTCCTACAAAGAGAGAAAAGCATCATCAAAGCTGTCTGAATTAGCTTGATAAACATCCCATCATAGTGCCCACTGATGCGAAAGGGATGAATGAAGTGCAGAATGAGGCTCTGGCAATACATGAGTAAGAACGAAGTACTGTAAGAAGCACGTTGAGGTTCAGGTGAAGGCGACGGGCCGAGTGCGGCAAGTGGGGTGTGGACCAAGTACGAGAAAACAAGCTTCAAGGCCCAGTAAAATTACTTCAGTGACAGCAACCCTTACTTCGTAAGGATAACTGCAATACTTCAAAGCAACAAAGCAACGACCACATCCCTACAGGATGCACTTCGGCCAATTAGCTTGCGGGTCGCATGCAAGCTATCAATTGCAGATTCGTAAGATGGTACTCGTAACTTATAATCTCCGCCCGTTACACAGCTTTCCCCCGAATCCATCATGGACGTGAGTCATATCCTCTGGAGATAGCTTGCCAGGCAGTTGCATCATCTCCAATTGTGGTCCACACCGCCCATATCTCTCCCCAGATAATATCTATCCGCCTACGAGTACCAACACGCTCAAGACGAAGCACACCACAGGCCGTGACAATGGCATCGCAAGCGCTTTCAAAGGTTCTTTCCGAGCTGGGTCTCACCTCCCTCTACCACTCCTCACGCGACACCAAGCTTCTCTGTCTCCAGCGTTTCACCCGCATGTTCGCATACGGCGCTTCGACTCTGATCCTCGTCGTGTACCTCTCCGCGCTGCACGTCTCCGAGACGAAGATTGGGCTCTTCATGACCCTGACGCTTATCGGTGACACGCTGATCTCGTTCGTCTTAACATTATTCGCCGATGCACTGGGACGAAAAAGTATTTTGGCCGTGGGGTCGCTTCTGATGACCGGGAGCGGGGTTGTGTTTGCGAGCTGTGGGAACTATTGGGCGTTGCTTGCTGCGGCGGTATTGGGAGTTATTAGTCCCAGGTACGAATTATTATGCTTGTTCTTGGCATCAGCTTGTGATACTGTACTGGTGGCTAATGCACATGCGTAAATAAAGTGGAAATGAAATCGGACCATTCCGAGCAATTGAAGAATCAACCCTCGCACAACTCACTCCTGTAGCGAAGCGCAGCGATATATATGCATGGTATTCGTTGATAGGCGTCTCTGGCCAAGCTTTGGGGCTGATTATCTGTGGCTGGGTCGTCAATTATCTCCGATTCTCTTTGGATTGGGAGGATATCGCTGCATATAGAGCTGTCTTCTGGGGATATGGAGTGCTTGGACTCACTAAATTCGTGCTGTCAGTAGTACTCAGTCATGCCGTTGAGGCCGAAAAGCAGACTGCGCCAATCGAGGACCCGGAAACGGCTCCTTTGCTTGGAGAAGGGGCCGAAGATGTGATACCCAAGAAGAGCTTCCTCAGGTCTAAGCTTCCTGATATCAGCAAGGAAAGCAGGCTTGTCGTGCTGGACCTGTGTCTCTTGATGGGACTTGACTCGTTCGCATCGGGACTTGTTACTCCGTGAGTATAACTTAGGATTTGATGGTTTACTTCGTCTAACACATTTACTAGCTCCTGGGTAACATATTTCTTCCACGAGAAATTCAACCTCGAAGAAGGAAAACTAGGATCACTATTCTTCACCGCCAACGTCATTACCGCATGTTCCATGCTCGCCTCTTCATCCCTAGCCAAACGTCTCGGCAACATCAAAGTAAGCCCCCATTCATTCCTATCCATCCAACCCCTAAACCCAATTCCTAACCACCTTCAGACAATGGTATTCACCCACCTCCCCTCCTCCATCTTCCTCGCCTTGATCCCCGTTCCCAACACCCTCCTCCCCGCCATGATCTTCTTCCTCCTCCGCTACTCCACCTCCAGCATGGACACGGTCCCGCGCACCGCCTTCATCGCCTCGATCGTGCATTCCAACGAGCGCACCGCCGTCATGGGCTTTCTCAACGTAACCAAGACATTTGCGCAATCGCTCGCTCCGGTTATCACCGGTGTGCTGGTCGCGAACCATCTTTTCTGGGTGGTGTTTGTTGCGGCGGGGACTCTGAAAGCTACGTATGATTTGGGGCTTTTGGCTACGTTTGTGGGGCATAAGACGCATGAGGATAAAGCTGAGGAGGAGAGGAGAGAAGAGGAGGAGAGGGGAGAAGAGGAGGAGAGGAGGAGAGCTGCTGAGGATGGAAATTAGGTCAAGGGGTAGGTAGGTAGGGCTATTTTGGATAAGGGAGACAGAGAGTTCTCATTTTCATCTTGCGGGCAGCAGTAAGCCTGCTACCCTATCACCCCCCTCAGGATATAGAAACGTGCTAAGCTAAAGACGGTCATATACACTGCTCTGTTTTCCAAGAATGGCGTTATAGATGATACCATCCACGAACAATCTTACGAAATCTATAGCCGAGAAGCTCAGGTCACATCTCGCAGCCACTCCACCAATATCCATCCTCCATTTACAGCAAAACAGGAGAAGGAAAGACGTGCTATGAATCAGGAAATGATACATTTGGTTATGCTATGGTATCTTATATATGTATGGTATATAGACAAGAACAAAAACATCCGCTTTTCCATCCATAGATAAATAAACAGACAAATAGTCTTTCCATCCCATCCCATCCCATCCTTCCAATCTATTTACTAAAAGCACAACGTGCGTGCGTGCATCCCAACCCAACCGAACCAGAACCTCTTCCTTCATAAGAGGGAACAAACAAAATACATCTTTCTTTCATAAATTTCTCATTTCATTCAATCATAGATCATTGTCATCACCAACCCAACCCATCCTATCCATAGAATTCTTCCAAAAGAACCCGACTCAATAATCCTCCTCCACAAACCTCGGCTGCGCAATCATATACCCCTCATACCCACTCCTACTATCCGTACTACTACTCACACTCGTACTCGGACTCACCAACCCGCTATGCATACCCACCCCATCATCGCTATTCGCCGCTCCGTTTCTCGCTCCGTTTCCATTCGCATTCCCATCCTCCCTTCTCCTCCCCCCAATACTAAACCCCGTACCCAAACTCACACTCACCGGCAGGCTTCCCGCCGCAAACGCCCTCCTCCCCATCGCACCCGCGCTCGTATCTCCCTCACTCGCCACGCGGCTCAAAGCCGGCTTCTCCGGTAACCCCTTCAGCAGCCCCGTGCTCGTATCCAGCATACCCATCGCGAAGCGCGTTAGCCCTCCACTCGCACTCCCACTCTTACAACTCACCCCTAGCGTCCAGCGATACTCGCCCAAGCGACGACGATACCAATCCGCTTCTTCTCTTCCGGGGGCCGTCGCCCACAGCAAGCTCCCAAAGGTGCCGATCAGCGCGAAGTTTGTTTTCGAGGCGAAGTACCAGAATGCGCGGAGATGGGAGGTGGTCAGGCGGTTGACGAAGTCCATGGCGGAGATGAGGCGGGTTTTCGCGGCGGAGCGGCAGATGTGGTGGATGTAGGGTTCGAGCTGGGGGGCGGGGGCGGCGTTTTCGGTTTTGATGGGGGAGGAGGAAGTGGAAGGAGTAGGGGTGAGGGAGCGGATAATGCGGCGGTGGAGGGTGATTTCGGTGGCGAAGTAGGCGAGGTGCAGGAAGCCGGTGGAGGAGAGGCGTTCTTTGGGGGAGGTGGGGGAGGAGGGAAGCGGAGGCGCGTCCATGCGGAGGCACGGGGGGAGCGCCGAGTACCATTCTTTGAGCTTCAGTTGGACGGGCTTCGCGAGTTGCAGAACAAGATGCGTGCCCTGGGGTCCGGCGGCCGCGACGCTGGACATGGCGGAGAGGGTGTAGAAGGTGTCGAGGACTTCGGAGAGGATCTGCGAGAGGATGATCATTTGAGTAAAGAGGAGACGCCCGCGTTCGTATTCGGCGCTTTCTTCGCTGTTTGATTCATCGTGCTCCATTTCTGGGAAGTCGTTGGGGGAGAGAGGCAGGACGGCCCAGTTTGTTGCGAAGATGTGGGACGGTCGGCCGTGAACTAGTGCTCCCCATTTATCCTGCATGTATAGCGCCCACGCGAGACGTTTGCGCAACCCGCGTTCCCATGGTGGGATTTTCCAGTTCGAGCAATCGAGGTGGAGGCCGAGTTCTTGAGAGATGGCTACGAGTTGTGCGGTGGGTGCCCATTGGTCGCCTTCGGGTGCTTGAGAAAGGAGGAGCCCAGCTTGTACGGTGGATAGCTTAGGTCTGTACATCGCGTCCGATAGTGTCACTCTCGCTAACCGTTCCAGCTCTTTAACATCCGGTCTAGGTAAGTTAGAGAGCTCATCGCTGTGTTCCCACCAATTGATCGCGAGAATATAAACGGCTGCCAGGAGAGGGGGTGAAAATTCCCGGTACGATCGGTTGTACTTCTCGAGGAATACATTTTTCTGGAGGATGGGAAAATTGGGATGGATGATGCGGAAATATAGGTCTAGTAGTACCGGGCCATGTGGTGCCACGAGATCTTCTATCGCGTCTACATCATCGATTTGATGCTCGTGACCGGGCGTCGTATAATCCGGGAGCAATAAAAATGTATCCACATCACTGACTTTTCGCAATGTTCCTCTAGACAACAAACTCTCATCTTGAGGATCGAATGGTGAAAGATCGATAAGAGACGGCTCGAAGTCTGTAGTTGGTCCAATGTATTGGCTGTATCGATCATTCTGTAGACCCAGGGTCCTTTTTAGTAGGGTAGGTCCGCCAATGTTGGCCATGTCTTCAGTTAATGAGTTTGTGACCCCCGTACTCGATAGTCTGGATTCAGCCGTTCTGTTTCGTCTATCAAAAGTCCTGTCTGGAGATCTTCTCATGGATATCTGTCAGCTGTCGATCAAGGGTATTGAACTGTTCCGGCCCCAAAGTGAAGTGGTTGAAGGATGTGAAGGGTGGAGGACTGCATACCTTCTCTTGGCGAGAGATTCCTCCTTACCCTCCATATTCAACTTCCTTTTTCTCGGCTGCGGACTTTGAACAAAAGTACATTCTTGAGAATGGAATTGACATAACACACAAGTGCTCTGTCCCTCATTGATCACACATTTACTTTTCCTCCTTCTACAAGCATCACAAGGTCTATCCTTCCGACTTCTCATATTATTTCCGGAATCCATCGACGCGGTGCTACTTATGCTTGCAGAGCCACTCGAGAAATCTCTTGCGTAGGCAGAATTATTCGGGGTGTCGTGGATGGAGTCGAAGTGAGGTTTTCTGGACGCAATTGCAATGGGGGCAGTACGAGCTATAGAAGTTGGGGTCGACATGATGTACGAAGTATGGCCACTGCTCGGCTCGAACCAGCTCGAGTGGGTCAGGTTCCGTATAGGTAATGATTATACAAAACCAGGCACCGGAAGACTGTGTCTAGACGGATGACCAGCTCTGAATTGTGCGGTTGGCTCCGCCGAATCTGCAGCTAGAAAGAATGAAATTCGGGTTTGTCGTAGACCTTTTGCCCCTGTTCCTCGGAGAAGCGCGAAGGGGGGGCCGGAAGTTTGGTAACGCTCAGGAGTGGTCTGTTAAACGGGAGAGATGTGTAGCCTGTCTGCCTGTGTAGGAAATGGCTGCTCGATTTGGGAAGTCCAGCAACAATCAAGATATGGAAGTGATATGAGTGGCTCCCTCCCAGCCCAAAAATAGTGCTAGAGTTTGCTTATCGAAGGATATCCCCACTCTGTGCCTCTGGACGGACTGGTGTTCCGATGGATTTGCAAGAGCTTATCGGGGTCGAAAGTGGGAAAAAGGTGTGGTGTCGTCTGTCCTGCAATCTGCAATCTGCAAGTGCCCGGTCTGCTGCTTCAACCGATATAGCGCGGGTAGATAAGAAGGTAAGGTAGCTGGTAGGAGATAAAACAAGCCACAAAGGCAATTGTGAATTAATATTAATACTGATAAATGTAAGTATTTATTCTCGTTTCCTCCGTGCCTGCTCTTGTCTCCCACTTTTTCACCGACGTCGTATGGATTTCGTATCAGATTCGGAGGTTGAACGGACCGGCTTCAATGACTGTCACTGCTGCATGAACCTGCCAGTGCTTGAAGGAGAATGAGATGATGGATGGTTTTCCGCGTCATTTGAAGCAGATACCACGTCCGAAACAAGTCAAAGGGGAGGTCGTACGGATGGTATGCAACGTCTCTAACGCGAATGAGGGATAAGGAGAGACGATGCTCGCTACGGAGGGGCAGCTTAGATCTTCGGAGGGGGCGTTACTGTTACTAGGAACAGAACAGTAGCAACAGAAACCCGAAACCAGAAACCAGAAACCGTGGATATCGGCCGAACGACGTAAAGGAACAGCCAGCAAAGCAAGAAAAGCAGCCGCGTATGATGTGATGTGCTCGACCTCTAAGCTGAGAAGGGCTCTTCTCTTCTCTTGCTGACAAGTTTTACAACTGGGTTGCGGTGGGTTGTGTCTTGCTGCGAGATAAGGCGGAGTATTTGATGCTAAGTTCGGAGTCGAAGATAGCCAGATAGTTTGTCGATATCTCTACCGTCACTTACGCAAAATAAATATTTTAACATAAATCTAGTAATCCGTACCTCGCATCTGCAGTGCCGGTACGAGGATGGACTGGCAAACCCATGACTGATTGGGCAGATAACAGATAGATTGCGCCCCTGCTAGTAGGCAGTAGTGGCCCGGTACAGGCGAGGGAGGGAGTGCGAAAGGGTACACTGCATATCAGAGATTCCCGGCTTCTCCAGAGCTACACAGCGCAACACAGCGCTGCACACAGGCCGGCAAAAGATTGGGTATCGTGAGTGTATTCCCGATTCCGCTTCCCCCTTCAACTAGGCCTCCCCACTAAGCCTCTTCGATGTTCGACCACGCACTTAACCTTTCTCCAGCCCACCATGAGTCGTTCAAGCGGGAGCTTTGATCAATTACACGTCCGGACTCCCGTTCTATGACACCAGAAAATGCAGCGTCCAGATGAGATGCACCGAACCTGGACCAATGATGATATTTTATACGTAATATTTGGTAACCCGAACCCTCTTATTGGTGCTAGCCGACGTGTTTCCCTTCCTCGCTTCCCATATTCCAATCCACGATCCCTTGGTGTTGGAGCCTTTTGGACGCGGATTGAAAGTATGGCATCCCATCTTTTGATATTGGCCCTTGTCCTGGTTATCTATCATTATCTACTACGCATCTTACTGTATCCACACTCATCAAGCACGACAGATGTCTTATCGCGGACCTGGTCATCACCCAACGACTGACGGGTTCCAGGTTTGCAGTCTGCCAGTTCGGAACCACTCAGCCAAGCCGCACAACTGTAGCAGAGAAACGAGAACATCGGTGGTAATCGCTGCCCGTCGGAGCGCTCCCACATACCGTAGACGAGACACACAGATCAGAGGCGGCCGTGGCGGCATAGGATTTTCCCAGCTTCCCACGCTTCGCAAGTTGGGTCGGTCTTGATAATGGATAATTGATCTCCCCCAACCCAACCCCACAACATCGCTGCCGGACCAGCCTCTGCATGACGATTGCTAAAAGAAACTCACCCAATCCTGGTACTTATTGGTCATACAAAGTGTATCATTTCTATCCTCGAGTACCATATCACTAAATGAATGAACGTCGATACTTTTTCATACCATCGTGCTGTTAGTTATCCCGTTTCCCTCCCCGCCAACTCCGTCATCGATATCTTCTTCCACTTATAGATGCGGAACCGTAGTATATCCGCCGTGCCTCGGATTTTGGGGCTCCTTAAATGCGAACAACGTTAAGGGTCCTGTGTGCTTGGCTCAAAATCCATGGATGTACCAGGTAAGATTCACTTATTCATACTTCCCACTGTTACATAATTCCGAGATTGGCGCAAGACAGTTTACCTGTTTGCAATTATGTTGATTTGTGTTACATAAAATTCTTTTCGGGTGGCTTGACGTCCAACGTGGGATTTTTTTGGTAAGGTTCTGTTAGACGTCCGAGGTCAATGCAGCAATGCAGATAATGTAACCTCAGGTCCTCCACCATGCGTGATCGGAGGTCGCGACGCGTGATGAGTGACATTCTTGCGCATACCTGTGTAGTTGCAGGAGCATCTGACTTGTAAGACTTGGATGAATGAAATATTGTGAGCAGCGGTGAGGTTGTTCGCTTCCTTTCCTGCATTGCTGACGACGTACAGTACATTCTGTTACGTCAAGTTCGGTACTGTAGCCTCCTTTTCTGCATTTTTCTGTGCAACCACCGCTGAAGGAGGCATGCTCATGCTCGGAGAAAAAACCGACATGCAGCAAATTGAGAACACGTGTGAAGGCGAGGAGCCTGTACGAAAAAACGTATCTGGGTAAATGCGGGGTCCCTTACAATGATATACCCCGCCATCCACGATAAGGAAAGGAGAGCTTATTGCATGGAAGTTAAGTTGATGGCTTTCATGCTCGGACTACTGTATCAAACTCAAAGTTGTCGACACCGCTCTTGAGAGAGGCATTATCAAGTTTTGACACTTCAGTTGACTGAGCAGCAGGAACTTTATTCCCCCTACTGATGTAGAGACTGCGTACGACTCAAGGGGATGCTAACAAGCTGTCACAAGCCGAAATGCACTTCCATCGACACTACCGAGGCCACAGCCCTTTTACTTTTACATACCCACACCATCTCATGCTCTCCTCAACAATCATCCTCTCTCTCTATGACTTCATACTTGTAGACGTGGACGTGCCGATACTCTAATCTCTCTTCCACATGGCAAATCCACGCCGCAGGATCTAGCCTGAGTCGCGCACTGCGCTAAGATTGCGTTCCAACCCTTCTTTGCTGTTCTGGAAAGAGCGTTTGATTCAGAAATCCCGCATTAGCATTCATGCGACAAAGTTAAGTCGAGGGCATATGTCGGTGGTTGTCTGGAGGAGATCTTCCGTGGGACGGACTAGTTTAGCTGTATTTTTGGTCAAGTTACGGACTACTCTCGGAGCCCTATGATCGTTATGTCTCACTATTCGAGATGAAGGCAAGTCATCAAGAGGAAGCTGAGTCCCTTATGTGCATTTCATAACGCCTATACCTAAGTCTCCTTACCCAGTGCCGAAGCGTAGACCGGCATTCTTACCTCCATCACTCACCACTTGGCGTAAGATTACATTCCTTACCCACAGAATCCTCTCCATACACCAATTCTAGAACCCTCGTCAAAGTTGACCATCCAACACAAAAATTAAAATATATCCATCCTCCTCCCCACACCCCGTAGCTGTCCAACAAACAAACACTTAGAAAAGCTTCCCCTCCCCCCGTGATTCAGCCCCGGCCCGTGCACCTATCACCGCGCTCATCTCGGCGCAGAAGCCGATAGATAAGAGATACATTCTCAGCGCCGACAACTGTCGTCAACCAATCACAGCCATCCATCTGCATCAGAAGCAGAAGGTCGAAAGGGGAGGGTTCGTATATATATTCTGGTAAGAGAAGAAAAGAAGTAAGTGAGTGAGTGAGTATATCTTCATCTTCAAATTCCTATTCTTCTTCGTTTCCAATTTTATCTTCGCCGTCCAAGATCCGGACGCATAACATGGCTACCCCAGAATACGACTTGATAGTAGTTAACGGGGTGGTAGTCACAGAGCTAGAGATCCGAGAATTGGATATCGCGGTTAAAGATGGGGTGGTTATGAAGTTGGTTGAGAGGGGTGGGTTGGAGGGTGTAGGGAATGCGAAAAGGATGGTTGATGCGGAGGGAGCTTGGGTTATGGTTAGTGCTGGTATCTGGTTTGTTTGTGTGGAAAATGGTATTGATGTGATGAGATGTGTAGCCTGGAGGAGTTGACGCACATGTACATCTTGGTGAGTGGACTCCCGCGCAGCTTCGGGGAGAGTATGTATATACTGACATTCACGTAGCCGAGCCTCCGTTATTCGGGAAAGGGAAGAGTGCGGATAACTACGAGACTGGTATATAGATGTCCCTCCTCTTCGTATGAGATGAGAGCGGGAACTGACTCCACCCCTAGGATCAAGATCAGCGATTGCGGGAGGAACAACCACACTGATTACTTTTGCGCCGCAAAGCAAAGACCAACCATCGTTACTAGCTGCTCTGGCGGCAACTCATGCCTTGGCTAAGGATAACTGCTACACGGATTATTCATTCCATCTAATCTGTTCCAACGCTGGTCCACAAGCTATTTCTGAGTTTCCAGCCCTGAGAGAAGAGGGTATCTCATCGTTGAAAATCTACATGGTACGAGACATCACGTTCAATCATCGAGATCACCACTCACAACAAGTAGACGTACGAAGCGCTGCAACTCCAAGACTCCGAAATCCTAGACGTTCTCTTCGCCGCGCGTTCCCACAAAATCGTAACCCTAATACACGCAGAAAACGGCTCCATAATCGACTGGACGATCCAGAAGCTCGAAGAAAAACGTCTCTTCGCCCCAAAATACCACGTGCACTCGCACCCCCCGATCGCAGAAATCGAAGCCACATACCGCGCCATTTCGCTCTCCTCGTTCATCGACGTGCCGATCCTAATCGTGCATGTAAGCTCCCCGGCCGCGGCGCAGCACATCCACGAAGCGCAGACTCGCGGCTTGCCTGTGTATGCGGAGACGTGTCCGCAGTATTTGTTCCTAACGCGGAAAGATCTCGATAAGCCAGGTTTTGAGGGCGCGAAATGTGTGTGTGCGCCGCCGCCGAGGGAGGGGGCGAAGGATCATGAGGGGATATGGAGGGGGTTGGAGAATGGGACGTTTACGGTGCTGAGTAGTGATCATTGTCCGTTTTCGTATGACGATACGGATATTGGGAAGAAGGCTTGTATTGATAAGGAGTATCCGAATGGGAGGTTCAAGTATATACCGAATGGATGTCCGGGGGTTGAGACGAGGATGAGTTTGGCGCTGAGTGAGGGGAGGTTGGAGTTGACGAGGTTTGTGGAGGTGACGAGTACGAATGCGGCGAAGTTGTATGGGCTGTTTCCGAAGAAGGGGACGATTGTGGAGGGTGGGGATGCGGATTTGACGGTTTGGTATCCGCAGGGGGAGGGGGGGTTGAAGGAGTTTGAGTTGAGGAATGAGATGTTGCATCATAATGTTGACTATACGCCGTATGAGGGAAGGAGGTTGAAGCAGTGGCCTAGATACACGATTCTGAGGGGAGAGGTGGTGTGGGATCGTGACGGTGGGGGGCTGGTAGGGAAGAAGGGTTATGGACAGTTTTTGAAGAGGGGAGAGAGTTGTTTGAAGGGAAGTTTGAGTGAAGAGGAGTGGAACGTTGAGAACCTTTGATAGATTAGAAAGGGTAGATCCTTAGCTAAACATAGAGAAAAGGAGCGTCCAGACGAACTACCTCCATACACCTGGAATGATGGCGTTTGAGCACCCAACAGGAACTGTAAAAGATCTCATTAGTGAATAGTAGAAGAACCTAGAACTATCATGCGCGTGTGTGGTGTTGCTGGATATCAATATTTCTATGCACATCTGATCAATCAGTCGTTGAGACTCAATCGAACGATCGTCTTCTCCCGCTGCGACAGCGATGTAGCACCGTTCTACTGTATAGCAGCAGGAAACATTCCAGTTTTTTCTTTTATATAGAAATAGAACGGTCTTGTGAGCTTTTAAGGTAGATGCACGAAGAAGTAATATATATGTATAGAAGTGTATGACGAGAATGCTAGATTGCTTGAAAACTTTGGTCTCTAACAGAGCGGATTTCGAATTATAAGCCTGGAAACAGCATACCACTAGGCATGGAAGATATTAAATCAGAATAGAGATGTATGGTGTGTTAACTTTTGCGTGGAACTCCAAGGTCCTATATAGGACCGCATTAGGCAGCGCGAGCGACTTGGTGATAGTATAATAACCCGTCTCTGTTCCAGTCAAAACTAGCAGCCAAATTGAGCAAGGCAGTCTCGAAAACTCCATTGACGAATGTGCTACACGCGGCGTTATCGTTCATAAAGTAGGGTATTAAAGTTGACTTCCAGAATGTGAGCGATCCATCGTCATTCCCGCATCGGCACAAGAATCGAATAGTGCGGGGATAAGTCAGCTCGAACGGTGAATATCTTCAAATATCCGTCGGAAACGCACAGCAGCACCGCGAAATTGAAACACCGATACCTGATCGCAATTTCGTCTTCATCGCCAAAACTTTGCGCCCTAGGCACAATCCCATTACCAGGGAGTTTATGGCAGTCCAGGGGAATGGCAATCTTTGGCAGGTGCACGTCCGAAAGGATGAAGATCAAACTAAACAGAGGGAGCCGGATCGGAAAATAGTACCAGAACGGCAAGCTTCCGAGCCGTCCTCAAGTATAAGCGGCTATGTTGCACAAGACCCGGACGTAGGACCTAAACTAACGGGAAAAAGGGAAACTCGAGGGAAGCCTAGGGGTTAAGGTCACGGGTTGTGATCGGATGAACTACACCTTCTCGGCCATCTCTCTCATGTGATTGGGGGCTTCGGCGGGCCAATCAGATTATATGGAATCCATCATCCTACCCTGCGAGGAAACGGTCCAGAGTCAGCCGAAAATCCATGTGGAGATGAAGCCATAGATGGTCATCGTGTGTCGTGTTGGGATGAACATTCACCATGTGGACAGGAATGGGAGTTTATCAGAATGCTGGAAATCAGATGAAGATATACTTCTTGCTGCCAGTTCACTCGGATCGCTTTTTCACCCCTTCGGATGCTCGCCAAAGATGACCCCAAGCGGAGCTAGGTCGTTTTATTTGGCCGAGAAGGTGGGGAAATTTGAGACTAACACCTCTCGGGGTTTGGGGAAAGAGGAAGCTACCACCGTGGAGTTGGTTTCCATTGATTTGACGGTAGACGGCGGACGGCACATGCTTCTGTGGCTACGATAAGAGAGTACCAAAAGTTACAAGGAGTAGGCTACGGTTAAAGATGACAAGAAGGGGAAATAGGGGAGATTCTTTAATCCCAAAGTAGAGTCTTGTCTGTATTTACATGTTCATCCCATCTCATCCCACCTCGTCTCATCTCATCTCATATTGTACCGTTATTGTATTGCCACTGTTACTGTTCCTACAGCTATTCGCGGAGTTGCTTCCAGTGCCTCATAGGGATGGGAATCCATGCCCGCTTACATGTAAGGTTATTGAGTCTACCGAACATCCAAGCTGCGGCTTGTCAGACGTCGAAAAATCATCAACTCAGGTTCTTTTGAATAAATAATAATTCTCCCATACATGAGTGCCGACGGATGATTCGTTGATCCACTACCTTTGCGATCCTTCTATACAATGCGCATAGCGACAACGGCAACAGCGGCTTCCTCAAATGATTCGCATTCACTACACTTGACCAAACTCAAATCCTAGATTTGCGAACATGGCAGGTTATGATACCTTGACCATCTCATCCACAACTTCCTCGAACAATATTCTACGATTAACCGCGCCGGACTCGGTCGCTCACGGATTCAATATGGATGCTTTTGATCCTGATATGCATTTCGAGGCGGATGGTATATTGTAGGTCTACTCCTCTATCTCTTATCTCTGCATCTCGTAGAGGCACGAGGCCTGGCTGGATATATACTGACGAATGGGCGATAGAGATGATGTGAATACGGGTCTGCATACATTACCATTCACTCCCTCGTACGAGTTATCCGACGCCTTCTCTACCACTTTCGAGGACCCTTTCTCCTACCAGTCCGGCACATTCGATTCTTTAATGGAAGAACAAAATCAAGACAACAATGCGGAGACGAACTCCAGCGACCCGGATAACAAACTGCTTGGATTTGGACCACCTATAATAAAAGCACCCATTCTAGACGATGGAGGACAAACCTGGCCAACGATGTCTGCAGAGCTGTATGGCATGTTCTTTGTAGCGGAAGATGTATTTGGCGGGGAAACTGCGGGTAGACCGATGGAACTGACTTGCTACCGGCGCAACCTATTTCAGATATCTGGAAACATCACACTTTCGCGATCGATATGTAGCATGCTGAATGAGCAGGGCCAGCAAATACCAATATATGATCTGGCTGCGACCATCTCTGCGGCCGAGAGTATTGAAGGGAAGAGCACCGAGATCATAAGTGTTCCATGGAAGACGGCAAACTTAACGACTTCAGAAGATAAGGCGGGAGCTACCCCACCGCAATGGCCCTTGGACTTGAGCATCAATCCGGAATTAGATCCTACGTGCGTGACGATACCTATTGCGTGGAAGCGACTACAATTCAAGCATGCCACGGCAAACAATGGCAGAAGGAAAGGATTGCAACAGCATTATGTTGTGCAAATCAATCTTCTGGCTACATTAGCTACGGGAGACAAGGTGAAGTTAGCTGAAATACGGTCCGGACCGATCATTGTTAGAGGGAGAAGCCCTAGGAACTTCGATAGCAGGAAGGATGTCCAGTTGAGTGACAAAAAGCCGGAGCCAAAAGCTAGGAGCATGAGTGAAACGGGGCCGACAGTGAAAGTTGATCCGGCAAGTGCCCAACCATCATATAAGTTTTATGCGCCAAATGCTGTTCTGGTAGGTCTCATCTTTCTGTCCTATATGCTATTCTCTAAACCGCAATCTTGTTAACCTTCCTTTAGCCATTACCAGATCTGCCAGAATGGCCCAACCTCGCATCTCCAGCACTACCACCAGAACCACCCACTCCCACTCATCGTTCCAAAAAAGTTGCTACTTCGGCATCAAGCTCGCATAACCGTCCCCCAGTGCCTAAGACTCGCTGGAAATCAGACCCATCGCCCACGAAAGGTCAACCTCAGCCAGCGGTTGCGCCTATAGATTTGTCTCTGGCAGATGACGACGCGGGTCTTTCTTTGGGCACGCAGCCACATGCTCTATCTCGGCATTCTTCCTCTACGTCTGATAAAGACAGAACACTTGGTCACAAAGGTAGTGCTGAGAGAGATGGCAGCGGGTGTTCAAAGACTGCGAAGAAGATGGTTAGTATGAATAGTCCGGAAAACAACGAGGAGGCTTTGTATGAATATTTCCCGTTGACGTTAGATGATTGGTAAGAGTCCCTTTTGTGTTATTTTCACACGTTCTTTCCTTGGCCAGTATCCTCGGCTATTCCCTCCTCCTGAGGAGCAAGCCGCTTGAACGCCAGCTCAACCTACGTGGAAATCTTCCTTCGTCAGCTATCTTGCAGCCAAGAAAGCAAAGCTAACCCCAACCCAGGATGCCACCCGTAGATGCAGTCTACAGACCCCACGTGGTCCACCACACCATCGTACCCGAGGACCTCAAAGCGCAGCAAGGGAAAAGCAAGACGAAGCGGTATTTCTCGGCGGACGATTGATGGTTGGATGGATTATGGAGTTATTTGTAGGAAGGGAATGGTTATGCATGGAAGGAAAGGCTCTTATACCCGATAGGATGGATGGATGGTTTATCAACAATCAATGAATGGATGGAATAAGCGGTGTTGGGTTCGGTATTTGTATATTTGCCTAAGGTTGTATATTAGATGAATGGGGTGCTGGTGATATCACTCAAACGGGGATGGTAGTTTTAAGGGCAGGTGGAGGAGAAGATGAGAGGGAGAGAGGGATTGCGCTGGCAAATTCTTGAGGAAGACAGACTTATATTGAAGATTCATTAATGAACTTGCTATGGAATGGATTTTGAGTGCATGTGTGCTGGAACTACACATGTCGTGATAGCTTAAGCGACGAGTGCTTGCCTGGTTTGAACCTCTCTCTCTCTTCTTGACAGAGCATGGAATTAGTAAAACTATACATACGCTCTTAGGTGGTGAGTGCTTCCTCCCCCGCAGATCAATCTACCACCGCTTTTGAGTTTCCTTATCTTTCTCCTCCATAGCAGTCTCAGCCTCATAAGAAGATGATCCACTCGCATTAAGATGCTTGAAGG